>JAPTOF010000006.1:17079254-18474005 GCA_028554755.1 Cordia subcordata | reverse complement strand
TGCCTCAGCAGGAATATCAGCAAAGTCTCAATCAAAACATTAACAGTAGATAAAGTAGACTCTAGTTTAGAGTAGGCCTTAGTGAATGCTTCCAATTGGTGAGACTCAAGATCCTTCACAAGAGTGGGTTCATCAAACTGAATCCATGAAGCATCGGCTACCTCCAACTCGGCAATCACTTCCTTGTAGAAGCATTATTATATCAGAAAAGTTACAATGCATACAGACCTTTGCTAATTAAATGAAAGAACTAGCAATACTTACTTGTAGATTAGGAGGATTTTGTCAAGAAGTGACAGAAGGGGGAATGTTTTCTTGACGCCCTTGGCAGGCTTAGATAGCAACAAGTATGTAACGAGGCCAATAAGGATTGCGAAAGTGTCTACACCTTGTTGCATGAGAGAATATACGAAATCAATTAATTACTGATTAAAATCTCTAGTCTACATAATGGATTAGTACAAATGATCAATATCATACATAGCTTAAATCATTCAAGATCAAAGCAACATGAAAGGGAACTGGAAATCCCTCCCATCCCAAAAGAAGGAATGCTAAAAGTTCTACAATTCCATACATTTATTTTCTTCTTATTTACAAGATCAAACGCAGTTGCATAAACAAGGGGAAATTATGATCATCCAAAACGTTTCATTAGTAAGTATAATATCATACCCGGATCCAATACAACTGCATTAAAGCTCAAGTTCTCCAAATAGAAAAATTTGAAAAGGCAGGCATCTCATTTTTTCACTGACAGTAGGCAAGGCCCTTATAATCAGTTATTATTTTAAGCACATTAATACAATATACAAATATAGAAGCAAAAGCTAATTAATATCAAAATCCAGAAAGATACTCTAGAATCTATAGATACATATCGGCTTGGCTTCTTTGTACTCATCCACTGCCTTGTGAGAAGCGTATAAGAACCTGAAATCAGGTCCCAATTCAGGGACAACAAAGTGGCTGCATGAACACATAGAAAAACATTCAGTCAATCCGTAAAGATAGTTATTATTAAATTAAATACCACGTTAGGAGTGTAGATCAGAGACTACATCCTATTTTATGAGGGATATGGAGGTAATTTGTTATCCCTTTTTTTAGGAGATCTATACCTAAAGGTTCAGATGACACAACCTACTTATTGTTTCCTCTGTCATTCCACGTGCAACCATATTTGTAAGCATCCAAAGCCTACCCTATTCCTTCAATTGAATATCTTAAGACATTCTGATGAGGAATCAATGCTTATTCTCCACCAACAAAGAGGTTGGACTTGTCACCATATTCCACTTGATTGAGCCCCTAATCCTTCTTCAATATTATAGTACCTAAGTCGTCGGAGTCTTCACCGAGTAGGACATGTAAAGCAATAGCCGCACCCTTTTCATCAAGCCTCTACTGTTCTTCTTTCCTTTGTTGTTTCTTCTTTTCCAGTTCAGACCAAATGGTAGCTGACGTCGCTAAAGCTTTCTCCAAGCACCTCTTTTTTTTCTCAACCTGTTTGATACGATCCAACTCATCCTTCACTTGCTTCTTCTTAACTTTGCTAACACTAGATAGCAATTTATGAGAGTCCATCATTCTAGTAAGACTCAACTCTTAGATTATTGCGTCATTGTGATTTTTTATTTCTTAAAATAAAGCTTCCTAAAATGTGTACATTTTACTGCTCAGTACACACTCATACTGAGCACGTATTATTGTGCTTAAGGTTAATGCAAGTTGCAATTCATACTGGACTGTAAATAAATCTATCTATGTCTATATTGCATTACATAATTCTCAATTTTTAAAAATAAATAAAATATTAACCTTAAACTGGAAATTTTATTATTAAAAAGAAAAAGAGAATAACGTTGTATGCTTTTCTTGGTTTCCCTCCTCAAAAACTCCATTCTCGCATTGCTTTAGTTTCACGGAGAAGAGCCTACCACACCATATTAAGCAAATTAGCAAACGAAAAGCTATTATCCCAGCAAGTTCAGTTTTTGGATGAACTATCCCACTCACATATAATTAGACATTGCCTTGTCATCAACAAATTTGCAACACCAGGTTCAAATGCCAATTTGTTAAGACAGTTTAAAATGCTAACTTAACCTCCATAGACCATAGTCCACTCAAGAGATGAAGAGGAATGGAACCTCAAAACAAGACCAAGAATTGTTTTAGGCAATAAACAACCATCTCTTTGAAACATCCAGTCCTCCACCATCAAATCAATCGCCAATCTCATTATTTTTCAACTTCAAACCTTCAAATAAAAAAAGAATAGGAAAGTAATAGTAACATATTGACTCAAACTATGAAAACATTTTCCTTTTTTTTCCTTTTCCTAATAATCCACGACACATACACAAAACTTTCTCTTATTTTGATTCAGGTTTTCCCTGTAATTCACACCTCTCTCTCACACACACTTTACATGTAAGGTCATATCAAAATGTTTCAACACAAATCACACAGAAAGATTGCAACTTTATAGAGTATGTTTGCCCAATTAATCAAAATGACCACAAAAATTGAAACAATAATATCAAAGATGTTAACTTTAACACCACGACAGTCACAATCCAACCAAACAGTTGATTAGCATTATTAAAAGTGTAACTAGACCCAACTAAGCTCGACTTGAACTCATCAAATTAGCAAAGAAATCATGCAACAAATTTAGTAAAAAGATTAAAAAAATTCAAACATGCAAAAGAGTAGAAAATTAAATTTAAACATTAAAAATTAAAACTTCTTTCTTTCATTTTAAAGAACACCTAAAAATTCAAAATGCAAAATATTTTTCTTTCAATTCCCAAAAGAAACCCAAAAATCAAGTTTTGAAACATGCAAGAAATAAAAAATTAGCAAAAAAGAAAACCCCACTTTCCTCTACCTTCAATTTCCAACACATTCTTAGCTTTTGTACACACACCCAATGGAGATTGTACCTCCATCACTGCCACTTCACCTTTCACCCCTTTTGCTTTCCTCATTTATTTTCCCATTTCTTTTTTACCTTTTTTTTCTTCTAGCTAAGTTCTCATTGATGGGGTATCTTTTTTTTGTGTGTGTGTGTGCATATAGAGAGAGAAGGAGAGAGACAGGGTGAGAGAGAAAGAGCTAACAGGTGTGTGTATGTGTGTCTCTTGTTTTAGGCCCAAAACGACGTCATTTTGAAGCAAGCGAAAGTAAAAAAAAAGCCTGCAAAATGATGTCGTTTTGGAAGGACAAAGGGCTGCCTACTTTCACAATTAGTATATATAAAATAAAAATTGCTGCTTATAATATATTTTATGTGTGGGGTACAGGGCTGTGTAGTGAGTTGACCAAAATGGGAGCTGATGAGCTTTGCTAAATTTCTGTAAGTGCTGGTCATGTTTTGCTTGAAAAGAATGTGTTGTGCTTTTGTTTAATGTGTAGCAAGCTTGCGCATGTATTTTTATAGTAATATATGTATATATATATATATGTATATATATATGTATGTATGTGTATATATATACATAGAAATCTATCAACATGAAAACCTATAAAAGAAATATGCCTAATCTATATAGTCTATACTATAGAAATTAAATTCTAGCTATTTATTATCCTAAGAATTTACTGTATACATAAGCAATGCACTTTTCAAGTTAGCCATGCGTTTACTTTGTCATCAAAACATGCAAACACACTCTTAAGCAAGCAATTCACTTCCCAATCATGCACACACACAACATTCTTTGCCAAATACTCAATTTAGACACATTACAGACTCAAAACCACTTGATAAGCTCATACAATGCGTCCAAGAGAACATGAATGCACTAAAGCTCTTTAACACTAGCACTTCTTCATTTCATGCATTAAATGACACTCAAGAACACTCAAAGAAACCCTAAAACACCTCCAAAGCATGCAAATAGCCATAACAAACACACATAAAACAAGACACATCAACAAGTAAATATGAGGTATCATGTAGTAAAAATGTATGGATCGAAGAGAAAGTTTGCAATATTTTTATACATCATTGGAAGAAGTGCGAGTAACAGAGCAACTCAAGAAAGATTTCAAAGATCTCGGGAAACCATTCATAAGCATTTTCATGAGATTTTGGCTACTTTAGTGAAGATGTCTATTGATAATATCAAACAAGAAAATGTGGAAGGAGTTCATCCGTACATTTATAATAATCCAAGATATCATCCACATTTTTAGGTATGTTATATTATTACTAAGTTATTTTTTTTATCATTAAATCATTTAACATTTTAAACTTAAAATAGTTTAATTTAAAATTTAATTGATTTTTCTTTGTAGCATTGTATTTGTGCAATTGATGGAATACATATTGAAGTTTCTTTATTGCCAGAGAAAAGTTATCCATTTTATGGAAGAAAAGGATATCCAACTCAAAATGTCATGGCTGCTTGTAATTTTGATATGTGTTTCACATATTGTGTAGCGGGATAGAAAGGTTCACATACTCAAATATTTCTCGATACAATTCATAATCTAAGAAGAAACTTCAAACTGCCTATTGGAGGTTAGTTTTTTTTTTTTTTTTAATTTGAAAAAAAATGCGAGAAAGTTTCTTAATTTGCACCCATCACCTTATTTTTTTAAATGTAGATCAATTTTATTTGGTAGATTTTGGATATCCATATATGAAGAGATTTCTTGCTCCGTACGAAATAATAAATATCATTTGCAAGATTATAGAAATGAAGATCCAAAAAACCCAAAAGAGCATTTTAATTATTGCCATTCTTCATTAAGAGCTATAACAGAGAGAACTTTTGGTGTGTGGAAGAATAGATTTCAGATAATGAAAAAATGCATTGTGGTTTTGATTGGAAAACACAAGTGAAATTAGTCCAAACGACAATAGGACTTCACAATTATATTTGATGCATATTTCGAGTACAAGTCCTAAAAGACCCGCAAGCTTATAGATCGTACAAAATAGTGTGTACAAGTACGGGTATTGAACCACAAGGAGGCGTGAATTTTTGAAGAAATTCTATGCTAGTGTGCTCTAGAAGAAACCTAAAAACAAAGAACCTAAGCTAACATGCTTTTTATACTTTTGGATTTTTGGGAGCTAAGGGGAAAAGTGAAAGGACTACACTATAAATGTAATAAGGAAAAGAGGTAAGAACTAAGCTAACCCAGAGGATTAACACAATGTGATAGGGTGACTTACAGTTGCGAATGGGTGACTTTCTACCTCTTTGCTGTGGGATTCAAGATATTGACTTACTAAACATGGCTTCTAATGCTAAGCAACTAACTAGTGTCCTAATTACACCCCAGAACTCAGTGCGGGTCCGTCCTTAAGCATGTACATTTAGAACTATGGTGTGATCCTTGGTGTGCCATTTCGGTACAAGCCCTAAAAGACCCGCAAGCGTACAGATTGTACAGAATAGTGTGTACAAGTACGGGTGTGAATTGTAGAAGAAATTCTAAGCTAGTGTGCTCTAGAAGAAGCCTAAAAAAAGGACCTAAGCAAACATGTTTTTGCACTTTTTGATTTTTGGGAGCTAAGGGGGAAAGTAAAAGGACTACACTATAAATGTAATAAGGGAAAGAGGTAAGAACTAAGCTAACCTATGGGATTAAAATAATGGGAAAGTGATAGGGTGACCTACTTTGAAGCTAGTGTTACGGTAGTGCCTATTTGCTCTCTTTTTGCTTCGTTTTAGCTCCATTTTGCTTCCAGATGCCTTGGCCTTTGTCCAGAAGCTTCCCAACATGATTTTGTTCCATGTTTCATCTTCAATTATGCTTTCAATTGTTGCCCAAACCATCTCCATCTTCGCTGATCTCTAAACAATCCTTAATCTCACCTATAATATCTAAAACAAGCCATTAGTATAACATTTACCTATTAAACTCAACTATGTACAGTTGTAGACACTTAAGCGTATATCTTGCATGAGTGTTACACTAATGCAACTATTTAAGCTCAATACACCTCTAAAATATAGACAAATAACATGGCCTCCCCAACATACACAAAGCCTCAAAGACAAGAAGAGAGAATATACAAATGCAATGGATAATAAAATTCTTATTCACATATCTACAAAGATGATAGATGTGTTAAGTTGACACTATGTCAGTTATGCATTTATTTACAAAACTTTTTAGTGCCTTTGGCTTTTCTCTTTTCCATTTTTTTCAATTTCTCAACTTCTTTTCTCATCTTTTTGCACCGTTCTTGCCTTTTTCAATTTTTTTGAAATTTTCATACTTTTCATTGCATAACAAAAAGAAAAGAAAAAGAAAGGCTAAGGCACATCAAAATGAACCAATCAAGGAAGGGGCACTTACATCAACAACCCTTTTTCTTCACTTTTTCCTGCCAAGCTGTGGCGTGGCTACAAAGGGCATTCTTAAAGGTCTTCACTCGCTACAACTTTTAAGGGCATCCCCTCCAAGACCCAGTTTTCAATCCACTCCATTCACTTCCTCACAATGCTACTCATTTTCACCAATCAATTGAATTAATCACAATAGCCAACACAACGAGTAACTAAGAAATAAACAACTCTATAAGCATCACAATCAAAAAATTTTCATCATTTTTAAGCATATAATGCAATCTACCCTAGAAAAAGCGCAAAATAATAAAACCAAATTCCCACACCTAAACCAAAAGTTTGCTTGTCTTCAAGCAAATAGAGCAAAGCATGAGACAAGTAAATCGGCATCACAAAGTAAGTAAGGGTGGTGGGGATAGGGTAGAAACATAGGAAACAAGTGGAGAAAGGATAGATACAACTTTGCACTATTTTTAAAGCTCTCTATGCCAATGATAAATCGCCACACTACTAACCCTGAAACTCAAAATTTATAGACACTCACAAAGAAAACAAGGTTAGTGGCATTGCCTATGCAAGCTTGCATTGGCATGTGCAATAATAAGCAACGGTTTATCTTATGGGACAAAGGATCGGGATTCAACACTTTTGGTGTGGGTGAAAGAAAAAGAAAGAAAAACAAAAAGAAAGGAAAATGAAACAAGTGCAAAATTGTAAAATTGAACCTAGGTTGCCTCTTAGTAGCGCTAACCACTACGCCATCAACCAGGCGATCATCTTTTCTTCTTCAATCTCCATAGATAGGATCCTGAAGCATTAAAACCTCCACATAAGCTATGCTCGGATCATATGCATGCTTTAGGCGTTATCTGTTCACTGTTAACTCTCAGCCATCCTTTAAGTCTTTGATCTTGATCTTACTGGAAGGGTAGGCAACCAATACCTCATATAGACCATCCTATCTTAACTTGAGCTTACCTGGGAAGTGCTTCAAACTTGAGTTAAACAACCAAACTTTATCGGAGACAAAGAATGATTTCTTAAGAATGTGTTATCATGAATTCTCTTCATCCTATCTTTATAAAGCTTGGCATTCTCATACGCCTTGAATCTAAGCTCTTCCAACTCTGCTAAGTCCAGCTTTCTCTTCTCACCCACTTTTGCCAAATCAAAGTTTAAGGCCTTGATGGCCTAATAAGCCCTAAACTCAAGTTCTACCGGCAAGTGGCAAGCTTTCCCATAAACCAATCTATATGGAGATATACCAATGGGAGTCTTAAAAGCGATACGGTAGGCCCACGAAGCATTATTCGACCTAATAAACCAATCTCTCCTATCAAGCTTAACTGTTTTCTCTAAAATGTGCTTGATCACCCTATTGGACACCTCTACTTGTCCATTAGTTTGTGGGTGATAAGGAGTAGCAACCTTATGGGTAACTGAATATCTTCTCAACAAGGCCTCTAAAGTCCTATGGCCAAAATGCAAACCCCATCGTTAATCAAAATCCTAGGGACTTTAAATCTAGAGAAAATGTTCTCCTTAATGAATTTCACCACTATTTATGGTCATTAGTACGTGTAGGAATAGCCTTAACCTATTTGGACACATAATCTACGGCCACTAAAATGTATTGGTACCCAAAAGAAGGTGGAAATGGACCCTTGAAATCTGTACCCCAAACATAAAAAGCTCACATGGAAGAATAGGAGAGAAAGGCATCATATTTCTCCCAGAGATGGACTCGGATTGTTGACGTCTAAGGCACTTTTTGCAATATTCTTGGGCATCCCTAAAGAAAGTGGGCCAAAACAATCCACATTGCAAGACCTTCCTGGCGGTCTTTTTTCCACTAAAATGACCTCAACACGCTCTTGAACTTGTCCTCGGCACATACTGGCAGATCGCTTGATCCGCATATACTTTAAAAAGACAGGGATCCTCCTAAACAAATATCTAACTTGTGCTAGAAACCTATCTCTCTCTCTCTCTCTCTCTCTTTCCAATAAGAGGGGAAATGCCCTGTGCCAAGATAATTGGCAATGTGAGCAAACCATGGTGTATGATGAGAGATGGCAAACAATTACTCATCGGGAAAGGAATCACGAAAAGGAGATGGATCTTCAGAAGACTCACTGACAAGACAGGAAAAGTGATTCACAACTAAGTTTTTACCACCTTTCTTATCCCGAATTTCAATGTCAAACTCTTAAAGAAGGAGCAACCACCTAATCAAGCGGGGGCTTAGATTCTTTCTTAGACAACAAATACCTCAATGTCACATGATCAACGTCGACAATTGCTTTGGACCCTAGGATGTACGACCTAAACTTGACAAGGGAGAAGACAACTGCTAGAAGCTCCTTTATGTGGTAGTGTAGTTCTTTTGGGCTTCTTCAAGAGTTTTATGAGCATAATACACAACATGGGGGAGCTTATCCCTCCTTTGACCTAAAACGGTTCCTATCGCATAATCGGATACGTCATACATAACCTCAAATGAAAGATTGTAGTCAGGTAGCTGGATGATTGGAGATGTAGACAATAAGGATTTAAGCCTATTAAAAGCTCTAACACACTCATCATTAAACTCAAAGGAGGCATCTTATGCTAAGAGCCTAGACAAGGGATGTGTTATATGGCTAAAATCCTTAATGAACCTATAGTAGAATCCTGCACGCCCTAGAAAAGATCAACATGAATGCCACTAGATGACCTAACACTATTCGTTGTTGCACCATGAAGTGGGATATCTCACAATTCAACACTAAGTTCTTCTCCACAAAACGGTCTAAGACTAAAGAGAGGTGACTGAAGCACTCATCAAAACTATCACCAAAGACTGAGAAGTCATCCACAAAAATCATTAAATGCTTCTCTATTGCGTCACTAAAAATTGCCATAATGCATCTCTAGAAAGTTGTTGAGGCATTGCATATACCGAAGGGTGTACTCCTATAGGCAAAAGTGCCATAGGGACAAGTAAATGTGGTCTTCTGCTGGTCCTTGGGAAATACAGGGATCTAATTATACCTAGAATAGCAATCTAGAAAGCAATAGTAGCTACACCCAACTACTCTATCTAAGATCTGGTCTAGAAAAGGCAATGAGAAATGATCCTTCCTAGTTTTGGAGTTGAGCTTCCTATAGTCAATACAAACTCTCCAATCCGTGGGAGAATGCATAGGGATAAGCTCTCCTTTTTCCTTCTCTATAACTATGATCCCGGACTTCTTAAAGACTACTTGGACTGGACTAACCCACTTGCTATCAGAGATCGGATAAATAATTCCTGTATCTAAAAGCTTAATGATCTCTTTTCTTAACTACTTCGCTCATGTGTGGGTTTAGCCTCATTTGCATCTCTCTAGGAAGAACGGCTTCATCCTCAAAGTGAATATGATGCATGCAAACTGAAGGATCTATACATCTCAAATCATCAATTTTCCACCCTATAGCCTTCCTATGTTTTCTAAGAACCTCGAAGAGATGTTCCTCATGCTTATTAGAAAGATTGGAAGCTATGATAATCGGAAGGGTCTCATTGTGGCTTAGGAAAGCATACTTCAAATGATCGGGAAGGGGTTTGGACTCTAACGATGGGCTAGGCTCAACCAAGGGGGACTCAACCTCAACATCATTAATAGGGACATCACTAGAATCAAGACTAGAAGGAACAACCTCAAGTGACTTATCAATCAAAAAACTCTTAACTAAGGAGACAGAAGCTACACATTTCCGCTCTAAGATCTTTAAATCAAAGTTGGACAACAATTTCTCAAATTTTCTCAATCTTCTTATCAGTCATAGTTTTCTCTATAATGTCCTTGATACAAGAATCAATAACATCCACTCTAAAGCATTCTTCTCTATCCTCTTCTCCTCCTACACTAGCCCTATTCACCGCCTTGGCAACCTTTATAGTAGATCTCAAATTTCTAAATTTCATCTCTAATAACCTCGACCTACAATGAATAATGGCATCTACAATAGCAAGGAAGGGGCGACCTAATAGAACGGGGGTGGAATGCCTAGAATCGTGACCCGAATCCATATCTAATACTATGAACTCAACAGGGTACACTAACTTGCCTACCTAGACCATAATATCCTGCACCACACCCCTACGTCTATGCTCAGACCTATCAGCTAGCTGAAGAGTAATATGTGTAGAGGACAACTCACTTAGACCTAGCTGCTGATAGATGGAATAGGGAATGAGATTCACATTAGACCCTAAATCTAGTAAGGCGTGATCAATCTGGGTGTCATGGATCTTACAAGGAAAAGTGAAAGCTCCAGGGTCACGCATCTTAAGCGGGAGGCCCGAAGTTCAAATACTACTCACTTTCTCGATAAGCCTCACCTTTTTAGGAATGTTTGATGATCTACGCTTCCTTGTACAAAGGTTCTTGAAGAACTTAGAATAAGAGATAATGGAAAAGATTGCATCTATCAAGGGAAGATTGATCTTAAGGTCCTTAATATGCTCTAAGATCTTGAAAAATCTAGAATCCTCACCAGGTGTGGGCCTCTCTAAGATGGATGGGAAGGGTACTCTAGGTGTAACACCTTTAGACACATAGGAATCATCAATGTGCTTTTTTCCCTCTCAATGTGGAAGGGAAGTACTACTCTCTTTATGGTCTCTAATTGGCTTAACTATCTCAACAGGACCCTCTTTAGAATCCCCCTCAACAGGGCTGCAATGAGGCTCTCTAGACTCGGAAGGACCACTAGGTGCCAACACTGGATAGTCATCTCCTACCCTATTATCCATTATCCTACTACTCCTAAGAGTGGTGATGGCCTTAGCCTGGTCCTGAAGGGGATAAGTGGTATTGGTAGAGGAATAGGACTAGACTTTAAGGCTCACCTCTAGCTGAGAAGGTAATTTTTTACGGTTTCTAATGCGTAACTAGGTGATAATCTGCCCCAATTGCACCTCAAACCTAGCCATCTACTACCTATAGCTAGCCATCTCTTGCCTATTATCGGCTAACTCCTGCTACTGACTAGGTAATGCCTGCTGCTGATTTTGAATAACTGCATTAACTTCTTCACATCATTGCTAGGAGACTGGCTACTAGAAGTTGCAGGCAGTGCTGGTGGTTGAAGAGTACTGGGAAGCCTAGGTAGATTGACATGGTAAAACCCTAGAAGATTAGAGGGAACGAGTTACTTCTAAAGTGGGGCTTGGAGATGTGAACAAGACTCATGCTAACCTTGTCTCCAAGAAAATTTTGGGTTGTCCTTTTAACCTAGATTGTACATGTTCGAGTACGGATTGTACTTACGAGAATAACCTTGAGTAGCACACACTTGTTCTTTCATGAATTCAAGAAACTGGGGTGCTAAAAGGCAAGCTATGGTTTCATGAGACAACTCGGAACATAAAGCACACATTTCAACTACCAAAGGGGTAGAGGACGAACCTATTGAACTAGTTTTATGACCATGAGATGAAAGAGACAACGAAATAAATTGATCTAACTTATTTGTTAAAGCCTTTATTTTAGCAGGTAAATCTAAGGAAACTCCAATCTCACTAACACCTCTCTTAGTACCTCCCCGACTAGACCTATCCATGGCAAAATTTTAAAAAGAATTTTCGGCCATCAACTCCATTTTCTCCCATGTCTCAATCGGTCTCAAAGTATAGAAGCCACTACCGGAGGAAGCAGTAACTATCATCCTATTTTGTTCATTTAAACCTCGAACAAATTACTGGAGTAGGTCATGAATACCATACTCGTGGTGTGGACACTGTCTAAGAAGGTCTTTCAATCTTTCCCAAGGGTTATGAAAAGATTCAAGATCATGATGGGAGAAAGTCATAATGGCGGTCCTAAGGTTGGCCGTCTTAGCCATGGGATAGAATTTTGAAAGAACTCAGATTGAAGCTAGGCCCATGAAGTAATGCAACCATTAGGTAAGGAATGCAACGAAATCCTAGCCTTATCCTTAAGATAGAAAGGAAATAATCTTAGACATATGACCTTATGGGAGACATTGGGAACATATAAGGTGGAACTCATCTCCACAAAATCGGTAATATGCTCTAGAGGACTCTCATTGCTTCTCCCATAGAAAGAAGGAAGCACGGCCAACATATTATGCTTGATTTTGGAGTTCGTCTCCCCTAAACTCATAATTTGAATAGTCAAATTAGGCTCAAAGAATTTGGGGAGAAAGAATTGCTTAAGAATGGGCTCCTCATCATTAGGTGGGTCCGATCTAAGGGGCTCTTGTCTAAAATAATCTTGGGTTTGATGCCCATGGTAATCATGAGATGGAATGGGATTCATTGGAGAAATAGGAGGATTAGAAGGATGATTGGGATCGATCATCTCCTCAAGAAGATCTTCGAAATTCCTAAAATGTCTAGCAACCCTATTAGGTTTGAGATTAAGGGAATTAGGGGATTTTCAAGGGACCTCCTACCAAGTATGCACAAACTATCCTAACTCCGACCTTTTCAACCTCCAAAACTTTAACAATCCTAAGACTACAGCAAATAAACCACAATCCTAGAAAGTCCACTAAAAAAGAGAAAAAAAAAAATCAAAGATAGATAAGCAAGTAACAAAGAAAAACAATATAAACAATAAACAAGATAAGCAAAAATTGAACAAACTATAAAGAGAAAGCAAAAAAAAAAAAAAAACAAATAAAGGAACTACCCAAACATACAAGCAAAGAATGTAGACCACCGTGCCTCCCCGGGAATGGCACCAAGAACTTAGTGTGCCTTTTCGGTGCAAGCCCTAAAGGACCTGTAAGCGTACAGATCATTCAGAATAGTCTGTACAAGTGTGGGTGTCAAACTACAGGGAGGCGTGAATTGTGGAAGAAATTCTATGCTAGTGTGCTCTAGAAGAAGCCTAAAAAAAAGAACTTAAGCTAACATGTTTTCGCACTTTTGGATTTTTGGGAGTTAAGGGAAAAAGTGAAAGGACTACACTATAAATGTAATAAGGGAAAGAGGAAAGAACTAAGCTAACCTAGGGGATCAAAACAATCGGAAGCTAATAGGGTGACCTACACTTGTGAATGGGTGACTTTCTACCTCTTTGCTATGGGATTCAGGGATTGACTTACTACACACGACTTCTAATACTAAGCAACTAACTAGTGTCATAATTACACCCTAGGACTCGGTACGAGTCCACACCTAAGCTTGAACACTTAGAGCTGCGGCGTGGTTTTTATGTACCTAAGGCCATAGGAGGCAGTGGAAAGCTACCTAAGTGCCCTAAAACAATCCCACTCTAGTTCCTAAACCATTAGCTAGATTTAAAACTAAGACCTATGATTTTTAGGGTCAACTAAGCTTATCCAGACTCCTATTAACTGGATTTAAAGCTAAAAGGGACTCGATCTAGACTAGTCTTAACTTATGTACCGTTATTCTAGGGACACTAAAGTGGATTGGTATAATAGGCGTAGTCCTACATATTCTAAGGTAAGGCATTGTGAATATGATGTCCTATCCATGATACAAACACTATCAAGTTTGATTTACGCCATTGGAAACATTTAAGCATCAACATTTAGTAATATTTGAGCATGTATTCGCTATAAGGCATGTTTCATACTCACATAGACATGAATAGAACCAACCCACTTCATATTATCCACAATCACACACATAGACATGCATAATCTAAGGTTTGAAGTGTTCTATAGTAAACTCAACTCAACCTATATACATATAACTCATTAAAGCATTACATCAAACACATGGACATGAAGTGATATAAAGCTTTTCAAAATAAGAACAAAGTATGCATACATACATATAAGCCAATGGAAACCTATAACAATGAGTACGAAAATCAACCTATTACTCAAGTTTAGTCACCCTAATCCATCTACTCAAGCATACAATAAAAGAGAATAAAAGAGGGTTAAGAAAGCTTTCATCCTTGCTTGATTATTTACAAACTTGAGCAAATCTTTACCAAATGATGTTTGAAACCTCTAAAATCAGCTTAATTTTAGACGAAGGTGTGTGTTAGTGTGTGTATTGGAGGTTGGTGAGATAGGAATTAGGGTTTGGGAGATAAGTGTGAAAGAATATGACTTGTTGTTACATAAAATGGCCAAAAGCGGGCTTATATAGCCAATTCTCCGCGACTATCGGAACACCTAACTGGTGCATTGGTACCAAGGGACCTCTATTCTAGTAGTAGAAGCTTGCTCTCTATTTTTGGCAAAATAGAGAGGGGGTGCACTGCTACTTTGAAGCTAGTGTTCCGGTAGTACCTATTTACTCTCTTTTGGCTTCGTTTTAGCTTAGTTTTGCTTTCAGTTGCCTTGGCCTCTGTTTGGAAGCTTTCCAACATGATTTTCTTCCATTTTCATCTTCAATTATGCTTCCAATCCTTGCCCAAACCATTTCTATCTTTGTTGATCTCTAAATAATCCTCAATCTCACCTATAATATCCAAAACAAGCCATTAGTATAGCATTTACCTCTTATACTCCACTATGTACAATTGTATACAGTTAAGCCTATATCTTCCATAAGTACTACACTAATGCAACTACTTAAGCTCAATATATCTCTAAAATATAAACAAATAACAATGCAAACGCACACAAAAACATGACACATTAGTCCTTATGTACCTAAGGCCATAGGAGGGACTAGGGAGTTACTTAGGTGTCCTAGAACAATCCGACCTGAGTTCCTGAATCATTAGCTGGATTTAAAGCTAAGACGTATGGTTCCTAAGGGGTCAACTAAGCCTATTCGGACTGTTATTAGCTGGAATTAAAGCTAAAGGGGACACGATCTAGACTAGTCCTAACTTATGCACCATTAATCTAGGGACACTTAAGCGGATTGGTATCTAATAGGTGCATTCATACATGTTCTAAGGCAAGGCATTGTGAATATGACATCCTATTCATAATACAAACATAGACAAATTTGTTTTATGATATTGGAAGCATTCCAACATCAACATATAGCATTAATTGAGCATGTATTCACTATAAGGCATGTTTCATACTCACATAGACATGAATAGAGCCAACTCACTTCATATTATCCACAATCACACACATGGACATGTATAATTTAAGGACTAGAAGTGTTTTATAGCAAATACAACTCAATCTATATACATATAACTCATTCAAGCATTACATCGGACACATGGACATGAAATGATATAAAGCTTCTCAAAATAAGAACAAAGTATGTGTACATGTAAGCCAATCAATTCCCATAACGAAGAATACAAAAATCATCCCATTACACAAGTTTAGTCACCTTAATCTATCTACTCAAGCATGAAATAGATAAGAATGAAAGAGGTTATAGAAATCTCTCTTTCCATCCTTGCTTGTTTCTTTACAAACTTGAGTAAATCTTCATCAAATGATGTTTGAATCCTCCAAAATCAACTTAATTCTAAGTGGGTGTATGTGTTAGTGTATGTATTAAAAGATGGGTAAAAGTAGGATTTTGTGTGTGAGAAGCGTATGCATGAATGGGAGGTGAAAAGTGATCAAAATCTACTAAAAATAGATTGGTAAAGGTCTTAAATAGTGCAGTATACACGTTTAGCTGAGGGCCTTGGTTAGTCGACTAGCCTAGCCTTGAGGTTGATCAGCTCAAAGAGGGTTGCTTTCTGTTTTGGCCGGTCGATTGACCCTAGAGGGGGGGTTGACCGGCCAAGTCAGAAGCTTGGCCGATTTTCTCGTGTTTTATCCATTTTGCTCCGGTTGCTCTTTTTGTCACCCAGTTGTCTCCAAACACTTCTTTTAAGCTTCTCCCATGTCCAAAACATCTCGAGCTTGACTCCAATATCAATTCTCCATCAATTCAAGTCCCAAGCTTTTGACCTAACTTCACCAAAGATGAGAAATAAGCATGCATTAGTGTAGCGTTTGTCAAAACTCAACTATGTACATTTGCTTACGCTTAAGCCTAATACTATTATATGCATTATACTAACACATCTATTAAAGTTCAAAACACCTCTTAAACATAGGCAAATAATAACGTAAACAAACACAAAAACACAACACATTAATATCCGTCAACAAAATTTAGATAATGTGTTTTTTGAAGAAGTGGTGGCTCAAAGTGTTAACGCCATTCATCGGGAAAGTGCAAACATTACAAGTGCTAGTAACAATATGAACCAAGGGAGATGGATCGTATTCGCGATAACATTTGCTATAACATTTGGCAAAGAAGGGAATTTGTATTATAAATGAATCACCATTATTTAGTATAATGTTTTGCAAAGTGGAGAAATGATTTGTAAACTTTTATAATTTTGTATTAACATATTTGTTGTTACTTATTTTTTAAATTTATTTAATACTTCTTTGAATTTTAATTTTATAATTAGTTACATTATAGTAATATATACAGTGACACAAAAGGGTTATTTTTTGTCAAAATAGGTTATATTAACAATTTTAGAGTAAATTTATAATAGTTGTATACCACAATTCTATTATTAAACATTTTAGGGCATTTTGGTCTAATCAACTTATTTTAGCATTTTAGATTATGCTAATAAGACTTCCAAACCAAATGGTCTTTTTTACATCGGACATTTGTTTCTTATCAGACATTTATCAAATAAGACAATTCCAAACAGGCCATTAAGGCAGCTTGCTAGCCAGATGAGCACTAGAGATCTAGGCAAATTGCCTACACAGCTAGAGATGAACCCTAGAGTCCAATCTTATTCCACCTCCAACCCCACTTATCCCCATCTAGCCCAAGCTAAGGTAGTCACCACTTTTAGTAGTGATAGAATACTGGACAATAGGATAGGAGTTGAATATGCAGAGTCTGCACCTAGTGGTTCTTCTGATTATAGAGAGCCTAGCCATAGCCCTATTGAAAGAGATCATAAAGAGAGTCCTGTTGAGAGAGTCGAGCCCACTAGAGACCATGGTGAGAGTAGTACTTCCCGCCCATATAGGAATGAAAATTGGCCCATTGATGATTTCCATGAGTCCAGAGGTATTACAACTAGAGTTTCATTCCCATCTGCCTTAGAGAGGCTATCACCTAGTGAGGATACTAGGGTTTTTAAGGTCCTAGAGAATTTAAATGATCTTAAGGTTAATCTTTCTTTGATAGATGCGGTTCTTTCCATTCCATCATACTCTAAGTTCTTTAGAGACCTTTGCACAAGAAAGCGTAGCACATCGTGCATGCCTAAGAAGCTGAAACTTAAAGAGAAAGTGAGTAGTATTTGTACATCGCCCTATTCACCGAAACTTAGTGATCCAGGAGCATTCACCCTTCCTTGTTGCATTAGAGAGACCCAGATTGACCATACTTTATTAGATTTAGGGTCTAGTATGAACCTTATTTCTTACTCTGTCTATCAATAGCTTGGCTTAGGTGAGTTATCTCCTACACACGTTACACTCCAGCTAGCTGATAGGTTTGAGCGAAGACCTAGGGGTGTAGTAGAGGATGCCATGATTCAGGTAGGTGAGTTTGTGTACCCCGTGGACTTCATAGTGCTTGATATGGATTTTGCCCACAACTCTAGACATACTACACCCATCTTTTTAGGTCACCCCTTTCTTGCTATAGCTGATGCTGTTATCCAGTGCAAGTCGGGGTTGCTAGAAATTAAGTTTGGGAATTTGAGGTCCACTATGAAGGTTACGGAGGCAGTGAATAGAGCTAGTGTAGGTAGTGATGATGAGAAGGAAGATTGCTCTATGATTAAGGTGATAGACATATGCATTGAGGGCCATGATGAAAAGACCATGATTGAGAATGATGATTTGAGAAAGCTTAAGGGCATCTTACCTAGCCTTGATCAAGAGACCTTCGTGTGGGGGGAAGTGTGGCCCTACTTCTAGGGACGATGATTCTAGGCTTGATAAGTCCTTTGAGGTCAATTCTTCCAATCTTAATGTGAAAAGCATGGGCCATTATGATTGCACACATAGGATTGATCATGAAAGTGGAGATAAAAAAAGAGGTTTTAAGGTGCATGTGATAGAATCTTATATTAATGAATGGGGGTATGAGAAGATATCCCCTAGCGATGAATTTATTAAACCATTTGATGAGATATTACTCAGAGTGGATTTGGAGACACCCATTGAGGAAAGCATCATGCCTGATCGTTGTCTTCTGACTGCAAGCTCTAAAGACCCACAAACACACGGATCGATGCAGTGTAGTGTGTGTGAGAACGGGTGTCGAACCATAGAGAGGCTATGTTGTGGGATGGATTCTACGTGTGTGTCCTATAGAATGCCAAAAAGGAAACTTAAACTAACTATTTTTGGTATTTTTGGATGGTCGGGAGCTCTAACTAAAGTAAATAAAACTACACTATAGGAATGGAAAGTTTAGAGACAAGCTATCTAGAGAGAACTAACAAATGGAAAGGATTAGGGTGACATCTACTTGTTAATGGGTGATCCTAGACTCCAATACTATGGGATTACATGGAATGGCTTAATCATCAATTGCTCTTTTACTAGGTTGTTTAGTTAATGTCTTAATTTCTCCCTAGGACTCGGTACGGGTCCGGCCTTAGGCGGCACCTCCTAGATCTATGGTGTGGTCCTTATGATCTAGGGCCTTAAGAGTGACTAACTAGCTTCCTAAGTGACATAGAACAAACCTAACCTAGTGCCTAAATCATTGGCTGGATTTAAAGCCAAGACCTAGTGTCGCTAGAGTCGACTAAATCTACTCGAAACCTATTGGCTGGATTTAAAGCCAAAGCAGACTCGATTTAGACTAGCCTCGAATTATGCTTCATCAATCTAGGGTCACAATGGCGGGATTTGACCTATTAACGCATTCATACATGTTCAAAGCCAAGGTGTTCGCGAATAAAGGCACCTATTTGACTACCAAACATCGTCGTGCTCGGATTACATCATTAAAAACACTTTTGAACCAACATATATGCAATATTGAGGTCATATTTACCACTAGGCATGTAGACATACACATGGACATGATTATAAGCATTACCCACTTTATAAGATCCACACATAAACATATAGACGTTATTACAGAATGAACTGGAGGTGTTCAGTAGTGCATAGACTTCAATTTATACAAATGAAATTCTCATAGGCATATTATCAACACCTAGACATGTATTCAATAATAGCCATTAAAACAAGAAAAAAATATAGCATATGTATATACATTAAGCCATTGAATCCCATAGTATAGAAGCATAGAATCAACCCATTACATGAGTGTCATCACCCTAAACAAATCTACTCAAACATAATATAATAGAGGATGAAAGAGAGAATAGAAATCTCCCCTTCCATCCTAGCAAGTCTTGTACAAAATCCTTGAGTAGACTTCAATCCAAATGCTTCAAACCCTCTAAATGAGCTTAAAACTAGGTGAAAGTGCAAAAATGCGTACTTTTCCATGCCCAAGACATATAAGCACATATGCATGTATTTTAACCACTTTTTATCATTCCAATTTCTCTCCTAATCTTGCAAAATTGATCCTCATGCAATGGTTTAGTAAAAATATCAGCAACTTGATGCAAAGTATCAATAAATTCAAGTATGATATCTCCTTTTTGTACATGATCTCTAATGAAATGGTGCCTAATCTCAATATGCTTAGTTCTTGAATGTTGAATTGGATTTTTTGTGAGATTAATTACACTAGTATTATCACAATATATAGGAACATGATCATATTGCAATCCATAATTAAGTAAATTTTGTTTCATCCACAAAATTTGAGCTACACAACTACCAGCTGCAATATATTCTACTTTGGTAGTAGAAATAGCAACACTATTTTGCTTTCTACAAGACCAGGATACTAAGAAATGTCCTAGAATTGGCACGTTTCACTAGCGCTCTTATAGTCTACTTTGCAACCAGCATAGTCAGTATCAGATAATCCATACACGTCAAATGACGTTCCTTTTGCATACCAAAGCCCTAGATTAATTGTTCTCTTAAGGTATCTAATGATTCTTTTTACAGCAATTAAGTGAGTTTCCTTAGGTTTAGATTAAAATCTAGCATATAAGCACACTGCAAACATGATATCAGGTCTAAAGGTAGTTAAATATAATAGGCTACCGATCATACCTCTGTATTTCTTTTCGTCTATAGATTTACCTTTCTCATCCTTATCTAACTTTGTTGAAGGGCTCATGGGAGTTTCAATCTCCTTTGCATCTTTAAGTCCATGACTCATGGCAATTTGCGCTAACTGTGTCTCAAACCAAGCCATCTGCTGCCTATAGCTAGCAATCTCTTGCCTATTATCAGCTAACTCCTGCTGTTGACTAGATAATGCCTGCTACTGATTCTAAATAAACTGTATTAACTTCATCACATCATTACTAAGAGTCTAGCTACTAGAGAGAGCAAGTAAAGCCTGAGGTCGAGGAGCACTAGTGAGACAGGGCTAATTAAAATGATAGAAACCTGGGGGATATTGAGGACGGGGTCGCTGCTTAGATAGAACCTAAGGATATGAACTAGACTCATGCTGACCTTGTCTCTAAGAAAATTTTGGATTGTCCCTCCAACCCGGATTGTATGTGTTCGAGTATGGATTATACTCACAAGAATAACCTTGTGTGGTACACATTTGCTCTTTCATGAATTCGGGAAATTGGGATGCTAAAGGACAAATTATGGTCTTATGAGATGACTCGGAGCATAATGCACAAACTTCAACAACTAAAGGGGCGAAGAAAGAACCTATAGAACTAGTCTTATGACCATGAGATAAAAGAGATAAGGAAATGAATTCATCTAACTTATTCGTTAAGGCCTCTACCTTAACGGGTAATCTAAAGAAACTCAAACCTCATTAACAGTTTTCCTATTACCTCCCCGACTAGACTTCTCCATAGCAAAATTTTGAAAAGAATTTTCAGCCATCAACTCTATTTTCTCCCATGCCTCAGTCGGTCTCAAAAGATAGAAGCCACTACTGGAGGCGGCATTGACCATCATCCTATTTTGGTCATTTAAGCCTTGAAAGATATATTGCAATAGGTCATGATTGTCATACCCTTGGTGTGGACATTGTCTAAGAAGATCCTTAAACCTCTCCCAAGCCTCATGAAAGAATTCTAGATCATGTTGGGACAAAGTCATAATGGCGGTCCTAAGGTCAGCCGTCTTGGCCATGGGATAAAATTTTTGAAAGAACTTAGATTGAAGCACAGCCCATGTAGTAATGCAACCACTATGTAAGGAATACAACCAAGCCCTAGCCTTATTCTTAAGAGAGAAAGGAAACAATCTTAGATGTATGACCTCTTGGGAGACATTAGGGACATGGAGAGTAGAACTCATCTCAACAAAATCAGTGATATGTTCGAGAGGACTCTCATTGCTTCTCTCGTAGAAGGAAGGAAGCATGGCCAACATATTAGGCTTAATCTCGAAGTTCGCTCCCCCAAACCTAGATTTTGAATAGCCAAATTAGGCTCAAAGGCTTCAGGGAGAAAAAATTGCCTGAGAGTGGGTTTCTCATCTATAGGTGGATTTGGTCTACGGGGTTCTTGTTTAAAATGATCTTGGGCTTGATGCCCATGGTGATCATGAGGTGGAATGGGATTCATTGGAGAAATGGGAGGATTAGGAGGATGATTGGGATCGGCCATCTCCTCAAGAAGATCTCCTAAATTCCTAAAATGTCTTGCAATTCTATCGGGTTCTGGATTAAGAGGAACTAGGGGATTTCTAAAGGATCTTCTACCAAGCATGCACAAATTATCCTAACTTCAGCCACTTCAACCCCCGAAAACTTCAATATTCCTAAAACTACAATAAATAAACCTCAATCTTTGAAATTCTACTAAAAACAAAAATAAAGGTTGAAATAGATAAATAAGAACTAAAGGAAGATAATATAAACAATAAATAAAAAACTAAACAAACTATAAAGGAAAAGCAAAAAAAACAAATAAAGCAACTACCAAAACACACAAGCAAAGAATGCAAACCATCGTGCCGTTCCAGCAATGGCGCCAAGAACTTGATTGTCGTCTTCTGAGTGCAAGCTCTAAAGACCCGCAAGCGCACGGATCGATATAGTTTAGTGTGAGCGAGAACTGGTGTCGAACCACAAAGAGGCTATGTTGTGGGATGGATTCCACATTTGTTTCCTAGAGAATGCCAAAAAGGAAACTTAAACTATCTTTAGTATTTTTAGATGGTCGAGAGCTCTAACTAAAGTAAATAAAACTACACTATGAGAATGGAAAGTTTAGAGACAAGCTATCTAGAGAGAACTAACAAATGGAACAAATTAGGGTGACATCCATTTGTTAATGGGTGATCCTAGACTCCAATACTATGGGATTACATGGAATGGCTTAATCATCAATTTCTCTTTTACTAGGTTGCTTAGTTAATGTCCTAATTTCTCCTTAGCACTTGGTGCAGGTCCATCCATAGGTGGCTCCTCCTAGAGCTACGGTGTGGTCCTTATGACCTTGGACCTTAAGAGTGACTAACTAGCTTCCTAGATGACTTACAACAAACCTACCCTAGTACCTAAATTATTGGCTTGATTTAAAGCCAAGACCTAGCGTCTCTAGAGTCGACTAAATCTACACGGAAACCTATTGGCTGGATTTAAAGCCAAAGGAGACTCGATTTAGACTAGCCTTTAATTATGCTTTGTCATTCTAGGGTCACAATAGTGGGATTTGACCTATTAACTCATTCATACATGTTCTAAGCCAAGGTGTTCACGAATAAAGGGACCTATTCAACTACCAAACATCTTCATGCTTGGATTACACCATTAAAAACACTTTTGAACCAACATATATGCAATATTGAGGTCATATTTACCACTAGGCATGCAAACATACACATGGACATAAATATAACCATTGCCCACTTCATAGGGTCCACACATAAACATATAAACATGATTATAGAATGGACTAGAGATGTTTAGTAGCAAATAGACTTCAATTTATACATATAAAACTCTCATAGGCATATTATCAAACACCTAGACATGTATTGAACAATACCCATTGAAACATGAAAAAAACATAGCATATGTACATACATTAAGCCATTGAATCCCATAATATAGAAGCATAGAATCAAGCCATTACACAAGTTTCATCACCTTAAACAAATCTACTCAAACATAATATAACAGAGAATGAAAGAGAGAATAGAAAACTCCTATTTCATCCTAGCAATTCTTGTACAAAATCCTTGAGTAGACTTCAATTCAAATGTTTAAAACCCTCCAAATGAGCTTAAAACTAGGTGAAAAGTGTATGACTGTGTGTGTGTGTTGGAGGTTGGTGAAAGAAAAATTAGGGTTTGGGAGATAGGTGTGAAAGAATATGATTTGTTGTTTTATAAAATGGCCAAAAGCGGGCTTATATAGCCAATTTCTGCCACTACCGGAACACTTAACTGGAGCACCGGTACCAAGGGGCCTTTATTACGATAATAAAAGCTCGCTCTCTATTTTTGGCAAAATAGTGAGCTGGTGCATCGGTACTCTGAAGCCAATGCTCCGATAGTGCCTCTTTGCTCTCTTTTGACTTCGTTTTAGCTCCGTTTTACTTCTAATTGTCTTGACCTTTGTCCGGAAGACTCCAAACTTGATTTTCTTCCACTTTTCCTCTTCAATTATACTTCCAATCCTTGCTCAAACCATCTCCTTCTTCATTGATCTTCAAAAAATCCTCAATCTCACCTATAACATCCAACATATGCCATTAATGTAGCATTTACCTTTTAAACTCAACTATGTGCGGTTGTATAGGCTTAAGCCTATATCTAGCACAAGTACTACACTAATGCAAGTATTTAAGCTCAATACACCTCTAAAATATAAACAAATAACAATTCAAACACACATAGAAACACAACACACCAATGCCTATCTTTGATTCTAAGCCCAATGAGTCCATTAGAGTTGTAGATTCTAGTGTTGAAGTAAATGACCAATCTATGATGACTCTTAGGGAAAAGATTAAGGAACTTGAGATTAAGATATATAGGTCTTTAGGTATCTTTGAGGAGTCTCTATTAGAACCTTCTTTTAAACTCACTACTAGGGAATTACTTGAGGAGATGAACTGTTTCTTAGATGAACACGAGCTATCCCTTAGTGAGAGTGGGCCTATGACCCTTTCTTTCAATTCTTCCTCTTCTGGGCCTATTGCTTCTTACTCCCTCATTGATTCCATCTCATCCAATCCTATTTCATTTTATGATTCTTCCTTCCTTTTTTCTATTGAGTCTTCCCATAGTGTGCATATTTTTACACCATCCCATTTGGAGCATGTTCATATGGGGTTTATTCACACTCTCCATTTTCTTTATGCTTTAGATGCTTTATCAACCCATGGGCATGGGGTGTGGGTAGCCCTTGATCATCAAAAGAAGGCAATATGATGGTTAGTGGCAGAGACCAAGCTCGTTAGGATAGGATTGGAGAAGAACAAGGGACTTAGATCTTTAAATTTTCCTATGACCTTTGTCACCTTAGAGGATTTGCCTTCCACACTTGATGAGTTGGTTTTTCATTTGGCCCTTTTTCATGTGTGCTTGAAAAGGACTGTGATGTGCATGATTTAATTAATCTTATACCACATGATACTTTTTCTTCTGAGTTGTGCCTTGACAGGTTTGTATGCCAATCAATGCTCAAGGACTACAAATATCATTGGCCCTAACATTACTGCCTGGCTGGAGACGTTTAATCTAGTTCTCCTAGAAGGTGCCTTAGACATTTAATGATGAGTTGATGATTGCCTAGTTGATGGCACTGTGGTTAGCATTATTAAGAGGCAACCTAGATTAATTTTGGTACTTTCATTCCTTGTTTCCTTTTTTCTTTTCTTTCTTTTTCTTTTTAGAATTTCGAAGCATTTATCACCCACACATGTTGATTCCCAATCCCTTTTCCCATAAGATACACTTTGTTTATTATTTGCACATACCAATACAAGCGTGCATGGGGAATGCTTCTAACCTTGTTTGTTGTAAGTGTTTGTGGTATGTTGAGCAATAGGCGTTAGTAGTTGAATGATTGACCATTGGCATGAAGAGCTTTGAAAAGAAAGCAAGGTTGCACCTATCCTTTCTCTAACTGTTCCCCATCTGTCTACCCCTTCCCCGTTATCCGTACTTGCTTTATATTGCTTACTTACTTGTTGTGTGCTTTTGTTTTGTTTGCTTAAAGACAAGAAAAGTTTAGGTTTGAGGGTATGGGAGTTTGGTTCTTCTTGTTATATACTCTATTAGGGTAGATTGCATTATGTTCTTAAAAATGATGAAATTTTTTTAATTTTAATGCATATAGAGTTTATTTCTTGGTTGACTGTTGAGTTGATTATTGTGATTGACTCAATTGATTGGTGAAAATAAGTTGCATTAGGGGGAATGAATGAAGTGGATTAAAAATTAGGTCTTTGAGGGGATGCTCTTGAAAGTTGTGAGGAATGAGTACCTATAAGAATGCCCCTTGTAGCAACGGTTTGGTAGAAAAAAGTGAAGAAAAGGGGTTTTGATATGAGTGCCCCTTTCTTGATTGGTTCTTTTTTATATGCCTTAGCCTTTCTTTTTCTTTTCTTTTTTTTATGAAATGCAAAACTATGAAAAAGCCCTAAAAAAATTGAACAAGGAAAAAACGATGCCAAAAAGATAAGAAAAGAAGTTAAAAAAAATTAGAAAAGAGAAAAGTGAAAAGCATTAAGAAGTTTCGTGAATAAGTGCATAAGTGACACAATGTCAACTTAGCATAAACTATCCTCTTTATAGATATGTGAATAGTGCTTTAATAAGCCAACATGTTATTCTTTCTCTTCCCTTATCTTCAAGGCTTTGTGTATGTTAAAGAGGCCATGTTAGTCGAGGGGGCACAAAATATCAACATTCCTAGTGCGTGAGTTAGAATCCTAAGCTTGTGATGGTTTGGCTACTTAGGAAGTTCCCATAAGCTTTGAGGCCCTTTATGAGCAAAGAGAGCATCCAAAGTGACTTGGGGATCTCTCCAAAATAGGAATAACCTTTTCGTGCTTCTTAAGCTAATTTTGATAGCGAGTTCCTTTTGGTAACCCTTTGCATTGACCTAGAAACAAACTTAAGAATGGGCTTGCTTGGGGACAAGTAAGGAGAATGTTTAGGGGTGTTGATGTGTTGTGTTTTCATGTGTGCTTGTATTGTGATTTGCCTATGTTTAAGAGGTGTTTTGAGATTTAATAGATTCATTAGTAGTACATATGCTAGAGATAGGCTTAAGCGCATATAATTGTACATAGTTGAGTTTAAAGATAAATGCTACACTAATGCATGTTTATTTCTCGTGTTAAGTGAAGTGAGGTCAAAGCTCAAGGCTTGAATCAATGATAATTTAATGATGAAGCCAAGCTTGATGTGTTTGGGATGAACAAGAAGCATAAAATAAGCTTTTGAAAGTAACCGGGTGACGAAAAGTGCAACCGGAATGAAATGAGAACAAAGCACGTAAAATTGGCCAAGGTTTTGACCTGGCCAGTTGACCCCCTTCGAAGACAGGTCGACTGACCTAGTAGACTGGCCAAATCAGTATGTAGAGCCCCTAGGCCGGTTGACCAGTGAAGGCTCCTAGCTAGACACGTATTCAGCTATATTTAAGCACTTTTTAGCCTATTTGGAGTATTTGGGAAACGCTTTCTACCTCCTATTCACACACCCACCTCTCACACACTAAACCACACACAAAATACACCTACATTCAGCTTGTAATTAGGTTTTTAACACTTGTAATAGCAAGATCAAGACAAGGATTTGAAGAGCAAAGCTAAGCATAAAAGAAAGGTTCGTCTTTCTCCTTTTGTACTTAGTTTTCTCTATGTTGGATTAGATCTTTTATGGGTGATTAAAGCTTGTATTATTGGATGATTAAGTACTGCTTTTCTATGAGATTTTGACAGTTTAATAAATATGTTTGCTTTTAATGTTTTAATGGCTATTTACATACATATCTATGTTTGTTGATATGCCTAGGTGAAAGAACATATATATTCAGAGGCTTGATTGCTATTTAACACTTCTAAATCATTGTATAAGTTTTTCTAAGTGTTTATGTAGTGATTCTATGAAGTGGGTCTCGTAGCCATACATGTCTACTTGTGTTCTTACATGCCTTAATAGCAATTTTAGCTTCCATAATATACATGTTGGATTCTAATGCCTAAATTGGTATGACCTAAATATGTCTAAGTGTTTAGGGCTAGAATATGCTTTATATTATTTTGTATCATTGTGCTTTATTGTCAAAACCCACTTAGTGATATTATGATTTGTGGTTCTTCAGTAATAATTAGGTCTAGTTTAATCTTCTTTGTCTTTAAACCCAGCCAATAGGTGTCCAGCTAACTTAATTGACTTTAAGAAGCCTAGTTCTTGGCTTTAAACCAAGTCAATGAGTTAAAACCTAGGGTAAGACCAATTATCATCACTTAGGAATGTAATTAGCTAAATCATGCCTTAGTTCATAAGTACTACGCTATATCTCTAGGTAGCTAGCACTTAGGTATAGACTCGCATTGAGTCTAGGGATTATAGGAGAGGTTCATTAGATTCCTAGCTTAGAACACTCCTTCTTTGAGCATAACCATTAAAGTCAATCCCATAGCAAATTTAGTACCTAAATCACCCGTAATTAAGCGAATTTCACCCATTGCCCCATTACTTGTGTCAATTTCCTTTTTACTAGCTTGTTCTCCCTTGCCTTTATTTTCTTTAATTTGTTCAGGTTAGTTTTTACTTTGAGCTCCCTTCATATTTAAAACAACCACAAAGAATTCTTAGTTTAACTTGTTTTCTTTCTACCTTCTAGGACAAATACTTAGCTTTCATTTCCCATTTCCTACCTTTCTGAGAGATCGATCCTGCTCTTGCACATTAGTCTACAAGACGTGTGCACTTGTAGGCTTTTAATTAAGGCTTAGTGCTTAATTAACTATCATCAATAACCTACATCATCAACTTTCTTTCTTGGCTCAAACGGATTAGTCTCATCAAATGTCACAGGCATTGATTCTTCCACAACACGAGCTCTTTTATTATAAACTCTATAAGCTTTACACTTAGTGGAATATCCTAAAAATATGCCCTCATCCGATTTAGCATCAAATTTACTCAAATGATCTTTAATGTTCAATATAAAACATTTACAACTAAACACTTTGAAATATGAAATTTTTAGGGTTTTGCCATGCCAAAGTTCATATGGAGCTTTGTTTAAATGGGTCTAATTAAAACTCGATTTTACACATAACATACAGTGTTAAAGGACTTGGTGAGAATCGGGGTCATGCACGTAAAGTGAAACCTCACAAAAGCGAGGTTTTAATGAGATCTTGCCATCAACTAAGAATTGGCAGAGAATGAACATCATTTCATTCATAGACTGAACCATATGTGATGTAAAACTTTGAGTGTTACTCTCAAGCGCACGGATCGTGTGTAGTACAACGTGTGTGAGTACGGGGTCGTGTTTACAGGGAGGCTATCTGTGTGTGGTTCTGAGTGAAAGTGCATCCTACACTAGCTACCCGTGGTCCTACCTATTTTTTTAGGATTTTTGGATTGAGTGGAGCTCGAATTAAAACCTAAACTAAAGGGAAAGTAAATCTAAGTAATGGGAATATAGGTATAAACAAGTTATAGAAGTAAGAATCGACAAGGTTTTGGGGGATTTGAGAGATGATTGCTCTTTTGGAATGGATTTAGGTTCTTATCCTTGTTTTAAGGCTATTGATGGTTTGCTTACTCTAGTTGCAAGCTTGGATTACTAGCCTTACTACCTCCAACTATCGATGCAACCCTTTCCCAACCAAGCCCAATTAAAAGTAAAGGTTTGTCCTAACTAGCTAGGGATTTCGAGTCTAGTTTTTAAGTCCTTTAGGTGTTGATTAATTTCCTGGTAGGGAGTCTAACATTTTATTTTTGTCTCAAACTAGAGATTAAGTCTCCTAGGTCAAACAGGTGATAGTGGTATCCTTTTAGCCATGTTTCATGCAAGACGTGATTACCTATTATACTAAAGACATTAAAAGCACAATTAATCAATACAAATGTAGTTATAAGTAGGGCACATGCCATTAGCATGGATTAAGGCTAAGGTGAGGCCACTACTATTAGCATCTAAGCACAAATTACACATTCAAACTCATAGAGGCATTTCGTCAAACACATTGACATGTTAAATTTCATGCCATGGAAATATAAGAATAAAGCATGTATATATAACTATCAATATCTCAAAACAAGTGTTTAGATCCTTAACCCATTACAAAAATAGCAATCATCCCTAATTTTAGAGCTAATCTAACATGGTATAAATAAGAATAAAGAGAAGACTGAAAAGCTCCCTCATTGTCCTTGTTCTTTAAAAATCATACTCTAAACTCCAAATCCTTGCTTGATCCTTAAATCCACACTTGTTTATGGGTGGAATTGATGTGGAATTGAGTGTGTGACGTAGGTAAGTGATCAAATTAGTGTTTGGGGCAATGGATATGAGAAATGGGGTTGAATAATTGTGAAAATAAGCTCAAAGTCATGCTTTTATAGCTCTTTAGCAGCACTACCTGTCGACCTTACTAGCTAGTCGGTAGCTTCTTCATGCTTGACCGGTAAAAATATGAGCTCTTTAGATTTGCTGGGGGACCCTACCGGCTAGCTAATACTTACTGAGGGACCCTACTAAGGACCCCACCAGGTACCCCTCAGTGCCTTGACAGCTCAACTTTGAAACTTTATTTTTGGCTAATTTCTTCATCTTTTTGCTTTCAATCTTTAACATTTAGCTTGTTTCTTCCTCTTTTATGTTTATCCCATCTCACTTACAACAAAAAAATAAGGCATTTAGTGTAGCATTTAATCTTGAAACTCAACTATATCCACTTAGCAATGCTTATGCACAAATATACTTTAAGTACTACACTAATGCTACTAAATAAGCTCAAAACACCTCAAAATAAGTGTAGAAATACTATGCAAATACACATACAAAGCCAACATGTCAATACCCCAAACTTTCTCCTTGCTTGTCCCTAAGCAAGATTAAAGCTAAGTTTATCTTTAAGAAGCTAAAGAGGATCGCCTAAACTATTGACTTGTCATCTTAGTGAATCTAAGGAGCATATAGGTATCATTCCTTTTGTAGAGGGACCTTAAGCCTTTTTGGATCCTTCCCTTACTCAAAAGGGGTCTCGCACCTTGTGGAAAATTCCCAAGTAGCTATGCCACTACAAGCCTAGAAGTCTAACAGACGCACATAGAATGTCAATACTTCGTGCCTTTTTGAGTAACATGGCCTCCCCAATATGCACAAAGCCTTAAAGAAAATGAGAGAAAGAATGTACAAGTACAATGGCTCACAAAAATGACGTAAAAGCCTTATTCACAACAAAACAAAAGACAAATAGAGAAACTTGTGCCAAGTCAACAGTGTGTCACTTAAGCACTTATTCAATGAACTTCACTTTTGCATATTTTTAATGCCATTTTGGTTTTTTTACATTTTTTACTTTTTTCAAGCTTTTTCAGTTTTTGTCTTCATTTTTGCCTTGTTCTATTATTTTTGGATTTTTCATCAATATAAAACAAAAGAAAAAAGAAAAGAAAAAGAAAGGCTAAGGCACATAAAAAAGAACCAATCAAGGAAGGGACATTCATTTCAACACCCCTTTAACAACACTTTTTCCAACCAAGCCATGTGATAGCTACAAGGTGCTTTCTTAAAGGTGCTTACTCCTTACTGCTTTCCAAAGGCATCCTTCCAAGTCCTGGCTCTCCTTCCACTCTATTTACTCTCTACAATACAACCTTATCTCCACCAATCTATTAAATCAATAACAAAAGCCAACACTCCAATCAACCAAGGGATAAACAACTTTATATGCATAAAAATCGAAAAAATTTAACCATTTTTACAAAAATAATATCTACCATAACAAAGCATAAAAGAATAAAACCAAACTCTCACCCCCCTAAAACTAAACTTTGCTTGTCCTTAAGCAAATAAAATAAGACCACACAACAAGCAATTAGGCATCTCAAAGCATGTAAGGGTGATGGGAACAAGGTAGATAAGATGGGACAAGTGGAGGATAGATAGATACGACCTTGTGTAACATCAAATCGTGCATGCCATGTTTCGGTCATTGTGTTCATCAACTTCCTTTGCACCCAATTTCTACTCAACTCAAAAGTTCAACAAAGAAAATCAACAAACACAATATTAAAAGCTCACAATGGCAAGTGTAAATGTCAAAGCTTTATGTATGGAAAGCAATGGACATAAGGAACACAAAAATGAAGAGAAAGGAAATGAAAAGCAAAATGTACTAAGGAAAAGCAAAAGTAAATAACCCATCAACCAAACTCTAACTATCGAAATTTCTAGGGTGCCTCCTAGTAGCACTAGATTTTACACCCCCAGTTGGCCAGTAATGTTAGGGCCAATGGTGTTTAAAGTCCTTGGGCATGTAATGCCATATAAACAAATTAGCATAGAAGAAAGTAGCAAATGGATGCAGCAAATAAAAATGCAATCAACACCACGCATCTGATGCTTGGAAGATTTGAACTTACGCCCTAAGAATGTGTATACAGGGTTATGCTGGGTGTTCTCAGATAAAAGAAATGGATCAGAAATTGTGCATCTCATGGGATAGGCTGTAACAAATGGAACAACAACACGTTCTTCTATGCCTGGGTCGAACACTTGAATCTCTTCTCTCAATTTTGACTCACAATGGCTAGCCTAAACTCTAATAGGATCCAAGGAGAAAATGAAGCATTGTCCTTTATATGATCGGAAACAATAGGCACAAATATGGACTTCAAAAGAGTAAGAAGCACACTCGATGGAAGATCGAGACTCTCTACTGTAGGAAATTGTAAAGACTTTCTCCGAATTTTCCACATAGGATCAAGCTCTTTATCAAAACTTTTCAGGAAAATTATCATAAATACCTCATAATTCTCGAGCTAGAAGCCATTCCTTGTGGAAGCATTGAGCTCCTTCACTTTTTACACGATCAAGAATTTATGGGAGGAGGCTTTTTTAGTTTAGGGTTTTGGGAGAGAATTTAGACAACTTATTTGGGTTTAGATTTTTCTCAAAAATCACCGTACAATAAAAAAATTAAGAACTCTCCTCATATAAGGAGATGTGGGCTTTCCACAAAGCCCATCCCCACATCTCAGTGAGCCCAACTCTTTGGACCCAGAATTATGGACTTCTCAAATTGAAATTAAAGCCCAAATTAAATCCATATTTAATTTATAAATAATAGCTCATGAATTAATTTTGATCCACATATCCAGTGCTAGTTAGACATAGTTAAAATTAATTTCGTGCCCTATAATAAGCAATTAAATATTATGATATTTAATTCTTAATAAAATGTCTATATTGTTAATCACCCAAAACATTATTTAATTCTTAATTAAATAATATCATGTCTAATTCATAATTAACATGACCGAGATAATTACAACAGGCCTAATCCTCCAAGTAATTCTTAGCTATATGCATGACTTCGGGCCTGTTTGGATTGGCTTTTTCCAAGAAAAAAACACTTTTTTTTTCCTAAAAAAGTTACATTAAATTTGCAATTACTATTTAATTTGGCTTCCAAAAAAGCTGAAACTCTGAAAAAAAGCTCAAATACAGCTTTTTTTAGAAGCCTAAGTTCTCAGCTTCTTAAAAAAGTCTGTTTTTCGAAAGCTGTTAAAAAAAGTGCTTTTGAAAAAAGCTAATCCAAATGAGCCCGAATTTCAAACTTAAATCAATAATACAAGGACTATCTTTTTAGTAATCAATAATACCATCTAGCAGTGGTTCCCTACGTCTGGATAAGCCGAATAGTTGCAAAGTAATATTCAATGAACGTGGGCACTATGGTGGATTCTCTATGACCTTTGACATTCCAAAATAACCCTAGGGGCATGGTAAAACTATAAAACCTCTAATTAGCCATTCTATATCAAGTCTCAATCTCATCATGAGTTATCATGACGTAACCACGTGACACATTATGTGGAAAGCTTTGGCCAAAGTCTTAATAAAATAGGACTAGGCAAAATATCATTCTTCTAATACCTGGAGCGGTCAATCCCATCTTGACCTACGCATTGACTTCGCAGCAGCCCTTTATCACCAGATTAGAAATCTGGATAGTCTGATACCAAAGTATGAGGAATAATCTGCAAGTCTCTATGGCAGTCTCAAGTTTGAGGGAGTACAACATCCATGTACACCACAAGCTATCCTTTGGTTGTAGGATACATACCATAAGATGCTCGTAACAGAGTCATGTTTAGTGAGCATGTCTCCACAGCTCACCGTGGGTCACATCAGTGTCTCTACACCCCTAGGTCATGACGATAACCAACTCATGTGACGTACCATAACCTATGCTTGATAGAATTGATGTCTTAGTACCAATTCTATCCATTAGTTACGAAGCAAGTTTAAGGCCAACCAAGCTATCCCTTATTCACATAGCCTTATTTGGTCATCCTAAGTGCTACATCATGATCTAACAATTAAGGAGAAGATGTACTATATGACATAAGGCTAAAAGTGAGACGATTCATGTATAAATCAGTACGAAGTCTATAATAGATAACTAACTTTAAGACACCATTCCCAACAATCTCTCATTTGGACTAAAGCCAGTCAGATCTATATCTTATGCCCATCTTCTCATAATCCCGAGGGTTTTAGATAAGGAGTTGGCAAAATATTCTTTCTTATGCATTATCTATAAAAGATCATTACCTCTAGCTTAAAAAAGGCAGCAACATCTAAACACAAGCTTAAAACTCTTCTAATAAACATAATTTCAAATATTGTAGCTATTATCTTTGTTTGACAAGGATCTAAAATTAGTCTAATTATCTAGTTTTGTATTAAAAAAAATAACGCAAAAAAAGCCAAAAAAATAAAAAAAATGAAAAACGAGAAAATGCCAAAAAAGCAACAAAAGGTGAAAAAGTGAAATATGTTAAATAAGTATGAAGTGATACAATGTTAATTTGACAAAAGTGCTTTTTTTGTTATTTCGTTGTATTGTGAATAAGCCCTTACGTCAATTGTTAGCCACTGTGATGTATTTTTCTCTTCCTTGTATCTTTGGGGCTGAGAGCATATTGAGAGGCCATGTTATTTCATATGGCACAAAGCATCAACACCCTAGATGTGAGGGTTGGAATCCTAAGTTTGTGGTAGTTCTAACTACTTGGTAAATTCCTCAGAGGTGCGAGACCCCTTGTGATTGAAGGGAAGATCTGAAAAAGCTAGGGAAGCCCTTAAATGAAATGAATGACCCGTTATACCCCTTGGATGTGAAAAGAGAGTAAATCAATGCAACTAGCAACTCTTTGAAAAGCATAAGGATAAACTTAGGTTGGGTCTTGCTTCGGGACAAGCAAGGGGAAGGTTTGGGGGTGTTTATGTGTGTTGTTTGTGCGCATTTGGATCTAGTTTTTGCATGCACATTTAAGGGTGTTTAGGGCTTAATTGAGTGCACTTAGTATAAAGTTTATGCATAACTATTAATATTTGTAGATAATGTATTTAGGTGCATAAATGCTACTCCAAGTGTTATACTCCATGTTTTAGGAGTGTTTTGGAAGGGTTCGAGCTTACGCGAGGAAGAAATGAGCTAATGGACGAAGATCGAAAGAAAAGGAACGAAGAATAAAGCACTCTGACCTAGCCGGTCGACCTAGAAGAATTACCAGTCGACCGGCTAAGTCGACTGGCCAGCCCAAAGAACATAGAAATTATGCCGCTCGAGTTCCTCAAGGAGTTAGTTGACCAGCTAAGTCTACTAGTAGGTCTAGAAAGCCACTTCATTTAGCCAGTCGAGCAAAAAAGAGGAGGTCGACTGGCTGTGCACTAAAGAAGTCCATAAAAAGATTGTTTCTGCTCATTTACGAAGGAGAAACTTCTATTTTTAAAACCCTAATAAAGCTTAACCTTTTACCCACTTCATTAAACACCTAAAACCACTATCCTCCACCAAACCAAGCTAGGATTGAAGCTTGTGACAAGAGATTGAAGGATTTTGCTTTGGATTTGAGCAAGGATTTGAAGGGGAGTCCTTTTCTTATTCTTATAAATATGCTTTGTAATTGAGTTAGATCTAGTGTTGATTAATGATGTATTTTAGATTAGGGCTTTGAATCAAAGATTTGTCTGTATTTTTGGCTCTTAATACATGCTTGTTTACATAAATCTATGGCATGATTCAATATGTCTATGTATTGGAAATCAAACACGTCTATGTGTCTGTTAAAATGCCTAAGTGAATACAGGTATATGTTATTTGTGCTTCAAATGCTTCTATCTACTTATATGGGTGATGTAATTGTGCTTAATTCATGGCTATGCTTAGTAGAGTAGGCTTTGGCTTTAAACCCAACCAATAGGTTACATGCTATGCTTAGTCGAGTTTAGGTGCTAGTCCTTGGCTTTAAACCCAACCAAGCGGATAAGTTAACCTAGACTAGAGTATCCCTCACCCATAGTTAGTGTTGGTTAATTGAGCCTTAATATCACATAGCATTTAGGTGTTAGTCCTTGGCTTTAAACTTAGCCAATAGGATAAGTTCTACACACGGATTGTGTAGGCTAAGAGGGATCGGCCCTTAGCTTTAAACCCAATTAACGGGTTGAACCACTGGTATTAGTCAAGAGACCCCCTATTAGTACAATGACAATAGAAGTCCTGTGCCTTAGATAGACCTAATTCATTATTCTAGCCCAAGTCTAGTTGCAACGTAATCGCCCTAGGCCCCCTTCTTCTTTGTTAGGTTTTCCTTCCTTAGCTTGGCACCCTTAACTTCCTCCGTAGTTTAGGTTTATTTTCCTTTTTTCGAGCGCCCTTCTATCCTAAAGAGAGCACATACATGCACCAAAATGATCAACAAAAAAATAAATGACTCTACATGTATCAAAATTGAAAAAATTTCACCATTTTTGAGCACATAATGCAATCTACCCTAAGTAAGATATATAACAAGAAAACCAAACTCCCACACCCCCAAACCTAAAATTTGCTTATCCTTAAGCAAATAGAGCAAAACACATAAACAAGAAAATTGGAATTACAAAGCAAGGGTGGTAGGGATGGGGTAAAAAAACATGGGGAACAATGGAGAAAGGATAGGGACAATCATGCAATTTCTTCAAAGCCTTCCATTCTTTGTCTTTTTGGCCTCTGGTCTTCTCTTTTTGACCCGTGCATCTCCCATCTTCATCACCCATCAACGTCTAATCTCGATCTTAACCCAAAGCTCACCTAAATCATTAGAAACAAGCAATTAGCATAGCAATTTCTCTCTTAAACTCAATATGTGCATTTGTTTACACTTAAGCCAATTCTTATCATAAGCACTACACTAATGCATCTTTATGAACACTTACCACCTCTTAATCATGGGCAAATAACAATGCAAACACACACAAAAGCACAACACATCAATATAGATATGCTATGTTTTTCTTGTTTCAATGGCTATTGTTCAATACATGTCTAGTTGTTTGATAATATACCTATAAGAGTTGCATATGTATAAATTGAAGTCTATTTGCTACTAAACACCTCTGGTCCATTTTATAATCATGTCTATGTGTTTATTTGTGGAACATATGAAGTGGGTAATGCTTATATTCATGTCCATGTGTACGTTTGCATGCCTAGTAGTAAATATGGCATCGATATTGCATACATGTTGGTTCAAAAGTGGCTTTAATGGTGTAATCCGAGCATGATGATGTTTGGTAGTCGAACAGGTCCCTTTATTCGAGAACACCTTGGCTTAGAACATGTATGAATGCACTAATAGGTCAAATCCTGCTATTGTGACGCTAGAATGATGAAGTATAATTAAAGGCTAGTCTAAATCGAGTCTCCTTTGGCTTTAAATCTAGCCAATAGGTTTCTGGGTAGATTGAGTTGACTCTAGCGACACTAGGTCTTGGCTTTAAATCCAGCTAATGATTTAGGTACCAGGGTAGGTTTGTTCTAGGTCACCTAGGAAGCTAGTTAGTTACTCTTAAGGCCCTAGGTCATAAGGACCACGCCGTAGCTCTAGGAGGCGCCGCTTAGGGATGGACCCGCACCGAGTCCTAGGGGGAAATTAGGACATTAACTAAGCAACCTAGTAAAAGAGCAATTAATGATTAAGCCATTCCATGTAATCCCATTGTCTTGGAATCTAGGATCACTCATTTTCAAGTAGATGTCATTCTAATCCTTTCCATTTGATTAGTTCTCTCTAGATGGCTTGTCTTTATATTTTCCATTCCCATAGTGTAGTTTTATTTTCTTTAGTCAAAGTTTCCACCCATCCAAAAATACCAAAAATACTTAGTTTAAGTTTCCTTTTTGGCATTCTCTAGGACACATACTTAGAATCCATCCCACAACATAGCCTCCCTATGGTTCGACACCCGTTCTCGCACACACTACACTGAGTCGATCCGTGCACATGCGGGTCTTTAGAGTTGCACTCGAAAGATGACTATCAAGTTCTTGGCGCCATTACCGGGGAGGCACGATGGTTTGCATTCTTTGCTTGTATGTTTTGGTAGTTGCTTTATTTGTTTTTCTTGCTTTTCCTTTATCGTTTGTTTAGTTTTTGCTTATCTTGTTTATTGTTTATATTATCTTGCTTTAGTTCTTGTTTATCTATTTCAGCTTTTGTTTTTGTTTTCAATAGACTTTCTAGGATTGTGGTTTTGTTTGCTATAGTTTTAGAAATATTGAAGTTTTCGGTGGTTGAAGTGGTCGAAGTTAGGATAGTTTGTGCATGCTTGGTAGGAGTTCCCTTAGAAATCCAGTTCCTCTTAATCCCGAACCCGATAGAATTGCTAGACATTTTCGGTATTTAGGAGAGCTTTATGAGGAGATGGTCGATCCTAATCATCCTCCTAATCCTCCTATTCCCCCGATCAATCCCATTCCACCTCATGATCGCCATGGGCATTAAGCCCAAGATCATTTTAGATGAGAGCCCCATAGACCGGACCCACCTATAGATGAGAAACCCAATCTTAGTCAATTCTTTCTTCCCGAAGCCTTTGAGCCCAATTTGGCTACTCAAATTTCAGTTTTGGGAGAGACAAACTTCGAGATTAAGCCTAATATATTGGCGATGCTTCCTTCCTTTTATGGGAGAAGCAATGAGAGTCCTCTAGATCACATCACTGATTTTGTTGATATGAGTTCCACTCTCCATGTCCCCAATGTCTTCCAAGAGGTCATACGTCTAAGATTATTTCCTTTCTCTCTTAAGGACAAGGCTAGGGCTTCGTTGCATTCCTTACCTAATGGTTGCATTACTATATAAACTGAGCTTCAATCTAAGTTCTTTCAAAAATTTTATACCATGGCCAAGACAGCCAACCTTAGGACCACCATTATGACTTTCTTCCAACATGATCTAGAATCCTTTCATAAGGCTTGGGAGAGGTTCAAGGACCTTTTTAGACAATGTCCACACCATGGGTATGGCAGTCATGACCTATTATAATATTTTTTTTGAGGTTTAAATGAACAAAATAGGATGATGGTCAATGCCGCCTTCGGTGGTGGCTTCTATCTTTTGAGACTAACTGAGCATGGGAGAAAATAGAGTTGATGGCTGAAAATTCTTTTCAAAATTTTACCTTGGAAAGGTCTAGTCAGGGAGGTAACGAGAGAAGTGTTAGTGAGGTTAGAGTTTCTTTAGATTTACTTGCTAAGGTTGAGGCTTTGATGAATAAGTAGATCAATTTATTTCCTTGTCTCTTTCATCTTATGGTCATAAGACTAGTTCTATAGGTTCTTTCTCCGTCTCTTTAGTTGTTGAAGTTTGTGCATTGTGTTTTGAGTTATCTCATGAGGCCATAGCTTGCCCTTTAGCATCTCAATTTCCTGAATTCATGAAAGAGCAAGCGTGTGCCACACAAGGTTATTCTCGTGAGTATAATCCATACTCGAACACATATAATCCGGGTTGGAGGGACAACCTAAAATTTTCTTGGAGACAAGGTCAACATGAGTCTAGTTCACATCCTCAGGTTCCACCTCAACAGCGACCCCGCCCTCAATATCTCTCAGGTTTTTATCATCTTAATCAGCCCCGTCTCACTAGTGCTCCTCAACCTCAGGCTTTACCTGCTCCCTCTAGTAGCCAACCTCCTAGTACTGACATGATGAAAATAATTCAGAACCAGCAACAGGAATTGGTAGAAAATAGGCAGCAAATGGCGAGGTACAATTAGGATAGATTGCTAGTCAGATAAACGCTAGAGACCCTAGGAAATTACCTTCTCATCCGAAGGTGAACCCTAAAGTCCAATCCTGTTCCTCCACCGATACCACTTATCCCTCTCAGGCCCAGGCTAAGGCCATCACCACTCTTAGGAGTGATAGGGTAGTGGATAATAGGGTAGGAGTTGACTTTGTAGTGCCTACACCTAGTACTCCTTCCGAGTCTAGAGAGTCACATAGTAGTCCTATTGAGAGGGATTCTAGAGAGGGTCTTATTGAGAGAGATAAGCCCATTAGAGACCATGGAAAGAGTAGCACTTCTCACCCATACTGAGAGGAAAAGTAGCTTATTGATGATTCATATGTGTCTAGAGATATTGCACCTAGAGTTCCCTTCCCATCCACCTTAGAGAGGCCTACACCTAGTGACGATTCTAGGTTTTTCAAGGTTTTAGAGCATCTTAAGGACCTTAAGGTCAATCTTTCTTTGATAGATACGATCCTTTCCATCCTTTCTTATTCTAAGTTCTTTAAGAATCTTTGTACAAGGAAACGTAGGTCATCGAACATTCCTAAGAAGGTGAGGCTTATAGAGAAGGTGAGTAGTATTTGTACTTGGGGCCTTCCGCCCAAGATGAGTAACCCCAGACCCTTCATTATTCCTTATAGGATCCGTAAGACCTAGATTGATCACGCCTTGTTAGATTTAGGATCTAGTGTGAATGTCATTCCCTACTCCGTCTATCAGCAGCTAGGTCTAGGTGAGTTGTCTCCTACACATGTTACTCTTCAACTAGCTGATAGGTCTGAGCGTAGACCTAGGGGTGTGATAGGAATGTTATGGTCCAGGTAGATGAGTATGTGTACCCTGTTGACTTCATAATGTTAGATATAGATTCGGGACATGACTCTAGACATTCTACACCCATGCTTCTAGGTAGCCCCTTCCTTGCAACCACATATGCCATTATTCATTGTAGGTCGGGGTTATTAGAGATGAAATTTGGGAATTTGAGGTCCACTATGAAGGTTGCCGAGGTGGTAACTAGAGCTAATATAGGAGGAGAGGATGGAAAAGAATGCTTTAGGGTTGATGTGATTGATTCTTGTGTTGCGGACTTTGTAGAGAGAATGAGGACCTATAGAGGAGAATTGAGAAAATTTGAGGAATTGATGTCTAGCTTTGATTAAGACACCTTATAGTGGAAATGTGTAGCTTCTACTTCCTTGATTGAAGGCCCTTTGGTTGATAAGTCACTTGAGGTTAACCCTTCTAGTCTTGATTCTAGTGACATCTTCGTTGATGATGTTGAGGTTGAGTCCCCCTTGGTTGAGCCTAGCCTTTCTTTAGAGCTCAAACCCCTTCCTGATCATTTGAAGTATACATTCCTAGGCCCTAGTGAGACCTTTCTGGTCATCATAGCTTTCTATCTTTCTAGTAAGCATGAGGAGCATTTCTTAGAGGTTCTTAAGAAACATAGGAAGGCTATAGGGTGGAAAATTGATGATTTAAGAGGTATAGACCCTTCGGTTTGTATTCATCGTATTCACCTTGAGGGTGAAGCCATTCCTTCTAGGGAGATGCAAAGGAGGCTAAACCCACACATGAGCGAAGTAGTTAAGAAAGAGATCATTAAGCTTTTAGATGCAGGCATTATCTATCCGATCTCCGATAGTAAGTGGGTTAGCCCGGTCCAAGTCATCCTTAAGAAGTTCGGGATCACAGTTGTGGAGAATGACAGAGGAGAGCTTATCCCTCCACGTACTCCCGCAAGGTGGAGAGTTTGTATTGATTATAGGAAGCTTAACTCTGAAACTAGGAAGGATAATTTCCTATTGCCTTTCCTAGACTAGATCTTAGATAGAGTAGCTAGGCATAGCTACTATTGTTTTCTAGATAGCTATTCGGGTTGTAATCAGATCCCCGTGCTTCTCGAGGACTGGGAGAAGACCACCTTTACTTGTCCCTATGGCACTTTTGCCTATAGAAGGATGCCTTTCGGTCTATGTAATGCCTAGCGACATTTCAGAGATGTATGATGGCCATTTTTAGTGACATGATTGAGAGACATTTAGAGATATTTATGGATGATTTCTCAGTCTTTGGTGATAGTTTTGATGAGTGCTTGTGTCACCTCTCTTGACTCTTAGACCAATGTGTGGAGAAGAATCTAGTATTGAGTTTGGAGAAATCCCATTTCATGGTGCAACAAGGATAGTGTTAGGTCATGTAGTTTCATCTAGTGGTATTCAAGTTGACTCAGCTAAGGTAGAATTGATTAAGAAGTTGCCTGTTCCTAAGTGTGTCAAGGATGTTAGATCTTTTCTAGGACATGCAAGATTTTACCATAGACTCATTAAGGATTTTAGTCACATTGCACGTCCCTTGTCTAGGCTCCTAGCACAAGATGTCCCTTTTGACTTTGATGATGAGTTTGTTAGGGCTTTCAATAGGCTTAAATCCTTATTGTCTACATCCCCGATTATCCAGCCACCTAACTACAGTCTCCCATTTGAGGTTATGTGTGATGCATCTAATTATGCGATAGGAGCTATTTTAGGTCAAAGGAAGGATAAGTTGCCCTATGTTGTGTACTATGCTAGCAAGACTCTTGATGAAGCCCAAAAGAACTATATCCATGGAAAAAAAGCTTCTAGCAATAGTCTTCTCCCTTGACAAGTTTAGGTCATACATCCTAGGGTCCAAAGTGATTGTCTACACCGATCATGTGGCATTGAAGTATTTGTTGTCTAAGAAGGAGTCTAAACCCTGCTTGATTAGGTGGTTGCTTCTCCTTCAAGAGTTTGACGTCGAAATTCGGGTTAAGAAGGGTAGAGAAAATTTAGTTGTGGATCATCTTTCCCATCTTGTTAACGAGTCTTCTAGTGATCCATCCCCTTTTCGTGATTCATTTCACGATGAGCAATTTTTTTTCGTCTCACATCACATACCTTGTTTTGCTCATATTGTCAATTATTTTGCCACAGAGCGTTTTCCTTCCCATTGAGAGAAGAAAGAAAGAGATAGGTTCTTAGCACAAGTTAGGCATTTCTTTTGGGAGGATCATTATCTTTCTAAAGTGTGTGCGGATCAAATGATTCATCGATGTGTGCCCAAGGATGAGTTTGAAAACATTTTGAGCATGTGTCATGATGAGAGGTGTGGGGGTCATTTTAGTGGGAAGAAGACCGCTACGAAGGTCTTGCAATGTGGATTATTTTAGCCCACTTTCTTTAGGGATGCCCAAGAGTATTGTAAAAAGTGTTTTAGATGTCAACAATCCCAGGTCCATCTCTAGGAGAAACATGATGCCTTTATCCCCTAATCTTTCATGTGAGTTGCTTGATGTCTGGGTTATAGATTTCATGGGTCCATTTCCACCTTCCTTTAGGTACCAATACATTTTAGTGGCCGTTGATTATGTGTCCAAATGGGTTGAAGCAATTCCCATACGCATTAATGACCATAGGGTAGTGGTTAAATTCATTAAGGAGAACATTTTCTCTAGATTTGGAGTCCCTAGGGTCTTGATTAGTGACAGGGGTTTGCATTTTCGCCATCGGACTTGGTTATTTGTTGAAGAGATATTCGGTCACCCATAAGATAGCCACTCCGTATCACCTGCAAATTAGTGGACAAGTAGAGGTGTCTAATAGGGAGATCAAGCATATTTTAGAGAAAATGGTTCGGCCCGATAGGAGAGATTGGTCTATTAGGCTAAATGATGCGTTGTGTGCTTATCGCACTGCTTTTAAAACTCTCATTGGTATGTCTTCGTACAGATTGGTTCATGGGAAAGCTTGTCACTTGTCGGCAGATCTTGAGCATAGAGCTTATTGGGCTATCAAGGCCTTAAATTTTGATTTGGCAAGAGTGGGTAAGGAAAGGAAGCTAGACCTAGTGAAGTTGGAAGAGCTTAGATTTGAGGCGTATGAGAACGCCAAGCTTTATAGGGATAAGATGAAGAGAATTCATGATAAACACATTATTAAGAAATCATTCTCTCCCTTTGATAAAGTTTGGTTGTTTAACTCATGATTGAAATTCTTTCTGGGTAAGCTTAAGACAAGATGGGATGGTCCATATGAGGTGTTGGTTGCCTACCCTTCCGGTGCAGTCAAGATCAAAGACTTGAAGGATGGCCGAGAGTTGACTGTGAATGGGCAACGCTTGAAGCATGCATATGATTCGAGCATGGCTCATATGGAAGTTTTAATGCTTCAGGATCCCATATATGGAGGTCGAGGATGAGTTGGTATTTGCCTGGGTAACGCTATGGCGGTTAACGCTACTAGGAGGCAACCTAGGTCCAATTTTGTGATTTTGCACTTATTTTATTTTCCTTTCTTTTATCTTTCTTGCACCTAGACCAAAGTGTTGAATCTCGATCCTTTATCCCATAAGATATACCATTGGTCATTATTTCACGTGTCAATGCAAGCATGCATAGGCAATGCAACTAATCTTGTTTTCTTTGTAAGTGTTTGTGAATTGTGAGTCGCATGGTTAGTAGTATGGTGATTGATCATTGGCACATAAAGCTTTGAAGAAAATGCAAGGTTGTATCTATCCTTTCTCCACTTGTTCCCCATGTTTTACCCCATCCCCACCACCCTTACTTGCTTTGTAATGCCAATTTGCTTGTTTAAGTGTTTTGATCTATTTGCTTGAGGACAAGAAAAGTTTAGGTTTGGGGGTGTAGGAGTTTGGTTTTCTTGTTTGATTTTCTTGTTATATATCTTGCTTAGGGTAAATTGCATTATGCGCTTAAAAGTTAGAAAATTTTTCAATTTTGGTGCATGTAGTCATTTATTTCTTTGTTGATCATTATGTTGGCTATTGTGATTGACTCTATTAATTTATGAAGATGAGATGCATTGCAGGGAAATTAATAGAGTGATTTGAAAACTAAGTCTTGGAGGGAATGCCCTCCAAAGTTGTGGGGAGTGAAGACCTTTAAGAATGACTCATGTGGCCACCCTATAGCTTGGTAGGAAAAAGCGTTGGAAAAGGGTTGTTAATATGAGTGCCCTTTCCTTGATTGGTTCTTTTTTATGTGCCTAAGCCTTTCTTTTTCTTTGTTTTTGTGTAAATGCAATACAAAGCATGAAAAATCCAAAAAAAATTTGAAAAAGGCAAAAAGGTGCAAAAATATAAAAAGAAAAGTGAAAAAGAGAAAAAGCCAAAGGCACCAAAAAGTTTTGTGAATAAGTGCATAAGTGACACAATGTCAACTTGGCACAAGTTATCATATTTGTAGATACGTGAATAAGACTATTTATAAGCCATTGTATTTGTATATTCTCTCATTTTGTCTTTGAGGCTTGGTGTATGTTGGGGAGGCCATGTTAGTTGAGGGAGCACGAAATATCAACGCCCTGAGCGTGTGAGTTAGAATCCTAGGCTTATGGTGGATTAGCTACTAGGGAAATTTCCATGAGGAACGAGACCCCTTATGAGTAAAGGGAAGATCCAAAGAGGCTTAGGGATCTCTCCACAATAGGAATGCCCCCTTCATGCTTCTTAGACTAACTTTGATAGCGAGTCAATCCTTTAGGCAATCCATTGCATCAGTTTTAGAAATAAACTTAAGATTGGACTTGCTTAGGGACAAGCAAGGAGAAGGTTTGGGGGTGTTGATGTGTTGTGTTTTTGTGTGTATTTGAATTGTTATTTGTCTATGTTTTGGAGATGTATTGAGCTTAATAGTTGCATTAACGTAGTACTTGTGCTAGGTATAGGCTTAAGTGTATACAATTGTACATAGTTGAGTTTAAAAGGTAAATTCTACATTAATGGCTTGTTTTGAATGTTATAAGTAAGATTGAGGATTGTTTGAAGATCAACGAAGATGGAGATGGTTTGAGCAAGGATTGGAAGCATAATTGAAGATGACAAGTGGAACAAATTCAAGTTTGGAGCCGTCCGGACAAAGGTCAAGACAATTGGAAGCAAAATGGAGCAAAAATGAAGCCAAAAGAGAGCAAAGAGGCACTATTGGAGCACTGGCTTCAGAGTACCGGTGCACCAACCCACTATTCCACCAAAGATAGAGAGCAAACTTCTACTACCAGAATAGAGGCCCCATTGGTACCGGTGCTCCAGTTAAGTGTTCCCGTAGTCGTAGAAATTAGCTATACAAGCCCGTTTTTGGCCATTTTAACAGAGCATTAAGAAATATTCTTTCACACCTATCTCCAAAATCCTAATTTCTCTTTCACCAACCTTCAACACATACACACACACTTCACCTAGTCTTAAGCTCATTTAGAGGGTTTCAAACACTTGGAACAAAGGTTACTCAAGGATTTTGTACAAGAATTGCTAAGATGGAAGGGGAGTTTTCTATTCTCTCTGTCATCCTCTATTATATTATGTTTGAGTAGATTTGTTTAGGGTGATGACACTTGTGTAATGGGTTGATTTTGTGCTTCTATATCATGTGATTCAATGGCTTTATGTATATACATATGCTATGTTTTTCTTGTTTCAATGGCTATTGTTCAATACATGTCTAGTTGTCTGATAATATGCCTACGAGAGTTGCATACGTGTAAATTGAAGTCTATTTGCTACTAAACACCTCTGGTCGATTCTATAATCATGTATATATGTTTATCTTTGGATCTTATGAAATAGGTAATGCTTATATTCATGTCCACGTTATGTTTGCACGCCTAGCAGTAAATATGACATCAATATTGCAAACATGTTGGTTCAAAAGTGCTTTTAATGGTGTAATCCGAGCATGATGATGTTTGGTAGTCGAATAGGCCTCTTTATTCGCGAACACCTTGGCATAGAACATGTATGAATGCGTTAATAGGTCAAATCCCGCTATTGTGACCCTAGAATGACGAAGTATAATTAAGGCTAGTCTAAATCGAGTCTTCTTTGGCTTTAAATCTAGCCAATAGGTTTTTGGGTAGATTTAGCAACTCTAGCGACACTCGGTCTTGGCTTAAAATCCAACCAATGATTTAGGTACTAGGGTAGGTTTGTTCTAAGTTACCTAGGAAGCTAGTTAGTCACTCTTAAGACCTAAGGTCATAAGGACCACGCCGTAGCTCTAGGAGGCGCCGCCTTGGGACAAACCTGCACTGAGTCCTAGGGGGAAATTAGGACATTAACTAAGAAACCTAGTGAAAGAGCAATTAATGATTAAGCCATTCCATGTAGTCCCATAGGATTAGAATCTAGGATCACCCATTTTCAAGTAGATGTCACCTTAATCCTTCCCATTTGATTAGTTCTCTCTAGATAGCTTGTCTTTATACCATTCCCATAGTGTAGTTTTATTTTCTTTAGTTAGAGCTCCTAACCATCCAAAAATACCAAAAATAGTTAGTTTAAGTTTCCTTTTTGGCATTCTCTAGGACACACACGTAGAATCCATCTCACAACATAGCCTCCATGTGGTTCGACACCCGTTCTTGCATGCACTACACTATATCGATCCGTGCTCTTGCGGGTCTTTAGAGCTTGCACTTGAAAGACGACTATCAATATGTATAGTTAACCTACCCATCACGAGTTTTCTCCCTCTCACGAACAAAGCCACCAAAACTTTTACTATAATGTTGTCGCAATAGGTAACTTCCTAGTCCTCTTCCCTATGATTAAAGAGACTTATCTTAAAAGAATAGCCTCTTGTGTGGAAAAAAGCAAAGTAATGTGCTGTTTAAAATCTTGAGAAAAAACCACACAATAAGTGTGTACTATGAGCTGTAGTATTCTCTTGCCAAAATGGAAGAGATCAACTACAAAAATTTTTTGGATGCTAGAAATGGTATAAGGTCTTGCCTATTTATAGGAAAATTTTGACCCTAAACCTTGTAAACTTTCCCTGTGGGAAACTTTTTCCTAATAGTAAATGTTTGCCACATGTCATGGAAGTTATCTATACAATTTGAATTCTTCTTGTAGTAACTTTCTAGCACATGTCTTGGAAGATTAGGCCAAGCTACAATCTAAGCCTAATACATAGTCCATAATCCATGTAGAGGCCCAAGCCCAATAAGAAACCATTCAAGCCCAATTAGGTTGTCTTGGACTCTAAAGAAAGCCCAAACCCAATTCCAAGCTTTGGCCCAATAAGGAAACTACCACAATATGGAATTTGCTCTTTCAAGATTACTTTCTCAAAGTCATTTCAACAAGGGAAGGGACCAAGAAGTCACAATTAACCTGGCTTCCAAAAATAATCAAAAATGTCCTTGCCCAATCTAGGCAACATAATAATTATTTTTAGCTCTGATTTATTCCATCATAAGATGAAAGTTGCACTCCATGAATAATTGTTATTACCCAACAACTTATTAGAAAAGAATGTGAACTTTGTCTTTGACCTACTAAACAACCAACCACAATGCCCCTCTATGTACACCTACAACTAAGGCTGATCTTTGGCTTATGTATTATCACCTCCTCAGCTGTATCTTTTTCGGTTGGGTTTCTTGTCCTATTGCCAACCATCCTTCATCATGGAATCTTTTGATCTAGGGGGCGACCCTCAAGCCATATGACTAACACACCCATATAGGTAGTATCACTAGATCTAGATTCGGATGATAAATTTGGACAATCCCAAAGGGGGCATATAGATTTCATATTGCATATGCATGTTCCAATTAATTAGAACTTAGCACTCAATGCACAAGGCTTTTGGTCCTAAAAAAGAAAGATCTCACGCACAGTGAATCAAAGTACCAAACCCTAACTTCATTAGTTCATCCACATATGCTCAAGATTAAGAGCAATGATCATTTAGTAGTAGTGAATATCTTGTTTTATTTCGTTGATAGTATGTTTCTAGAAAACATACTTACAATGGTCTTGTCCAATATGTGACACACATACTATTGAGACAAATCCGAAAAGTCCTCCAATGATCTAGTTAGATCACCCTCAACAAGGGGACTCGCTCAATATAATCTTATCCCGGTACATGACGTGAACTCGCCATCCATCTCTCTTTCTAGTTGTCTCTCTAACACATCATCATTTTCACCCTTATTTCTCTAATCTCTACGTCTCTCTTCTATCTCTTCAACTCAGTCTATAGGTATCCCAAGTCTTTCAATAATGGATTGTTCACTCTCAACCATTCTCTTTAAGCACTCATCTCAATTATCAACTTGTTGCCTTATGCGATCTAGGCACTCTTGGTTAGATTGGAAGAGGTATATGAGATTGTCAAGCTTTTGACAACGTGAAAGAGTCCTAAAGGAGTAAAGTTCTTCTAGGTTGAGATGGCAAAGATCTTGGTTGAAAATACTAAAAATACCATCATCAAAAGACTCGAAGAAATGGTGGGTAGGAAATGACGGTGCAGGAGGTGAATTCTCAAAGCAAAGAGGTGGATGATATGAAGAGTCATCTTGACCCCAAAATGAAAATGCATGATGTTGCTCCCTAGAATAATGATGATAGGATGAAAATACGTGCATGGGCATATGATTGCTAAGGGCATTGGGCATTCCATACAATTAGGAACAATGGTAGTGGAAGGTAGGTCAAGCACTAGACAAATGAGCATGGCTTCCACAATGATTGCAATAACAAGAATACATATCCCTATAGTCATGATTTCTAAATAAAGATGTATGAGACAATGCACGACTATAGGGATCATAGTTGGTAGTAGCCCTAGATTAGGGTTTTCCATACAGACAACAAATGGTTCTATATTAACGACTTCTACACAAGCAACAAGCATCGGGAACACATGTAGGTGCTGGGAAAGAGGATACTGAGGACCACCAAGAGGCATTTGGGTTACTCATATTCAATCATGCACAAGTAATCCTCTTCACAATGATTAACAATTTTTTTGGGAGTTTTTTTCCTCTTTTATTATTTGAAATTAAGCAAACATAAAAAGAGAACATAAAACAATAAGTAACAAGCTAACACACACAAAATAAAGAAACCAAACAACCATTGCTAGGGAGGCAACGGTGTCAAGAACTTGATCAATATCTCGCGGCACAAGCGTAAATAGCTCGCAAGTGCATAAGTTGTGTGTAATAAAGTGTGCATGAGTACAAGGTCGAATCCACGAAAAGGCCTAACGTGTAAGGTGTAAGCTATGTGCATCCTAAAAGGCTATGTGTTGGGTCCTTAAACTACAATATTTTTAGGTTTTTGGTTTAAAGGGAACTCGGACAAGGTAAATCTATCCTAAGGGCTAGAAAAATAAAAGGTGTGTCTGTGAAACAAGGGAATCAATCAATCTAAGGGGATTTAAATGATGAAAATAGAGGACTAGGGTAATTATTTCTTGCAAATATGTGATTACTACTCCTTGCTAGGGTTGCTTTATGGGTATACTAAGGGCGCTCCTCTAGACCTTTAATTAGCCTTCTAATTAGTACCCTAATCCTCAGTGCAGGTCTGTCCCTACGTAACGACTCGTAGAGCTACGTTATGGATTTTATGACCTAGAAATTGGAGCTAGCTAATAAGGTTCTAGGTAACTTTGATTAATCAAACCTTGACACTTAATCCACTAATTACTTCCCCAATCTATCCCTAGGACTCAGTGTGAGTCCGTCCCTAAGTGTCGTTTACTTAGAGCTACGGTGTGGTCTTTATGAACCTAGGGCATTAGAGTAGACTAACTAGCCTTTCTAAGTGAAGGTCAACTAACCTATCTAGACACCTATTTCATGGATTTAAAGATAAAAAGAACTCGACCTAGGCTAGTTACTTGTTGTGCACTATCGATTACATCATAATAGTGGGAACCAACATTTAAGCACAAGGCATATACATCTGGGGTACAACATTCAAAAATACTCTGGTGTATTCTACTATTAAATGCATAGACATGCTTAGATTGTACCAATTTAAGTAATAACACCCGACATGTATACAATAGAAGATATTTATGCTATTATGTATGCAAACACACATATAGACATGTATATGAGCATACCTTCTTCATGTAATCACCACACAAACACTTTGACATGCTAGCATAGTGATTTAGAGATGGTTAATAGTGATGTGTCTCTAGTGCATAAGCCCTAAAAGACCCACAAGCGCACAAATCAGTGTAATATATTATGTGCAAGTACAGATGTTGAACCACAGGGAGGCTAATGCACAAAAGGAATCCTATGTGTGTGTGTGTTCTAGTGGAAGCATAAAAAGAAACCTAAACTAGTTACCTTTTTGTACATTTGGATTTGAGGGAGCTAAGAGGGAAATAAAAGGTACTACGCTATTAACTCCAGAAAGGAAAAGTGAGAACTAAGCTAATCTAGGGGGATTAAACCTATAAGACGGTTATAGGGTAATTTGTACTTGCGAATGGGTGACTTCCTATCTCTTTGCTATGGGACTCGGGAATTGGCTTCCTAAGTGTTGCTCTAATACTAAGCAACTAGATAGTATCCTAATTACACCCTAGGACTCATCACAGGCCTGTCCCTAAGCGTGCACACATAGATCTACGACGTGGTCCTTATGTACCTAAGGCTATAGGAGGGACAGTAAAGCTAACTAGGTGTCCTAGAACAAACCTACCCTAGCTCTTAAACTATTAGCTAGATTTAGACCTAAGACCTAGGGTTACTAGGGTCGACTAAACCTATCTAGACTTCTATTAGCTGGATTTAAAGCTAAAGGGGACTTGATCTAGGCTATTCCTTAACTTGTGCATCGTTGTTCTAGGGACACTATAGCGGATTGATGTCTAATAGGTGTATTCCTACACATTCTAAGGCAAGGCATTGTGAATATGACATTTTATCCATGATACAAACACAAACAAGTTTGATTTATGCCATTGGAAACATTTAAGCATCAACATATATCAATATTTGCGCATGTATTCACTCTAAGGTAAGTTTCATACCCACATAGACATAAATAGAACCAACCCACTTCATATTATCCATAATCACACACATAGACATGCATAATCTAAGGATTAGAAGTGTTCTATAGCAAATACAACTCAATCTATATACATATAACTCATTCAAGCATTACATCAAACACATAGACATGAAATGATATAAAGCTTTTCAAAATAAGAACAAAGTATGTATATGTATAAACCAATGGAATCCCATAACAAAGAGAATGAAAATCAACCCATTACTCAAGTTTAGTCACCCTAATCTATCTACTCAAGCATAAAATAAAAGAGGATGAAAGAGGGTTGAGAAAGCTCTTATTCCATCTTTGCTTGTTTCTCTATAATTTATAGCAAATCCTCACCAAAAGTTGTTGTAATCCTTTAAGAATAAGCTTAGATCTAGGCATGTATGTGTTAATATGTGTATTAAGGATAGGTGAAGGTAGGGGTTTTTGTGTGTCATAGATATGTGAAGTTGTGATGATCGATGATAAAAGTGTTAACAACAGGCCCTATTTGTAGCCTTCAACAATACTACTAGCTGGTCGGTTGGAAGGGGGGTCAGCCAGCTCAAATTTGGAGCACATTGGAATCACTGGCTAAACTTACCAATCAGGCAATAAGCTTAGCCGATATAGGTGTTTCTTCTTTGGAATTACTGGCTAACCTAGTCAATCAGCCAGTTGCTCTTATGGGTTAGTCGGTTCATCTTAGAGTCTTTATTCTTCATTTTCTTTGCTTCCGACTTCTTATTCACGACCCTATGCACCTTTGGTCTTCATCACCCTTCATCGTGTGAGCACAGGAACAAACCTGAAATCACCTGAGTCAACAAAAGCGAGCAAGTAGTGTAGTGGTTACCACTTAAACTCAACTATGTTCAATTACTTCCCTTAAGCCTATCTTTAGTATAAGTACGACACTAATGCATCTATTAAAGCTCAAAAAACCTCTAAAATATAAGAAATTAGCAATGCAAACATGCACAAAAACCCAACCATCAAATAGCATAAGAGACTTCAATATACATCTACAACTTCATTGAGACATTTCAACAAACACATAGACATGTATGTAAAATGTCATTTGAAACCCTAACCACAAAGCATATATATTCAAATCCATTAATTACCCATAACAATAATGTAATAATCAATCCATAATACAAGAGTAAATTACCTGACATAGCTCTAATCATACATAAAGTAACTTGGGATAAAAGAAAGGTACTCTTTTATCCAAAGCCATGCTTTACAATCTAAGAACTATGCCCAATCTTTGTGTTTGATCCTCTTATAGGCTTGATTCCTAGTGCTAAATGTGTTTAGAAGTGTGATTGCTAGGTGGGATTAGGTGGATTTAGGTTTGAGGGAAATGGGTGTGTGAAAATAGTGGGTGTTCTCTTCAAAATATGGCTAAAAATGAGCTTATAAAGCAGTCGCGCGGGTACTGCTGGAAGCACTACCGATCAACTGGCAAGATGAAAGATAGGTAACTGACAAAAAACATTTGCTCTTTACCTCTACTGAACTCCCTGCCTATCGACCGATAGCGAATGGGTGGGTGACCGGTAGGGGCAGTGTTGTGCTCAAATCTTGCTCGATTTTGCTCCAGTAACTCCCGATTATTCTGAGCTTCGTCCACATGCCTTCAAACATGTTTTTCTTGCTCTTTTTTGCCTTGAAACCTTTTTGCAAGCTTGGCCATTCCTTCAACATCTTCAATCCATTCCAAGCATTGTATCATTTCTTACCTAAAACACATGAAATAAGTGTTTAGTATAGTAATTTCCCTACAAGCTCATCTATGTAGACTTTTATCCTTGTATGCTCAAATACAGTATAAATACTATACTAAGGCTACCTAATAAGCTCTAAAACGCCTCTAACTAGATATAGAAATATAGTGCAAAGCCACACACAAAATCGACACATCAATACCCCTAAATTTTCACCTTGCTTGTCCCTAAGCAAGCCCAAACCTAAGTCTTTACCAAAGTTGGTACAAAGGGTTGGCTAAAGGTTTGACTCTCTATCTCGGTCAACGTAAGGATTATAAAGGGGTCATTTCATTTGTAGAGGGGTTGCCAAGCCCTTTTGGATCCTCTACTTACTCGCAAGGGTCTAGCACCTCATGGGAAATTCGCAAGTAGCTTCAACCACTATAAACCTAGGATTCTAACGCACGCTCGTGGGATGTTGATACTTCACGCCCTTAACTAACATGGCTTCCCCAACATACACAAAGCCTCAAAGAGAAAGAGAGAGAGAATGCACAAACACAATAGAACACAAATGATGTAAGAGCATTATTTGCACAACATCAAAAAATAAATAGAACAACTTGTGCCTAGTTGACATTGTATCACTTATGCCCTTATTCAATGAACTTCCCTTCTACATATTTTTTGTGCCTTTTGGATTTTTCACAATTTTCAATTTCTTGGGATTTTTCAATCATTTTGCTTTTTCCAAGTTTTTTGGATTTTTAACAATTTTGCATTACATAATAAGAAGAAAAGAAAAAGAAAGGCTAAGGCACATAGAAAAGAAAACCAATCATAGAATACGCGCTCATATCAACAACCCCTTTTTTAACTCTTCTTTCTACCAAACCATGGGGTAGCTACAAGGTGCATTATTAGAAGCGCTTACTCCCTACAGCTTTCAAAAGGCATCTCCTAAAGTCTCAGATCTCTCTCCTCTCTATTCACTTCCCATAATACAGCTTGATGTGTTGTGATTTTGTGTGTGTTTGCATTGTCATTTACTTATATTTTAGAGGTGTTGAGTGCTCAAAATGATGTATTAGTGTAGTGCTTTTGATAGGAATAGGCTTAAGCGTGAACAAATGTGCATATTGAGTTTAAGAGATAAATTGCTACACTAATTGCTTGCTTTCAATGATTTAGGTGAACTTTGGGTTAAAATCAAGATTGGACGACGAAAGGTGATGAAGATGGGAAATGCACGGGCCTAAGAGAGAAGACCAAAGGCCGAAAAGATAAAGAATAGAGGAATAAAGTCAGCCAGACGACCAAGGAAGAAGAGCCGGTCGACCGGCCACTCCAGAGAGGTGCCAAAAACAGCCGGACGACCCCCCTTCCAGAGCCGGTCCACCGGCTAGGTCGACCGGCCACTCCAGAGAGCATCATTAAAAAGCCGGTGGAGTACTCCAGAGGCCGGTCGACCGTCTTGCTGAGAACCTATAAATAGGGCTCGATTCTGCAGAAAAAAAGGGAGAATTTTTGGAGAGATTAACACACACTTCACACCTAAAATTCTCACACACTTAACCCTAGATCCCACCCACTTCACACACACTTTTCACACATTTCTCACTAAGAACCAAGCTTGATTTGGAGGGTTCAAACATTTTGGAATCAAGTTTGCTCAAAAGCTTTGTACAAGATTAGCTAGGATGAAAGGGAAGCTTCATTATCTCTCTTCCATTCTATTTCCTATTATGATTGAGTAGACTTGTGTAGGGTGATTTAACTTATGTAATGGGTTAATTATATACTTTTATGATATGGGATATGATGGTTGAATATATATACATGTTTCGAATTGTCTTGTTTAAATGGGTATTTTCTCATTCATGTCTGAGTGTTTGATAAAATGCCTAGATGAATAACATGTGTATAAATTGAAGTTTGTTTGTTACTAAACACATCTAATCCATGTTATAATTATGTCTATGTGTTTATATGTGGATGCTATGAAGTGGGTAACGCTTTTATTCATGTCTATATGTATATTTGCATGCCTAGTAACGAGCATAACTTCAATATCGCTTACGTGTTGGTTGTTAATTATTTCTAATGGTGCGAACTGAACATGATGATGTTTGGTAGTTGAATAGGTTCCGTTATTCACGCGCACCTTGGCCTTGAACATGTATGAACGCACTAGCAAGTCAAATCCTGCTGTAGTGACCTTAGAATGACGAAGTTTAACTTAGGGCTAGTTTAGGCCGAGTCTCATTTGGCTTTAAATCCAGCCAATAGGTTTCCGGATAGGTTTAGTCGACTTTAGCAACACTAGATCTTGGCTTTAAATCCAGCCAAAGGTTTAGGTACTAAGGTAGGTTCATTCTAAGCCACCTAGGAAGTTAGTTAGTCACTCTTGAGGCCCTATGTCATAAGGACCACGCCGTAGCTCTAGGAGGCGCTGCCTAGGGATGGACCCGCACCGAGTCCTAGGGGGAAATTAGGACACTAACTAGCAACCTAGTTAAGAGCACTCATGATAGTTAGCCATCATCCCTTAATCCCATAGCATTTGAGTATAGAATTACCCATTCATAAGTCAAAGTCACCCTAATCCCTTCTCAAGTGTTAGTTCCCTCTTGATCAACTTGTGTTCCCATTTTTCATATTCATAATTTAGTTTTTATTTTCCTTTACTTAGAGCTCCCGATAATCCAAAAACCCCAAAAGGAAATATACCTAGTTTAGATCTTTCTTTTTGACACTTTTTAGAACACCAAGCATAGAATTCACCCACATTATTCACACCTCCCTGTGGTTCGACACCCACACTTGTACACACTATATTGCACGATTCATACGCTTGCGGGTCTTTTAGAGCTTGCACTCGAAAGACGACACCAAGTTCTTGGCGCCGTTGCCGGGGAGGCACGGTGATTTGCATTCTTTGCTTGTGTGTTTTGATAGTTGCTTTTCTTACTTTCTTGCTTTTTCTTTATAGTTTGTTTAGTTTTTGCTTATCTTGTTTATTGTTCATATTATCTTGCTTTAGTTTTTGTTTATCTATTTTAGCTTTTGTCATTGTTTTTTAATAGACACTTTAGGATTGTGGTTTATTTGTTGTAGTTTTAGGAATACTGAAGTTTTCGGGGGTTGAAGTGGCCGGAGTTAAGATAGATTGTGCATGCTTGGTAGGAGATCCCTTAGAAATCCCCTAGTTCCTCTTAATCCCGAACCCGATAGAATTGCTAGACATTTCAGGAATTTAGGAGATCTTCTCGAGGAGATGACCGATCCCAACCATCCTCCTAATCCTCCCAATCCCCCAATGAATCCCATTCCATCTCATGATCACATTGGGCATCAAGCCCAAGCTCATTTTAGACAGGAGCCCCGTGGACCGGATCCACCCATAGATGAGGAACCCACTCTTAGGCAATTCTTTCTCCCTAAAGCCTTTGAGTCCAATTTGGCTATTCAAATTCCGGGTTTGGGGGAGACGAACTTCGAGATTAAGCCTAATATGTTGGCTATGCTTCCTTCCTTCTACGGGAGAAGCAATGAGAGTCCTCTAGATCATATCACTGATTTTGTTGAGATGAGTTCCACTCTCCATGTCCCCAATGTCTCTCAAGAGGTCATACGTCTAAGATTGTTTCCTTCTCTCTTAAGGACAAGGCTAGGACTTGGTTGCACTCCTTACCCAATGGTTGCATTACTACATGGGCTGAGCTTCAATCTAAGTTCTTTCAAAAATTTTATCCCATGGCCAAGACGGCCGACCTTAGGACCGCCATTATGACTTTCTCCCAACATGACCTAGAATCTTTTCATGAGGCTTAGGAGAGGTTCAAGGATCTTCTTAGGCAATGTCCACACCATGGGTACGGCAATCATGACCTAATGCAATACTTCTTTCGAGGCTTAAATGAACAAAATAGGATGATGGTCAATGCCGCCTCCGGTGGTTGCTTCTATCTTTTGAGACCGACCGAGGCATGGGAGAAAATAGAAATGATGGCTGAGAACTCTTTTCAAAATTTTGCAATGGGAAGGTCTAGTCGGGGAGGCAACAAGAGAAGTGTTAGTGGGGTTGGAGTTTCTTTAGACTTACCCGCTAAGGTTGAGGCTTTGACAAATAAACTAGATCAATTCATTTCTTTGTCCATTTCATCCCAAGGTCATAGGACTAGTTCTTTAGGTTCTTCCTCCGCCCCTTTAGTTGTTGAAGTTTGTGCATTGTGCCCCGAGTCATCTCATGAGACCATAGCTTGCCCTTTAGCATCCCAATTTCCTGAATTCATGAAAGAGCAAGTGTGTGCCACACAAGGTTATTCTCGTGAGTATAATCCATACTCGAACACATACAATCCGGGTTGGAGGGACAACCCGAAATTTTCTTGGAGACAAGGACAGCATGAGTCTAGTTCACATCCTCAAGTTCTACCTCAGCAGCGACCCCGTCCTCAATATCCCCCAGGTTTCTATCATCTTAATCAACCCCGTCTCACTAGTATTCCTCAACCTCAGGCTTTACCTGCTCCCTCTAGTAGCCAACCTCCTAATAATGACATGATGAAGATAATGCAGTTTATTCAGAACCAACAACAGGAATTGGCAGAAAATAGGCAGCAAATGGCGAGGTTTGAGGCACAGTTAGGACAGATTGCTAGTCAATTAAGCGCTAGAGACCCTGGGAAATTGCCTTCTCAGCCGGAGGTAAACCCTAGAGTCCAGTCCTGTTCCTTCACCGATACCACTTATCCCCCTCAGGCCTAGGCTAAGGCTGTCACCACTCTTAGGAGCGGTCGGGTAGTGGATAATAGGGTAGGAGTTGACTTTGCAGTGCCTGCACCTAGTGGTCCTTCCGAGTCTAGAGCACCACATGGTAGCCTTGTTGATGGAAATTCTAGAAAAGGTCTTGTTGAGCGAGATGAGCCTATTAGATATCATGGAGAGAGTAGTACTTCCCACCCACATCGGGAGGGAAAAGAACCTGTTGATGACTCCCATGTATCTAGAGGTATAGAGCCTAGAGTTCCCTTTCCATTCACTTTAGAGAGACCTACACCTAGTGAGGACTCTAGGTTCTTCAAGGTTTTAGAGCATCTTAAGGACCTTAAGGTCAATCTTCCTTTGATAGATGCGATCATTTCCATCCCCTCTTATTCTAAGTTCTTTAAGGATCTTTGTACAAAGAAACGTAGGTCATCGAACATTCCTAAGAAGGTGAGGCTTATGGAGAAAGTGAGTAGTATTTGTACTTCGGGCCTTCCGCCCAAGATGAGTGACCCCGGAGCCTTCACCATTCCTTGTAGGATCCGTGAGACCCAGATTGATCACGCCTTATTAGATTTAAGATCTAGTGTGAATCTTATTCCCTACTCTATCTATCGGTAGCTAGGTCTAGGTGAGTTGTCTCCTACACATGTTACTCTTCAGTTAGCTGATAGGTCTGAGCGTAGACCTAAGGGTGTGATAGAGGACATTATGGTCCAGTAGGTAGATTTGTGTACCCTGTTGACTTCATAGTGTTAGATATGGATTCGGGACATGACTCTAGACATTCTACACCCATTCTTCTAGGTCGCCCCTTCTTTGCCACCGCAGATGCCATTATACATTGTAGGTCGGGGGTATTGGAAATGAAATGTGGGAATTTGAGATCCACTATGAAGGTTGCAGAGGCAGTAAATAGGGCTAGTATAGGAGAAGAGGATGGAGAAGAGTGCTTTAGAGTGGATGTGATTGATTCTTGCATTGAGGATCTTATAGAAAAGACTATGACCGATGGAGAAGACTTGAGGAAATTTGAGGAATTGATGTCTAGTTTTGATTTGGAGACCTTAGAGAGGAAATGTGTAGCTTCTACTTCCTTGATTGAGAGCCATTTGACTAATAAGTCACTTGAGGTTAATCCTTCTAGTCTCATTTCTAGTGATGTCCCCATTGATGATGTTGAGGTTAAGTCCCCCTTGGTTGAGCCTAGCCTTTCTTTAGAGCTCAAACCCCTTCCCGATCATTTGAAATATTCATTCCTAGGCTCTAGTGAGACCCTTCCGGTCATCATAGCTTCCGATCTTTCTAGTGAGCATGAGGAGCATCTATTAGAGGTCCTTAGGAAACATATGAAGGCTATAGGGTGGAAAATTGATTATTTGAGAGGCACAGACCCTTCGGTTTGCATGCATCGTATTCACCTTGAGGATGGAGCCATTCCTTCTAGGGAAATGCAAAGGAGGCTAAATCCACACATGAGCGAAGTAGTTAAGAAGGAGATCATTAAGCTTTTAGATGCAGGCATTAATTATCCGATCTCCGATAGTGAGTAGGTTAGCCCGGTCCAAGTTGTCCCCAAGAAGTCCGGGATCACAGTTGTTGAGAATGAGAGAGGAGAGCTTATCCCTACACGTACTCCCACGGGATGGAGAGTTTGTATTGACTATAGAAAGCTCAACTCCAAAACTAGGAAGGATCATTTCCCATTGCCTTTTCTAGACCAGATCTTAGATAGAGTAGCTGGGCATAGCGACTATTGTTTTCTAGATGGCTATTCGGGATATAACCAGATCCCTGTGTTTCCCGAGGACCAAAAGAAGACCACCTTTACTTGTCCCTATGGCACTTTTGCTTATAGGAGAATGCCCTTCGGTCTTTGTAATGCTCCAGCGACTTTTCAGAGATGTATGATGGCCATTTTTAGTGACATGATTGAGAGACATTTAGAGATTTTCATGGATGATTTCTCAGTCTTTGGAGATAGCTTTGATGAGTGCTCGAATCATCTCTCTTTAGTCTTAGACCGATGTGTGGAGAAGAATCTAGTGTTAAGTTGGGAGAAATCCCATTTCATGGTGCAACGAGGGATAGTGTTGGGTCATGTTGTATCATCTAGTGGAATTCAAGTTGACCCAGCTAAGGTAGAATTAATTGAAAAGTTGCCTGTCCCTAAGTGTGTCAAGGATGTTAGATCTTTTCTAGGGCATGCAGGATTTTACCGTAGATTCATTAAGGATTTTAGTCACATTGCACGCCCTTTGTCTAGGCTCCTAGCACAAGATGTCTCTTTTGACTTTGATGATGAATGTGTTAGAGCTTTCAATAGGCTTAAATCCTTATTGTCTATATCCCCAATTATCCAGCCACTTAACTACAGTCTCCCATTTGAGGTTATGTGTGATGCATCCGATTATGCGATAGGAGCTATTTTAGGTCAAAGAAAGGAAAAGTTGCCCCATGTTGTATACTATGCTAGCAAAACTCTTGATGAAGCACAAAAGAATTATACTACTACGGAAAAAGAGCTTCTAGCAATAGTTTTCTCCCTTGACAAGTTTAGGTCATACATCCTAGGATCCAAAGTGATTGTCTACACCGATCATGCGGCATTGAAGTATTTGTTGTCTAAGAAAGAATCTAAGCCCCGCTTGATTAGGTGGTTGCTCCTCCTTCAAGAGTTCGACATAGAAATTCGGGATAAGAAGGGTAGAGAAAATTTAGTTGCGGATCATCTTTCCCGTCTTGTTAGTGAGTCTTCTAGTGATCCATCTCCTTTTCATGATTCATTCCCCGACGAACAATTATTTGCTGTCTCTCATCACACGCCTTGGTTTGCTCATATTGTCAATTATCTTGCCATAGGGCGTTTTCCTTCCCATTGGGAGAAAAGAGAAAAAGATAGGTTCCTAGCACAAGTTAGGCATTTCTTTTGGGAGGATCCCTATCTTTTCAAAGTGTGTGTGGATCAAATGATTCGCCGGTGTGTGCCTGAGGATGAGTTTGAGAGCATTTTGAGCATGTGTCATGATGAGGGGTGTGGGGGTCATTTTAGTGGGAAGAAGATCGCGAAGGTCTTGCAAAGTGGACTATTTTGGCCTACTCTCTTTAAGGATGCCCAAGAATATTGCAAGAAGTGTTTTAGATGTCAACAATCTGGGTCCATCTCTTGGAGAAACATGATGCCTTTATCCCCTATTCTTCCTTGTGAGTTGTTTGATGTTTGGGGTATAGACTTCATGGGTCCATTTCCACCTTCCTTTGGGTACCAATACATTTTAGTGGCCGTTGACTATGTGTCCAAATGGGTTGAGGCTATTCCTACATGCACTAATGACCATAGGGTAGTGGTTAAATTTATTAAAGAAAACATTTTCTCTAGATTTGGAGTCCCTAGGGTCTTAATTAGTGATGGGGGTTTGCATTTTCGCCATAGGACTTTAGAGGCCTTGTTGAGAAGATATTCAGTCACCCATAAGGTAGCCACTCCTTATCACCCGCAAACTAGTGGACAATTAGAGGTGTCCATTAGAGAGATCAAGCACATTTTAGAGAAAACGGTTAGGCCCGATAGAAGAGATTGGTCCATTAGGCTAAATGATGCTTTGTAGGCCTACCGTACCGCCTTTTAGACTCCTATTGGTATGTCTCCATATAGATTGGTTTTTGGTAAAACTTGTCACTTGCCGGTAGAACTAGAGCATAGAGCTTATTGGGCAATCAAAGCCCTAAATTTTGACTTGGCAAGAGCGGGTGAGAAAAGGAGGCTAGACCTAGCGGAATTGGTAGAGCTTAGATATGCGGCGTATGAGAACGCTAAACTTTATAAGTATAGGATGAAGAGAATTCATGATAAACACATTATTAAGAAATCATTCTCTCCTTTTGATAAAGTTTGGTTGTTTAACTCACGATTGAAACTCTTTCCAGGTTAGCTTAAGACAAGATGGGATGGTCCATATGAGGTGATGATTGCCTATCCTTCCGGAGCAGTCAAGATTAAAGACTTGAAGGATGGCCGAGAGTTGACGGTGAATGGGCAACGCCCAAAGCACACATATGATCCGAGCATGGCTCGTGTGGAGGTTCTAATGCTTCAGGATCCCATCTATGGAAGTTGAAGATGAGTTGGTGTTTGCCTGGCTGACGGCTTGATGGTTAGCGCTACAAGGAGGCAACCTAGGTTCAATTTTGTAGTTTTGCATTTGTTTTACTTTCTTTTCTTTTTATTTTCTTTCTTTTATCTTTCTTGCACCCAAACCAAAGTGTTGAATCCCAATCTTTTGTCCCATAAGATACACCACTGCTCATTATTGCACATGCCAATGCAAGTATGCATAGGCAATGCTACTAATCTTGTTTTCTTTGTGAGTGTTTATGAATTGTGTCACAGGATTAGTAGTATGGTGATTTATCATTGGCATGGAAAGCTTTGAAGAAAATGCAAGGTTGTATCTATCCTTTCTCCACTTGTTTCCCATGTTTGCACCCTATCTCTACCACCCTTACTTGTTTTGTAATGACGATTTGCTTGTTTTTGTGCTTTGATCTTTTTGCTTGAGGACAAGCAAAGTTTAGGTTTGGGGGTGTGGGAGTTTGGTTTTCTTGTTATATATTTTACTTAGGGTAGATTGCATTATGCATATAAATGGTAAAAATTTTTTCAATTTTGATGCATATAGAGTCATTTATTTCTTTGTTGATCATTGTGTTGGATTTTGTGATTGACTCTATTGATTTATGAGGATGAGAGGCATCGTGGGGGAATGAATAGAGTGGTTTGAAAACTATGTCTTGGAGGGGATGCCCTTCAAAGTTGTGGGGAGTGAGAACCTTAAAAGAATAACCCTTGTAGCCACCCCATAACTTGGTAGGAAAGAGTGTTGGAAAAGGGTTATTGATGTGAGTGCCCCTTCCTTGATTGGTTCTTGTTGATGCGCCTAAGCCTTTCTTTTTCTTTCTTTTTGTAAATACAATACAAAGCATTAAAAGTTCGAAAAAAAAATGAAAAAGGCAAAAAGGTGCAAAAATATATATAAAAAAAAATGAAGTGAAAAAGAGGAAAAGCCAAAGGCACCAAAAAGTTAGTGAATAAGTGCATAAGTGACACAATGTCAACTTAGCACAAGTTATCATCTTTGTTGACACGTGAATAAGGCTTTTTATAAGCCATTGTGTTTGTACATTCTCTCTTCTTATCTTTGAGGATTCGGCTTATCTGGATGTCAGGAATCATTACTAGATGGTATAATCGATTAGTATAAGAATAGTTCTTATACTACCGGTTTAAGTTTGAACCTACGGAGTCACGCATATGGGCGGGAACTAATTAGAGGATTGATCCTACTATAATAAAGTTGCTCACGTTTAATTATGAATTAAGTGTGTTATTATTTAATTGTGAATTAAATAATATTATAAATATTTAATTGAGAATTGAATATTATAATGTTTAATTACTTTACGAGTCACAGAATTAATTTTGACTATGTTAAGTTAGCACTAGACATGTGGAAGAAAATTAATTCATGGGCTATTATTATTTATAAATTAAATATGGATTTAATTTGGGCTTTATTATGGAATTAAGAAGTCCGCTATACTAAGCCCAAAGAGTTAGGCTTATTGGGTTGTGGGGATAGGCATTATAGACAACCCATATCTCCCTATATAAAGAGAGTTCTGATTATTTTTGTACATATGTTTTTTAGTGAAAGCCTAATACAAAGAACTCTCTCCTAAAAACCTAACCCAAAAATTATCCTTCTCTTACCAATTCTTGATCGTGTACAAAGAGGAGGAGCTCAATGCTTCTGCAAGGCAGAGCTTTTAGAGCGAGAATTATGAGATAATTCTAAATCTCTAAAAAATTTAATTTTAGAACTTGATAATGCACGTGGAAATCCAAGAACGTCTCCTCGATTTCCTTCAATAAGATTTCCATCTACATGCTGAAGAACTATCCATCAACAACTATGAAACAAAAACTAGGTTTTTACGAATGTTTGAAACATAATAAACATTCTTCAAAACTAAAACTCTACTAGAAAAGAATGACAAACGAACTTGACCAACTGTAACAGCCCAAACTTTTGCTCTTATGCCGACTCTAAGAGCGAACTTCCCTCTACTCAGCTCTAACATGACCTGAAACCCATGCAAAGAATTGCAAATATAATTAGTGGCTCCTGAATCTACAATCCAAGAATAAGTAGAATCAATCACTAAACTGGTTTTAGCATAGAGCATGAGAGATGTACCTTCCTACCTAAGAGCTTGGTACTTGGGACAGTGTTTCTTCCAGTGGCACTTCTCGCCATATTTGAAGCACTTCCCTTTAGGCTTCCTAACACCTACTCCCCACTTTAGCCCAAGGGTCTTCTTCTTTTTCTTCTAGTCATGCTGTTACTTCCCTTTCATCTTAGGCTTTTCCTTTCCTTCTGAGTAATGCCCAGAAGTTGAAGCCTGAGAGACATGTGCATGACCTGAAGGCTTCATGATAACCTCCACTACTTGAAGCTCCTTCATTAACTCCATCAGATTCATGTTCAACTTGTCCATGTTGTAGTAAACTTGAACTGATTGAACAATACTGGAAGGGTCTCTAAGATGATGTCCACCTACTACTGCTCATCAATGTTTGCACATAGGATCTTGGTAGTACTGAGGCACTTCATCGTTTGAGCACATGCTCTCTGATAGATGTACCATCTGCCATTCTAGTGGTCGTAAGCTCTCTCACAGTAGCAGGCTTTGTGGGCCTACTCTAATCAGCAAACATAAGAGACAGTAAACTCATGATCTCTCTGGCAATTACCAGGTTTTGATGCTTGTTCCGTAGAACATCTGAAATAGAGGCCAACATACAACACTTGGCCATACTATTGGCCTTACACCATTTCTGCTCAGCATCACACACAGCATCAAAAGAGTTTGCCTTTGCAACAGGACAAGAAGTAGTCAAGACATACTTGTACTCCTCGACAGTGAGTACTATGTCAAGATTTCTTTTCCAATCCACAAAATCCAGACCGATGAACTTTTGCTCCCTTAAAATTGTAGCTAGTGGACTGAAGGAAGTCACACTAGATATTGAACAATAGATCACAATCAATATCAAGCAACAAAAATTGGATACACATGTAATATATAATGTAATAGCGAAAAACATACATCATACTTTTTACATCATTTTCCATTTTGTAGTTTAACCCTCAAACTGTAGTGATGTAACAGTGTCTCAACCTTATCACTCAAACTCCACCAACGAGATCGCCGAACTAGCGAATAGTCAAGTTACGTTCAAGCCTATTTGGACATCGCTTATCTAAATAGACACTATTTAATAGTGTCCAGTCACTACTGGTTTGGCCTCTTGAATCGCCTAAGGGCCTCCATTGATGGGGTGGTCGAACCCATGATTCAAGTTGAGTGTGAACAACTATTCCTTGATGTTCATTTCCCACTATGTCCATATTTGAGCCTTCCCATGGGGTAATGACTTATCCATATATCATGAGACTATCTTGTAGGATCGATAATATTACATGTGATCTATCTTAGTCCATATTTTCAAAAAATTCTACCAAGAAAATATGCTAGGAAAATAAAATAATCACATAACACATACAAGAACATGCTTAAGAACATATAGAACATAACTAGGATTTGCAAAAATATGTAAAGCTAGCCTCTTGAAGCGTGATGCCTTTGATGAAGCTATAACTGTCACGAGCTTAGTTCCTACTCATGAACAAGGCCACAAAAAAATTTTACTATAAGGTTGTGGCAATAGGCGACTTCCTAGTCTTCTTCCCTAAGATTAAGGAGACTTATCTTGAGAGAATAGCCTCTTGTGTAGAAAGAAGCAAAGTAATGTGCTATTGATAATCTAGAGCAAAAACCACACAATAAATGTGTACTATGTGTTGTAGTATTCTCTTGCCAAGATGGAAGAGATCAACTACAAAATTTTTGGATACTAGAAATGGTTTAAGGTCTTGCCTATTTATAAGAAAAGTTTCAGACCCAAACCTTGTAAACTTTCCATGTGGCAAACTTTTTCCTAGTGGTAAATGTTTGCCATATGTCATGGAAGTTACTTATACAATTTGAATTCTTCTCGTAATAACTTCTAGCACATGTCTTGGAAGATTGGGAGAAGCCATTACTTATACAATTTGAATTCTTCTCGTAATAACTTCTAGCACATGTCTTGGAAGATTGGGAGAAGCCCATAATCCAAGCCCAACACGTAGTCCATAATTCACGTGGAGGCCTAAGCCCAATAAGAAACCATCCAAGCCCAATTAGGTTTTCTTGGACTCTAAAGAAAGCCCAAACCCAATTCCAAGTGATGGTTGTCTCTCGAGTGCAAGCTTTAAAGACCAACAAGTGTACGGATCGATGAGTGTAGTGTGTGCAAGAATGAGTATCGAACCACAGGGAGGCTATGTTGTGGGATGGATTCTACGCATTTGTGTACTAGAGAATGCCAAAAAGGGAACTTAAACTAACTATTTTTGGTGTTTTTGGATGGTCGGGAACACTAACTAAAGAAAATAAAACTACACTACGGGAATAAAAAGTACAGAGACAAGCTGTCTAGAGATAACTAACAAATGAAAGGGATTAGGGTGATATCTGCTTGCTAATAGGTGATCCTAGACTCCAATACTATGGGATTACATGGAATGGCTTAATCGTCAATTGCTCTTTTACTAGGTTGCTTAGTTAGTATCCTAATTTCTCCCTGGGACTTGGTGCAGGTCTATTCCTAGGCGGCGTCTCCTAGAGCTACAGCGTGGTCCTTATGGCCTAGGGCCTTAAAAGTGACTAACTAGCTTCCTAAGTGACCTAGAACAAACCTACCCTAGTACCTAAATCATTCGCTGGATTTAAAGCCAAGACCTAATGCCTCTAGAGTCAACTAAATCTACCTAGAAACCTACTGACTGGATTTAAAGCCAAAGGAGACTCGATTTAAACTAGCCTTTAATTATGCTTCGTCATTCTAAGGTCACAATAGCAGGATTTGGCCTATTAGTGCATTTATACATGTTCTAGGCTAAGGTGTTCGTGAATAAAAGGACCTACTCGACTACCAAACATCGTCATGCATAGATTACACCATTAAAAGCACTTTTGAACCAACGTGTATGTAATATTAAGGTCATATTTACTACTAGGCATGCAAACATACACATGGACACGAACATAAGCATTACCCACTTTATAAGATCCACACATAAACACATAGACATGATTATAGAATGGATTAAAGGTGTTTAGCAGCAAATAGACTTTAACTTATACAATTGCAACTCTTATAGGCAAAATTATCAAGCACCTAGACATGTATTGAACAATAGCCATTGAAACAAGAAAAACATAGCATATGTTTATTGATGTGTTGTGATTTTATGTGTGTTTGCATTGTTATTTGCCCATGATTAAGAGGTGTTAAGTGTTCATAAAGATGCATTAGTGTAGTGCTTATGATAAGAATAGGCTTAAGCGTAAACAAAAGTACATATTGAGTTTAAGAGAGAAATTACTACACTAATTGCTTGTTTTTAATGATTTAGGTGAACTTTGGGTCAAGATTGAGATTGGAAATTGATGGGTGATGAAGATGGGGGACGCACGGGTCAAAGAGAGAAGACCAGAGACCAAAAAGACAAAGAATGGAAAGCTCTGAAGAAAATGCAAGGTTGTATCTATCCTTTCTCCATTTGTTCCCCATGTTTTTTTACCCTATCCCTACCACCCTTGCTTTGTAATGCCAATTTGCTTATTTATGCCTTTTGCTCTGTTTGCTTAAGGATAAGAAAAGTTTAGGTTTGGGGGTGTGGGAGTTTGGTTTGCTTGTTATATATCTTACTTAGGGTAGATTGCATTATGTGCCTAAAAATGGTGAAAATTTTTCAATTTTGATGCATGAAAAGTCATTTATTTCTTTGTTGATCAATATGTTGGCTATTGTGATTGCCTCTGTTGATTGATAAATATGAGATGTATTAGGGTGAAATGAATAGAGTGGTTTGAAAGCTAAGTCTTGGAGGGGACGCCCTTTAAAGTTTTAAGGAGTGAGGACCTTTAAGAATGACTCATGTTGCCACCCCATGGCTTGGTAGGAAAGAGTGTTAGAAAAGGGTTGTTGATGTGAGTGCCCCTTCCTTGATTGGTTCCATTTGATGTGTTAAAGCCTTTCCTTTTCTTTTCTTTTTGTGAATACAATGCAAAGTATGAAAAATTTAAAAAGGTTTTGAAAAAAAAGGGACAAAAGCGTGAAAAAAGATTGAAAAAAAAAGTAAAAAAAAAGGAAAAGAAAAAAAAAAGCCAAAGGCATCAAAAAGTTTTGTGAATAAGAGCATAAGTGACACAATGTCAACTTAGCGCATGCTGCCGTCTTTGTAGATATGTGAATAAGGCTTTTTATAAGCCATTGTCTTTTTATATTCTCTCTTCCTGTCTTTGAGGCTTTGTGCATGTTAGGGAGGCCATGATAGTGGAAGGAGTATGAAATATCAATATCTCGAGTGCGTGAGTTAGAACTTAGGCTTGTGATGGCTTTGGTACCTAGGAAATTCCAACAAGGAACGAGACACCTTATGAGTAGAGGGAAGATCAAAAGAGTCTTAGGGATTGCTCCACAATAGGAATGCCCTCTTCATGTTTCTTAGACCAACCTTGACAGAAAGTTAATCCCTTGGGTAACCCTTTGCATCAGCTTTAGAAATAAATTTAAGATTGGGCTTGCTTGGGGACAAGCAAGGAGAAGGTTTGGGGGTGTTGATGTGCTGTGCTTTTTTGTGTGTTTGAATTGTTATTTGCCCATGATTAAGAGGTGTTAAGTGTTCATAAAGATGCACTAGTGTAGTGCTTATGATAAGAATAGGCTTAAGCGTAAACAAATGTACATATTGAGTGTAAGAGATAAATTACTACACTAATTGCTTGTTTTTAATGATTTAGGAGAACTTTGGGTTAAGATTGAGATTGGAAATTGATGGGTGATGAAGATGGGAGATGCACGGGTCAAAGAGAGAAGACCAGAGACCAAAAAGACAAAGAATGGAAAGCTTTGAAGAAAATGCAAGGTTGTATCTTTCCCTACCACCTTTGCTTTGTAATGCCAATTTGCTTATTTATGTCTTTTCCTCTATTTGCTTAAGGATAAGAAAAGTTTAGGTTTGGGGGTGTGGGAGTTTGGTTTGCTTGTTATATATCTTACTTAGGGTAGATTGCATTATGCGCCTAAAAATGGTGAAAATATTTCAATTTTGATGCATGTAAAGTCATTTATTTCTTTGTTGATCATTATGTTGGCTATTGTGATTGCCTCTGTTGATTGATAAATATGAGACGTATTAGGGTGAAATGAATAGAGTAGTTTGAAAGCTAAATCTTGGAGGGGATGCCCTTTAAAGTTTTAAGGAGTGAGGACCTTTAAGAATGACTCATGTAGCCAACCCATGCCTTGCTAGGAAAGAGTGTAAGAAAAGGGTTGTTGATGTGAGTGCCCCTTCCTTGATTGGTTCCTTTTGATGCGTTAAGGCCTTTCCTTTTCTTTTCTTTTTGTGAATACAATGCAAAGTATGAAAAATCTAAAAAGGTTTTGAAAAAAAAGGGACAAAAGGGTGCAGAAAGATTGAAAAAAAAAGTAAAAAAAAGGAAAAGAGGAAAAAAAAGCCAAAGGCATCAAAAAGTTTTGTGAATAAGTGCATAAGTGACACAGTGTCAATTTAGCGCATGTTGTCTTCTTTGAAGATATGTGAATCAGGCTTTTTATAAGCCATTGTGTTTTTATATTCTCTCTTCTTGTTTTTGAGGCTTTGTGCATGTTAGGGAGGCCATGATAGTGGAAGGAGTATGAAATATCAACATCTCAAGTGCGTGAGTTAGAACTTAGGCTTGTGATGGCCTGGCTACCTAGGAAATTCCAACAAGGAATGAGACCCCTTATGAGTAGAGGGAAGATCAAAAGAGGCTTAGGGATCTCTCCACAATAAGAATGCCCTCTTCATGTTTCTTAGACTAACCTTGATAGAAAGTTAATCCCTTGGGTAACCCTTTGCATCGACTTTAGAAATAAATTTAAGATTGGGCTTGCTTGGGGACAAGCAAGGAGAAGCTTTGGGGGTGTTGATGTGCTGTGCTTTTTTGTGTGTTTGCATTGTTATTTGCCCATGATTAAGAGGTGTTAAGTTTTCATAAAGATGCATTAGTGTAGTGCTTATGATAAGAATAGGCTTAAGCATAAACAAATGTACATATTGAGTTTAAGAGCGAAATTACGACACTAATTGCTTGTTTTTAATGATTTAGGTGAACTTTGGGTTAAGATTGAGATTGGAAATTGATGGGTGATGAAGATGGGAGATGCACGGGTCAAAGAAAGAAGACCAGAGACCAAAAAGACAAAGAATGGAAAGCTTTGAAGAAAATGCAAGGTTGTACCTATCCTTTCTCCATTTGTTCCCCACGTTTTTTTGCCCTATCCCTACCACCCTTGCTTTGTAATGCCAATTTGCTTATTTATGTCTTTTGCTCTTTTGCTTAAGGATAAGAAAAGTTTAGGTTTGGGGGTGTGGGAGTTTGGTTTGATTGTCATATATCTTACTTAGTGTAAATTGCATTATGTGCCTAAAAATGGTGAAAATTTTTCAATTTTGATGCATGAAAAGTCATTTATTTCTTTGTTGATCATTATGTTGGCTATTGTGATTGCCTCTGTTGATTGATAAAAATGAGACGTTTTAGGGTGAAATGAATAGAGTGATTTGAAAGCTAAGTCTTGGAAGGGATGCCCTTGAAAGTTTTAAGGAGTGAGAACCTTTAAGAATGACTCATGTAGCCACCCCATGGCTTGGTAGGAAAGAGTGTTAGAAAAGGGTTGTTGATGTGAGTGCCCCTTCCTTGATTGGTTCCTTTTGATGTGTTAAAGCCTTTCCTTTTCTTTTCTTTTTGTGAATACAATGCAAAGTATGAAAAATCTAAAAAGGTTTTGAAAAAAAAGGGACAAAAGGGTGCAGAAAGATTGAAAAAAAAAGGAAAAGAGAAAAAAAAAGCCAAAGGCATCAAAAAGTTTTGTGAATAAGTGCATAAGTGACACAATGTCAATTTAGCGCATGCTGTCATCTTTGTAGATATGTGAATAAGGCTTTTTATAAGGCATTGTGTTTTTATATTCTCTATTCTTGTCTTTGAGGCTTTGTGCATGTTAGGGAGGCCATGACAACATCTCTAGTGCGTGAGTTAGAACTTAGGCTTATGATGGCTTGGCTACCTAGGAAATTCCAACAAGGAATAGAGGGAAGATAAAAAGAGGCTTAGGGATCTCTCCACAATAGGAATGCCTTCTTCATGTTTCTTAGACTAACCTTGATAGAAAGTTAATCCCTTGGGTAACCCTTTGCATCGGCTGTAGAAATAAATTTAAGATTGGGCTTGCTTGGGGACAAGCAAGGAGAAGGTTTGGGGGTGTTGATGTGCTGTACTTTTTTTTGTGTTTGCATTGTTATTTGCCCATGATTAAGAGGTGTTAAGCGTTCATAAAGATGCATTAGTGTAGTGCTTATGATAAGAATAGGCATAAGCGTAAACAAATGTACATTTTGAGTTTAAGAGATAAATTACTACACTAATTGCTTGTTTTTAATGATTTAGGAGAACTTTGGGTTAAGATTTAGTTTCGAAATTGATGGGTGATGAAGATGGGAGATGCACGGGTCAAAGAAAGAAAACCAGAGACCAAAAAGACAAAGAATGGAAAGCTTTGAAGAAAATGCAAGGTTGTACCTATCCTTTCTCCATTTGTTCCCCATGTTTTTTTTGCCCTATCCCTACCACCCTTGCTTTGTAATGCCAATTTGCTTATTTATGTCTTTTGCTCTATTTGCTTAAGGATAAGAAAAGTTTAGGTTTGGGGGTGTGGGAGTTTGGTTTGCTTGTTATATATCTTACTTAGTGTAGATTGCATTATGTGCCTAAAAATGGTGAAAATTTTTCAATTTTGTTGCATGTAAAGTCATTTATTTCTTTGTTGATCATTATGTTGGCTATTGTGATTGCCTCTGTTGATTGATAAATATGAGACATATTAGGGTGAAATGAATAGAGTGGTTTGAAAGCTAAGTATTGGAGGGGATGCCCTCTAAAGTTTTAAGGAGTGAGGACCTTTAAGAATGACTCATGTAGCCACCCCATGGCTTGGTAGGAAAGAGTATTAGAAAAGGGTTGTTGATGTGAGTGCCCCTTCCTTGATTGGTTCCTTTTGATGTGTCAAAGCCTTTCCTTTTGTTTTCTTTTTGTGAATACAATGCAAAGTATGAAAAATCTAAAAAGGTTTTGAAAAAAAAGGGACAAAAGGGTGCAGAAAGGTGGAAAAAAAAAGTAAAAAAAAAGGAAAAGAGAAAAAAAAAGCCAAAGGCATCAAAAAGTTTTGTGAATAAGTGCATAAGTGACACAATGTCAACTTAGCGCATGTTGTCGTCTTTGTAGATATGTGAATAAGGCTTTTTATAAGCCACTGTGTTTTTATATTCTCTCTTCTTGTCTTTGAGGCTTTGTGCATGTTAGGGAGGCCATGATAGTGAAAGGAGTATGAAATATCAACATCTCGAGTGCGTGAGTTAGAACTTAGGCTTGTGATGGCTTGGCTACCAAGGAAATTCCAACAACGAACGAGACCCCTTATGAGTAGTGGGAAGATCGAAAGAGGCTTAGGGATCTCTCCACATTAGGAATGCCCTCTTCATGTTTCTTAGACTAACCTTGATAGAAAGTTAATCCCTTGGCTAACCCTTTGCATCGGCTTTTGAAATAAATTTAAGATTGGGCTTGCTTGGGGACAAGCAAGGAAAAGGTTTGGGGGTGTTGATGTGCTGTGCTTTTTTGTGCTTTTGCATTGTTATTTGCCCATGATTAAGAGGTGTTAAGTGTTCATAAAGATGCATTAGTGTAGTGCTTATGATAAGAATAGGCTTAAGCGTAAACAAATGTACATATTGAGTTTAAGAGAGAAATTACTACACTAATTGCTTATTTTTAATGATTTAGGTGATCTTTGGGTTAAGATTGAGATTGGAAATTGATGGGTGTTGAAGATGGGAGATGCACAGGTCAAAGTGAGAAGACCAGAGACCAAAAAGACAAAGAATGGAAAGCTTTGAAGAAAATGCAAGGTTTTACCAATCCTTTCTCCATTTGTTCCCCATGTTTTTTTGCCCTATCCCTACCACCCTTGCTTTGTAATTCCAATTTGCTTATTTATGTCTTTTGCTCTATTTGCTTAAGGATAAGAAAAGTTTAGGTTTGGGGGTGTGGGAGTTTGGTTTGCTTGATATATATCTTACTTGGGGTATATTGCATTATGCGCCTGAAAATGGTGAAACTTTTTCAATTTTGATGTATGTAAAGTCATTTATTTCTTTGTTGATCGTTATGTTGGCTATTGTGATTGCCTCTGTTGATTGATAAATATGAGACGTATTAGGGTGAAATGAATAGAGTGGTTTAAAAGCTAAGTCTTGGAGGGGATGCCCTTTAAAGTTTTAAGGGGTGAGAACCTTTAAGAATGACTCATGTAGCCACCCCATGGCTTGGTAGGAAAGAGTTTTAGAAAAGGTTTGTTGAGGTGAGTGCCCCTTCCTTGATTGGTTCCTTTTGATGTGTCAAAGCCTTTCCTTTTGTTTTGTTTTTGTGAATACATTGCAAAGTATGAAAAATCTAAAAAGGTTTTGAAAAAAAAGGGACAAAAGGGTGCAGAAAGATTGAAAAAAAAAGTAAAAAAAAGGAAAAAAAAAAAAAGCCAAAGGCATCAAAAAGTTTTGTGAATAAGTGCATAAGTGACACAACGGCAATTTAGCGCATGCTGTCGTCTTTGTAGATATGTGAATAAGGCTTTTTATAAGCCATTGTGTTTTTATATTCTCTCTTCTTGACTTTGAGGCTTTGTGCATGTTAGGGAGGCCATGATGGTGGAAGGAGTATGAAATATCAACATCTCGAGTGCGTGAGTTAGAACTTAGGCTTGTAATGGCTTGGCTACCTAGGAAATTCCAACAAGGAACGAGTCCCTTTATGAGTAGAGGGAAGATCAAAAGAGGCTTAGGGATCTCTCCACAATAGGAATGCCCTCTTCATGTTTCTTAGACTAACCTTGATAGAAAGTTAATCCCTTGGGTAACCCTTTGCATCGGCTTTAGAAATAAATTTAAGATTGGACTTGCTTGGGGACATGCAAGGAAAAGGTTTGGGGGTGTTGATGTGCTGTGCTTTTTTGTGCTTTTGCATTGTTATTTGCCCATGATTAAGAGGTGTTAAGTGTTCATAAAGATGCATTATTGTAGTGCTTATGATAAGAATAGGCTTAAGCGTAAACAAATGTACATATTGAGTTTAATAGTGAAATTACTCCACTAATTGCTTGTTTTTAATGATTTAGGTGAACTTTGGGTAAAGATTGAGATTGGAAATTGATGGGTGATGAAGATGGGAGATGCACGGGTCAAAGAGAGAAGGCCGGAGACCAAAAAGACAAAGAATGAAAAGCTTTGAAGAAAATGCAAGGTTGTACCTATCCTTTCTCCATTTGTTCCCCATGTTTTTTTACCCTATCTTTACCACCCTTGCTTTGTAATTTGTAATGCCAATTTGCTTATTTATGTCTTTTGCTCTATTTGATTAAGGATAAGAAAAGTTTAGGTTTGGGGGTGTGGGAGTTTGGTTTGCTTGTTATATATCTTACTTAGGGTAGATTGCGTTATGTGCCTGAAAATGGTGAAAAGTTTTCAATTTTGATGCATGTAAAGTCATTTATTTCTTTGTTGATCAATATGTTGGCTATTGTGATTGCCTCTGTTGATTGATAAATATGAGACGTGTTAGGGTGAAATGAATAGATTGGTTTGAAAGCTAAGTCTTGGAGGGGATGCCCTTTAAAGTTTTAAGGAGTGAAGACCTTTAAGAATGACTCATGTAGCCATCCCATGGCTTGGTAGGAAAGAGTGTTAGAAAAGGGTTGTTGATATGAGTGCCCCTTCTTTGATTGGTTCCTTTTGATGTGTTAAAGCCTTTCCTTTTCTTTTCTTTTTGTGAATACAATGTAAAGTATGAAAAATCTAAAACGGTTTTGAAAAAAAAGGTGCAAAAAGATTGGAAAAAAAAGTAAAGAAAAAAGGAAAAGAGAAAAAAAAAGCCAAAGGCATCAAAAAGTTTTGTGAATAAGTGCATAAGTGACACAATGTAAACTTAGCGCATGCTGTCGTCTTTGTAGATATGTGAATAAGGCTTTTGATAAGCCATTGTGTTTTTATATTCTCTCTTCTTGTCTTTGAGGCATTGTGCATGTTAAGGAGGCCATGATAGTGGAAGGAGTATGAAATATCAACATCTCGAGTGCGTGAGTTACAACTTAGGCTTGTGATGGCTTGGCTACCTAGGAAATTCCAACAAGGAACGAGACCCCTTATGAGTAGAGTGAAGATCAAAAGAGGCTTAGGGATCTCTCCACAACAAGAATGCCCTCTTCATGTTTCTTAGACTAACCTTGATAGAAAGTTAATCCCTTGGGTAACCCTTTCCATCGGCTTTAGAAATAAATTTAAGATTGGGCTTGCTTGGGGACAAGCAAAAGAAGGTTTGGGGGTGTTGATGTGCTGTGCTTTTTTGTGTGTTTGCATTGTTATTTGCCCATGATTAAGAGGTGTTAAGTTTTCATAAAGATGCATTAGTGTAGTGCTTATGATAAGAATAGGCTTAAGCGTAAACAAATGTACATATTGAGTTTAATAGCGAAATTACTCCACTAATTGCTTGTTTTTAATGATTTAGGTGAACTTTGGGTAAAGATTGAGATTGGAAATTGATGGGTGATGAAGATGGGAGATGCACGGGTCAAATAGAGAAGGCCAGAGACCAAAATGACAAAGAATGGAAGGCTTTGAAGAAAATGCAAGGTTGTACCTATCCTTTCTCCCTTTGTTCCCCATGTTTTTTGACGCTATCCCTACCACCCTTGCTTTGTAGTTTGTAATGCCAATTTTCTTATTTATGTCTTTTGCTCTATTTGCTTAACGATAAGAAAAGTTTAGGTTTGGGGGTGTGGGAGTTTGGTTTGCTTGTTATATATCTTACTTAGGGTAGATTGCATTATGTGCCTGAAAATGGTGAAAAGTTTTCAATTTTGATGCATGTAAAGTCATTTATTTCTTTGTTGATCATTATGTTGGCTATTGTGATTGCCTCTGTTGATTGATAAATATGAGACGTGTTAGGGTGAAATGAATAGATTGGTTTGAAAGCTAAGTCTTGGAGGGGATGCCCTTTAAAGTTTTAAGGAGTGAGGACCTTTAAGAATGACTCATGTAGCCATCCCATGGCTTGGTAGGAAAAAGTGTTAGAAAAGGGTTGTTGATATGAGTGTCCCTTCTTTGATTGGTTCCTTTTGATGTGTTAAAGCCTTTCCTTTTCTTTTCTTTTTGTGAATACAATGCAAAGTATGTAAAATCTAAAACGGTTTTGAAAAAAAAGGTGCAAAAAGATTGGAAAAAAAGTAAAGAAAAAAGGAAAAGAGAAAAAAAAAGCCAAAGGCATCAAAAAGTTTTGTGAATAAGTGCATAAGTGACACAATGTCAACTTAGCGCATGCTGTCGACTTTGTAGATATGTGAATAAGGCTTTTGGTAAGCCACTGTGTTTTTATATTCTCTCTTCCTGTCTTTGAGGCTTTGTGCATGTTAGTGAGGCCATGATAGTGGAAGGAGTATGAAATATCAACATCTCGAGTGCGTGAGTTACAACTTAGGCTTGTGATGGCTTGGCTACCTAGGAAATTCCAACAAGGAACGAGACCCCTTATGAGTAGAGTGAAGATCAAAAGAGGCTTAGGGATCTATCCACAACAGGAATGCCCTCTTCATGTTTCTTAGACTAACCTTGATAGAAAGTTAATCCCTTGGGTAACCCTTTCCATCGGCTTTAGAAATAAATTTAAGATTGGGCTTGCTTGGGGACAAGCAAGGAGAAGCTTTGGGGGTGTTGATGTGCTGTGCTTTGTTGTGTGTTTGCATTGTTATTTGCCCATGATTAAGAGGTGTTAAGTGTTCATAAAGATGCATTAGTGTAGTGCTTATGATAAGAATAGGCTTAAGCGTAAACAAATGTACATATTGAGTTTAATAGCGAAATTACTCCACTAATTGCTTGTTTTTAATGATTTAGGTGAACTTTGGGTAAAGATTGAGATTGGAAATTGATGGGTGATGAAGATGGGAGATGCACGGGTCAAAGAGAGAAGGCCAGAGACCAAAATGACAAAGAATGGAAGGCTTTGAAGAAAATGCAAGGTTGTACCTATCCTTTCTCCCTTTGTTCCCCATGTTTTTTGACCCTATCCCTACCACCCTTGCTTTGTAGTTTGTAATGCCAATTTGCTTATTTATGTCTTTTTCTCTATTTGCTTAACGATAAGAAAAGTTTAGGTTTGGGGGTGTGGGAGTTTGGTTTGCTTGTTATATATCTTACCTAGGGTAGATTGCATTATGTGCCTGAAAATGGTGAAAAGTTTTCAATTTTGATGCATGTAAAGTCATTTATTTCTTTGTTGATCATTATGTTGGCTATTGTGATTGCCTCTGTTGATTCACAAATATGAGACGTGTTAGGGTGAAATGAATAGATTGGTTTGAAAGCTAAGTCTTGGAGGGGATGCCCTTTAAAGTTTTAAGGAGTGAGGACCTTTAAGAATGACTCATGTAGCCATCCCATGGCTTGGTAGGAAAAAGTGTTAGAAAAGGGTTGCTGATATGAGTGCCCCTTCTTTGATTGGTTCCTTTTGATGTGTTAAAGCCTTTCCTTTTCTTTTCTTTTTGTGAATACAATGCAAAGTATGAAAAATCTAAAACGGTTTTGAAAAAAAAGGTGCAAAAAGATTGGAAAAAAAAGTAAAGAAAAAAGGAAAAGAGAAAAAAAAAGCCATAGGCATCAAAAAGTTTTGTGAATAAGTGCATAAGTGACACAATGTCAACTTAGCGCATGCTGTCGTCTTTGTAGATATGTGAATAAGGCTTTTGATAAGCCACTGTGTTTTTATATTCTCTCTTCTTGTCTTTGAGGCTTTGTGCATGTTAGGGAGGCCATGATAGTGGAAGGAGTATGAAATATCCACATCTCGAGTGCGTGAATTACAACTTAGGCTTGTGATGGCTTGGCTACCTAGGAAATTCCAACAAGGAACGAGACCCCTTATGAGTAGAGTGAAGATCAAAAGAGGCTTAGGGATCTCTCCACAACAGGAATGCCCTCTTCATGTTTCTTAGACTAACCTTGATAGAAATTTAATCCCTTGGGTAACCCTTTCCATCGGCTTTAGAAATAAATTTAAGATTGGGCTTGCTTGGGGACAAGCAAGGAGAAGCTTTGGGGGTGTTGATGTGCTGTGCTTTTTTGTGTGTTTGCATTGTTATTTGCCCATGATTAAGAGGTGTTAAGTGTTCATAAAGATGCATTAGTGTAGTGCTTATGATAAGAATAGGCTTAAGCGTAAACAAATGTACATATTGAGTTTAATTGCGAAATTACACCACTAATTGCTTGTTTTTAATGATTTAGGTGAACTTTGGGTAAAGATTGAGATTGGAAATTGATGGGTGATGAAGATGGGAGATGCACGGGTCAAAGAGAGAAGGCCAGAGACCAAAATGACAAAGAATGGAAGGCTTTGAAGAAAATGCAAGGTTGTACCTATCCTTTCTCCCTTTGTTCCCCATGTTTTTTGACCCTATCCCTACCACCCTTGCTTTGTAATTTGTAATTCCAATTTGCTTATTTATGTCTTTTGCTCTATTTGCTTAACGATAAGAAAAGTTTAGGTTTGGGGGTGTAGGAGTTTGGTTTGCTTGTTATATATCTTACTTAGGGTAGATTGCATTATGTGCCTGAAAATGGTGAAATGTTTTCAATTTTGATGCATGTAAAGTCATTTATTTCTTTGTTGATCATTATGTTGGCTATTGTGATTGCCTCTGTTGATTGATAAATATAAGACGTGTTAGGGTGAAATGAATAGATTGGTTTGAAAGCTAAGTCTTGGAGGGGATGCCCTTTAAAGTTTTAAGGAGTGAGGACCTTTAAGAATGACTCATGTAGCCATCCCATGGCTTGGTAGGAAAGAGTGTTAGAAAAGTGTTGTTGATATGAGTGCCTCTTCCTTGATTGGTTCCTTTTGATGTGCTAAAGCCTTTCCTTTTCTTTTCTTTTTGTGAATACAATGCAAAGTATGAAAAATCTAAAACAGTTTTGAAAAAAAAGGTGCAAAAAGATTGAAAAAAAAAGTAAAGAAAAAAGGAAAAGAGAAAAAAAAAGCCAAAGGCATCAAAAATTTTTGTGAATAAGTGCATAAGTGACGCAATGTCAACTTAGCGCATGCTGTCGTCTTTGTAGATATGTGAATAAGGCTTTTGATAAGCCACTGGGTTTTTATATTCTCTCTTCTTGTCTTTCAGGCTTTGTGCATGTTAGGGAGGCCATGATAGTGGAAGGAGTATGAAATATCAACATCTCGAGTGCGTGAATTACAACTTAGGCTTGTGATGGCTTGGCTACCTAGGAAATTCCAACAAGGAACGAGACCCCTTATGAGTAGAGTGAAGATCAAAAGAGGCTTAGGGATCTCTCCACAACAGGAATGCCCTCTTCATGTTTCTTAGACTAACCTTGATAGAAATTTAATCCCTTGGGTAACCCTTTCCATCGGCTTTAGAAATAAATTTAAGATTGGGCTTGCTTGGGGACAAGCAAGGAGAAGCTTTGGGGGTGTTGATGTGCTGTGCTTTTTTGTGTGTTTGCATTGTTATTTGCCCATGATTAAGAGGTGTTAAGTGTTCATAAAGATGCATTAGTGTAGTGCTTATGATAAGAATAGGCTTAAGCGTAAACAAATGTACATATTGAGTTTAATTGCGAAATTACACCACTAATTGCTTGTTTTTAATGATTTAGGTGAACTTTGGGTAAAGATTGAGATTGGAAATTGATGGGTGATGAAGATGGGAGATGCACGGGTCAAAGAGAGAAGGCCAGAGACCAAAATGACAAAAAATGGAAGGCTTTGAAGAAAATGCAAGGTTGTACCTATCCTTTCTCCCTTTGTTCCCCATGTTTTTTGACCCTATCCCTACCACCCTTGCTTTGTAATTTGTAATTCCAATTTGCTTATTTATGTCTTTTGCTCTATTTGCTTAACGATAAGAAAAGTTTAGGTTTGGGGGTGTAGGAGTTTGGTTTGCTTGTTATATATCTTACTTAGGGTAGATTGCATTATGTGCCTGAAAATGGTGAAATGTTTTCAATTTTGATGCATGTAAAGTCATTTATTTCTTTGTTGATCATTATGTTGGCTATTGTGATTGCCTCTGTTGATTGATAAATATAAGACGTGTTAGGGTGAAATGAATAGATTGGTTTGAAAGCTAAGTCTTGGAGGGGATGCCCTTTAAAGTTTTAAGGAGTGAGGACCTTTAAGAATGACTCATGTAGCCATCCCATGGCTTGGTAGGAAAGAGTGTTAGAAAAGTGTTGTTGATATGAGTGCCTCTTCCTTGATTGGTTCCTTTTGATGTGCTAAAGCCTTTCCTTTTCTTTTCTTTTTGTGAATACAATGCAAAGTATGAAAAATCTAAAACAGTTTTGAAAAAAGGTGCAAAAGATTGAAAAAAAGTAAAGAAAAAAGGAAAAGAGAAAAAAAAAGCCAAAGGCATCAAAAATTTTTGTGAATAAGTGCATAAGTGACGCAATGTCAACTTAGCGCATGCTGTCGTCTTTGTAGATATGTGAATAAGGCTTTTTATAAGCCACTGTGTTTTTATATTCTCTCTTCTTGTCTTTCAGGCTTTGTGCATGTTAGGGAGGCCATGATAGTTGAAGGAGTATGAAATATCAACATCTCGAGTGCGTGAGCTAGAACTTAGGCTTGTGATGGCTTGGCTACCTAGGAAATTCCAACAAGGAACGAGACCCCTTATGAGTAGAGGGAAGATCAAAAGAGGCTTAGGGATCTCTCCACAATAGGAATGCCCTCTTCATGTTTCTTAGACTAACCTTGATAGAAAGTTAATTCCTTGGGTAACCCTTTGCATCGGCTTTAGAAATAAATTTAAGATTGGGCTTGCTCGGGGACAAGCAAGGAAAAGGTTTGGGGGTGTTGATGTGCTGTGCTTTTTTGTGTTTTTGCATTGTTATTTGCCCATGATTAAGAGGTGTTAAGTGTTCGTAAAGATGCATTAGTGTAGTGCCTACGATAAGAATAGGCTTAAACGTAAACAAATGTACATATTGAGTTTAAGAGAGAAATTACTACACTAATTGCTTATTTTTAATGATTTAGGTGATCTTTGGGTTAAGATTGAGATTGGAAATTGATGGGTGTTGAAGATGGGAGATGCACGGGTCAAAGTGAGAAGACCAGAGACCAAAAAGACAAAGAATGGAATGCTTTGAAGAAAATGCAAGGTTTTACCAATCATTTCTCCATTTGTTCCCCATGTTTTTTTGCCCTATCCCTACCACCCTTGCTTTGTAATGCCAATTTGCTTATTTATGTCTTTTGCTCTATTTGCTTAAGGATAAGAAAAGTTTAGGTTTGGGGGTGTGGGAGTTTGGTTTGCTTGTTATATATCTTACTTAGGGTAGATTGCATTATGTGCCTGAAAATGGTGAAAATTTTTCAATTTTGATGTATGTAAAGTCATTTATTTCTTTGTTGATCGTTATGTTGGCTATTGTGATTGCCTCTATTGATTGATAATTATGAGACGTATTAGGGTGAAATGAATAGAGTGGTTTGAAAGCTAAGTCTTGGAGGGGATGCCCTTTAAAGTTTTAAGGAGTGAGAACCTTTAAGAATGACTCATGTAGCCACCCCATGGCTTGGTAGGAAAGAGTGTTAGAAAAGGGTTGTTGATGTGAGTGCCCCTTCCTTGATTGGTTCCTTTTGATGTGTCAAGGCCTTTCCTTTTGTTTTCTTTCTGTGAATCCATTGCAAAGTATGAAAAATCTAAATTGGTTTTGAAAAAAAAGGTGCAAAAAGATTGAAAAAAATGTAAAGAAAAAAGGAAAAGAGAAAAAAAAAGCCAAAGGCATCAAAAAGTTTTGTGAATAAGTGCATAAGTGACACAATGGCAACTTAGCGCATGCTGTTGTCTTTGTAGATATGTTGATAAGGCTTTTCATAAGCCATTGTGTTTTTATATTCTCTCTTCTTGTCTTTCAGGCTTTGTGCATGTTAGAGAGGCCATGATAGTGGAAGGAGTACGAAATATCAACATCTCGAGTGCGTGAGTTACAACTTAGGCTTGTGATGGCTTGGCTACCTAGGAAATTCCAACAAGGAACGAGACCCCTTATTAGTAGAGTGAAGATCAAAAGAGGCTTAGGGATCTCTCCACAACAGGAATGCCCTCTTCATGTTTCTTAGACTAACCTTGATAGAAAGTTAATCCCTTGGGTAACCCTTTGCATCGGCTTTAGAAATAAATTTAAGATTGGGCTTGTTCGGGGACAAGCAAGGAAAAGGTTTGGGGGTGTTGATGTGCTGTGCTTTTTTGTGTTTTTGCATTGTTATTTGCCCATGATTAAGAGGTGTTAAGTGTTCGTAAAGATGCATTAGTGTAGTGCTTACGATAAGAATAGGCTTAAGCGTAAACAAATGTACATATTGAGTTTAAGAGAGAATTACTACACTAATTGCTTATTTTTAATGATTTAGGTGATCTTTGGGTTAAGATTGAGATTGGAAATTGAAGGGTGTCGAAGATGGGAGATGCACGGGTCAAAGAGGGAAGGCCAGAGACCAAAAAGACAAAGAATGGAAAGCTTTGAAGAAAATGCAAGGTTGTACCTATCCTTTCTCCATTTGTTCCCCATGTTTTTTTACCCTATCCCTACCACCCTTGCTTTGTAATTTGTAATGCCAATTTGCTTATTTATGTCTTTTGCTCTATTTGCTTAAGGATAAGAAAAGTTTAGGTTTGGGGGTGTGGGATTTGGTTTGCTTGTTATATATCTTACTTAGGGTAGATTGCATTATGTGCCTAAAAATGGTGAAAAGTTTTCAATTTTGATGCATGTAAAGTCATTTATTTCTTTGTTGATCATTATGTTGGCTATTGTGATTGCCTCTGTTGATTAATAAATATGAGACGTCTTAGGGTGAAATGAATAGATTGGTTTGAAAGCTAAGTCTTGGAGGGGATGCCCTTTAAAGTTTTAAGGAGTGAGGACCTTTAAGAATGAATCATGTAGCCATCCCATGGCTTGGTAGGAAACAGTGTTAGAAAAGGGTTGTTGATATGAGTGCCCCTTCCTTGATTGGTTCCTTTTGATGTGTTAAAGCCTTTCCTTTTCTTTTCTTTTTGTGAATACAATGCAAAGTATGAAAAATCTAAATTGGTTTTGAAAAAAAAGGTGCAAAAAGATTGAAAAAAAATCTAAAGAAAAAAGGAAAAGAGAAAAAAAAAGCCAAAGGCATCAAAAAGTTTTGTGAATAAGTGCATAAGTGACGCAATGTCAACTTAGCACATGCTGTCGTCTTTGTAGATATGTGAATAAGGCTTTTTATAAGCCACTGTGTTTTTATATTCTCTCTTCTTGTCTTTCAGGCTTTGTGCATGTTAGGGAGGCCATGATAGTGGAAGGAGTATGAAATATCAACATCTCGAGTGCGTGAGCTAGAACTTAGGCTTGTGATGGCTTGGCTACCTAGGAAATTCCAACAAGGAACGAGACCCCTTATGAGTAGAGGGAAGATCAAAAGAGGCTTAGGGATCTCTCCACAATAGGAATGCCCTCTTCATGTTTCTTAGACTAACCTTGATAGAAAGTTAATCCCTTGGGTTACCCTTTGCATCGGCTTTAGAAATAAATTTAAGATTGGGCTTGCTCGGGGACAAGCAAGGAAAAGGTTTGGGGGTGTTGATGTGCTGTGCTTTTTTGTGTTTTTGCATTGTTATTTGCCCATGATTAAGAGGTGTTAAGTGTTCGTAAAGATGCATTAGTGTAGTGCTTACGATAAGAATAGGCTTAAGCGTAAACAAATGTACATATTGAGTTTAAGAGAGAAATTACTACACTAATTGCTTATTTTTAATGATTTAGGTGATCTTTGGGTTAAGATTGAGATTGGAAATTGATGGGTGTTGAAGATGGGAGATGCACGGGTCAAAGTGAGAAGACCAGAGACCAAAAAGACAAAAAATGGAGGAAGAAAGTCAGCTGGACGACCTAGAAGAAGCAGGTCGACCGGCCACTCCAGAAAGATGCCCAAAATAGCTGGATAACTACCCCTCCAGAGTCGGCAGAGCGTGAATACTGATATAAAAACCTAATTTTCAGACTGAAAAAAGAAGAAGAAGGAATGTCGAGGGGAATTTCATGCACCTATCATACACACACAAAAGATCCTAGTCTCACCACCTCTCACACACACTCAATCACACATTTTTTCATCTAGAAGCCAGTGGATTTAAAGGTTTTCAGACATTTGGATTCAAGTTTGCTCAAGAGCTTTGTACAAGATTAGCTAGGATGAAAGGGAAGCTTCATAATCTCTCTTTCATTCTATCTTTTATTATGATTGAGTAGACTTGTGTAGGGTGATTTAGCTTATGTAGTGGGTTAACAAAATACTTTTATGATATGGGATTTGATGGCTGAATATATACATGTGATTGATTTTCTTGTTCAAATTGTTATTTTCTCATTCATGTCTAAGTACCTGATAAAATGCCTAGATGAGTAGCATGTGTATAAATTGAAGTCTATTTGTTACTAAACACATTTAATCCATGCTATAATCATGCCTATGTTTTTATATGTGGATGCTATGAAGTGGGTAATGCTTATATTCATGTCTATATATATATTTGCATGCCTAGTAATGAATATGACTTCAATAACACATACATGTTGGTTGTTAATGACTTCTAATGGTGTAATCCGAGCATAACAATGTTTGGTAGTTGAATAGATCCCATTATTTATGAACACCTTAGCCAGGAACATGTATGAATGTGCTAGCAAGTCAAACCTGCTGTAGTGACCGTTGAATGACGGTAAATAATTTAAGGCTAGCCTAGGCCAAGTCTCCTTTGGCTTTAAATCCAGCCAATAGCTTTCAAGATAGGTTTAGTCGACCCTAGCGACACTAGGTCTTGGCTTTTAATCCAGCCAATGGTTTAGGTACGAGGGTAGACTCATTCTAAGTCACCTAGGAAGCTAATTGGTCACTCTTAAGGCCCTAGGTCATAAGGGCCATGCCATAGCTGTAGAACGCGCCGCATAGAGATGGACTTGCACTAAATCCTAGGGGGAAATTAGGATACTAATTCAGCAACCTAGTTAAGAGCAATTACTAAAGTTAGCCATCATCCTTTAATCCTATAGTATTTAAGTATAAAATCACCCATTCATAAGTTGAAGTCGCCTTAGCACCTTTCCATTTGTTAGTTTCTTTTAGATTAGCTTGTTTCTCCCCTTTCCACTTCCCTTAGTGTAGTTTAATTTGCTTTAGCTAAAGCTCCCAACCATCCAAAATCCCAAAAATAGTTAGTTTAGATTTCTTTTTTTGGCATTCCCTAAGATGCACGCACGTAGAATCCATCCCACAATATAGCCTCCTTGATGTTCGACACCCGTTCTCGCGCACACTTTACTACACCGATCGTGCGCTTGTGGGTCTTTAGAGCTTGCACTAAAAAGACAACGATCAAGTTCTTGGTGCCATTGCCGGGGAGGCACGGTGCTTTGCATTCTTTGTTTGTGTGTTTTGGTAGCTGCTTTTCCTTTATGGTTTGTTTAGTTTTTGCTCATCTTGTTTATATTATCTTGCTTTAGTTCTTCTTTATCTGTTTCAGCATTTGTTTTTGTTTTTAATAGACTTTCTGGGATTGTGGTTTATTTGCTGTGGTTTTAGGAATATTGAAGTTTTTGGGGGTTGAAGTGGCTGAAGTTAGGATAGTTTCTGCATGCTTGGTAGGGGATCCCTTTAGTCCTTCTTAATCCCGAACTCGATAGAATTGCAAGACATTTTAGGAATTTCAGAGATCTTATTGAGGAGATGGCTGATCCAAATCATTCTCCTCATCCTCCCATTCCTCTAATGAATCCCATTCCATCTCGTGATCACCATGGCCATTAAGCTCAACATCATTTTAGAAAAGAGCCTCGTAAACCAAATCCACCTATAGATGAGAAACCCACTCTTAGGCAATTCTTTCTCTTCGAAGCCTTTGAGCCTAATTTGGCTATTCAAATTTCGGGTATGGGGGAGAGAAACTTCGAGATTAAGCTTAATATGTTGGCTATGCTTTCTTCCATCTACGGGAGAAGTAACGAAAATCCTCTAGAGCATATTATTGATTTTGTTGAGATGAGTTCCACTTTCCATGTCCCCAATGTCTCCCAAGAGATCATACGTCTAAGATTGTTTCCTTTTTCTCTTAAGGATAAGGCTAGGGCTTGGTTGCATTCTTTACTTAATGGTTGCATTACTACATAGGCTGAGCTTCAATCTAAGTTCTTTCAAAAATTTTATCCCATGGCCAAGACGGTCAATCTTAGGACCGCCATTATGAATTTCTCCTAACATGATTGAAAATCCTTTCATAAGGCTTGGGAGAGGTTCAAGGACCTTCTTAGATAATGTCCACACCACGAGTATGGCAATCATGACCTATTGCAATATTTCTTTCGAGGCTTAAATGAACAAAATAAGATGATGGTTAATACCACCTACGATGGTGGTTTCTATCTTTTAAGACCGACTGAGGCATGGAAGAAAATGGAGTTAATGGAAGAAAATTCTTTCAAAATTTTGCCATGGAAAGGTCTAGTCGAGGAGGCAACAAGAGAAGTGTTGTAAGGTTGGAATTTCTTTAGATTTACCCGCTAATGTAGAGGCCTTAATGAATAAGCTAGATCAATTCATTTCTTTGTCTCTTTCATCCCAAGGTCATAAGATTGGTCCTATAGGTTCTTCCTCCACCCCTTTAGTTGTTGAGGTTTATGCATTGTGTTCCGAGTCATCTTATGAGACCATAGCTTGCCCTTTAGTATCCCAATTTCCTGAATTCATGAAAGAGCAAGTGTTTGTCACACAAGGTTATTCTCGTGAGTATAATCTATACTCAAACACATATAATCCAGGTTAGAGAGACAACCCAAAATTTTCTTGGGGACAAGGTCAACATGAGTCTAGTTCACATCCTCAGGTTCCATCTCAGTAGCGACTCCGTCCTTAATATCCCCCAGGTTTCTATCATCTTAATCAGCCCCCGTCTCACTAGTGCTCCTCAACCCCAAGTTTTACCTGCTACTTCTAGTAGCCAGCCTCCTAGTAATGATGTGATGAAGTTAATGCAGTTTATTTAGAATCAGTAGTAGGCATTAACTAGTTAATAGCAGGAGTCAGTTGACAATAAGCGAGAGATGGCTAGCTATAGGTAGCAGATGGCTAGGTTTAAGACACAGTTAGGACAATTTGCCACGCAGTTGAGTGTTAGAGACCACAGAAATTGCCTTCTTAACTGAAAGTGAACCCTAGAGTCCAGTCCTGCTCCTCTACTTACACCACTTATCCTCTTCAGGCCCAGGCTAAGGCCGTCACCACTCTTAGGAGTGGTAGGGTAGTGGATAATAGCGTAGGAGTTGACTTTGCAGTGCCTGCACCTAGTAGTCCTTCCGAGTCTCAAAAGTCACATTGTATTCCCGTTGAGAGGGATTTTAAAGAGGGTTCTGTTGAGAAAGTTGAGCCTATTAGAGACCATGGAGAGAGTAGTACTTCCTGCTCTGCCCTTATTGGGAGGGAAAGGAGCCTATTGATGATTCCCATGTGTCTAGAGATGTTGCACCTAGAATTTCTTTCCCATCTGCCTTAGAGAGGCCTACACCTAATAAGGATTCTAGGTTTTTCAAGGTTTTAGAGCATCTTAAGGACCTTAAGGTCAATCTTCCTTTAATAGATGCGATTCTTTCCATTCCCTCCAATTCAAAGTTCTTTAAGGATCTTTATACAAGGAAGCATACGTCATCGAGCATTCCTAAGAACGTAAGGCTTACAAAGAAGGTGAATAGTATTGGTACATCAAGCTTCCCACCTAAGATGAGTGACCCCAGAGCCTTCACTATTTCTTATAGACCTAGATTGATCACTCTTTGTTAGATTTAGGGTCCAATGTGAATCTCATTCCCTACTCTGTCTATCAGCAACTAGGTCTAGGTGAGTTGTCCCCTACACATGTTACTCTTCAGCTAGTTGATAAGTTCGAGTGTATGCCTAGAGGTGTGATAGAGGATGTGATGGTATAGGTAGGTGAGTTCATGTATTTTGTTGACTTCATAGTGTTAGATATGGATTCAGGACATGACTCTAGATAATCCACAACCGTTCTATTTGGTCGTCCTTTCATTACCATCGTAGATGCCACTATTCATTGTAGGTCGAGGTTATTAGAGATGAAATTTGGGAATTTGAGGTCCATCATGAAGGTTGCCGAGGCGGTGAATAGGGCTAGCATACGAGGAAAGGATGGAGAAGAATGCTTTAGGGTTGATGTGATTGATTCTTGTGTCGAGGACTTTGTAGAGAGAACTATAACCGATAAAGAAGATTTGAGGGATTGATGTCTAGCTTTGATTTAGACACCTTAGAGCGGAAGTGCATAGCCTCAATCTCCATAGTTGACAATTCATTGATTGATAAGTCACTTGAGGTTAATCCTTCTAGTCTTGATTCTAGTGATGTCCCCGTTGATAATGTTGAGGTTGATTCCCCCTTGGTTGAGAATAGCCCTTCTTTAGAGCTCAAACCCTTTCTTAATCATTTAAAGTATGCATTCTTAGGCCCTAGTGAGACCCTTCAGGTCATCATAGCTTCTGATCTTTCTAGTGAGCATAAAGAGCGTCTCTTAGAGGTTCTTAAGAAACATTAGAAGGCTATAGGGTGGAAAATTGGTGATATGAGACATATAGACCCTTCAGTTTGCATGCATTGTATTCACCTTGAGGATAGAGCCATTCCTTCTAGAGAGATGAAAAGGAGGCTAAACCTACACATGAGCGAAATAGTTAAGAAAGAGATAATTAAGCTTTTAGATACAGGCATTATCTATCCGATCTCTGAGAGTGAGTGGGTTAGCCTGGCCTAAGTTGTCCCTAATAAGTTTGGGATCACGATTGTCGAGAATGAGAGAGGAAAGCTTATCCCTACACATACTCCCATAGGTTAGAGAGTTTGTATTGTGATGTCTCCTTTCGAGTGCAAGCTTTAAAAGACCCGCAAGCGTACGGATCGTGCAATATAGTGTGTACGAGTGCAGGTGTCGAACCACAGGGAGGCTTGAATAATGTGAGTGAATTATATGCTTGGTGTTCTAAAAAGAGCTAAAAAGAAAGATCTAAACTATATGTATTTTACTTCTGAGGGTTTTGGATTATTGGGAGCTCTATGTAAATGAAATAAAAATAAACTATGAATAAAAAAGCAAATGAAAACGCAAGTTGATTAAGAGGAAACTAACAATTGAAAAGGGATAGGGTGACTTCGACTTATGAATGGGTAATTCTACACTCAAATGCAATGGGATTAAGTGATGATGGCTAACTATCATAAGTGCTCTTAACTAGGTTGCTAGTTAATGTCCTGATTTCCCCCTAGGACTCGGTACGGGTCCGTCCCTAGGCGGCGCCTCCTAGAGCTACGGCGTGGTCCTTATGACCTAGGGCCTCAAGATTGACTAACTAACTTCCTAGGTGGCTTAGAACGAACCTACCTTAGTACCTAAACCATTGGCTGGGTTTAAAGCCAAGACCTAGTGCTGCTAAAGTCGACTAAATCTATCCTGAAATCTATTGGCTGGATTTAAAGCCAAAGGAGACTCGACCTAGACTAGCCCTAAATTATGCTTCGTCATTCTAAAGTCACTCCAGCAGGATTTCACTTGCCAGCGCGTGCATAAATATGCAATATTAAAGTTATGCTCGTTACTAGGCATGCAAATACGCATATAGACATGAATAAAAGCATTACCCACTTCATAGCATCCACATATAAACACATCAAAATGAGTATAACATGGATTAGATGTGTTTAGTAACAAACAAACTTCAATTCGTACACATGTTACTCATCTAGGCATTTTATCGAACACATAGACATGAATGAAAGCACACCCAATTGAACAAGACAAATCAAAACATATATATATATATATATTCAGCCATCATATCCCATATCATAAGAGTATAAAATCAACCCATTACATAAGTTTAATCACCCTATACAAGCCTACTCAGATATAATGGAAAATAGAATGAAAGAGATATAACGAAACTCCCCTTTCATCCTAGCGAATTTAGATCACGGCTTGTGAACAATCTTGATTCCAAAGCGTTTGAATCCTCCCAACTAATTTTGGTTCTTGGTGAAAAGTGTGTGAAAAGGGTGTGGGAGACGGCTAGAGATTAGGGTTAAGTGTGTGAGAGGTTAGGTGTGAAGTACGTGTTTTTTTTTACTCCCCCCAAATTCTTTCGCATTGGGCTTTATTTATAGGTTCGCGCATAGCCGGTCGACCGGCTAGGTTGACCGGCCTCTGGAATACTCGACCGGCTTTCTAGTGGAGCTCTCTAGAGTGGCCGGTCGACCTAGCCGGTCGACCGGCTCTTGAAGGAGGGTCGTCCGGCTTTTTGATGAAGATTTCTGGAGTGGCCGGTCGGCCGTCGGCTCTTTTTCCTTGGTCGTCCGGCTGACTTCCGTCATCAAATTTTGATCTCTTCGGCCTTTGGTCTTCTCTCTTGGCCCCATACATGTCCCATCTTCATCACCTTTCATCGTCCAGTCTTTATCTTAACCCAGAGTTCACCTAAATCATTGAAAACAAGCAATTAGTGTAGCAATTTACCTCTTAAACTCAATATGCAAATTTGTTCACGCTTAAGCCTATTCCTATCAAAAGTACCACACTAATGCATCATTATAAGCATTCAACACCTCTAAAATATAAGTAAATGGCAATGCAAACACACACCAAATCACAACTTATCAACGCCCCCAAACCTTCTCCTTGCTTGTCCTCAAGCAAGCTCAGTCTTAAATTTTATCTCTAAAGCTGATACAATGGAATGCCTAAAGGATTGACTCGCTATCAGTATTAATTTGAGAAACATGAAGGGGCATTCCTATTGTGAAGAGATCCCTAAGCCTCTTTGGATCTTCCCTCTACTCGTACGGGGTCTCGTTCCTCATGGGAATTTCCCAAGTAGCCAATCCACCACAAACCTAGGATTCTAACTCACGCACTCGGATTATTGATATTTCATGCTCCCTCAACAGACATGGCCTCCCTAACATACACCAAGCCTCAAAGATAAGAAGAGAGAGTATACAAACACAATGGCTTTTCATAAGCCTTATTCACATGTCTACAAAGATGATAACTTGTGCTAAGTTGACATTGTGTCACTTATGTACTTATTCACTAACTTTTAGGTGCCTTTGGCTTTTTTCTCTTTTTCACTTCATAGATTTTTGCACCTTTTTGCCCTTCTTCTTTTTTTTTTTTTTAATCAATTTCAATTGCTTTGTACTGTGTTCTCAAAAAGGAAGAAAAAGAAAAGCTTAGGCATATCAACAAGAACCAATCAAGGAAGGGGCACTCACATCAATAACCCCTTTTTTTTTTAACACTCTTTCCTACCAAGCTATGGGGTGGCTACAAGGGTCATTCTTTTGAGGTTCTCACTCCCCACAACTTTTAAGGGCATCCCCTCCAAGACTTAGTTTTCAAACCACTCTATTCCTTCCCTCACAATGTTTCTTATCTTCATAAATCAATAGAGTCAATCACAAAAGCCAACACAATGATCAACAAAGAAATAAATAACTCTACATGCATCAAAATTGAAAATTTTTCACCATTTATATGCATGATGCAATTTACCCTAAGTAAAATATAACAAGAAAACCAAGCTTCCACACCCCCAAACCTAAACTTTGCTTGTCCTCAAGCAAAAAGAGCAAAGCACAACAAAAACAAGCAAGTCGTCATTACAAAACAAGTAAGGGTGGTGGGGATAGGGTGCAAATAGGGGGAACATGTGGAGAAAGGATAGATACAACCTTGCAGTTTCTTCAAAGCTTTCCATGCCAACTCCAAATCACCATACTACTAACCTGTGACTCACAATTCATAAACACTCACAAAGAAAAACAAGATTAGTAGCATTGCTTATGCATACTTGCATTGGAATGAGCAGTGGTGTATCTTATGGGACAAAGGATTGGGATTCACACTTTGGGTTGGGTGCAAGAAAGATAAAAGAAAGAAAATAAAAAGAAACGAAAGTAAAACCCATGCAAAACTACAAAATTGAACCTAGGTTGCCTCCTAGTAGCGCTAACCACCAAGCCGTCAGCCAGGCAAATACCATCTCATCTTCAACTTCCATAGACGAGATCCTGAAGCTTTAAAACCACCACACGAGCCATGCTCGGATCATATGCATGCTTCAGGTGTTGCCCATTCACCGTCAACTCTTGGCCATCCTTCAAGTCTTTAATCTTGACTGCTCCGGAAGGATAGGCAATCATCACCTCATATGGACCATCCCATCTCGTCTTAAGCTTACCTGGAAAAAGCTTCAGTCATGAGTTAAACAACCAAACTTTATCCGAGAGAGAGAATGATTTCTTAATAATGTGTTTATCATGAATCCTCTTCATCCTATCCTTATAAAGTTTAGCATTCTCATATGCCTCGAATCTAAGCTCTTCCAATTCCGCTAAGTCTAGCCTCCTTTTCTCACCCGCTCTGGCCATGTCAAAATTTAGGGCTTTGATTGCCCAATACGCTCTATGCTCAAGTTCTACTGGCAAGTGACAAGCTTTATCGAAAACCAATCTATATGGAGACACACTAATAGGAGTCTTAAAGGCGGCACAGTAGGCCCATAAAGCATCATTTAACCTAATAGACCAATCTTTTCTATCGGGCCTAACCGTTTTCTCTAAAATGTGTTTGATCTCTCTATTGGACACCTCAACTTGTCCACTAGTCTGCGGGTGATAAGGAGTGGCTACTTTATGGGTGACTGAATATTTCCTCAACAAGGCCTCTAAAGTCCTATGGCGAAAATGCAAACCCCCATCACTAATTAAGACCTTAGGACTCCAAATCTAGAGAAAATGTTCTCTTTAATAAACTTAACCACTACCCTATGGTCATTAGTGCGTGTAGGAATAGCTTCAACCCATTTGGACACATAATCAACGGCCACTAAAATGTACTGACACCCAAAGGAAGGTGGAAATGGACCCATGAAGTCTATACCCCAAACATCGAACAACTCACAAGGAAGAATAGGGGATAAAGGCATCATGTTTCTCCTAGAGATGGACCCAGAATGTTAACATCTAAAACACTTCTTGCAATATTCCTAGGCATCCTTAAAGAGAGTAGGCCAAAATAGTCCACTTTGCAAGACCTTCGCAGCAGTCTTCTTCTGACTAAAATGAACCCCACACCCCTCATCATGAAACATGCTCAACACACTCTCAAATGCCTCCTCAGGCACACACCGGCGAATCATTTGATCTGCACACACTTTGAAAAGATAGGGGTCCTCCCAAAAGAAATGCCTAACTTGTGCTAGGAACCTATATTTTTCTCTTTTCTCCCAATGGGAAGGAAAACGCCCTGTGGCAAGATAATTGACAATATGAGCGAACCAAGGTGTGTGATGGGAGACAGCAAATAATTGTTCATCAGGGAATGAATCATGAAAAGGGGCTGGATCATTAGAAGGCTCGTTAACAAGACGGGAAAGATGATCCGCAACTAAGTTTTCTCTACCCTTTTTATCCCTAATTTCTATGTCAAACTCTTGAAGGAGGAGCAACCACTTAATCAAGTGGGGCTTAGATTCTTTCTTGGACAAAAAATACTTCAAGGCTGCATGATCGGTGTAGACAATCACTTTGGATCCCAGGATGTATGACCTAAACTTGTCAAGAGAGAAGATTATCGCTAGAAGCTCTTTTTCCGTGCTGGTATAATTCTTTTGCGCTTCATCAAGAGTCTTGCTAGCATAGTATACAACATGGGGCAACTTATCCTTCCTTTGACCTAAAACAGCTCCTATTGCATAATCGGATGCATCACACATAACCTCAAATGGGAGACTGTAGTTAGGTGGTTGGATAATTGAGGATGTAGACAATAAGGATTTAAGCCTATTGAAAGCTCTAACACATTCATCATCAAAGTCAAAAGGAACATCTTGTGCTAGGAGCCTAGACAAGGGACGTGCAATGTGACTAAAATCCTTAATGAATTTACGATAAAATCCTGCATGTCCTAGAAAAGATCTAACATCCTTGACACACTTAGAGACAAGCAACTTTTCAATTAATTCAACCTTAGCTGGGTCGACTTGAATTCCATTAGATGATACAACATGACCCAACATTATCCCTCGTTGCACCATAAAGTGGGATTTCTCCCAACTTAACACTAGATTCTTCTCCACACATCGGTCTAAGACTAAGGAGAGATGACTCAAGCACTCATCAAAGCTATCTCCAAAGACTGAGAAATCATCCATGAAAATCTCTAAATGTCTCTCAATCATGTCACTAAAAATGGCCATCATACATCTCTGAAAAGTGGCTGGGGCATTACAAAGACCGAACGGCATTCTCCTATAAGCAAAAGTGCCATAGGGACAAGTAAAGGTGGTCTTTTCCTGGTCCTCGGGAAACACAGGGATCTGGTTATATCCCGAATAGCCGTCTAGAAAACAATAGTAGCTATGCCCAGCTACTCTATCCAAGATCTGGTCTGGAAAAGGCAATGGGAAATGATCCTTCCGAGTTTTGGAGTTGAGCTTCCTATAGTCTATACAAACTCTCCATCCCGTGGGAGTACGTGTAGGGATAAGCTCTCCTCTCTCATTCTCCACAACTGTGATCCCGGACTTCTTAGGGACTACTTGGACCGGGCTAACCCACTCACTGTTGGAGATTGGATAAATAATGCCTGCATCTAAAAGCTTAATGATCTCCTTCTTAACTACTTCGCTCATGTGTGGGTTTAACCTTCTCTGCATTTCCCTAGAAGGAATGGCTCCATCCTCAAGGTGAATAAGATGCATACAAACAGAAGGGTCTATACCTCGCAAATCGTCAATTTTCCACCCTATAGCCTTCCTATGTTTCCTAAGGACCTCTAAGAGACGCTTCTCATTCTCACTAGAAAGATCGGAAGCTATGATGACCGGAAGGGTCTCACTAGATCCTAGGAATGTATACTTCAAATGATCCGGAAGAGGTTTGAGCTCTAAAGAAGGGCTAGGCTCAACCAAGAGGGGCTTATCCTCAGCATCATCAATGCGTACATCACTAGAACTGGGACTAGAAGGATTACCCTCAAGTGACTTATTAATCAAATAGCTCTCAATCAAGGAAGTAGAAGCTACACATTTCTTCTCTACGGTCTCCAAATCAAAACTAGAAATCAATTCCTCAGATTTCCTCAAATCATCTCCATCAGTCATAGTCTTTTCTATAAAATCCTCAATGCAAGAATCAATCACATCCACTCTAAAGCACTCTTCTCCATCCTCCTCTCCTATACTCGCCCTATCTATCGCCTCTGCAACCTTCATAGTGGATTTCAAATTCCCAAATTTCATCTCCAATACCCCCGACCTACAATGGATAATAGCATCTGCGGTGGCAAGGAAGGGGCGACCTAGAAGAATGGGTGTAGAATGTCTAGAGTCATGTCCCGAATCCATATCTAACACTATGAAGTCAACAGGGTACACAAACTCACCTACCTGAACCATAACGTCCTCTATCACACCCTTAGGTCTACGCTCAGACCTATCAGCTAGCTGAAGAGTAACATACGTGGGAGACAACTCACCTAGACCTAGCTGCTGATAGACAGAGTAGGGAATAAGATTCACACTAGATCCTAAATCTAATAAGGCGTGATCAATTTGTGTCTCACGGATCCTACAAGGAATGGTGAAGGCTCCGGGGTCACTCATCTTAGGCGGAAGGCCCGAGGTACAAATACTACTCACCTTCTCCATAAGCCTCACCTTCTTAAGAATTTTCGATGACTTACGTTTCCTTGTACAAAGATCCTTAAAGAACTTAGAGTAAGATGGGATGGAAGTGATCGCATCTATCAAACGATGGTTGACCTTAAGATCTTTGAGATGCTCTAAAATCTTGAAGAACCTAGAATCCTCACTAGGTGTAGGTCTCTCTAAAGTGGATGGAAAAGGAACTCTAAGCTCTATATCTATAGATGCATGGGAGTCATCCATGGGCTCTTTTCCCTCCCTATGTGGTCGGGAAGTACTAATCTCTCCCTGATCTCTAATGGTCTCATTTCTCTCAACAGGACTCTCTCTAGAATTTCCCCCAACAAGGTTACCATGTTGTGCTCTAGGCTCGGAAGGACTACTTGGTGCAGGCACTGCAGAGTCAACTCCTACCCTATTATCCACTACTCGACCGCTTCTAAGAGTAGTGACAGCCTTAGCTTGGGCCTGAGAGGGATAAGTGGTATCGGTGGAGGAACAGGATTGGACTCTAGGGTTTACCTCCGGCTGGGAAGGCAATTTCCCGGGGTCTCTAGCACTCAATTGACTAGCAATCTATCCTAATTGTGCCTCAAACCTCGCCATTTGCTGTCTATTTTCTGCCAACACTTGTTGTTGGTTCTGAATGAACTGCATTATTTTCATCATATTGTTACTAGGAGGTTGGCTACTAGAGGGAGCAGGCAAAGCCTGTGGTTGAGGAGCACTAGTAAGACGGGGTTGATTCAGATGATAGAAACCTGGGGGATATTGAGGACAAGGTCGCTGCTGAGGTGGAACTTGAGGATGTGGACTAGACTCATGCTGTCCTTGTCTCCAAGAAAATTTCGGGTTGTCTCTCCAACCCGGATTGTATGTGTTCGAGTATGGATTATACTCACGAGAATAAACTTGTGTGGCACATACTTGCTCTTTCATGAATTTAGGAAATTGGGATGCTAAAGGGCAAGCCATAGTCTCATGAGATGACTCGGAGCACAATGCACAAACTTCAACAACTAAAGGGGCAGAGGGAGAACCTAAAGAACTAGTCCTATGACCTTGGGATGAAATGGACGAAGAAATGAATTGATCTAGTTTATTTGTTAAAGCCTCGACCTTAGAGGGTAAGTCTGAAGAAATTCCAACCTCACTAACACTTCTCTTGTTACCCCCTCGACTAGACCTTTCCATTGCAAAATTTTGAAATGAATTCTCAGCCATCATTTCTATTTTCTCCCATGCCTCAGTCGGTCTTAAAAGATAGAAACCACCACCAGAGGCGGCATTGACCATCATCCTATTTTGTTCATTTAGGCCTCGAAAGAAGTATTGCATTAGGTCATGATTGCTGTATCCATGGTGTGGACATTGTCTAAGAAGATCTTTGAACCTCTCCCAAGCTTCATGAAAAGATTCTAGGTCATGTTGGGAGAAAGTCATAATGGCAGTCCTAAGATCGGCTGTCTTGGCCATGGGATAAAATTTCTGGAAGAACTTAGATTGAAGCTCAGCCCATGTAGTAATGCACCTATTAGGTAAGGAGTGCAACCAATTCCTAGCCTTATCCTTAAGAGAGAAAGGAAACAATCTTAGACGTATGACCTCTTGGGAGACATTGGGGACATGTAGAGTGGAACTCATTTCAACAAAATCAGTAATATGATCAAGAGGACTCTCATTGCTTCTCCCGTAGAAGGAGGGAAGCATAGCCAACATATTAGGCTTAATCTTGAAGTTCGTCCCCCCCAAACTCGGAATTTGAATAGCCGAATTGGGCTCAAAGGTTTCGGGGAGAAAGAATTGCCTAAGAGTGGGTTCCTCATCTATAGGTGGATCTGGTCTATGGGGCTCTTGTCTAAAATAAGCTTGGGCTTGATTCCCAATGTGCACATGAGGTGGAATGGGATTCATTGGGGGATTGGGTGGATTATGAGGATGATTGGGATCGGTCATCTCCTCAAGAAGAGCTCCTAAATTCCGGAAACGTCTAGTGATTCTTTCGGGTTCGGGATTAAGAGGAACTAGGGGATTCCTAAGGGATCTCCTACCACGCATGCACAAACTATCCTAACTCCGGCCACTTCAACCCCCAAAAACTTTAATATTCCTACACTACAGCAAATAATCCACAATCCTAAAAAGTCTACTAAAAATAAAAAATAAAAATAAAAAATAAAGTCAAAAGCTGAAATATACCAACAAAAAAAAAACTAAAACAAGATAATGTAAGCAGCAAACAAAATAAGTAAAAACTAAACAAACTATAAAGAAAAAGCAAGAAAAGCAATTATCAAAACACACAAGCACATAATGCAAATCACCGTGCCTCCCCGCAACGGCGCCAAAAACGTGATGTCTCCTTTCGAGTGCAAGCTTTAAAAGACCCGCAAGTGTACGGATCGTGCAATATAGTGTTTATGAGTGCAGGTGTCGAACCACAGGGAGGCTTGAATAATATGAGTGAATTCTATGCTTGGTGTTCTAAAAAGAGCTAAAAAGAAAGATCTAAACTATATGTATTTTACTTCTGAGGGTTTTGGATTATTAGGAGCTCTATGTAAACGAAATAAAAATAAACTATGAATAAAAAAAAAATGAAAATGCAAGTTGATTAAGAGGAAACTAACAATTGAAAAGGGATAGGGTGACTTCGACTTATGAATGGGTAATTCTATACTCAAATGCAATGGGATTAAGGGATGACGGCTAACTATCATAAGTGCTCTTAACTAGGTTGCTAGTTAATGTCTTGATTTCCCCCTAGGACTCGGTGCGGGTCCGTCCCTAGGCGGCGCCTCCTAGAGCTACGGCGTGGTCCTTATGACCTAGGGCCTCAAGATTGACTAACTAACTTCCTAGGTGGCTTAGAATGAACCTACCTTAGTACCTAAACCGTTGGCTGGGTTTAAAGCCAAGACCTAGTGTTGCTAAGGTCGACTAAATCTATCCTGAAACCTATTGGCTGGATTTAAAGCCAAAGGAGACTCGACCTAGACTAACCCTAAATTATGCTTCGTCATTCTAAAGTCACTCCAGCAAGATTTCACTTGCTAGCGCGTGCATAAATATGCAATATTAAAGTTATGCTCGTTACTAGGCATGCAAATACGCATATAGACATGAATAAAAGCATTACCCACTTCATAGCATCCACATATAAACACATCGACATGAGTATAACATGGATTAGATGTGTTTAGTAACAAACAAACTTCAATTTGTATACATGTTACTCATCTAGGCATTTTATCAAACACATAGACATGAATGAAAGCACACCCAATTAAACAAGACAAATCAAAACATATATATATATTCAGCCATCATATCCCATATCATAAGAGTATAAAATCAACCCATTACATAAGTTTAATAACCCTATACAAGCCTATTCAGACATAATGGAAAATAGAATGAAAGAAATATAACGAAACGCCTCTTTCATCCTATGAATTTAGATCACGGCTTGTGAACAATCTTGATTCCAAAGCGTTTGAATCCTCCCAACTAAGCTTGGTTCTTGGTGAAAAGTGTGTGAAAAGGGTGTGAGAGGCGGCGAGAGATTAGGGTTAAGTGTGTGAGAGGTTAGGTGTGAAGTACGTGTTTTTTTTTTTAGTCCCCCCAAATTCTTCCGCATCGGGCTTTATTTATAGGTTCCTGCATAGCCGGTCGACCGGCTTCCTCTGGAATACTCGACTGGCTTTCTAGTGGAGCTCTTTGGAGTGGCCGGTCGACCGGCTCTTGAAGGAGGGTCGTCCGGCTTTTTGATGAAGCTTTCTGGAGTGGCCGGTCGACCGTTTAGGTCGACAGGCTCTTTTTCCTTGGTCGTCCGGCTGACTTATTTCATCAAATTTTGATCTCTTCGGCCTTTGGTCTTCTCTCTTGGCCCCATACGTGTCCCATCTTCATCACCTTTCATCGTCCAGTCTTTATCTTAACCCAGAGTTCACCTAAATCATTGAAAACAAGCAATTAGTGTAGCAATTTACCTCTTAAACTCAATATGCACATTTGTTCACGCTTAAGCCTATTCCTATCAAAAGTACTACACTAATGCATCATTATAAGCATTCAACACCTCTAAAATATAAGTAAATGGCAATGCAAACACACACCAAATCACAACTCATCATATTGATTATAGGAAGCTCAACTTCAAAACTAGGAAGGATCATTTCCCATTGCCTTTTCTAGACCAGATCTTGGATACAGTCCCCATGTTTCCCAAAGACCAGGAGAATACCACCTTTACTTGTCCCTATGGCACTTTTGCCCATAGGAGGATGACCTTCGGTTTATTTAATGCCCTTGCAACTTTTCAGAGGTGTATGATGGCCATTTTTAGTGACATGATTGAGAGGCATTTAGAGATATTTATGGATGATTTCTCAGTCTTTGGTGATAGTTTTGATGAGTGTCTGAGTCATCTCTCTTTAGTCTTAGACTGTTGTGTGAAGAAGAATCTAGTGTTAAGTTCGGAGAAATCACACTTCATGGTGTAACAAGGGATAGTGTTAGGTCACATAGTTTCATATAGTGGCATTCAAGTTAACCCAGCAAATGTAGAATTGATTGAAAAGTTGCCTGTTCCTAAGTGTGTCAAGGATGTTAGATCTTTTCTAAGACATGCAGGACTCTACCGTAGATTCATTAAGGATTTTAGCCACATTGCACGTCCCTTATCTAAGCTCCTAGCATAAGATGTCCCTTTTGACTTTGATGATGAGTGTGTTACGGCATTCACTAGGCTTAAATCCTTATTGTCTACATCCTTGATTATCCGGCCACCTAACTGCAGTCTTCCATTTGAGGTTATGTGTGATGCATCCGATTATGCGACAGGAGCTGTTTTAGGTCAAAGGAAAGACAAGTTACCCATGTTGTGTACTATGCTAGTAAGACTCTCGATCAAGCCCAAAAGAACTATACTACCATAGAAAAAGAGCTTCTAGCAGTCGTCTTCTCCATTGACAAGTTTAGGTCGTACATCTTAAGGTCCAAAGTGATTGTCTACACCGATCATGCAGCATTGAGGTATTTGTTGTCTAAGAAAGAGTCTAAGCCATGCTTGATTAGGTGGTTGCTCCTTCTTCAAGAGTTTGACATAGAAATTTGGGATAAGAAGGGTAGAGAAAATTTAGTTGCAGATCATCTTTCCCAGCTTATTAGTGAGTCTTCTAGTGATCTTTCCCCTTTTCATGATTCATTCCCCGATAAACAATTGCTTGCCGTCTCTCATCACGCACCTTGGTTTGCTCATATTGTTAATTACCTTGCCACAGGGCGCTTTCCTTCCTATTGAGAGGAAAGAGAAAGAGATAGGTTCCTAGCACAAGTTAGGAATTTCTTTTGAGAGGATCCCTAACCTTTTAAAGTATGTGCAGATCAAATAATCTTCCGGCGTATACCTAAAGACGAGTTTGAGAGCGTTTTGAGAATGTGTCATGATGAGGGGTGTGGGGGTCATTTTAGTGGGAAGAAGACCGCCACGAAGGTCTTGCAATGTGGATTATTTTGGCCCACTCTTTTTAGGAATGCCTAATAATATTGCAAAAATGTTTTAGATGTCAACAATCTGGGTCTATCTCTAGGAGAAACATGATGCCTTTATCCCTTATTCTTCCATGTGAGTTATTTGATGTTTGGGGTATAGATTTCATGGGTCCATTTCCATCTTCCTTTGGGTACTAATACATTTTAGTGGCCATTAATTATGTGTCCAAATGGGTTGAGGCTATTCCCACACGTACTAATGACCATAAGGTAGTGGTTAAATTCATTAAGGAGAACATTTTCTCTAGATTTAGAGTCCTTAGGGTCTTGATTAGTGATAGGTGTTTGCATTTTCGCCATAGGACTTTAGTAGCCTTGTTACAGAGATATTCGATCCCCCATAAGGTTGCTACTCCTTATCACCTACAAACCAGTGCACAATTAGGGGTGTCCAATAGGGAATCAAGCACATTTGAGAGAAAACGGTTAGATTCGATAGGAGAGATTGGTCTATTAGGCTAAATGATGCTTTATGTGTTTACTGTACTTCCTTTAAGACTCTTATTGATATGTCTCCGTATAGATTGGTTTATAGGAAAGCTTGTCACTTGTCGGTAGAACTTTAGCATATAGCTTATCGGGCCATCAAGGCCTTAAATTTTGATTTGGCAAGAGCGGGTGAGAAAAGGAAGCTAGACCTAGTGGAGTTGAAAGAACTTAGATTTGAGGCATATGAGAATGCCAAGCTTTATAAGGATAGGATGAAGAGAATTCATGATAAACACATTATTAAGAAATCATTCTCTCTCTTCGATAAAGTTTGGTTGTTTAACTCACGATTGAAACTCTTTCTAGGTAAGCTCAAGACAAGATAGGATGGTCCATATGAAGTATTGGTTGCTGACCTTTCTGAAGTGTTCAAGATCAAGGACTTAAAGGATGGCCAAGAGTTGAAAGTGAATGGGCAATGCTTGAAGCATACATATGATCCGAGCATGGCTCATGCGGAGTTTTTAATGCTTCAGGACCCTATCTATGAAAGTTGAAGATGAGTTGGTGATTGCCTGGTTGACGGCATGGTGGTTAGCACTACTAAGAGGCAACCTAGGTTCAGTTTTGCAATTTTGCATTTATTTCATTTTCTTTCCTTTTTGTTTTCTTTCCTTTTCTTTCACCCATATCAAAGTGTTAAATCTCGATCATTTGTCCTATAAGACACACCATTGCTTATTATTGCACATGCCAATACAGGCATGCATATGCAATGCTACTAATCTTGTTTTCTTTGTGAGTGTTCGTGAATTATGAGTCACAGGGTTAGTAGTATGATGATTTATCATTGGCATGGAAAGCTTTGAAGAAAATGCAAGGTTGTATCTACCCTTTCTTCACTTGTTCCCCTTGTTTTTTTTATCACATCCCCACCACCCTTACTTGCTTTGTAATGCCAATTTGCTTGTTTGTGTATTTTGCTCTATTTGCTTAAGGACAAGCAAAGTTTAGGTTTGGGAGTGTGGGAGTTTGGTCTTCTTGTTATTTATCTTGCTTAGGGTAGATTACATTATGTGCTTAAAAATGGTGAAAATTTTTCAATCTTGATGCATGTAAAGTCATTTATTTCTTTATTGATCATTGTATTGGCTATTGTGATTGACTCTATTGATTGGTGAATATGAGATGCATTGTGGTGAAATGAATAGATTGGTTTGAAAGCTAAGTCTTGAAAGGGATGCCCTTCAAAGTTTTAGGGAGTGAGGACCTTTAAGAATGACTCATGTAGCCACCCCATTGCTTGGTAGGAAAGAGTGTTGGAAAAGGGTTGTTGATGTGATTGCCCCATTCTTGATTGGTTCTTTTTTATGTGCCAAAGCCATTCCTTTTCTTTTCTTTTAGTGAATACAATGCAAACTATGAAATAATCTAAAATTTTTTTGAAAAAATAGGGGCAAAAAGGTGTAAAAAGATGAAAAAGGTTGAGAAAAAGTAAAAGAAATGGAAAAGAGAAAAAAAAAAAGCCAAAGGCACCCCAAAAAGTTTTGTGAATAAGTGCATAGGTGACACAATGTCAACTTAGCACATGCTATCAACTTTATAGATATGTGAATAAGGCTTTTTATAAGCCATTATGTCTGTATATTCTCTTTTCTTATCTTTGAGGCTTTGTGCATGTTGGGGAGGCCACGATAGTTGAGGGGGTGTAAAATATCAACATATCAAGTGCGTGAGTTAGAATCCTAAGCTTGTGGTGGCTTGGCTACCTCAGAAATTCCCACAAGGAACGAGACCCCTTTTTAGTAGAGGAAAGATCCAAAGAGGCTTATGGATCTCTCCATAATAGGAATGCCCCCTTCATGCTTCTTAGACTAACCTTAATAGAGAGTCAATCCCTTGGGTAACCCTTTGCATCGGCTTTAGAAATAAATTGAAGATTAGGCTTGCTGGGGGACAAGCAAGGAGAAGGTTTGGGGGTGTTGATGTGTTGTACTTTTGTGTGTGTTTGCATTGTTATTTGCCCATGATTAAGAGATGTTAAGTGTTCATAAAGATACATTAGTGTAGTGCTTATAATAAGAATAGGCTTAAGCGTAAACAAATGTACATGTTGAGTTTATGAGAGAAATTGCTACACTAATGCTTATTTTTAATTATTTAGGTGAACTTTAGGTTAAGATGGAGATTGGACGTTGATGGGTGATGGAGTTGGGATATGCACAGGTCAAAGAGAGAAGACCGGAGGCCAAAAAGACAAAGAATAAAGGAAGAAAGTCAGCCGGACGACCTAAAAGAAGGAGCCGGTCACCGGCCATTCCAAAAATATGCCCAAAATAGCCGGATGACTACCCCAACAAAGCCGGTCAACTAGCCGGTCTAGCCAGCATCATCAAAAAGCCGGTCGAGTTAAGAGGAGAAGCCAGTCGACCGATAGGTCAACTCGTAGAGCGTGAATGCTGATATAAAAACCCAATTTTTAGACTTACAAAGGAAGAAGAAGGAATTTTTTTAGGGGAATTTTCACACACCCATCACACACACGCACAAAACCCTAGTCTCACCACCTCCTCCACATATACAATCACACATTTTATCATCTAGAAGCAAGTGGATTTAGAGGGTTTCAGACATTTTGGATTCAAGTTTGCTTAAGAGCTTTGTTAAAGATTAGCTAGGATGAAAAGGAAGGTTCATAATCTCTCTTTCATTCTATTTCTTATTATGATTGAGTAGATTTGTGTAGGGTGATTTAGCTTATATAATGGGTTAACTAAACACTCTTATGATATGGGATTTGATGGCTGAATATATACATGTGATTAATTTTATTGTTCAATTGGTTATTTTCTTGTTCATGTCAAGTGTTTGATAAAATGCCTAGATGAGTAGCATGTGTATAAATTGAAGTCTATTTGTTAGTAAACACATCTAATCCATGCTATAATCATGTCTATATGTTTATATGTGGATGCTATGAAGTGAGTAATGCTTATATTCATGTCTATATATATTTTTGCATGCCTAGTAATGAATATGACTTCAATAACGCATACATGTTGGTTGTTAATCGTTTCTAATGGTGTAATCCGTGCATGATGATGTTTGGTAGTTGAATAGATCCCATTATTCAGGGACACCTTAGCCAAGAACATGTATGAATGTGCTAACAAGTCAAATCCCATTGCAATGACCTTAGAATGATGGTAAGTAATTTAGGGCTAGCCTAGGCTGAGTCTTCTTTGGCTTTAAATCTAGCCAATAGGTTTCAGGATAGGTTTAGTCAACCTTAGTGACACTAGGTCTTGGCTTTAAATCTAGCCTATGGTTTAGTTACTAGGGTAGGTTCATTCTAAGTCACCTAGGAAGCTAATTGGTCACTCTTAAGGGCCTAGGTCATAAGGCCTACGTCGTAGCTCTAGGAGGTGCAGCCTAGGGACGGACCCGCGCCTAGTCCTAGGGGGAAATTAGGATACTAATTTAGCAACCTAGTTAAGAGCAATTACTCCCCTTCCATCCTATCAATTCTTGTTCAAAACATTGAGTAGGCTTCAATCCAAGTGTTTAAAACCCTCCAAATGAGCTTGAAACAAGGTGAAAAATGTGTGAGTATGTGTGTTGGAGGTTGGTTAAAGAGAAATTAGTTTGGGAGATAGGTGTGAAAGAATATGGCTTGTTGTTTTATAAAATGACCAAAAGTAAGCTTATATAGCCAATTTTTAGCGACTATCAGAACGCATAACTAATGCACCGGTACCAAGGACCTCTATTCTGGTAGAAGAAGCTTGCTTTCTATTTTTGGCAGAATAGTGAGCCGGTGCTCCAATACTCTGGAGCCAGTGTTTCGGTAGTGCCTATTTGCTCTCTTTTGGCTTTGTTTTAGCTCCTTTTAGCTTTTGGTTGCTTTGGCTTTCGTCCAAAGGCTTCCCAACATGATTTTCTTCCATATTTCATCTTTAGTTATGCTTTCAATCCTTGCTCAAACCATCTCCTTCTTCGCTGATCTCCAAACAATCCTCAATCTCACCTAAAATATCCAAAACAAGCCATTAATCTAGCATTTACCTTTTAAAGTCAACTATGTATAGTTGTATTCGCTTAAGCCTATATCTAGCACAAGTACTACACTAATGCAACTATTTAAGCTCAATACACCTCCAAAATATAGACAAATAACAATGTAAACACACACAAAAACACAACACATCAACACCCCAAAACCTTCTCCTTGCTTGTCCTTAAGCAAGCCCAATCTTAAATTTATTTCTAAAGCCAATGCAAAGGGTTTCCTAAGGGATTGACTCGCTATCAAGGTTAGTCGAAGAAGCATGAAGGGGGCATTCCTATTATGGAGAGATCCCCAAGTCTCTTTGGATTCTCCCTCTACTCGTAAGGGGTCTCGTTCTTTGTGGGAATTCCCTAAGTAGCCAATCCACCACAAGCCTAGGATTCTAACTCACGCACTCAGGATATTGATATTTCATGCCCGCTCAACTAACATGGCCTCCCCTAATATGCACAAAGCCTCAAAGACAAGATGAGAGAATATACAAATGTAATAGCTTATAAAAGCTTTATTCATATATCTAGAAAGATGATAGCATGTGCTAAGTTGACATTTTGTCACTTTTACACTTATTCATAAAACTTATTGGTGCCTTTGGCTTTTTCTCTTTTCTATTTTTTTTCAATTTTTTAACTTCTTTTCTCATCTTTTTGCATTGTTTTTGCCTTTTTCCATTTGTTTGAGCTTTTCATACTTTGGATTGCATAGAAAGAAAGGAAAAAGAAAGGCTAAGGCATATCAAAAAGAACCAATTAAGAAAAGGGCTCTTATATTAACAACCATTTTTCAACACTCTTTCCTACCATGCTATGGGGTGGCTACAAGGGTCATTCTTAAAGGTATTCACTCCCTACAACTTTCAAGGGCATCCCCTCCAAGACCTAGTTTTCAATCCACTCTATTCATTTCCCTAAAATGCTTCTCATATTCACCAATCAATAGAGTAAATCACAATAGCCAACACAATGATAAACCAAGAAATAAACAACTCTATATGCATTAAAATTTGAAATATTTTCACCGTTTTTAACTAAACAACACACATAGTAGCTTTTTCTGCCTTAGCCGGTCGACCGTCAATAAGAGCCGGTCGATTGGCTCCAATTGCTTCAGGAATTTTTGCTCTCTGGAGTAGCCGGTCGACCGGTTTAGTCCAGTCGGTCGTCCAGCTTGCTTAGAGTATTCCTTTATGCTGTTTTCTTGTTTTTCTCCTTGGTCTTCAAAGATGACAATAATACACTTTGCTATTGCTAATACAAGCTTCATAAAAAAACATTACAAGGACATCAAAACATCCTATGCTTCTTTTAAATGAAACTAAAAGCAATAAACATAAATATTTTATACATGAAATTGCCTATGGCCAAGCTTTGTTGACCGTACACGAAAACTCTATCATGCATACATACGAACCATCAAAGGGATTTTTATATCACTTGCACATACAAGCATAAAACCACAAGTATATGCAACACAAGATTTCCTAATCTTGCCACTCACAAGATGACTAATATATTTATGCAAATACAATATTCTTGCATAGTCTAAGCATGTTGTGTGTGAGCCTAAGCTCTGATACCAATTGTAGGATCGATATTATTAAGTGTGGTGTATCCTAGTCAATATTTTCTAAATTATAACTAAGAAAACATGCTAGGAAAATAAAATAACCACATTACACACACAAGAACATGCTTAAGGACATATAGAATAGAACTAGTACTTGCAAAAACATATAAAGCTAACCTCTTGAAGCGTGGAGCCTTTGATGAAGCTAAAACCGGTCACAAGCTTTATTCCCGTTCACGAACAAGGCCACCAAAAATTTACTATAAGGGTGTCGCAATAAGCAACTCCCTAGTCTTCTTCCCTTTGATTAAAAAGACTTATCTTGAGAGAATAGCCTCTTGTGTGGGAAGAAGCAAAGTAATATGCTCTTGAAAAACTAGAGCAAAAATCACACAATAAATATGTACTATGTGTTGTAGTATTTTCTTACCAAAAAGGAAGAAATCAACTACAAAGTGGAATACATAAAAGGTGTAGGGTCTTGTCTATTTATAGAGAGAACCTTGGCACCTAAAGTTGCTAAACTTTCAATGTGGGAGAAAATTTCCATGTAGTATTTCCTTTATGCAACTTGTTAGCTTGTCTTGGAAGACTTGTGCAAGTTGTCCACTTGTTATTGTAGTATTTTGCAAGGTGTCCACTTGTCTTGGAAGACTTAGGTCAAGCCCATTATCCAAGTCCAACACATAGTCCATAATCCATGTGGAGACCCAAGCCCAATAGGAAACCATCCTAGCCCAATTAGGTTATCTTTGACTCTAAAGAAAGCCCAAACCCAATTCCAAGCTTTGGCCCAATAAGGCTACCACCACAATATGGAATTTGTTCTTTCATGATTACTCTCTCAAAGTCATTTCAACTAGGGAAGGGACCAAGAAGACACAATTAACCTTGGCTTCCAAAAATAATTAAAATGTCCTTGCGCAATCTAGGCGACATAATAATTATTTTTTAACTTCGATCTATTCCACCATAAGATCAAAGTTACACTCCAAGAATAATTGTCATTACCCAAAAGCTTGTCACAAAAGAATGTGAACTTTGTCTTTGACCTACTAAATAACCGACCATAATGCCCCTCTATGTATACCCACAGCTAAGACCGGTCCTTTGGCCTGTGTACTATCACCTCCTTAGCTGTATCTTTTTCCGTCGAGTTTCTTGTCCTATTGCCAACCATCTTTGGTCATGGAATCCCTTGATCTCGGAAGCGACCCTCAAGCCATATGACCGACACACCTATAAAGGTAATATCACTAGATCTAGATTCGGATGATAAATTTGGACAATCCCAAAGGGGGCATATAGATTCCATTTTGCATATGCATGTTCCAATTAATTAGAAATTAGCACTCAATGCACAAGGTTGTTGATCCTAATAAAGTAAGATCTCACCCGTAGTGAATTAAAGTACCAAACCCTAACTTCATTAGTTCATCCACATATACTCTAGATTAAGAGCAATGATCATTTAGTAGCAGTGAGTGTCTTGTTTTCTTTCTTGGATAGTACATCTCTAGAAAACATACTCACAATGGTCCTATCCAATACGTGACACACGTACTATTGAGACAAATACAGAAAGTCCTCTAATGACCTAGGTAGATCACCCTCAAAGACAAGACTTGCTCAATATAACCTTATCCTAGTAGAATGCCCAACACTACTATTTGGTTATAGATTCAATTTATGACGTGACTAAATCTAAACTTGGACCTACTGTGTGTCCAGCCTCACTGCGCACCCAAGTCATTAGTTCAAGTCAAAGGACCTTCATACATGCATCAATAAAAACATAACAAAGATAATATGTAAGAAACTCACAATGCCATTTATCAACAAAAAAAATGATTATACATTGTTTCATATCTAAAATGTCATGTACAAGTGAGCTTTACGGCATACTAATCCTAACACCATCCTATCTTGACTTGAGCTTACCTAGAAAGAGCTTCAAACGTGAGTTAAACAACCATTAAAACATATCAGAGACAATATGTAAGAAACACATAATACCATTTAATAAAATGATTATACATTGTTTAACATCCAAATGTCATATACAAGCAACCTTTAGGGCATATTATTCCTAACAATCTCCCACTTGCACTAAAGATCACTTCTGCATAACTTAATACCCATAGAATCCAAATGTGTGGTAAACATTTTCTCTGGAAGAGTCTTTGTAATTGGGTCTTCCAGGTTTTTCGCTAAAGCTATCTTTTCAACTACTACATCTCTTCTCTGGATAAAGTCACGGATCAAATGATATTTTCATTCAATATGTTTACCCTTTTTGTGATTCCTGGGCTCTTTGCACTGTGAAACAGCACCATTGTTATCGCAATACAATGTTATTAGCCTGTGAGCTGCTGGCACAACCTCTAGGTCTAAAAGGAACTTTCTTAGCTATACTACCTCTTTCGTAGCCTCAGATGCTACTACATACTCAGCCTCTATGGTAGAGTCAGCAATACAATTTTGCTTCACACGTCTCTATGGAATAGCTCCTCTTGATAGAGTGAAAACATATCCAGAAGTAGGTTTCCTGGAATCTCTATTAGATTGGAAATCTAAGTCTGTATAGGCTAATGGTATTCCAGCACATAAGTTTTAGTCCCTTGCAAGAACTTGAATATATGCTTAACTGAGACCTAATGTACCAGTCCAAGGTTTGACTGATATCTACTAACCATGCCAACAACAAAGCAGATAATTGGTCTAGTACATAACATGGCATACATGAGGCTTCCAACTGCCGAAGCATAAGGAGCTCACTTTATGCTCTATATCTCCTAAGTGTTTTAGAACATTGATCCCGAGATAGATAAACTCTATGTCTATAAGCTAATGAGGCCTTCTTAGAGTTTTGCATGTTAAACCTAACCAATATTTTCTTAATAAATGAAGCTTGAGATAGGGCTAGCTTTCTATTCTTATGATCTTGTATAAGCTTGATGCCTAGAACATAAATAGCTTCTTCTAAATCCTTCTTTTAAAATTGAGTAGAAAGCCAAACCTTAATGGATGATAACATCCCCACATCATTTCCAATTAGTAGGATATCATCCACATATTGAAGCAAAAAATCTATACCATTTCCATTATGCCTCTTATACACGCAAGGTTCATTAATATTTTGATCAAAACCATAAGATTTAATTGCCTGATCAAATTTGATGTTCCATGCTATAGATACCTGTTGTAATCCATAAATGGACTTCTTTAGCTTATAAACCATACCTGTCCTTTAGCAACATATCCATCTAATTGTGTCATAGAAATTGTCTCGTCAAGTTGTCTATTAAGAAAAGCTGTTTTGACGTCCATTTGCCATATCTCGTAGTCATAATGACATCCGATGGCAAGAAGTATCCTGATGGATTTAAGCATGGCTACTAGTGAGAAAGGTTCCCCATAATCGATCCCTTCTTTTTAAGTATAACCTTTTGCCATCAACCTTACTTTAAAGGTTTCAACTTTTCCATCAACTCCTCTTTTCCTCATGTAAACCCATTTGCACCCTATAGGTTTTACCCCTTTAACTGTAACTTCAAGATCCCAGACGTTGTTAGAATATATAGATTCTAACTCTGAATCCATTGCCTTATGGCGTTGGTCAGCATCTATGTTGGAAGCTACTTCGTCATAACTTGTGGGATCCATCACCTGATCCTCTAACGAAGTCTAAAAAAACTCTCCTTAATATTTATTAGGAGGCTTGGATATCCTCCTACTACGACGAGGTTCCGATATCTTAGGTGTAAAATGCTGTTCTATTTCATCCACAATTTCTACAAGTTTTACTGGAGATTCTTGTGAAACCTCTTCTAGAACAACTTCAGAATCTAGTGTTTTTTGGATCATTTCATCATTCTATAAGTATTTAGCATGGGTGCTTATAGCACCTTTTGTCCTTAGGATTGCAAAAGATCCACCTCTGGTTCCCTTAGGATACCCAATAAAATAGCACAACTCAGATCTTGGTTCTAACTTTGAAGCATTACTATTAAGTACATAAGCTGGACAATCCCAAATATGGTACGCTTATGCCTGGTCCATATTTCTTGTGGTGTCCTGGGTACTAATTTAGATGACACCAAGTTCAAGATGTATGCTACTGTCTCAAGGGCATACCTCTAAAAAGATAAAGGTAATGATGCATGACTTATCATTGACCTAACCATATGTAATAGGGTAAAATTTCTTCTCTTTGCTACCCCAATTTGCTGGGGAGTCCCTGGTGTAGTCAACTGAGACACAATCCTTTCTTGGGTAAGGTACTCCCTAAACTCAGCCGAGAGGTATTCGCCACCTTGAGCAGACCGAAAGGCTTTGATATGTTTATCTAATTTTTGCTCTATCTCAGCCTTGAACTCTTTGAATTTCTCAAAGGATTCAGACTTGTGTCACATCAGATATATATATCCATACCTAGAGTAATCATCAGCAAAAGTAATGAAATACTCATAACCTCCTCGTGCTTGTTTGCTCATAGGACCACACACATCAGTGTGAACCAATTCCAAGACTTCTTCAGCCCTTTCTCTTTTAGAAGAAAATGATAGTTTGATCATCTTCCCTTTGGGGCAAGATTCACATAGAGGTAGATCTTCGAGATCTAATGAGCTAAGATGTCGATCCTTGACTAATCTCCGAATTTGCTTTAGACTAATATGTCTTGAGCGTAGGTGACAAAGATAAGTATCATTGGTCGAAGAAACCTATCCTTTTTGGGAATTAGTTCGTTCCATATTATGTAGTGAACTTGTAATGGGCTTCATAGAGAACAAATTATCATGCAGGCTACCAAAACAAATAATATTTTTATTTCTACTAATATCAACTCTAGAATGGAAATTAATGCAAAAGCCATCTAATAGTAATTGTGAAACAGAAATAAGGTTTTTACATACATTTAGAACATAATAAACATTGTTAAAAAAAATAACTTCTTATTACATGAAAAATTTAAGCACATTCCTCCCACTACTGTAGCCCATACTTTTGCTCCGTTACCCATCCTCAGAGCAAATTCCCCTTTAGCTAGTTCCTTCATTTCCTGAAACCAATGCAAAGAATTACAAATATGGTTAGAGGCTCTACAATTTCCAATCCAGGAATCAGTAGAACCAACCACTAAATAGGTTTTAATGTAGAACAAAAGACGTGCACCTATCTGGCCTTGTGCCAAGTACTTCGGGCAATCCTTTTTCCAATGCACTTTTTGGCCACACTTAAAGCATTTGCCCTTGGGATTTCTACCTGTTAATTGTTTGGGCTATTCACCATTTCTCTTCTTTTTTCCCTCGACCACATTTTTGCTTCTCTTTTCCTTTGAACGTTATCCCTTTCGGGTTAACTCTAGAAGTGGATGCTTGAACTATATTTACATGGCCCTTATTTTTCATTATAGCTTCTATTGCTAGGAGCTCTTTCATCAATTCCGTCATATTTGTGTTCATCTTGTCCATATTATAATTAAGCTTGAACTGGGTGTAAGACGGTGGTAGAGTCTCCAAAATCATGTCTACCTTTGACTATTCATCTATGTTTGGCCCTAGGATCTCGATAGAATTGAAGTAATCCATCATTTTGAGCATATGCTCCCTGATAGATGCTGCTTCTACTATCCTTTGATTAATAATTTCTCTAGGAGCAACTTGCCTTGTGGGCCTGCTCTTATCGGCAAACATATGAGACAGTAAGGTCATGATTTCTTTTGTAGTTTCCATATGATGATGCTTGCTCTACAAAATATTTGACAAAGAAGCCATCATATAGCACTTGACCATACTGTTGGCCTTCTGTCATTTTGCCTCAGCATCTTTCTGGGCTTCAGAAGAGTTTGCCCTCACAATAGGACAAGAAGTTGTTAAAACATACTTGTACTCTTCTACAGTAAGTACTATTGCTGTGTTTGTTTGAATCTTATTATAAGACACTTGTCTTATTTGACAACTTATGTGAAAAAGATTGTTTGTCATCAGCTTATTATAAGACACTTATAAGGTACTTTTCATAAGATGTCTTATTTGTAGTTATAAAAAATAAGTTGGGTTTTTGGGTACTTATATTTTATCTTATATCTTATCAGTTAGAAAATAACTAAAAATAAAAAATTAAAAATTAAAAAATTAAAAATAAAGAAAATTAAAAAATTTAAAATTAAAATTAAAATCTAAAATTTAAAAATAAAATATTAAATATTAAAAATTAAAATTAAAAAATTAAAAAAATTAAAGATTAAAAAATTAAAATAAAAAATAAAAAATTTAAAATTTTAAAAATTAAAAAATAAAAAATGTTAAAAATTAAATATTTAAAATTAAATTTTCAAAAATTTAAAATTTTTAAAACAAAAATAAAAATTACTTAATATTTATATTTTATAATTTATTATTTAATTATAAAATTAAAATACCATGAGTCAAAATTGATAATATTTTTATCAAAGTAACTTATAATAGTACTATAGCTAACAAACCAAACAGTCATATTGTATTAGACACTTGTTTCTTATATGACACTTATCAGATAAGATGTTTATCAGATTTCATATAAGACTATTCTAAATAGGCTATATGTCTAAGTTTCGTTCCCAGTCCACAAAATACAGTCTAGTGAGCTTGTCCTCTTTGAGAATTGGAGCTAGTGAACTGAATGAAGACATTTTTCTAGATATACAACAACATAATCATAATTATTTTATGAGTATGGAATTGATGCATGTATAATATGTATGCTATCTTTGGAAATAAAACATACAAGTACTTTGACATTATTTTCCTTTGAGTAGACTAACCCTTAAACTACTCAATGTAACAGTATCTCAATGTCCTCACAAGAACTCCACCAATGGGATGGCCGAACTTATGAATGTTAAGTTAAGCGCCACCTCTTATTTGAATTGATAATTATCTAGATGCGATCCAATTGAACAATTCAATTACTATTTTGTTTGGATTTTTAAATTGCTAGTGAACTCTATCGATGGGATAGCTGAACCAACCATTTAAGTTGAGTGTATACCCATTCCTTATGTTCATTCCCCATAACATTCTTGATTTAAGCCCTCCGATGGGATAGTGACTTTAATCAATGTTGTGTGAGGTGATCTTTAGTGAAGAATTCCATCGATAGGATGGTCAAACTCACTAACACCCTTTTGAATAAACATTTTAAATTCACCTCGCTAAATCTTGATATAGTGTGAATCAGATATAGAAAGCCGTAGGTTATTTCTAGTCCATTCTCCTACTCAATATTTTAACATAATGGTTTTCACTATTTTTGGTATTCTTGCTTTTTGTTTTAGAGCTAAACACACTTTGGATTTGCAAAACACTTTGGTTTTTGTGAATCCCTTTTGTGTTACTAAAACATTGCAATACCATAATAGATTATTTACCTAAATCTAGGTGTATAGACCCTTAGGTTGTCATATTGTAACTCTCAAGTTAAGTTTTCATTTTTGTTATGAGATTGCATGGCATGTTTAGACATAATTTCTAACAATTATCTTGTCTACACCAATCTTATTTAAATGAACTTAACTATCTCTAGGTAATAAGACATAGGATTAGCCAATTTTTAAATCCTAATGAGTAGACATATTTCTAGGTGGCAATCATGTTTATGCTTATGCAAATATGTTAAAACATAGGTCAATGTATTATAAACATTCACCAAAATATGTTAGAATTCCTCTTTGATGGCTCCCTGCAATCTTCAATCCAAAAAACACAAAATAGTAATCTTTGTTGCAACTTCTGCCAAAGCCGATCTATTGGCTGAGATAGATTTGCTCCTGTATGCTATTTTTTCTTGCTTCTCTCCTTGGTCTTTAAAGATTACAACAATAATATACAAGCTTACAATCATAAAAGAAACATTGCAAGAATATCAAAACATTGTATGTTTCTTTTAAAAGAAGCTACAAGCAATAATCATAAAGATCTATACATGAAATCGCCTATGGCCAAGCTTTGTTGGCCGTGCACAAAACTCTATCATGCATACATATGAACCATCAAAGGGATTTTATATCAACTACACATACAAGCATAAAACCACAAGTATATGCAACACAAGATTTCCTAATCATGCCACTCACAAGATGACTAATATATTTATGCAAATACAATATTCTTGCATATTCTAAGCACGTTGTGTATGAGCCTAAGCTTTGATACCAATTGTAGGATTGATAATATTATATGTGGCCTATCCTAATCCATATTTTCAAAAAATTCTACCAAGAAAACATGCTAGGAAAATAAAATAACCATATAACACACACAAGAACTTGCTTAAGAACATATAGAACATAACTAGTATTTCCAAAAATATGTAAAGCTAACCTCTTGAAGCAACAGGCAATTGATGAAGCGACAAACATCACGAGCTTTGTTCTCGCTCACGAACAAGGCCACCAAAAGATTTTACTATAAGGGCGTCGTAATAGGCAACTCCCTAATTTTCTTCCCTATGATTAAAGAGACTTATCTTGAGAGAATAGCTTCTTGTGTGGAAGAAGCAAAGTAATGTGCTATTGAAAATCTAGAGCAAAAACCACACAATATGTGTGTACTATATATTGTAGTATTCTCTTGCCAAAATGGAAGAGATCAACTACAAAATTTTTGGATGTTAGAAATGGTTTAAGGTCTTGCCCATTTATAGGAAAAGTTTGGCACCTAAACCTTGTAAGCTTTTCATGTGAGAAACTTTTTCCTAGTAGTAAATGTTTTTCACGTGTCATGGAAGTTACTTGTACAATTTGAATTCTTCTTGTAGTAACTTTTTAGCATGTCTTAGAAGATTAAGTCAAGCCCACAATCCAAGCCTAACACATAGTCCATAATCCATGTGGAGGCCCAGGCCCAATAAGAAACTAGCCAAGCCCAAATAGGTTATCTTGGACTTTAAAGAAAGCCCAAATCCAATTCTAATCTTTGGCCCAATAAGGCTACTACTACAATATGGAATTTGCTCTTTCAAGATTACTTACTCAAAGTCATTTCAACTAGGGAAGGGACCTAGAAGACACAATTAACTTTGGCTTCCAAAAATGGTAAAAGATGTCCTTGCCCAATTAGGCGACACAATAATTATTTTTAACCACGATCTATTCCACCATAAGATCAAAGTTGCACTCCAAGAATAATTGTCATTTCCCAAAAGCTTATCACAAAAGGATTTGAACTTTGTCTTTGATCTACTAAAGAATTGATCATAATGCCTCTCTATGATACCCACTGCTAAGGTCGGTCCTTTGGCTTGTGTACTATCACCTCCTTAGCTGCATCTTTTTCTGTTGGGTTTCTTGTCCTATTTCCAACCATCCTTGGTCATGGAATCTCTTGATCTAGGGACCGACCCTCAAGCCATACGACTAATGCACCCATTAAGGCAATGTTACTAGTTCTAGATTCAGAAAACAAATTTGGACAATCCTAAAGGATGCACATAGATTCCATATTGCATATGCATGCTCCAATTAATTAGAACTTAGCACTCAATGTACAAGGCTGTTGATCCTCATAAAGTAAGATCTCACCCACAATGAATCAAAATACCGAACCCTAACTTCATTAGTTCATCCACATATGCTCAAGATTAAGAGCAATGATCAATTTGTAGCAGTGAGTATCTAGTTTTCTTTCTTTGATAGTATGTGTCTAGAAAACATACTCACAATGCTCTTGTCCAATACGTGACACATGTACAATCGAGCCAAATTCGAAAAGTCCTCCAATGACCTAGGTAGATCACCCTCAACGAGGGGACTTGCTTAATATAAACTTATCTTGGTAGAGTTCCTAACACTATCATTCAGTTACAGACTCAATTTATGATATGACTAAATCTAGACTTGGACCTACTGTGCGTCCAACCTCACTATGCACTCATGTCATTAGTTCAAGTCAAGGGACCTTTATACATACATCAATAAAACAAACTAGAGATAATATGTAAGAAACTCATAATGCCATTTAACAAAATAATTATACATTGTTTAACATCCAAAATGTCATATACAAGTGAGCTTTAGGGCATACTAATCCTAACATATCTATGATGATGAACTCTACCAACAGGGTGGTCGAACCTCACCAATATCCTTATAAACAAACATATTAAGTTGACCTTGCTAACTCTGAGCTAAGTATCACCTTTCGATGGGGAGGTAAATGTCACTTTCTTTTAGTGTAAACCAAATATGGAAGGATGTGGGGTTTTTCATTCCCCTCTTCCATTCAATATTTTAACTTAAAGGGTTTTTCTTATCCTTCATTTATCTCGGTATTCCTTTTTAGATCTTAACACCTTTAGGAATCACCTCATTCCACCTTGTATTTGTAACACCCCATCCTATATCAGTTCTTTATGAGATTTGTGTGTACTTTATAATGGCTTGGGTTCACTACTACTGGCATCAACGACTTAAGTATTTTGGGTCAGTTGGTTAGGCTCAAGTGTGGTGGCAGACCAGTAGTTAGGCCTAGGTCGTTACAGTATTACTAAACCACATTTGATACCCTAAATGGATTAGACCTATCTCCAGATTAGAATCCATTGATAGGCATGCTTTATCTTGATAAGTACATTAATTAATTAGCGTAGGAAAAATGAGTAAAATTCCAACTACATTCATTGCTTCTTTAGGATCACTAATTACCAAAATAATTTGCCTAAGCAATCTCAAGGGACTTATCAAACTCAAGCCAAAACAAGATCCAAGAGTTAGCCAATTTTAAACCCTACTTGGGTGGACATATTTCTATGTGATAAAACGCAATAACTATACATACAATCAAACATGTATATAAATATTACAAAATAAACATGCATAGCCAAATAAAGGGGTTTTTAATCGATGGCTTCCTAAAAATAAGCCTTAGGCACAAAGCCTCAAGCAATTGGAATGCCAAAAAACACTTCAAGCAGTTGTAATCTACCTCTGCCAGTCAATTGATGCCTCTTACCGATCAACCGACTAGGTCGACAGTACTTCCAGAGAGCCTCAGACTTTACTCGATGACCATACAGACTGACTATTAAAGTCAACCGTTTCTTCCTGAAAGCTACCAGGTGTTATCGATTCATCTAGAAATCCTCAAACTTCATGCTATGCAACACTTTTTAACTCCAAATCATTGCATTACAAGGATTACGTAGAAAAACAACCTATACAAGCTTCGTCTACAATAAAAAACATAAATGTTGGCCATAAAATACAAGTTATTTTCCCATTCCTATGCTTCTCTCAAATTGAAGCTACAATAGCTTTCTATGCAAGAAAACAAATCCATACATCTAAGCCATCAATTAGGACCAATATAACACACAAGCTGCAACCACAAAGGTTAGTCCATAACAAATCTAACATGGAATCACATAAGTCTTGCCACTCACAAGACTATTTCTCTTCAATCTATGTGTTACCATGTTCTTGGCTTAAAACATATGCAAATAGAGCCTACGCTCAGATACCAATTGATAGGATCTGGATTACTACACCATAGTCTATAGATAATCATGCTTTTAAAAAACCTAAAGAACATATCTAATATGGTGGCGGAACAAGTAATAAAAAATGCTATTTGCACACATGAGCACAAGATGATTAAATATATAAGGAAGAAAATGAAGTAATATACCTTCAAAGGTTGAAAATCCAAGTGGATAGTCTCTTTACTTTGTAAAAACTCCACCAAGATAGCCTCCAAATTAGCCTTCTTCACTATAATCACTTTTCCAAAGCTAAGATGTGTGATACTATGTAGTGGAGATGCCTATAAATTTAATAAGGAAAAACTTGAATAAAATCTTTTTTCCTCCTCTATTAAATTTATATCTCAATAAAGCATCCACATAATTAGATGATCTCAATTAATTACATCCATTGGAAATATGACTAGTGAAGGGACAAAAGACAAAATTACCCTTGGCTCCTAAAATGACCAAAATGCCCTTGCCACTACTTTGGTGACAAGAAGGCCATTTTGACCTCAGTCTATTTCCACCAAAAGGCCAAAGCCGTGCTTCAAGGATAATCCCTGGCTAAGCAGAGATAGTTCACAACAAGTAATAATTGTCTTTGACTAACTTAGTGAAATGACCAAGATACCCCTGTATGTCCGCTCGTATTCAAGGTCGGTCAAAAGGCACCATTACCTCTATGACTATATCTGGAACCTTGGAATCTCTGGTCTAAAGAGTGATCACCACTTGGTCATGGATCTCTTGATCTAGGAAGTGAAAGGTAATAACACTAGATCTAGATTTATGATGACTAATAAGATAAATCCAAGAGACAGATAGACTCTGTTGTTGCACATGCATGTCCTGATTGATTAGAACACAACACCCAACGTATAAGGCAGATAATCTTATCATTCAAGACCTCTCCTTATGGTACATCAAAGTGCTTCAACCCAACTTCACCAGTTCATCTACATATGCTCTAGATTAAGAACATTAGTCACTCATAAACAGTGAGTATCTTATCCTCTATATATGATAGCACAGTTCCAGAAGACACACTCATGGAGTTCCTGTCCAATACGTGGCACATGCACTAGAAGCGAAGTCCGAAAAGACCCTTCAGTGACCTTGATAGATCACCCCTATCAGGAGACTTGCCTACTATAGCCTTATCCTTGGTAGAAATCCCAACACTACCATTCGTCTATGGACATCTTTATGATGTATCTAAAACTAGACTTAGACCTACTGTACGTCTAGCCTCACTATACGCCAAGCCATTAGAATACAATATTGGACCTTTACACAATGCATCACACATATAGACTAGAGATAATATATGTAAGAAGTGCTGAAAAATATAAACAATGATCAAGTGTCTAGTTTAATATCCATGTACAAGTGGTCTTTAAGGCATGCAATCCTAACAGAAGGTCGCTGCCATAATCAAGGATCCATGATAACGAATGGTTATTAATAGGACAAGAGACCCAACGGAAAAGATCCAACTGAGAAAATGATAATAAAAAGGCCAAAGAACTAGCTTTAGTTGTAGGTATACATAGAGGGCATTATGGTCGATTAATTAATAGGTCAAGGACAAAGTTCACGTTATTTTGTGATAAGCTTCTGGTTAATAGCAATTATTGTTGGGGTGCAATTTTGATCTTTAGGCTGAATAGATCAAAGTTAAAAATTTTCATAATGTCCCCTAGATTTGGCAAGGACATTTTTGGTCATTTTTGGAAGCCAAGGTTTTGTGTCTGTGGGTGCAAATATCTTAAGGTGGATGAATTAAGATATTCAATAATTTTTGTATTTAAAAATTCAAAGAAAATTAACAACTTTCCTTCAAGCAAATATCAAACACAAGATAATCAATATAAGTAGATGAAATAAATGGAGTAGAGAGAGGAAGACAAGTGATTTTTAAGTGGTTCGGCCAAGCTTAAGTCCACCGCCCAAGGATGCTCCCCTTAAAACTTTAATAATCTTTACTAAAAATTGCTTCTTCAAATCTTGGTGAAGCAAGAACCAAGTTCTACAACTCTTTGAAGCCAATCTTTAAAGAACCCAAGAGCTGTACTCTTTAGGATTTCCCAACACTTTTACAAGCTTTTATGGATGTCTCTCTCTCAAGATTTCTAAGCTCACAAAGTGCGTATACAATCAAGAAGAGTAAAATTGATAAAGAATAGGTAAGTTCTTCTCACAAGATGATAGAGAAAGAAAATGCCCTTGAAAGCTTAAAGATATTACAAGAGTTAGGTCAACATCTCAGCAATTGAAAGATGATGTAGGTTTTGCAAGCTTTGATTGATTGTTTAATTGAGTTTTGAAGATGTATTTAAAGAGATTTTAATGCTAGGGTTTGGTAGGTGGAAGAAAAGAAAGAAGAAATGGCCAGAACGGTAATAAATGGTTAGTGCATTTATTTTAGCATTTCGCTCAGCCAATCGATCGGCTAGGTCATCCAGCTTCTCCTTGGCCTTCTCTGATTAAGCCAGACACCTTAAACAGTCGACCGGCTAGGGGGCCCGACTTTTCTTCCTCTTTCTCTGTTTGGCCGGGTAATTTCCTTGGCCAGCTGGTCGACCGGCTGAGGAGTCCGACCACTCCAGAGACAAGAAGTAAGGCCAAACTCGCCTGAAAGCTTTTAAACTCAATTTTGTCAACTTTTCATGATTCCAAATTAACTCAAGGCACTTTCCAAACACTTTTTAAGACTTAAAAACATTTCAAAAATATGTTTACACTAGGTATGCATTCAAAATCATTTTGCTTTTATGAAAGATAATATTCATGAGATTTAATTTGTTTAAGTCATGAGAAATAAAAGTTTGAACTAATACTTACAATAATAAGGCATTTTACAAGAAGAGCAAAATGTCTGGTATCCCTTATGACGCCTCTACTCCTCCTTATGCCTTCTCATCATCTTCTTCTTCAATCTTTGACAAATAATGCTCATTACTCATCTTATTCTATCTCCCAAGCATCTATCTATTCAATTCATATTTTGATACTTCACAAGATGCTTTTTAGTAAACGAATAATATATTTCAATAATGCATATCAATTTTTCGTCATCAAAATCAATAGCTACTATTTAGCTAACAATCTCCCCCTTTTTGATGATGACAAATTATTAAAGATAAGAACAATTCGCTCCCCTTTAACATGAGCATTATTTTCAAGTGAAAAAACATTTGGGGAAATGCTCCCCCTGATAATATTAACTTATGCACATCTTGAACCACATGTAATCAACTCAATAAGCTTAATACACATGCAATTAACTCAATATGCACAATAATAAGCTCAATAATCCAGATAAGTGCTAAGCCAAATAAGTGCAACCAAATATGCCAAATAAGTGTAGCCAAATATGCCCTTTCCTAAATATTCCCCCTTTGGCATCATCAAAATTAGTAAGATATATATAAGGAAAGACAACGCAAGCAGCAAGATTGATAGGCATAAATATAAAAATGGAGCTAATTCATTCCAAAGCAGAAATGGTATCTTTGGTCAGGAAAATAAAAGAGCTAGAGAGTTTAACTAAAATGATAAATCAAAAGCAATTGTTTGTAAAATTCAGAAAGAGCTGTAATGAAATTGATAATCGGGAATCAGAGTGCATGATCATGGTGATACTTGAAGTACTTTTATACGTCAGAACGCATGCTTGCCATTTCTAAATCAATGTGCTCCCTCCAATGAGTATGTTCAGTCCATTGATTATTCATTATTGTCCTTGTCTCATCCATCCCAGTATTTAAGGCTTGTGGCTAGGTGAGAATCTGTGCCAACACTAAGAGATCTTCTTGTTAACTCATGGAGCTATAACCTGTAACTCTCTGCATTCAACTCTTCGTTGTTCATCAATAGTCTCCTGTACTCGGGACTCTTTCATTAGTCTCTTAAATGTAACCTCCTCAAGAGCCATGTCTTCATACTCAAAAGTGCTAACAACCATAGGGATTATTCCTGATATACCTATGTCAGCTTCTCCCTCTTGTTCTAGCTCTTCTTCTTCTCTTAAGGCAGTGGCAATTTTTTTAATGTTTCTCTATTTATTGGTTTATCATTGTACCAATAAATCCCCATGTAGTTCATGTATAGCATATCAAAATTCCATGCAAACTTCCTAAATGGTACATTTGAGAAGATTTGAAAACGAGCAAAGGTACACATTAAGGCCATGCCATATCCTGGAGTGGTTGTTTTTCCTCCATCTTTTCCATTGATGTGTAACATATGTTACAAAATGAGAAAAGGTAAATCTATCTTAACGCCCTTTTTTAGGCTACAGTAGATATATGCATCCATCACTGGGATCTTTCCAACATTGATGTTCCTAGGAAGAATACTTCACTAATGAACTTAAAGGCAATTCTCTTATTGAAGTCAACATTCCTTAACAATGGAAGAATTAAATCTAGATGCTTAGGCCCTACATCCTTCCACATATACTGTATAACCAATCCTGGTATACCAACAGCCTTACTCCCATCCGGCCAACCTTGACTATTGTAATGACCTTCTCCTTCCACAGGTATTTTAAAAATTTCACGCAACTTCTCCTCACTAAGTATGAAACTTGTCCCGAATACTGTCCATGTTAATTCATTTTAGGACTTCTACGATGCACCTCAAGATTTTCATAAAATTCAATTACTAATTTATCTTCAACATCACAATGTAGATACATGAACATATACCAATCCTCAAACAATTGAAGAACATCAGTACCAGCAAAATCTAAGTCCACAAGAAATTTACCGTATAAAATTGAACACTTTCCTTGAATCTTGGACACTGGTGGAGGTGGTGATTGTGTTCTAGCCCTTTTTCCTCTTCTCCCACGTCCATGATCTCTCCCCCTTGGATTCATCATGATTCGAAGATGTTTTAAAGATTAAAATGGTAGAAGTTTGTTTTTTGATGTGGGTATCAAGATTATGAAAGAGATTTTGAGAAAGATTGGTCGAAAGTTGCAGAATTAAAAGTGGGATTGAGAGAAAATTGGGGTTAAGATTTAAGAATTTGGGTGAGATTGTGAGATTTTGGGGTTAAAAGCCCCAAATTTAAGCTTGCCCTTGTTCAGCTGGTCAACCAGTTGGTTGTGAAGGTCAACTAGCAGGATTAGAGAGCACAAAAAAAATTTGCCTTTTAGCCAGGCGCCCTGATCGACTGGGTCAAAAAAGGCCCAAATGCATTTTTTTTCGTGCCCAAGCCATATAAACACATATATATATGCAATTTAACCACTTTTTATCATTCCAATTTCCCTTCTAATCTTACAAAATTGATCCTCATGTAATGGTTTAGCAAAAGTATCAACAACTTGATGCTAAGTATCAAAAAATTCAAGCATGATATCACCTTTTGCACATGATCTCTAATGAAATGGTGACTAATCTCAATATGCTTAGTTCTTGAATGTTGAATTGGGTTCTTAGTGAGATTAATTGCACTAGTATTATCACATTATATAGGAACATGATCATATTGCAAGCCATAATCAAGTTTTGTTTTATCCATAAAATTTAAGCTATACAACTACCAGTTGTAATATATTCGGCTTCGGTGGTAGAGATTGCAACACTATTTTGTTTCCTACATGACCAAGATGCTAAAGAATGTCCTAGGAATTGACAAGTTCCACTAGTGCTTTTATGATCTACCTTACATCTAGCATAATCAACATTAGAAAATCCACGTAGATCAAATGAAGTTCCTTTAGCATACCAAAGCCTTCGATTAGTAGTTCCTTTAAGATATCTAATTATTCTTTTTACAGCAACTATATTTGTTTCCTTAATATTAGATTGAAATGTACCACATAAGCATACTGCAAACGTAATGTCTAGTCTAGAAGAAGTTAAATAAACTACTAATCATACCTCTATATTTCTAATCATCTACTTGTTTACCTTTTTTATCTTTGTCCAATTTTGTTGAAGGGCTTATGGAAGTCCTAATCTCTTTGCATCTTCAAGTCCAAATTTTTTTATGATTTCCTTGGTGTATTTTGTTTGGTTGATGAAGATGCCTTCCTTTGTTTGCTTAATTTGAAGTCCAAGGAAAAAGGTTAGTTCTACCATCATGCTCATCTCGAACTCCTTATGCATACACTTAGAAAAACTCTCACACAAAGATACATTAGTGGCACCAAAGATTATGTCAACATAGATTTGTATAAGTAATGTATCATTTCCTTCTTTTTTAATAAACAAGGTAGATCCTAGTTTTCCTTTTTCAAAGTTATTTTCTATAAGAAATCTACTAAGTCTTTCATACCAAGCTCTAGGAGCTTGTTTTAAACCTTATAATGCCTTTTCTAATTTGAAAACATGATTTGGAGAGCAAGGATTTTCAAAATGGGGATATTGTTCAACATATACTTCCTCTTCAATAAAACCATTTAGAAAAGTACTCTTGACATCCATTTGATAGAGTTTAAAATCCATATAACATGCAAATGCAACTAACATGCGAATGGATTCAAGTCTAGCTACAGGGGCATAGGTCTCATCATAATGAATCCCTGCTTCTTCATTATATCCTTGAGCTACAAGTCTAGCCTTGTTTCTAGTTACTACACCGACTTCATCTAGTTTGTTTCTAAATACCCATTTGGTTCCAATCACCAGTCTATCTCTAGGTCTTTCAACTAACTTCCAAACTTTACTTCTTTTAAATTGATTTAGTTTTTCTTGCTTGGCCATTATCCAATTTTCATCAAGTAAAGCTTCTTTAACATTTTTAGGTTCTATATGAGAGATAAATGCATAGTGTTCACAAAAAGCATTAATATTACACCTAGTTCTTATGCCTTCATTTGGATCACCGAGGATTTGCTCTTGAGGGTAGTTTCTCACAAACTTCCCACTCTTCGGTAGATCTCCATGAGTTTCTTTTGTCTCAATGTTTCCTTTGTTTAAGCATTTTCTACTTTCCATATTGGCTTGAGACCCCTTTTCTTGATATTCTTCTTCTTGCTTTGCATCTTCTTGTTTTGTTGAAATCTCTTTGTCTCTTGGAAATGAATCTTCAAGTATAGTATTTTCCAAAAGGTAACCTACATCATCAACTTCCTTTATCGACTCAAATGAATTAGTTTCATCAATGTAACATGCATAGATTCTTCCACAACAAGTGTTCTTTTGTTATAAACTTTATAAGCTTTGCTTTTTGTGGATTAACCTAAAAGTATACCTTCATCCAATTTAGCATCAAATTTCCTTAAATAATCTTTAGTATTTAGGATAAAACATTTAGAACCAAATAGTTTGAAGTATGAAATTTTAGGTGTTTTTCCATGCCATAGTTTATATGGAGTTTTATTTAAGATAGGTCTAATTAAAACTCTATTTTGCACGTAACATGAGGTGTTTATGGCTTTACTCCAAAACTATGTTGACAAGTTGTGTTCTTTTAGCACGGTTCTTGTCATTTCTTGTAATGTACGATTCTTCCTCTCTACTACCCCATTTTGTTGAGGAGTCTGAGGGGCCAAAAAGTTGTGTTTTATGTCATGTTTATCACAAAAATTCATAAAAGAAGTGTCACATATTCGGTTCCATTATCACTACGAATGCAAGTTATAAAATAGCCTTTCTCATTTTGCACTTTTTTACACAACCTTGCAAATTCATTGGAGGCATTGTTTTTGTGTATAGGAAACATGGCCCATGTAAATCTAGTATAGTCATCTACAACTACAAGTGTATATCTAGAACCTCCTAAACTAGCCACATCAATAGGTCCAAACAAATCCATATGTAATAATTGCAATGTTTTATTAGTTGAATCTTTATTTAGAGATTTGAAAGATGTCTTTTGTTGGTTTCCTAATTGATAAGCATCACAAATTTTATCTTTCTCAAATTTTAGTTTTGATGGGTCTTTAACTAGATCATGCTTTGATAAATCATTCAATAAGCTCATGCTAGCACATCCTAATCTTCTATGCCATAACCAAGCATTATCATGCACAACCGACAAACATTTAACATGTTGACACACAAGTTGATCAATTTCAATGGTATAGACATTTTCATTTCTCTTAGTTACAAATAACACCTTATCATTGCCACATGCATGCACAATGCAGCTAGAGGATTGACATACTACTTTATGACCTTTGTCACACAATTGACTTATACTAAATAGATTAAATTTTAGACCCTCTACAAGTAAGGCATTATGTACAGCAAGAGAATTTTCATTACCAATGCTTCCTTTTCCAATTATTTTACATTTTCTATTATCACCAAAGGTAACATCTCCTCCTTTTGTTTTCTTCAATTTATAGAAGAGTGATAAGTTCCCCGTCATATGTTTGGAGCAACCACTATCCAAGATCTATTTCATCTTGCTAGTTTTACTCTTATTGCATACCTAAACACATGAAATTCAAATACAATTCTTTATTTTGGGTTCCCGAACACCTTGGGTCCTTGACGTTAGTTTCAATTTTTGGCCTTGATGTCCCATTTGGGTCATTGCCAATGTAGGACATGTGATCCTCCATCACGAAGTTTCTTATAATAATAATGAGTTGATACATGTCCTTTCTTTTCACAATATGTGCAAGTAATGTTTGACTTTGGTGAAGTGGAGGAGGAAGAGGTAGAGGTAGAAGCCTTGACAAAATAGGTTTTGAAATATTTTTTTATTAATGTTTGGTTTATACCCGATTCTGCTTTTGTCAAAAGCCATTTTTTGACATCCAAGGAGTTTTTCAAAATTCTCCTTGCCATTTGTAAATTTTTTAATAATCCCATTTAAATCCATATTTTTCTTTTTAAAATTTTTAAATTCTTTTTCAAATTTCACAAAATCTTCGGCATATGAGTCATTTTCCTTTTCCAAGATTCCTATTTTTTCAATGAGAGAGGCATTTCTCTTTTCTAAAATTTCTTTCTCATCAAAAGCAACCTTTAATTTTCTATTCATTTGCTTATTTTTTGCGAAAGCTAGAGACAAATCATCATTTTATTTAGCATATGCTTCTTTTAGTTCATCAAAGTTATACTCTTCTTCCGCTTCTTCACTAGATGAATAATAAATGGATGGAGAAGGCGAAGATAGTACCTCATCTTCATTGGCCATGAGACAAAAGTTGGCTATCTTATGTTGCTCTTCTATATCTTCTTCACTTTCATAGGTGTCCTAAGTAGCCTTGAGTGCCTTGATTTCCTTCTTCTTCGCTAGCTTTGGACAATGCTTTTATGTGCACCGGATTGTTGCAATTGAAGCAATTTAATTCGTCACTTCTCAATTCCTTTGACCTCTTGAAATCTATAATTTCTTTTCCCTTCTTCGTCCAATTGGCAGTGTTGGATGATGCTCCTCTCTTTATTTTTCTAAACTTCATAAATTTTTTGAAATTCCGAGCAAGAAGTGCCATCTCTTCATCTTCTGGGTCCTCATCATCTTCTTCATCTTTGCTTGTTGAACCTTTTGATGCAACAAGTGCAATGGACTTCTTCATTTTTCTATCTTCTTCTTTATGGTCCTTTATTTCAAATTCATGAGTCATAAGTGACCCAATAAGCTCGTTGAGCTCCAATGTGTTTAAGTCTTTGGCTTCCTTGATTGCTGTCACTTTTGGTTGCCATGATGATGGCAAACTTCTTAGCACCTTCCTTACTTTCTCTACATTTGGATATTCTTTTCCAAGTGCCTTCAATCCATTAGTAATCTTAACAAATCTAGAGAACATTTGTTCAACACTCTCACTAGGAAGCATTTTAAATAATTCATATATATGTAGAAGCATAGCAATTCTAGATTCTTATACTTGGCTAGTTCTATAGGTTATTTCTAATTGGTCCCAAAGTTCCTTAGCCGAAGTGCTCCTCATTATCCTTGCAAACTCAGTTGCATTCATGGCATTGAACAAATAATGTAAAGCTTTTAGATTTAACTTAAATAGTTTAATATCTTCATCATTCCATTCACTTTCGAGTTTGGGCACTCTCTTATCCCCTTCTAATTTTGTAGGTAAGGTAGGTCTATTTTCTATAATCTTCCAAGCTTTATAATCATGTGATTGTATTAATATTTTTATTCTCATTTTCCAAAATGCATAGTTGGTTCCATCCAAAGGGGGTGCTTGCTTAATAGAAATTCCCTCCATATTTGCTAAATGTAATTCTACTAGTTGTTAAACTATAGGTAGAACCTTAGCTCTAAATACCAATTATGGGTGCAAGTATCTTTAGGGCGATGACTTAAGATGTTCAATAATTTTGTATTTAAAAATTCAAAGAAAATTAACAACTTTCTTTCAAGCAAAATATCAAACACAAGATAATCAATAAAAGTAGATGAAATAAATAATGAGTAGAGAGTAGGAAGACAAACGATTTTTAGGTGCTTCGGCCAAGCTTACGTCCACTGCCCAAGGATGCTCCTCTCAGGACTTTAACAATCTTCACTACAAATTATTTCTTCAAATCTTGGTGAAGCAAGAATCAAGTTCTACAACCCTTTAAAGCCAATCTTCAAAGAACGCAAGAGCTATACTCTTTAGGATTTCCCCAGAGTTTTAAAAGCTTTTATGGATGTCTCTCTCTCAAGATTTCTAAGCTCACAAAGTATGTATACAATCAAGGAGAGTAAAATTGATAAAGAATAAGTGAGTTGTTCTCACAAGATGACATACCAAGAAAAAGGCCCTTGAAAGCTCAAAGATATTGCAAGAGTTAGCTCAAGATCTCAGCAATTGAAAGATGATGTAGGTTTTGCAAGCTTTGATTGATTGTTTAATTAAGTTTTGAGGATGTATTTAAAGAGATTTTAATGCTAAGGTTTGGTAGGTGGAAGAAAAGAAAGAAGAAATGGCCAGAACGGTAATAAATGACTAGTGCATTTATTACAGCATTTTGCTTAACCAGTCAACTGGGTCGTCCGGCTCCTCCTTGGCCTTCTCTAATTAGGCCGGACGCGTTAGTCAGTTAACCGAATAAGGGGTCTGGCTTTTCTTCCTCCTTCTCTGTTTTGGCCAGGCGACCTCCTTGGCTAACCGGTTGACCAGCTAAGAGGTCCGGCCACTCCACAGACATGAAGCAAAGCCATACTCACTTGAAAGCTTTTAAACTCAATTTTGCAACTTTTCATGACTCCAAATTAACTCAAGGCATTTTGCAAACACTTTTTAAGACTTAAAAGCATTTCCAAAATATGTTTACACTAGGTATGCATTCAAAATCATTTCGCTTTTATGAAAGATAATATTCATGAGATTTAATTTGTTTAAGTCATGAGAAATACAAGTTTAAGCTAATACTTACAATACTAAGGCATTTCACAAGAAAAGCAAAATGTCCAATACCCCTTATGACACCTCTACTCCTCTTTATGCCTTCTCATCATCTTCTCCTTCAATCTTTGACAAATAATGCTCATTACTCATTTCCTTCTATCTCCCAAGTATCTATTTATTCAATTCATATTTTGACACTCAACAAGATGCTTTTTAGTAAAAGAATAATATATTTCAATAATGCATATCAATTTTTCATCATCAAAATCAAAAGTTAGTATTTAGCCAATAGTGTCTTTTTGGTCACTTCCTTAGTTGATTGACTTTGAGAAACGCATCTTGAAAGAGGAAATTCCATATTATGGTAGTAATCTATTTGGGCTAAAGCTTGGAATTGGGCTTGGGCTTCTTTAGGGCCCAAGAAAACCTAATTGGGCTTGGATGGTTTTTCTTTGGACTTGAGCCCCCACATAGATTATGCACTATGTGTTAGGCTTGGCCCAAGCTTTCCAAGGCATCTGCTACAAAGCCATTACAACAGAATTCAAATGGTACAAGTAACTACAACTTGTATAAGAGTTCAAGTCATACAGGTAACTTCCAAGACATATGGCAAATATTTACTATAAAGGAAAATTTTCCCACATGGAATGTTTATATGGTTTTGATGACAAACCTTTCCCATAAATAGGCAAGACCTTAAACCATTTCTAGTATCCCATTCTCGTAGTTGATCTTTTCCATTTTTCATAAGAGAATACTAAAACACATAGTACTTACTTATTGTGTGATTTTTGCCCTAGATTTTGATGCGCTTATTATTAAGCTTCTTTCTGCACAAAAAGCTGCTCTCTTAAGATAAGTCTCTTCAAGAATAAGGAAGAAGACTAAGGAGTTACCTTGAGTTTATCAACGACACCCTTCTAGTTAAAATTTTTGGTGGCCTTGTTCGTGAGAGGGAATAAAGCTCATGCTGGTTGTAGCTTCAACAAAGGTCCAATGCTTCAAGGGGTTAGTTTTACATATTATATAATACTAGTTATGTTCTATGTGTTCTTAAGCATGTTCTTGTGTTTGTTATGTGGTTATTTCAGCTTTCCTAGCAAGTTTTCTTAGTAGAATTTTTGAAAATATGGACTAGGATAGACTACATTTAAAACTATCAATCCAACTAGTGGTATTAGAGCTTAGGCTTACACACAACATGCGTAGGCTACAACAACATTGTTTTTGCACAAGTATGCTTGTTATATAGTAGGTAGCAAGGTTAGGAAATCTTGTGTTGCATATACTCATGGTTTTATGATTGTATGTATAGGTCATATAAAATCCCTTTGATGGTCTGTATATATGCATGATAGATTTGTGTGTACGATCAACAAAGATTGGCCACAGGCAATTTCATGTATAGATATTTGTGGTTGCTTATAACTTCATTTAAAAAGAAGCATAGAATGTTTTTGATATCTTTGCAATGTTTATTTTATGGTTGTAAGCTTGTATTAGCATTAGAAAAAGTCTATTCTTGAGTAATTCCCTAACCAAGAGAAAAGTGCAGGAGAACACAGAGGAAGAATATCTAGGAAATATTACTGTTTTGTGCTTTTGCATTAAGGACTGTAGAGAGGCATCAAAGAGGGTTCTAATATGTTTTGGTGGATATTTATATTGTACTGATATATATTTTGATCATATTTACATGAGCAAAAACATGATTACAACCAAGAAGCATGTCTATTCATTAGGATTTAAAATGGACAAACCAATGTGCATAGAACTTAAGATAGTTAAGACCATGAAAATGAGATTGGCCTAGATAAGATAATTGGAATACAATTAGTCTAAAGATGCCATGCAATCTCATGACAAATGCTAAAGGGATTTTAAATTTAATGAACCTTAAAGAAGCAAGGACTTAACTTGAGACCTTCATACGCCAAACTATGGGTCAACAAAGCCAGATTTAGGTACAAAATCTATTATGGAATTGTAATGTTTTAGAAGCACGAATGAGATTCAGAAAAACCAAAGCATTTTGCAAATCTAAAGTATGTTTAGATCTAAAGCAAAGAAAGAATACCTAAATAGAGGATAAAAAACCTTAAGTTAAAATATTAAGTGAGAGAAGAGACCAGAAATACCCCATGGCTTTCCATATCTGATTCACCCTAATGGTAAACATTATTAACTTCTCCATCAGAGGGTGAGACTTTATCTGGATTTAGAGTGGTGAATTTAAAATATGTATTCAAAAGGGTGTCAGTGAGTTCAGCCATCCTATCGGTGGAGTTCTTCACTAAAGATTGCCTAACGCAACTTTAATTAAAGTCACTACCCCATCAGAGGGCTTAATTTAGGAAAGCTATAGGGAATAAATATAAGGAATGGGAATACACTCAACTTAAATGGTAAGATTGGCTATCCCATCGATAGAGTTCTTTACTAGAGTTAAGAAGCCAAACCAAAAAATGATCAATTTTTCAATTGGATTATAGCCAAAAAATTGATAATTCAAATAAGAAGCACTTAACTTGATGTTTATGAGTTCGGCCTTCCCATTAATGGAGTTCTTGTGAGGACAAGACATTGTTACACTGAGTAGTTTAAGAGTTAATCTACTAAAAAGCAAATAATGAAAAAAGATGTTTGTATGTTTTATTTCCAAAGATAGCTTACATATTATACATCCCTCAATTCCTTACTCACATATTAAATATGATTATATTGTTACACATCCTGATAAAATGTCTTTGTTCAGTCCACTAGCAACAATTCTCAAAGAGCATAAGCGCATTGGATCGGATTTTGTAGACTAGGAATGAAACTTGGACATATTACTCACTGTAAAAGAATGCAAGTATGTCCTAACTACTCGTTACCCTATTGTGAGGGCAAACTATTCAGAAGCCCAGAAAGACGCTGAGGCAAAATGGCAGAACTCTAATAGTATGGCCAAGTGCTATACATTGGCTTATGTGCCAACTATTTTGTAGAGCTAATATCAGAACATGGTGACTGCCAAAGAAATCATGACCTCGCTCTTACGTTTACTAACAAGAGCAGGCCGACTAGGCAAGCTACTCCTGGAGAAATTATGAACCAGAGAATGGCAGGCAGAGCATGTGCTCAAGATGATAGATTACTTTAATACTACAAAGATCCTTAAGGCAAACATAAATGAGCAGTCAAAGGAAGACATGATTCTGAAGACTCTACCATTTTCTTTTACTTAGTTTAAGGTCAATTATAATATGGAAAGATTAACATAGATATGATAGAGTTGATGAAAAAGCCCCTTCGCAGCAGATACCGTAATGAAAAATAAGGGCCACAGAAACATAGTCTAAGTATCCTCTTCTAGACTTAAGCTAAAAATGAAAAAGTTCAAAGGAAAAGGAAAGCAAAAACATGGTCCAGGACAAAAGAAGAGGAATAGTGAACAGCCCAAATAGTTAGCAAATGAAAAGCCCAAGGGTGAATGCTTTAAGTATAGCCAAAAGAGCCATTGGAAAAAGGATTACCTGAAGTACTTGGTCCAAGGCCAAACAAGCATACTTCTTTTGCTCTACATTGAAACCTATTTAGTAGTTGATTCTATTAGTTCTTGGATTGTGGACTCAAGAGTGACTAGTCATATTTGCAATTCATTACATTTGTTTTGGGAAGTGAGAAAGCTAGCTAAAGGGGAATTTGCTTCAAGGATGGGTAATAGAGCAAAAGTATTGGCTACTACAGTGGGAGGAATTTGCTTTAATTTTTCATGTTGTAGGAAGTTATATTTTAGCAATGTGTGTTATGTTTTGAATGTATGTAAAAACATTTTTTCTATTTTCTAGTTAATATTAGATGTTTTTCATAGTAATTTCCATTCTGGTGTTGATATTAGTAGAGATGGAAATGCGATTTGTCCCGGTAGCATGCATGATAATTTGTTCTATATGAAACCTCTTGGAAACTCATTGCACAATATAGAACAAAGTAATTCCTAGAAAAGGAAGGTGTCTTTGCCCAATGATACTTATCTATGATACCTATGTTTATGACATATTAGCCTAAAGCGTATTCGATGATTAGTCGAGGATGGGCCTTTTAGCTCATTAGATCTCAAAGATCTACCTCTGTGTGAATCTTGCCTAAAAGGGAAGATACACCAAATTTTCTTCTAAAGGAGAAGGCATCAAAGAAGTATTGGAATTGGTTCACACTGATGTATGTGTTCCTATGAGCAAACTAGCACGAGGAGGTTATCAGTATTTCATTACTTTCACTTATGATTTCTCTAAATATGGATATATATATCTGATACGACTTAAGTTTGAATCTTTTGAGACATTCAACGAATTCAAGGCTGAAGTGGAGTAGAAATTAGATAAACATATCAAAGCCCTTCGGTCTGATCAAGGTAGTGAGTACCTCTCAGGTAAGTTCAGGGAATACCTCACACAAGAGGGGATTGTGTCTTAGTTGAATACACCAAGGTCTTTCCAGCAAAATGGTGTAGTTGAGAGAATAAATCATACCATATTAGATATGGTTAAGTCAACGATGAGTCATGCATCATTACCTTTATCTTTTGGGGAGATGCCCCTAAAACGATAGCATACATCTTCAACTTGGTACCGTTTAAATTAGTACCTAAGACGCCACAAGAAATGTGGACTGGGTGTAAGCTTAGTTTAAATTATCTCCACAATTGGGGTTGTCCAGCATATCTACTGACTAGTACTACTTCAAAGTTGGAACCAAGATCAAATTTATGTTATTTCACAGGGTATCCTAGGAGAACTAGGGATGGGATGTTCTATAATCCTAAAGAGCAAAAGGTATTTATTAACACCTATGCTAGATACTCTGAGGATGATGGCATGAACCAAAAAACACAGGACTTTGAAGTTGTTCTAGAGGAGATTTCACAAAAATCTCGAGTAGCACTTTTGGTAACTATGGATGAAAGAAAACAACATATTACACCTAGCACTTCGAGAACTCGTCGTAGTGGAAGGATATCCAGGCCGCTTAAAAGTTAGTATGGTGAGTCTTCGTAGACTTTTTAAAGGATCAGGCAGTAGATCCCACTAGTTGTGATGAAGTAGTTTCAAATATAGATGCCGACATTTGGTATAAAACAATGGATTCAGAGTTAAAATCTATGTATTCTAACAAAGTCTACGGTCTTGTAGTTACACCTAAACGGGTCGAACCTATAAGGTGCAAATGGGTCTACAAGAGAATAAGAGGAGTAGATGGAAAGGTTGAAACCTTTAAAGAGAGGTTGTTCGCGAAGGGTTATACTTAAAAAAAAGGGATCAATTATCAGAAAACCCTCTCATAAATAGCCATGATTAAATCCATTAGGATACTCCTAGCTATCACTTGTCATTATGACTACAAGATATGGCAAATAGACATCAAGACAACTTTTCTTAATGGAGAGCTTGACGAGACTATTTATGTAACACAACTAGATCGATACATTGCTAAGGCCAGGAACATATGGTATATAAGCTTAAGAAGTCTATTTATGGAGTAAAGCAGGTATCTAAGGCTTGGAACATCAAATTTGATCAAGCAATTAAAACTTATTGTTTTGATCAAAATATTGATGAACCTTGTACGTATAAATGTAATAGAAATGCTATAGCTTTCTTGGTTCTGTATATGGATGATAATCTATTGATTGGAAATAATGCAAGGAAGTTGTCATCAATCAAGGTTTGGCTTTCTTCTCTCTCAAGAGAAGGATTTATGAGAAGTTAGTTATGTTCTAGGGATCAAGCTTGTGCAAGAACATAAGAACAAAAGGTTAGCACTACCTCATGCTTCATATATTGAGAAAATACTGGTCAAGTTTACATGAAAAACTCTAACAAGGCATCATTACATTTTAGACAAGCGATTTTTCTATCTCGAGGTCAATCTCTTAAAACACCTAAGAAAATAGAGAGCATAAAGCAAGTTCCTTATGCTTTGGCAGATGGAAGCCTAATGTACTCTATGTTATGTACTAGACCAGATATCTGTTTTGCTATTGGCATGATTAATAGATATTAATCAAACCCTAGACTAGCATATTAGGTCATGGTTAAGCATATATTCAAGTTCTTGCAAGGAATGAAAGATTATATGCTAGAATACTACATGGATGATCTTACACCATTAGCTTATACAGACTTTAATTTCTAGTCTGACAAAGATTCTAGGAAGTCCACTTCTATATATGTTTTCACTTTATTATGATAAGCTATTTCATCACGAAGTGTCAAGCAAAATTGTATTGTTAATTGTACCATGGTGGTTGAGTATGTAGTAGCATCTGAGGCTATGAAAGAGGTAATATGGCTAAGGAAATTCCTTACAAACCTAGAGGCTGTGCCAGCAGTTTAGAAACCAATGGCCTTGTCTTGTGACAATAACGGTGTTGTTTCACAGTGTAAAAAGCCCAGGAATCACAGAAAAGATAAACGCATAAAATAGAAGTACCACCACTTGATCTATGAGTTTATCCAAAGTGGAGATATAGTAGTGGAAAAGATAGCTTTAGTAGAAAACTTGGTGGACCCATTTATGTAGACTCATCCAAAGAAGGTGTTTGCCACAAATTTAGAGTTTATAGGTCTTAAGATTTGTATAAGTGCTCTTTAGTGCAAATGGGAGATTGTTAAGATTAGTATGCCCTAAAGATGACTTGTATATGACATCGTGGACGTTAAACAATGTAATAATCATTTTATGAATGGCATTATGAGGTTTACGCATATTGTCTCTAGCATTTTTTTTATGTATGTATGAAGGTCCCTTGACTTGAACTAATGACTTGGGTATGCAATGATGCTGGATGCATAGTAGGTCCATGTCTAGATTTAGTCATGTCATAAATTGAGTCCATAACCGAATGGTCGTTTTGGGCACTCTACTGGGACAAATTTATGGCAAGCAAATGTCCTTGTGAAGGGTGATCTACCTAGGTCATTGGAGAAACTTTCAGACTTGTCTAGGTGGCGTATGTGTCGTGCATTAAATAGAACCATTATGAGTATGTTTTTCTAGAGAGGTACTATCAAAGAAAGAAAACAAGATACTTACTGCTACTTGATGTATTTGGTTTGTATGTTTATGTATTGCAACTATATACTTGTTTTGAGGTGTTTTGAGCTTCATTAGGTCTGTTAGTATGGCATTTAGGTCATACTTGTGCATATTAGAGTTTAAATGTTCATAGTTGAAGTTAAGACTTAAATGCTAAGCTAATACGCATTTATTGCTTATTTTAGGTGGGATTTGGAGAGATAATTAGAGCTTGATTGAGGGTGCTTGGTATGTGGAACAAAGCCAAGGGTGTTTTGGACATAAAGGAATGAAGAAAAGTGCATTTAGAAGTGGTCAGGTGAAAGAAGGAGCGACTGAGGTGAAACCAAGCGCAACATGAGTCAAATTTAGAGCTTGCAACCTAAAAAGGACATGGACAAATTTTGGACATGTTTTAGGGTGAAAAAGATGGCTTAGGAGATCCCCCACAATGATACGAAGCCATGAAAAAAAACTGTGCGCGAATTAGAGCCAAAACGAGCAAGATATGGACATTTTACTGTCATGATCGGTCGACCAACTAAGGTCGACCAATCGGATCAGAATCTGGGCCAAATTTAGCAAGACGACTTAGCCCCAAAGCCGGACGACCGGTTCAGCCCTAGGCTAGACGGGCTGAAAGCTCTATTTAAGCCACTTTTCAGCCCTTTTTGAAAGAGAACAACACCCAAATCAAACACCCATTTCCATAAACCCAAAATCCACTTGAAACCCACCTCACACACTAAATCCCACATCAATTCGATCCATAAACAAGCTTGGATTTGAAGATCAAACAAGAATTTTGAAGGTTTTGGAGCAAGATTTGCAAAGAGCAAGCAAGGATAATGAGGGAGCTCTATATTCTTCTCTTTATTCTTATCTATAATATATTAGATTAGCTCTAGATTAGGGAGGATTGCTATTTTTGTAATGGATTAAGGATTTTAAAACTTGTTTTGAGATATTGATGGTTGTATATACATGCTTTGTTCTTATATTCTTATGGCTTGAAATTGAACATGTCAAGGTGTTTGATGAATACCTCTATGAGTTTGCATATGTAATTTATGCTTAGATTCTAATGGTAGTGGCCTTACCTTAGCCTTAATCCATGCTAATGGCATGAGCCCTACTTGCAACTACATTTGTGTTGATTAATTGTGTTCTTAATGCCTTTAATATAGTAGGTAATTATCTCTAGCAAGAAACATGGTTAAAAGGGTACCGCTATCACTTGCTTGACCTATGGTATTTAATCTCTAGTTTGAAAGATAACTAAAAGGTTAGACTCCCTATTAGGACATGAATCAACACCCAAGGAACTTAGAACTAGACCCAAAAGCCATAGCTAGCTAAGACAAACCTATGCTTCTAATTGGGCCCGATTAGGGATAGGATTGCATCAATTGTTAGAGATGGTAAGTCTAGTAATCTAAGCCCACAATTAGTCAAACCATCAATAACCTCAAAACAAAGTTAAGAACCCAAATCCATTCCGAATGAGCAATCACCCTTAAGTTCCCCCAAAAACTTTATAGATCCTCACTTCTATAGCTTGTTTATTCCACCATTCCCATTAGTCAAGTTTATTTTCCCTTAGTTTAGGTTTAAATTAGAGCTGCAATCAATCCAAAAACCCAAAATAGTGTAGGTAGGAATGCACGTAGCTAGTGTAAGACACACTTTTACATTAGAACTGTACTTAGATAGCCTCCCCGTGGACACGACCCCACACTCGCACACATTATACTACCACGATCCGTGCGCTTGTGGGTAACACTCTTAAAGGTTAACGATCAATACTAAGTGGTCATTGCTCTTAATCTTGAACATATGTGGATAAACTAAAGAAGTTAGGATTTGGTGCTTTGATTCATTGTAGGTGAGATCTTATTCTATTAGGTTCAATAGCCTTGTGCATTAAGTGCCAAGTTCTAATTAGTTGGAACGTGTATATGTAATATGGAATCTATTTGCCCCCTCAGGATTGTCCAATTGATCATCTAAATCTAGTTCTAGTGATACTATCTTTATGCGTGTATTGATCACTTGGCTTAAGGGTCACTCTCGAGATCAAGGATCTATAGCCAAGGATGATTGTTAATAGGATAAGAGACCCAATGGAGAAGATGCAGCTATCGAGGTGATAATACAAAGGCCAAAGGACCGACCTTAGCTGTGAGTATACTTATAGAGGCATCATGGTCTATTATTTAGCAAGTCAAAGACAAAGTTCACATTCTTTTGTGATAAACTTCTAGATAACAACAATTATCCTTAGAGTGCAACTTTGATATTATGGTGGAATAGATCGAAGCTAAAAATACTCATTATGTCACCTATATTACCAAGGACATTTTTGGTTATTTTTGGAAGCCAAGGTTAATTGTGTCTTTTTGGTCCCTCCCTAGTTGAATGACTTTGAGAGAGTAATCTTGAAAGAGAAATTTCAATATTATGATAGTAGCCTATTTAGGCCAAAGCTTGAAATTGGGCGTGGGTATCTTTAAGGCACAAAATAACCTAACTAGGCTTGGATGGTTTCTTATTGGGCTTGGGACTCCATGGATTGTGAACTATATATGGGGCTTGGATTGTGGGTTTGGCCCAAGTCTTCCAAGACATATGCTAGAAAGTTACTACAAGAGAATTCAAATGGTACAAGTAATTACAACATGCATAAGAGTACAAGTCATATAAGTAACTTCTAAGACATGTGTTCCCACATGGAAAGTTTACAAGTTACAAGTGCCAAACTTTTCCTATAAATAGGTGATGTTTGCTTTAGTGTACACGCCCTAATGACCCGCAAGCGTAGGGGTCATGTGTAGTATGGTGTATGTGAGTACGAGTGGAATTCACGAGAAGGCCAAACGCTTGGTGTCCTAAGCTATGTGTGTCCTAAAAGGCTATGTGATGGATCCCTAAATTACAATCTTTTTGGGTTTTTGGAATGGAATAGAGTGCGGGAAAAGTAAATCTAATCTAAGTGAAAGGAACTAAAAGGAGATATATGTGTGACGAGGAAATCATGCATTCTAAGGGGATTCAAACATGGAAATAGGGGATTAGGGTGATTACTAGTTGCCTATGGGTGATCACTACGTCTTTTTAGGGTTTCTTGATGGATATAGTTGGTTGCTCTCATCTAGGCTCTTAACTAACCTCTTAATAGAACCCTAGGGCTCAGTACGAGCCTATCCTTAGGCACTTCTACCCAGAGCTACAGTGTGGTCTTTATGACCTATGTACTAGGGCTTACTAATTAGCATTCTATGTGACTTATATCGATCTAACCCTAGTGTTTAGTCCACTAATAAGTTCCCCAATCTATCCCTAGGGTGTGAGTATGTCCCTAGGCATGTCTACCTAAAGCTACGGCGTGGTCCTGATGAACCTAGGGCCATAGGGTGGACTAACTAGCTTTCTAAGTGAACTAAAGTCAACTAAACCTATCTGGACACCTATTGGCTAAATTTAAAGCCAAAGGGGACTCGACCTAGGCTAATTACTAGTTATGCACTATCGATCCTTATCACAATAGTAGTAATTAACGATTGAGTGTAAAGAATACATGTCAAGGACATGGTGATCGAGAATATACCAGTCTATTTTGCTACAAAGTACATAGACATACTTAGATTACACCAATTTAAGCTATAGCACCCGACATGTAACCAATAGAAGCTATTTATGCTATTAAGTTTAAAAATACACACATAGACATGTACATAAGTATACCCACTTCATGTAATCACTACACAAATGTACGCACATACTAGCATAATGATTTAGAGATGGTTAATAGCATAATAGACTTCAAAATATATAAGCAACATCATTGAGGCATTTTTGCAAACACATGGATATGTATGTAAATTTTCCATAGAAACACTAAGAACAAGCATATATATACATATATATATGTGTGTGTGTGTGTGTACACAGACACACACAAATCCATCAAGTTCCCATTATAAAAGAGTAATAATCAATCCATAAATACAAGATATAATCACCCTACATGCTTTACGTATACATATATTAACTTGTGATAAAAGAGAGATAAGGAATATACCCTTTTATCCAAAGCTAAACCTTTACAATCCATGGGTATGAGTCCCAAATCTTGTGTTTGATCCTCCTAGATTCTTGATTCCAAGTGATAAATGTGTTTGGGTGAGTGTTTGTGAGATGGGTAAGAGAGGAATTAGGGTTTAGGGAAATGGGGGTTCAAAGGTTGTGTGGAAAAGTGGGTAAAAATAGGCAATTTTTGCGTTTAGCTGGGGGACCAGCCTGGGAGCTACGTTGACCGGCCTAATAGGCTTGTTTACTTACTTGGCTAGGGGCCCAGCCTAGGCAGGGGTCAGCTGGCCTTGACAGCAAAATGTTTATAACTTGCTCGTTTTGGCTCCGATTCGCGTACGATTTTTTTCTATTGCCATGCACCACTTCCGAGGTCCTCCAAAGCCATTTTTCTTCATCTTTTCATGCCAATAAATAGCTCCAAACTTTGTTCATTCTCTCTACATCTTCAACCAAGCTTAATTGCTTCTCTCAAAACATAGATCCCTGCTCATGCTTAGTTGTGTCATTCTTCATTCGAGAGCTTTTAAATGCACTTTCTTCATTCCTTTACATCTGAGACATACTTGGATTTGCTCCATACACCAAACACCACCAACCAAGGTCCAATCATCTCTTCGAATCTCACATAAAATAAGCAACTAATGCACATTAGTGTAGCATTTAAGTTCTAAGCTCAACTATGAACACGTTAACCCTAATACGGACAAGTATAACCTAATTGCTATACTAATACACCAAATGAAGCACAAAGCACCTCAAAACGAGAATAAGAATGGAATAAATAAGCACACACAAAACCAACACATCAACAACTCTAAACCTTCTCCTTACTTGTCATCTAGGAAGCCTAAAACTAAGTCTATCTCTAAGTTGATAAAGAGGGTTGCCTAGAGTATTGACTTGTTATCTTAGTAGGTCTAAAAAGTATGAAGGGGTCGTTCCTTTTATAGAGAGATTCCTAAGCCTTTTCAAATCCTCCCCTTACTCATAAGGGGTCTTGCACCTAATGGGAAGTTCCCAAGTAGCCTTAAGCACTGTAAACCTAGGATTCTAACACATGCGCACGGGATTTTGATACTTTGGCTTGCTCGACTAGCATGGTCTCCCCAAGATACACAAAGCCTCAAAGAGAATGAGAGTAAGACTGTACAATCATAATGACTCATAAAGAATGTAAAAGCCTTATTCACAATACAACAAAAGAACAAAAAGATAAACTTGTGCCAAGTTGATATTGTGTCACTTAAGCACTTATTCAACGCATTTCACTTTTTCATGTTTTTGTTGCCTTTTGGATTTTTTGCATTTTTTCATTTTTTTTAGCATTTGAAGCTTTTTGCCTTTTTCCATTGTTTTGGATTTTTCATCAATTCAAAACATAAGCAAAAACAAAAGAAAAAGAAAGGCTAAGGCACACTAAAAAGAACTAATCAAGGAAAGGGCACTCTTATCAACACCCCTTTCTAAAAATCTTTTTCCAAACAAGCCATGTGGTAGCTACAAGGTGCATTCTTAGAAGCGCTCGTTCCTTGTAGCTTTCAAAAGGCATCTCCTCTAAGTCTCAAATCTTCCTTCACTCTACTTACACCTCACAATATAACTCTATCTATACCAATCAATTAAATCAATCACAAGAGCTAGCACTCCAATCAACCAAGAAACAAACGACTTTACATGCATAATAATCGAAAACTTTTCACCATTTTAAACACATAATGCATATCTACCCTAGTCAAAGAATTTAACAAGAAAACCAAACTCCCACACCCCCAAACCTAAACTTTTCTTATTTTCAAGCAAATAGAATAATACTACTCAACAAGAAAATAGGCATCACAAAGCAAATAAAGGTGGTGGGAATAGGGTAGATAAGAGTAGACAAATAGAGAAAGCGTAGATACAACCTTGTGTCCCTGTAAAAGCTCTTTGATGCCAATGTTTAATAAACCACCTACTAACCCTGTTTCTCAACAAATCACAAATACTCAAAGCACACAGTTAGTAGCATTGCCATGTGAGCTCACATTGGCATCAATAAATACTAAACAAGGTGTATACAAGTAGGCGAAATGATAGAATTGAGAATCAACACTTAGGAAGGTAAAAAAGAAAACAGATGAAAAGAAAATTAAAATCAAAGACGAGAATAACGAAAATGTAAAAACAAGTAAAAGACAAGGAAAATAAAAAGAAATATAAACATCTAGGGTGTCTCCTAGTAGTGCTAGATTTAATGCCTCTAGCCGCGTGCTAGTGGTAGAGTAAGCCATGCTTAAAATTTCGAGGCACAAATTGCCAAATATTCAACCAAGCATAGATAATAGAAGGAAAAGGGTTGTGCAACAATAATGGGGTGATGAATGCACAATGTACCCCTTTTCTAACTCCCACCCTGAACCATCAAATGAAAACGTGTGCACATGTATGGAAGGTGTCATGCATAAATGTGAAAGATCATGCCCCGCATGCTCTCTAATTAACCACCCCATGGACTTTTTCTCACAATCAAGGACTAGAAACACACCCTCCCCACAAGTCAATGATAGGTCAAATGCCTGCAAAATAGGAGATGTATATACATATAGCTCATTCAAGGATTACATCAAACACACAGACATAGAATGATATAAAACTTTTCAAAAATAAGAACAAAGTATGTATATATATAAGCCAATCAAATCCCATTACAAAGAATACAAAAATCATCCCATTACACAAGTTTAGTAACCCTAATCTATCTATTTAACCATACAATAAAGAGAATGAAAGAGAATTGAGAAAGCTCCCCTTCCATTCTTGCTTGTTTCTTTACAAACTTGAGTAAATCTTCACCGAATGATGTTTGAATCCTCCAAAATCAACTTAATTCTAGATGGGTATGTGTGTTAGTATGTGCATTAGAGGTGGGTAAAAGTAGGGTTTTGCGTGTGAGAAATGGCTGTGTGAATGGGAGGTGAAAAAGGGCTCCAATCTTGCTTAAAAAGGGCTTAAATAGTGCAGCATACGCATCCAGCCGGAGGCCTTGATTGGTCGACCGGCCCAAATGGGCTAAGTCAATATTTTGGCCAATCACATAGGCTGGTCGACCAGCCCTGGAAGGGGGAGTCGACTAGCCAGGTCAGAAACCTAGCCAATTTCCTTGGGTTGTGTCCGTTTCATCCCGGTTGCTCTTTTTCTTCACCCAGTTGCCTCTAAAAGCTCTTTGCATGCTTCTCCCACATCCCGAACACCTTGAGCTTGACTCCAACATCAAATCATTATCAATCCAAGCCTCGAGCTTTGACCTAACTTCACCAAACATGGGAAATAAGCATGTATTAGTGTAGCATTTGTCTTTAAACTCAACTATGTACATTTGCTTGTATAGCATTTGTCTTTAAACTCAACTATGTACATTTGCTTACACCTAAGCCTAACTCTAATATATGTACTATACCAATGCATCTCTTAAAGCTCAAAACACCTCTTAAACTAGATAAATGACGATGTAAACACACATAAAAACATGATACTTGAACACCCCCAAATATTCTCCTTGTTTGTCCCTAAGTACGCCCAATCTTAAGTTTATTTCTAAAATCGATGCAAAGGGTTACCTAAGGGATTGACTCACTATCAATGTTAGTCTAAGTAGCATAAAGGAGGCATTCCTATTTTGGAGAGATCTCCAAGTCTCTTTGGATCCTCCCTCTACTCATAAAGGGCCTCAAACCTTAGGGGGACTTCCCAAGTAGCCAAACTGCCATGAGCCTAGGATTCTAACTCACGCACACGAACTGTTGATGTTTCATGCCCTCTCAACTAACATAGCCTGCTCAACATGTACAAAGCCTCAAAGACAAGAAGAGAGAGAATAAACAAACGCAATAGCTTATAAAAGCCTTATTCACATGCACACACACATATATATACACACACAAAGAAGATAGCTTGTGCTGAAGTAGACATTGTGTCACTTAGCAATTATTCACAAAACTTTTTGGTGCCTTTAGCTTTTTCAATTTTCCAAATTTTTTAACTTTTTCAACTTATTTTCTCATCTTTTTGCACCATTTTTCCCATTTTCATTTTTTTTTTGGACATTTCATGCTTTGTATTGCATTTCAAAAAGAAAAGAAAAAGAAAGGCTAAGGCATATCAAAAAGAACCAATCAAGGAAAAGGCACTCACATCAATAACCCTTTTCACTCACTCTTTCCTACCAAGCTATAGGGTGGCTACAATGGGCATTTTTAAAGGTACTCACTCCCCACAACTTTCAAGGGTATCCCTTCCCAGACCTACTTTTCAATCCACTCCATTCACTTCCCCACAATGCTTCTCATATTCAACAATTAATAGAGTCAATCACAATAGCCAACACACCGATCAACCAAGAAATAAACAACTCTATATGCATCAAAATTGAAAGTTTTTCACCATGTTTAACCAAATAATGCAATCTACCATAAGAAAACATAAAAAAATAAGACCAAACCCTTACACCCCAAACCTAAACTTTGCTTGTCCTCAAGCAAATAGAGTAAAGCACATAAACAAGCAAATTTGCATCACAAAGTAAGTAAAGGCAGCGGGGATGGCATAGAAACATGGGGAACAAGTGGAGAAAGGATAAATACAACCTTGCATTGTCTTCAAAGCTCTCTATGCTTATGATAAATTACCATACTACCAGTCTTGTGACTCATAAACCATCAACACTTATAAAGAAAACAAAGTTAGTAGTATTACCGATACAAGCTTGCATTGGCATGTGCAATAACAAGCAATGGTGTATCTTATGGGACAAAGGATCAAGATTCAACACTTTGTTGTAGGTGAAAGAAAAAGAAAGAAAACAAAAAGAAATGAAAATGAAGAAAGTGTAAAATTGCAAAATTTAACCAAGGTTGCCTTCTAGTAATGCCAAACACCACGCTGTTAGCCAGGGGATCATCTTCTCTTCTTCAATCTCTATTGCTAGGGTCTTGAAACATTAAAACCACCACATAAGCCATGCTTGGATCATATGCATGCTTTAAGCGCTGCTCGTTCACTGTCATGTCTCGGCCATCTTTCAAATCCTTAATCTTGACTACGCTAGAAGGGTAGGCAACCAAAACTTCATACGGACCACCCATCTTGACTTGAGCTTATCTGAAAAGAGCTTCAAACATGAGTTAAACAACCAAACTTTATCAGAGCTAAAGAATGATTTCTTAAGAATGTGTTTATCATGCAATCTCTTCATCCTATCCTTATAAAGCTTGGCATTCTCATACGCCTCAAATCTAAGCTCTCCCAACTCTGCTAGGTCAAGCCTCCTTTTCTCACCCGCTCTTGCCAAAGTTTAGGGCCTTGATTGCCCAATAAGCCCTATGCCCGTGTTCTACCAGTAAGTGAAAAGCTTTTCATAAATCAATCTATATGAAGACATGCCAATGGAAGTCTTAAAAATGATACGGTAGACACACAAAGCATCATTCTTTAAAAGACCAATCTCTCCTATTAAGTCTAACCGTCTTCTCTAAAATGTGTTTGCTCTTCTTATTGGATACCTCTACTTGTCCACTAGTTTATGAGTGGTATGGGGTAACCTTATGGGCAACTAAATATCTCCTCAATAAGGCCTCGAAAGTCCTATGGCGAAAATACAAACCCTATCACTACTCAAGATCCTAGGGACTCCAAATCTAGAAAAAATGTTCTCCTTAAAGAATTTCACCACTACCCTATGGTCATTAGTGCGCGTGGGAATAGCCTCAACCCATTTGGACACATAATCTACGGCCACTAAAATGTATTGATACCCAAAGGAAGGTAGAATGGACCCATGAAATCTATACCTCAAACATCGAATAACTCACATAGAAGAGTAAGAGATAAAGGCATCATGTTTCTCCTAGAGATGGACATGAATTGTTGACATCTAAGACACTTTTTGCTATACTCTTGGACATCCCTAAAAAGAGTTGGCCAAAAGAATCCATATCGCAAGACCTTCGCGACGGTATTTCTTCTATTAAAATGACCTCTACACCCCTCATCGTAACACATACTCAGCATGCTCTCGAACTCATCATCAGGTACAGACCAGTGAATCACTTATTCTACACAAACCTTAAAAAGATAGGGATCCTTCTAAAAGAAATTTCTCACTTGTGCTAGGAACTTATCTCTTTCTCTCTTTTCCCAATGAGAGGGAAAACGTCTTGTGGCAAGATAGTTTACAATGTAAGCAAACCATGGTATTTGATGAGAGAAGGCAAACATTGCTCATCAAAAAATGAATCATGAAAAGGAGATGGATCACTAGAGGACTCACTAACAAGACGGGAAAAGTGATTCGTTACTAAATTCTCACTACCTTTTTTATCCCAGATTTCAATGTCAAACTCTTGAAAAAGAGCAACCACCTAATCATGCAGGGCTTAGATTCTTTCTTAGATAACAAATACCTTAATGCCATATGATCGGTGTAGACAATTACTTTAGACATTAGGATATACGACCTAAAATTGTCAAGGGAGAAAACAACTGCTATAAGCTCTTTCTCTAGGGTAGTATAGTCTTTTGGGCTTCATCAAGAGTCTTACTAGCATAGTACACTACATGGGGCAACTTATCTCATTGTTGACCTAAAACAGCTTCTATCACATAAACGGATGAACCTCAAATAGGAGACTGTAGTCAGGCGGCTGGATGATCGGGGAGGTAGACAATAAGGATTTAAGCCTGTTAAAAGCTGTAAACACTCATCATCAAACTCAAAGGAGACATCTTGTGCTAAGAGCCTAGACAGGGGGCGTGCTATATGGATAAAATCCTTAATGAACCTACAGTAGAATCTTGTATGCCCTAGAAAAAATCTAACATCCTAAACACACTTAGGGACAGGAAACTTCTCTATCAATTTTGCCTTAGCTGTGTCAACTTGAATGCTACTAGATGAGACTACATGACCCAAAACTATCCCTTACTGCACCATGAAGTGGGATTTCTCCCAACTCAACACTAAGTTCTTTTCTACACAACAGTCTAATACTAAAGAGAGGTGAGTCAAGTACTTATCAAAACTATCACAAAAAACTAAGGAGTTATCCATGAAATTCTCTAGGTGTCTCCCAATCATATCGCTAAAAATGGCTAACATATACCTTTGAAACATCGCTGAGGCATTATATAGACAGAAAGGCATCCTCCTAAAGGCAAAAGTGCCATAGGGACAAGTAAAAGTGGTCTTATTCTAGTCCTCTGGAAACATGGGGACCTAATTATACCCGAAATAGCCATCTAGAAAGCAATAGTAGCCATGCCCAGCTACTCTATCTATAATCTGGTCTAGAAAAGGCAATGCGAAATAATCCTTCCTAGTTCTGGGGTTGAGCTTCCTAAAGTCAATACAAGCTCTCCAACCTATGGGAGTACACATAGGGATAAGCTTTCCTTTCTCATTTTCTACAACTGTGATCCCAGACTTCTTAGGGATGACTTCGACTAGGATGACCCACTCACTATCGAAGATTGGATAGACAATGCCTATATCTAAAAGCTTAATGATCTTTTTGTTAACTACTTCGCTTATGTGTAGGTTTAGCCTCATTTGCATTACCCTAGAAGGAACAGCTCCGCCCTTAAGGTGAATGTGATGCATGCAAACCAAAGGATCTATACCTCTCAAATCATCAATTTTCCACCCTATAGCCTTCCTATGTTTCCTAAGAACCTCTAAGAGACGCTCCTTATGCTCTCTAGAATGATCAAAAACCATGATAATCAGAAGGATCTCACTAAGGTCGAGGAAAGCATACTTTAAATGCTCGAGAAAGGGGTTGAGCTCTAAAGATGGGCTAGGTTCGACCAAAGGGGACTCAACCTCAACAACATCAATAGAGAAATCACTATAATCAAGACTAGAAGGAACAACCTCAAGTGACTTATGAATCATGGAATCCTGAACTATGGAAGTAGAAGTTACACCTTTTCATGCTAAGGTCTTCGTATCAATGCTAGACAACAATTCCTTAAATTTTGTCAAATCTTCTCCATCAGTCATGGTCCTCTCTTCAAAGTCCTTAATGCAAGAATCAATCACATCTATTATAAAGCATTCTTCTCCATCTTCTTTTTCTCCTACACTAGCCTTATTCATCGCCTCAGCAACCTTTATGGCGGACCTCAAATTCCCAAATTAATGAATAATGGCATCTGCAGTAGCAAGGAAGGGGTGATCTAATGAAATAGGGGTGAAATGCCTAGAATCATGACCTGAATCCATATCGCATACTATGAAGTCAATAAGGTACACAGACTTACCTACCTAGACCATAACATCTTTTACCACACCTCTAGGTCTATGCTTGGACCTGTCAACTAGCTGAAGAGTGGCATATGTAGGGGACAACTCACCTAAATCTAGCTGTTGATAGATGAAGTAAGGAATGAGATTCACATTAGACCCTAAATCTAGCAAGCCATGATCAATCTGGGTCTCATGGATTCTACGAGTAGTTAAAGCTTCGGGGAATCACTCATCTTAGCCAGAAAGCCAGAAGTAGAAATATTACTCACTTTCTCTATAAGCCTCACTTTCTTAGGAATGTTGGATGATCTACGCTTCCTTGTACAAAGGTCCTTAAAGAACATAGAATAGGAAGGAACAGGAAGGATCATATCTATCAAAGAAAGATTGGCCTTAAGGTCTTTAAGATGCTCTAAGATCTTGAGAAACCTAGAATCCTTACTAGGCATAGGCTTTTCTAAACTAGATAGAAAGAGAACTCCAGCTCAACACTTCTACCTGTATAGGAATCATTAATGGGCTCCTTTCTCTCCTGATGTGGACGAGAAGTACTACTCTCTCCATGGCCTCTAATGGGCTAAACTCTCTCAGTGGGGCCTCTCTCTATAGGGCTATAATCAGGCTCTCTAGACTTAGAAGGACCATTAGATACAAGCATTACATAGTCAACTCTTACTTTATTGTCTACTATCCTACCGCTCCTAAGAGTAGTGACGGCCTTAGCCTAGTCCTGAAGGGGATAAGTGGTGTCAGTGGAGGAACAGGACTAGACTATAGGGTTCATTTTTGTCTACGAAGGCAACTTTCCAGGGTCTCTAATGCTCAACTACGTGATAAGCCACCTTAATTGTTCCTCAAACCTAGCCATCTGTAGCCTATGGCTAATTATCTCTTGCCTATTATTGGCTAACTCTTGTTGCTGACTAGCTAATCCCTATTGCTAATTCTGAATGAACTGTATTAAATTCATCACATCATTGCTAGGAGATTGACTACTAGAAGAAGCAGGGAATGCTTATGATTGAGGAGACTAGAAAACCTGGATTGATTAACATTGTAAAACCCTAGAGGATTAGAAAGATGGGGTTACTGCTAGAGTGGGCCTGGGGATGTGAATTAGACTCATTTTGACCTTGTCTTCAAGAAAATTTTGGGTTATCCCTCTGACTTGAATTGTATATGTTCAAGTACGGATTGTACTCATAAGAATAACCTTGAGTAGCACAAACTTGCTCCTTCATAAATTTGAGAGACTGGGGTGCTAAAGGGTAAGTTATGGTCTCATGAGACGACTCGGAACATAGAGCACACACTTTAACTACCAAAAGGGTGGAGGACGAACCTATAGAGCCAGTCCTATGACAATGAGAGAAAAGAGACAAAGAAATTAATTGATCTAACTTATTGGTTATTGCCTCTAACTTAGCGAGTAAATCTAAAGAAACCCCAACCTCACTAACACCTCTCCTAGTGCCTCCTCGACTAGACCATTCCATCACAAAGTTTTGAAAAGAATTTTCAACCATCAACTCCATTTTCTCCCATGCCTCAGTCGGTCTCAAGGCATGGAAGCCACCACCGGAGGCAACATTGACCATCATCCTATTTTGCTGATTTAAACCTCAAAAGAAGTACTAGAGTAGGTCATGACTACCATATCCATAGCGTGGACACTATCTGGGAAGGTCTTTGAACTTCTCCCAATTCTCATGAAAAGATTCTGGATTATGCTAGGAGAAGTCATAATGGCAGTCCTAAGGTCGGCCGTCTTAGCCATAGGATAGAATTTCTGAAAGAACTTAGATTAAAGCTTAGCCTATGAAGTGATACAACCATTAGGTAAAGAATGAAACCAAGACTTAGAATTTTCCTTAAGAGAGAAAGGAAACAATCTTAGAAGTATGACCTCTTGGGAGACACTGGGGACATGAAGGGTGGAACTCATATAAAAAAAATTAGTAATATGCTCTATAGGACTTTTATTGCTTCTCCCAAAGAAGGAAGGAAGCATGGCCAACATATTATATTTGATCTAGAGGTTCGTCTCCCTCAAACTCGGAATATAAATAGCCAAATTAGGCTCAAAGGCTTCAGGCAAGAAGAATTGCCTAAGAGTGGGTTCTTCCTCTAGGGATGGGTCCGGTTTAAAAGGCTCTTGTCTAAAATGATCTTAGGCTTGATGCCTATGGTGATTATGAGGTGGAATGGGATTTATTGAGGGATGATTAGGATCGACCATCTCCTCAATAAGATCTCCTAAATTTCTAAAATGGTTAGCAATCCTATCAGGTTTGGGATTAAGGGAAACTAAGGGATTTCCATGGGATCTCCTACCAAGCAAGCAAAAACTATCCTAACTCCGGCCACTTCAACCTTCAAAACTTCAACAATCCTAAGACTACAACAAATAAGCCACAATCCTAGGAAGTCTACTACAAATAAAAACAAAAAAAACTAATACAGCTAAACAAGCTAGCAAGCTAAATGCAGCAAACCAAGTCAATAGCTCAAAAGAAAACAAAAACAAAGATAGACAAATAAGTACCAAAACAAGATAATATAAACAAGAAGCAAGATAAGCAAAAACTAAACAAACTATAAAGAAAAAGCAAGAAAAACAAATAAAGCAACTACTAAAACACATAAACAAAGGATGCAAACCATCGTGCCTCCTTGGCAACGGTGCCAAGAACTTGATATGCCCTTGAAGGTGCAAGTCCTAAAAGGTCTGGCAAGTGTACGACCCATTTAGTATAGGGATACTAATGTGGGTGTCAAACTATAGGAGGCTCCAAGTATGGTAAACCCTAAGCTAGTGCATTCTAGTGGAAGTTTGGAAAGAAACCTAAACTAGTCATCTTTTTGTGCTTTTGGCTTTTAGAGAGATGGAAGGGAAAGATAAAGAGACTAGACTATGGATGCTAGAAAGAAAAAGTAAGAACTAAGCTAATCTAGAGGGATTAAACCAATAGGAAGCTGATAGGGTAACCTGCACTTGTGAACAAATTACTCTCTAACTCAATGCTATGGGATTCAAGATATTGGCTTACTAAATATGACTTTCAATACTAAGCTTGCATTCTTAGAGCTAGTATCCTAATTATACCCTAGGACTCGATGCAGGTCCATCCCTAAGCTTGCATTCTTAGAGCTACGACATTGTCCTTATTTACCTAAGGCCATAGAAGGGACTAGGGAATTATTTAGGTGTCCTAAAACGATCCCACCCTAGTTCCTAAACCATTGGTTGGATTTAAAGCTAAGACCTAGGATTCCTAGGGCAGACTAAGCTTATCCAGACTCCTATTAACTGGATTTAAAGCAAAAGGGGACTTGATCTAGACTAGTCCTAACTTATGCACTATCATTCTAGGGAAAATAAAGGGGATTTGTCTCTAATACACACAGTCCTACATTTTCAAAGGTAAGGCATTATGAATATGGCATCCTATCCATGATACAAACACATGCAAGTTTGATTTATGCCATTGGAAAAATTTAAGCATCAATATGTGGCAATATTTGAGCATGTATTCACTTTAAGGTATGTTTCATAGCCACATAGACATGAATAGAACCAACCCACTTCATATTATCCATAATCACACACAAAGGCATGCATAACGTAAGGATTATAAGTGTTCTATAGCAAACACAACTCAATCTACATACATTCAACTTATTCAAGCATTACATCAAACACATCGACATGAAATGATATAAAGCTTTTCAAAAATAAGAACAAAGTATGTATATATATAAGCCAATCAAATCCCATTACCAGGAATACAAAAATCATCCTATTATACAAGTTTAATAACCCTAATCTATCTACTTAACCATACAATAAAAGAGAATGATAGAGGGTTGAGACAGCTCCCCTTCCATCCTTGCTTGTTTCTTTACAAACTCGAGTAAATCGTCACCAAATGATGTTTGAATCCTCCAAAATCAACTTAATTCTAGGTGGCTGTGTGTGCTAGTATATGTATTAAAGGTGGGTGAAAGTAGGGTTTTGCGTGTGAGAAGTGGCTGTGTGAATGGGAGATGAAAAAGGGTTACAATCTTGCACAAAAAGGGTTGAAAGGGGCTTAAATTATGTAGCGTACGTGTCCAGGGAGTGGCCTTAGCCGGTCGACCGGCCTAGCCTTGAGGTTGATCAGTCCAAATGGGCTAACTATCTATTTTCAACGGTCTAGGGGGTCAACCAGCCAGGTCAGAATCCTAGCCAATTTCCTCGCGTTGCGTCCGTTTCATCCCAGTTGCTCTTTTCTTCGCTCGGTTGCCTCAAAAGCTCTTTTCATGCTTCTCCCATGTCTGGAACACCTCAAGCTTGCCTCCAACTCAAGCTTTGACCTAACTTCACCACACATGAGAAATAAGCATGCATTAGTGCAGCGTTTGTCTTTAAACTCAATTATGTATATTTGCTTACACTTAAGCCAAACTCTAGTATATGTATTACACTAACGCATCTATTAAAGCTCAAAATACATCTCAAACATAGATAAATGATGATGTAAACACACACAAAAGCACAACACATCAAAGGCACAAATGTGAGCTCCAAAGAGGGAGACTCAACGGAATAGGAAAGGGGAATAAGAAAGACATTTAGGGAATGAGGAGCAATGACAAGGGAAATGGACGTACTGCACTCTTCTTCTCCATAAGGTACATTATCATCAAGCATAGGTTGCTCTAACTCCTCATGAGGGGTGGGTTTAATCTTAATAGGTTCTTTCTCTAATAATGATTCATTAAACATCCAAAAAGAGCCACAGATCATTCTTTCAAGCACACTAATTCCTTTCTTAGGTGTCTTCTTAGAGTTTCTATTCGCCTCAACATAATGATTTTTAACGCCAAGAGGCTTATCATCTACAAACTCTGAAATTGATGTGTTGTTTTCCCTAATGAATGACTTTAAACCTTTAGTAGCTAAAATCTCATCAAATCCATCTAAACATTCATTGCTAGTGGGTGTCATCTCATCATCATGCTTTTTACAAGGGGCATACACATATGGAGGGGACAATAGGCACTCGAAGGATTCCAAATCATGTATGCATGAATGCTCAAGGGTGGGGTATACCCTAGATTCCCTAAATGTTGACTCGAAATGCAAATGAGTGCTATGATCATGAGACTCAACCTCCAAGTGTCTGGAATACATGGGATAAAAAGAAAGAAAAGGCTCACGTGACTTAATGGAAGGCATTGAAAGCTTAAGAGAATAGTGTACTATTTCCTCTAAAATATAACTATAAGAGTTGAATGTAAACCCTTAAAAGTGTTACCTGCAAGCGCACAGGTCACGATAGTATAGTGTGCGAGTGCGGGGTCATGTCCACGGGGAGGTGATTGTCGTCTTTTGAGTGCAAGCTCTAAAGACCTGCAAGCGCACGGATCGGTGTAGTAAAGTATATGCAAGTGCAGGGTCGATTCCACAGGAAGACTATGTTGTGAGATGGATTCCATGTGTGTGCTCTAGAGTATGCCTAAAAAGAAACCTAAACTATCTATTTTTGGGGTTTTGGATGGTCAGGAGCTCTAGCTAAAATAATTAAACTGAACTATGGGAATGGAAAAAGTGGGGGACAGGCTAATCTAGAGGAGCTAACAGATGGAAAGGTGTTAGGGTGGCTTCAGCTTATGAATGGGTGATTCTATACTTAAATGCTATGGGATTAAAGAATGATGGCTTAATTTAATAATTGCTCTTAACTTGGTTGCTAAATTAGTATCTTAATTTCCCCTTACCTAGGCGGTGTCTCCTAGAGCTACGGCGTGGTCCTTATGACCTAGGGCCTTAAGAGTGACCAATTAGCTTCCTAGGTGACTTAGAATGAACCTACCCTAGTACCTAAATCATTAGCTGGATTTAAAGCCAAGACGTAGTCTATTCAACTACCAAACATCGTTATGCTCAGATCACACCATTAGAAGCAATTAACAACTAACATGTATGTGTTATTGAAGTCATATTCACTACTAGGCATGTAAATATACATATTGACATGAATATAAGCATTACCCACTTCATAGCATCCGCATATAAACACATAGATAAGATTGTACCATGGATTAGATATGTTTAGTAATAAATAGACTTTAATTTATATACATGCTACTCATTTAGGTATTTAATCAAACACTTAGACATGAATGAGAAAATAACCATTTGAACAAGAAAATCGAACATGTATATATTTAGCCATTTAATCCCATATCATACGAGTATATAACTAACCCATTATATAAGTTAAATTACCTTACACAAGTCTACTCAATCATAATAAGAGATAGAATGAAAAAGAGTTTATGCAGCTTCCCTTCCATCCTAGCTAATCTTGTACAAAGCTCCTGAGCAAACTTGAATCCAAATTTTTGAAACCCTCTAAATCCTCTTGCTTCGAGGTGATGAAATGTGTAAGAGAGTGTGTGTGATGGGGGTGAAGACGAGGGTTAAGTGTATGTGTGATGGGAGTGTTAAGATCTTTCTCAGAATTGTCAAAAAGATTCCCCTCTTTAAGTCTAAAAATCGGGCTTTTATATCAGCTCTTTACGCATTACTGGTTGATCGGCCTTTTAGCTTGACTGACTTTTTGGTGATGCTCTCTAGACTAGCTGGCCGACCTAGCCAATTGACCAGCTCTAGAGGGTGCTTGTCCGGCTATTTTTAGCATCACTTCGAAGTGGCCAGTCGACCGGCTCCTTCTTCTTAGGTCATCCGGCTAACTTCCTTTATCTATTCTTTGTCTTTCCAACCTATGATCTTCTCTTTTTGACCCATACATCTCCCATCTTCATAACCTATCATCGTTCAATCTTGATCTTAACCTAAAGTTCACCTAAATCATTGAAAGCAAGCAATTATGTAGCAATTTGCCTCTTAAACTCAATATGTACATTTGTTTATGCTTAAGCCTATTCTTATCAAAAGCACGACAACAATGCACTTTATGAGCACTTAATACCTCTTAAACATAGGCAAATAACAATACAAACACACACAAAAACACAACACATCAATACCCCCAAACCTTCTCCTTGCTTGTCCCCAAGCAAGCCCAATCTCAAGTTTTTTTCTAAAGCCGATGCTAAGGGTTACCTAAGGGATTGACTCTCTATCAAAATTAGTCTAAGAAGCATGAAGGGGGTGTTCCTATTGTGGAAAGATCCTTAAGCCTCTTTGGATCTTCCCTCTCATAAGAGGTCTCGTTAGGAATTTCCCAAGTAGCCAAACCACCACGAGTCTAGGATTTTAACTCACGCGCTTGGGATGTTGATATTTCATGCTCCCTCAACTATCATGGTCTCCCTAACATGCACAAAGCCTCAAAGACAAGAAGAGAGAATATACATATACAATGGCTTATAAAAATCCTTATTCACATATCTACAAAGATGATAGCATGTGCTAAGTCGGCATTGTGTCACTTATGCACTTATTCACAAAACTTTTTGATGCCTTTGGCTTTTTCTCTTTTTCACCCCTTTTTTTTCAATTTTTCATACTTTGCACTGTATTCACAAAAAGAAAAGAAAAAGAAAGGCTTTGGCACATCAAAAAGAACCAATCAAGGAAGGGACACTCACATTAACAACCCTTTTTTTTTAACACTTTTTCCTACTAAGCTATGGGGTGGCTGCAAGGGGTTATTCTTTAAAGGTTCTTACTCCCCACAACTTTAAAGGGCATCCCCTCCAAGACTTAGCTTTCAAACCACTCTATTCATTTCTCCACAATGCATCTCATATTCACCAATCAATAGAGTCAATCACAATGATCAATAAAGAAATAACTGACTCCACATGCATCATAATTTAAAAATTTTCACCATTTTTAAGCACATAATGCAATCTACTCTAAACAAAATATATTACAAGAAAACCAAACTCCTACACCCCTAAACCTACGCTTTACTTGTCCTCAAGCAAATAGATCAAAACACATAAACAAGCAAATTGGCATTACAGAGCAAGTAAGAGTAGTGGGGATAGGGTAAAAAAAATGTAGGGAACAAGTGGAGAAAGGATAGATACAACCTTGCATCTTCTTCAAAGCTTTCCATGCCAATGATAAATCACCATACTATTAATCCTATGCCTTACAATTCACAAACACTCACAAAGAAAACAAGATTAGTAGTATTGCCTATACATGCTTGCATTGGCATGTGCAATAATAAGCAATGGTGTATCTTATGGGACAAAGGATCTGGATTCAACACTTTGATGTGGGTGAAAGAAAAAGAAAGAAGATAAAAAGGAAAGAAAGTGAAACAAATGCAAAATTGCAAAATTGAACCTAGATTGCCTCTTAGTAACGCTAACCACCATACCGTCAGCTGGCAAACACTAACTCATCTTCAACTTTCATAGATAGGATCCCGAAGCATTAAACCTCCACACGAGCCATGCTCAGATCATAAGCGTGCTTCAGGCGTTGCCTATTCACCGTCAACTCTCGACCATCCTTCAAGCCTTTAATCTTGACCACTCCGGAAGGGTAGGCAACCAACACCTCATATGGACCATCCCATTTTGTCTTGAGCTTACCTGGGAAGAGTTTCAATTGTAAGTTAAACAACCAAACTTTATTAGAAGGAGAGAATGATTTCTTATAATGTGTTTATCATGAATTCTCTTCAACCTATCCTTATAAAGCTTGGCATTCTCATACGCTTCAAATCTAAGCTCTTCCAACTCCACTAGGTTTAGTTTCCTTTTCTCACCCCCTCCTGCCAAATCAAAATTTAAGGCCCTGATGGCCCAATAAGCTCTATGCTCAAGCTCAACCGGCAAGTGGCAAGCTTTCCTATAAACCAATCTATACGAAGACATACCAATGGGAGTTTTAAAGGCAGTACGGTAAGCCCACAAAGCATTATTTAGCCTAATAGATCAATCTCTCCTATCGGGCCTAACCGTTTTCTCTAAGATGTGCTTGATCTCCTTATTAGACACCTCTACTTGTCCACTAGTTTGTGGGTGGTAAGGAGTAGCTACCTTATGGGTGACTAAATATCTCCTCAATAAGGCCTCTAAAGTCATATAGTGAAAAAGCAAACCCCCTCACTAATCAAGACCCTAAGGACTCCAAATCTAGAGAAAATATTCTCCTTACTGAATTTAACCACTACCCTATGGTCATTAGTGTGCGTGGGAATTCCCTAAACCCATTTAACACATAATCAACAGCTACTAAATGTATTGGTGCCCAAAGGAAGGTGGAAATGGACCCATGAAATCTATACCTCAAACATTAAATAACTCACATGGAAGAATAGGGGATAAAGGCATCATGTTTCTCTTAGAGATGGACCCAGATTATTGACATCTAAAACACTTTTGCAATACTCTTGGGTATCCTTAAAGAAAGTAGGCCAAAATAATCCACATTGCAATACCTTCGTGGCGGTCTTCTTCCCACTAAAATGACCCCCACACCCCTCATAACGACACGTGCTCAAAATGCTCTCAAACTCGTCCTCGGGCACATCTCGGCGAATCATTTGATCTGTACACACTTTAAAAAGATAGGGATCCTCCCAAAAGAAATGCCTAACTTGTGCTAAGAACCTATCTCTCTCTCTTCTCCTAATGGGAAGGAAAATGCCCTATAGCAAGATAATTGACAATATGAGCAAACCAAAATGTATGATGAGAGATGGAAAACAATTGCTCATTGGGAAATGAATCATGAAAAGGGGATGGATCATTAGAAGACTCGCTAACAAGACAGGAAAGATGATCTGCAACTAAATTTTCTCTACTTTTCTTATCCCTGATTTTGATGTCAAACTCTTAAAGGAGATGCAACCACCTAATCAAGCAGGGCTTAGACTCTTTCTTAGACAACAAATACTTTAATGCCGCATGACCTGTGTAGACAATCACTTTGGATCCTAGGATGTATGACCTAAATTTGTCAAGGGAGAAGATTATTGTTAGAACCTCTTTTTCCATGGTGGTATAGTTCTTTTGGGCTTTATCAAGAGTCTTGCTAGCACAGTACACAACATGGGGCAGCTTATCCTTCCTTTGACCTAAAGCAACTTCTATCTCATAATCGGATGCATCACACATAACCTCAAATGGGTGACTGTAGTTAGGTGGTTGGATAATCGGGGATGTAGACAATAAGAATTTAAGCCTATTAAAAGCCCTAACATACTCAAAAGGGACATCTTGTGCTAGGAGCCTAGACAAGGGAGTGTAATGTGGCTAAAATCCTTAATGAACCTACGGTAAAATCCTGCATGCCCTAGAAAAGATCAAACATCCTTGACACATTTAGGGACAGGTAACTTTTCAATCAATTCTACCTTAGCAGGGCCAACTTGAATTCCACTAGATGAAACTATATGACCCAACACTATCCCTCTTTGTGCCATGAAGTGGGATTTCTCTCAACTCAACACTAGATTCTTTTCCACACATCGGTCGAAGACTAAAGGGAGGTGACTCAAACACTCTTCAAAATAATCACCAAAGACTAAGAAATCATCCATGAATATCTCTAAATGTCTCTCAATCATGTCACTAAAAATGGCCATCATGCACCTCTGGAAAGTTGCTAGGGCATTACAAAGACCGAAGGGCATTCTCCTAGAGGCAAAAGTGCCATAGGGACAAGTAAAGGTGATCTTGTCCTGGTCCTTGGGAAACACAAGGATCAGATTGTTACCCGAATAGCCATCTAGAAAACAATAGTAGCTATGCCTAGCCACTCTATCTAAAATTTGATCTAGAAAAGGCAATAGGAAATGATCCTTCCTAGTTTTGGATTTGAGCTTTCTATAATCAATACAAACTCTCCATCCCGTGGGAGTACGTGTAGAGATAAGCTTTTCTCTCTCATTCTCCACAACCGTGATCCCAGACTTCTTAGGGACGACTTGGACTGGACTAACCCACTCACTACCAGAGATCGGATAAATGATGCCTGCATCTAAAAGCTTAATGATCTCTTTCTTAACTACTTCACTTGTGTAGGTTTAGCCTCCTTTGCATTTCCCTAGAAGGAATGGCTCCATCCTCAAGGTGAATACGATGCATACAAATCAAAAGGTCAATACCTCTTAAATCATTAATTTTCCACCCTATAGCCTTCCTATGTTTCTTAAGAACCTCTAAGAGACGCTCCTCTTGCTCACTAGAAAGATGGGAAGCAATGATAACTGGAAGGGTATCACTAGGGCCTAGGAATACATACTTCAAATGATTAGGAAAGGGTTTGAGCTCTAAAGAAGGGCTAGGCTCCACCAAAGGGGACTCAACCTCAACATCATTAATCGGGACATCACTAGAAACGAGACTAGAAGGATTAACCTCAAGTGACTTATCAATCAAATGGCTCTCAATCAAGGAGTAGAAGCTACACATTTATGCTCTAAGGTCTCTAAATCAAAGCTAGACATCAATTCCTCCAATTTTCTCAAATCTTCCCTATCGGTCAAAGTTCTCTTTACAAAATCCTCGACACAAGAATCAATCACATCAACCCTAAAGCACTGTTCTCCATCTTCTCCTCCTATACTAGCCCTATTCACCGCCTCGGCAACCTTCATAATAGATCTCAAATTTCCAAATTTCATCTCTAATAACCCCGACCTACATGAATATGGCATCTGCGGTGGCAAAGAAGGGGCATCCTAGAAGAACGGGTGTAGAATGTCGAAAGTCATGTCCCGAATCCATATCTAACACTATGAAGTAAACAAGGTACATGAACTCACCTACCTGGACCATAACATCCTCTATCACACCTCCAGGTCTACACTCGAACCTATAAGCTAGCTGAAAAGTAACATGTGTAGGGGACAACTCACCTAGACCTAACTACTAATAGACGGAGTAGGGAATGAGATTCACACTAGATTCTAAATCTAACAAGGTGTGATCAATTTAGGTCTCTTAGATCCTACAAGGAATGGTGAAAGCTCCAGGGTTACTCATTTTGGCCGGAAGGCCAGAAAGATCCTTAAAGAATTTAGAATAGGAGGGAATAGAAAGGATTGCATCTATCAACAGAAGATTGACCTTAAAGTCCTTAAGATGCTCTAAAACCTTGAAAAACCTAGAATCCTCACTAGGTGTAGGCCTCTCTAAGGCGAATGGAAAGGGAACTCTAGAATCAACACCTCTAGACATATAGGAATTGTCAATGGGCTTCTTTCCCTCTCGATGTGGGCGGGAAGTACTACTTTCTCCATGGTCTCCAATAGGCTCATCTCTCTCAACAGGACCCTCTCTAGAATTTCCCTCAATAAGGCTACTATGTGGTGCTCTAGACTCGGAAGAACCACTAGGTATAGGCACTACAAAGTCAACTCCTACCCTATTATCCACTACTCTACCACTTCTAAGAGTGGTGACGGCCTTAGCCTGGGCCTGAGGGGGATAAGTGGTATCGATGGAGGAACAGGACTGGACTTTAGGGTTCACCTCCAGTTGAGAAGGCAATTTTTTGGGGTCTTTAGCACTCAACTGACTAGCAATCTGTCCTAACTATGCCTCAAACCTCGCCATTTGTTGATTATTCTTTGCCAATTCTTATTGCTAGTTCTGAATGAACTGCATTATTTTCATCATGTCATTACTAGAAGGTTGGCTATTAAAAGGAGCAAGTAAAGCCTGAGGTTGAGGAGCACTAGTGAGACGAGCTGATTAAGATGATAGAAACCTGGGGGATATTAAGGATGGGATCGCTGCTAAGGTGGAACCTGAGGATGTGAACTAGACTCATGCTAACCTTGTCTCCAAGAAAATTTTGGGTTGTCCCTTCAACCTGGATTGTATGTGTTCGAGTATGGATTATACTCATGAGAATAACCTTTTGTGGCACGCACTTGCTCTTTCATGAATTCAAGAAATTTAGATGCTAAAGGGCAAGCTATGGTCTCATGAGACGACTTAGAACACAGTGCACAAACTTCAACAACTAAAGGGGCGGAGGAAGAACCTATGGAACTAGTCCTATGACCTTGGGATAAATAAGACAAAGAAATGAATTGATCTGGCTTATTTGTCAAAGCCTCAACCTTAGCGGGTAAATCTAAAGAAACTCTAACCTCACTAGCACTTCTCTTGTTGCCTCCCTGACTAGACCTATCCATAGCAAAATTTTGAAAAGAATTTTCAACCGTCATTTCTATTTTCTCCCATGCCTCAATTGGTCTCAAAAGATAGAAGCCACCACCAGATGTAGCATTGACCATCATCCTATTTTGTTCATTTAAACCTCAAAAGAAATATTGCAATAGGTCATGATTTCATACCCGTGGTAGGGACATTATCTAAGAAGATCCTTGAACCTCTCCCAAGCCTCATGAAAGGATTCTAGATCATGTTGGAAGAAAGTCATAATAGCAGTCCTAAGGTCGACCGTCTTGGCCATGGGATAAAATTTTTGAAAGAACTTAGATTGAAGCTTAGCCCATGTAGTATTGCAACCATTAGGTAAGAAATGTAACCAAGCCCTAGCCTTGTCCTTAAGAGAGAAAGGAAACAATCTTAGACGTATAACCTCTTTGGAGACATTAGGGACATGAAGAGTGGAACTCATCTCAACAAAATCAGTGATATGATCTAGAGGACTCTCATTGCTTCTCCTGTAGAAGGAAAAAAGCATAGCCAACATATTAAGCTTACTCTTGAAGTTTGTCTCCCCCAAACCCAGAATTTGAATAGCAAAATTAGGCTCAAAGGCTTCGGGGAGAAAAAATTGCCTAAGAGTGGGTTCCTCATCTATGGGTGGATCTGATCTATAGGGCTCTCGTCTAAAATGATCTTGGGCTTGATGCCTATGGTGATCATGAGGTGGAATGGGATTCATCAGGGTATTGAAAGGATTAGGAGGATGATTGGGATTGGCCACCTCGTCAAGAAGATCTCCTAAATTCCTAAAACGTCTAGCAATTCTATCAGGTTTGGTATTAAAAGGAACTAGGGGATTTCTAAAGGATCTCCTACCAAGCATGCACAAACTATCCTAACTTCGACCACTTCAACCCTCGAAAACTTCAATATTCCGAAAACTACAGCAAATAAACCATAATCCTAGAAAGTCTACTGAAAACAAAGACAAAAGCTGAAATAGATAAACAAAAACTAAAGCAAGATAATATAAACAATAAACAAGATAAGCAAAAACTAGACAAACTATAAAGGAAAAGCAAGAAAACAAGAAAAGGAACAACTAAAACACACAAACAAAGAATGCAAAACATCGTGCATCCCCGACAACAGCGCCAAGAACTTAATCGTCGTCTTTTGAGTGCAAGCTCTAACGAGCAGCAAGCGCACGGATCAGTGTAGTAAAATGTATGCAAGTGTGGGGTTGATTCCACAAGGAGGCTATGTTGTAAGATGGATTCTATGTGTGTGTTCTAGAGTATGCCTAAAAAGAAACCTAAACTATCTATTTTTGGGATTTTGGATGGTTGGGAGCTCTAGCTAAAATGAATTAAACTAAACTATAAGAATGGAAAAAATAGGGAACAGGCTAATCTAGAGAAACTAACAGATGGAAAGGTCTTAGGGTGACTTCAACTTATGAATGCATGATTCTATACTCAAATGCTATGGGATTAAATAATAATGGCTTACTTTAATAATTGCTCTTAACTACAGCGTGGTCCTTATGACCTAGGGCCTTACGAGTGACCAATTAGATTCTTAGGTGACTTAGAATAAACCTACCCTAGTATCTAAATCATTGGCTAGATTTAAAGCCAAGACCTAGTGTCACTAAGGTCAACTAAACCTATCTTGAAACCTATTGGCTAGATTTAAAGTCAAAGGAGACTCAGCCTAGGCTAGGCCTAAATTACTTGCCATCATTCTTTGGTCACTACAGCAAGATTTGACTTGCTAGCACATTCATACATGTTCGAGGCCAAGGTGTTCGTGAATAAAAGGATCTATTCAACTACCAAACATCGTCATGCTAGGATCACACCATTAGAAGAAATTAACAACCACCATGTATGCATTATTGAAGTCATATTCACTACTAGGAATGCAAATATACATATAAACATGAATATAAGCATTACCCACTTCATATCATCCACATATAAACACATAGACATGATTATACCATGGATTAGATGTGTTTAGTAATAAATAGACTTCAATTTATACATATGCTACTTATTTAGGCATTTTAATCAAATACTTAGACATGAATGAGAAAATAAACATTTGAACAAGAAAATCAAACATGTATATATTCAGTCATTTAATCCCATATCATAAGAGTATATAGCTAACCCATTACATAAGTTAAATCACCTTACACAAGTCTACTCAATCATAATAAGAGATAGAATAAAAGAGAGTGTATGCAGCTTCCCTTTCATCCTAGCTAATCTTGTACAAAGCTCTTGAGCAAACTTGAATCCAAATGTTTGAAATCCTCTAAATCCTCTTGCTTCAAGATAATGAAATGTGTGAGAGAGTATGTGTGATATGGGTGAAGATTAGGATTAAATGTGTGCGTGATGGGAGTGTTTAGATCCTTTTCAGAATTGTCAAAAAGATTCCCCTCTTTAAGTCTGAAAATTGGGCTTTTATATCAGCTCTTTACGCAATGTCAGTCAACCTAGCCGGTCGACCAGCTTCTCCTCTTAGCTCGGCCAGCTTTTTGGTAATGCTCTCTGGACTAGCCGGTCAACTTAGCCAGTCAATCGGCTTAGGAGGGGTGGTTGTCCGACTATTTTTAGCACCTTTCTAGAGTGGCCGGTCGATTAGCTCCTTCTTCTTAGGTCATCTGGTTGACTTTCTTTCTCCATTCTTTGTCCTTCTGGCGTCCGATTTTCTCTTTTTGACTCGTACATCTCCCATCTTCATCACCTATTATCGTTCAATCTCGATCTTAACCCAGAGTTCACGTAAATCATTGAAAACAAGTAATTAGTGTAGCAATTTGTCTCTTAAACCCAATATGTACATTTGTTTACGATTAAGCCTATTCTTATCAAAAGCACTAGACCAATGCATCTTTATGAGCACTTAATACCTCTTAAACATAGACAAATAACATTGCAAACACACACAAAAACACAACACATCAGGAGGCTATCTTTGTGTGTAGCTCCAAGTGAAAATGCATCCTACACTAGCTACACGTGGTCTTACCTACCCTTTTTAGGGTTTTTTGGATTGATTGAAGCTCTAATTTAAACTTAAATTGAGGGAAATATACCTAACTAATGGGAATAGTAGTATAAACAAGCTATGGAAGTGAGGATCTACAAGGGTTTAGGAGAACTTAAGGGTGATTGTTCCTTTGGAATGAATTTGGGTTCCTAACATCGTTTTAAGGCTATTGATGGTTTGATTACTTTAATGGCGGGCTTAGTTTACTAGACTTACCACATCTAACTATCGATGCAAACCTATTCCTAACTGGGCCCAATTAGAAGTATAGGTTTGTCCTAACTACCTTTGGCTTTTGGACCCAGCTCTAAGTCCCTTTGGTGTTGATTAATGTCCTAATAGGGAGTCCAATCTTTTAGTTTTGTTTCAAACTAGAGATTAAGTCCCTTAGGTCAAGCAAGTAATAGTGGTACCCTTTTAGCCATGTTTCATGCTAGAGATGTTTACCTACTATATTAAAGGAATGAAAAACAAAATTAATTAACAAAAATATAGTTGCAAGTAGAGCTCATGCCATTAGCATGGATTAAGGCTAAGGTGAGGCCACTACTATTATTATCTAAGCATAAATTACCTAGGCAAACTCATAGAGATAATTCATCAAACACCTTGACAGGTTCAATTTCAAGCCATAGGAATGTAAGAACAAAGCAAGCATATACAGCCATCAAAATCTCAAAGTAAGTGTTTAGATCCTTAACGCATTACAAAAATAGCAATCATCCCTAATCTAGAGATAATCTAACATAGTATAGACAAGAATAAATAGAAGAATGTAGAGCTCTCTCATTATCCTTGCTTGCTCTTTACAAATCTTGCTCTAAACCCTACAAATCCTTGTTTGATCTTCAAATCCAAGCTTGTTTATGGATGGAATTGATGTGGATTGTATGTGTGAGGTAGGTGAGTGATAGAATTAGGTTTTGGTGTAATGGGTATGGAAGAGAGTGAAAGATTATAACTTGTTCTCCTATAAAATGGCCAAAAGATGGCCTATATAGCCAATTTTTCGCGAGTACCAGAACACCTAACCGATGCACCGATACCAAAGGACCTCAATTCCACCAAAGGAGGGTTTCTCACTAGTTTTACCAGCCTAGTGAGCTGGTACACCGGTTCTCTGAAGGGCACTTAGCAGGCTCTTATTGTTTTGCTCCGTTCGGCTTCGTTTTGGCTCCAATTTGTGTACGATTTTTTCTATGGCTTCGTATCGCTTCTGAGAATCTCCCAAGCCATTTATCTTCATCTTCTGCACCCCATAAACATGTCCAAAAATAGTCCATCTCCCCGTTGGTTGCAAGCTCCAAATTTGGCTCCCGTTGCAAAGGTTTTGCCCGATTAATTCGTTCTTCGTCCGGGAGCTTGCAAATGCAATCTTCTTGCTTTCTTCTCATCCAAAACACCTTTGGCTTGGCTTCATCATCACATCTTCATCATTTTAAGCTCCAAGCATTCTTCCAAATCTCACCTAAAAGACAAGTTAAGTGCACTTTAGTGTAGCATTTATGCTTTAAGCTCAAATATAGACATCTAAAGCCTAATATGCTCAAGTATGATATAAATGCTATACTAATATACCTAATAGAGTATAAAACACCTCAAAATAGGTATATAAATACAATGAAAATCACACACGAAACCAACACATCAACACCCCCAAGCCTTCTCCTTACTTGTTCGCAAGCAAGCCCAATCTTAAGTTTATTTCTGAAGCCGATGCAAAGGGTTACCTAGGGGATTGACTCATTATCAAGATTCGTCTAAGAAGTATAAAGGGGGTATTCCTATTGTAGAGAGATCCCCAAATCCCAAGTAGTCAAACTGCCACAAGCTTAGGATTCTAACTCACACACACGGAAGGTTGATATTTCGTGGCCTCCCCAACATACACAAAGCCTCAAAGACAATAAAAGAGAATAAACAAAGACAATGGCTTATAAAAGCTTTATTGGCTTATAGACAAAGAGGATAACTTATGCTAAGTTGACATTGTGTCGCTTATGCACTTATTCACAAAACTTTTTGATGCCTTTGGCTTTTTCTCTTTTTCAATTTTTTCAATTTATCTACTTCTTTTCTCATCTTTTTGCACCATTTTTGCCTTTTTCAATTATTTTTTGAATTTTTCATACTTTGCATTGCATAACAAAAAGAGAAAGAAAAAGAAAGGCTAAGGCACATCAATAAGAACCAATCAAGAATGAGGCACTCATATCAACAACATTTTTCTTCACTCTTTCCTACCAAGCTATGTGGTGGCTACAAAGGGCATTCTTAAAGGTCCTCACTCCCCAAAACTTTCAAGGGCATCCCTTCTAAAACTCGATTTTCAATCCACTCAATCACTTCCCTACAATGCTACTCATATTCACCAATCAATTGAGTAAATCACAATAGCCAGCACAATGATCAACCAAGAAATAAATAACTCTTCATGCATTAAAATTTGAAAAATTTTCACCATTTTTAAGCACATAATACACATTTACCCTAATCAAGGCTTATAACAATAAAACCAAACTCTCATCCTCAAGCAAATAAAGTAAGGCCACATAACAAGCAATTAGGCATCACAAAGCACGTAAGGGTGGTGGGGTTGAGATGGATAAGAAGGGACAAATGGAGGGTGGATAGATACAACCTTGTGTAGCATTAAGCCGTGCATGGCATGTTTTGATGATTGTGTCCATTAACTTCTTTTACACCAAATTTCCACTCAACTCAAAAGATCTACAATGGAAATCAATAAACACAACATTAAAAGCTAACAATGGCAAGTGTAAATGATAAGGCTTTATGTATGGAAAGCAACAGACATAAGGGAAACCAAAATGAAAAGAAAAGAAATGAAAAACAAAATCTGCTAAGAAAAGAAAAAGTAAAGAACTCATCAATCAAACTCTAACTATCAAAATTTCTAGGGTGCCTCCTAGTAGCGTTAGATTTTACACCCCCAGCTGGGTGGTAATGTTAGGGCTAGTAGTGCTTAAAATCCTTGGACATGTATTGTTAAATAAGCAAATTAGCATAAAAAAAAGTAGCAAATAGATGCAACAAATGAAAAATGCAATCAACACCACGTATCCGACACCTTAAAGATTTGAACTCACGCCCTAAGAATGTGTACACAGGATCATGTTGGGCATCTTCAAATAAAAGAAATGGATCAAAAAAATGTGCATCTTATGCGGTAGGTTGTAACAAACGGTGCAACAACACACTCTTCTATGCTTGGGTCAAACACTCAAATCTCTTCTCTCAACCTCAACTCACTAGTAGCTAACCTAAACTTTAACGAAATCCAAGAAGAAAATGAAACATTATTCTCCATATGATTGAGAACAATAGGCATAGATGAGGACCCTGAAAGAGTAGAAAGTGTACCTAGCGGAAGCTTGAGACTACTCTCAACTAGGGAAGGATCTATGGCAATGGTCTCACTAGATCTAAAAGTAGATAAGAGAATGGAAGAGGTATTCAATTTAGAAAGAGAGATGCCAGAGTTAATTGAAATAATAATCTCATCAAGCTCACCAATATCGGTCGGGGCTAAGAGTGAATCAAAAGACTTCTCGACACGTGAATCAGGAGTATCTATTAAGGAAAGCACATCACTCTCTAAGTAAGTCTCAATAAAAGCCCCCAAATTCAACTGCTTGATAATAGTGTCAAGCACAGCTCTGTCTTCTAAGGACAAGAAAGAATCATGGGGATATCATCTCTAGAAGCCACAGACTCTATGAAGAAACAATTCTCCTCATCACCTGTTCTATCTTTAGTGGCAAACTCAGCACCCCTAACCTTTGCCTTCAAATTCCCAAACGTGAACTCAATGATTCCTGTCTTACAATGAATCACTGCATTGGCAGTCGCTAAAAATGGTCTCCCCAAAAGGAAAAGTGTCATATTCCTAGTGTTATGACCTAGATGCATGTCTAGAACAATGAAATCCACAGGATAGTAAAATTCTCCAACTTTAACTATGACACCTTTAACTATCCCTCAAGGTCTTTTCTCACTCTTATCGGCCAACTGTAAAACCACATTGGTGGGCTTCAATGCCTCCAAACCTAAATGTTTATACACAAAAAAGGGAATAAGATTGACACTAGAACCTAAATCAAGTAAGGCATAGGCTACCGGGTGATTACTAAAAGTACAAGAGACAGTAAAGGCTCCAGGATCACTAAGCATAAATCTCTAAAGAATTTAGCATAAGCCGGTATCTTCTTAATGGCTTCAATTAAAGGTAGAGTGACATTAATATCCTTAAGAGGATCTAAAATCCTTGATTCTTTGTCGTCCTCAACATTCTTAGACCTCTCTAATGCTAAGGGAAAAGGAACTCTAGAAGTAGCATCATGAGATTCAATAACTTGTTTCCCTTCTCTACGTGGTAGATCAACACTCACCTCAATTTGATTCTTCCCTTTCTCTTCAGACTCTCTAGTCTTCTCCTTATGCACACTAGTCTCTCTATCAACACATGTCGTTTTAGGCCTAGCTCTACTCATGGACTCTTCCACCTGATTACCTATAACCCTACCACTTCTCAAGGTCATAACACCCTTAGCCTATGCATAATCACTCAGAGAAGGGCTAGAAGTGCTACACGAATCTCTAGGACTTGGATCACGATAAACAGGTAGCTTTCCTGGGTCTCTATAGCAAACTTGTTCAGCAAGATGTCCTACTTGGTTCTTTAACTCCCCAATTGCACTCTAAAACATTTGCTTTTGGGATGCTATCATCTATTACTAAGCCTGCACCTTTTAGTGAATAAATCAATCATACGGTCAACTACAGGCTGAACAGGTGGAACAGAACGACGGGAGTAGACTAAAATGACTATTGTGACAAACTAGGATACCTAGGCTTAGAAACTGCCTGATAAAACCCTAGAGGACTAGGAAGTGACAATCTAGGATGATTCTGGAATGAATAAGAAGAACTTGTATTGTTGTGAGACTATACTGTCTTGGAATAATCACGCCACCTGAGTTCAGGTGGGTGAGAAGGAGTAGATGAGCAACCTTGATTGGCAAGAACGTGTTTTTGTATAAACTCAGGGAACTGTGGGGTGAGAGGGCATGCTATGGTGGCATGGCTAGGCTCAGAGCACAAAGCACACACCTCCACAACACTAGGAGAATCAGGAAAAAATGCACAAGGAGTAGAACAATAAGTGGATATAGCTCTTAAAGACATAAACTAGTCAAACTTCCTAGCGAGAGCTCTTGCCTCAATAGCTAAATCATCATTTGAGTCAACCTCGAACATACTACTAAGAGTGGCATTCCTAGTTTCCTTCCCTTCTCTCTCAAAATTAGCATTCTGGAATAAGCCATTCGTCATAACCTCTAGTTTTGACCAAGCCTCATCGGGTGTCAAATCTAAGAACCCCTCACTACTCAAAGCATTGACCATTAGCCTATAAGGTGAAGTCAAGCCTAACTAGAAAATTTGGAGCAATTCATGTAAATCATACCCATGATGTGGGCATTGGCGACAAAGCTCATTGAATCTCTCCCAAGTCTCGTGAAGAGGATCTAATTCTTGTTATGCAAACGTCATGATCTCTACCCTAAGAGTGGTTGTCCTAGTTGTTAGGAAAAATCTACGAAGAAACTTAACTTGAAGCTTATTCTAACTTGTGATAGACTCATGGGGTAAGGACTTGAACCATTGCCTTGTTTTATCTTTTAAAGAGAAAGAAAAATCTAAGCCTAACTTTCTCGGAAGAGACGTCTCAAAAATGAATGGTAGAGCATATCTCAAGAAATGCACCTATATGAGTATGGGGATTCTCCTAATTATGGCCATAGAATGATGGAAGCATTTGCAAGGTCTCAAGCCTAATCTTAAAGGTCGTATCTCCTGGGGTCAGTAGTTGAATAGGCATGCAAGGTTGATAAGTGTCAAGCTCAAGATATTGCCTCAAGGTCTTGGCTCTAGGAGGAGGATCGGGATTAGGATTGGCCATCTATTCAAGAATGCAAAATAACCTAATTCTCCTTCCACACTTTAACCCCTGAAACTTCAATTCAATAAGCAACTACCTACCACAAACACCTAGAACCTAAGAAAAATGCAAAAGAAAACACAAGCACAATAAGTAACCTAAACTAGCAATATCAGAATAAGTAAAAGAAACACACAATGAAAATAAGTATATAGATGATAAACAAACAAGAAAAATATATACAACACATGACTAATGAAAAACACACAAAAACAAAGAAACCTACAACCGGCCTCCTCAGCAGCAGCACCAAAAACTTGATCGTAAACCTTTAAGAGTGTTACCCGTAAGCGCACAGGTCGTGATAGTATAGCGTGTACGAGTGTGGGGTCATGTCCACGAGGAGGCTATCTATGTGTATGGATCTAAGTGAAAATGTGTTCTACACTAGTTACGCGTGGTCTTACCTACTCTTTTAAGGGTTTTTGGATTGATTGAAACTCTAATTTAAACCTAAACTAAGGGAAATAAACCTAACTAATGGGAATAATGGTATAAACAAGCTATGGAAGTGAGGATCTACAAGGGTTTAGGAGAACTTAGGGGTGATTGCTCCTTTGGAATTGATTTGGATTCCTAACGTTGTTTTGAAGCTATTGATGGTTTAACTACTCTAATGGCAGGCTTAGTTTACTAGACTTACCACATCTAACTATCGGTGCAACCCTATCCCTAACCGGGCCTAATTAGAAGTATAGATTCATCCTAGCTAGTTATGGCTTTTGGGTCAAGTTCTAAGTCCCTTTGGTGTTGTTTAATGTCCTACTAGGGATTCTAAGCTTTTACTTATGTTTCAAACTAGAGATTAAGTCCCCTAGGTCAAGCAAGTGATAGTGATACCCTTGTAGCCATGTTTCATGCTAGAGGTGATTACCTACTATATTAAAGGCATGAAATGTTAGGATTAGTATGCCCTAAAGCTCACTTGTACATGACATTTTGGATATGAAACAATGTATAATCATATTTTTGTTAAATGGCATTATGAGTTTCTTACATATAATCTCTGTTATGTTTTATCGATGCATGTATGAAGGTCCTTTGACTTTCACTAATGACTTGGGTGCGCAGTGAGGCTGGACACATAGCAGGTCCAAGTCTAGATTTAGTCACATCATAAATTGAATCCATAACCAAATAAGTAGTGTTGGGCACTCTACTGGGATAAGGTTATATTAAGCAAGTCTTCTCTTTGAGGGTGATCTACCTAGGTCATTGGAGGACTTTCTGGATTTGTCTCAATAGTACGTGTGTCACGTATTGGATAGGACCATTGTGAGTATGTTTTCTAGCGACGTACTATTAAAGAAAGAAAACAAGACACTCACTGCTACTAAATGATCATTGCTCTTAATCTTGAGTATATGTGGCTGAACTAATGAAGTTAGGGTTTAGTACTTTGATTCACTGTGGGTGAGATCTTATTTTATTAGGATCAACAGCCTGTGCATTGAGTGCTAAGTTCTAATTAATTAGAACATGCATATGCAAAATGGAATCTATGTGCCCCCTTTGGGATTGTCCAAATTTATCATCCGAATCTAGATCTAGTGATACTACCTTTATAGGTGTGTCAGTCATATGGCTTGAGGGTCGCTCCCAAGATCAAGAGATTCCATGACCAAGGATGGTTGGCAATAGGACAAGAAACCCAACGGAAAAAGATACAGCTAAGGAGGTGATAGTACACAGGCCAAAGGACCGATCTTAGCTGTGGGTATACATAGAGAGGCATTATGGTCAGTTATTTAGTAGGTCAAAGACAAAGTTCACATTCTTTTGTGATAAGCTTTTGGGTAATGACAATTATTCTAGGAGTGCAACTTTGATCTTATGGTGGAATAGATCGAAGTTAAAAATAATTATTATGTCGCCTAGATCGGGCAAGGATAATTTTAATTATTTTTGGAAGCCAATGATAATTGTGTCTTCTTGGTCCCTTCCCTAGTTGAAATGACTTTGAGAGAGTAATCTTGAAAGAGCAAATTCCATATTGTGGTAGTAGTCTTATTGGGCCAAAGCTTGAAATTGGGTTTGGATTTTCTTTAGAGTCCAAGATAACCTAATTGGGCTAGGATGGTTTCCTATTGGGCTTGGGCCTCCACATGGATTATGGACTATGTGTTGGACTTGGATAATGGGCTTGGCCTAAGTCTTCTAAGACAAGTGGACAACTTGCAAAATACTACAAAAACAAGTGGACAACTTGCACAAGTCTTCCAAGACAAGATTGACAAGTTTCAAAAAGGAAATACTACATGGAAATTTTCTCCCACATTGAAAGTTTAGCAACTTTAGATGCCAAGGTTCTCTCTATAAATAGACAAGACCCTACACCTTTTATGTATTCCACTTTGTAGTTGATTTCTTCCTTTTTGGCAAGAAAATACTACAACACATAGTACACACTTATTGTGTGATTTTTGCTTTAGTTTTTTAAGAGCATATTACTTTGCTTATTCCCACACAAGAGGCTATTCTCTCAAGATAAGTCTCTTTAATCATAGGGAAGAAGACTAGGGAGTTGCTTATTGTGACACCCTTATAGCAAATTTTGGTGGCCTTGTTCGTGAACGGGAATAAAGCTCATGACCGGTTTTAGCTTCATCAAAGGCCCCACGCTTCAAGAGGTTAGCTTTATATATTTTGCAAGTACTAGTTATATTCTATATATGTTCTTAAGCATGTTCTTGTGTGTGTAATGTGGATCTTTTATTTTCCTAGCATGTTTTCTTAGTTATAATTTAGAAAATATGGACTAGGATACCCCACACTTAATAATATCGATCCTACAATTGGTATCAGAGCTTAGGCTCACACACAACATGCTTAGACTATGCAAGAATATTGTATTTGCATAAATATATATTAGTCATCTTGTGAGTGACAAGATTAGGAAATCTTGTGTTGCATATACTTGTGGTTTTATGCTTGTATGTGCAGGTGATATAAAAATCCCTTTGATGGTTCGTATGTATGCATGATAGAGTTTTCGTGTACGGTCAACAAAGCTTGGCCATAAGCGATTTCATGTATAAAATATTTCTTGTTATTGCTTTTAGTTTCATTTAAAAGAAGCATAGGATGTTTTGATATCCTTGTAATGTTTCTTTATGAAGCTTGTATTAGCAATAGCAAAGTGTATTATTGTAATCTTTGAAGACCAAGAAGAAAAACAAGACAACAGCATATAGGAATACTCTACCTGGTAAGCAAGCCGGACGACCGAGTGGACTTAACCGGTCGACCGGCTAATCCAGAGAGCAAAAAATTCATGAAGCAATTGGAGCCGGTCGACCGGCTCTTATTGACGGTAGACCGGCTGAGGCAGAAAAAGCTACTATGTGTGCTCTTTTTGTTGAAGACTACAGGGAGCCATCAAAGAGGGATTCTAACATATTTTTGGTGGATGTTTATAATGCATTGATATATGTTTTAACATATTTGCATTAGCATGATTGCCACCTAGAAATATGTCCACTCATTAAGGTTTATAAAAATTAGTCATACATATGAGTTGATTCTCAAAGATAGTTAAGTTTATGAGAATGGCTTAGACAAGAGAATTATAAACGGCTATGTCTAAAGATGCCATGAGATCTCATGACAACATTAAAAGAACTTAACTTGAGATTTACATGTATATATATCAACCTAAGGGTCTATGCACCCAGATTTAGGTAAGAGATCTATTGTGATATTGCAATGTTTTAGTAACACAAAGGGGATTTACATATATCCAAAATGTGTTTAGATCTAAAACAAAGCAAGAATATCAAAGGAAACCCTTAAGTTAAAATATTGAGTGGGAGAGGGGACTGGAAATACCCCACGACTTTCTATATCCGATTCACGTTAATAATAAATGTCATTAACTTCCCCAACGGAAGGTGACATTTTGTCTAGATTTAACAAGGTGAAACATAAAATGTTTATTCAAAAGGGTGTTAGTAAGTTCGGCCATCCCATCGATGGAGTTCTTCACTAAAGATCGCCTTACATAACATTGATTAAAGTCACTACCCTATCGGAGGGCTTAAATCAAGAATGTTTTAGGAATAAACATTAGGAATGGGTGTACACTCAACTTAAATGGTAGGTTCGGCTATCCTATCGATAGAGTTCGCTACGGATTTAAGAAGCCAAACAAAGCGATGATTGAATTATTCAATTGGATCATATCCAGACAATTGTTAATTCAAATAAGTGGTGGCACTTAACTTAACATTCATAAGTTCGACCATCCCATCAGTGGAGTTCTTATGAGGATGTTGAGACACTGTTACATCGAGTAGTTTAAAGGGTTGATCTGCTCAAAGGCAAATGATGTAAAAAGTACTCGTATGTTTTATTTCCAAAGAAAGCATACATATTATACATGCATCAATTTTGTACTCATAAATTAATTATGATTATATTGTTGTATCCAGAAGAATGTCTTCGTTCAGTCCACTAGCTACAATTCTCAAAGAGCACAAGCTCACTGGACCGAATTTTGTGGACTGGGAACGAAACTTAGACATAGTACTCACTGCAGAAGAGTACAAGTATGTCCTAACAACTCCTTGTCCTGTTGTGAGGGCTAACTCTTCTGAAACCCAGAAAGATGCTGAGGCAAAATGGCAGAAAGCCAACAGTATGGCCAAGTGCTATATAATGGCTTCTATGTTAGATATTTTGCAGAGCAAGCATCATCATATGGAAACTGCAAAAGAAATCATGACCTCACTGTCTCGTATGTTTGCTGATAAGAGCAGGCCCGCAAGGCAAGGTGCTCTTAGAGAAATTATGAATCAAAGGATGGTAGAAGGAGCATCCGTGGGAGCATATGCTCAAAATGATGGATTGCTTCAATCGCTGAGATCCTAGGAGCAAACATAGATGAACAATTTTAGGTAGTCATGATTTTGGAGACTCTACCGCCATATTATAATCTGTTCAAGCTTAATTATAATATGAGTAAGATGAACATGGATATGACGGAATTAATGAAAGAGCTCCTAGCTGCAGAAGCCATAATGAAAAATAAAGGCCACATAAATATGGTTCAAGCATCCACTTCTGGACTTAACCCGAAAGGGAGAAAGTTCAAAGGAAAGGGAAAGCAAAAACGTGGTCAAGGGAAAAAGAAGAAAAGTGGTGAACAGCCCAGGCAGTTAACAGGTGAAAAGCCCAAGGGCAAATGCTTTAAATGTGGCCTAAAAAGACATTGGAAAAAGGATTGCCCGAAGTACTTGGCTCGAGGCCAGAAAGGTACACCTCTTTTGTTCTACATTGAAACCTGCTTAGTGGTTGATTCTACTGATTCTTGGATTGTAGACTCTGGAGCCACTAACCATATTTGCAATTCTTTGCATTGGTTTGAAATGAAGGAACTAGCTAAAAGGAGTTTGCTCGAGGTTGGGTAATGGAGCAAAAGTATGGGCTGCGATGGGAGGAATGTGCTTAAATTTTCCTGTAATAGGAAGATATTTTTGAACAATGTTTATTATGTTCCGGATGTACGTAAAAACCTTATCTCTGCTTTCGCAATTAATATTAGAGGGTTTTGCATTAATTTCCATTCGTGTTGATATCTCAGAGAGATGGAAATATTATTTGTTTCGGTAGCATGCATGATAATTTGTTCTATATAAAACCTATTACAAACTCATTGCATAATATAGAACAAACTAATTCCTGGAAAAGGAAGGTTTCTTCGACCAATGATACATATCTTTGGCACCTACGCTTAGGACATATCAGTCTAAAGTGAATTCGGAGATTAGTCGAGGATGGGCATCTTAGCTCATTAGATCTCGAAGATCTACCTCCATGTGAATCTTGTCTCAAAGGGAAGATGACTAAACGGTCATTTTCTTCTAAAGGAGAAAGGGCCAAAGAAGTATTGGAATTGGTTCACACTGATGTGTATGGTCCTATGAGCAAACCAGCACGAGAAGGTTATGAGTATTTCGTTACTTTTACTGATGATTACTCTAGGTATGGATACGTATATCTAATGCGACGCAAGTCTGAATCCTTTGAGAAATTCAAAGAGTTCAAAGCTGAGGCAGAGTGGAAATTAGATAAACATATCAAAGCCCTTTGGTCTGATCGAGGTGGCGAATACCTCTCAGGTGAGTTCAGAGACTATCTTACACAAGAAGGGATAGTGTCTCAATTGACTGCACTGAGGACTCCTCGGAAAATGGTGTAGCAGAGAGAAGAAATCGTACCCTATTGGATATGGTTAGGTCAATGATGAGTCATGCATCATTACCTTTATCTTTTGGAGTTATGCCATTGAAACAGAAGATACATCTTGAACTTGGTACCATCCAAATCGGTACCTAGGACACCTCAAGAAATGTGGGTGGCGTAAGCCTAGTCTAAATCATCTCCACATTTGGGGCTGTCCAGCTTATGTACTTAATAGTAATGCTTCAAAATTGGAACCAAGATTCGAGTTATGCTATTTCATTGGATATCCTAAGGGAACCAGAGGTGGGATCTTTTATAATCCTAAGGAGCAAAAGGTGTTTATAAGCACCCATGCTAGATACTTAGAGAATGATGAAATGGTCCAGAAAACACCAGATTCTGAAGTTGTTCTAGATGAGATTTCACAAGAATCTCCAGTAACACCTGTGGTAACTGTGCATGAAAAAGAACAGCATATTACACCTAATATATCGGAGCATCGTCGTAGTGGGAGAATATCCAAGCATCCTGATAGATACTATGGAGAGTCCTTTCAGACTTCTTCAGAGAATCAGGTGGTGGATCTCGTAAGTTATGATGAAGCAGTTTCCGACATAGATGCCGACAAATGGCATAAGGCAATGGATTCAGAGTTAGAATCTATGTATTCTAACAAAGTCTGGGATCTTGTAGTTGCACCTGAAGGGGTAAAACCTATAGGGTGCAAATGGGTCTACAAGAGAAAAAGAGGAGTTGATGGAAAAGTTGAAACCTTTAAAGCAAGGTTGGTGGCGAAAGGTTATACTCAGAAAGAAGGGATCGATTATGAGGAAACTTTCTCACCAATAGCCATGCTTAAATCCATTAGGGTACTTCTTGCCATCGCTTGTCATTATGACTACGAGATATGGCAAATGGACGTCAAGACAGCCTTTCTTAATGGGGAACTTGACGAGACCATTTACATGACACAACCAGATGGATACATTGCTAAAGGCCAGGAACATATGGTTTGTAAATTAAAGAAGTCCATTTATGGATTAAAACAGGCATCTAGAGCATAGAACATCAAATTTGATCAGGTAATTAAATCTTATGGTTTTGATCAAAATATTGATGAACCTTACGTGTATAAAAGGTGTAATGGAAATGTCAGTAGCTTTTTGGTTACGTATGTGGATGATATCCTACTAATTGGAAATGATGTGGGGATGCTATCATCCATAAAGGTTTGGCTTTCTACTCAATTTCAAATGAAGGATTTAGGAGAAGCTAGTTATGTTCTAGGCATCAAGCTTATGCGAGATCGTAAGAACAGAAGGCTAGCCCTATCTCAAGCTTCATTTATTGAGAAGATATTAGTCAGGTTTAACATGCAAAACTCTAAGAAGGCCTTGTTACCTTCTAGACATGGAGTTTATCTATCTCGGGATCAATGTCCTAAAACACCTGAGGAGATAGAGAGCATGAAGCGAGTTCCTTATGCTTCAGATTGGAAGTCTCATGTATGCCATGTTATGTACTAGACCGGATATACGCTTTCTTTGTTGGCATGGTTAGTAGATATCAGTCAAACCCTGGACCGGCACATTGGGTCGTGGTTAAGCATATATTCAAATTCCTGCAAGGAACAAAGGATTATGTGCTAGAATACCATGCAGATGATCTAACATCATTAGCCTATACAGACTCGGATTTCCAGTCTGACAGAGATTCCAGGAAGTCTACTTCTGGATATGTTTTCACTCTGTCAGGAGGAGCTATTTCATGGAGAAGTGTGAAGCAAAATTGTATTGCTGACTCTACCATGGAGGCCGAGTATGTAGCAAAGATCCGAGGTGCGAAAGAGGCGATGGTTAAGAAAGTTCTGTTAGACCTAGAGATTGTGCCGCAACTCACGGACCAATAATGTTGTATTGCGACAACAACGGTCTTTGTTTCACAGTGCAAAGAGCCCAGGAATCACAAAAAGGGTAAACACATTGAATGGAAATATCATTTGATTCGTGAGTTTATCCAAAGAGGAGATGTAGTAGTTGACAAGATAGCTTCAACAGAAAACTTGGCAGACCCATTTACGAAAACTCTTTCAGAGAAAGTGTTTGCCACACATTTAGAGTCTTTGGGTATTAGGCTTTGCAGAAGTAATCTTTAGTGCAAGTGGGAGATTGTTAGGATTAGTATGCCCTAAAGCTCACTTGTACATGGCATTTTGGATATGAAACAATGTATAATCATATTTTTGTTAAATGGCATTATGAGTTTCTTACATATAATCTCTGTTATGTTTTATCGATGCATGTACGAAGGTCCTTTGACTTGCATTAATGACTTGGGTGCGCAGTGAGGCTGGACGCACAGCAGGTCCAAGTCTAGATTTAGTCACATCATAAATTGAATCCATAACCAAATAAGTAGTGTTGGGCACTCTACTGGGATAAGGTTATATTAAGCAAGTCTCCTCTTTGAGGGTGATCTACCTAGGTCATTGGAGGACTTTCTGGATTTGTCTCAATAGTACGTGTGTCACGTATTGGATAGGACCATTGTGAGTATGTTTTCTAGCGACGTACTATCAAAGAAAGAAAACAAGACACTCACTGCTACTAAATGATCATTGCTCTTAATCTTGAGTATATGTGGATGAACTAATGAAATTAGGGTTTAGTACTTTGATTCACTGTGGGTGAGATCTTATTTTATTAGGATCAACAACCTTGTGCATTGAGTGCTAAGTTCTAATTAATTAGAACATGCATATGCAAAATGGAATCTATGTGCCCCCTTTGGGATTGTCCAAATTTATCATCCGAATCTAGATCTAGTGATACTACCTTTATAGGTGTGTCGGTCATATGGCTTGAGGGTCGCTCTCGAGATCAAGAGATTCCATGACCAAGGATGGTTGGCAATAGGACAAGAAACCCAACGGAAAAAGATACAGCTAAGGAGGTGATAGTACACAGGCCAAAGAACCAATCTTAGCTGTGGGTATACATAGAGGGGCATTATGGTCAGTTATTTAGTAGGTCAAAGACAAGGTTTACATTCTTTTGTGATAAGCTTTTGGGTAATTACAATTATTCTAGGAGTGCAACTTTGATCTTATGGTGGAATAGATCGAAGTTAAAAATAATTATTATGTCGCCTAGATCGGGCAAGGATAATTTTAATTATTTTTGGAAGCCAATGATAATTGTGTCTTCTTGGTCCCTTCCCTAGTTGAAATGACTTTGAGAGAGTAATCTTGAAAGAGCAAATTCCATATTGTGGTAGTAGTCTTATTGGGCCAAAGCTTGAAATTGGGTTTGGGTTTTCTTTAGAGTCCAAGATAACCTAATTGGGCTAGGATGGTTTCCTATTGGGCTTGGGCCTCCACATGGATTATGGACTATGTGTTGGACTTGGATAATGGGCTTGGCCTAAGTCTTCCAAGACAAGTGGACAACTTGCAAAATACTACAAAAACAAGTGGACAACTTGCACAAGTCTTCCAAGACAAGATTGACAAGTTTCAAAAGGAAATACTACATGGAAATTTTCTCCCACATTGAAAGTTTAGCAACTTTAGATGCCAAGGTTCTCTCTATAAATAGACAAGACCCTACACCTTTTATGTATTCCACTTTGTAGTTGATTTCTTCCTTTTTGGCAAGAAAATACTACAACACATAGTACACACTTATTGTGTGATTTTTGCTCTAGTTTTTCAAGAGCATATTACTTTGCTTATTCCCACACAAGAGGCTATTCTCTCAAGATAAGTCTCTTTAATCATAGGGAAGAAGACTAGGGAGTTGCTTATTGTGACACCCTTATAGCAAATTTTGGTGGCCTTGTTCGTGAACGGGAATAAAGCTCGTGACCGGTTTTAGCTTCATCAAAGGCCCCACGCTTCAAGAGGTTAGCTTTATATATTTTGCAAGTACTAGTTATATTCTATATATGTTCTTAAGCATGTTCTTGTGTGTGTAATGTGGATATTTTATTTTCCTAGCATGTTTTCTTAGTTATAATTTAGAAAATATGGACTAGGATACCCCACACTTAATAATATCGATCCTACATGAAAAACACAATTAATCAACACAAATGTATTTGCAAGTAGAGCTCAAGCCATTAACATGGATTAAGGCCTAAGGTGAGGCCACTATAATTAGCATCTAAGCACAAATTACACATGTAAACTCATAGAGGCAATTCATCAAACACCTTGACATGTTCAATTTCAAGTCATAGGAATGTAAGAACAAAGCATGTATATACAACCATCAAAATCTCAAAACAAATGTTTAGATCCTTAACCTATTACAAAAATAGCAATCATCCCTAATCTAGAGCTAATCTAATATAGTATAGACAAGAATAAAGAGAAGAATGTAGAGTTCCCTCATCCTTGTTTGATCTTCAAATCCAAGCTTATTTATGGATGGAATTGAGGTGGATTGTGTGTGTGAGATGCGTGAGTGATGGAATTAGGGTTTGGTGTAATGTATATGAAAGAGAATGAAAGTATATGACTTGTTCTCCTTTAAAATGGCCAAAAGAAGGCTTATATAGCTAATTTTTCGCGACTACTAGAACACTAAACCGGTGTACTAGTACCAAAGGACCTCAATTCCACCGAAGGAAGGTTGCTCACTAGTTTTACCAGTCTAGTGAGCCGATGCACCGATTCTTTGAAAGGCACTCAGCCGGCTCTTCTTGTTTTGCTCCATTTGGCTCCGATTTGTGCACAATTTTTTCTATGGCTTCATATCACTTCTGGGAATCTCCCAAGCCATTTTTCTTCATCTTTTGCACCCCATAAAAATGTCCAAACTTAGTCCATGTCCCCATTGGTTGCAAACTCCAAATTTGGCTCCCGTTGTGCTCGATTTTGCCTAGTTTTCGGGAACTTGCAAATGCAATCTTCTTGCTTTCTTCTCATCCAAAACACCTTTGGCTTGGCTTCATCATCATAACTTCATCATATTAAGCTCTAAGCATTGTTCCAAATCTCACCTAAAAGACAAGTTAAGTGCACTTTAGTGTAGCATTTATGCTTTAAGCTCAACTATAGACATCTAAAGCCTAATATGCTCAAGTATGATATAATTGCCATACTAATACACCTAATAGAGTATAAAACACCTCAAAATAGGATATGAAAATACAATGCAAAATCATACACGAAACCAACACTTCAAGAGTCATCAAAAACCATATTATCATCAAGATCAATCTAATCCTCACATCAAAATGTTATCTCTCTATCAACCTCTCTTTCTATTTTGATCTCCAAAACACCATCCTTTTCACCACTATTAGCCTTCTTCTTCGGTCTCGTGCTAAAGGTATCTCAACGTTCTCGCTCATAAGTTGCACACTCTCTACCATTCTCTTCAAGCACTCACCTAGAGATTGAGTTTCTTGCCTCAAATTCTCTAAGTCTCCTTATCCAAATTGAAAGAGAGATTAGAATTGCTTAAGCATTTAATCTAATTGATCCAAGGATGTGGACCTAATGGAATAAGGTTCGACCGAGTGAGAATGGTAAACATCTTAATCAGGGTCACTATAAGCACAACTATCATAATTCTTGGAGGAAGATGGATGGAAATAGATGGTGGGAAGGATGACCTCTTAATGCAAGGAGGTGGACTAAATGAAGAGTCATCTTGATCCCAATATAGAAATGCATGATGCTGTTCCTTAGAATCATGATGAAAAGATGTTGATGTATGCATGTTCATATGATTACCAAAGACATTGGGCATTGTTTGCAATCAGGAACAATGGTGAAAGGTAGGACAAGCACTAGAATAATCAGCACGGATTCCACAATGATTGCGATAATAAGATTGTACATCCCTATAGTCATGATTTCTAAATAAAGATGTATGAGATAATGTATGACTATAGGGGTCATAGTTACCACTAGCCCTAGATAGGGAATTCGCATGGGGACAACAAATGGTTCTATATTCAGGTGGTGAGGAAAAGGATACCAAAGACGACGAAGAAGCATTCGAGTCACTTATATTCAATCGAGGACAAGTATTCCTCATCAAAAAGCACAATGATTTTTTTAGATTTTTTTTCTTTTATTATTCAAAATAAATAAAACATGAAAGGAAAAGATAAAAGAACACGTAAAAAGCTAAGACACAAAAAAAAAGGAAACCAAATAACCATTGCCTCCCTAGAAACGGCACCAAGAACTTGATGTCTGCTTTAGTACATAAGCCCTAAAGACCCACAAGTGCGCGGATCATGTCTAGTATGGTGTATACGAGTGTGGGGTCAAATCTACAAGAAGGCAAAATGTGTGTGGTGTCCTAAGCTATGTGCGTCCTAAAAGGCCTACATGTTGGGTCCCTAAACTACGATCATTTTGGGTTTTTGGGATGGAATGGAGTGAGGGAAAAGTAAATATAATCTAAGTGCAAGGAAATAAAAGGTGGTGTGTGTAAGATGAGGAATCAAGTGATCTAAGGGGAGTCAAACATGGAAATGGGGAATTAGGGTAATTACTACTTGCCTATGGGTGATCACTACGTCTTTCTAGGGTTGCTTGATGGGTGTAACTGGTTGCTCTCATCTAGGCTACTAATTAATCTCCTAATAAAACCCTAAAACTTGGTGCGAGTCTGTTCCTAGGCACATCTATCCAGAGCTATGGCATGGCCCTTATGACCTAGGCATTAGGGCTACCTGGCTAGGATTCTAAGTGACGTAGACCGATCTAACCATAGCGTTTAGTCAACTAATTAGTTCCCTAATTACCCCCAAGACTTGGTGCGAGTTCGTCCATAGGCACGTCTACCAGAGCTATGGCGTGGTCCTTTTGAACCTAGCGCTATAGAGTGGACTAACTAGCTTCCTAAGTGAACTAAAGTCAACTAAACCTATCCAGACACCTATTGGCTGGATTTAAAGCCAAAGGGGACTCGACATAGGCTAGTTACTAATTATGCACCATCAATCCTTATCACAATAGTGGTAATCAACGATTGATCACAAAACATATATATTTAAGGCATGGTGTTCGAGAATATACCAGCCTATTCTACTACTAAGCACATAGACATACTTAGACCACCAATTTAAGCTATAACACCCAACATGTAAGCAATAGAAGCTATTTATGCTATTAAGTATACAAACACACACATAGACATGTATATAAGCATACCCACTTCATGTAATCACTACACAAACACATAGATATGCTAGCATAATGATTTAGAGATGGTTAATAGCATAATAGACTTCAATATACATAAACAACATTATTAAGGTAAGTTTACAAATACATAGACATGTATGTAAATTTGCTATAGAAACCATAATTATAAAAGAGTAGTAATCAATCCATAAATATAAGATATAATCACCCTACATGTTCTACTTATACATATATTAACTTGGGATACAAGGGAGAAAAGGAATATAACCTTATATCCATATTAACTTGGGATACAAGGGAGAAAAGAAATATAACCTTATATCCAAAGCTAATCCTTTACAATCCATGAGTAAAAGTCCCAAATCTTGTATTTGATCCTCTTAGATCCTTGATTCCAAGTGCTAAATGTGTTTGGGTGAGTGTTTATGAGATGGGTGAGAAAGGATTAAGGGCTTAGGGAAGTGGGAGTTCAAAGTTTGGGTGAATAATTCCTCAATTTTGATGAAAAGTCGCTTAAAATAGGCAATTTTTGTGCTCAATCAGAGGACTGGCTTAGGAGCTAATCAACTGGCCTAATGTGCTTATTTACTAACTTGACCGGGGGCCTAGGACAAGGCCTCACCCTTGGCAAGGGGTCGGCCAGCCTTGACAGTAAAATGTTCATAACTTGCTCATTTTGGCTCTGATTCGTGCGCGATATTTTTCTATTGCCATGTCCCGCTTTGAGGAACCTCCAAAGCAATTTTTCTTCATATTTTTATCCCGATAAACATCTCCAAACTTTGTTCATTCTCTCTACATCTTCAACCAAGCTCAATTGCTTCTCTCAAAACACACATCCCCACTCATGCTTGGCTGTGTCGTTCTTCGTCTAAGAGCTTCCAAATGCCCTTTTCTTCAGTCCTTTACCTCCAAAACACCTTTGGCTTTGCTCCACACCTTAAATACCATCAATCAAGGTCCAATCATCTCTCTGAATCTTGCCTAAAATAAACAACAAGCACGCATTAGTGTAACATTTAAGTTCTAAGCCCAACTATGAACACGTTAACCCTAATATTCATAAGTATGACCTAAATCCAATATTATTACACCAAATGAAGCAAAAAATACCCCAAAACAAGAATAAGAATGCAATACATAAGCACACATAAAACCAAAACATCAATAGGCAAGACCCTAAACCATTTTTAGCATCCCATTCTTGTAGTTGATCTTTTCCATTTTCGGTAAAAGAATACTACAACACATGGTACACAATTATTGCATGATTTTTTCTCTAGATTTTTAGGAGCATATTATTAAGCTTCTTCCCACACAAGAGGCTATTCTCTAAAGATAAGTCTTTTCAATCATAGACAAAAAGACTAAAGAGTTGCCTTGAGTTTATTGGCAAAACCCTTCTAGTTAAAATATTTTGTGCCCTTGTTTGTGAGTGGGAACAAAGCTTGTAATAGTTGTAGCTTCACCAAAGTTGCCCCATGCTTCAAGAGATTAGCTTTACATATTTTGCAAATGCTAGTTATGTTCTCTGTGTTTTTAAGTATATTTTTTTGTGTGTTATGTGGTTATATCCGCTTTACTAGCATGTTTTCTTAGTAGAATTTTTGAAAATACGGGCTACGATAGACCACATGTAAAACTATCAATCCAACAACCCCGTCATCCCTATACCTTTCACACACGTACCCACATAAATTTCCACCATCGAACAAGCTTGGATTGAAAGATTTACAAGGATTTGGAAGTACTTTTGCAAAGGATTTATAAAGAACAAAGCAAGAACATGAGGAAGTCTTCTATACCTCTTTTTGTATGTATGATGATTGCTTAGAATTTTATGGCGTAGATTGCTATCTCTATTATGGGTTAAGGATTTTAAACCTTATTTGAGATGATTTGATGGTTTCAATACATGTTTTGTTTTTATTGTTCATGGTTAATGTTGAATGCCTTACAAGTGTTTGATATTATGCCTCACAGAGTTGACATGTATTATTATGCTCTTAAATGCTTAGACCCCTATTTGGGTTATAGTCTATGTAGATGGAGCAACAGTTATATTTGTTAATACAGGGTTGGTAGTTGCTCGAACTCAACCTGAACAAAACAATGCCCCCTCTAGACTTTGGTTAGTCAATCGAATGTCATCATCATAATTGCCACTAGCCATTTATTTAGGTCAAAATATGAATCAATCAGTATAGCATAAAAATGAGTAAATCTTACACTTTGCTTAAACAATAATGGTGCTAGTGTATTCACATCTACACTAATCATGTCTAGGCCAACTTTGTTAAGACCTAGCTCTGGTACCAACTCTGTCATGCCCTAACTTAAGCACGTGAAATGTCGCATGTCCAAAGGGAAAAACTACCCCCGCACGCAAGGAACACGAACAAGATACACTTACTTCATAGCATCTAGAATCAGAATTAAAATAAGGTCTCTCAAAACATAACATTATTCCATGATATAATATCCAAGGAAAATAAACAATTATGAGGTTTCACTCCTCAATTATTACAGTTATTCCATCGATCAATTCAATGAGATGAGCAACCTGTTACTGAACAACCATGGACATTCCAAACACAAGGTTAGTGATGACAAAGCACTCAATACCATGAAATGCAATAGGTAATACTGCTTTTGTACTAAAATCATACGTGAGTCTCATTATTGTTAAGATGTTCCTTATGCCTTCTTAAAACAAATACTCTATTATATTTGGAAGGATCTTTTAATTACTATTGATCTTTCTAGTAACTCGATACACCTATTCAATAATGGTATGGATTTTTATGTCTAAGTTAGATGTATTTTTTCTTATTCAATTACATTATAAGCAACTAGAATTAAAAAAATGCATATAAAGAGTATTACAACACCAAGTAAATAAACCATTTGCCATTTACCTTATCATCTAGTGTGATTAACCTAAGCCACAAGGTGAATCATAGAGTCAAAACTAAGTGTAGAAAAGAAATGTAGTTGCAGGAAATATTAATCAACAATGGTTGTCCCTTGAGCTCCTTATTTCAAAACTTCATCAAATCACATATAAAGATTTTTTTCTACCTGATAGGGATTAAGTTATGTCCTTTCCCAAACCGAAATTAATAATAGATTTACAGCCCAAAAATTATCAAGAGGACCACAAGTCCATGGGGATACTATAAATAGCCCCAAGCATACAAACAAAGAAGGTAAGTCCTTCCATCCAAGAAAGAAATATAGAAGCTCTTTCTTCTCTCTCTTTCTTTCATCTTTAATACGTACAATTCTTAAAATACACACTAACTTGATTGTTGGAGGGCTAATGCCAGACCTCCTCCGGTGTGAAGCCTTGCCTTGCCTTGCAGGTCCCGCGTCACCAGAGAAGAAGACCATGATCACTTTATCTAATTCTTCGCAGAATCACTACTTATCATCTTTATGTCACAACTTGATCAAATTGAAGCAGAAGTCCCTATCATCTTTATGTCAAATTAATTCATCCATACCAAATCGCATTATTCTTAAGGTCCATATTGTTACTCCACACGAACCCAAACATCAAATGTAGCTAAATCAAGTACCAAAGTGAATTATGTGCCAAAAATTTATGAATGTTGAAAATTTATGAATGTTGGCTAAATTTAATCATTCTAGGCCTTATTAATCATATTACAGTTGCAAATTAGTGTATATATGTATATTTGTTTGTATGTATGGGAAATTTGTCCCACAAAACAAAAACTGCAATAGGTATCTAGACAACAAGATTGAAAAATATATAAAGTGGCCTAAAATTTTTAGAATTTGCAAAATAGCCCTTAAAATTTTCTACAATTTTGTAGAATAAGCCTTTTCATTTTTCTAAATTTCCAATTGGATATCTTTCATCTTCAAGGCCTAAAACATGCACACATAAAAGAAAAAAGAAAAAGAAAACCCTAGACCCCTTACTACGAGCAAGAATGACACCATGGTTACATCAATGAAGGCAATCTATCCCCCCTATCTCATTGAGACCAACAAGTGGCCATCGATCGCGAAGATATCACTTAACTAGCTAGGCTACTTTTAATTGTGAAAACCATAGTTGTGGCAGGATTTTTTTTAAAAATGACTCAAAATTTAAAATTTATAACGAAAATAGCCTTGTTTTGAAACGAGTTTCAAAAATAACCTTTTCGGCTTTTGAATAGCCGATTTCGGCTTTTGAATAGCCGATTTCGGCTTTTGAATCAACAAAAATGCTGCAATTAGCGGTGTGACAATTTTCGGCTTTTGAATAACTGAAATAAACTATTTAAAAGCCAAATTTTGACCAACTTGAATGCATTGCAGGAAACGTGCCAATTTCAGCTTTTGAATAGTTGTTTCCCAAGGTGGTCAAAATTTGGCTTTTGAATAGCCTATTTCGGCTATTCAAAAGCCAAAAATTGTGGTATCATTAATTGCAGCATTTTCGTTGATTCAAAAGCCGAAATCGGTTATTCAAAAGCTGAAAAGGTTATTTTTAAAAATCATCTCAAAACAAGGCTATTTTCGTTATAGATTTTAAATTTTGAGTTATTTTTTAAAAAAATCCGTTGTGGCAACCGATGCATTGGTGATGCCATCATTGCGGCTTACAATATGATTGGGGAAAGAAGAAAGGTTTCCCTTTCTTTTGGATTATAGAAATCAAATAACTCGGAAAAATTGAAATCAAATTTTATTTTGATATTATTTTTAGAAAGCACTTGAATGATTTAATATATACATATACATGTATATATTTATTTTTTATAAACATAAATTAAAACAAACCACGTGACATATATTGGCATCAATTTTATGGATTTTCATAATATAACAATAATACAACAAATTTGCTCTAATACTATTGTATGATTTCTTAGGGGTCTAGATAATGGAGTAGGATAAACATAATGAATCCATGAGTGTTCTACTTTGCATTAGAAATTAAGAATCTAAATATTACTTGCATGAATATATATGTTAGACAAAGCTTTGGAAGGTGTGGCAAATCCTTCAAAAGTATGAAGGCTAACACTATCCATATGGAGATCGAATCTCAAACAAATACAAAATTAAGTTTCTAGAGAGGGGCTAGACTTTTAGTTTTCTCCAATAAAAAACCCTCGGTTTAGTCTAACAAAACTAATATATAGGTTAAGATTAGACCTAAACGTCCTAAGACACAAGCTTGGCCCGTGATAGGCTATTGGACATTAAATCCAACATTTCTTACCATGCTTGATTATCCTCCGAGCAACATTACAAGATACCAAAAGTAAACTGATCAAGTGGCACATCTCTTAATATACCCTAAACGGTGTTTACTTGTCAGAAGGCTCTACGTTGATATCTTGACCCCAAACAACTTGAATGGTTGAACTTTTTGAACTTCTTCATCTGGTTCTTGTTGCACTACGGTTCCTTTCTTGGGTTGTGGCCTCCAATCTATGTAAAGCTGCATGTCTGGACTTGTTGATCGCAGAAAAGATATTACGTCTCCGGCATTTACTCCCTTTTCCCTCACAAATTGATTCCACTCGCTTGTGAATACATAGCCTTGGCTGCTTTTCCAAAACGTGAGCCTGAATCTCCATGTTTTTCCTTCACAATCTTGCATGCACAGCAAACTACCGTCGGAGGTGGTTGCTTCATGCAGTGGAAAGTGCTTCTTAGCTTGGTGCTTCGGTATGGCTAACCGGCATAATTTTGTGTCGCTCTTTGTTATTACCTTGTCGAAAAGCTTTTCTAGCCTAGCTAACGGAGTAAATCTTCTTACCTCTTTAACCCTATTAAGGCCATAAGAGTAGTGAATGTGCTTGCGATCGTCAATTATCGACGAATCACGGTTGCTTGGGAGCATGTCGATGAAGCAGTTTGGCGTCACAATTGTCTGTATTGTTATAACCCGTAAGATTCTTAAAACACCTACGTCACAGTTACTCAGTTTTGAAGCATTTAGCTATAACCTAGTCACATGTACGTGGACCCTTGTACTAGCAACAAACTTTCTTTAGTTACTAAAATTGTGCAAAAAAAGAGATGCATAGGAGAGGAAGAATATAGTGGGCCATGCACGGTTAATGCAAAAAGAGACCTTGGCATGGAGAGATGTATAGGTTGGAGCTTGAAGAGAAGCTGCTGGATATATGTGAGACCTTGGATAAAGGTGCTAGGCAGCAAGGAGAAGGTTATACGATTCAGGCCACAAACCTCAATTTATAGTACCTTAACGAATCCCATCTATCAATAAACCAATCCAAACAAAAAGGAAGGATTCTCTAGCTAGAGCATATATTTGAACTCTTTCACATGACATTTGGGGTACGCACCTTGAAGTCACGCGCCTTAAACGTCAAGTATTTGATTGGTAGGTTTGAATGGTATTTACGTATATGCGAATTAGGTGCACCAAGCATCCTAAACGTGAAGCGTGCCAAACATGCAGTAAATCCCACCTTAAAATAGGGAATGAGTCAGAACAGGAAATCTGGGATGTGTGTTTCCGGGCTCTAAACCCACCACTGCTGGGAATGATTTTGGATTGATGGAGGAGTAGAGCCATCATTACCAATAGTGGTATGGTTTAGTTTTGGAAATGCAAGGGCGTGTGACGGCAGTAGCGACACCTTTGTAAGCCAACAAGTTGGTATCCTATAAATCAGATAGCCGTATAAACCAGTCTCGATTTACTAAGAGAATGGTGGAAGTGGTAGCCATCACATAACCAGCCTCCCCAAGAGTTATAAATAACACTATCCATACAATTACAAAGGTAAGTGGCCATTATTCCATCACCTTTTCAAGTTTACCTTACAATTCTATACGAACTTGAGTGTCGAAATCCACCCTAAATGCCAAGGCCTCAACACAATTTTTTTTTGTTGTAGGACCCCAGTGATCGGAACAATTCTGGTGAGCATCAAACTTTTCACTTCATAAGTGAACAAGCACACTTATCTTGTGGATTAGACTTGGCTATAGCAGTGGACCTGCACGGGTTGGTGAAAGAGGAAAAGTGCTTTGACCCGAAAAGAAAAAAGAAAAAAAAAAAAAGGAAAGACGAAAAGTGCACGAGGCGAGATAAAAGAGAGTGGAAATAGAGTGGTGGACGAGATGCAGTACTCAACCTTTTCCTTTATTATGTAGTATTCTTGTTTATTTGTTCACTTTGTATATACCGATGGTAAATGCTTAGTACTTTTAGGTTGTACCATCATTTTTCATAAAGTTCAAACACTTAATTTCCTCCCTCAAAGTATTCAAGTATAATTTAAATGTGACACAAGACTAAAAGTGGAGGAAAAAATTAAGAAATAAAAGATCTGGATATTCAATGAACAGTGAGATACATTTTATCCATCCGCAACCGAAATTTTTTGAAGTACGTAACTTTCTCCTATATGTAGTTACTTTCCTGACCTCTAATGTTAGGAAAAGAATATTCATTAATTTATTTAGTTTATGCATGATGTTAATTTCTACAAACTAGAATTCAATAAACAACTTCCATGGTAACTGTATCGCTGACTACAAACAACTACGTATACCGATTTTTGCCCAATCTCAATCAAAATATTCTATGATTGTTAGAAACTAAAATTAGGTTTTGAAATATGAGAATGATAATTTCTAACCTCAGGACATGTAACAATGCCATTTTTAAAAAAAGAATATTTTGTCCCAATTTGCAAAAGTTGTTGCGAAATCTTTTTAAGGTATAATAAAGTTATGCTAATTTATGTTTGTATTTGATAGAAATTAACCTTGAGATATTATATATTTTCAGAAATATACGTACAGAAGAGCATAAAGGTTGTTGCTCCTATAGTGAAAACCTCTTTATATAGAACCTAAAGCCTATATATCTGAGTAGTCATGTCTTAACAGTGAATAGGCACCTTCCTAGCTAAACAGGTGCAAATTATAAGTGAATAGGCACCTTTTCATATGAACAAATGCAATAACCACTATTCAAAAAATACTGTTTATTTTTAAAATGTTGTAAAATGATTGCCCAAATTAAAATTTAAAATAAATAAACTACAAATATTTATGTGTATATGTGAATGTGCATGCGTCTTATATTTGTATGTATGTGTCGATGTCACTTAAAACAAAGATTTGTACTGTTTGAATTGACTTTTTTAGAGAAAAAAATATTTTTTTGGTGAAATTTTCTTTTCTTTGTAATAGTTATTTGGCTTGACATAAAAAGCCAAAATTTTGAAAAAAAGAAAAAAAAACTATTACAGCTTTTTTCAAAAATTAGAATTTTTAATTTTTTAAAGAAATATTTTTCTCAAAAATTATTAAAAAAATATTTTTAGAAAAGTCAATCTAATTACACCGCATATGTATACGCTTCACCCTTTTACAGTTTTATTTAGCAAAAAGAACGCATAGGCGTAATAGTGTTTATTTAAAGACCTGATTGCAGTTTGTGTCTTCGAATAAGATTTGCCAGTATGGTTTTGCTTACTTTCATTTTAATGAAAGAGTACTATGTCTCAAGCATGCTAATTTCTATAATCTTTCAAAATTAATGATAGATCATATCATTCTATTTTTGGTCTTAATAACGATTTTCAGCTAATGATATTGACATAATAACCAAAAAAGTAGGTGGTTAATTGTAATATCTTCTGAAAAATATAAGGAGTAACATAGTAATCCTTAGAAAAAGAATAATCAACTAATTAGAAAAAATTACAGGTCAATCAATTTATTAGATGAACTACAAGAGGGTTGTTAGTTAATTTACTATAGAAGGTAACTTTCACTTTTTAAAAAATATAAGTGATAATATAGTAAATTGTAAAATACATAAAACTGATCAACTAATTAATCAACCTACATGAAACTAACACGGATTTTACAATATTGAGAAAAAATATGTTTCATTGTATTGAGCATTCAATCCAGTACATAAAACTATAACAAAATAAGTTACTTCTGAATTGCGCTAGAAAGGTTCTTATTCTGATAGAAAAGAGAAAGAACGAGAACGAGGCTAGTCACACAGTAAGCATTACGTTTACATATACTGACTTGTAGTCAGCCGAAGATTTATTACATGTAACTGACAGATGTGTAACTACAAGAATTTTGGTAGTACAACTGAGATCACACAAGGAGATAAAGAAAGCTATTAGGAAAGATCGGCAGAATTTCTGAAGCAAAATCTGAAAGAGCGAAATTTTTTATGGGCGTATTATTACGATAACTAGTGTTTTTATATCCCGTACTTTGCACGGGTTTATTTAGATTCTATATATTTTTTAGTTTTTTTAAATATTTATCAATGTGATTTTTTATTGTTTTTAGGGTTCTAGTGCTTTTTTATTCTTATTTTTATTTTTTAAATTAGGATATAATACATAAATTAATTAAATTAATGAGTTTTTTTAGACTTTATTACTTTAAACTCATTAATAAGAAATATATAGGTGGTGCATAAATATAATTAAATATCTTGTAACTCCATTACAATGATGAAGTTAGTAAGTAGTGCATAAATGTAATTAAACACTATAATATATAGATTTACAATAATGTAATAATATTAAAAAAAATTTATGATGATTTGGCAAATAAATGGGTGCTAATGTAGCACCCTTCTTGAGTTCCTTTGGATTTTACTTTTTTATATATTTATTTTTTATTATTTTTAGGTTTTTGTGTATTTTTTTATTATTTCTAAATATCTATAGAAATTAATTCTAGTGCTTTTTATTCTTATTTTTAATTTTTAATTAGGATATGATGCATAAATTAATTAAATTAATGAATTTTTTTTGGACTTTATTACTTTAACTTCATTAAAAAGAAATATACAGGTGGTGCATAAATATAATTAAACTATATAATATATATTTATAATAATGTAATAATATTAAAAATAAAATTTATGATAACTTAACAAATAGATAGGTGCTGATGTGATACCCTTCTTTGAGCTTCTCTGGGTTCACCTTTTATATATATATATATATATATATATATATGTGTGTGTGTGTGTGTGTGTGTGTTGTAGCTGAAAGTTTTATTTTAACAAAAGGAAAAAACACATGTAGGTACCTTATTTTTTAATTATTAGAACAAATAAATCTTTCAGTTATTTTTTTTTTTTCATGTTCCTCTATTATATTACAGCAAGTTAAAATTAATGGTGTAGAAGTATTTTAGCCATCAACACATTTAAAAAAGATAAAAGATAATAAATAAACCCCTACCCTTAACCTTATAAATTTATTATGATATCCAAGAAAATTACAAACAAAAAGAGCACAAAGAAAACACGCCAAAACTGAAAACGCCAAATCAGAAAACACATGCCAAAATGCATTAGTTATCATTGAGGACTTTTTTTTTGTTTTTTGTTTTTGGTTGGCGGTGATCATATGCATGTTTTGTACGTTGAAGAAAACCTCCAAAATTGAGGTACTGATTTTAATTCAAATAAAATTTGCCTTTCTTTTTCAAATTTTAAGCTTTATTTCTTTTAAGTTGCATACTTATTGTCATCTAGTAGTTCGTCGGCATGTACCTCCTATAGAGATATTTCAAATTTTTTATTTCTCTTTTCAACCACTGTAGAAATTATGCTCATACGGTCGCATCACTAAAATTGTAATTGAAGTTGTCTATTTTTTATACACAGTAATATGATATAAATACGAGTACAGTAATGTTTTTCTAAATTAGGTGCAGTGAGTCAACGAGAATCATTTATATCCCGATTATTGTGATCTAATAATTTTTATGTCTAAAATTTTGAGTTTATTGGAATACTTTGCTTTTCTAGCCCCAACAAAGAAAAAAGAATTTATTTAATTTGTATTTGTAGTTCAAACAAATTATCTTTGGTAAATAAGTGAGTATTAAGAATCCATGTTGTTAGAAAAAATTATTTGCATAATAATAGCTAATATCATATAGCTTTTCTAAATAGAAAAAAATATCTATCAGATTTTTTAGTAAAAAAAAATTGTGAAACTTTATGTGCCCGTCAAACTACTAGATGACTAAAGAAATAAATTAAAATTAAAATTAAAAACAAAAAAAAATTAGATACTTTTGTCTGTCTCTTCTTTTTTCATCAATTATATATGAAAGCAAAGCAAAGCAAGTCTCTAAACCACAAAAGCACGAAATAGCAGAGAGTAATGCTAACACAGACATAAAACCTAAACCTACCAAAAAAAAAAAGGCAAAAATCAAATAATTCAAAAAACATCTGCATAAGCAAATCAAAACAAAGCAAGTTTCAAAACTATAAGACCACAAAAACCTCCTCTATTTTGACACACACTCTTCATCACAGCAACACACACCATCACACACACAAAGCAACACAACCAGCAACTAAGTCAATCACAGAAAAAATTGCTTACGAAGCTTCACAAGCTAAAAAAACTTTGCTTGTTCTCAAGCAAATAAAATAGAACCGCACACAAGCAAGTATGCATCACAAATGTAAGGGAGATGGGGTAAGGATAGATAAAAAGGGACAAGTGGAGGATGGATAGATACAATCTTGTGTAGCGTTAAGCCACTAATGTCATGTTTTGATAATTATGTCCATTAACTTCCTTTGTACCCAATTTCCACTCAACTAAAAAGATCTACAAAGGAAATCAACAAACACACAACATTAAAAGCTTAAAATCGCAAGTGTAAATGACAAGGCTTTATGTATGGATAGCAATGGACATGAGCCCAACGAAAATGAAAAGAAAAAGAACTGAAAAACAAAATGTATTAAGAAAAGCAAAAGTAAGTAACTCATCAACCAAATTCTAACTATCAAAATTTCTAGGGTGTCTTCTTGTAGTGCTGGATTTTACGCCCCCAGCTAGGCAGTAATGTTAGAGCCAATGGTTCTCAATGTCCTTGGGCACGTACTACTCGAGAAGCAAATTAGCATAGAAGAAAGTAACAAATGGATGCAACAAATGAAAAATGCAATCAACACCATGCATCAGTGGTAACATGAGATCTGTAAAAAGTTAAAAATTGTTATTATATAGTATAAAAATTGTGAACATATAGTATAAAAATTGTGAACAAGTTTCACGCACTGTGCATCACACAGTACTAACTGGATGCACAGTGTAAGCGCTCACACAAAATAATAACACTGATCCAATATGGTTAATTTACCTAAACATAAAGTGGAAAGGTTCCCTAGCTCCACCTATGGTCACAAAAGAGACGAAACCTTTCTATATAAGAAGTGTGTAGGCATAGAGTCAAGTAGATAGAAATGGTAAAACTTAAAGATATATTATTGGGGTCACACCCTAATCAGGGTGGATGCTGTATGTTTATATTAACCAAACATGCACAAATTACATTCATATCCTTTCCATAATACAATACATTCCATATATACTCATATATACACTAATATCCCCCCCAATTTGAACGGGGTGGAGCACGGGCAAATCGGATTTCAATTTAGTGAACCAAGCAGATGACAAGGCCTTGGTAAATACATCTGCGAGCTATGATCTAATAGGAACAAACTTAACAATGAAATCACCTTGACAACTTTCTCCTGGATGAAGTGAAAATCAATCTCAACATGCTTAGTTCGTGCATGGAGAATAGGATTGATGAAGAGGTAAATGGTTAAAATGTTGTCACAAAACAAATTGACAGGCGCAAGAAGAAACACGTCAAAGGCATGCAACAATTGTCTCATCTTGTAAGTCTCAGCTAGGGTATAGGCAAGAGCTTGATACTCTGCTTCAGTGCTCGAATGAGAAATAGTAGAGCTGCTTTTTGGATTGCCAGGAAATAAGTATGGACCCAAGAAATAAAGCAAAACCTGTAATGGAATAGTGATGGTCGAGATAGCCAACCCAATTGGCATATGCATAAGCTACAAGAGAAGGGTTATCAAGAGCATGCAAGGCCAAACCTCGGTCAACCGTTCCCTTCAATGATCTGAATATATGTTTGACAAGCTACATGCGAGAAGTCCACAGGGCATGCATAAGCTGGCTAGCTAAGTTCACTGCAAAAGCTATGTCAGGACGGTGAAAGTTAAGTATTGAAGTGCACCTACCATGCTACGATAAAAAATCGAATTGTCTAAAAGTTCACCATTCAAGAGTTAAGGCTGAGATTTAAAAGGAAGGGGAGTTTTGATAGGTTTAGCTTTGGCCATAGAGAACTTCTGTCGAGAGCATATTTCGATTGATCAAGAAGAAGGAAGATAGGGTATGACGAGCACGAATACCTAAGAAATAATAGAGATCCCCAAGGTCTTTCACGGCAAAGGCAGATTGAAGAGTTCTAATAAACTTAAAGATGAAGGGAGGAGAACTACCAGCCAAAATAATGTCATCAACATTTAAGGGAAGAACTAGCACGTGAGAGGAATGATTATAGATAAACATAAAGGTATCTATAGGACTACAAACGAAACCATGTGCAAGAAGAAAAAACCTAAAATGATGAAACCAAGCTCGAGGTGCTTGTTTAAGGCCATAGAGTGCTTTTTTTCAATTTACACACATGAGTGGGGTGTTGAGGATCAACAAACCCCTGATGCTATTTCATATAGATTTCTCCTGTGAGAAGACCATGTAAAAGGCTTTTTTAACATCTAGCTAATGAATTGGCCAATTTCGAGTGAGAGCAATAGTTAAGACAATTTTAATGGTGGTAGGTTTAACAATATGACTAAAAGTTTCATTGTTGAAACCTCTTGGCCACAAGTCTAGCCTTATAGCAATTAATGCTGCCATCAAAATTGTACTTCACTTGATAAATCCATTTGCATCCCACTAAATTTTTGTTTAGTGGTGGTGGCACAAGTTCTTATGTTTGATTTTGAAGAAGAGCATTAAGCACCTCAGCCATGGCATAACACCAGCACATACTACGAGATGTCACAATGAACGAAATAGGTTCATCAGTATCAATACTAGCAGCTAGGGAGAGATATTCTTCTTTTCTTAAATCCCAAATTTGGCAGGAGTATGCATAGGATGTAGGTTGTGAGGTAGAGGTGATGCAACACTGCTAGAAGAGACTAATAACGACTTTGGAAGGGGGAGAGAGAGACTCCATAATGACAAAGGAGCCAGGGTCGGGGATAGAGGATGGTGGTGTAGGAAGGGCCATGGGCATAGAATCGGATGGTGGTGTGGAATTGGCGACATGTGATACGCAAGGAGATGAGGAAGACACAAACTTGAGAGGTTGAGCAAGAGTGGTGCTCAGGGAACTAGTGGTCCTAGGAAAGGCAAACGCACGCACAAGGAAAACGTATTGGGGGACAGTAGTAAACAAGATCAGAGGGAAAATATTGTATTCATTTGGCTGGGGGCAGACAAGGGACAAGTAGGGAAAGGACTTTTCATCAAAGCGGACATGCTCGCTAACATAGACCTTACCAATTTTTTAATCTGGACAACGATAACCCCAATAACCATCTGTATAACCTAAGAAAATACATGGAACTAAACGCGGTTCCAGTTTATTTTGAACTTGAGTAGAGAGTTTAGGAATGTAGACACAACCAAAAGACCTAAGAAAACTGTAATTAGGAGAACGCTAAAACAACAACTCAAATAGAGATTTATTCCATAAGGTGGGGAGGGAAGACGACTAACAACATACACAACAATGTAAGTAGCATCTAGCCAAAAGGATGGGGAGGAGTGACGAGTGACTCAAGAATGTGCATAGGACATCACTACTGTGCCATTGTTTTTTTTTCAAAAACACTATTTTGTTGAGGGGTATGGGGACAGAATTTTCAAAAAACAATGCTATGCATTTAAAAAAAAAACTCTTGAAAAGTATGATTATCAAACTCACCACTCTTATCACTTTGAAAATACTTAATTTTGGAGTCAAACTAGTTTTCCACTTGATTTTTGAAAGTTTGAAAATGGACAAACACTTTAGATTTACGTATCATAGGAAATAACCATGTAAAATGCAAATAATCATCTATAAATATCACATAATATTTGTAGCCCAAGTTTGACAAAATAGGAGATGCCCAAACATCATAATGTATTAAATGTAAAGGCTTTTGAACATGATGTCCAATAGGTTGAAAGGGTAGCTGAGTGTTTTTGCCCAAGTTACAATCAATGCATGAAGTGAAAACAATACTATTTATTCCAATGGTATTCTATAATTGTGAAAACAAACGTGAATTTAAATGCCCTAATCTACAATGCCAAACATCACCACTAACACTATGAGCAACCAAGGCAGACAACAAGGAAGAGACACTACTACTCGACAAGGGATAGAGGTCACTGTGATTGGTGGAAGTGAGGAGTGGAAGACCCGTTGTCTTGTCTTTAAGAGAGAAAGAAGTAGTGTCAAATTCAACTAGACAATTATTATCCGCACATAACTTTCTAATAGAGAGTAAATTATGGGACAACTGGGAAATGTGAAGGACATCACGAAGAATGAAGGGACGACCTGTAGTGTGCAAATAGGCAGTATCAACATGTTTAATGGGCAAATGCTCACCATTACCAACCAAACTTTTTGAGTGACCAGTGTATGGAATAAGAGAGTGAAGAGTACCTGAATTTGGCATCATATGAGTAGAGGCAGTTGAATCGGGGTACCGGGTTGCATCATTAGCTTCTTCAATGGACATGGTAGTAAAGGATTTTGCAAGGTCAGAAGTTACAGCGGCATGGTTAAATCAATGTAGACAATGGATAGCTACATATGTCTAGAGACATTGCAGATTTGACAATTAATAGAAGTATGCAAAAGAGGATAACCAAGAATGCGTTTATACTGAGATGGTAAACTACAAGAAGAGCGAACTAAATTCATACCATGATTTGGAGCCCTAATACTTGAGTTGAAAGGACCCTTGTAAGCTACCTGATAGCTGGTTGGTGTGGCTGCTAAGGGTTTCGACACAGATGCAGCATTGTGAGGAGACCTCTAAGTGGGTGGATAGTGGCCTTTGCCTCGTATGTTATGGCGTCGATTTCCAGAACCACACCTTTGGCCACCTCCATTAGATTGAGCTGTTTGTTGGTTTTATGGCATAGACGATGTTGCATATGCCATGTACGAAGTGGTAGTAGATTGAGACATCAAGTTGAAGTGTGCTTCTTGAGTTATTAGTTTCTTGTACACTCAATTCCAGTTAATAACCTTGCTAGAATTTACAAGATTAGTGTCGAAAGTAACATAAACAGATGACAACCCATGAGTGCAATAGTGATCAGATCATCCTCAGAGATTGGCTTACCTGCATCAAATAGTGCATTGGCTATAGATTTTAATTCTTGAAGGTAAGCCTCCAATGGTCTTGTTGTTCTTGTGGATGGCATGGAGTTGGAGGTGCAAGGCATGAGCATTTGCTTTAGTGGTGTCCAAATATCACTATTCAAGGGTAACCTAGATGTCGTGACTAGAAGGTAGATGATATACATCTTCAACGGCCTCGCTTGTGAATGGGGCATTAAGTCATACGAACCATGCTGTCTAACGAAGCCATGGAACAGAGTTGGGAGAATTAGGGGAAGGACACAGCTTGGAGCCATCGATGATGCTAGTTACACCATAGGTAAACAAAACTAATTCCAACTGAGAGCACCATAATCAAGAATTTGTGCCATCGAAACGAATAGTGACCAAGGTAGTGATGTGAAGGCTATTTAGCATAGGCAATTGGAGACTTAGAGACGCTGAAGGGAGAGGCATAGGAGTTGTGAGAATTGAAGTTGATAGTGAAGTCGGTGGCTATGTGGAGAACAAAGCAGCAGTAGAAACAGAGGAGAAAGTTGACTATGTAAGGAACAAGGTAGCAACAAGAGAAGTTTGTAGGAACGATAGTGACGTTGGGGAGGCCATATGGAGTGGGGCAAAAATTGTGGCTGTAGAGGAGGATACAGCTGCAGTCATAGGTGGAGAGGTAGCAGCTATGGAGGAACTAGTTGACTAAAGAGACGTTTGAGAAGTCGACATATTGAAGGCGGAAGAGAGGTAGGTTAAAAAGCCAAAAGATTTGGAGGAAAATATGATTCAATACATAATTAAATACAAAAGTTAGGAGACTTACTGGTTTCCTCTGAATGCGGAAGCAAGATCTAATTTTGAATGAACCGCGGCTAGAATTACTAATTGATAGAAATCCCCACGGTATATTGGATGAATCTCCTTGTCTCCACAGTCTAAATCCTCTCTTTGCTAGTGCAGAATTCTTGCAGGCTAATTACTATAAGACTTGTATTATTATTCGTATATTTTATTCTCTCTCGTTGGTATATGATATGTAAGGCACTATTTATAGTTGAGAACACCTCCTCAACTTGGCCTAATCACAATCCAATTAGGATTATATAGCAATTACTAAGGTAAACTTAAATACCTTTAATTGGCCTATCGTAATCGAATTAGGATTACACATCAGTTACCAAGATAAATTCAAATACCTTTAGATAACTAAGCACCCCTTAAGAGTGGACCCCATCTATTTCCAACAATATCTTTAGGTCTTGATACCATAAACATTTATTATTTGAGTCACACCCTAACAAGGATAGATGTTGTATATTTATGTTAACGAAACATGTGCAAATTACATTCATATCCTTTCCATAATACAATACGTGCCATATATACTTATTCATACACTAATAAAAATGACATGTAATACATTTATTCTCAGTGCAGCTCTGCTGGATTTTGTGGTTAGAGATGCTGCAAGTGATTGACAGATACACACTGAACTCATATCCGATCTGTATCAGAATCTCTTCTGCCATTGGTTGCTTTCTTAGGCTACGAATCTGAAAAGATCAGATAGCTATTTCTGGCGTGCAAATGGCAATGGGCAATATCTCTGTGGACCACAATAGGTTAATAGTGGACGGCCAGCAAAGGGTCGCGTTTAGGGCCAAAAGATTAGCATCTTGTATCACATCCTATGAATGTGGAGTTTTCCAGTGCCAGATATTGATATAGGATCAGTTACGGCTATCCATTCAATTTAGCATCTGTTATCACAAAGCTTCTGTAGCCACGAGTATCATCATCCATCTACTATACCTGAAAAAGAGGACGTGATGAATACAAATGAATGAGAATCCCACATAAAAAAAGATACCGAAGGTTATCTGTATATTAGAACATATTTTGAAAGGGTAAATTTCACAAATAGCTCAATATTATTATAAAAAATATTAATTTACTTCCTATTATTTGAAAAAGTGATTTATTCCATTCCTAATACATTCAAAAGTGTAACTTTGATGCCTATTATTTTAAAAGTAACCAATTTGGTCCCGAGTTATTGCAACATTTTAGCTTTAAAAATGGTTATGTGACGATCACATGACTAATTAACTAGATAAAATTGACACATTCTATGAAAATGAAGAATTAAGTATGTTACTTCTAAACCAAGCAGTGATAGATCTAGAAACTTTTTTTACCAGGGTCAATATTAAAAACTCGAACTTTCTCAGGTTTAATTAATTAACTTTGAAAATATATGTAACAACAATAATTAACTATAAAAACTCAAATTTTTCTCAAAAAATCAAAATTCCCAATATTATTGCATTACAAAAAAAAAAAAGGAAAAGAAAAACTTAGAAATTGTCAACTTGATATAGACATATAGTTGATAAGACTTATTAGTCCTAAATAGTTTAATTCTTGATGAGCTGATGAACCTATTTCAAGCCTGCGACTATAATGGTTGTTTCATGGAGTAAGAATAAGAGTTTTTATATAACAAAATTTTGCTTCTTTTCTGTTTATTTTTGTTTTCTTTTTTTTTTCCCTTTTTTGGGAGTAATGATATAATTTGATTTCTTTCGAACATTGATTGCTATTATTGATCAAAGGGCTGAATATTTTTTTTAAAAGTGGGTCTACCACATTAAAATTAAATTTTTTTTTATAACAATCCTTATTTTTTATTAAGAGAGATCAATTATAATTTCTAAACAAGGTCAACCTAAAATACACTTATATTATATATTAATTTTCTAAAACTAAGAGGGGTCGATTGACCCCCTCAATTTGACATATAAATCCGCCAACGGAAACAAGTAAGTTACTTTTAAAATAATAAAGACTACAATAACATTTTCTGAAAACAATAATGATTATTTCTGAAATTCTCCCATTTTGAGACACCGAAAGTTCTTTCATGGTTATCATGCCTAATTATGTTACTAATGCGGCACGAGAGGAGATAGACACATGAAGGTAGAACTTGCTAATAATATTGCTTCAACATGTCTCAAATTTTGCATCATAAATCAAGTAGCTTATATAGCTGGACAAGATCATAATAATAAGAAAAAAAAAGCTAATTACAAGCAGATCTGTCCAGGACTAATTGTGGTGCACATTTCGTCCTTGTCACTTGCTGTCTAACCCAACAGCCTGCGTGTCCACCACTTTTAACCAAAGTTGAGCACTTTTGCATCTTTTTTGCTGCACTTTATGCGCTTTTTCGCGCTTTTTGCTTTTCCGCAATCGCTAGAAACGTGTCGTGTAACAAGTTGCATTTACAAGTCACGGAACATTCTTTCTTTGCTTCTTTTTCCCTTGAGAGTTACATACATATAAAGCTACTTTTAAACATCATTCGACTTGGTTATTTCAAGACTTCCGTAATGCATCATGTGACCGATATGATTTTGGAATCAAATACTCCGCAATGATTGGCCACGCGACTTGTAAACCAAAATGGAGCAACCCTTCGCTCGACTTGAAGAGAAAACTAGAAGCACATGGTGGCCTAGCTATCATTCTTTTGGATATGATTGGAGCTTTTTGAAATCAAACTTTGACGTAGGTAGCGTACAACTTGTGTGGTTGATCGCTTAACGTTATGGGTTTAACATAACGATATAGAAAACTTTTCTTCACGTATTAATGAGAAGTTCTTTATATATTAAGGATTGAGGTAGATGAACTGCTGATGCGTCTTTAGTATTTTGGGTATTCATTATTCTGTAAAATTTGGAAGACGAATTATGAATTTTTTTCTAAAAAGAAAGAAAAAGAAAAAGAAAAAGAAAAATAAAAGATAAGGAATGATGAAAAACATTCAAATCAATGAATTCTAGATTCATAGTTTTGAATACACACCACTCCATGTTCAGGTTGGCAGGCATAATTTATTTTTCTCTATTTATTCATTGTAACAACACATCGCTTCACGTGCAACCTTAGTTTATTTTTGAGTCTTGTAAGTACGATGTTGATATATTTATTTATTATAATAACACGCCTCCCACATGTAGGCGTAATTTCTATTTATTATAATAACACGCCGCCTACATGAAGCATAATTTATTTTTTAGTCTTACACGTAGACAATTTTAATATAGTAGGCGTAATTTGTGTTTGAACCTTGCATGTGAGCAATTTTAATGATTTAAATAGGTGATAGTGAATTTTGAACCTATGAACTGGGATTGCAGGAGTAATTTTTATTTGTTATAATAACAAGTAACTTCACGTGCATGCATAATTTGTTGCCAAGTCTTACACATGAACAATTTAACGTTTAAAATAAATATCAGTGTGTTTGGAACCCATAACCTAGCCTTTGATACTATATTAAAATTACCACCTAATCTAAAGATTTAAACTTATAGAAAGGATAATGGTTATTTATTATCATAATAGCAATGGCAATTACAAATATCAGAAATAAGAACGTGATTGCCCAATTCATTATGCTTATTTAGTAACAAAGCTTGCCAAGAATAAATTCACCGATGGCTAGTTTAAAGTGCTCAACTAATTTTTCTTGCCAATTAATAAGATCATCCGTGGCCAGTTTAAAGTTATTTAGTGACGAAGTGTTTATTCGTAGGTAATTTAAAGCTATTTAGCAATAAAGTTTATCATGCATAAGTTCACCCATGACTAATTTTTGGCATCATCCTCGCGAAAAAATAATATTTAGTATCAAATTAGTAACAAATTTGATGCGCGTAAAATCATCCCTCTCTGTTTTAAATATAAAAGAACATTCGACTTTGTCTATATATGAAGCCGACAAGAACTATGAAAAAATTTAAGGCATTCTCTAAATTCTCCTATATATATCCGGAAAAGAGTTGAATAGTGGAATGGTTTATTGTATGGTGCATACGGATGTTCTTTTCTTGTATTATCTTGAGTTGATTCATGTTAATGGAGAGAAATAATACTTTTCAACTATCACCACAACTAGATCGAGAAAAAAACTATTAGTACAACATTTTGAATCTATCGCAATCTTAATTTCAAAGTTTAAAAAATGTTGCCATTAATTTCAAAAGTTAAAGAAAAATGTTGCCATCTATTTTCTTTTTTTTTTTGTTGGTATAATGGAATTTTAACCATCACTTGAAATTAAAACTTTTGATAACAGTTTGATATAATCATTGTGAAATCTAAGTTATGCATACATTGTTATTAATTACTAGTCATAATTTTTAATTTTGGCAATAATTTATTAGAATAATTTATATACTTAAAATTAAGAGGGTTTTTGGTTAGGCTTTTACGTTGATTAAATTTGTTTGAGGTCTAATTTTAGCTACTAAATTTATTTGTTTTAATGAAAAGGTACTTTTTTTAAGTAACTTTAAGTAGAACAGCAAAAGCTTTCCCCCCACAACTTATGTTTTTTATTGCTTTAAGTACTTTGAGAAAAATCAAGTTTGACCATGAAAGATCTAGCAATGTCTCCTAGGTTTGTTTTTCTAAATTGTATAACATTTAAAAGATTACAAGCTACCTCTGTAGAGAAATAATTGCAAAACAAGTTCCATTGCACAAATTGATACATACACAACTAAGTATAAATAGAGAAGAGAGCTAGAGTGCCACCCTTAAAGCGTGAATCCTCGAGCTTGTGGTCTCTCTGTTGAATCAACCCTTGTTTGATATTCTCTCTTGATATTATCCACTATAATCAAGCTTTTACGCCTAGGGTGTTATGGTGCCTTGAGTGGGTAGGCACAATTTTGGAGAAAACCAAATCAATCGAGATTTTTTCTTGATAAAATTTAGGTGTTTGTTTTCGGTGTATTGTGTGTTTTTTTTTCCTGCACACCATCCAATTCTACAAAGAGGCTTTCTAACTTAGGTCTTGCCTTATACACACTATTTATAATGAGAGGCAACGCTATAGAAGCAAGGTTTCTAGGACATTAATTGTTGCCAACAATAACCCTCCTTACTTTCTATAAAAGAAAGTTTTAGGACATTTATTGTTGCCAATAATAACCCTCCTTACACTTATGACTCGTTTGGTATGATAGAATAGTTTGAAAAGAAATGACTATTCAAAGCAGAATGCTCATGGAATCCTTATTTAATTTTATTTTGTGTGTTTGGTTAAGCCATAAAAAAGTTAGAACATAATGCTCTTTTTATTCCATACGTTCGATAGAATCATTTTAACAAGTTACAATGTCATGAAGTGAGATTCTATTAACGAAAATATACTTGTCGTTTAATTGGACAGAAGTTTAAGTGTTTAAGTTTATGCATGACAATTAATTTTATACAATACTAATAAAAATTAAAATACTTTTGTCCTTGTTGATCAATAATAAAATAAAACATCAATTATTTTATTAGTTTTTATTTTAACATCATATTTTAATTTATTTAATTTTTTAACATAATTGAGAGACAAAAAATTAACCATCCAATAAAAGTAAACATGTTTTCTAAATAGAAAAGATAAAAAATAAAAGAGACACGTGTATTTTTAATTTTTCAAATTTTTATTTTTTAAATATTAAAGTTTTTAACTTTTAATTTTTTTTTCAAATTTTTAGTTTTTTAGTTTTTTTTTCAAATAATAATTGAGAATGAGAAATAAATAGTTTTTGTGATTTACTTTATTTTTTATTTATTTCCATTTAAGTTGGAATACTCATTCCTTGGGTTTGTCCAAGGAATGAGTTTTCCGACTTTTTTCTGAAAAAATCATTCCTTTGGAATGGATATTCCAACTTCAATTAACGCCACCAAACAAAAGCATTGGAATCAAAAGTTGGAATAGTCATTCTATTTCAAGCCATTCTAATATACCAAATGTAACCGTAGTGTAAAATGGAATATTTCCAAGGATAAGAACAATCCTAATATTTTGTCTTACAACACATCAAAATATCTATTATCCATGTGGGACCTATACCAACTAAGATGCCTATAAGTCAAATTAGGAAAACTTTGTTATAAGCAACTTTCTTCTAATTTCCTAACTTAAACCTCAATTGAGTAGTCCCACAATAAAATAGCAATCCTCAATTGTTAACACTTAATAGGAATATGACTAGTGAAGGGACCAAAAAACACAATTACCTTTTGCTCTATAAATGACCAAAATGCCCTTAACACTCAATTGGTAACATTAAGGCCACTTTGACATTAGTCTATTCCACCAAAAACCAAAGCCGCATGATAAGGATGATCACTAACATTTTAGAAGTTTGTCTCTCTCTTAAGTGACCTATGTTGTGTCTTTGTTTGCGTGCGTTCGTTCGTGCATTTTCTTATATTCTTGGAAGTGTTTTGTGCTTATTAAATAGTCATTTTGTGACATTTATATCATAGTTGTGCATATAAGGATATCAATGTTCATAACTGAGTTTATCAGAGAAATACCACATTAAGCGCTTATTCTTGTGCTTTCAAGCGAGATTAGGAGTAATGATCAGAGCTTCATTGATGATGCTTGGGACGTGGAGCAAGGTGTAGAGGTGTTTTAAAGATAAAGAAATGAAGAAAGGCACTTTGGAAGTTCCAGGATAAAGGATGAATCAAGCAATGAAAACCGAGCACAAAATGGCGAAAATTTAGGCACAAACTAGAGAGGTTGGTCGACCTCCCTTGCATGAGCTGGGTCCTCCAGCTAGGGCTTTTGGCCTAGTCAGAACTCCCTCATTTTGGCCGGTCGACCTCCCTTTTAGGCCGGTAATCTCAGCTAGGCCCCCGGCTGTACGCGAGAAAAGCGTACAAAAGTGCACTTTTTCAACAAAATTAAGGGTATAATCACCCAATCTTTTCACGCACTCTTCACACCATTCTCACACATATAAAACCCTAACTCTCACCCACCTTACACACACTTAGCCACATACATTAACACGTAGAATTAAGCGCTTGGGTGGATCAAAACACTTGGATTGGAGCTATATTCAAAGCTTTGTAAAAAGATTGCATGGATGAGAGGGGAGTTTTCTTATTTCCCTTTTATCCTTATTTACATGTTTGAGTAGATCTCTTTAGAGTGATTAAAGCTTGTATTATGAGTTGATTAAATATATTATTGTTGGGATTGTATGCCCTAAAGACCACTTATACATGAAATTAGGCTAGACAGTTGATTGTTGTTTATATTTATGAGCACTTTTTACATATATTATCTTTGGTATATATTTGTGATACGTTATGTAAAGGTCCAATGACTTGGGTGCTGAATGAAGCTAGACTCACGGTAGGTCGAAGTCTAGTTTGGATATATCATAAAGATATCCATAGTTTGATAATAGTGTTAGACACTCTACCGGGATAACGGTAAAGTGGGTGAGTCTCCCGATAGGGGTGATCTGCCTAGGTCACTAGAGGGTCTATCCAGATTTTGCTTCTACTGCATGTGTCATGCATTGAAAAAGACCACCGTGAGTATGTCTTCTGAAACCGTGCCATCATATATAAAGGACAAGATACTCATTGCTTTTGAGTGATTGATGCTCTTAATCTTGAGTATATGTGGATGAACTAGTGAAGTTGAGGTGCAGCACTTTGAGGTACCATAAGGATAGGTCCTGAGTGATAAGATTGTTTACCTTGTACATTGGGTGTGTTGTGTTTAAATCAATCAAGACATGCATGCGCAATAGTAGAGTCTATGTGGCCTATTAGATTTGCCTTATTGGCCATCACAAATCTAGATCTAGTGATATTATCCTTCAGAGGTATATCAATCATTTGTCTTGTGGATTTGTTGAATATATTAGTTTAATATATTAATTTACTGATGCTAATTGTATTTTGATGATGCTATAATTGTGTTTTTACTCTCTAATTGCTACTACTTTTAGTATATTGAATATCTTGTACAGTAGCATTCTTGAGCAAAGAAAAGAGATAGAGCATGGTTCATGAAGTTTGTGTAACTTATAGTTATAGCTATATTGTAGTTATAGCTCTTGTCCTCTTTATTAGTCTTTTGTTAAGTTGATCTTGGTACATAAGCTCAATAACTTAGTGCATTGCATGCATTTTTCATGCATTTTGCTCATAAGTCTTGATTCTTTCATACTTGATCATCTTTTCTCCTTCATGCATATTTATATCTTCTTTTTATTCCCTTATTCTTATCATTATAAGTATATACATGCTTACAGCTACATTCAAATGACTTTTCCTACAGAAAATACAACTTTAAAGTCTATATCTTTGTATTTTGGAAGTTGCATGTACTATAGCATACATCATTTGATATATTTGATATTATGTTTGCTTATATGTATGAATATATGTATATATCTGCATGGCTTTGCAGTAAAAGTGCATTTATAGGCTTTATACTATAGATATTTGAGCTATCTTGTATAATATACGTGTATCTATAAGTAAACAACTTACATATACCATTTCCCCATCCAAAATCTGTAAAAATTTTGATTGTGTGCAAGCTTTAGCTTTGCATTTAATGTTTTTGCAAGTTGGTTGATGTTGCATTAATGAGACTAGATGTATGTAGTATTAGGTATTATCTTGAGCTGTTAAATCTACAAAAAAAACTAGCTGTTATGGACTTTTTAAAGTATGGCGGCACTTTTTGTAGTAGGTAACAGCTTTTCTAGCAAATTTTGCATCTTTCGACCTACACTGGTGGTCGATCAGCTCTGTGCTCCGGTAAAAATAATGAGCATTGTTGCTCTATCAGAAGAGCCTACCAGTCGACCGGTAGAGTATTCCGTTATGGCTCTTTTGCTTACTGGAACTACCGGAACACCTAGGGGGTCAACCAGTAGAGTATTCCAGCAGCCCACTGAGTTGTTTTTAAAATTTGACCGTTGGCAAACTTACTATTTGGGCTTATAAATATGCCCTTCTCTTCCCAACTCAAAAAAAGCTTGATCAATACATATTCACAAGCTCTCTAGCATTCAATACACTCTCTCTTCTGTAATCTTGCTTCATTTATTACCATTTTCATTGATTGCATATTGTTGGCATTCATTGATCAAGTTCTTGAACTCATAAATTGCTTATCTACTTAGAGTAACATATGAAGGTTTAAATACCTTTGTACACTTGCTTACAAGAAGTTCTTGTGTTCTAACCTCTTCATTATGACATTTGGTGTGAGTTTCTTTACTCTTGGGTAGCATAGGTATGAGGAACTTCTCTCAAGAGTGAAAGGTTGAAATCCTCAAGTACTAGGTTAATACTTGTGGTCTTTGTGGGGGAGCAAGGGTTGTGACCATTGTTCTATGCTTCTACAACATACTAAGCTAGAAGCCTTTTCGCTAGTGAAGTTTCCAAATCCCTAAGGGAAGACCTTAGGCAGTGGACTAGGCCCTTGGAAGTTCGAACCACTCTCAATTGCTGTGTTTGATCTTGTTAAACCTACACTCCTTATATTTCAAGTACTTACTTTGAATTTTGTATGTGTTTTTGCTTGAAATATTTGTTAAAAGTTTTAAGTGCTAATTTGTGCCAATAATCCTATTCACCCTCTCTTGGATTCATTTTTTGGGCAACATGTGACATCAAAACCTAGTGCTCTGCACATTAATTGCATTAAGTGTGTGATTATTTGCATTATTTTGTGTTTTTGACTTAGCTGTCTAGAGCTAAAGATCATGGCACATATAGTTCAAGAAGGTCTCTCCACCACTAATGTCCCATACTTTGATGGTACCAACTATGCATTTTGGAAGGTTAGAACAAGAATATTTTTGCAAGCCAATGATTATGTTGCATGGAAAGCCATAGTAAATGGACCTAGTGCCCCCTCCAAAGAAGTAAATGGTATAAAAGTTCCTAAATCGGAAGAAGAATGGGATAAGAATGATATAAAATTAGTTGAAGCTAATGCTAATGCCATTCACTATCTTTACCTTACATTAGATCCCCCCGAATTCAACAAAATTATAGGGTGCATCACGGCTAAGGAGATATGAGATCAATTAAAGGCCACTCATGAAGGCACTAATCAAGTTAAGGAAACTAGGATTTGTATGCTTGTGCATAAATATGAACTGCTCTGTATGCTTCCAGATGATAATATTGAGCAAATGTTTTCAAGATTTATTGAAATTGTTAGCTCTTTGAAGTCTCTTACAAGAACTATGAGAATGCCGAACTTGTAAGGAAGCTCTTGAGAAGTCTACCAATGGCTTGGCTACCAAAGACTACTGCCATCAAGGAGTCCAAGGACCTTAATACCTTACAATTGAGTGAACTTGTTGGATCACTCATGACTCATGAATTGGAGTAGAAGGAGCTAGAGAAACAACCAAAGGCCAACAAAACTATTGCTGTCAAGGTTACGTCACAAGAAGAATCAACAAATGAAAGTGAAAGTGAAGATGATGATCAAATGACAATGTTCTCCAAATTTAAGAGATTCATGAGGGAACAAAAATTCAATCCAAAGAAAGGACAAAGGAGAGAGGTAAGTAAAGGTGAGACTAGTAAAGAATTAATTTGTTTTAAATGCAAGAAACTAGGACATGTCAAAGTCAAGTGTTCATTAAGGAAGGAGGATGAAAAGAAATTGAAAAAGAAGGCCTTGAAGGCTACTTGGAGTGACTCGGAGTCAAGTGATGAAGAAAAAGACTCCATTGAAGAAAAAATTGCCAACCTATGTCTCATGGCAAAAGAAGAAGATGAGGTAAGTCCAAACTATATCTCTTGTCATGAAAATAGTTCTTATAAAGAATTAGAGGAAATGTATAATCAAATGCTTGTAGAGTTCCAGAAAATAGTTAATGATGTGTTGTGATTTTGTGTGTGTTTGCATTGTCATTTACTTATATTTTAGAGGTGTTGAGTGCTCATAATGATGTATTAGTGTAGTGCTTTTGATAGGAATAGGCTTAAGCGTGAACAAATGTGCATATTGAGTTTAAGAGATAAATTGCTACACTAATTGCTTGTTTTCAATGATTTAGGTGAACTTTGGGTTAAGATCAAGATTGGACGATGAAAGGTGATGAAGATGGGAAATGCACGGGCCTAAGAGAGAAGACCAAAGGCCGAAAAGATAAAGAATAGAGGAATAAAGTCAGCCGGACGACCAAGGAAGAAGAGCCGGTCGACCGGCCACTCCAGAGAGGTGCCAAAAACAGCCGGATGACCCCCCTTCCAGACCGGTCAACCGGCCACTCCAGAGAGCATCATTAAAAAGCCGGTCGAGTACTCCAGAGGCCAGTTGACCTAGACGGTCGATCGGCAATTTGCTGAGAACTTATAAATAGGGCTCGATTCTGCAGAAAAAAAAGGAGGACTTTTTGGTAGATTAACACACACTTCACACCTAAAATTCTCACACACTTAACCCTAGATCCCACCCACTTCACACACACTTTTCACACATTTCTCACTAAGAACCAAGCTTGATTTGGAGGGTTCAAACATTTTGGAATCAAGTTTGCTCAAAAGCTTTGTACAAGATTAGCTAGGATGAAAGGGAAGTTTCATTATCTCTCTTTCATTCTATTTCCTATTATGAATGAGTAGACTTGTGTAGGGTGATTTAACTAATGTAATGGGTTAACTATATACTCTTATGATATGGGATATGATGGCTGTATATATATACATGTTTCGAATTATCTTGTTCAAATGGGTATTTTTTCTCATTCATGTCTAAGTGTTTGATAAAATGCCTAGATGAGTAACATGTGTATAAATTGAAGTTTGTTTGTTACTAAACACATCTAATGCATGTTATAATCATGTCTATGTGCTTATATGTGGATGTTATGAAGTGGGTAATGCTTTTATTCATGTCTATATGTATATTTGCATGCCTAGTAACAAGCATAACTTCAATAACGCATACGTGTTGGTTGTTAATTATTTCTAATGGTGTGAACTGAACATGACGATGTTTGGTAGTTGAATAGGTTCCATTATTCACGCGCACCTTGGCCTTGAACATGTATGAACGCACTAGCAAGTCAAATCCTGCTATAGTGACCTTAGAATGACGAAGTATAACTTAGGGCTAGTCTTGGCCGAGTCTCCTTTGGCTTTAAATCCAGCCAATAGGTTTTCGGATAGGTTTAGTCGACCTTAGCAACACTAGGTCTTGGCTTTAAATCCAGCCAAAGGTTTAGGTACTAAGGTAGGTTCATTCTAAGCCACCTAGGAAGTTAGTTAGTCACTCTTGAGGCCCTAGGTCATAAGGACCACGCCGTAGCTCTAGGAGGCGCCGCCTAGGGACGGACCCGCATCGAGTCCTAGGGGGAAATTAGGACACTAACTAGCAACCTAGTTAAGAGCACTCGTGATAGTTAGCCATTATCCCTTAATCCCATAGCATTTGAGTATAGAATTACCCATTCATAAGTCGAAGTCACCCTAACCCCTTCTCAAGTGTTAGTTCTCTCTTGATCAACTTGTGTTCCCATTTTTTATATTCATAGTTTGGTTTTATTTCCTTTACCTAGAGCTCCTGATAATCCAAAACCCTAAAAATATGTCTAGTTTAGATCTTTCTTTTTGGCCCTTTCTAGAACACCAAGCATAGAATTCACTCGCATTATTCACGCCTCCCTGTGGTTCGACACCTGCACTTGTATACACTATATTGCACGATCCGTACGCTTGCGGGTCTTTTAGAGCTTGCACTGGAAAGCAGACACCAAGTTCTTGGCGCCGTTGCCAGGGAGGCACGGTGATTTGCATTCTTTGCTTGTATGTTTTGATAGTTGCTTTTCTTACTTTCTTGCTTTTTCTTTATAGTTTGTTTAGTTTTTGCTTATCTTGTTTACTGTTCATATTATCTTGCTTCAGATTTTGTTTATCTATTTCAGCTTTTGTCTTTATCTTTAGTTGACTTCTTAGGATTGTGGTTTATTTGCTGTAGTTATAGGAATACGGAAGTTTTCGGGGGTTGAAGTGGCCGGAGTTAGGATAGTTTGTGCATGCTTGGTAGGAGATCCCTTAGAAATCCCCTAGTTCCTCTTAATCCCGAACCCGATAGAATTGCTAGACATTTCAGGAATTTAGGAGATCTTCTTGAGGAGATGACTGATTCCAACCATCCTCTTAATCCTCCCAATCCCCCAATGAATCCCATTCCACCTCATGATCACATTGGGCATCAAGCCCAAGCTCATTTTAGACGGGAGCCCCGTAGACTGGATCCACCCGTAGACCGGATCCCACTCTTAGGCAATTCTTTCTCCCCGAAGCCTTTGAGCCCAATTTGGCTATTCAAATTCTGGGTTTAGGGGAGACGAACTTCGAGATTAAGCCTAATATGTTGGCTATGCTTCCCTCCTTCTACGGGCGAAGCAATGAGAGTCCTCTAGATCATATCACTGATTTTGTTGAGATGAGTTCCACTCTCTATGTCCCCAATGTCTCTCAAGAGGTCATACGTCTAAGATTGTTTCCTTTCTCTCTTAAGGACAAGGCTAGGACTTGGTTGCACTCCTTACCCAATGGTTGCATTACTACATGGGCTGAGCTTTAATCTAAGTTCTTTCAAAAATTTTATCCCATGGCCAAGACGGCCGACCTTAGGACCGCCATTATGACTTTCTCCCAACATGACCTAGAATCTTTTCATGAGGCTTGGGAGAGGTTCAAGGATCTTCTTAGGCAATGTCCACACATGGGTACGGCAATCATGACCTAATGCAATACTTCTTTCGAGGCTTAAATGAACAAATAGGATGATGGTCAATGCCACCTCCGGTGGTGGCTTCTATCTTTTGAGAGCGACCGAGGCATGGGAGAAAATAGAAATGATGGCTGAGAACTCTTTTCAAAATTTTGCAATGGAAAGGTCTAGTCGGGGAGGCAACAAGAGAAGTGTTAGTGAGGTTGGAGTTTCTTTAGACTTACCCGCTAAGGTTGAGGCTTTGACAAATAAACTAGATCAATTCATTTCTTTGTCCATTTCATCCCAAGGTCATAGGACTAGTTCTTTAGGTTCTTCCTCCGCCCCTTTAGTTGTTGAAGTTTGTGCATTGTGCTCCGAGTCATTTCATGAGACCATGGCTTGCCCTTTAGCATCCCAATTTCCTGAATTCATGAAAGAGAAAGTGTGTGCCACACAAGGTTATTCTCGTGAGTATAATCCATACTCGAACACATACAATCCGGGTTGGAGGGACAACCCAAAATTTTCTTGGAGACAAGGACAGCATGAGTCTAGTTCACATCCTTAAGTTCCACCTCAGCAGCGACCCCGTCCTCAATATCCCCCAGGTTTCTATCATCTTAATCAACCCCGTCTCACTAGTGCTCCTCAACCTCAGGCTTTACCTGCTCCCTCTAGTAGCCAACCTCTTAATAATGACATGATGAAGATAATGCAGTTCATTCAGAACCAACAACAGGAATTGGCAGAAAATAGGCAGTAAATGACGAGGTTGAGGCACAGTTAGGACAGATTGCTAGTCAATTAAGCACTAGAGACCCTGGGAAATTGCCTTCTCAGCCGGAGGTGAACCCTAGAGTCCAGTCCTGTTCCTCCACCGATACCACTTATCCCTCTCAGGCCTAGGCTAAGGCCGTCACCACTCTTAGGAGCGGTCGGGTAGTGGATAATAGGGTAGGAGTTGCCTTTGCAGTGCCTGCACCTAGTGGTCCTTCCGAGTCTAGAGTACCACATGGTAGCCTTGTTGATGGAAATTCTAGAGAAGGTCCTGTTGAGAGAGATGAGCCTATTAGAGATCATGGAGAGAGTAGTACTTCCCGCCCACATCGGGAGGGAAAAGAGCCTGTTGATGACTCCCATGTATCTAGAGGTATAGAGCCTAGAGTTCCCTTTCCATCCGCTTTAGAGAGACCTACACCTAGTGAGGACTCTAGGTTCTTCAAGGTTTTAGAGCATCTTAAGGACCTTAAGGTCAATCTTCCTTTGATAGATGCGATCATTTCCATCCCCTCTTATTCTAAGTTCTTTAAGGATCTTTGTACAAGGAAACGTAGGTCATCGAACATCCCTAAGAAGGTGAGGCTTACGGAGAAGGTGAGTAGTATTTGTACTTCGGGCCTTCCACCCAAGATGAGTGACCTCGGAGCCTTCACCATTCCTTGTGGGATCCGTGAGACCCAGATTGATCACGCCTTATTAGATTTAGGATCTAGTGCGAATCTTATTCCCTACTCTGTCTATCAGCAGCTAGGTCTAGGTGAGTTGTCTCCTACACATGTTACTCTTGACTAGTGATAGGTGCAGCGTAGACCTAAGGGTGTGATAGAGGACGTTATGGTCCAGGGAGGTGAGTTTGTGTACCCTGTTGACTTCATAGTGTTAGATATGGATTCGGGACATGACTCTAGACATTCTACACCCATTCTTCTAGGTCGCCCCTTCCTTGCCACCGCAGATGCCATTATACATTGTAGGTCGGGGGTATTGGAAATGAAATTTGGGAATTTGAGATCCACTATGAAGGTTGCGAGAGCGATGAATAGGGCTAGTATAGGAGAAGAGGATGGAGAAGAGTGCTTTAGAGTGGATGTGATTGATTCTTGCATTGAGGATCTTATAGAAAAGACTATGACTGATGGAGAAGACGTGAGGAAATTTGAAGAATTGATGTCTAGTTTTGATTTGGAAACCTTAGAGAGGAAATGTGTAGCTTCTACTTCCTTGATTGAGAGCCATTTGACTAATAAGTCACTTGAGGTTAATCCTTCTAGTCTCATTTCTAGTGATGTCCCCATTGATGATGTTGAGGTTAAGTCCCCCTTGGTTGAGCCTAGCCCTTCTTTAGAGCTCAAACCCCTTCCCGATCATTTGAAATATTCATTCCTAGGCTCTAGTGAGACCCTTCCGGTCATCATAGCTTCCGATCTTTATAGTGAGCATGAGGAGTGTCTATTCGAGGTCCTTAGGAAACATATGAAGGCTATAGGGTGGAAAATTGATGATTTGAGAGGTATAGACCCTTTGGTTTGCATGCATCGTATTCACCTTGAGGATGGAGCCATTCCTTCTAGGGAAATGCAAAGGAGGCTAAATCCACACATGAGCGAAGTAGTTAAGAAGGAAATCATTAAGCTTTTAGATGCAGGCATTATTTATCTGATCTCCAATAGTGAGTGGGCTAGCTTGGTCCAAGTTGTCCCTAAGAAGTCCGGGATCACAGTTGTTAAGAATGAGAGAGGAGAGCTTATCCCGACACGTACTCCCACGGGATGGAGAGTTTGTATTGACTATAGAAAGCTCAACTCCAAAACTAGGAAGGATCATTTCCCATTGCCTTTTCTAGACCAGATCTTAGATAGAGTAGCTGGGCATAGCTACTATTGTTTTCTAGATGGCTATTCGGGATATAACCAGATCCCTGTGTTTCCCGAGGACCAAGAGAAGACCACCTTTACTTGTCCCTATGGCACTTTTGCTTATAAGAGAATGCCCTTCGGTCTTTGTAATGCCCCAGCGACTTTTTAGAGATGTATGATGGCCATTTTTAGTGACATGATTGAGAGACATTTAGAGATTTTCATGGATGATTTCTCAGTCTTTGGAGATAGCTTTGATGAGTGCTTGAGTCATCTCTCTTTAGTCTTAGACCGATGTGTGGAGAAGAATCTAGTGTTAAGTTGGGAGAAATCCCATTTCATGGTGCAACGAGGGATAGTGTTGGGTCATGTTGTATCATCTAGTGGAATTCAAGTTGACCCAGCTAAGGTAGAATTAATTGAAAAGTTGCCTGTCCCTAAGTGTGTCAAGGATGTTAGATCTTTTCTAGGGCATGTAGGATTTTACCGTAGATTCATTAAGGATTTTAGTCACATTGCACGCCCCTTGTCTAGGCTCCTAGCACAAGATGTCCCTTTTGACTTTGATGATGAATGTGTTAGAGCTTTCAATAGGCTTAAATCCTTATTGTCTACATCCCCAATTATCCAGCCACCTAACTATAGTCTCCCATTTGAGGTTATGTGTGATGCATCCGATTATGCGATAGGAGCTGTTTTAGGTCAAAGAAAGGATAAGTTGCCCCATGTTGTATACTATGCTAGCAAGACTCTTGATGAAGCACAAAAGAATTATACTACTATGGAAAAAGAGCTTCTAGCAATAGTTTTCTCCCTTGACAAGTTTAGGTCATACATCCTAGGATCCAAAGTGATTGTCTACACCGATCATGCGGCATTGAAGTATTTGTTGTCTAAGCAAGAATCTAAGCCCCACTTGATTAGGTGGTTGCTCCTCCTTCAAGAGTTCGACATAGAAATTCAGGATAAGAAGGGTAGAGAAAATTTAGTTGCGGATCATCTTTCCCGTCTTGTTAGTGAGTCTTCTAGTGATCCATCTCCTTTTCATGATTCATTCCCCGATGAACAATTATTTGCTGTCTCTCATCACACGCCTTGTTAAGATGTTCAAACACAATGTGGTGCCTAAAGACACTCATGACGGGGAAATCTACAAGGCTGAGACATATTGTCTATATTTGCTCCACCATAACTATAGGGTTAATCTCCCAGAAACTATTCTAGTTTATATGAAAAATATGGTCCTTAGAAATACAATGCTTGGATATGGGATGGGATTGACTAGGTTAGAGCTAAGGCTTTTATACTTGAAAATGTTCCAAGAAGCTTTTTCAATCATATGCAGAATCTAGATTTACAATGCCTTAAGAGGATTGAATTATTCTATTAAAGAGGCAGATGGATGCACTTGAATGAATTTAGAGCTTTGCCTCAAAATGTGAGGAGTCAAATCTTTCATAGAATTACAAACAAGACTACCTTTGATTTCTTTGACAAAGATATAGACGGGCAAGAGCTTGATCCTGGTGGGCATGATGATGACAATGATGATGAAGAGATACAAGATGTAGAAGAAGAAAAGTAAGTGGAAAAAGATAAAGGGGCCTGGGAAAAGTACAATGAAGAGCAAGGGCAATACCACGAGCTTCAATCCAAAAATCTCAATGATAGGCTTATGCAAAGGCTCTTTGACAAAGTTGATTCCATAGGAGAGAAAGTTGATGCGTTGGTTACTACTGTTGCAAATCAACATAGCACTCTTGATAGCCTTGCTACCATTGTTGGGCATTAAAGACAAATCATGGCTCATTTAGCTCGAGATATGAAATTGATGAAGCTATACATGTGACTTCCTAATGATGATGATGCCAGTCCACGTCATTAGCCTCTTTTTTCCTTCCTAGTTCCCAAAATCTCACTTCCTTGAATGTTTTTCAAACAATTTCAATTCATTCTACTTAATTATGCTTCGTCATTCTAGGGTCACAATAGTAGGATTTGACCTATTAATGCATTCATACATGTTCTAAGCCAAGGTGCTCGCGAATAAAGGGACCTATTCAACTACCAAACATCGTCATGCTTGGATTACACCATTAAAAGCACTTTTGAACCAACATGTATGCAATATTGAGGTCATATTTACTACTAGGCATGTAAACATACATATGGACATGAATATAAGCAATACCCGCTTCATAAGATCCACACATAAACACATAGACATGATTATAGAATGGATTAGAGGTGTTTAGTAGCAAATAGACTTCAATTTATACATATGCAACTCTTATAGGCATATTATCAAACACCTAGACATGTATTGAGCAATAGTCATTGAAACAAAAAGAACATAGCATATGTATATACACTAAGCCATTGAATCCCATAATATAAAAGCATAGAATCAACCCATTACACAAGTGTCATCACCCTAAACAAATCTACTCAAACATAATATAATAGAGGGTGAAAGAGAGAATAGAAAACTCCCCTTCCATCCTAGCAATTCTTGTACAAAATCCTTGAATAGCCTTTGATTCAAGTGTTTCAATCCCTCCAAATGAGCTTAAGACAAGGTGAAAAGTGTATGAGTGTATGTGTGTTAGAGGTTGGTGAAAGAGGAATTAGGGTTTGGGAGATGGGTGTGAAAAAATATGACTTAATTCTCTTTTAAAATGGCCAGAAGCGGGCTTATATAGCTAATTTCGACGACTATCAGAACACTCTACCAGAGCACTGACCAAGAGGTCTCTATTTTGGTAGTAGAAGTTTGCTCTCTGTTTTTGGCGGAATAGTGAGCCGGTACACGGGTACTTTGAAGCCAGTGTTCCGGTAGTGTCTCTTTGCTTTTTTTGGGCTTCGTTTTAGCTCCGTTTTGCTTCCAATTGTCTTGACCTTTGTCCGGAAGCCTTCAAACTTGATTTTTGTCCACTTTTCCTCTTCAATATGCTTTCAATCCTTGCTCAAACCATCTCCATCTTCTTTGATCTTCAAAAAATCTTCAATCTCACCTATAACATCCAAAACAATCCATTAATATAGCATTTTACCTTTTAAACTCAACTATGTATAGTTGTATACGCTTAAGCCTATACCTAGGACAAGTGCTACATTAATGCAACTATTAAGCTTAATACACCTCCAAAATATAGACAAATAACAATTCAAACACACATAACACATCAACACCCCCAAACCTTCCCCTTGCTTGACCCCAAGCATGCCCAATCTTAAGTTTATTTCTAAAGCCGATGCAATGGATTGCCTAAAGGATTGACTCGCTATCAAGGTTAGTCAAAGAAGCGTGAATGGGGCATTCCTATTGTGGAGAGATCCATAAATCTCTTTGGATCCTCCCTCTACTCATAAGGTGTCTCGTTCCTTGTGGCAATTTCCCAAGTAGACAAGCCGCCACACAACTAGGATTCTAACTCACGCACTCGGGATGTTGATATTTTGTGCTTCCTCAACTAACATGGCCTCTCTAACATGCACCAAGCCTCAAAGACAAGAAAAGAGAATATACAAACACAATGGCTTGTAAAAAGCCTTATTCACGTATCTATAAAGATGATAACTTGTGCTAAGTTGACATTGTGTCACTTATGCACTTATTCACGAAACTTTTTGGTGCCTTTGGCCTTTTCTCTTTTTCACATTTTTTTGGGATACTTTTTGCACCTTTTTTCCTTTTTTAATTTTTTTTGGATTTTTCATGCTTTGTATTGTATTCACAAAAAGAAAAGAAAAAGAAAGGTTTTGGCACATCAAAAAGAACTAATCAAGGAAGGGACACTCACATCAACAACCCTTTTCTAATACTCTTTCCTACCAAGCTATGGGGTGGCCACATGAGTCATTGTCCTCACTCCCCACAACTTTGGAAGGCATCCCCTCCAACACTTAGTTTTCAAAAAATTCTATTCATTTCCCCACAATGAATCTCATCTTCAAAAATCAATAGAGTCAATCACAATAGCCAACACAATGATCAACAAAGAAATAAATGACTCTACATGCATCAAAATTGAAAAATTTTCACCATTTTTAATTGCATAATGCAATCTACCGTAATCAAGATATATGACAAGAAAACCAAACTCCCACACCCCCAAACCTAAACTTTGCTTGTCTTCAAGCAAATAGAGCAAAACACAAAAACAAGCAAATTGGCTTAACAAAACAAGCAAAGGTGGTACGGATAGGGTAAAAACAAGGGGACCAAGTGAAGAAAGGATATATACAACCTTGCATTTTCTTCAAAGCTTTCCATGCCAATGACAAACCACCATACTACTAACCCTGCGACTCACAATTCACAAACACTTACAAAGAAAACAAGATTAGTAGCATTGCCTATGCATGCTTATATTGGCATGTGCAATAATGAGTAATGGTGTAACTTATGGGACAAAGGGTTGAGATTCAACACTGCAAGAAAGATAAAAGAAAGGAAAATAAAAAAAGTGAAAAATCACAAAATTGAACCTAGGTTGCCTTCTAGTCGTGCTAACCACTATGCCGTCAGACGGGCAAACACCAACTCATCTTCAAGCTCCATATACAGGATGCTGAAGCATAAAAACTTCCACACGAACCATGCTTTGATCATATGCATGCTTTAGGCGTTGCCCATTCACTGTCAACTCTCGCCCATCCTGCAAGTCTTTAATCTTGACTGTACCGAAAGGGTAGGCAACCAATACCTAGTGTGGACCATCCCATCTTGTCTTAAGCTCACCTGGAAAGAGTTTCAATCGTGACTTAAACAACCAAACTTTATCGGAGGGAGAGAATGATTTCTTAATAATTTGTTTATCATGAATTCTCTTCATCCTATCCTTATAAAGCTTGGCGTTCTCATACGCCTCAAATCTAAGCTTTTCCAACTCTACTAGGTCTAGCTTTTTTTTCTCACACGCTCTTGCCAAATCAAATTTAAGGCCTTGATGGCCCAGGAAGCTCTATGCTCAAGTTCTACCAGCAAATGACAAGCTTTCCCATAAACCAATCTATACAGAGACATATCAATGGGAGTCTTAAAGGCGGTACGGTAGGCCTACAAAACATCATTTAACCTAATAGACCAATCTCTTCTATCGGGCCTAATCATTTTCTCTAAAATGTGCTTGATCTCCCTATTGGACATCTCTACTTGTCTGCTAGTTTGTAGGTGATACGGAGTGGCTACCTTACGGGTGACCGAATATCTCTTCCACAAGGCCTCCAAAGTCCTATGGCGAAAATGCAAATCCCCATCAATAATCAAGACCCTAGGGACTTCAAATCTAGAGAAAATGTTCTCCTTAATGAATTTAACTAGCACCCTATGGTCATTAGTGCGTGTGGGAATTGCTTCAACCCATTTGGACACATAATCAACTGCCACTAAAATGTATTGGCATCTAAAGGAAGGAGAAAATGGACACATGAAATCTATAGCCCAAACATCAAACAACTCATATGAAAGAATAAGGTATAAAGGCATCATGATTCTCCTAGAGACGGACCTAGATTGTTGACATCGAAAACACTTTTTACAATATTCTTGGGCATCTCTAAAGAGAGTGGGCCAAAACAGTCCACATTGCAAGACCTTCGCAGCGGTCTTTTTCCCACTAAAATGACCACCACACCCCTCATCATGACACAAGCTTAAAATGCTCTTAAACTCATCCTCGGACACACATCGGCGAATCATTTGATCCGCAAACACTTTAAAAAGATAGGGATCCTCCCAAAAGAAATGCCTAACTTGTGCTAGGAACCTATCTCTTTCTCTCTTCTCCCAATGGGAAGGAAAACGCCCTGTGGCAAGATAATTTACAATATGAGCAAACCAAGGTGTGTGATGAGAGACGGCAAACAATTGCTCATCAGGAAATGGATCATGAAAAGAGGATGGATCACTAGAAGACTCGCTAACAAGACTGGAAAGATGATCTGCAACTAAATTTTCTCTACCCTTTTTATCCCAGATTTCAATGTCAAACTCTTGAAGGAGGAGCAACCACCTAATCAAGTGGGGCTTAGACTCTTTCTTTGACAACAAATACCTCAACATTGCATGATCGGTGTACACAATCACTTTAGAACCAAGGATGTATGACCTAAACTTATCAAGGGAGAAGACTACTGCTAGAAGCTCTTTTTTCGGGGTGGTATAGTTCTTTTGGGTTTTATCAAGAGTCTTGCTAGCATATTACACAACATGGGGCAACTTATCCTTCCTTTGACCTAAAACAGCTCCTATCGCATAATCGAATGCATCACACATAACCTCAAATGGGAGACTATAGTTAGGTGGTTGGATAATCGGGGATGTATACAATAAGGATTTAAGCCCATTGAAAGCCCTAACATATTCATTATTAAAGTCAAAAGGGACATCTTGTGCTAGGAGCCTAAACAAGGGACGTGCAATGTGACTAAAATCCTTAATAAATCTACGGTAGAATCCTGCATGCCCTAGAAAAGATCTAACATCCTCGACAAAATTAGGGATAGCTAACCTTTCAATCAATTCTACCTTAGGTGGGTTAACTTGAAACCACTAGATGAAACAATATGACCCAACACTATCCCTTGTTGCACCATGAAGTGGGATTTCTCCCAACTCAACACTAGATTCTTCTCCACACATCTGTCTAAGACTAAAGAGAGATGACTCAAGCTCTCATCAAAACTATCTCCAAAGACTGAGAAGTCATCCATGAAAATCTCCAAATGCTTCTCTATCATGTCACTAAAAATGGCTATCACACATCTTTGGATTGCTGCTGGGGCATTACATAGACTGAAGGGCATCTTTTTATAGGCAAAAGTGCCATAGGGACAAGTAAAGGTGGTCTTCTCCTGGTGATCGAGAACACGGGGATTTGATTATAACCCGAATAGCCATCTAGAAAACAATAGTAGCTATGCCCAACTACTCTATTTAAGATCTGGTCTAGAAAAGGCAATGGGAAATGATCTTTCCTAGTTTTGGAGTTGAGCTTCCTATAATCAATAAAAACTCTCCAACCCGTAGGAGTACATGTAGGGATAAGCTCTTCTCTCTCATTCTCAACAACTGTGATCTCAGACTTCTCAGGGATGACTTGAACCGGGCTAACCTACTCACTATTGAAGATCGGATAAATAATGCCTGCATCTAAAAGCTTAATGATCTCTTTCTTAACTACTTCGCTCATTTGTGGGTTTAGCCTCCTTTGCATCTCCCTAGAAGGAATGGCTCCATCCTCAAGGTGAATACGATGCATGCAAACCAAAGGGTCAATACCTCTTAAATTAGTAATTTTTCACCCTATGGCCTTTCTATGTTTCCTAAGAACCTCTAAGAGACGCCCCTTATACTCACTAGAAAGATTGAAAGCTGTAATGACTTGAAGGGTCTCACGAGGGCCTAGGAATGCATACTTCAAATGATCGGGAAGGGGTTTGAGCTCTAAAGAAGGGCTAGGCTCAGCCAAGGAGGAGTCAACCTCAACATCATCAATGGGGACATCATTAGAATCAAGACTAGAAGGATTAACCTCAAGTGACTGATCAATCAAATGGCTCACAATCAAGGAACTAGAAGCTACACATTTCCGCTCTAAGGTCTCAAACAAAAATTCATCAAATTTTCTCAAATATTCTCTATCGGTCATAGTTCTCTATACAAAGTCCTCGACACAAGAATCAAGCACATCAACTCTAAAGCAATCTTCTTCATCCTCTCCTCCTATACTAGCCCTATTCACTGCCTCAGTAATCCTCATAGTGGACCTTAATTTCCCAAATTTCATCACTAATAACCCCGGCCTACAATGGATAATGGCATCTGCGGTAGCAAGGAAGGGGTGGCCTAGAAGAATGGGTGTAGAATGTTTAGAGTCATGTCCCGAATCCATATCTAACACTATGAAGTCAATAGGGTACACAAACTCATCTACTTGGACCATAACGTCATCTATCACTCCTAGGTCTACGCTAAGACCTATCAGCTAGCTGAAGAGTAACATGCGTAGGGGACAACTCACCTAGACCTAGCTGCTGATAGACGGAGTAGGGAATGAGATTCACACTGGACCCTAAATCTAACAAGGCGTGATCAATCTGGGCCTCAAGGATCCTATAAGGAATAGTGAAGGCTTTAGGGTCACTCATCTTGGACAAAAGAATCGACGTAAAAATACTACTCACTTTCTCCGCAAGCCCCACCTTCTTAGGAATGTTTGATGACCTATATTTCCTTGTACAAAGATCCTTAAAGAACTTAGAATAAGAGGGGATAGAAAGGATCACATCTATCAAAGGAAGATTAACCTTAAGGTCCTTAAGATGCTTTAAAACCTTGAAAAACCTAGTATCCTCACTAGGTGTAGCCCTCTCTAAGGTGGATGGAAAGGGAAATCTAGGCTCAATACCTCTAGACACATAAGAATCATCCATGGGCTCCTTTCCCTCTTGATGTGGGTGGGAATTACTACTCTCTCCATGGTCTCTAATGGGCTCATCTCTCTCAATAGAACCCTCTCTAGAATTTCCCTCAATAGGGCTACTATGTAGTGTTCTAGACTCGGAAGGACCACTAGGTGCAGGCACTGCAAAGTCAACTCCTACCCTATTATCCACTACCCTGCCGCTTCTAAGAGTGGTGACGGCCTTAGCCTGGGCTTGAGGGGGATAAGTGGTATCGATGGAGGAACAAGACTGGACTCTAGGGTTCACCTCCGACTGAGAAGGTAATTTCTCGGGTTCTTTAGCGCTCAATGGACTAGCAATTTGTCCTAACTGTGCCTCAAATCTCTCCATTTACTGCCTATTTTCTACTAATTCCTGTTGCTGGTTCTAAATGAACTACATTATCTTCATCATGTCATTACTAGGAGGTTGGCCACTAGACGGAGTAGGTAAAGCCTGAGGTTGCAGAGCACTAGTAAGACGAGGCTGATTAAGATGATAGAAACTTGGGGGATATTGGGGACGCGCTGCTTAGGTGGAACCTGAGGATGTGAACTAGACTTATACTGACCTTGTCTCCAAGAAAATTTTGAGTTGTCCTTTCAACCCGGATTGTATGTGTTCGAGTGCAGGTTGTACTCATGAGAATACTGATCATAAACCTTTAAGAGTGTTACTCGTAAGTGCACGAGTCACGGTAATATAGCGTGTGTGAGTGCGAGGTTGTATCCACAGAGAGGCTATCTAAGTGGGGTTCTAATGTAAAAATGCGTCTTACACTAGTTATGTGTGGTCCTACCTATACTTGTTTGGGTTTTTGGATTGACTGGAGCTTTAATTTAAACCTAAACTAAGGGAAAGTAAACTTGACCAATGTGAATGGTGGAATAAACAAGCTATAGAAGTAAGGATCTACAAAGTTTTGGGGGAACTTAGGGGTGATTGCTCCTTCAAATTGGATTTGGGTTCTTAACTTTGTTTTGAGGTTATTAATGGTTTGATTACTCTAATTGTGGGCTTAGATTACTAGGCTTACCATCTCTAGCAATCGGTGCAATCCTATCCTTAATCGAGCCCAATTAGAAGTATAGGTTTATCCTAGCTAGCTATGGCTTTTAGGTCTAGTTCTAAGTCCCTTGGGTGTTGATTCATGTCCTAATAGGGAGTCTAACCATTTAGTTATGTTTCAAACTAGAGATTAAGTCCCCTAGGTCAAACAAGTGATAGTGGTACCCTTTTAGCCATGTGTCATGCCAGAGGTGATTACTTACTATATTAAAGGCATTAAGAATACAATTAATCAACAAAAATGTTAGGGCTCATCCCATTAGCATGGATTAAGTGTAAGGTGAGGCCACTACTATTAGCATCTAAGCACAAATTACACAAGCAAACTCATAGAGGCATTTCATCAAACATCTTGACATGTTCAATTTCAAGCCATAAGAATATAAGAACAAAGCATGTATATACAACCATCAATATCTCAAAACAAGTGTTAAAATCCTTAACCCATTACAAAAATAGCAATCCTCCCTAATCTAGAGCTAATCTAACATATTATAGATAAGAATAAAGAGAAGAATATAGAGCTCCCTCATTATCCTTGCTTGATATTTGGAAATCTTGCTCTAAAACCCTCCAAATCCTTATTTGATCTTCAAATCCTAGCTTGTTTATGGATGTAATTGATGTGGGATTTAGTGTGTGAGGTGGGTTTTAAGTGGATTTTGGGTTTATGAAAATGGGTGTTTGATTTGGGTCTTGTTCTTTCTAAAATATGGCTAAAAAGTGGCTTAAAAAGAGCTGTTAATGGATCCAGCCGAGGGCCTAGCCAGTCGACCGGCTTTGGGGCTAAGTCGTCCGGCCAAAATTGGCCCAGATTCTGATCCGGCCTGTCAACTGGCTAAGTCGTCCGGCCTAGACAGAAGCTAACTGGTCTTGATAGTAAAATGATCATATCTTGCTCGTTTTAGCTCCGATTCGCGCACCATTTTTTTCTATGGCTTCGTATCATCGTAGGGGATCTCTCAAGCCATCGTTTGCACCCTAAAATGTGTTCAAAATTTTTCCATGTCCTTCTTAGGTTGCAAGCTCTGAATTTGGCTCACGTTGCTCTCACTTTCACCTCGGTTGCTTTTTTCTTCGCTCAACCACGTCCAAATGCACTTTTCTTCATTTCTTTATGTCCGTAACATCCTTTGCTTTGTTCCACACTTCAAGAACCCTCAATTAAGCTCCAATTATCTTCCCAAATCACACCTAAAACAAGCAATAAATGCACATTAGTGTAGCATTTAAGTCTTAACTTCAACTATGAACATGTAAACCTTAATATGCACAATTATGACCTAAATGCTATACTAATACATTAAATGAAGCTTAAAACACCTCAAAACAATTATATACATGCAATAGATAAACACACAAAACAAACACATCAAATAACCTTCAGTAGCACACACTTTCTCTTTCATGAATTCAGGAAATTGAGATGCTAAAGGGCAAACTGTGGTCTTATGAGATGACTCGAAACACAATGCATAAACCTCAACAACTAAAGGGGTGGAGGAAGCACCTATAGAACTAGTCCTATGACCGTGGGATGAAAGAGACAAAGAAATGAATTGATCTAGCTTACTCGTCAAAGCCTCAACCTTAGGGGGTAAATCTAAAGAAACTCCAACCTCACTATTGCTTCCCCGACTCGACCTTTCCATGGAAAAATTTTGAAAAGAATTTTTAGCCATCAACTCTATTTTCACCCATGCCTCAGTCGATCTCAAAAGATAAAAGCCATCACCGGAAGCAGTATTGACGATCATCCTATTTTGTTTATTTAAACCTCAAAAGAAATATTGCAATAGGTCATGATTGCCATACTCGTTGTGTGGACATTGTCTAAGAAGATCCTTGAACCTCACCCAAGCCTCATGAAAGGATTCTAGATCATGTTGGGAAAAAGTCATAATGGCTGTCCTAAGGTTGGTTGTCTTGGCCATGGGATAAAATTTTTGAAAGACTTAGATTGAAGGTCAGCCCATGTAGTAATGCAACCATTAGGTAAGGAATGAAACCAAGCCCTAGCCTTGTCCTTAAGAGAGAAAGGAAACAATCTTAGACATATGACCTCTTAAGAGACATTGGGGACATGAAGAGTGGAACTCATCTGAACAAAATCAGTGATGTGATCTAAAGGACTCTCATTGCTTCTCCCATAGAAGGAAGGGAGCATGGCCAACATATTAGGCTTAATCTCAAAGTTCGTCTCCCCTAAACCTGAAATTTGAATAGCCAAATTAGGCTCAAAGGCTTCGAGGAGAAAGAATTGCCTAAAAGTGGGTTCCTCATCTATAGGTGGGTTTGGTCTACAGGGTTCTCGTCTAAAATGATCTTGGGCTTGATGCCCATAGTGATCATGAGATAGAATGGGATAAAATGAGGGATTGAGAGGATTAAGAGGATGATTGGGATCAGCCATCTCCTCAAGAAGATCTCCTAAATTCCTAAAACGTCTTGCAACTCTATCAGGTTCGGGATTAAGAGGAACGAGGGGATTTCTAAGGGATCTCCTATCGAGCATGCACAAACTATCCTAATTCCAGCTACTTCAACCCCCGAAAACTTCAATATTCCTAAAACTATAGCAAATAAGCCACAATCCTAAAAAGTCTACTAAAAATAAAAGCAAAGGCTAAAATAGATAGACAAGAACTAAAGCAAGATAATATAAACAATAAAGAAAATAAGCAAGAACTAAACAAACTATAAAGGACAAGCAAGAAAACGAGAAAAGCAACTACCAAACCACACAAACAAAGAATGCAAACCACTGTGCCTCCCCGGTAACGGTGCCAAGAACATGGTGGTACATCTCACAAGTGCAAGCTCTAAAGACCCGTAAGTGCATGAATCGATGCAATATAGTGTATGTGAGAACGAGTGTCGAACCACAAGGAGGCTATGTTGTGGGATGGATTCTAAGTGTGTGTCCTAGAGAATGCCAAAAAGAAAACTTAAACTAACTATTTTTGGTGTTTTTGGATGGTCAGGAGCTCTAATTAAAGAAAGTAAAACTACACTATGGGAAAGGGAAAATATGGAGACAAGTTATCTAGAGAGAACTAACAAATGGAAGGGATTAAGATGATATCTACTTGTTAATGGGTGATCCTAGATTCCAATACTATGGGATTACATGGAATGGCTTAATTATCAATTGCTTTTTCACTAGGTTTCTTAGTTAATATCCTAATTTTCCCTAGGACTCGGTGCTGGTCAGTCTCTAGGGGACGCCTCCTAGAACTACGATGTGGTCCTTATGACCTAGGGCCTTAAGAGTGACTAACTAGCTTTCTAGGTGACCTAGAACAAACCTACCCTAGCACCTAAATCATTGGCTAGATTTAAAGCCAAGACCTAGTGCTGCTAGAGTCGACTAAATCTATCCGGAAACCTATTGGCTGGATTTAAAGCCAAAGGCGACTCAATTTAGACTGGCATTTAATTATGCTTCGTCATTCTAGGGTCACAATAGCGGGATTTGACCTATTAACAAATTCATACATGTTCTAAGCCAAGGTGTTCACAAATAAAGGGACCTATTTGACTACCAAATATCGTCATGCTTGGATTACTCCATTAAAAACACTTTTGAACCAACATGTATGCAATATTAAGGTCATATTTACTACTAGGCATGCAATCATACACATGGACATGAACAGAAGCAATACCCACTTCATAAGATCTACACATAAACCCATAGACATGATTATAGAATGGATTAGAGGTGTTTAGTAGCAAATAGACTTCAATTTATACATATGCAACTTTCATAGGCATATTATCAAACACCTAGACATGTATTAAGCAATAGTCATTGAAACACAAAAAACATAGCATATGTATATACACTAAGGCATTGAATCCCATAATATAAAAGCATAGAATCAACCCATTACACAAGTGTCATCACCCTAAACAAATCTACTCAAACATAATATAATAAAGGATGAAAGAGAGAATAGAAAACTCCCCTTCCATCCTAGCAATTCTTGTACAAAATCCTTGAGTAGCCTTTGATCCAAGTGTTTGAATCCCTCCAAATGAGCTTAAGACTAGGTGAAAAGTGTGTGAGTGTGTGTGTGTTAGAGGTTGGTGAAAGTGGAATTAGGGTTTGGGAGATGGGTGTGAAAGAATATGACTTAATTCTCTTTTAAAATGGCCAAAAGCGGGCTTATGTAGCTATTTCTGTGACTACCGGAGCACTCTACCGGAGCATCGGTTCCAGGGGGTCTCTATTCAAGTAGTAGAAGTTTGCTCTCTGTTTTTGGTAGAATAGTGAGCTGGTACACTGGTACTTTGAAGCCAGTGTTCCGGTAGTGTCTTTTTGCTCTCTTTTGGCTTTGTTTTAGCTCCGTTTTGCTTTCAATTGTCTTGACCTTTGTCTGGAAGCCTCCAAACTTGATTTTCTTCCACTTTTCCTCTTCAATATGATTCCAATCCTAGCTTAAACCATCTTCATCTTCTTTGATCTTTAAACACTTTTGAATCTCACCTATAACATCCAAAACAAGCCATTAATGTAGCATTTTACCTTTTAAACTCAACTACGTAGAGTTGTATACGCTTAAGCCTATACCTCGCACAAGTGCTACATTAATGCAACTATTAAGGTCAATACACCTCCAAAATGTTGACAAATAACAATTCAAACACACACAAAAACACAACACATCATCGAGCTTTTTATATCAAACATTTGCGCATTGCCGATCGACCAGCTTCTCTTCATAACTCTTCCAGCTTTTAAAGTAGTGCTATCTGGACTGGCCGGTGGCCCTAGTCAGTCGACCAGCTCTAGAAGGGTAGTTGATCGACTTTTTTTGGTAGCTTTCTAGAGTGGTTAGTCGACCTAGCCGATTGACCGACTTTTCTTCTAGGTCGTTTGGCTGACTTTTCTTCCTCCACTCTTTGTCTTTTCGGCCTCTGATCTTCTCTCCTTGACCTGTGCATCTCCCATCTTCATCACCCATCAACGTCCAATCTCGATCTTAACCCAGTGTTCACCGAACTCAATGAAAACAAGCAATGAATAGACGGTTAAAGATGAACCCACACCAAGTCCTAGGAGTAAATTAGGACACTAGTTAGCAACCTAGTTAAAAAGCCTCCCATAGTTAAGCCATCCTCCATAATCCCATAGCATAAGAGTCTAGAATTACCCATTAGCAAGCACAAGTCACCCGAACCCTCTTCAATAGTTAAGTCCCATCTAAATTATTTTGTCTTCCTACTTTCTTTATCCATTTCCTATAGTTTAGTTTCATTTTCTTCCCTTGAGCTCCCATTAAATCTAAAAAGTACAAAAAGATAGTTAGCGTATGTTTCTTGTCATGCATTTTCTAGGACACACAGGTGATGTGTCCATTTTGTGCGTGTTTATGTATTGCATGTATACACTTGTTTTGAGGTGTTTTGAGCTTTTTTGGGGTATTAGTATTGCATTTAGGTCATACTTGTGCATATTAGGGTTTACATGTTCACAGTGAAGTTAGGACTTAAATTTTAAACTAATGCGCAATTATTGCTTGTTTTAGGTATGATTCGAAGAGAAAATTGGAGCTTGATTGAGGGTGCTTGGAGTGTGGAAAAAATCCAAGAGTGTTTCAGACATAAATGAATGAAGAAAAGTGTATTCGGAAGTGGCCAGGTGAAGGAAGGAGTGACCGACGCAAAACCGAGTGCAAAGGGAGCTAAAATTTAGAGCTTGCAACCAATGAGGATGTGGACAAAGTTTGGACATGTTTTAGGGTGTAAACAATGGCTTGGTAGATTCTTGAAGGTAAATCCAAGCCATAGAAAAAAAACGGTGCACGATTCGAAGTCAAAACGAGCATGTTATGAACATTTTACTATGAAGACTGATTGACCTCCTATCAAGGCCGGTCGACCAGCTTAGGTCCCCCAGCCAAATTAGAATCTGGGCCAATTTAGGCCAGACGACCAATCCCCAAGGCCGGTCCCCCGGCTAGGCCCCTGGCCCTGCTTGTTGATAGCTCTACTTAAGCCATTTTTCAACCTTTTTTAGGAAGAACAACCAAATTAAACACCCATTTCCTTAAACCCAAAATCCACCAAAAATCACCTCACACACTGAATTCCAATCACATTTAACACTTAGAATCAAGGATCCAAGAGAATCAAACACTAGCATTTGGGGCATAGCTCATGGATTGTAAAGCTTGGCTATAGGTAGAAGGCTATCTCTTTTTTATCCTAAGTCTAATTATTTTTCATTAGAGCTGGCTATGGATAGAAGGGTATCTCTCTTTTATTGTAAGTCTAATTATGTTTGATTAAGCTATGTAAAGTGATTATTCTTGTATTTAGGGATTGATTATTACTTTTTATTAATGGGAACTTGATGGATTTATGTATATATGCTTTATGCTCAAAGGCTATTTTACAAACATGTCTATATGTTTGTAGAAATGCCTCAATGAAGTTTCATATGTATATTGAAGTCTATTATGCTATTAACCATCTCTAAATCATTATGCTATCATGTCTATGTGTTTGTGCGATGATTACATGAAGTGGGTTCGCTTATATACATGTCTATGTGTGTGTTTGCATACTTAATAACATGAATGGCTTCTTTTGCATTCATGTCGGGTGCTAGAGCTTAAATTGGTGTGATCTAAGCATATCTATGTGTTTAGTAGTAGAATATTCTAGAGTATTCTCAAATGCCATGCCCTAGATGTGTATTCCTTGTGCTTAAATGTCAATACCCACTATTGTGATGCGATTAATGGTGCATAATTAGTAACTAGCCTAGGTTGAGTCCCCTTTGGCTTTAAATCTAGCCAATAAGAGTCCGGATAGGGTTAGTTGACCTTAGTTCACTTAGGAAAGCTAGTTAATCGACCCTAACACCTTAGGTTCATAAGGACCATGCCGTAGCTCTAAATGGGCCAAAGCTTGGGGACGAACTCACACCGAGTCCTAGGGTCAGATTGGGGAACTAATTAGTAGACTAAGTGCTAGGATTAGATTGATCTACTCTTACCTAGAACGTTATTAGCTACCTCTAATTCCTAAGTCACAAAGACCACGCTGTACTACTAGGCATCGTCACCTAAGGACGGACCCGCACTAAGGCTTAGGGTACTAATTAAGAGGCTAATTATAGGTCTAGATTGGATCACTTAGTATAATCTATCTAGTAACCTTAGAAAGACGTACTAATCACCCATAAATAGGATGTAATCACCTTAGTCCCCTATTTTTGATGATTAAATCCCCTTAGATCACTTGATTTCCCCGTCACATACATATACATCTTTTATTTCCTCATCTTTAGATTAGGTTTATCTTTTTCGAACTCCCTTCAATCTCAAAAACCCAAAAACACTGTAGTTTAGGGACCCAACACGTAGGTCTTATGACACACACAGCTTAGGACACCATACACATTAGGCCTCCTCGTGGATTCAACCTCACACTGGTATAAATCGTACTACACACGTCCCGTGTGCTTGTGGGCTATTTAGGCTTATGCCGTGAGATAACAATCAACACGTATAGGATCCTTTCCATACAGTAGTCTCCCTATGGTTCGACATCTATTCTAGCACACATATTAAATTGCACCGATTTGTACGCTTGCTGGTCTTTAGGGCTTGTACCTCTAGAGAGACACCACACACCGTATTTAGCTTAAGTATGGAGCTGTTTCTTCTGAGGAGATGGAAAAAAGACTGAACCCATACATGAACGAGGTAGTTAAAAAGAAGATCATTAAGCTCTTAGTTATAGGCATTATCTATCAGATTTCTAAAAAGTGAATGGGTTAGTCCTATTCAAATAGTCCCTAAGAAGTCCAGGATCATGGTTGTGGAGAATTAGAGAAGAGAGCTTATCCCTATGAGTACTCCCATATGTTGGAGAGCCTGTATTGACTATAGAAAGCTCAACTCTAGAATTAGGAAGGATCAATTCTCGTCGCCTTTTCAGACAAGATCTTAGATAGAGTAGCTGGGCATAACTACTATTATTTTCTAGATAGGTATTCTAGATACAATCAGATCCCCTTGTTCCCTAAGGACTAGGAGAAGACCACCTATACTTGTCTCTATGGTACTTTTGCTTGTAAGAGAATGCCCTTTCTGTATCTAATGCGCCAGCAATGTTCCAGAGGTGTATGATTTCCATTTTTAGCAGTATGATTAAAAAGCACTTAGAGATATTCATGGATGACTTCTCAGTCTTCGGTGATAGCTTTGATGACTGTCATAGTCATCTCTCTTTAATCTTAGACTATTGTGTGGTGAAGAATCTAATGTTGAGTTGAAAGAAGTCCCACTTCATATGTAGCAAGGGATAGTCTTCAGTTACATAGTTTCATCTAGTGGCATTCAAGTTGAACTGGCTAAGGTAGAATTGATTAAGAAGTTGCCTATCCCTGCATTTGTTAAGGATGTTAAATCATTTCTAGGGCATGCAAAATTCTACCATAGGTTTATTAAGGGTTTTAAGCACATAGCGTCCATTGTCTAGGCTCTGAGCACAGGATGTCCCCTTTGAGTTTGATGATGAGTGTGTTAGAGCTTTTAATAGGCATAAATCCTTATTATCTTCCTTCCCAATCATATAGTTGCTTGACTACAATATTCCATTTGAAGTTATATGTGATGCATTTGACAATGTGACAGGAGTTGGTTTAGGCCAAAGGAGAGATAAGCTACCCCATGTAATGGACTATGCTAGTAAGACTTTTGATGAGGCTCAGAGGAACTATACAACTATAGAAAAAGAGGTTCTAGCGATAGTCTTCTCCTTAGACAAGTTTTGGTCTTACATCTTAGGGTCTAAGGTAATTGTCTGCATCAATTACATGGCTTTAAGGCACCTTTTAACGAAGAAAAACTTTAAGCCCTGGTTGATTAGGTGGATGCTTCTTCTCCAAGAGTTTGATATTGAAATTCAGGATAAGACGGGTAGTGACAACTTAGTTGTGGATCATCTTTCCTATCTTGTTAGTGTGTCTTTTAGTGATCCTTCCCCTTTTCGTGATTCCTCTCTCTACAAGCAATTGTTTTCCATCTCGCATCACATACCGTGGTTTAATCATAGAGTCAATTATCTTACCACAGGGAGTTTTCCCTCCTATTGGGAAAAGAAAGAGAAAGAGAGAAAGAGATAGGTTCCTAGTGCTAGTAAGACATTTCTTTTGGGAGGATCCCTATCTTTCAAAGTATATCCGAATCAAGTGATTCACCGGTGTGTGCCCAAGGATGAGTATAAAAGTGTGATACATATGTGTTATGATGAGGGTTGTAATGGTCAATTTAGTGGCAAGAAGACCGCCGCTAAGGTCTTGCAAAGTGGATTCTTTTGGCCCACTCTCTTTAGAGGTTCTCAAGAGTGTTGTAAGAAGTGTATTAGGTGTCAATAATCCAAGTCTATCTCTAAGAGAAACATGATGCCTTTGTCCCCTATATTTCCATGTATGCTATTTGACGTTTGGTGTATTGATTTCATGGGTCCATTTCCACCTTTCCTTAGGTACCAATACATTTTCGTGGCCATGGACTATGTGTCCAAATAGGTTAAGGCAAATCCCACATGCACTAATGACTATAAGGTAGTTGTAAAGTTCATTAAGGAGAACATTTTCTCTAGAGTTAGAGTCCCTAGTATCTGGATTAGTGATGGTGGCTTATATTTTCGCCATAAGACACTTGAGGCCTTGTTAAGAAGATATTCAGTCACACATAAGGTTACCACCTCGTATCACCCACAAACTAATAGACAAGTAGAGTTGTCCAACAGGGAGATCAAGCACATTTTAGGGAAAACGGTTAGGCCCGATAGAAGAGATTGGTCTATTAGGTTGAATGATGCTTTGTGGGCTTATCGTACCACATTCAAGACACCTATTAGTATGTACCTGTATAGGTTGGTTTATAGAAAGGCTTGTCACTTGTTGATAGAGCTTGAACATAAGGCTTATTAGACAATCAAGGCCCTAAACTTGGACATGGCAAAAGTGGGTAAGAAACGAAAGCTTGACCTAGCGGAAATGGAGGAGCTTAGATATGAGGCGTAATAGAATGCCAAACTTTATGAGGATAGGATGAAGAGGATCCATGACAAGCATATTCTTAAGAAGTTATTCTCTTCCTCCGAAAAAGTTTGGCTGTTTATCTCACTTTTAGAGCTCTTTTCAGGTAAGCTCAAGACACGATGGGATGGTTTGTACAAGGTCCTGGTCGCCTATCCTTCCGGAGCAGTAAAGATTAAAGACTTCAAGAATGGCTAAGAGTTGACAATAAATGGGTAGGGCTAGAAGTATACATTTGATCCGAGCATGGCTCGTGCGCAGATTATAGCACTTCAAGACCCCATCTATAGAGGTTGCTAATATGTTGGTGATCACTGGCTGACAACATTGTGGTTAGCGCTACTAGGAGGCAACACAGGTTAAATTTTGTCATTTTCATTCCTTGTTTCATTTTCCTTTCATTTGCTTTCTTCCTTCTCACCCACACAAAGTGTTGAATCCCGAACTCTTTTCCTATAGGATACACCTTTGCTTATTATTTGCATATGCCAAAGCAAGCTTCCTTGGCAAATGTTACTAACCTTTTTCTTTGTCAATGTTTGAGGTTTGTTGAATAACAGGGTTAGTAGTTGAATGGTTGATCATTTGCATGGAGAGCTTCAAGAATGCAAAGTTGTATCTATTTTTTCTCCACTTGTTCCACATCTATCTACTCCGTCCCCAACGCCCTTACTTACTTTGTGTTGTTTATTTGCTCATCGTGTGGTTCTATTTTATTTGGTTAAGGAGAAATAAAGTTTAGGTTTTTATTGTTTTCTTAATATTTTTGTGATTCATTAGGGTAGATTGCAATATTTGCTTAAAAATGGTGAAATCTTTTTGATTTTTGTACATATAGAGTTGTTTATCTCTTGGTTGATAAGATTGTTGGCTTTTGTGATTGACCCAATTGATGGGTGAAAATAAGTTTGCATTATAGGGAATGAATGAAGTAAGGGGGGATCCAAGACTTGGAATAGATGCCCTTAAAAGTTATGGCGAGTGAGTGCCTTTAAAAATGCATCTTGCAGCTACCCCATGGCTTGGTTAAAAAGAGTGATTGAAAAAAGGTGTTGATATAAGTGTCCCTTCTTTGATTGGTTCTTTTTAATGTGCCTTAGCCTTTTTTTTTCTTTCCTTTTTGCTATGTATGAAATGTAGAAATGTGATAAATCCACAAAAATTGAAAAAGGCAAAAAGGGTGCAAAAAGATGGAAAAGATTGAAAAATTTGAAAAAAATATTGAAAAGAAGAAAAAGCCAAAGACACCAAAAAGTTCAATGTACAAGTGCTTAAGTGACACAATATCAACTTATAAGTATCTCATCTCATTCTTTTAATGTAATGTGAATAAGGTGTTAGGATTAGTATGCCCTAAAGCTCACTTGTACATGACATTTTGGATATGAAACAATGTATAATCATATTTTTGTTAAATGGCATTATGAGTTTCTTACATATAATCTCTGTTATGTTTTATCGATGCATGTATGAAGGTCCTTTGACTTGCACTAATGACTTGGGTGTGCAGTGAGGCCGGACGCACAGTAGGTCCAAGTCTAGATTTAGTCACATCATAAATTGAATCTATAACCAAATAAGTAGTGTTGGGCACTCTACTGGGATAAGGTTATATTGAGCAAGTCTCATCTTTGAGGGTGATCTACCTAGGTCATTGGAGGACTTTCTGGATTTGTCTCAATAGTACGTGTGTCACGTATTGGATAGGACCATTGTGAGTATGTTTTCTAGCGACGTACTATCAAAGAAAGAAAACAAGACACTCACTGCTACTAAATGATCATTGCTCTTAATCTTGAGTATATGTGGATGAACTAATGAAGTTAGGGTTTAGTACTTTGATTCACGTGGGTGAGATCTTATTTTATTAGGATCAACAGCCTTGTGCATTGAATGCTAAGTTCTAATTAATTAGAACATGCATATGCAAAATGGAATCTATGTGCCCCCTTTGGGATTGTCCAAATTTATCATCCGAATCTAGATCTAGTGATACTACCTTTATAGGTGTGTCGGTCATATGGCTTGAGGGTCGCTCCCGAGATCAAGAGATTCCATGACCAAGGATGGTTGGCAATAGGACAAGAAACCCAACGGAAAAAGATACAGCTAAGGAGGTGATAGTACACAGGCCAAAGGACCGGTCTTAGTTGTGGGTATACATAGAGGGGCATTATGGTCAGTTATTTAGTAGGTCAAAGACAAAGTTCACATTCTTTTGTGATAAGCTTTTGGGTAATGACAATTATTCTTGGAGTGCAACTTTGATCTTATGGTGGAATAGATCGAAGTTAAAAATAATTATTATGTCGCCTAGATCGGGCAAGGATAATTTTAATTATTTTTGGAAGCCAATTATAATTGTGTCTTCTTGGTCCCTTCCTAGTTGAAATGACTTTGAGAGAGTAATCTTGAAAGAGCAAATTCCATATTGTGGTAGTAGCCTTATTGGGCCAAAGCTTGAAATTGGGTTTGGGCTTTCTTTAGAGTCCAAGATAACCTAATTGGGCTAGGATGGTTTCCTATTGGGCTTGGGCCTCCACATGGATTATGGACTATGTGTTGGACTTGGATAATGGGCTTGGCCTAAGTCTTCCAAGACAAGTGGACAACTTGCAAAATACTACAAAAACAAGTGGACAACTTGCACAAGTCTTCCAAGACAAGATTGACAAGTTTCAAAAAGGAAATGCTACATGGAAATTTTCTCCCACATTGAAAGTTTAGCAACTTTAGATGCCATGGTTCTCTCTATAAATAGACAAGACCCTACACCTTTTATGTATTCCACTTTGTAGTTGATTTCTTCCTTTTTGGCAAGAAAATACTACAACACATAGTACACACTTATTATGTGATTTTTGCTCTAGTTTTTCAAGAGCATATTACTTTGCTTCTTCCCACACAAGAGGCTATTCTCTCAAGATAAGTCTCTTTAATCATAGGGAACAAGACTAGGGAGTTGCTTGTTGTGACACCCTTATAGCAAATTTTGGTGGCCTTGTTCGTGAACGGGAATAAAGCTCGTGACCGGTTTTAGCTTCATCGAAGGCCCCACGCTTCAAGAGGTTAGCTTTATATATTTTGCAAGTACTAGTTATATTCTATATATGTTCTTAAGCATGTTCTTGTGTGTGTAATGTGGATATTTTATTTTCCTAGCATGTTTTCTTAGTTATAATATAGAAAATATGGACTAGGATACCCCACACTTAATAATATCGATCCTATATAAGGCTCATACATTTGTAAGCCATTGTATTTGTACATTCCTTCTCTCTTTGTTTTTGAGGCTTTGTGCATCTTAGGGAGGCCATGTTAGAAGAAAGGGGATGAAGTATCAACATCCTGCATGTGTGTGTAAGACTCTAGGGCTTGTGGTTTTATACCTACTTGGGAAATTCCCACGACGTGCGACGCTCTTTATGATTAAGGGGGATCCAAAAAGGCTTAGGAACCTCTCTATAATAGGAATGACCCCTTCATGCTCCTTACGTTCACCTTGATAACGAGTCAATCCCTTAGGCAACCCTTTTTGTCACCTTTGAGATAGACCTAGGTTTGGACATGCTTGGGGACAAGCAAGGAAAAGATTTCGGGGTGTTGATGTCTTTTGATCTGAAATGTGTTTGTATTGTATTTCCTATATATATTTTCAAGGTGTTATATGCATATATAGTGGCATTAGTGTAATACATTTGTTAGGATTAAGCTTAAGTAAAGATAATATAGTTGAGTTTGATAGATAATGGTTTTGATGATTTAGGTGACTTTTGGGTCAATGCCAAAGTAACACAATGAAGGGTGACAAAGATAAAAGGTATATGGGTCATGCAGAAGAAGTCGGAGGAAAACACGATGAAGATTGAACCAAAAAGGAGGAACCAGTCGACCCCCAGAATCTATCGGTCAGCCAGCAAATCCAAAGAAGGAGAATTTGTACCAGCAGAGCTAACTGACTGACCAGTACAATCAGCCAGTAATAATAGAAAGCATGCTTAGGAGCCGCTTAACCCCTGCCATTTACTGGCTAGCTGATAGGGTTGACCAGTAGCACTGCTGCTACCTATAAATAGGACTCCATTTTCAGCATTTATCATCATCAACTCACACACACTTCACACCAACTTTTCACACACACTAAACCCTAACTGACCCACCTAACGCATACCTTTTCACACACTTCCCACTTAGATTCAAGCTTGTTTGGAGGGATTTAACAACTTTGGAGTGCGGATTTGCTCAAATTTTGGACAAGGATAACTAGGACGAAAGAGAAGTTTCATATTATTTCTTTCATCCTTTTTTCATTTATGTTTGAGTAGACTAGATTATGGGATTTGATGGATTAATATATATATATATATATGTATATATATATGTACATACTTTGTTTTTCTTGTTCAATGGTTTTTATTCAACACATGCCTAAATGTTTGATAAAATGCGTTTGTGAGTAGTATGTATATAAATTAGAGTTATTTTCTACTAAACAACTCTAATCCATTCTATTATCATGTTTATGTGTTTTTGTGGGGATTTAATGAAGTGGGTATTGCTTTTAAACATGTCTATATATATGATACTATGCCTTGTAATGAATATAACTTCACTAATGCTTGCATGTTGGTACCCACTTGTTATTAATGGTGTAATCCGAGGATGACGATGTTTGCTAGTCGAATAGGTCTTTATATTCACAAACACCATAGGCTAGAATTTTTAGGACTGGACACATAGGTCAAATTCTAATTTAGTGACCCTAGACTGATGGTGCACAATTTAGGACTAGCCTATATCAAGTCCCCTTTAGCTTTAAATCTAGCTAACAAGAGTCCAGATGGCTTTAATCGACCTTATTTACCCTAGGTCTTTGCTTTAGATCCAGCCATTGGTTTAGGAACTAGGGTAGCTTTATTCTAGGTCACCTAGGAAGCTATTTAGTCCCTCCTATGGTCCTATGTCATAAGGACCACATTGTAGCTCTAGGAGTGTACACCGAGGGATGGACTCGCATCGAGTCCTAGGATAAATTAGGACACTAGTTTGTGACCTAGTTAAAGAGCTTCCCATAGTTTAGCCATTTCCCATAATCTTATAGCATAAGAGTCTAGAATCACTTTCTAGCGAGCATAAGTCATCCTAACCTATTCCAATTGTCAATTTCCATCTAGATTGGTTTGTTTTCTAGTCTTCCATTCCCGTTTCCCATAGAGTAGTTTTATCTTGCTTCCTTTGAGCTTCCTCTATATCTAGAAACCTAAAAATATGCTTAGTTTAGGTTTTCTTTTAGACACCTTCTAGGACACACATGTATAGGATCACTTCCACGCAATAGCTTTCTTGTGTTTTGACACCCATTCTTGCACACACTATATTGCACCAATCTGCGTGCTTGCGGGCCTTTAGGACTTGCACCTTTAGAGAGACATTATTGTACATAATGTATTTAGATGTGTAAATGCTACACTAAGTGCTATATTTCGTGTTTTAGGTAGGTTTTGAAATGTTTAACCTTACATGACGAAGAAACGAGCTAAAAATGAGGACCAGAGGCAAAGAAAATTTAGATTAAAGGCAAAACACAAAGCCGGTCAAGTGTTGTTAGTCGACCGACCGTATTAGAGAGCATCTATTTTGAGCTAGTCTAATTGCCTTAGGAGACAGTTGACTAGCCAAGTTAGAGAGCTTCTATTTTTTTTAACTAGTTGAGTAACAAAGAAGAACTAGTACACCGGCTAGGTTAATGGCCTGTGCACTGAAGCAATCTATAAATAGCTCATTTTATGCCATTTTTAAGGGAGGAACCCAATAATCTCCCACACCCATTAACGCTAACCTTTTCCCACTTCAATTAACACCTTTACACACCCTCTAAACACCCTAGCAAGCCAAGGATTGAAGCAACCAACAAGGATTTGAAAGGTTTGTATGGATTTGGAAGCAAGATTTAGGGAAGTTCTTCTTGTTCTCTTTCTATTTCTTGTAAATCTGTTGCTAGATTGGGTTAGAACTTTGGGTGTTTGTTGTTGTATATTAGATTAGGGCTATGAATAAAGGATTTGTGTGCATCTTTGGCTTTTAGTACGTGCTTCTTTATATTGATTAATGGCATGAATTAATATGCTTATGTGTTGATAATTAAACATGTTTATGTGTTTGTTAAAATGCCTAAATGAAGTGCATGTGATATTTTGTGCTTAAATGCTATTGATAGTGGTCTCATCTTAGTGTTAATCCATGCTAATAGAATGAGCCCCATTTGCAACTCATTTGTGTTGATTGATATACTTAATAGATGACTTCGTCTGGTAAGAGTATACCTCTAGTTTGAAACAATACTAAAAAGGGGCCTACTAATGATAGTTAATACTGTAGGAGTCTAATCTCTAGTCTAAAACAATATTAATAGGTTAGTCTCTCGACTAGAACGTCAATCAACCCCTAAGAGAACTTAGTTATCTAAGCTCTAAAACCTTAGGTCAGAAGGACCACGCTATACTCTATAGAGGTCAACCTAGGGATAGACCCATACTGAGTCCTAGTAGATGATAAGGTTAGTTAGCTAAGTGCATCTCATTAAAAGCCTCAAAATTCAAATGCTCCATGATCGTGCCAAGCTTAACTTTATCCTCTAAAGACAAGAAAGAATTGGAAGAATCTTGAATACAAGAATCGATAGAATTTATAAAGAAGTAGTCCTTCTCATCACTAACTCTCACCTTATTAGCAGCTTTAGCACCCCTAACATTTGCCTTCATATTCCCAAGCTTAAGTTCTATCATCCTCGATGTACAATATATAATAGCATCAAGAGTAGTAGAGAACGAATGACCCTAAAAGAAGATGCGCAAATTGCCTAGTATCAAGACTAGATTCCATATCTAAGCCTATAAAGTCAACAAGGAAGACAAACACATCGACTTGAATCATTATGTCCTCTACTACCCCTCTCCATCTCCTGTTAGACCTATTAACTAATAGTAATGTAGGCATGGAATAATACTTCAATGTTGTTCGTACCCCTTTTGACAACGAAGTCATAATGGCAACAATGTATCTCTCTGGGGATGCGAAGAATATTTCAAACTATTCTCGAACCATCACACGAATTTCGATCCAACTACCCATGATATGGTAAAAATAGAATGGAAGGGCAAAAAACGATTTTATGTGTAGATGTGAAAGCTCTATCAAGAGAAGCATTCTTTCCTATTTTTATTTCTAGAATAATATGCAACTTCCCCAAACCTAGTCATTGATACGAGTATACATAGAGAGGCATATTTTGTCATTTGGACTTAGTAGATCAAATACAAAGTCACTAGTTTTGTGTGATGAGTTTCTAGGCAAACAACAATTATCCTTGGAGTGCATTTAAATAGACTAAGGTCAAAATAGTCTTGTTTGATTGGAAAAACCTTTACCATGCCACATATCTAGGCCACAGCCTTGGCTTGGTCCATTTAAAGGTATAAAGCTAGGAAGCTAAGGGATAGATATATGATCAAAGCATGGTGGTTGTGGAACCCTTTTCTTCTTGGTCTCAACCAACTTTTATGGTTGCTGTATCTAAAATCTTCATGCTTGGTTGATGATTCTGGAATTTATTGGTTGGTTGGAGCTAGCCGAGTTCCTTGGGCTTCTTTCATTTCTTTTGTTTCGGTGCTGCACAATTTTATCAGACTTGGTCTTCCTTATTTGAATTGAGCATGTGCTTGCCATATGCCAACTTATGAAGTTCGCCCTTGAAATCAATGCAAGCCATAACCTTGACTTTGGACTTTTGTCGTCCTACTTCCTTCAACTACCTGGGTTGATTACTTGTGAACTTCTGAGCCGAACACCTCTCTTTCCTCTATCCTTTTGCCCTTCAGCCATTAAGCTAACTGATTGCAGATTTTGGGTGTAAACAATGCCCCCATAAGCTATTTTAGTGACGTTGTGGAGTTTTAACTACTTATGATCCCAGCCACGTCACCTACACCTCCAAAACAATTAACCTCTTGTGTACCATGTCTCAAGCAATTTGCTCAATAGAAAGTTTCTCTCTCGTATTAAATGCAAGTCACAACCTGTTGACCACGATCGATTTCCTCTGCTAACCCAGAGCCTTCACGTGTCCCACTAAGTTTATCATCGTACGTCTTCTTTGGCATTGAGCCCTGTGAGCAAGTTTAACGTCCTTATATCTTTCAAGTAATCTCATGATTATAGGACACAATCTCTAATTCTCGACTAATGTGGTTTTGATTAGCGTGAATCAAACGTCGTTAATCCCCTTTAAAAGGTTCATAAAGGATTCTTTCACTTGATTCTTCCCCAAATCCTTCTTAGTAAGCCTTTTCTCAAGAATGGTCGAGAACAACTTTCTCGATTCGCTTGTCTAAGCCTCCATTACATTCTTTAACTTACCATGGACAATTACTGGAACATTGCTATTCCTGAGGATAGTAGCAACGGAAACTCCCTTAAACCTTTTCGAGCAATGTCTCCGACCATGGATTCCCCATCACAAATCTTCAGAACATTGACGTGTTGTTTTTTTTTTGTGTGTGTTTATGTCATTAATTACATGTGTTTTAGAGGTATCTTGAGCTTTAAAAGATGCATTAGTATAGTATATATACTAAAGTTAGGCTTAAGTAGAAGCAAATATACATAGTTGAGTTTCAATGTCAAATGCTATAGTAAATGCTTAACTTTATGCCTTAAGTGAGCTATAGGGCTAAAACAAAGCTTGAACAAGGATGAACAATGAAGATAGAAGAGGTACGAGTTGTGCAATGAAGGCAAAGAGCAAGAAAGAGGAAATTGAAGGTCAACTGGAGGAGTTAGTTGACCTAGAAAATATTGCTGGTGGACCGGCTAGGTCGACCAGCCACTCTAAAGGGGAGCCCAAAATTGGTGGTCGAGCTTCCTAAAAAGCCGGTCGACCTGCCAGTCTAGAGAGCAGCACTTTGAAAGCCAATTGAGTTAAGCAGAGAAGCCGGTCGATCGACTGTGCGTAGTAGTTGATATAAAAGCTCGATCATCAGCCTTTATGAGAGAAGATCTGATTATCTTTAGACCTAGCACACACACACAAAAAACCCTAGCTACACCCCCTTTAACACACATAATCCCACACTTTTCACCTAGATTCAAGCTTACTTAGAGGATTCAAATACTTGGATTGAAAGCTACTCAAAGATCTTGTACAAGGATTGCTAGGATGGAAAGGGAGTCTTCTATTCTCTCTTTCATCCTCTTTTATGTTACGTTTGAGTAGATTTGTTTAGGGTGATGATACTTGTGTAATAGGTTGATTCTATGCTTCTATATTATGGGATTTAATGGCTTAATATATATACATATGCTATGTTCTTCTTGTTTCAATGGCTATTATTCAATACATGTCTAGGTGTTTGATAATAAGCAATGAGAGCTTAAAAGGGTGACAGAAGTTCCTGATGCATGGCTATTTTGTGTGGTGAGGGATTGACAAGAAGTTGATGGTTTTGCTGATCTTATGTGTTGTGCATGGCTGTGAAGTGCTCGTGGGGGTCCAGGGTGGTGATGAACTGGAAATGCATATGTTAATGGCTTGAATCATAAGATAAAAATATGTATACACTTGATATAACTATTATGCTATTTTAATACTATCTTAATATCAATACTTCATTACTACTACTATAATATTACTTACTAATAAGCTAAATCTGAGTAACTTAAAAGAATAACTTTAATATACTAATAATATAATACTCTATTCCTAGTAGTAGTATAATAATAATAATAAAGATAATGTTATTATCTAAGACACTATGAGCTTAATATTATCATAGCTACTATTGAACTAATAAAAAGGAATAAAAGAAGTAAATATGTCCTTAAACCATACACAAAAGCACGCACACAAGCCAAACAAACTAAAGTTCATCACGTACTCAATATTGGAACCAAAATATGCATACAAACACACTTCTATGCATACAATCCACATTCTCAAACGTGTACACACCATATTCTTTTCTCAAGACTTCATGCAAACACATAAAAAAGCATTCAAGCACTTGAAAAACACACAAAAGGCAACAAATAAGCATGAATGCACTAAAGCTCCTTAAACAAGAACTTCTTCATTTCAAGCACTAAATGGCACACAAAAACACTTAAGAAATCCAAATTCCTTATCAAAATGCATGTAATCAAGCCATCAAACTTCACATGCAATTCAAGACACAACAACTAGCGTAACCAATTCCTTATATCATAGGTGTCACGCTATATATTCGTTCACGTAAAATAGGTTATGCTTAGGTTAAGTGCTCCTTCTAGGTTGTTGGTAATTGCTTCAGTCAAAGTAGATGCCATTGGGCTCCGTTTTGGACTTAAATATAGAGCTACCTTGTTTTTTTTTTGTGTTTAAAGAGCCAAATTAACTTTTGGAGCTTGAAAGTTGATTCTAGAAATAAAAGAGGGACTTTTGCTTTTCATCTTAAAATTTGGTTTAAGCCCAACGACAATGGAGTTTTGGACTAAAATGGAGAAGTTAAAAATTTTTACCTTTCATTTTATAGCTCACATGAAGGAGTTTTAAATATTTTTTTATATAAAGTGTTCTCATTATTTTTTTTATTAATATTTCTTGAACTATAATAATAATTATAAAATAAAAAATAAAAATAAAATGATATAATAATTAAAAATAAAAATTAATCTTAATAATTTTAAACTTATAAAAATAAAATATTGTAAGTCAATAAAAAATAGTAATAAAAAATTAAATTAAGTAAAGATAAATAATTTAAAGAATTTTAATAGTAAATAAAATTCATAAAACATATTCTTAATGATTAATAAAAATTAATTTGATTAATAAAAATAATAAAAAATAAGTTAAAAAATAATAATTCAATTAAAAGTTAAAAATTAAAATATTTAATAATTTAATACTAATTTTTAAATTGTAGAAGTATTATAATCCAAGTTCTTTAGAAATTGTCCAAACAAGTGAAAATATTATTAAAATATAAAAGTCTATCATGTTTACCAAGGCTCTATCTGTTTGCAGGAAAATATTCTACCAAAAAATATTTTCCCAACTTTGGCATGTTTGGCTAGTAAAGGAAGATGGTCAAATGGAAAAAGCTTTCTAGTTAAAAAATGTGGCTCATTATATTTTCAAAAAAATATTTTGTTGGCTTTATATTGTTATTGTTATTTAACAGAAGATGCTCTCATTTGTGAGGAAGGAATGTATTTTGCAAGATTATCAAGAAAGTCTGAAGCTATCAACTGTTGTTGAGCCCATCGTCTTATTGGCATTACCTATCAGGTTGTCTCTTTCTAACCCTTTCCTTTTTGTTGTTCAATGTTACTTGCAATGAGGACATTGCAAGACTTGGGTTTGGGGGTGAGGGTAAGAATGAACAACAATATGTTTTTATGATTACGTGTCAATAAGGTGAAAAAAATGGGATAAATTTCAAAATTTTTTTGCACATATGAGCTTGAACTACACAGGTGACTTTGACTTGATAGTGAGACTTGCATGATTGGTGTGTGAATTTGTTGGCACAGTTGTTTTGTCTTTGCTATAAATTCCTCATTGCTTGCTTTGGTTATGTTGTTTTTTGTAAGCGTCATAAGGGTGATTAATGGGGAGAAGAAGGCGATTTCATTAGCCTACATTAGACCTAGTTTAAAGTTTGTTGAAGTGCTACTTTGATGTGTTGAACTATGATAATATCATTTTCTTGGATGTGTTTCCTTAGTCAGAAAAAGAAAGAAAGAGGAAAAAAAAAGAGAGAGAAAAAAGCCAAAAGGCAAAAGCATGAAAAGTGAAAAAGTCAAAGGAAAAAGTGTGAGCAAGTGTCAAAATGATACAATTGTTATTCATGTGTACTTAATTATTATTCTGTTATATTTTGAAATGTGAAAAGTGTGAAAAGCAGAAAAAAGTGAAAAAAAGAGTTGAAAAAAATGGAAAAATGAGTGAAAGATTTTGTGGGGACAACACTTTGCTCTTTTTATGAAATGATGACTCCAGGTCTAACAAAGTTTTGTGAAGTCAATTTCCTATTCTTGTAAATTACCTGATGTGCTTAAACTGGCTAAAGGAGGTTACATGATTGAAGCTGAGTAATTGAGGGGTACATGCCTAGTAAGTGCTGTGCCATGTGCATGCTTGACTGTGTGATTTTCATCTTACTATTGATTTGTGTAGTTCTTCTCACTGCACTTAATGTAACATATTTGTCTTGAGTTTAATTTTTCCTTTTCTTGAGGACAAGCAAAGAGTGGGTTTGGGGGTGTGATGTATCATCATGTTTTGCAATAAATTCAACTATTTTGCATGCAATTACATAGATTAAAGTGATTAAAGTGATTTATTTTGTAAATTATTTGCCCTAGTCTCGTTCAAGAGAAGAAAAGATTTTGTGGAGGCCTGCAAGAGCAATTTACAGAAAATTCTAGGCAATTGAAGTTGAAGATCAATCATAATTCGAGTTGGGCTAATTTAATAGAGAAGTATTGGGCTCAAATATATGGATCAATTATCAATATCTCATAGAAAACAAGGAATCTTGGCCTTTCTTGCAATTAAAGTCATTGGTGAATGAATATGGCAAGTGACCTTAGTGTTCATTTTTGAAAAGTTTTCCCTGTGAGACTAGTTTTGGTATTTTGCCCATAACTCCAACTCTGGAGGTAAAATCATGTGATTGTTGAGCCATTGGACTCCTAAGGGGCAGGGCCATAATTCTTATGAATACCACCTTTCCAAATTCAAGAGGGATCAAGGTGCAAAATCAGTCACAACTTGCTTGAAAAATTCCCATCACCTGCTGGACATATTTTGGTATTTTCGGTATAACTCGGGCTATAGAGGTCCAAATAAGGTGATTCTTGTGGTTATGGAAATTTAATTCATAGAGATAAAACTTTCCTATTTGAGCTCAGCCTAGATCAGCCTTTAAGATGGTCAAAAACATTGGTCAAAGTAGAGCATAAAAATTGGAGGTGATTTCCTAATCCAAGTGAGATTTGAAAAGGAATTTGATACCATTATAAATGCCCAAAATATACAACAAAAAAAAGGAGGACTTCAACCTTAGAATTTATAGAAGATTAAATTGAAGAAAAATTTGGGGAGCAACTCTTGAAGAGAATTGGAGACAACGTACTTTATCAACTTCTTTGTCTAGAAATAATACGATGAGTTTTTTTTGTTTCAACTCTTTTTCAATTTTTGCTTTGAACTCAATTATGAACAAACCCCAATGATTTTGGGTGATAGTTAGTGATTATTTTTATTCATTTTTTCGATTCTCTTGGGATATTTTTGATTATTTGTATTTGTGCTTATTGCTTATTAAATTCTTGGTTAATCATTGTTATGCTTGTAGCTAAATTTCGTTAGTCAAGAATTTCTACCTTTTGCCATATAGGAATCTTGTAGGTTCTTGTGGGTAAGGATGAAGATCAATTAACAAAACTAGATTTAATTAGTTGTTTCAAGATTGAGACAAGTTATGCCACTGAGATAGCCTATGCCTCTGTAGTCTCAATTAAATTTCTAGGATCTGTGAGATTAATTGATTAAACAAAAGTGAGACATAATTTATGCAATTGAGATAGATTATGCCTCAATAGCTTTAGTTAATTAATCTAGGTGGATTAGAGCTTGCCTGATCCCTTGCAATTAATTGGAAATCTTGAAGATAATGAACATGAATAGGACAATTTTTTGGCTATCGCCCTAAATCGCAAATTCCATAGATTTAATTCTAACAATTTTTGTGGTTGAGTTCCGTGATTTTCTTTTAATTATTTTATTTTATTAATTTTCTCTTTGATTTAGTTTAATTTAAAAATTGTCACTCTCGTAGTGTTTAGTTTAGTCATTTTAAATTCTTGTTTTTTAGTTTTAGGTTTTTAGTTTTTTTTTTTAATTTTCAATTCCTAACAGTAATCCCAATTTCCTGTGGTTTGACCCTCTAGTCATGTTAGCATGATAAAGAGGAAAATTTTCATATTTTGGTGTTGACTATTTTAATTGATTTTATTTAGCCATACAACGACGTGGTCACACATGATTACAAAGCATGGAAAATTATTGTTAATGGACCTCAAATACCAATGAAAAAGGAGGGTGATAGAAAGGTTCCTAAATCAAAAAGTGAATGGATGATAATGATACGATGCTTGAACAATAGAATGCTAAAGCCTTATATATCTTGTTTGCTAGCTTGAACACTACCGAATTTGCTAAAGTAATTGGTTTCACCTCCGCTAGGGAACATTAGGACTAACTAAAAGTAACTTATAAAGGAACTAGTCAAGTTAAGGAATCTAGAATTAGAACAAATGTTTACTAGATTTCTTGAAATTACTATTGGTCTCAAGGCACTTGGAAAGGAATAGTCTAATGCAAAAATGGTGAGGAAGGTAGCAGAAGGCTATCATCATCATGGCAATCAAAGACGACGGCCATGAAGAAATCAAAAGACCTCAACACATACCAATTGAATGAATTAATCAGGTCACTTATGACTTATGAACTTGAGATAAGGGTTAATGAAGAAGATGGCTAGAAGATGAAGAGGTCTATGGCTCCTGTTGCTTTAAAACAAGATTCAAGTGATGAGTATGATAATGATGAAAGATTGATGAAGAGATGACTTTACTAGCAAGAAACTTCAAGAAACTTATGAAGTTTGACAAATGGAGAAAAAGGTCTTCCTCAAACAATTGGACGAAGAATGGTAAAGAAGTCAAGAGATCAAAGGAGATGAACAATGATGAACCAAAGTGCTTCAATTACAACAAGCCCAAACACATCAAGGAAAATTTCCCAAAGCTCATAAAGCACAAGGAAGGAAAGACTCTCAAAGCAACTTGGGGCACTTTCGATCGTGAAATGAAAAGCATAGAGAAGCATAAAGTAGCCAACTTTGTATGCTGCATGGAAAATAAGGATAGGTACACTCTCCACCTTGCTATTCTAGTTTTTCATCTTGTGAAGAAGCGGATGAGTACACCTTTGAAGAGCTGCAAAAGGCTTTTTTAGAATTGCATGATGATTATTTACTTCTTTCGAAAAAAATAAGAGTTTGGCTAAAAGTTTGAAAATTTTTTTAAATGGAAAAGATTGTTTGGAAAAGAAAAATGTGTCTCTTATTCAAAATATTGAAAGTTTGGAAAAAAAAAGTAGAGGACCTGCAAAAGAAAATTTATTATTTGAATGAGATTGTAGGAAAATTTACAAGTGGAAAGGAAAACTTTGAAAAGCCTCTTGGATCACAAAAAATGGCATTTTATAGAAATGGAATTAGGTATGATCCTACAATCAAATAAAAGTATTTGAAAAATTACTTTGTTAAAGCATCAACCTCTGCTAGCTCTTCAAAATCCATTATCACTTCAAAATCCACTATCGCTTGCACTTATTGTGAAAGGCATGGACATGTTTCTATTCATTATTATTGTAAGAAATTGTGTGATAGAGGTATACTTGTCCCACAATGGCAATGACCCAAATGGGTTGTTAAAGCCAAGAAATGAAACTAACGTCAAGTATCCAAGGAGTTCGGGGACCCAAAATAAAGGCTTTTGTGCTTATTGCTATGTATAGGATCCATCTGACCAAACATAGAAAAAAAAAGTATTTATTGGATAGTGAGTGCTCCATACATATGACTGGTGATTCTACCTTGTTCTATGAACTTAAGAAGGCCAACAGTCAAGATGTAACCTTTGGGGACAATTGCAAAGGGAAAATAGTAGGTAAAGAGAGCATTGGTAATAAAGAGTCTTTGGCTATTCATAATATGCTTCTAGTTAAAGGTCTTAAGTTTAACTTGCTTAACATTAGCCAATTGTGTGATAAAGGTCATAAAGTTGTCTTTAAATCTTTTAGTTGCATCGTGCAATATTGTGAAGGTGATAATGTGCTATTAGTTGCTAGTAGAAATGATAATGTTTATACTGTTGAGATTAACCAACTTGAGAATCAAAAGGTCACATGTTTATCCATTGTGCATGAAAACTCTTGGTTGTGCCATAGAAGGTGATCCTATGAAGAACCAAATAACACTTCTTGATAGAATCTTCAGTTGAAGCTACCTGCAACGCAACAAAATCTAGGCATTGGTGTGGTACCGACCAAAGAACCTCTGATGCCTAAGTCAAAGTATATCTTTTGAGGGTAAATTTTAGGAAGAGAGTAAGTGGAATGAATTAGTTAATTTAGTACGATTGGATCCTATTTATAGTTTAGAGGAGGCTAGACACGCGCTGCTCACATTCTGTTTGTACTAACCTATTGTTAGGCGATGTAGCTGTTAGGAATAAAATAGTGTCTTAAAGTCAGTCATCTATTGTATTTCTAAAATTGTTCACATACAAGTTATCTTAATAATATTTGGCCATTACATCATATTGCACCATCTTCTCTTATTTTGATCATGATGTAGTTCCTTAGAACAACTGTATAGAATCATGTCAATAAGGCTTGGTTCTGATTGTTCTTAAAATCTATTTATAACCAAATGATGGAATTGGTACTAGGACGTCAATTCATTCAAATAAAGGTTATTGTCTATGACATGGGTTGGTTATTCTCATGACCAATGGGTGTTGAGACGCTAGTATAACACACAGGAAGGGTGTGGAGACACATTTACTGAATATTACTTGCTTACAAGAATCCTATGGTACTTACCCTATTGTCAAAGGATTACTTGAGGTGCACATGGTCGTAGTATTCCCTTCGACCTGAGACTGCCAAAGAGGCATACAAATTACTTCTCGTACTTTGGTGCCAAACTACTCGAATTTCCAATTTGGTGATAAAGGGTTACTAGGTGCGAGCAAATGTCATGAAGTTGATGTACAGGACAAGATGGGATTGATACACTCTAGGTATTGGGAGAATGATGTTCCACCTAGTCCTCATTCATTAAGTCTTTGGCCAAAGCTTTCTGTGTGATGTGTCACGGAGATGTGTCGTGATAAGTCATGACATGATTAGGACTTAATATGGAATAACTAATCAGGGATTTGATAGTTAACCATGCTCCTAGGGTTGTTTCGAAATATCGAGGGTTGTAGAGGATTTGCCATAGTGCCCAGGTTCATTGATAGTTGCCTTGCAACCTTTCAACTTATCCGGACGTCAGGAACCATTGCTAGACAGAATCTCCGACTAGTACAAAGATTGTCCTTGTATTACCAACTTAAGATTGAACCTACGAAGTCACGCAAAAAGTTGAGAATTTTATTGATGGATTGATCTATTATATTTAATTGACAATTAAATGCCCCATTATTTAATAATTAATATGTTTGAATATTTAATTACGAATTAAATATTTAATATTAATTATTAAAAGGTAGCGAATTGAATTTAATCTATTTTCTGCTAGTACAAAAAATGTGGCATAAATAAAACTTGGGCTAAATGGGTTAAGAATTAAATAGTGATTTAATTTCAAATTGGGCTAAAAAGGTTTGGACACAATTGGGTTGGAGGAATTGAGCTTGGGACTTGAAAAGACCCAACTCCTTTTGTTATATAAAAGAAGATGTATTGTATGTATTTTCATTATGTCATTAGCTTTTCATAGGAAAAAAAGAAAAAGAAAACCTCATTCTCCCCAAAAGGAAACCCTAGCCTCCATTAGTAGATCTTGGCCACGTATGAAGAAGAGGAAGATCAAGTTTCCATAAGGGAACACGTCAAGAACAAGTGTTTGCGTCAAGAATATCCAGTTATTCATCACGTTCTTCATGAAATTTTGTAATTTACAAGAGCTTGATCCTGGAAGAATTCTTGAAAAGGTTTTGCAAAATTTATTTAGTAGCCTTATTAGATCATTGCATAAGTGGTTGGTCAATACTACCCTATCGGCAGTACCCAATAAGAACCCGGACGCAAACCTTAGCTTGGGTAGTCCTTGCACTCCGTTTTCTCTTATCGGGTCGTGAGTATGATGCAAGTCCATATTAATAGCCCCCATTTGGCGATGTGCCAATTTAGTATATTGCTAAATGTTTTTCTGACCATCTAGCCTTGTACTTAGTCATTTTCTTAGATTTGTGATGCGTTCTCAAGGGTCGCCTTATTCTTCCGTACGTACGTGACTTTCATGAATCGACACGCCTGTACTACAATAACGGTGTTTCTTTGAAACACGCGATAGAGCTGCTATAAGGGACATGACCCATTGCTTACCCGGCACTTTTTCTTTTTGAAATTCAAATATCTTTATACTAAGTATAAATACAAAATTCTTATTCCTTTTTCCTACTTTTTGCTCATTTGCTCTTTTGCCTTCCCAAAATTCTTTTTACTCTCTTAGCTTTTGTACATGCTTTCTTTGTCTCCTTTCTTCTGTTGCTGCTAAAGGTTTTTCTGGCACTATTCTCTTTTAGCTCCATCATACATCTTTCTTTTTTGCAGGTATGTCTCTTTTTTGGCTTCTTCTCCTGTTTCTTTTCTCCGTCTGTTTTATATCTCGTTTCCCTGCGTACTTGCCCTTTTATTTTCTTCCTTTTCTCTTTGGGTCAAACATTTGATGTCTGGTTTCTCTAACTCAAACAAGAATAGCGAAAGCAACCCATTTGATTCTAGGCCTAACGAGCATAGGATTAGGGTTTCTCTAGACCTTTTAAATACCTTTGACAATCTCAGGACCTTAAATACTTCGACTCGTACTAGCCTCACTATTGTCGAAGAAGCCTTAATGCTTAGTTTCGGACAGGACTTCCTTTTAGACTTCCTTAGCGAGAAACTTTATTCGACTACTTCAGTGCACATGATGAGTTCAAGACTTGATGGCAAACCTGGAGACATGGTCGACAACTTACCCATCTTTTTCTCTAACAATCATATTTTTTATATGGGTGATATGGCTCAAGGTAGTAGGTCCATCGATCTACCAGTCCTTGAGGTTGATCTACCAATAGGAGGAGAGGAGATAGTAGAATCCTATCGTGACAACCCTGTGGACGGTGGTAACACCCTCGCTGAAGACAAAGACATAGTTGAGGAGGGTGCTGTAGAGGAGAAGGGCTTAGTAGTCAAAGAGGCTGAAGAACCTTTCGATGCTTTTGAGAGAGAACCTATCCTCGATCAAGGAATGCTAAACAATATATGACTTTGTTAGGGGGACATCTAAGAATTATGCCATCAGGCTACCAAATCCAAAAAAGTATGCTAATGCTGGGGAAGATGGTGACATCATGTTCTACGAGGATTTCTTCATTAAGCGCCTTAGACTGCCAATTCCAGAGCTTATCCAGGAGTACCTTAATCACTATGGTCTCTGTCCTAGCCAACTATGTCCAAACAGTTAGGGAGTCCTTATCAGACGGTACTCCTACCTACGAGTAAACAAGATCCAGTACTTCGTCAACTTTTTTTTATGCATGTTTAGGTTGGCCCAGGATCGGCAAGAGGGTAGTATTACATTGCAGCCAGGAACCATAGGGTAGTCTTTCAGGGAAGTCCATCTTCCTACAAGGGTTGGTGCCACAGATACGTCTTTGCTAGCCCTCCCACCCCGTAAAGTGTTGACACCAAGTGGACCACATTAGGTGTCATTCATGTGGTCGAGAAAGAACTCAATAAAGCTCCCTGACTAATCGACAAAGAGGAGGAGGCCTTTAACACTTTCAAGGACAAGGGTTGAGGCTTGTTCCCTAACTATCAAACTCTCAAAATGATTAGGGCTTTGGGATTATATTCTAACTTTCTCCCATGGCTAAATAATGGTTGGAATTTTGATCCTCTACTTCTTAGTTTTCCTTTATTTTAGCCTATATCTCTTTTGACTTACTGTTCTCTCTTTACCCTTGCAAACATGTCTAGCAGGAGGTGACAGTTGACCACGTAACAAGAAGAGGTGAAGTGACAACTTGCTATGCACTACAACAGCTAGCCCACTCAACTATCATGCATACGAGACCAGTCAACGCGATCTGATCAAATTTCTCAAGATCTCCCGACAAGGCGGCTTGCACTGGGTGTTATCGTTAAGGATGATGCCCACCCTCCTTGACTCAACCCCAACCCTAACCCCAACCCCAACCCTAACCCTAGTCGAGACCAGTGGGATAAAAGGCTTGTTGAGGAAGGACCCGAGGATTTTGACAAAAATAGACCCTTACAACACCACAGGTAGCAGGGTGGACCTCGTTCAGATGGTGTCAAGTCCTATTGCAACATTGCTCGTGGGGGAGCGCCATCTTCTACTCTCGTTTCCTTACTGCCGACAACTGTTACAGTGGGACTTCATTATCCTTAGCCCCTACTTTCCTATCACTACCATCTACCACTACTCCTAGATCATTAAGATAACAAGGGGTCCCAATGATTCCACTAAGTGTTCTGGGTCAGAATATTTCCACCCCAGTCACTTTCGACTTTACACTCGATCACTATCTCTTATTGGGCATGGTCAACAATTGGGTAAGGTCTTCCTTTCTATTCTTACTCTCTTTTTGTTCTTGTTCCTGTGCTTATCTTTTCATTCTTTTGTTATTTATCTAACTTGTTTGTCCCTTTTCTGTTAGATGGGAGAGCTCGCAACTGAATTTACTAAGTTGGTCAAGATCATAGGCCACACTACCAATAAATTCGCCAACCAATCTTTGGATGCCATTAAGGCCCACAAGATTGATAGGCTTAAAGAGAAGGTGAAGAGACTCAAGGCATCCAAGAAGAATGCCCAGAAGTGCCATCTGAGGGAGCTGCAGTCCCTGAAAGAGAAGTACGCTAAAGTGCTGAGGGCTTTGAAGGAAAAAGTGAAGAAAAGGGGTGATAAGATTACCACTCTCAGGAAGGGCAACCAGTAGAGAGGTCTCGAAAAACTCAATGAGAGGATGGAGAACCTTCAAAAAGACAAGGAAAAGGCTACTTAATACATTGCCTTACATGAGCAAGAGAGGGAAGCCACTCTTCAAGACAGAGGTACTGTTCTTCAGCAGGTTACTCAACTAGAGGCCTAACTTCAGAATGTTCAACATTCCACTATTGCAGAGTACAAAGCCTACCGAGTACACTTCTGAACTCTTCGAGGAGGCTGCCATTCAATATGAAAGCGGTATCGAAGCCGGCATTCAGAGGGCCGTAGAGTTGCTACAAGGTGAGTCTCTTCCCTCCTCGAGTCCTTAGTTGATGCAGTCTAAATGATATGATCCTTCTTCCCAATAATGCTACTGTTGAGGATGTTGCTCTGAGAGAAATGGTGGCTCTTGCCCCTGCTCGTACTCTATCTGTCAAAGATGTTACCTCTAATTCCGCTGATGGGAGATCGGGTAGTGTTAATCCTAATCCCTTTTAGAGGAATTAGAGTCTATCCTGGTAGAGGTGGCAGCCCAAAAGAAACAGGTCCCAGCCATTCCCCTTACTGTTGTTCATCCAGAAGATGAAGTGATGGAAGTCGGGGCTAACACTGAAAGTAATGGAGGTGCTGATGCTAAAGATGGTAGCAGTAGAGAGGGGCCTGGTGTTGGTAGAAGCGAGGTGGCGGCCATTGATCGCGGGTGGATCCAGTGGTCTGACTATGTCTTTTCCTGCTCTTTTGCTTTTATATCTTTGTTTGATTTAAACAACATCCAAAATTTACTTTATTTTTTATAGACAATTTTTACTTTTGCTTTGTTTGGATAGTTTGTGCCTCAAACAATCATTTTCCTATAGTTCATGGATATTGTTGTTGGTACTAAGTGATGTTTCATGCATTGCTTTCACTGTTATGCTCCTTAGTATATTTCGTCAACTTAGTTTTCCTATACTGATTTGCTATACTTAGGCGCAAAATTAGACAGTATACTTATTTGTTTAAGTAGAGGAATCTTCAAAGTTTACCTTTACTTGGTTGAGCGTGGAACATTGAGTTATCATTCATTGATTGAATACAATAAATACATATGTGATCAAACACAATACTTTTGCAAATGTTCAGAATTCTACGTATTCAGAAGCAGTGTCCCATTGGGTCAGCCCAATGTAAAGGTTCTTGGTCAGATCACATTTACTACTTGGTAGAGGCCCTACCAGTTTTCCTGAAGCTCGTTGAGATTGATTTTAGTAAAGTGGTGCACTTGAAGCACCAAATCTTCAAGTTTGATGTCTTTCGGTCGGACCTTTTCCACCAACTGGTGTTTTAAAGCTTCCTTTGTGGCTTCATTCCTTGCCCGAACATCTTCTTGCACTTCATCAAGAAATTTCAATTGAATCCTTAGGACTTCATCGTTTTCTTCTTCGATAAAGTGTCTAACCTGCAAGGTTAGGGATCAAATTTGTATCGGAGCCACTAGTTCTAACCCATAAACCATTTTGAACAGAGTCTCCCCAGTACTACTTGTACAGTTGTTTGATAAGCCCATAGAACTTCAAGCAATACCTCCAGCCATTACCCCTTGGGTCCATTAAGCTTTGTCTTCAAATCATTAATGATGGTTCGATTAGTGACTTCCACTTGTCTATTAGCTTGAGGGTATGCCAGCACAGATAATCGTATGTCAATTTTCAGTTCAATTGCATGTTCTCGAAAGTATTTTGAGTCAAACTACCACCCATGATTGGTGATTATATTCTTGGGAAACCCAAACCTGCATATGATGTTCCTCTACACAAAATTCCAAGCTGCTTTGTTAGTTATGGTTGTTGCGGTTTTAGCTTCTACCCACTTAGTGAAATAATCAACTGTTACAAATGAAAACTTTCTTTGGGCTTTCTCGATAGGCATGGGACCGATAATGACAGGCCCCTACTCTGCAAATGGCCAAGAGTTTATGATCGGGTTTGGAACAGAATACGCCATGTGCTAGATATTGGCGTTCTTCTGGCACCATTCACACTTCTCAACAATTTCTTTAATAGTTTTCTTAATGTTGGGGCAATAATCCCCTTGCCTAATGGCCTTCTGTGCCAATGCCCTAGCTTTTGAGTGATTTCCGCACATACCTTCGTGTATTTCCTTGATAATGAATTCCTGTTCAAAGTTACCCGCACACTTCAAAAAAGGTCCCCTGATAATGTGCTTGTACAATTGATTCTCGAAGATAAAGAATCAGGATGACCTATTCACCACTTTCAGTGCCTTCTATTCATCATCTGGTAATACATGATGCAGTAAGTACTGCACTATCAGGCGTATCCCATTTGTCTTCTTAGTGATACTAATTAGCAAGGCACTAATAGTGGGGCCCATGAGTCTCTCAATGTTGATCAGTTCTCCTCCTCGAAAAGTTGATGCGATTGATGTGTTGTGTTTTTGTGTGTGTTTGCATTGTTATTTGCCTATGTTTAAAAGGTATTAAGTGCTAAAAAAGATGCATTGATGTTGTGCTTTTAATAAGAATAGCCTTAAGCATAAACAAATGTACATATTGAGTTTAATAGACAAATTGCTACACTAATTGCTTGTTTTCAATGATTTAGGTGAACTTTGGGTTAAGATTGTGATTGGGGCAATGATAGGTGATGAAGATGGGAGATGTACAGGTCAAAACGAGAAGATCGGAGGCTGGAAAGACAAAGAATGGAGGAAGGAAGGAAGTCGGACGACTTAAGAGAAGGAGCCGATCAACCGGCCACTCTAGAGAGGCGCTAAAAATAGCTGAACGACCACCCCTCCAAAGCTGGTCGACTGGCCAGTCCAGAGAGCATCACCAAAAAGCCGGTCTAGCTAAGAGGAGAAGCCAGTCGACCAGCTATGTCGACCGGTAGATCGTAAAAAGATGATATAAAAGCCCGATTTTCAGACTTAAAAAGGGAAATGCTTTTGGCAATTCTAGAGAGGATCTTTACACACCAATCACACACACACAGGCTTAACCTTAGTCTTCACCCACAACACACATACTCACACACTTTTCACCTAGTTTTAATCTTATTTGGAGGGATTCAAAAAAACTACTCAAAGATTTTGTACAAGAATTACTAGGATGGAATGGGAGTTTTCTATTCTCTCTTCCATCCTCTATTATATTATGTTTGAGTAGATTTGTTTAGGGTGATGACACTTGTGTAATGGGTTGATTGTATGCTTCTATATTATGGGATTCAATGTCTTTATGTATATACATATGCCATGTTTTTCTTGTTTCAATGGCTATTGCTCAATACATGTCTAGGTGTTTGATAATATGCTTATGAAAGTTGCATATGTATAAATTGAAGTCTATTTGCTACTAAACACCTATAGTCCATTCTATAATCATGTCTATGTGTTTATGTGTGGATCTTATGAAGTGGGTAATGCCTATATTCATGTCAATGTGTATGTTTGCATGCCTTGTAGTAAATATGACATCAATATAGCATACATGTTGGTTCAAAAGTGTTTTTAATGGTGGAATCCGAGCATGACGATCTTTGGTAGTCGAATAGTTCTCTTTATTCGCAAACTCCTTGGCTTAGAACGTGTATGAATGTGTTAATAGGTCAAATCCCGCTATTATGACCCTAGAATGACGAGGCATAATTAAAGGCTAGTCTAAATCGAGTCTCCTTTGGCTTTAAATCCAGCCAACAGGTTTCCGGGTATATTTAGTCGACTTTAGCGACGCTAGGTCTTGGCTTTAAATCCAGCCAATGATTTAGGTACTAAGGTAGGTTTGTTCTAGGTCACCTACGAAGCTAGTTAGTCACTCTTAAAGCCCTAGGTCATAAGGACCACGCCGTAGCTCTAGGAGGCACAACCTAGGGACGAACCCGCACCGAGTCCTAAGGGGAAATTAGGATATTAACTAAGCAACCTAATGAAAGAGCAATTGATGATTAAGCCATTCCATGTAATCCTATAGTATTGGAATCTATGATCACTCATTAACAAGTAAATGTCACCCTAACACCTTTCCATTTGTGCGTCCCTTTAGATTAACCTGTCCTCCACTTTTCCATTCCCATTGTTTAGTTTAATTCATTTTAGTTAGAGCTCCCAACCATCCAAAATCCAAAATCCCAAAAAATAGATAGTTAGGTTTCTTTTTAGGCACGTTCTAGAACACACATGTAGAATTCATCTCACAACATAGGCATCCTGTGGTTCAACACCTGTTCTCGCATATACTACACTGCATCGATCCATACACTTGCGGGTCTTTAGAACTTGCACTCGAAAGACGCATCAGCGATCTTAGATAAGGCATCAGTTTGGACATTACTACCTCAAAATTTGTTGAAGTATGAATTCTTCAAAAAATGCTATCGTCTCGATTACCTCCTTTGATAAGCCTTCATCTTGCTAGTTTTGGCCTCATAAGTTCCATTAACTTGCCCCTCTATCAACTAAGAGTTGGTATTTACTTTAACTATTTACGCCCCTAATTACTTGAGCAGTCTTATCCTAGATAGTAATGCCTCGTATTCGGCTTCATTGTTGGTTGTCTTAAATTCAAACTTCACTGCATACTTTAGTTCAGATCTATCAGGCTTCCGAATGACAATTTCTACCTCCGATCTTGCTTTAGTCGTAGTACCATCAATATACAAACTCTATTCTCTAACCGCCTGCTTTACTGGTTGCATGCACTTAACTACGAAATTAGGAAGGGCCTGTGCCCTAATTGCGGTCCTTAGTTGATAAGTAATGTGGTACTAACTTAGCTTAACTGACCATTTTAATAACCTCCTGACAATTTTGGTTTATGCAAGACTTGGCACAGAGGTTGGTCAATCATCATTATTACCGGATGTGTTTTAAAGTAGGGTTTTAATTTCCAAGCCGACATTACTCGTGCAATCACCAACTTTTCCAAGCCACTATACCTCAACTCTGCTCCCTTTAGCATCTTACTAACATGGTACATTGGCCTCTAGCCTTCATTGGTGTTTCTGAATAGAATAACTGCTAGTGCAAGGTTGGAATTGGACTAATATAAGAGCAGTGTTTCTCATTCTTTGGGTCTGGCAAGAATTGGTGGTTTCATTAAATAGGATTTGATTCCTTTGAATGATTTTTTGTGTTCAAGAGTCCACTTGAAATCCTTTGGGTTTCAAAGGATTTTGAAGAATGGAGTGCACCGATCTATTGACCTGGACATAAATCTGTTCAAGGCCCTGACTTTGCCAGAAAGTGATTGTATATCATATACGATCTTTGGTGGTTCGAGATAAAGTATAGCTCAATCTTCTTAGGGTTGGCCTCGATGCCTCAGTATGTCACCGTGAACCCCAAGAACTTCCTTGTTCTAACCCTGAAGGTGCACTTTTTCGGATTCAATTTGTTCCCCAACCTTCTCATTATTTGGAAGGCTTCGATGAGGTCAAACACGTGGTCCGATGCCCTTTTGCTCCTGACGAGCATGTCATAAATGTAGACTTCCATGTTTCGACCTATCTAGTCATTGAATGTTGTATTCGCCATGCATTGATTTGTGGCCCTAGCATTTTTCAACCCGAAAGGCGTGACTTTGTAGAAATAGAGCCCGCGGTTGGTAACAAAAGCAATGTGTGGCTGGTTGGTAGTCACCATCTTTATCTAATTATAGCCTAAAAGGTGTCCATGAACGATAACATCTCAAATCCTTCAGTCGAATCAACTACTTGGTCAATTATTTGTAGAGGGAAGATGTCCTTTGGACATGCTTTATTCAGGTCAGTGAAGTCTATGCAGAGTCTCCACTTTCGGTTGGCCTTTTTGATCATCACCACATTGGAGACCCATGTCAAGTATTTTATCTCCTGAATGTGGCTTACCTTTAACAGTTTTTCAACTTGTTCGTGGATCACTTGATTTTTTTCCGCACTAAAAGTTCATCATTTTATTCGGTTGGCCTTAAAGCGAGGTCAATGTTCAGCCGATGTTTGATGACTTTTGGGTCTATAACTATCATATCAGATGGGTCCCAAGAAAATATATTGGAATTTAAAGTCAAGAATTGGATGATGCCTTGTCAAACTTCTACTATTTGTTCTGCTCTGACATAAGTTTTCTTATTAGGCTATCTGATTAGGCTTCCCTTCCCAGGATCTTCCTTCAACAGTTTCATCATTATGCTTTTGAGCTTCTTCTGGTCTTCCTCCAGTTTGAGTGCTACTATGTAGCATGATCTAGTATCATGTTGGTTCCTCTAACTATGATCACTCTATCCCTGGTTTAGGAACTTTATCATTTGATGATAAGTGGATACAATGGCTTCTAATTGGTTCAGTGTAACTTACCGATAATCCCATTAATGGTCCTTAGACAATTTACTACCATGAAGTTAGCCTGAAGGTTGACATATTGGCGTCATCTCTAATGCTGAGGGGTGGGTTGGGCATCTTCTTAGCCCATACCTTATTGCCGACAAGCCCTATAACTCATGCTTTAAGGGCGTGAGGACATACCGATCCAATTTCAAGCGTTTGAACACTTCATAATATAGCACGTCAGTAGCACTGCCCATATCTGCTAGCATATTACGAGCGTCATAATTAGCTAAAATAACTATAATAATAAGGGGATTGTCATGGTTTACCAGTAATCCAATTAAGTCCTTGCTGGTGAAGGTTACATCTCCTATCGCTCTCATTTTGTTCGTTAGGGCAGCCTACAGAGAGTGGACATACATTTTTCTCTTTATGGTGGAATCTCTTCTGGCAGCTGGTCCTCCTTGTATTATATCTACAATGCTAAGGACCTTTTTTCTTTTCGTCGAGCTGCATGGCCGTGATTCCTGTAGAAGTGGCAATATTTGATTTTGTCCCTTATTAGGATTTCTCTTCATCTTTTGGGCCATTTCACATTTTTCTCATGCTTCAATGTAACCAAAATATCTGATCAAGATGAACTCAAAAGTGTGTAAGTGTCAAAACGTCTCCTAAAGATCTCTGGATTCTCCTTTCTTTTCTTCAGTTTGCTCCGATCCTCGTACAGCTCCTACTACTTCTACTTCCCTCTTCCTTTCTTACTCTTTTACTCCTTTTCCCATTCTCGTTTTATGAACAAGACAGCCTTATCCAAAATGAACTTCTCAACCCAAGCCATGAGATCAGTCATTGAATCTAGCTTTTTCCTTGTCAAAGAATTGGATAGCTTGTCATCTTTGACACCATGAATGCAGGCTTCCATGGCTACTGAGAATGCAAGCTAGGGCACTCACAACGTTGCCTCATTGAATCGCTCAGCGAATGCCCTCAAAGTCTCATCACTTTTTTGCTTCATTTCGATAACCAAACTAGATGATTTTGGGACCTCCTTTCTGCTAGCAAATTGGTTCATGAAGGCTGCAGCCATCTCTTTAAAGGAATGGAAAGAATGCAATGGCTGCTCATCATACCATGTTTGAGCTAATCTAACCAAAAGTGGTAGGAAATGCTTTGCATGGCACAACATCAGTAGCATTATGGAAAACCATTTTATGGTCGATGACCAATACATGGTCAATGAGATTACTTGAGCCATCGAAGTACAATAACTTCAAAATCATGAAGTCAGTTGGCATTCGTTCTCTTATTATCTATTCTGACAGGGGACTATTTTCAAATCCTCTAACATTTATGGTCTATAGAGGCCATGGGCTAGGTACAATTTGTGTGGAGGTTATACGTAAAGATGGTCTAGAAAGCTATCTCCTAGGCATAAGGACTCTTCTTACATATTTAAAGGAGTCTGATGGGTAGTTTGCAGTATATGGGTAGAAGCTGTAGTGTTTATGGTATTGGGTTTGGGAGAAGGAAGGTGAATGGTTGGGCAAAAGATTGTGCTTTTGGTGGAAACATTTGGTTCATATAGTTTTGAATATTGGCGAACATATTAGCGATGGCTGCCATCTAGGTTGGCTAGCAAAATCGCATGGACATGTTCACTGGCTGTGCTAAGATAGAGGAAGGGGTATGAAAGTTGCAAGGCCCATTGGCTTGCTCTGGCCGTTCATTTGGTGGCTGAGGGCAATTTCTGGAGCTTAAGACCGTGGCCTTCGCGGTAGTTATTGAGCTGGTTGCTGTTTGTTGTTTTCTTCCTCTTTTTTGGCATGAGACTCGCTGGTGGGTTGGCTTCGAGTAATAGCCATGCGAACTCAATAGGAATACTTAGTTTTGACTCCCATAGACAGCGCCAATTTGATCCTATGATGAACCATGTAACATTTCTTGATGGAATCTTTGGTTGAAGCTACTTGTAACACAATGAAATCTAGGCACCGGTGTGGTGCTGGCCAAAAAACCTTCTATTCCTAAGTCAGAATATTTCTTCTGAGGGTAAATTTTAGGAAGAAAGTGAGTGGAATGAATTAGTTACCTAATTTAGTATGAATAGGTCCTATTTATAGTTTAGGGGAGGCTGGACACGTATTGCTGATGTCCTGTTTGCATTAACCGATTGTTAACCGATGTAGCCTTATCAGATCATTACGTAAGTGGCCAATCATACTGCCCTATCAGTAGTACTGATATGCCTTCTAGATGCAAGCACTAAAAGATTCACAAGTGTACGGATCGTATAGAATAGTGTGTAGAAGTACGGGTGTCGAGCCATAGAGAGGCATCAATTGTGAAAGAAATTATATGCTAGTATGCTGTAGAAGAAACCTTAAAAAAAAGAACCTAAGCTAACATGTTTTTGTAGTTTTGGATTTTTGGGAGCTAAGGGGAAAAGTGAAAGGACTACACTATAAATGCGATAAAAGAAAGAGGTAAGAACTAAGCTAATCTAAGGGATTAAAGCAATGGGAAGGTGATAGAGTGACCTACACTTGTGAATGGGTGATTTTCTACATCTTTGCTCTGGGATTCGGGAATTGGCTTATCCAAAGGATGCTCTAATACTAGGCCACTAGCTAGTATCCTAATTACACCCTAGGACGCAGTGCAGGTCTGTCCCTAAACGTGCATACCTAGCGTGTGGTCTTTATGTACCTAAGGCCATAGGAGGGACTAGAAAGTTACTTAGGTATCCTCGAATAAACCTACCCTAGCTCCTAAACCATTAGCTAGATTTAAAGCTAAGACCTAAGGATTGGATACTAAGGTCGAGTAAACCTATTTAGACTTCTATTAGTTGGATTTAAAGCTAAAAGGAACTCGACCTAGGCTAGTCCTAACTTGTGCATCGTCGTTCTAGGAATGCTGTAGTGGAGTTATAACTAATAAGAACTATCCTGCATGTTCTAAGGCAAGGCATTGCGAATATGATGTCCTATTCACGATACAAACATAAGCAAGTTTGATTAACTCCATTGAAAACATTCAAGCATTAGCATGTAGCAATAATTGAGCATGTATTTACTATAAGGCATGTTTCATACTTATATAGACATGAATAGAACAACCGACTTCATATTATCCATAATCACACACATAGACATGCATAATCTAAGGATTAGAAGTGTTCTATAGCAAATACAACTCAATCTATATTTATACTACTTACTCAAGCATTACATCAAACATATGGACATGAAATGATGCAAAGCTTTTCAAGATAAGAACAATGTATGCATATATATAAGCCAATAAAATCCCATAACAAAGAGTATGTAAATCATCCCATTACACAAGTTTAGGCACCCTAAATTATCTACTCAAGCATGAAGTAAATGAGAATGAAAGAGGTTATAGAAATCTTCCTTCCATCCTTGTTTATCTTTTTATAATCTTGAGTAATTTTCACCAATTGATGTTACAATCCTCCAAAATCAACTTACTATCAAGTGGGTGCATGTGTTAGTATGTGAACTAAAGGTGGGTGAAAGTAAGGTTTAGTGTATGGGCAATGGGTGTGTGAATGGGAGGTGAAAAGGGATAAAAATCTCTTAAAAATGGGTTAGAAAAGGGCTTAAATAGTACATCAATCGTGTCCAACCGAGAGCCTTTATTGGTCGATGGGCCTAGCATTAAGGTTGACTGGCCTAAATGGGTTGCTCTCTATTTTGGCCAGTCCTCTAGGCCAGTCGACTGGCCCTAGGAGGGGGGGTCGACCAGCCAGGTCAAAAGCTGGCCAATTTTCTTGCATTGCGTTTGTTTCGCTTCGGTTGCTGTTTTCTCTGCTTGGTTGCATCCAAACACTTCGTTTATGCTTCTCTCCTGTCCTGAACAACTTGAGCTTGACTTCATCATCAATTCTCCATTAATTCAAGCCTCGAGCTTTTGACGTATCTTCACTAAACACGAGAAATATGCATGCATTAGTGTCGGGTTTGTCTTTACACTCAACTATATACATTTGCTTGCGCTTAAGTCTAACTCTAGTATATGCACTATACTAATGCATCTTCTAAGGCTTAAAACACCTCTTAAACATAGGCAAATAACATCACAAACACACACAAAAACATAACACATCAACACCCACAAACTTTCTCCTTACTTGTCCCCAAGCAAGCCCATCTTAAATGTATTTTTAGGTTGATACAAAAGGTTACCTAAAGGATTGACTCTTTATCAAGGTTAGCCTAGGAACCATGAAGGGGGCATTCCTATTGTGGAGAGATCCCCAAACCTCTTTGGATCCTCCATCTACTCACAAGGGGCCTTGTTCCTCATGGTAATTTCCTAAGTAGCTAAACCACCACAAGCCTAGAATTCTAACTTAGACATGCGAGATGTTGATATTTCGTGCCCCTCAACTAACATGGCCTCTCCAAAATGCACAAAGCCTCAAAGACAAGAAGAGAGAGAATATACGAATACAATGGCATATAAAAGCCTTATTCATATATATACAAGGATGATAACTTGTGCTTAAGTTGACATTGTCTCACTTGTGTAATTATTCACAAAACTTTTTGGTGCCTTTGGCTTTCTTTTTTCTCTTTTCCAAATTTTTTCAATTTTTTTAACTTTTTGATCTTTTTGCACCATTTTTTCCTTTCTCAATTTCTTTTGGATTTTTCATACTCTGCGTTGCATTTCAAAAAGAAAAGAAAAAGAAAGGTTAAGACATATCAAAAAAAGCCAATCAAGGAAGGGGCACTCACATCAACAACCTTTTTCTTCACTTTTTCCTACCAAGCTATGAGGTGGCTACAAGGGTCATTCTTGAAGGTCCTCACTTTTCACAACTTTCAAGGGAATCCTCTCTAAGACTTAGTTTTCAATCCACTCTATTCACTTCCTTATAATGCTACTCATATTCATCAATCAATAGAGTAAATCACAATAGCCAACATAATTATCAACCAAGAAACAAACAAATCTACATGCATCACAATTGAAATTTTTCACCATTTTCGACCAAATAATGCAATCTACCCTAAGAAAACATAAAATAATAAGACCAAACACCCATAACCCCAAACCTAAACTTTGCTTGTCCTAAAGCAAATAGAGCAAAGCACATAAACAAGAAAATTGGCATTACAAAGCAAGTAAGGGTGGTGGGGATAGGGAAGAAACATGGGAAACAAGTAGAGAAAGAATAGGTATAACCTTACATTGTCTTCAAAGCTTTCTATGCCAATGATAAATCACAATACTACTAACACTGTGACTCATAATCCCTAAGCACTCAAAGAAAACAAGGTTAGTAGCATTGCCTATGTAATCTTGCATTGGCATGTGCAATAATAAGCAATGGTGTATCTTATAGGAAGAATGGATTAGGGATTAACATTTTGGTGTGGGTGAAATAAAAAGAAAGATAAAAAAAGAAAGGAAAATGAACAAGTGCAAAATTGCAAAATTTAACCTAGGTTGCCTCCTAGTAGCGCTAACCATCATGTTGTCAGCCAGGCAAACACTAACTCTTCTTCAACCTCTATATATAGGATCCTGAAGCATTAAAACTTTCACACGAGCCATGCTCGGATCATATGCATGCTTCAGGTGCTGCCTGTTCACTGTCAACCCTCAGCCATTCTTCAAGTCTTTAATATTGACTGCTTCTTACTTAGAAACAGTTTCAAATGTGAGTTAAGGGATCAACAGTTCATACAGACCATCTAATCTTGACTTGAGCTTATCTAAAAGTTTCAAATGTGAGTTAAGCAACCAAACTTTATCAAGAGAGAGAATGATTTCTTAAAAATATGTCTATCATGAATTCTCTTCATCCTATCCAAAGTTTGGCGTTCTCATACGCCTCAAATCTAAGTTCCTCTAACTCTACTTGGTTAAGCTTCCTTTTCTTGTCCGCTCTTGCCAAATCAAAATTTAAGGCATTGATGGCCCAATAAGCCCTATGCTCAAATTTTACCGACAAGTGACAAGCTTTTGCATAAACCAATCGATACGGAGACATACCAATGGTAGTCTTAAGGTGGTACAGTAGGCCCACAAGGCGTTATTCAACCTAATAGACCAATATCTCCTATCAGGCCTAACCGTTTTCTCTAAAATGTGCTTGATCTCTCTAGTGGATACCTCTACTTCTCCACTAGTTTTTGGGTGGTAAGGAGTAGCAACTTTATAGGTAACGGAATATCTCCTCAATAAGGCATTTAAAGTCTATGGCGAAAATGCAATGTCGCATCACTAATCAAGACCCTAGGGACTCTAAATCTAGAGAAAATGTTCTCTTTAATGAACTCAACCACTACCCTATGGTCATTAGTACATATGGGAATAGTCTACACCTATTTGGACACTTAATCTATGGTCACTAAAATATATTGGTACCTAAAGGAAGGTGGAAATAGACCTATGAAATCTATACCCCAAACATTAAAAAGCTCATACGTAAGAATAGGGGATAAAGGCATCATGTTCCTCCTGGAGATGGACATTGATTGTTGACATCTAACACACTTTTTACAATAGTATTAGGCATCCTTAAAGAGAGTAGGCCAAAACAATCCACATTGCAAGAACTTCGCGGTGGTCTTATTACCACTAAAATGACCTCCACACCCCTCATCATGAAACATGCTCAATATGCTCTTAAACTTGTCCTCGAGCACACAATGGCGAACCATTTGATCTATACAAAATTTGAAAAGATAGGGATCCTCCCAAAAGAAATGTCTTACTTGTGCTAGGAACCTATCTCTCTCTCTCTCTCTCTTCTCTTAATAGGAAGGAAAATGCCTTGTTGCAAGATAATTGACAATGTAAGCAAATCAAGGTATGTGATGAGAGACGGAAGCCTATTGCTCATCGGTAAAGGAATCACAAAAAAGAGATGGATCTTTAGAAGACTTACTAACAAGATGGGCAAGGTGATCTGCAACTAAGTTGTCACTACCCTTCTTATCCTAGATTTCAATGTCAAACTCTTGAAGAATGAGCAACCACCTAATCAAGTGGGACTTAAACTCTTTCTTAGACAACAATACCTCAACGCCGCATGATCAGTGTAGATAATCACTTTGGATCCTAGGATATATGACCTAAACTTGTCGAGGGAGAAGACAACTGCTAAAAGCTCTTTTTCTATTGTAGTGTACTTCTTTTGGGCTTTATAAGAGTCTTACTACCATAATACACAATATGGTATCGCTTATCCCTCCTTTGACCTAAAATAGCTCCTATTGCATAATTGGATGTATCACACATAACCTCAAATGGGAGACTATAATCAGGTGGCTGGATGATCGAGGAGGAGGACAAAAAGGGTTTAAGCCTACTGAAAGCCCTAACACACTTATCATCAATTTCAAAGGAAACATCTTGTACTAGGAGCCTAGATGAGGGAAGTACAATGTGGCTAAAATCCTTAATGAACCTATGGTAGAGTCCTGTATGGCCTAGAAATATCTAATATCCTTAACACACTTAGGAACAGGCAATTTCTCAATCAATTCTACCTTAGCTGGGTCAACTTGAATACCACTAGATGAAACTACATGACCCAAAACTATCCCTCGTTGCACCACGAAGTGGGATTTCTGTCAACTTAACACTAAGTTTTCTTCACACATCAGTCTAAGAGTAAAGAGAGATGGCTCAAGCATTCATCAAAGCTATCACCAAAGACTAAGAAGTCATCCATAAAAATCTCTAAATACTTCTCTATCATATCACTAAAAATGGCCATTATAAATCTCTAAAACATCACTGGGGCATTACAAAGACCTAAAGGCATCCTCCTATAAGCAAAAGTGCTACAGCGACAAGTAAAGGTGGTCTTCTCCTAGTCCTCGAGAAACATAAGGATCTAATTATAACCCGAATAGCCATTTAGAAAACAATAGTAGCTATGCCCAGCTACTCTATCTAAAATCTGATCTAGAAAAGGCAATGGGAAATGATCCTTCCTAGTTTTGGAGTTGAACTTCCTATATTTAATACAAACTCTCCCACTCGTGGCAGTACGTGTAGTTATAAGCTCTTCTCTCTTATTTTCTACAACCGTGATCTCGAACTTCTTAGGGACAACTTGGACCAGGCTAACCCACTCACTATCGGAGATCAGATAGATAATACCTGTATCTAAAAGCTTAATGACCTTTTTCTTAGCTACTTTACTTATGTGTGGGTTTAGCCTTTCCTTAGAAGAAACGACGTCATTCTTAAGGTGAATATGATGCATGCACATAGAAGGATCTATACCCCTCAAATCATCAATTTTCCACCATATAGCCTTCTTATGTTTCCTAAGAATCAAAGAGATGCTTCTCATGCTCATTAGAAAGATTGAAAGCTATGATAACCGGAAGGGTCTCATTATGGCCTAGGAAAACATACTTCAAATGATCGGGAAGGGGTTTGAGCTCTAAAAATGGGCTAGGCTCAACCAAGGGGGACTCAACCTCAATATCATCAATGGCAACATCACTAGAATTAAGATTAGAAGGAACAATCTCAAGTGAATTATCAATCATGGAATCCTTATCTAAGGAGATGAAAGCTATGCATTTCCGCTTTACAGTCTCCAAATCAAAGCTAGACAACAATTCCTCAAATTTTCTCAATTCTTCTCTATTGATCATAGGCCTCCCTACAAAGTCCTCGACACATGAATCAATAACATCCACTCTAAAGCACTCTTTTCCATCCTCTTCTTCTCCTACACTAACCCTATTCACCATCTCAACAACCATTATGGTAAACCTCAAATTCCTAAATTTTATCTCTAATAACCCCAACCTATAATGAATAATAGCAGGAGCAAGGAAAGGGCAACTTAATAGAACGGGGGTGGAATGTCTGGAGTCGTGACCCGAATACATATCTAACACTATGAAGTCAACAAGGTATACGAACTCACCAACTTGGACCATAACATCCTCCACCACATCCCTAGGTCTACGCTCAGACCTACCAGCTAGTTGAAGAGTGACATGTGTAGAAGATAACTCACCTAAACCTAGCTACTGATAGATGGAGTAGGGAATGAGATTCACACTAGACCCTAAATCTATCAAGGCGTGATCAATATGGGTTTCACAGATCCTACAAGGAATGGTGAAAGCTTAAGGGTCACTCATTTTTGGCAGGAGGCCTGAAGTACAAAACTATTCACCTTCTCCGTAAGCCTCACCTTCTTAGGAATGTTTGATGATCTACACTTTCTTATTCAAAGGTCCTTAAAGAACTTAGAATAGGAGGGAATGGAAAGGATCGAATTTATTAAAGCAAGATTGACCTCAAGGTCCTTAAGATGCTCTAAGATCTTGAAAAACCTAGAATCCTCACTAGATGGGGGCCTCTCTAAAGTAGATGGGAAGGGAACTCTAAGTGCAACACCTCTGGACACATGGGAATCATCAATAGGCTCCTTTCCCTCTTGATGTGGGCGAGAAGTACTACTTTCTCCATAGTCTCTAATAAGCTCAACTTTCTCTACAGGGCTATAATCAGGCTCTCTAAACTCAAAAAGACCACTATGTACAGGCACTACATAGTCAACTTCTACTCTATTGTCCACTATCCTACCGCTCTTAAGAGTGGTGACGACCTAAGCCTAGGCTTAAGGAGGATAAGTAGTGTCAGTGGAGGAACAAAACTGGACTCTAGGGTTCACTTCTAGCTGAGAAGGAAACTTCCTAGGGTCTCTAGTACTCAACTATATAACCAGCTACCCTAATTATGCCTCAAACCTAGCCATTTGCTGCCTAAAGCTAGCTATCTCTTACCTATTATCAACTAACTCCTGCTGCTGACTAGCTAATGCCTAGTGCTGATTTTGAATAAATTGTATTAACTTCATCACATCATTGGTAGGAGATTGACTACTAGAGGGAGCAGAGAGTGTTTGTGGTTGAGGAGTGCTAAGAAGCCTAGGTTGATTGACATTGTAAAACCCTGAAAGGTTAGTAGAATGGGGTTGTGACTGGAGCACGGCTTGGGGATATGAACTAGACTTATGTCAACCTTGTTTCCAAGAAAATTTTGGGTTGTCCCTCTAACTCGAATTGTATGTGTTCGAGTACAGATTGCGCTCATGAGAATAACCATGAGTAGCACATGCTTACTCCTTCATAAATTCGAGAAACTGGGGTGCTAAAGGGCAAGCTATTGATGTGTTGTGATTTTGCGTGTGTTTGCATTATCATTTACTTATATTTTAGAGGTGTTGAGTGCTCATAATGATGTATTAGTGTAGTGCTTTTGATAGGAATAGGCTTAAGTGTGAACAAATGTGCATATTGAGTTTAAGAGATAAATTGCTACACTAATTGCTTGTTTTCAATGATTTAGGTGAACTTTGGGTTAAGATCAAGATTGGACGATGAAAGGTGATGAAGATGGGAAATGCATGGGCCTAAGAGAGAAGACCAAAGGCCAAAAAGATAAAGAATAGAGGAATAAAGTCAGCCAGACGACCAAGGAAGAAGAGCCGGTGGACCGGCTAGGTCGACCGGCCACTCCAGAGAGGTGCCAAAAACAGTCGGACAACCCCCCTTTCAGAGCCAGTCGACCGGCTAGGTCGACCGTCCACTCCAGAGAGCATCATTAAAAAGCCGGTCGTGTACTCCAGAGGCCGGTCGACGTTTGCTGAGAACCTATAAATAGGGCTCGATTATGCAGAAAAAAGGGAGAATTTTTGAGAGATTAACACACACTTCACACCTAAAATTCTCACACACTTAACCCTAGATCCCACCCACTTCACACACATGTTTCACACATTTCTCACTAAGAACCAAGCTTGATTTGGAGGGTTCAAACACTTTGGAATCAAGTTTGCTCAAAAGCTTTGTACAAGATTAGCTAGGATGAAAGGGAAGCTTCATTATCTCTCTTTCATTCTATTTCCTATTATGATTGAGTATACTTGTGTAGGGTGATTTAACTTATGTAATGGGTTAATTATATACTTTTATGATATGGGATATGATGGCTGAATATATATACATGTTTCGAATTGGCTTGTTTAAATGGGTATTTTCTCATTCATGTCTAAGTGTTTGATAAAATGCCTAGATGAATAACATGTGCATAAATTGAAGTTTGTTTGTTACTAAACACATCTAATCCATGTTATAATCATGTCTATGTGTTTATATGTGGATGTTATGAAGTGGGTAATGCTTTTATTCATGTCTATATGTATATTTGCATGCCTAGTAACAAGCATAACTTCAATATCGCTTACGTGTTGGTTGTTAATTATTTCTAATGGTGCGAACTGAACATGATGATGGTTGGTAGTTGAATAGGTTCTGTTATTCACGCGCACCTTGGCCTTGAACATGTATGAACGGACTAGCAAGTCAAATCCTGCTATAGTGACCTTAGAATGACGAAATATAACTTAGGGCTAGTGTAGGCCAAGTCTCCTTTGGCTTTAAATCCAGCCAATAGGTTTCCGGATAGGTTTAGTCGACTTTAGCAACACTAGATCTTGGCTTTCAATCCAGCCAAAGGTTTAGGTACTAAGGTAGGTTCATTCTAAGCCACCTAGGAAGTTAGTTAGTCACTCTTGAGGCCCTAGGTCATAAGGACCACGCGGCGCCGCCTAGGGACGGACCTGCACTAGCAACCTAGTTAAGAGCACTCATGATAGTTAGCCATCATCCCTTAATCCCATAGCATTTGAGTATAGAATTACCCATTCATAAGTCAAAGTCACCCTAATACCTTCTCAAGTATTAGTTCCCTCTTGACCAACTTGTGTTCCAATTTTTCATATTCATAGTGTAGTTTTTATTTTCCTTTACTTAGAGCTCCCGATAATCAAAAAACCCCAAAAGGAAATATACCTAGTTTAGATCTTTCTTTTTGGCACTTTTTAGAACACCAAGCATAGAATTCACCCACATTATTCACGCCTCCCTGTGGTTCGACACCCGCACTTGTACACATTATATTGCACGATCCGTACGCTTGCAGGTCTTTTAGAGCTTGCACTCGAAAGACGACACCAAGTTCTTGGCGCCGTTGCCGGGGAGGCACAGTGATTTGCATTCTTTACTTGTGTGTTTTGATAGTTGCTTTTCTTACTTTCTTGCATTTTCTTTATAGTTTGTTTAGTTTTTTCTTATCTTGTTTATTGTTCATATTATCTTGCTTTAGTTTTTGTTTATCTATTTCAGCTTTTGTCATTATTTTTTAATAGACTCTTTAGGATTGTGGTTTATTTGCTGTAGTTCTAGGAATACTGAAGTTTTCGGGGGTTGAAGTGGCCGGAGTTAGAATAGATTGTGCATGCTTGGTAGGAGATCCCTTAGAAATCCCCTAATTCCTCTTAATCCCGAACCCGATAGAATTGCTAGACATTTCAGGAATTTAGGAGATCTTCTTGAGGAGATGACCGATCCCAACCATCCTCGTAATCCTCCCAATCCCCCAATGAATCCCATTCCACCTCATGATCACATTGGGCATCAAGCCCAAGCTCATTTTAGACGGGAACCCCGTAGACCGGATCCACCCATAGATGAGGAACCCACTCTTAAGCAATTCTTTCTCCCCGAAGCCTTTGAGCCCAATTTGGCTATTCAAATTCCGGGTTTGGGGGAGACGAACTTCGAGATTAAGCCTAATATGTTGGCTATGCTTCCCTCCTTCTATGGGAGAAGCAATGAGAGTCCTCTAGATCATATCACTAATTTTGTTGAGATGAGTTCCACTCTCTATGTCCCCAATGTCTCTCAAGAGGTCATACGTCAAAGATTGTTTCCTTTCTCTCTTAAGGACAAGGCTGGGACTTGGTTGCACTCCTTACCCAATGGTTGCATTACTACATGGGCTGAGCTTCAATCTAAGTTCTTTCAAAAATTTTATCCCATGGCCAAGACGGCCGACCTTAGGACCGCCATTATGACTTTCCCCCAACATGACCTAGAATCTTTTCATGAGGCTTGGGAGAGGTTCAAGGATCTCCTTAGGCAATGTCCACACCTTGGGTACGGCAATCATGACCTAATGCAATACTTCTTTCGAGGCTTAAATGAACAAAATAGGATGATGGTCAATGGCGCCTCCGGTAGTGGCTTCTATCTTTTGAGACCAACCGAGGCATGGGAGAAAATAGAAATGATGGCTGAGAACTCTTTTCAAAATTTTGCAATGGAAAGGTCTAGTCGGGGAGGCAACAAGAGAAGTGTTAGTGAGGTTGGAGTTTCTTTAGACTTACCCGCTAAGGTTGAGGCTTTGACAAATAAACTAGATCAATTCATTTCTTTGTCCATTTCATCCCAAGGTCATAGAACTAGTTCTTTAGGTTCTTCCTCCGCCCCTTTAGTTGTTGAAGTTTGTGCATTGCGCTCCGAGTCATCTCATGACACCATAGCTTGCCCTTTAGCATCCCAATTTCCTGAATTCATGAAAGAGCAAGTGTGTGTCACACAAGGTTATTCTCGTGAGTATAATCCATACTCGAACACATACAATCTGGGTTGGAGGGACAACCCGAAATTTTCTTGGAGACAAGGACAGCATGAGTCTAGTTCACATCCTCAAGTTCCACCTCAAGAATGACTCGCCCTTAATATCCCCCAGGTTTCTATCATCTTAATCAACCCCGTCTCACTAGTGCTCCTCAACCTCAGGCTTTACCTGCTCCCTCTAGTAGCCAACCTCCTAATAATGACATGATGAAGATAATGCAGTTCATTCAGAATCAACAACAGGAATTGGCAGAAAATAGGCAGCAAATGGCGAGGTTTGAGGCACAGTTAGGACAGATTGCTAGTCAATTAAGCGCTAGAGACCCTGGGAAATTGCCTTCTCAGCCGGAGGTGAACCCTAGAGTCCAGTCCTGTTCCTCCACCGATACCACTTATCCCCCTCAGGCCCAGGCTAAGGCCGTCACCACTCTTAGGAGCGGTCGGGTAGTGGATAATAGGGTAGGAGTTGACTTTGCAGTGCCTGCACCTAGTGGTCCTTCCGAGTCTAGAGCACCACATGGTAGCCTTGTTGAGGGAAATTCTAGAGAAGGTCCTGTTGAGAGAGATGAGCCCATTAGAGATCATGGAGAGAGTAGTACTTCCCGCCCACATCGGGAGGGAAAAGAGCCTGTTGATGACTCCCATGTATCTAGAGGTATAGAGCCTAGAGTTCCCTTTCCATCCGCTTTAGAGAGACCTACACCTAGTGAGGACTCTAGGTTCTTCAAGGTTTTAGAGCATCTTAAGGACCTTAAGGTCAATCTTCCTTTGATAGATGCGATCATTTCCATCCCCTCTTATTCTAAGTTCTTTAAGGATCTTTGTACAAGGAAACGTAGGTCATCGAACATTCCTAAGAAGGTGAGACTTACGGAGAAGGTGAGTAGCATTTGTACCTCGGGCCTTCCGCCCAAGATGAGTGACCCCGGAGCCTTCACCATTCCTTGTAGGATCCGTGAGACCCAGATTGATCACGCCTTATTAGATTTAGGATCTAGTGTGAATCTTATTCCCTACTCTGTCTATCAGTAGCTAGGTCTAGGTGAGTTGTCTCCTACACATATTACTCTTCAGTTAGCTGATAGGTCTGAGCGTAGACCTAAGGGTGTGATAGAGGACGTTATGGTCCATGTAGGTGAGTTTGTCTACCCTGTTGATTTCATACTGTTAGATATGGATTCGGGACATGACTCTAGACATTCTACACCCATTCTTCTAGGTCGCCCCTTCTTTGCCACCGCAGATGCCATTATACATTGTAGGTCGGGGGTATTGGAAATGAAATTTGGGAATTTGAGATCCACTATGAAGGTTGCAGAGGCAGTGAATAGGGCTAGTATAGGAGAAGAGGATGGAGAAGAGTGCTTTAGAGTGGATGTGATTGATTCTTGCATTGAGGATCTTATAGAAAAGACTATGACCGATGGAGAAGACTTGAGGAAATTTGAGGAATTGATGTCTAGTTTTGATTTGGAGACCTTAGAGAGGAAATGTGCAGCTTCTACTTCCTTGATTGAGAGCCATTTGACTAATAAGTCACTTGAGGTTAATCCTTCTAGTCTCATTTCTAGTGATGTCCCCATTGATGATGTTGAGGTTAAGTCCCCCTTGGTTGAGCCTAGCCCTTCTTTAGAGCTCAAACCCCTTCCCGATCATTTGAAATATTCATTCCTAGGCTCTAGTGAGACCCTTCCGGTCATCATAGCTTCCGATCTTTCTAGTGAGCATGAGGAGCGTCTATTAGAGGTCCTTAGGAAACATATGAAGGCTATAGGGTGGAAAATTGATGATTTGAGAGGCATAGACCCTTCGGTTTGCATGCATCGTATTCACCTTGAGGATGGAGCCATTTCTTCTAGGGAAATGCGAAAGAGGCTAAATCCACACATGAGCGAAGTAGTGAAGAAGGAGATCATTAAGCTCTTAGATGAAGGCATTATTTATCCGATCTCCGATAGTGAGTGGGTTAGCCCGGTTCAAGTTGTCCCTAAGAAGTCCGGGATCACAGTTGTTGAGAATGAGAGAGGAGAGCTTATCCCTACACGTACTCCCGCGGGATGGAGAGTTTGTATTGACTATAGAAAGCTCAACTCCAAAACTAGGAAGGATCATTTCCCATTGCCTTTTCTAGACCAGATCTTAGATAGAGTAGCTGGGCATAGCTACTATTGTTTTCTAGATGGCTATTCGGGATATAACCAGATCCCTATGTTTCCCGAGGACCAAGAGAAGACCACCTTTACTTGTCCCTATGGCACTTTTGCTTATAGGAGAATGCTCTTCGGTCTTTGTAATGCCCCAGCGACTTTTCAGAGATGTATGATGGCCATTTTTAGGGACATGATTGAGAGACATTTAGAGATTTTCATGGATGATTTCTCAGTCTTTGGAGATAGCTATGATGAGTGCTTGAGTTATCTCTCTATAGTCTTAGACCGATGTGTGGAGAAGAATCTAGTGTTAAGTTGGGAGAAATCCCATTTCATGGTGCAACGAGGGATAGTGTTGGGTCATGTTGTATCATCTAGTGGAATTCAAGTTGACCCAGCTAAGGTAGAATTAATTGAAAAGTTGCCTGTCCCTAAGTGTGTCAAGGATGTTAGATCTTTTCTAGGGCATGCAGGATTTTACCGTAGATTTATTAAGGATTTTAGTCACATTGCACGCCCCTTGTCTAGGCTCCTAGCACAAGATGTCTCTTTTGACTTTGATGATGAATGTGTTAGAGCTTTCAATAGGCTTAAATCCTTATTGTTTACATCCCCAATTATCCAGCCACCTAACTACAGTCTCCCATTTGAGGTTATGTGTGATGCATCCAATTATGCAATAGGAGTTGTTTTAGGTCAAAGAAAGGATAAGTTGCCCCATGTTGTATACTATGCTAGCAAGACTCTTGATGAAGCACAAAAGAATTATACTACTACGGAAAAAGAGCTTCTAGCAATAATTTTCTCCCTTGACAAGTTTAGGTCATGCATCCTAGGATCCAAAGTGATTGTCTACACCGATCATGCGGCATTGAAGCATTTGTTGTCTAAGAAAGAATCTAAGCCCCACTTGATTAGGTGGTTGGTCCTCCTTCAAGAGTTCGACATAGAAATTGGGGATAAGAAGGGTAGAGAAAATTTAGTTGCGGATCATCTTTCCCGTCTTGTTAATGAGTCTTCTAGTGATCCATCTCCTTTTCATGATTCATTCCCCGATGAACAATTATTTGTTGTCTCTCATCACACGCCTTGGTTTGCTCATATTGTCAATTATCTTGCCACAGGGCGTTTTCCTTCCCATTGGGAGAAAAGAGAAAAAGATAGGTTCCTAGCACAAGTTAGGCATTTCTTTTGGGAGGATCCTTATCTTTTCAAAGTGTGCACGGATCAAATGGTTCACCAGTGTGTGCCTGAGGATAAGTTTGAGAGCGTTTTGAGCATGTGTCATGATGAGGGGTGTGGGGGTCATTTTAGTGGGAAGAAGACCGCCGCGAAGGTCTTGGAAAGTGGACTATTTTGGCCTACTCTCTTTAAGGATGCCCAAGAATATTGCAAGAAGTGTTTTAGATGTCAACAATCTGGGTCCATCTCTAGGAGAAACATGATGCCTTTATCCCCTATTCTTCCTTGTGAGTTGTTTGATGTTTGGGGTATAGATTTCATGGGTCAATTTCCACCTTCCTTTGGGTACCAATACATTTTAGTGGCCGTTGATTATGTGTCCAAATGGGTTGAGGCTATTCCTACACGCACTAATGACCATAGGGTAGTGGTTAAATTTATTAAAGAAAACATTTTGTCTAGATTTGGAGTCCTTAGGGTCCTAATTAGTGATGGGGGTTTGGAATTTCGCCATAGGACTTTAGAGGCCTTGTTGAGAAGATATTCAGTCACCCATAAGGTAGCCACTCCTTATCACCCGCAAACTAGTGGACAAGTAGAGGTGTCCAATAGAGAGATCAAGCACATTTTAGAGAAAACAGTTAGGCCTGATAGAAGAGATTGGTCTATTAGGCTAAATGATGCTTTGTGGGCCTATCGTACCGCCTTTAAGACTCCTATTGGTATGTCTCCATATAGATTGGTTTTTGGTAAAGCTTGTCACTTGCCGGTAGAACTAGCGCATAGAGCTTATTGGGCAATCAAAGCCCTAAATTTTGACTTGGCAAGAGCGGGTGAGAAAAGGAGGCTAGACCTAGCGGAATTGGAAGAGCTTAGATTCGCGGCGTATGAGAACGCTAAACTTTATAAGGATAGGATGAAGGGAATTCATGATAAACACATTATTAAGAAATCATTCTCTCCTTTTAATAAAGTTTGTTTGTTTAACTCACGATTGAAACTCTTTCCAGGTAAGCTTAAGACAAGATGGGATGGTCCATATGAGGTGATGATTGCCTATCCTTCCGGAGCAGTCAAGATTAAAGACTTGAAGGATGGCTGAGAGTTGACGGTGAATGGGCAACGCCTGAAGCACGCATATGATCCAAGCATGGCTCGTGTGGAGGTTCTAATGCTTCAGGATCCCATCTATGGAAGTTGAAGATGAGTTGGTGTTTGCCTGGCTGACGGCTTGATGGTTAGCGCTACTAGAGGCAACCTAGGTTCAATTTTGTAGTTTTGCATTTGTTTTACTTTCTTTTCTTTTTATTTTCTTTCTTTTATCTTTCTTGCACCCAAACCAAAGTGTTGAATCCCAATCTTTTGTCCCATAAGATACACCATCGCTCATTATTGCACATGCCAATGCAAGTATGCATAGGCAATGCTACTAATCTTGTTTTCTTTGTGAGTGTTTATGAATTGTGTCACAGGATTAGTATTATGGTGATTTATCATTGGCATGGAAAGCTTTGAAGAAAATGCAAGGTTGTATCTATCCTGGCATGGAAAGCTTTGAAGAAAATGCAAGGTTGTATCTATCCTTTCTCCACTTGTTTCCCATGTTTGCATCCTATCCCCACCACCCTTACTTGTTTTGTAATGACGATTTGCTTGTTTTTGTGCTTTGATCTTTTTGCTTGAGGACAAGCAAAGTTTAGGTTTGGGGGTGTGGGAGTTTGGTTTTCTTGTTATATATTTTACTTAGGGTAGATTGCATTATGCATATAAACGGTAAAAATTTTTTCAATTTTGATGCATATAGAGTCATTTATTTCTTTGTTGATCATTGTGTTGGCTTTTGTGATTGACTCTATTGATCTATGAGGATGAGAGGCATCGTGGGGGAATGAATAGAGTGGTTTGAAAACTAAGTCTTGGAGGGGATGCCCTTCAAAGTTGTGGGGAGTGAGAACCTTAAAAGAATAACCCTTGTAGCCACCCCATAGCTTGGTAGGAAAGAGTGTTGGAAAAGGGTTATTGATGTGAGTGCCCCTTCCTTGATTGGTTCTTGTTGATGTGCCTAAGCCTTTCTTTTTCTTTCTTTTTGTAAATACAATACAAAGCATTAAAAGTTCAAAAAAAAAATGAGCAAAAAGGTGCAAAAATATATATATAAAAAAAAATGAAGTGAAAAAGAGAAAAAGTCAAAGGCACCAAAAAGTTAGTGAATAAGTGCAAAAGTGACACAATGTCAACTTAGCACAAGTTATCATCTTTGTAGACACGTGAATAAGGCTTTTCATAAGCCATTGTGTTTGTATATTCTCTCTTCTTATCTTTGTGGCTTGGTGTATGTTAGGGAGGCCACGTTAGTTGAGGGAGCACGAAATATCAACATCCTGAGTGCGTGAGTTAGAATCCTAGGCTTGTGGTGGATTGGCTACTTGGGAAATTCCCATGAGGAACGAGACCCCTTATGAGTAGAGGGAAGATCCAAAGAGGCTTAGGGATCTCTTCACAATAGGAACGCCCCCCTTCATGCTTCTTAAACTAATCTTGATAGCGAGTCAGTCCTTTTGGCAATCCACTGTATCAGCTTTAGAGATAAAATTTAAGATTGGTTTTGCTTGAGGACAAGCAAGGAGAAGGTTTGGGGGTGTTGACGTGTTGTGATTTTGTGTGTGTTTGCATTGTCATTTACCTATATTTTAGAGGTGTTGAGTGCTCATAATGATGTATTAGTGTAGTGCTTTTTATAGGAATAGGCTTAAGCGTGAACAAATGTGCATATTGAGTTTAAGAGATAAATTGCTACACTAATTGCTTATTTTCAATGATTTAGATGAACTTTGGGTTAAGATCAGGATTGGATGATGAAAGGTGAAGAAGATGGGAAATGCACGGGCCTAAGAGAGAAGACCAAAGGCCAAAAAGATAAAGAATAGAGGAATAAAGTCAGCCGGACGACCAAGGAAGAAGAGTCGGTCGACCGGCTAGGTCGACCGGCCACTCCAGAGAGCATCATTAAAAAGTTGGTCGAGTACTCCAGAGGCCGGTCGACCGTCTAGGTCGACCGGCAATTTGCTGAGAACCTATAAATAGGGCTCGATTCTGTAGAAAAAAAGGGAGAATTTTTGAGAGATTAACACACACTTCACACATAAAATTCTCACACACTTAACCCTAGATCCCACCACTTCACACACACTTTTCACACATTTCTCACTAAGAACCAAGCTTGATTTGGAGGGTTCAAACATTTTGGAATCAAGTTTGCTCAAAAGCTTTGTACAAGATTAGTTAGGATGAAAGGGAAGCTTCATTATCTCTCTTTCATTCTATTTCCTATTATGATTGAGTATACTTGTGTAGGGTGATTTAACTTATGTAATGGGTTAATTATATACTTTTATGATATGGGATATGATGGCTGAATATATATACATGTTTCGAATTGTCTTGTTTAAATGGGTATTTTCTCATTCATGTCTAAGTGTTTGATAAAATGCCTAGATGAATAACATGTGTATAAATTGAAGTTTGTTTGTTACTAAACACATATAATCCATGTTATAATCATGTCTATCTGTTTATATGTGGATGCTATGAAGTGGGTAATGCTTTTATTCATGTCTATATGTATATTTTCATGCCTAGTAACGAGCATAACTTCAATATCGCTTACGTGTTGATTGTTAATTATTTCTAATGGTGCGAACTGAACATGACGATGTTTGGTAGTTGAATAGGTTCCGTTATTCACGTGCACCTTGGCCTTGAACATGTATGAACGCACTAGCAAGTCAAATCCTGCTGTAGTGACCTTAGAATGACGAAATATAACTTAGGGCTAGTCTAGGCCGAGTCTCCTTTGGCTTTAAATCCAGCCAATAGGTTTTCGGATAGGTTTAGTCGACTTTAGCAACACTAGATCTTGGCTTTCAATCCAGCCAAAGGTTTAGGTACTAAGGTAGGTTCATTCTAAGCCACCTAGGAAGTTAGTTAGTCACTCTTGAGGCCCTAGGTCATAAGGACCACGCGGCGCCGCCTAGGGATGGACCCGCACCGAGTCTTAGGGGGAAATTAGGACACTAACTAGCAACCTAGTTAAGAGCACTCATGATAGTTAGCCACCATCCCTTAATCCCATAGCATTTGAGTATAGAATTACCCATTCATAAGTCAAAGTCACCCTAATCCCTTCTCAAGTGTTAGTTCCCTCTTGACCAACTTGTTTTCCCATTTTCATATCCATAGTTTAGTTTTTATTTTCCTTTACTTAGAGCTCCCGATAATCCAAAAACCCCAAAAGGAAATATACCTAGTTTAGATCTTTCTTTTTGGCACTTTTTAGAACACCAAGCATAGAATTCACCCACATTATTCACGCCTCCCTGTGGTTCGACACCCGCACTTGTACACACTATATTGTATGATCCGTACGCTTGCGGGTCTTTTAGAGCTTGCACTTGAAAGACGACACCAACTATAGTCTCATAAGACGACCTGAAACATAAAGTACACATTTCAACTACCAAAGGGGCAGAGGAAGAACCTACGGAATTGATCCTATGACTATGAAAGGAAAAAGACAAAGAAATGAATTAATCTAACTTATTTGTTAAGGCCTCTACCATAGTGGGTAAATCTAAAAAAACTCCCACCTCATTGATATCCCTCTTAGTACCTCCTCAACTAGACTTATCCATGGCAAAGTTTTGACAAGAATTTTTAGCCAACAGCTCCATTTTCTCCAGGCCTCAGTCGATCTCAAGGATAGAAGCCACCATTGGAGGCAGTATTGACCATCATCTTATTTTGCTCATTTAAACCTCGAAAGAAATACTTGAGTAGGTCATGACTACTGATCGTATTCCAAGCTATAAACCCTAGAAATGCCCGCAAGTGTGTGGATCATATGTAGTGCAATGTGCAAGTACGGGGTCGTTTTTCCACGGGGAGGCTAAACTTGGCTCAAACCCTATGAATTAATATGCTCAAGAGTCAGAAATGCAACTTAAATTATTCTTCTTTTTTTTTTTAAGATATTAAACTAGAAATCACCTAAGTATGGAACAAATCACAATCAAACAGATCCTAAGCAAATAGGAAATAGTGCTATTTCTTGAATCAACAAGAAGGACTAAACAATTAATGAGAAAATAGGGTGACTCATACTTGGTTACAGCTTTATCTCACACTCCCTATTAAGGCTTGAATTGGATTCTAATGGAAATGTTCATCCTTTCAAACTAGGAATCAAAGTAATCAACAAATTACCGTAGAAACCTCGGTGTGAAACTATCCCTAGGCGAGCCCTCCTAGAGCATAGCATGGTCCTAATGGTTAATCGGGATTCTTGTTTACTTTTTAAGATTCCTATGCAGGATTGATGTCAATCTAACTTAGTGGTTAACTCATTAACTGGATTTGAAGCTAAGAATCACCTTCCCAAGTTTTGATTAGACTATGCTGGTTACCTTTTAACAGGGTTTAAAGTTAAAGGTTTGTTCCATAGTCTAAACACTGAATTACAAACCAATGATCAATTCTTTTAGCGAGATGTGTGAGCAAACTTTGTTCCTAATCATTTACACAGATAAAGTCGAAAGAAATTGACAACCTTAAGTTTTATTGCTCACACTAAATTCCATCACTCTTATGCATTCTAACCAATTTTATTCATGCATTTAGATTTGATTGCTCCTGCCATCTTGTCTACAATTAATCCAAAACTTCTGAAAATTCTAGTCATGCACACTTTGAGTATTCACTTTTTAAAGATATTGATTTTGGCATTTGATATGTAGTTTTCAATAAGATTGAAGTATGCGTATCAAGTTGTACACCTGCAAGCATACGGATCGTTCATGGTATAGTGGATTCGAGTATAAGAGTACGGGTATCATCTCCACATGGAGGCTACCTTAGTTTGGTCTCTATGTGCTCGGGTGCCTCAAACTAGCTACGTGCATGTGTGTGCTTACTTTAGGATGGAAGGAAGCTTGAAAAAAGGAAAATAAAAACTAATTTATGGAGGAACTTAAAGGAGCCAAACTAAGGAAGGAAAAAAACTAACAAAGAAGAAGGGGACCTAAGGCGATTGCATTGCAACTAGACTTGGGCTATGATAATGGATGAGGTCTATCTAAGGCTCGAGACTTCTATTGCCGTTATGTTGATCGGGGGCTTTGTTAACCAGTACTAGTGGTTTAACCCATTAGCTGGGTTTAAAGCTAAGGGCCAATCCCTCATATCCTATGCAATCTATGCTGATGTGTGTCATTTGTGCATGTTTGCATCTAGTTTTTGCATGCATATTTAAGGGTGTTTAGAGTATAATTGAGTGCGCTTAGTATAAAGTTTATGCATATTTGTTAATATTTGTACATAATGTATTTAGGTGCATAAATACTATACTAGGTGTTATATTCAATGTTTCAGGAGTGTTTTGGAAGGGTTCAAGCTTATGCGAGGAAGAAATGAGCTAACAGATGAAGACCGGAAGAAAAGAAATAAAGAAGAGGTCATTCTGATCCAGCCGGTCGACTTAGAAGAAGAGCCGGTCGACCGTCTAGGTCGACCAGCCGCTCCAGAGAATAAAAGATTTGAAGCCGGTCGAGTTCTTCAAGAAGCCGGTCGACCGGCTAGGTCGACCGGCCAGTCCAAAGAGCATCATGATTGAAGCCAGTCAAGCAAGAAAGAGGAGCCGGTCGACCGACTAGGTGCACTGAAGAAATCCATAAAAAGCTCGTTTCAGCTCATTTTCAGGGGAGGAACTTTTATTTCTTAAATCCTAATAAACCCTAACCCTTTACCCACTTCACAAAACACCCTAAACCACCATCTAAACCCCACACCAAGCTAGGATTGAAGCATTAAACAAAGATTTGAAGGATTTGTACAGATTTGGAAGCAAGAATTTAGGGAAGTTCTTCTTGTTCTTTCTCTATTTCTTGTAAATATGTTGCTAGATTAGGCTAGATTTAGGGTTGATTGTTGTTGTATATTAGATTAGGGCTTTGAATAATGGATTTGTGTAGATCTTTGGCTCTTAATGCATGTTTATTTACATAAATTTATGGCATGATTCAATATGTCTATGTATTGGAAATCAAACATATCTATGTGTTTGTTAAAATGCCTAAGTGAATATGCATGTGTTATTTGTGCTTCAAATGCTTTTATCTACTTATATGGGTGATGTGATTGTGCTTAATCTCGTGGCTTTGCTTAGTAGAGTAGGCTTTAGCTTTAAATCCAGCTAATAGGTTATATGCTATGCTTAGTCGAGTTTAGGTGCTAGTCCTTGGCTTTAAATCCAACCAAGCGGATAAGTTAACCTAGACTAGAGTATCCCTCACCCACGTTAGTGTTGGTTAATCGAGCTTTAATGTCACGTAGTGTTTAGGTGCTAGTCCTTGGCTTTAAATCCAGCCAAGAGGATAAGTTCTAAGCACGGATTGCGTAGGCTAGGAGGGATTGGCCCTTAGCTTTAAATCTAGCTAACAGGTTGAAACACTAGTATTGGTTAAGAGAGCCCCCGATCAACACAAGGGCAATAGAAGTCCCGAGCCTTAGATAGACATCATCTGTTATCATAGCCCAAGTCCTAGGTCCCCTTCTTCTTTATTAGTGTTTCCTTCCTTAGTTTGGTTCCCTTAAGTTCCCCCATTGATTAGTTTTTATTTTCCTTTTTCCGAACTCCCTTCCATCCTAAAGTATGTACACACATGCACGTAGCTAGTTTAAGGCACCCGAGCACATAGGGACTAAACTAAGGTAGCCTCCTTGTGGATTCGACCCTGCACTTGCACACACTGTACTACATACGTCCCGTGTACTTGCGGGCTATTTAGGCTTGTGCTCAAATAGCGATATCAAGTTTTTGGCGATATCAAGTTTTTGGCATGTATGTAAAATAGCCTTTGAAGCCATAGGCATAAGGCATATATACATAAATCCATCAAGTTTCCCTTAACATAAAGTAGTAATCAATCCACAAATACAAGATATAATCACCCTCCATAGCTCTAATTAAACATAATTAGACTTAGGATAAAAGAGAGATACCCTTCTATCCATAGCCAAGCTTTACAAACCATGAGCTATGCCCCAAATCCTAGTGTTTGATCCTCTTAGATCCTTGATTCCAAGTGTTAAATGTGTTTAGAAGTGAGTGTGTGAGGTGATTTTTGGTGGATTTTAGGTTTAGGGAAATTGGTGTTTGATTTGGGTGTTGTTCTCTATAAAAAAGGGCTGAAAAGTGGCTTAAATGGAGCTGTTAACGCGTCCTACCAGGGGCCAAGCCGGTCGACCGGCTTTGGGCCTAAGTCGTCCGGCCAAAATTGGCCCAGGTTTTGATCCTGCTGGTCGACCGTATTGGTCGTCCGGCCTAGATAGAGGCAAACCAGTCTTGATAGTAAAATGGTCATATCTTGCTCGTTTTAGCTCCGATTCGCGCACCGTTTTTTTCTATGGCTTCATATCATCGTGGGGGATCTCCCAAGCCATCTTTTGCAACCTAAAACATATCCAAAATTTGTCCATGTCCTTTTTAGGTTGCAAGATCCGAATTTGGCTCACGTTGCGCTCGGTTTCGCCTCGGTCGCTCCTTCTTTCGTCCAACCACTTCCAAAAGCACTTTTCTTCATTCCTTTGCATCCAAAACACCCTTGGATTTGCTCCACACTTTAAGCACCCTCAATTAAGCGCCAATTATCTCTCTAAATCACACCTAGAACAAGCAAAAAACGCACATTAGTGTAACATTTAAGTCTTTACTTCAACTATGAACATTTAAACCTTAATATGCACAATTATGACCTAAATGCTATACTCATACATTAAATGAAGCTCAAAACACCTCAAAACAAGTGTATACATGCAATAGATAAACACACAAAACAAACACATCAACACCCCCAAACCTTCTCCTTGCTTGTCCTCAAGCAAGCCCAAACCTAAGTTTATCTCTAAAGTCAATACAAAGGGTTGCCTAAGGAATTGACTTGCTATCACGGTTAGCTTAAGTAGCATGAAGGGGGCATTCCTATTATGAAGAGATCCTCAAGTCTCTTCGGATCCTCCCTCTACTCATAAAGGGCGTCGAACCTTGTGGGAAGTTCCCGAGTAACCGAACCACCACAAGCCTAGGATTCTAACGCACACGCTCGGGATGTTGAGATTTCGTGCCCCCTCAACTAACGTAGTCTCTCTAACATGCACAAAGCCTCAAAGACAAGAAGAGAGAGAATATACATACAAAATGGCTTATAAAAAGCGTTATTTACATATCTACATAGAGGATAGTTCGTGCTAAGTTGACATTGTGTCACTTATGCACTTATTCACAAAAACTTTTTGGTGCCTTTGGCTTTTTCTCTTTTTCACTTTTTTTTTGATGTTTTTGCACCTTTTTTCTTTTTTTTTCAATTTTTTTTTTTTGGATTTTTCTTGCTTTTCATTGCATTCACACAAAAAGAAAAGAAAAAGAAAGGCTTTAGCATATCAAAAAGAACCAATCAAGGAAAGGCACTCATATCAACAGCCCTTTTTCAGCACTCTTTCCTACCAAGCTATGGGGTGGCTACAAAGGTTATTCTTAAAGGTCCTCACTCCCCACAACTTTCAAGGGCATTCCCTCCAAGACCCGATTTTCAATCCACCCCATTCACTTCCCCACAATGCAACTCATATTCACCAATCAATTAAATCAATCACAAAAGCTAACACTCTAATCAACCAAGAGACAAACGACTTTACATGCATCAAAATCGAAAAATTTTCACCATTTTAAGCACATAATGCACATCTACCCTACACAAAGCATATAACAAGAAAACCAAACTCCCACACCCCCAAACCTAAACTTTGCTTGTCCTCAACCAAATAGAACAATACTACTCAACAAGCAAAATGGCAAAACAAAGCAAGTACGGGTAGTGGGGATAGGGTAGATAAATAGGGAACAAATGGAGAAAGGATAGATACAACCTTTTGCTCTTTTTGAAGCTCTTTCAATGCCAATGATCAATAATTTGTCTACTAACCCTCTTTCTCAACAAATGACAAACACTCACAAAACACAAGATTAGTAGCATTTGCCATGCGAGCTTGCATTAGCATCATCAAACGATAAACAAGGTGTATGAAGAATGGGAAATGATAGAAGTGAGGATCAACACTTGGGAGGGTGAAAAAGAAAAACAAAAAGCAATTGAAAATGAAAGAAAGATAATACTAAATGCAAATAAAAAAAAGGAAAAGCAAGGAAAGAAAATGAAATATAAACATGTCTAAGGTGCCTTCTAGCAGCGCTGGATTTAATGCCTCCAGCCGGGCGCTAGTGTTAAAGCAATACATGTTTAAAATTGCAAGGCACAAATTGCTGAATATTCAACCAAGCACAGATAGTATAAGGAAAAGGGTCATGCAATAAATGATGGGGCCGTAGATGTTCAATGCATCCCTTTTCTGGATCCCACCCCGAAACATCAAATGAGAATGTGTCTGCAAGTGTCGAAGGTGTCATGCATAAATGTGAAAGATCATGCCCTGCTTGCTCTCTAACTAACCACCCCATGGCCTTCTTTTCATAATCAAGAGCTAGGAACACACCCTCCCCATGGGTCAAAGATAGGTCTAATGCATGCAACATGAGAGAAGTGCTATTTAGCCCTAGATGAAAATGTTCTAAACTAGAAGGCATAAATGTGAGCTCCAAAGAGGGAGACTCAACGGAATGGGAAAGGGGGGTTGGAACAACTATCGGAGAAGGAAGGGCAAGGGTAAGGGATGATGAAGTACTACACTCTTCCTCTCCACAAGATATAACATGTTCAAGCCTAGGTTGCTCTAACTCCTCTTGAGAGGTGGATTCGATCTTTATGGGCTCTATTTTCATCAATGAATCATCAAACATCCAAAGAGACCCACAGATCATTCTTCCAAGCACACCAATTTCTTTTTTATGTGTCTTCTTAGAGTTGCTATTCTCTTCAACATCATGATTCTTAACTCCAAGAGACTTATCATTTAAAACCTCCAAAATTGATGCCTTGTTTTCCCCAATGGATGACTTTAAACCTTCACTAGGTAAAGTCCCTTTAAATTTGACAACACATTCATCACTAGTGGGTGTCATCTCACCATCATGCTCTTCATACGGGGTAGACACACATGGAGGGGACAATGAGGACTCAATGGATTTCGGGTCATGGATGCGTGAATGCTCAAGGGAGGTGTGTACCCTAGGCTCCCTAAATGTGGAATCGAAATGCAAATGAGTGCTATGATCATGAGACTCAACCTCCAAGTGTGCAGAATATGTGGGATGAGAAGACAGAAAAGGCTCATGTGACTCAATGGAAGACGTTGAAAGCTTAGGAGGATAGGGTACTACTTCCTCTAAAACATATTCATAAGAGTCACCAAGAACCAAATTATCATTAAGCTCATCCTCATCCTCACTACAAGATGTGATCTCTCCATCAACCTCTTTTTCTAATCGTCTCTCCAAGACATCATCTTTTTCACCACTATTTCTCTCATCTTTAGGTCTCTCTCCTATCTCTTCAACTTGTTCTAAAGGTATTTCAACATTCTCACTCATAAGTTGCACACTCTCAACCATGCTCTTCAAACGCTCACCTAGAGATTTGGTGTCTTGCTTCAAACTCTCTAGTTCCTCTTGATTGGATTGGAGGAGAGATAGGAGATAGTCAAGTGTTTCCTCTTGTTAAGAAGTCCTAAAAGAAGAGGGCTCAACCGAGTGAAAATGGTAGACATCTTGATTAGGATTACTATAAGCACAACCATTGTATGACTCGAAGGATGGGTGGGAGGGAAAAGATGATTGGAAGGATCAACTCTCAATGCAAGGAGGTGTACCAAATGAAGAGCCATCTTGACCCCAATATGAAAATGCATGATGTTGCTCCCTAGAATCATGATAACTAGATGTAGATGCGTGCATGGGCGTATGATTGCTAGGGGCATAGGGCATTGCATGCAATCGGGGATAAGGGTGCAAGGTGGGACAAGTACTAGGAAAATGAACATGGCTTTCACAATGATTGCAATTACACGAATATGCATCCCTATAGTCATGATTACTAAATGAAGATACATGAGATGATGCATGACTATGGGGGTAATAAGTAGCACTAGCCCTAGATAGGGAATTCTCGTGGCGACAGAAAACGGTAGGATGCATAAAACTTCCACAAATGCGACATGCAATGGGAACACGTTCGGGTGGTGGGGAAGAGGACTTGTATCATACGGTGATTTGTATTCTTTGCTTGTGTGTTTTGGTAGTTGCTTTTCTTACTCTCTTGCTTTTTCTTTATAGTTTGTTTAGTTTTTGCTTATCTATTTTAGCTTTTGTCATTGTTTTTAATAGACTCTTTAGGATTGTGGTTTATTTGCGGTAGTTTTAGGAATACTGAAGTTTTCGGGGGTTGAAGTGGCCGGAGTTAGGATAGTTTGTGCATGCTTGGTAGGAGATCCCTTAGAAATCCCCTAGTTCCTCTTAATCCCGAACCCGATAGAATTGCTAGACATTTCAGGAATTTAGGAGATCTTCTTGAGGAGATGACCGATCCCAACCATCCTCCAAATCCTCCCAATCCCCCAATGAATCCCATTCCACCTCATGATCACATTGGGCATCAAGCCCAAGCTCATTTTAGACGAGAGCCCCGTGGACCGGATCCACCCATAGATGAGGAACCCACTCTTAGGCAATTCTTTCTCCCCGAAGCCTTTGAGCCCAATTTGGCTATTCAAATTCCGGGTTTGAGGGAGACGAACTTCGAGATTAAGCCTAATATATTGGCTATGCTTCCCTCCTTCTACGGGAGAAGCAATGAGAGTCCTCTTGATCATATCACTGATTTTGTTGAGATGAGTTCCACTCTCCATGTCCCCAATGTCTCTCAAGAGGTCATACATCTAAGATTTTTTCCTTTCTCTCTTAAGGACAAGGCTGGGACTTGGTTTCACTCCTTACCCAATGGTTGCATTACTACATGTGCTAAGCTTCAATCTAAGTTCTTTCAAAAAATTTATCCCATGGCCCAGACGGCTGACCTTAGGACCGCCATTATGACTTTCTCCCAACATGACCTAGAATCTTTTCATGAGGCCTGGGAGAGGTTCAAGGATCTTCTTAGGCAATGTCCACACCATGGGTACGGCAATCATGACCTAATGCAATACTTCTTTCGAGGCTTAAATGAACAAATAGGATGATGGTCAATGCCGCCTCCGGTGGTGGCTTATATCTTTCGAGACTGACCGAGGCATGGGAGAAAATAGAAATGATGGCTGAGAACTCTTTTCAAAATTTTGCAATGGAAAGGTCTAGTCGGGGAGGCAACAAGAGAAGTGTTAGTGAGGTTGGAGTTTCTTTAAACTTACCCGCTAAGGTTGAGGCTTTGACAAATAAACTTGATCAATTCATTTCTTTGTCCATTTCATCCCAAGGTCATATGACTAGTTCTTTAGGTTCTTCCTCCGCCCCTTTAGTTGTTGAAGTTTGTGCATTGTGCTCCGAGTCATCTCATGAGACCATGGCTTGCCCTTTAGCATCCCAATTTCCTGAATTCATGAAAGAGCAAGTGTGTGCCACACAAGGTTATTCTCGTGAGTATAATCCATACTGAACACATACAATCCGGGTTGGAGGGACAACCCAAATTTTCTTGGAGACAAGGACAACATGAGTCGAGTTCATATCCTTAAGTTCCACCTCAAGAATGACCCGTCCTCAATATCCCCCAGGTTTCTATCATGTCAATCAACCCCGTCTCACTGGTGCTCCTTAACCTCAGGCTTTGCTTGCTCCCTCTAGTAGCCAACCTCCTAGTAATGACATGATGAAGATAATGCGGTTCATTCAGAACCAACAACAGGAATTGGCAGAAAACAGGTAGCAAATGGCAAGGTTTGAGGCACAGTTAGGACAGATTGCTAGTCAATTGAGCGCTAGAGACCCTGGGAAATTGCCTTCTCAGCCGGAGGTAAACCCTAGATTCCAGTCCTGTTCCTCCACCGATACCACTTATCCCCCTCAGGCCCAGGCTAAGGCCGTCACCACTCTTAGGAGCGGTCGGGTAGTGGATAATAGGGTAGGAGTTGACTTTGCAGTGCCTGCACCTAGTGGTCCTTCCGAGTCTAGAGCACCACATGGTAGCCTTGTTGAGGGAAATTCTAGAGAAGGTCCTGTTGAGAGAGATGAGCCCATTAGAGATTATGGAGAGAGTAGTACTTCCCGCCCACATCGGGATGGAAAAGAGCCTATTGATGACTCCCATGTATCTAGAGGTATAGAGCCTAGAGTTCCCTTTCCATCTGCTTTAGAGAGACCTACACCTAGTGAGGACTCTAGGTTCTTCAAGGTTTTAGAGCATCTTAAGGACCTTAAGGTCAATCTTCCTTTGATAGATGCAATCATTTCCATCCCCTCTTATTCTAAGTTCTTTAAGGATCTTTGTACAAGGAAACGTAGGTCATCGAACATTCCTAAGAAGGTGAGGCTTACAGAGAAGGGGAGTAGTATTTGTACTTCGGGCCTTCCGCCCAAGATAAGTGAGCCCCCAAAGCCTTCACAATTCCTTGTAGGATCCGTGAGACCCAGATTGATCACGCCTTATTAGATTTAGGATCTAGTATGAATCTTATTCCCTACTCTGTGTATCAGCATCTAGGTCTAGGTGAGTTGTCTCCTACACATGTTACTCTTCAGCTAGCTGATAGGTCTGAGCGTAGACCTAGGGGTGTGATAGAGGACGTTATGGTCCAGGTAGGTGAGTTTGTGTACCCTGTTTACTTCATAGTGTTAGATATGGATTCGAGACATGAATCTAGACATTTTACACCCATTCTTCTAGGTCGCCCCTTCCTTGCCACCGCAAATGCCATTATACATTGTAGGTCGGGGGTATTGGAAATGAAATTTGGGAATTTGAGATCCACTATGAAGGTTGCCGAGGTAGTGAATAGGGCTAGTATAGGAGAAGAGGATGGAAAAGAGTGCTTTAGAGTGGATGTGATTGATTCTTGCATTGAGGATCTTATAGAAAGGACTATGACCGATGGAGAAGACTTGAGGAAATTTGAGGAATTGATGTCTAGTTTTGATTTGGAGACCTTAGAGAGGAAATATGTAGCTTCTACTTCCTTGATTGAGAGCCATTTGACTAATAAGTCACTTGAGGTTAATCCTTCTAGTCTCATTTCTAGTGATGTCCCCATTGATGATGTTGAGGTTAAGTCCCCCTTCGTTGAGCCTAGCCCTTCTTTAGAGCTCAAACCCCTTCCCAATCATTTGAAATATTCATTCCTAGGCTCTAGTGAGACCCTTCCGGTCATCATAGCTTCCGATCTTTCTAGTGAGCATGAGAAGCGTCTATTAGAGGTCCTTAGGAAACATATGAAGGCTATAGGGTGGAAAATTGATAATTTAAGAGGTATAAACCCTTCGGTTTGCATGCATCATATTCACCATGAGAATGGAGCCATTTCTTCTAGGGAAATGCAAAGGAGGCTAAACCCACACATGAGTGAAGTAGTTAAGAAAGAGATCATTAATCTTTTAGATGCAGGCATTATTTATCCGATCTCCGATAGTGAGTGGGTTAGCCCGGTCCAAGTTGTCCCTAAGAAGTCCGGGATCACAGTTGTTGAGAATGAGAGAGAAGAGCTTATCCCTACACGTACTCCCACGGGATGGAGAGTTTGTATTGACTATAGAAAGCTCAACTCCAAAACTAGGAAGGATCATTTCCCTTTGCTTTTTCTAGACCAGATCTTAGATAGAGTACCTGGGCATAGCTACTATTGTTTTCTAGATGCCTATTCAGGATATAACCAGATCCCTGTGTTTCCCGAGGACCAGGAGAAGACCACCTTTACTTGTCCCTATGGCACTTTGCTTATAGGAGAATGCCCTTCGGTCTTTGTAATGCCCCAGCGACTTTTCAGAGATGTATGATGGCCATTTTTAGTGACATGATTGAGAGACATTTAGAGATTTTCATGGATGATTTCTCAGTCTTTGGAGATAGCTTTGATGAGTGCTTGAGTCATCTCTCTTGATCTTAGACCGATGTGTGGAGAAGAATCTAGTGTTGAGTTGGGAGAAATCCCATTTCATGGTGCAACGAGGATAGTGTTGGGTCATGTTGTATTATCTAGTGGAATTCAAGTTGACCCACTAAGGTAGAATTAATTGAAAAGTTGCCACCCCTAAGTGTGTCAAGGATGTTAGATCTTTTCTAGGGCATGCAGGATTTTACCGTAGATTCATTAAGGATTTTAGTCACATTGCACGCCCCTTGTCTAGGCTCCTAGCACAAGATGTCCCTTTTGACTTTGATGATGAATGTGTTGAAGCTTTCAATAGTCTTAAATCCTTATTGTCTACATCCCCAATTATCCAGCCACCTGACTACAGTCTCCCATTTGAGGTTATGTGTGATGCATCCAATTATGCGATAGGAGCTGTTTTAGGTCAAAGGAAGGATAAGTTGCCCCATGTTGTATACTATGCTAGCAAGACTCTTGATGAAGCACAAAAGAATTATACTACTACGGAAAAAGAGCTTCTACCAATAGTTTTCTCCCTTGACAAGTTTAGGTCATACATCCTAGGATCCAAAGTGATTGTCTACACTGATCATGCGGCATTGAAGTATTTGTTGTCTAAGAAAGAATCTAAGCCCCGCTTGATTAGGTGGTTGCTCCTCCCTCAAGAGTTCGACATAGAAATTCGGGATAAGAAGGGTAGAGAAAATTTAGTTGCAGATCATCTTTCCCGTCTTGTTAGTGAGTCTTCTAGTGATCCATCTCCTTTTCATGATTCATTCCCCGATGAACAATTATTTGCTGTCTCTCATCACATGCCTTGGTTTGCTCATATTGTCAATTATCTTGCCACAGGGCGTTTTCCTTCCCATTGGGAGAAAAGAGAAAAAGATAGGTTCCTAGCACAAGTTAGGCATTTCTTTTGGGAGGATCCCTATCTTTTCAAAGTGTGTGCGGATCAAATGATTCGCCGGTGTGTGCCTGAGAATGAGTTTGAGAGCGTTTTGAGCATGTATCATGATGAGGGGGGTGAGGGTCATTTTAGTGGGAAGAAGACCGCCGCGAAGGTCTTGCAAAGTGGACTATTTTGGCCTACTCTCTTTAAGGATGCCCAAGAATATTGCAAGAAGTGTTTTAGATGTCAACAATCTGGGTCCATCTCTAGGAGAAACATGATGCCTTTATCCTCTATTCTTCCTTGTAAGTTGTTTGATGTTTAAGGTATAGACTTCATGGGTCCATTTCCACCTTCCTTTGGGTACCAATATATTTTAGTGGCCGTTGATTATGTGTCCAAATGGGTTGAGGCTATTCCTATACACACTAATGACCATAGAGTAGTGGTTCAGTTTATTAAAGAAAACATTTTCTCTAGATTTCGAGTCCCTAGGGTCTTAATTAGTGATAGGGGTTTGCATTTTCACAATAGGACTTTAGAGGCCTTGTTGAAAAGATATTCGGTCACCCATAAGGTAGCCACTCTTTATCACCCGCAAACTAGTGGTCAAGTAGAGGTGTCCAATAGAGAGATCAAGCACATTTTAGAGAAAACGGTTAGGCCCGATAGAAGAGATTGGTCTATTAGGCTAAATGATGCTTTATGGGCCTATCGTACTGCCTTTAAGACTCCTATTGGTATGTCTCCATATAGATTGGTCGTTGGTAAAGCTTGTCACTTGCCGGTAGAACTAGAGCATAGAGCTTATTGGGCAATCAAAGCCCTAAATTTTGACTTGGCAAGAGCGGGTGAGAAAAGGAGGCTAGACCTAGCGGAATTGAAAGAGCTTAGATTCGCGGTGTATGAGAACGCTAAACTTTATAAGGATAGGATGAAGAGCATTCATGATAAACACATTATTAAGAAATCATTCTCTCCTTTTGATAAAGTTTGATTGTTTAACTCACGATTGAAACTTTTTCCAGGTAAGCTTAAGACAAGATGGGATGGTCCATATGAGGTGATGATTGCCTATCCTTCGGGAGTAGTCAAGATTAAAGACTTGAAGGATGGCCGAGAGTTGACGGTGAATGGGCAACGCCTGAAGCACGCATATGATCCGAGCATGGCTTGTGTGGAGGTTCTAATGCTTCAGGATCCCATCTATGGAAGTTGAAGATGAGTGGGTGTTTGCCTGGCTGACGGCTTGATGGTTAGCGCTACTAGGAGACAACCTAGGTTCAATTTTGTAGTTTTGCATTTGTTTTACTTTCTTTTCTTTTTATTTTCTTTCTTTTATCTTTCTTGCACCCAAACCAAAGTGTTGAATCCCAATCTTTTGTCCCATAGGATACACCACTGCTCATTATTGCACATGCCAATGCAAGTATGCATAGGCAATGCTACTAATCTTGTTTTCTTTGTGAGTGTTTATGAATTTTGTCACAGGATTAGTAGCATGGTGATTTATCATTGGCATGGAAAGCTTTGAAGAAAATGCAAGGTTGTATCTATCCTTTCTCCACTTGTTTCCCATGTTTGCACCCTATCCCCACCACCCTTACTTGTTTTGTAATGACGATTTGCTTGTTTTTGTGCTTTGATCTTTTTGCTTGAGGACAAGCAAAGTTTAGGTTTGGGGGTGTGGGAGTTTGGTTTTCTTGTTATATATTTTACTTAGGGTAGATTGCATTATGCATATAAATGGTAAAAATTTTTCAATTTTGATGCATATAGAGTCATTTATTTCTTTGTTGATCATTGTGTTGGCTTTTGTGATTGACTCTATTGATTTATGAGGATGAGAGGCATCGTGGGGGAATGAATAGAATGGTTTGAAAACTAAGTCTTGGAGGGGATGCCCTTCAAAGTTGTGGGGAGTGAGAACCTTAAAAGAATAACCCTTGTAGCCACCCCATAGCTTGGTAGGAAAAAGTGTTGGAAAAAGGTTATTGATGTGAGTGCCCCTTCCTTGATTGGTTCTTGTTGATGTGCCTAAGCCTTTCTTTTTCTTCCTTTTTGTGAATACAATACAAAGCAATTGAAAAAAAATGATGAAAAAAAAGGGCAAAAAGGTGCAAAAATCTATATAAAAAAAAGTGAATGAAGTGAAAAAGAGGAAAAGCCAAAGGCACCAAAAAGTTAGTGAATAAGTGCATAAGTGACACAATGTCAACTTAGCATAAGTTATCATCTTTGTAGACACGTGAATAAGGCTTTTTATAAGCCATTGTGTTTGTATATTCTCTCTTCTTATCTTTGAGGCTTGGTCTATGTTAGGGAGGCCATGTTAGTTGAGGGAGCACGAAATATCAACATCTCGAGTGCGTGAGTTAGAATCCTAGGCTTGTGGTGGATTGGCTATTTGGGAAATTCCCATGAGAAACGAGACCCCTTATGAGTAGAGGGAAGATCCAAAGAGGCTTAGGGATCTCTTCACAATAGGAACGCCCCCCTTCATGCTTCTTAAACTAATCTTGATAGTGAGTCAGTCCTTTAGGCAATCCATTGTATCAGCTTTAGAGATAAAATTTAAGATTGGGTTTGCTTGAGGACAAGCAAGGAGAAGGTTTGGGGGTGTTAATGTGTTGTGATTTTGTGTGTGTTTGCATTGTCATTTACTTATTTTAGAGGTGTTGAGCGCTCATAATGATGTATTAGTGTAATGCTTTTGATAGGAATAGACTTAAGCGTGAACAAATGTGCATATTGAGTTTAAGAGATAAATTGCTACACTAATTGCTTGTTTTCAATGATTTAGGTGAACTTTGGGTTAAGATCAAGATTGGACGATGAAAGGTGATGAAGATCGGAAATGCACGGGCCTAAGAGAGAAGACCAAAGGCCAAAAAGATAAAGAATAGAGGAATAAAGTCAGCCGGTCGACCAAGGAAGAAGAGCCGGTCGACCGGCCACTCCAGAGAGATGCCAAAAACAGCCGGACGACCCCCATTCCAGAGCCAGAGAGCATCATTAAAAAGCCGGTCGAGTACTCTAGAGGCCGGTCGACCGGCAATTTGCTGAGAACCTATAAATAGGGCTCGATTCTGCAGAAAAAAAGGGAGAATTTTTTAGAGATTAACACACACTTCACACCTAAAATTCTCACACACTTAACCCTAGATCCCACCCACTTCACACACACTTTTCACACATTTCTCACTAAGAACCAAGCTTGATTTGGAGGGTTCAAACATTTTGGAATCAAGTTTGCTCAAAAGCTTTGTACAAGATTAGCTAGGATGAAAGGGAAGCTTCATTATCTCTCTTTCATTCTATTTCCTATTATGATTGAGTAGACTTGTGTAGGGTGATTTAACTTATGTAATGGGTTAATTATATACTTTTATGATATGGGATATGATGGCTGAATATATATACATGTTTCGAATTGTCTTGTTCAAATGGGTATTTTCTCATTCATGTCTAAGTGTTTGTTAAAATGCCTAGATGAATAACATGTGTATAAATTGAAGTTTGTTTGTTACTAAACACATCTAATCCATGTTATAATCATGTCTATGTGTTTATATGTGGATGCTATGAAGTGGGTAGCGCTTTTATTCATGTCTATATGTATATTTGCATGCCTAGTAACGAGCATAACTTCAATATCGCTTACGTGTTGGTTGTTAATTATTTCTAATGGTGCGAACTGAACATGACGATGTTTGGTAGTTGAATAGGTTCCGTTATTCACGCGCACCTTGGCCTTGAACATGTATGAACGTACTAGCAAGTCAAATCCTGCTGTAGTGACCTTAGAATGACGAAGTATAACTTAGGGCTAGTCTAGGCCGAGTCTCCTTTGGCTTTAAATCCAGCCAATAGGTTTCTGGATAGGTTTAGTCGACTTTAGCAACACTAGATCTTGGCTTTAAATCCAGCCAAAGGTTTAGGGACTAAGGTAGGTTCGTTCTAAGCCACCTAGGAAGTTAGCTAGTCACTCTTGAGGCCCTAGGTCATAAGGACCACGCGGCGCCGCCTAGGGACGGACCCGCACTGAGACCTAAGGGGAAATTAGGACACTAACTAACAACCTGGTTAAGAACACTCATGATAGTTAGCCATCATCCCTTAATCCCATAGCATTTGAGTATAGAATTACCCATTCATAAGTCCAAGTCACCCTTATCCCTTCTCAAGTGTTAGTTCCCTCTTGATCAACTTGTGTTCCCATTTTTCATATTCATAGTTTAGTTTTTATTTTCCTTTACTTAGAGCTCCCGATAATCGAAAAACTCCAAAAGGAAATATACCTAGTTTAGATCTTTCTTTTTGGCACTTTTTAGAACACCAACCATATTTAAAAACACTTTTTCCAACCAAGTTGTGGGGAAACTATAAGGTGCATTCTTAGAAATACTCACTCCCCACAGTTTTCAAAAGGATTCTCTTTGAAGTCTAGGTTATACCCTGCACTCCATTTACTCCCCACAATACACCCTTATCTTCTCCAATCAATTAAGTCAATAACAAAAGCCAACTCTCCAGCCACCGTGGAGATAAACTAACTCAAAATATGCAAAAAAAATTAAAAAATTTGAACACATTTTAAGCAAAAATAAGATATGGCAAGAAAATCTATCCCATATATGATATAAACAATAAATGAGCAACCACACCCCCAAACCTAAACTTTGCTTGTCCTCAAGCAAAAATCACAAAACCACACGACAAGCAATCAACATGAAATACATATGGGGAATGCGGAGAGGGAAAGATAAGGACAAGTAAAAGATGGACAGATACAACCTTGTTTCCATGTAGTCCGCAAATGCCAAAGACAATCCAATGTTCTGCTAACCTCTATCTTTTGTGGAAAGCACTAATTCTCAAAAAACAAAGAAGAGATTAGAAGATATGCTATGCAAGCTCACATTGACATTTGAAATGATAAACAAGGATGTAAACACGGTGTAAGGGATTGATGCATAAATGAAGGAAAGGAGCAAGAACAAGTAAGGGAGTAAAAATCTAACCTACTAAGAATGAAAATAAACAAAAGAAATCCTAAAATATAAAAAGGTAAGATAAACAAAAGCAATCTAATCTATTATGTACAAAGAAAGAATTAGTACGAGAAAACTAATCTACTATATACAAAGGCAAAAGCAAATAAATACAAGAAAAACAAGAAAAATATGAACAAGCCTAGGGTGCCTCCTAGTAGCGCTGGATTTAACGCCTCCAGCCGGGCGCCAATGTTAGAGTAAAATATGTTTAAAGTTGCGTGGCACAAATTCCCGGATAATCATCAAAGCACAGAATATAGAAGGAAAAGGGTCATGCACTAAAGGTTGGGGCAATGAATGCATGATGCACCCCTTTTCAAGATCCCACCCTAAAATATCAAATGAATGCGCAAGTGTGGAATGAAGAATGCTCAAACGTGAAGAATCATGTCCCGCTTACTCTTTAATTAGCCACCCCAATGCCTTCTTCTCATATTTAAGGGCTAGGAACACATTTTCCCCATAGGTCAAAGATAGGTCTAATACATGCAACATGGGAAACGTGCTTTCTAACCCTAGATGAAAATGTTCTATGCATGAAGGCACAAACGTGAGCTCCAAAAAGGAAGACTCAATGGAATGGTAAATGGGCGTTGGAACGACATTTGGAGAAGAAGGAGCAACGATATAGGGGGTGGATGTACTACACTCTTCTTCTCCACAAGATATAACATGATCAAGCCTAGGTCGTTCTAACTCCTCAGGAAGGGTGGATTCGATCTTATTGGGCTTTATTTCCATCAATGAATCATCAAACATCCAAAGAGACCCATAGATCATTCTTCCAAGCACATCAATTCCTTTCTTATGTGTCTTCTTAGAGTTGCTATTCTCTTCAACATCATGATTCTTAACTCCAAGAGACTTATCATTTAAAACCTCCAAAATTGATGCTTTGTTTTCCCTAATGGATGACATTAAACCTTCACTAGCTAAAGTCTCTTTAAATTCAACAATACATTCATCACTAGTGGGTGTCATCTCACCATCATGCTCTTCACCAGGGGTAGGCACAAATAGAGGAGACAAAGGGGACTCAACAGATTCCTCATCATGTATGCATGAATGCTCAAGGGGAGAATGCACGCTAAACTCCCTAAATGCTGACTCAGAATGCAATTGAGTACTATCGACACAAGACTCAACCTCTATGTGTACGGAATGTGTGGGATGAGGAGAAAGAAAAAACTCATGTGACTCAATGGGAGACGTTGAAAGCTTAAGAGGATAGGGTACTACTTCCTCTAAAACATAATCACAAGAGTCATCAAGAACCAAGTTATCATTAATCTTATCTTCATCCTCACTACAAGATGTTATCTCTCCATCAACCTCTCTTTCTAGTTGTCTCTCCCATACATCATCATTTCCACCCTTAGTCACCTCATCATTAGGTCTCATCTCTATCCCTTCAACTCGTTCTAAAGGTATCTCAACATTCTCACTCATAAGTTGCACACTCTCAACCACTCTCTCCAAGGACACACCAAAAGATTTGGTGCCTTGCTTCAAACTCTCAAGTTGTTCTTGGTTAGATTGGATGAGGGATAAGAGATAGTCAAGTGTTTCCTCTTGAGAAGAAAACCTAAAAGAAGAGGGCTCAACCGAGTGAAAAAGGTAGTCATTTTGAAAATCATTTTGCACATAACCGTAAAAAAACTCGGGAGAGAAATGGGTGGAAAAAGAAGGTGTTAAAGGTGGATAATCGAAACTAGAAGGTGAATGGAATAAAGAGTCATCTTGACCCCATTGTGAAAATGCATGATGTTGCTCCCTAGAATCATGATAGCTAGATGTAGATGCATGCATGGGCATATGATTGCTAGGGGCATAGGGCATTGCATGCAATCGGGAATGAGGGTGGAAGGTGGGACAAGCACTAGGAAAATGAGCACGGCTTCCACAATGATTGCAATAACAAGAATATGCATCCCTATAATAATGATTACTAAATGAAGATGCATGAGATGTTGCATGACTATAGGGGTCATTAGTAGCACTAGCCCTAGGTGGGGAATTCTCGTGGGGACAAAAAACGGTAAGATGCATGAAACTTCCACACAAGCGACATGCATAAGGGAACAACATCATGCATTTTCACAATGGGGCCAAGATGACTCTTTATTCCATTCGCCTTCTAGTTTCGATTGTCCACCTCCAACACCTTCTTTTTTCACCCATTTTTCTCCCGAGTTTTTTTATGGTCATGTGCAAAATGATTTTCAACATCACTACCCTTTTCACTCGGTTGAGCCCTCTTCTTTTAGGTTTTCTTCTCAAGAGGAAACACTTGACTATCTCTTATCCCTCATCCAATCTAACCAAGAACAACTTGAGAGTTTGAAGCGAGACACCAAATCTTTTAGTGTGTCCTTGGAGAGAGTGGTTGAGAGTATGCAACTCATGAGTGAGAATGATGATATATCTTTAGAACGAGTTGAAGGGATAGAGATGAGACCTAACAATGAGGTGACTAGAGGTGGAAATGATGATGTATGGGAGAGACAACTAGAAAGAGAGGTTGATGGAGAGATAACATCTTGTAGTGAGAATGAAGATGAGCTTAATGATAACTTGGTTCTTGATGACTCTTGTGATTATGTTTTAGAGGAAGTAGTACCCTATCCTCTTAAGCTTTCAATGTCTCCCATTGAGTCACATGAGCTTTTTCTTTCTCCTCATCCCACACACTGCACACATGGAGGTTGAGTCTTGTGTCGATAGTACCCAATTGCATTCTCGAGTCGGCATTTAGGAGTTTAGCGCAGCCTCCCTTGAGCATTCATGCATACATGATGAGGAATCTGTTGAGTCACCATTGCCCCCTCCATTTGTGCCTACCCCTGGTGAAGAGCATGATGGCGAGATGACACCCACTAGTGATGAATGTATTGATGAATTTAAAGAGACTGTAGCTAGTGAAGGTTTAAAGTCATCCACTGGGGAAAACAAGACATCAATTTCGGAGATTTTAGATGATAAGTTTCTTGGAGTTAAGAATCATGATGTTGAAGAGAATAGCAACTCTAAGAAGACACATAAGAAAGGAATTGATGTGCTTGGAAGAATGATCTATGGGTCCCTTTGGATGTTTGATGATTCATTGATGGAAATAGAGCCCATTAAGATCGAATCCACCCTTCGTGAGGAGTTAGAACGACCTAGGTTTGATCATGTTATATCTTGTGGAGAAGAAGAGTGTAGTACATCCACCTCCTATATCATTACTCCTTCTTCTCCAAATGTCGTTCCAACTCCCATTTCCCATTCCATTGAGTCTCCTTTTTTGGAGCTCACGTTTGTGCCTTCATACATGGAACATTTTCATCTAGGGTTAGAAAGCACGTTTCCCATGTTGCATGCATTAGACCTATCTTTGACCTATGGGGAAAGTGTGTTCCTAGCCCTTGATTATGAGAAGAAGGCATTGGGGTGGCTAATTAATGAGCAAGCGGGACATGATTCTTCACATTTGAGCATGCTTCATTCCATACTTGCGCATTCGTTTGATATTTTAGGGTGGGATCTTGAAAAGGGGTGCATCATGCATTCATTGCCCCAACCTTTACTGCATGACCCTTTTCCCTCTACATTCTGTGCTTTGATGATTATCCGGCAATTTGTGCCACGCAACTTTAAACATATTTTACTCTAACATTGGCGCTCGGCTGGAGGCGTTAAATCCAGCGCTACTAGGAGGCACCCTTGGCTTGTTCATATTTTTCTTGTTTTTCTTGTATTTATTTGCCTTTGCCTTTGTATATAGTAGATTAGTTTTCTTGTACTTATTCTTGCTTTGTACGTAATAGATTAGATTGCTTTTGTTTATCTTACCTTTTTATATTTTAGGATTTCTTTTGTTTATTTTCATTCTTAGTAGGTTAGATTTTTACTCCCTTACTTGTTCTTGCTCATTTCCTTCATTTGTGCATCAATCCCTTACCCCGTGTTTACATCCTTGTTTATCATTTCAAATGTCAATGTGAGCTTGCATAGCATATCTTCTAATCTCTTCTTTGTTTTTTGAGCATTAGTGCTTTCCACAAAAGATAGAGGCTAGTAGATCATTGGATTGTCTTTGGCATTTGCGGACCACATGGAAACAAGGTTGTATCTATCCATCTTTTACTTGTCCTTATCTATCCCTTTTCTCATTCCCTATATGTGTTTCATGTTGATTGCTTGTCGTGTGGCTTTGTGATTTTTGCTTAAGGACAAGCAAAGTTTAGGTTTGGGGGTGTGGTTGTTCATTTATTATTTATATCATATTTGGGATAGATTTGCTTGCCATATCTTATTTTTTGCTTAAAATGTGTTCAAAATTTTCATTTCTTTTGCATATTTTGAGTTAGTTTATCTCCACGTTGGTTGGAGAGTTGGCTTTTGTTATTGACTTATTTGATTGGAGAAGATAAGGGTGTATTGTGGGGAGTAAATGGAGTGTAGGGTAAAACCTAGACTTTGAAGAGAATCCTTTTGAAAACTGTGGGGAGTGAGTATTTCTAAAAATGCACCTTGTAGTTTCCCCACAACTTGGTTGGAAAAAGTATTTTTAAAGGGTTGTTGATATGAGTGCCCATTCCTTGATTGGTTCTTTTAGTTTGCCTTAGCCTCTTCTTTTTCCTTTCTTTTTGTTCTATTTATGTATTGAAAAAAAAAAACAAACAAAAACGAAAAAAAAAAATGAGAAAAAGAGAAAAGCCAAAAGGCAACAAAAAGATTGAAAAGTGAAGTATGTTGAATAAGTGTCAAGTGACATAATGTCAATTTGACACAAGTATCTCTTTTGTTTATTTTTATGTATTGTGGATAAGGCTCTTACGTCAATGTGAGCCATTGTGATGTATCTTCTCTTTCTTGTATCTTTGGGACTAAGTACATATTGGGAGGCCATGTTAGTTGATAGAGCACGAAGTATCAACATCCCGAGTGCGTGAGTTGGAATCCTAAGTTTGTGGTGGTTCTAGCTACTTGGTGACATTCCCAAGAGGTGTGAGACCCCTTGTGATCAAAGGGAGGATCCGAAAAAGAATAAGGAAGCCCTTACATGAAAAGAATGACCCCTTGTACCCCTTGGATGCGAAAAGATAGCAAGTCAATGCAATTGGCAACTCTTTGAAAAACATGAGGATAGATTTCATTTGGGCTTGCTTGAGGACAAGCAAGGGGAAGGTTTGGGGGTGTTGATGTGTGTCATTTGTGCATGTTTGCATCTAGTTTTTGCATGCATATTTAAGGGTGTTTAGAGTATAATTGAGTGCGCTTAGTATAAAGTTTATGCATATTTGTTAATATTTGTACATAATGTATTTAGGTGCATAAATACTATACTAAGTGTTATATTCCATGTTTCAGGAGTGTTTTGGAAGGGTTCAAGCTTATGCGAGGAAGAAATGAGCTAACGGATGAAGACCGGAAGAAAAGAAATAAAGAAGAGGTCATTCTAATCCAGCCGGTCGACTTAGAAGAAGAGCCGGTCGACCATCTAGGTCGACCGGCCGCTCCAGAGAATAAAAGATTTGAAGCTGGTCGAGTTCTTCAAGAAGCCGGTCGACCGGCTAGGTCGACCGGCCAGTCCAGAGAGTATCATGATTGAAGCCAGTCGAGCAAGAAAGAGGAGCCGGTCGACCGGCTGTGCGCTGAAGAAATCCATAAAAAGCTCGTTTCAGCTCATTTTCAGGGGAGGAACTTTTATTTCTTAAATCCTAATAAACCCTAACCCTTTACCCACTTCACAAAACACCCTAAACCACCATCTAAACCCCACACCAAGCTAGGATTGAAGCATTAAACAAAGATTTGAAGGATTTGTACGGATTTGGAAGCAAGAATTTAGGAAAGTTCTTCTTGTTATTTCTCTATTTCTTGTAAATATGTTGCTAGATTAGGCGAGATTTAGGGTTGATTGTTGTTGTATATTAGATTAGGGGTTTGAATAATGGATTTGTGTAGATCTTTGGCTCTTAATACATGTTTATTTACATAAATTTATGGCATGATTCAATATGTCTATGTATTGGAAATCAAACATGTCTATGTGTTTGTTAAAATGCCTAAGTGAATATGCATGTGTTATTTGTGCTTCAAATGCTCTTATCTACTTATATGGGTGATGTGATTGTGCTTAATCTCGTGGCTTTGCTTAGTAGAGTAGGCTTTAGCTTTAAATCCAGCTAATAGGTTACATGCTACGCTTAGTCGAGTTTAGGTGCTAGTCCTTGGCTTTAAATCCAGTCAAGCGGATAAGTTAACCTAGACTAGAGTATCCCTCACCCACGTTAGTGTTGGTTAATCGAGCTTTAATGTCACGTAGTGTTTAGGTGCTAGTCCTTGGCTTTAAATCCAGCCAAGAGGATAAGTTCTAAGCACGGATTGCGTAGGCTAGGAGGGATTGGTCCTTAGCTTTAAATCCAGCTAAAGGGTTGAACCACTAGTATTGGTTAAGAGAGCCCCCGATCAACACAACGGCAATAGAAGTCCCGAGCCTTAGATAGACATCATCTGTTATCATAGCCCAAGTCTTGTTGCAATGCAATCACCCTAGGTCCCCTTCTTCTTTATTAGTGTTTCCTTCCTTAGTTTGGTTCCCTTAAGTTCCTCCATAGATTAGTTTTTATTTTCCTTTTTCCGAGCTCCCTTCCATCCTAAAGTAAGTACACATACGCACGTAGCTAGTTTAAGGCACCCGAGCACATAGGGACTAAACTAAGGTAGCCTCCCTGTGGATTCGACCCCGCACTTGCACACACTGTACTACACACGTCCCGTGCACTTGCGGGCTATTTAGGCTTGTGCTCAAATAGCGATATCACGTGTTTAAAACTTATTCTCTTGGCTGGGTTTAGAGCCAAGGACTAGCTCCTAAACACTACGTGACATTGAGGCTCGATTAACCAATACTAACATGGGTGAGGGATACTCTAGTCTACGTTAACTTATCCGCTTGGTTGGATTTAAAGCCAAGGACTAGCACCTAAACTCAACTAAGAATAGCATGTAACCTATTAGCTGGATTTAAAGCTAAAGCCTACTCTACTAAGCATAGCCATGAGATTAAGCACAATCACATCACCCATATAAGTAGATAAGAGCATTTGAAGTGCAAATAACACATGCATATTCACATAGGCATTTTAACAAACACATAGACATGTTTGATTTCCAATACATAGACATATTGAATCATGCCATATATTTGTGTAAACAAACATGTATTAAGAGCCAAAGATCTACACAAATCCATTATTCAAAGCCCTAATCTAATATACAAACAACAATCAACCCTAAATCAAGCCTAATCTAGGAACATATTTACAAGAAATAGAGAAAAAACAAGAAGAACTCCCCTAAATTCTTGCTTCCAAATCCATACAAATCCTTCAAATCTTTGTTTAATGCTTCAATCCTAGCTTAGTGTGGGGTTTAGATGGTGATTTAGGGTGTTTTGTGAAGTGGTAAAGGGTTTATTAGGATTTTAGAAAATAAAAGTTCCCCTCTGAAAATGAGCTGAAATGAGCAATTTATAAATAGCTTCAGCGCAAAGCTGGTCGACCTAGCCAGTCGACCGGCTTCTTGATAAACTCAACCGGCTTAAATTCTTTATTCATTGGAGCGGCCGGTCGACCAGCTCTTCTTCTAAGTTGACTGGCTAGATCAGAATGATCTATTCTTCATTCCTTTTGTTCCGGTCTTCATTCATTAGCTCATTTCTTCCTCGTGTAAGCTTGAACCCTTCCAAAACACTCTTAAAACATGAAATATAACATTTAGTATAGCATTTATGCATAAAAATGCATTATGTACAAATATAAACAATTATACATAAACTCTATACTAAATACACTCAATTATGCTCTAAACACCTCTAAACGTGCATGCAAAAACTAGATGCAAACACGCATAAATGACACACATCAAAGACCTATTGCAAACCATTCTAAGCACAAAATCTAAAGCAAATACAATTCAAAATCTTTATAGAAAAGTGTTCAATTCCACTAAGCCAAGCATGTTTCACCTTGAATAAATTAAACAATCATAACTAAAATAAGATGCAAACCAAAGTATAATGTTTCCTTTTCAGTCGTGCGAAGAAACCTTGGCTAGCTTTTCTTTTAAGTTGGTTGTTTGTACTTGCTTCTGTCAGCAACGAGACACCAACCAACATGACTTTGCATTTGTTCTTATAGCAGTAAGAGTAACGACTGATCAAGAACATGCACCAAGGGATGATTTCTTTGCTCGTCCCATTTTTGTCCAGCCCATAGCACGAACGTAGGAAGAATACTACTTCAGCGCTCCTATCTCTAGCTTTTCCTCGATGTCCCGAGCATACATAGTAACAAAGGAAGAGAGCAAGAGTTTTTTGTCGAGCTTCCGGGTTGGTACTATACGATGGCTGCAGTTTTTTTCTATCTCTAGCCGAGCACACCCCTTCCATTCAAGAGATCAAATAAACCCCTTTCTAAATGCCAACCATTGGCTGAAAAATCTCAACACCCTCATCCTCAAAGAGTCCAGCCCTTTCTTTCTTCTTTCTCCTTGAATTTGAACTTCTCTTGTTGCTACAAACCAACTAGTAAGTTGCTACCTCTTTTTTTGAATTTGAACTTGCAAGTTAAGATAAGATGAGTTGCACATGCATGGCTTTAGATTGGTTTACTGAATAGTCTGGTGCTTGGCACGAGAGAGAAGCTTAAGCAATGCAAATATTGTAACATAATGCGCTGCAATTATAATAACTAATATTGATAGATATACTAAATTACTAGTAACTATTATGATTATATAAACCAATAAGATGTACTAAATTGATATACTAATAGCCTACTATATATAATAAGCTATTAAACTACTATATATATTCCTATATTATCCTACATAATTACTTAACCTACGAAAGTAAATTATATCTAGAATTTAATCTAATACTATAATATTTGAATCCTAGGACATGCATATGCACCAAAATTTGCTCAAACTCAATCTCGGCACTCACCGGTCATTCAAAGGCACTTAGAATATGCTAAAACACACTTTACATATTTTGAATGGCTCAAATGAACACTAAAGCATGCAAACGTTATCAAGTAAGTATTATTAACATTAATGCACAAAATGCCATGCAATTGTACTTGTAAAGCTCTAGAATCCATCTAAAATGAAAGCTAATGGCGTCGATATACCCACACAAATCAAGGCACATCAAATACCATACCTATGATATGGACACTATCTAAGAAGGTCCTTGAACCTCTCATAAGCCTCATTAAAAGATTCTAGATCATGTTGGGAGAAAGTCATAATGGCGGTCCTAAGGTTGGTCGTCCTAGCCAAAGGATAGAATTTTTGAAAGAACTTAGATTGAAGCTTGGCCCATGAAATGATGCAACCATTAGGTAAGGAATGTAACCAAGTCCTAGCCTTATCCTTAAGAGAGAAAGGAAAAAATCTTAGACGTATGACCTCTTGGGAGACATTGGGAAAATGAACGGTGGAACTCATCTCAACAAAATCGGTAATGTGTTCTAGAGGACTCTCATTGCTTCTCCAATAGAAGGAAGGAAGCATGGCCAACATATTATGCTTAATCTTGAAATTCGTCTCCCTCAAACCTAAAATTTGAATAGCCAAATTAGGCTCAAAGGCTTTGGGAAGAAAGGATTGCCTAATAATAGGCTCCTCATCCACTGGTAGGTCCGGTCTAAGGGGTTCTTATCTAGAATGATCTTGGGCTTGATAATCGTGGTGATCATGAGATGAATGGGTTTCATTGGGGAAATCAGAGGATTAGGAGTATGATTAGGATCAGCCATCTTCCCAAGAAGATTTCTTAAATTCCTAAAATGTCTAGTAATCCTATCAGGTTCGGGATTAAGAGGAACAAGGGGATTTCCAAGGGTTCTCCTACCAAGCATACTTGTCCTAACTCTGGCCATTTCAACCCCTGAAAACTTCAATAATCCTAAAACTTCAACAAATAAACCATAATCCTAGAAACTCTACTAAAAATGAAAACAAAAACAAAGATAGATAAGCAAGTAACAAAGCAAGACAGTATAAATAATAAACAAGATAAGCAAAAACTAAACAAACTATAAAGAAAAAGCAAGAAAAACAAATAAAGAACCAAAGCACACAAGCGAATAATGCAAACCACTATGCCTCTCCGGCAACGGCGCCAAGAACTTGATGTGCCTTTTAGATGCAAGCCCTAAAAGACCCGCAAGTGGATGGATTGTGCAGAATAGTATGTATAAGTGTGGGTGTCAAACCATAGAGAGTTATGGATTGTGGAAGAAATTCAATGCTACTGTGCTGTAGAAGAAACCTTTTAAAAAAAAGAGGCTAAGCTAACATGTTTTTGTACTTTTGGATTTTTGAGAGCTAATGGGAAAAGTGAAAGGACTACACTATAAACGCAATAAACAAAAGACGTAAGAACTAAGCTAATCTAAAGGATTAAAACAATGGAAAGGCGACAGGGTAACCTACACTTGGAAATAGGTGATTTTCTACATCTTTGCTATAGGATTCAGGGATTGGCTTATCTAAACGAATGCTCTAATACTAGGCCACCAGCTAGTATCCTAATTACACCCTAGGACTAAGTACGGGTCCGTCTCTAAACGTGCTCACTTAGCAGCACGGCGTGGTCCTTAAGTACCTAAGGCCATAGGAGGGACTAGAAAGCTAGTTAGGTATCCTAGAATAAACCTACCCTAGCTCTTAAACCATTAGCTGGATTTAAAGCTAAAGGGGACTCGACCTAAACTACTCCTAACTTGTGCATCGTCGTTCTACGGATACTATAGTAGAGTGATAACTAATAAGCACTATCCTACATGTTTTAAGGTAAGGCGTTATGAATATGACGTCCTATCCACAATACAAGCACAAGCAAGTTTGATTAGCACCATTGGAAGCATTCAAGTATTAACATGTAGCAATAATTGAGCAATGCATTTACTTTACGGCATGTTTTATACTTACATAGACATGAATAGAACCAACCCACTTCATATTATCCCCAATCACATGCATAACATGCATAATCTAAGGATTAGAAGTGCTCTATAACAAATACAACTCAATCTATATACACACTACTAACTCAAGCATTACATCAAACACATGGACATGAAATAATGCAAAGCTTTTCAAAATAAGAACAAAGTATGTATATGTATAAGCCAATAAAATCCCATAACAAAGAGTATGTAAATAGTCCCATTACACAAGTTTAGACACCCTAAATCATCTACCCAAGCATGAAGTAAATAAGAATGAAAGAGATTATAGAAATCTCCCCTTTAATCCGTGTTCGTCTCTTTACAATCTTGAGTAATCTTCACCAATTGATATTACAATACTCCAAAATCAACTTAATTTCAAGTGGGTGGGTGTGTTAGTGTGTGAATTAAAGGTGGGTAAAAGTAGATTTAGGGTATGAGAAGTGGGCGCATGAATGAGAGGTGAAAAGGTATAAAAATCTCTTAAAAATGGGCTAGAAAAGGGCTTAAATAGTGCAGCAATCGCGTCCTGCCAGGAGCCTTGGCTAGTCTATTGGCCTAGAATTGAGGTTGACTGACCTAAAATGGGTTGCTCTATATTTTGGCAGGCCACCTAGGCCGATCGACCAGCCCTGGGAGGGGGGGTCGACTGGCTAGGTTAGAAGCTGGCCAATTTTCTCGCGTTGCGTCCGTTTCACTCTAGTTGCTCTTTTCTCCGCCTGGTTGCCTTCAAAGACTTCTTTTATGCTTCTCCCATGTCTCAAACACCTTGAGCTTGACTCCATTATCAATTCTCCATCAATTCAAGTCTTGAGCTTTTAAGCTATCCTCACCAAACGCGAGAAATATGTATGCATTAATGTAGTGTTTGTTTTTAAACTCAATTATATACATTTGTTTATGCTTAAACCTAAGTCTAGTATATGCACTATATTAATGCATCTTCTAAGGCTCAAAACACCTCTTAAACAGAGGCAAATAACATCAAAAACACACAAAAGCACATCAAGTACCCGATAAGAACCCGAACACAAGCCTCAACTCAGGTCGTCCTTGCACTCCATTTTCTCTTATTGGGTCATGAGTATGACTCGACCCCATATCAGAAAGATTAGCATGCTAGTGTGATTTTATTGGAGAACATGTCTAAACATGAGCTAGATAGAGATTTACCAATGATTACATCTAAAAATAACAAAGTCTATGATGCATGTTAACTTGGTAAGCAACACAAAACTTCTTTCAAAACCATTGATATGGTTTTTACTTCTAGAGCATTATAATTGTTGTATATGGTTTTGTTTGGACCAATTGATGTAACTGGCCTAGGTGGATCTAGATATAACTTTGTTGTTGTAGATGACTATACTAGATTGACGTGCTCATGTTTCTTGCACACAAAAATGATACCTTTAATGAATTTTCAAAGTTGTGTAGAAAAGTACAAAATGAGAAAGGCTATTTTATAACTTGCATTCATAATGATAATGGCATGAAATATATGAACACTTCTTTTATAAATTTTTGTGATGAGCATGGCATTGAGCACAACTTTTTTCCCTTCGGACTCCTCAACAAAATTGGGTAGTAGAGAGAAAGAATCGTATTTTATAATAAATTGCAAGGACTATGCCTAAGGAACACAACTTGCCTACATTTTTTAGAGTGATGTCGTTAACACCACATGTTATGTGCAAAATAGAGTCCTCATTAGACTTGTTTTAAACAAAACCCTACATGAGCTTTGGCATGGCAAAACATCTAAGATTTCATATTTCAAAGTGTTTGGTTGTAAATGCTTTATTTTAAATATAAAAGATTATTTGCAAAAGTTTGATGCTAAATTAGATGAGGGTATTGTTCTTGGTTATTCTACAAAAAGTAAGGCATATCATGTGTATAACAAAAGAACTCTTGTGGTAGAAGAATCAATGGATGTAACTTTCAAAGAAACTAATCAATTTGCACCGAGAAGGAAATTGTTGATGTAGGTCACCTCATGGAGAATAAAATACTTGAAGATCAATTTACCAAAGGCAAGGAGACTTCAAAGATCAAGAAGTTGCACCCCGAGAACGAGAATCCCAAGTCAAGGTGGAAAAGAGACAATGTTCAAACCAAAACACTACCTTGGAAAATGAAGAAGCTCACATTGACTTGCCAAGGAGTTGAAGATTCATGAGAGATCAACCCCAAGATCACATCATTGGTGATCCATCCAAAGGCGTAAGAACTGGGTGTAATATCAATACATTTTGTGAGAATTATGCATTCGTTTCACAAGTTTTCCTCTTTCGAAACCATTTTCAAACTTGAAAAGGCGTTATATGGTTTAAAGCAAGCCCCTAAGGCTTATTATGAGAGGCTTAGTGGTTTTCTCATTGAAAATGGTTTTGAAGCAGGAAAACCTAACTTTACTTTGTTTATAAAAAGAGATGGAAAAGATACTTTGCTTGTTCAAATCTGTGTGGATGATATCATCTTTGGTGCCACTAATGTTGCTTTGTGTGAAAGTTTCTCTAATTGTATGCATAGGGAGTTTGAGATGAGCATGAAAGGTAAGTTAACCTTCTTCCTTAGACTCTAAATCAAGCAAACTAAGGAGGGCATCGTTATAAATCAAGCCAACTACACGAGGGAGATAATCAAAAAATTTGGGCTTGACGATGCTAAAGAGATTGAAACCCCTATGAGTTCATCAACCAAGCTAGACAAGGATGATAAAGGGGTAAGCTGGTAGATGAGAAGAAATATCGAGATATGTTGGTAGCTTACTCTACTTGACGGCCTCAAGGCCGGATATTATGTTTTCTGTGTGCTTATGTGCTAGATTTCAATCTAATCCTAAGGAAACATATCTAGTTGCCATAAAACAAATCATTAAATATCCTAAGGGACCAAGTAACTTAGGACTTTGGTATGCAAAAGGAACTTCATTTGACTTATATGGCTTTTCAAATGCTGATTTTGCCGGTCGTAAGGTAGATCGTAAGAGTACTAGCGGCATTTGTCAATTTTTTTGTCATTCTTTAGTGTCTTTGTCTAGTAGGAAGTAAAATAGTATAGCTAGATCAACTACTGAGGCTGAATATATTGCTACTAGAAGTTGTGTTGCCCAAATTTTGTAGATGAGACAAAACTTGCTTGATTATGTTTTGCATTATGATCATGCGCCTATCTATTGTGATAACACTAGTGTTAGGAATAGTGTCCTAAATTCAATTGTCTATTGCGGATTTTGTAATGATTTGTACATGAATCGTCTTACTTTCAGCCTTACGCCATATCATACATCTTCTCCTCAATTGTTAGATTATGACGTAGTCCTTAGGATGGCCTAATGGGGCTATGTGAATGTGGAATAGCTCAATTGTCCTTAAACTTTGTTCATAACCAAATGACAGAATTGATAATAGAACATCAATTCTGTCGAGCATAGGTTATAATGTGTCATATGAGTTGGTTATCCTCATGACCAAGGGGTGTAGAGACATTGGTGTGACCCACGGTGAGATGTGGAGACATGCTTACTGAACATGACTCTATTATGAGTATCTTATAGTATGTACCCTATTGTCAAAGGATTGCTTGTGGTGCACATGAATGTTGTAATCCCTCAGACCTGAGATCGCTATAGAGACTTGTGGATTACTCCCCACATTTTGGTACCAGACTATCTAGATTTCTAATCCGATAATGAAAGGCTGTTGGGTGTGGGCAAGTGCCCGAAGTCAATGCATAGGTCAAGATGGGATTAATCACTTTAGGTATTAGGAGAATGATATTCTGCTTATTTCCAATTCATTGAGACTTTAGCCAAAGCTTTCCGCCTAATGTGTCATGTGATTACATTGTGATAAGTTATGACGAGATTGGAGTTTGATAGTTTTACCATTCCCCTAGGGTTATTTTGGAATATCGAGGGTCAAAGGGAATCCACCATAGTTCTCAGGTTCGTTGAATATTTCCTTGCAACTATTCGGCTTATTCATACGTCGGGAATCGTTGGTAGAGGGTATCATCGATTAGTACAAGGATAGACCCCACTTTAATAACGTTAGTCATGTTTAATTATGAATTAAATGTGTTATTATTTAATTATGAATTAAATAATATTCTAATCAATTAATATTATAGATATTTAATTAAAAATTAAATATTATAATATTTAATTACTTATTACGGGTCACGAAATTAGTTTTGACTATGTCTAGCTAGCACTAGACATGTGGATCAAAATTAATTCATGGTCTATTATTTATAAATTAAATATGAATTTAATTTAGGCTTTAATATGAATTTTAAAAGTCCAATATTTTAAGCCCAAAGGGTTGGGCTTATTGGGTTATGGGAATAGGCTCTATGGAAAGCCTAGATCTTCCTATATAAGGAGGGTTTCTCACTATTTTTGTAAGATGGTTTTAAGAAAACCTAGTAGTTGTCAGAACTCTCTCCTAAAAACCCTAAAATCAAAAGCCTCCTCCAATTGTTTTTGATCGCATACGAAGAGAAGAAGCTCAACGCTTCAGCGAGGCGATGTTTTCAACTCGAGGATTATGAGGTAATTCTCAAACCATTCTTGAAAATTTTAATTTAGAGCTTGATCCTGGACGGGAAATCTAGAGAAAGTCTCGTCGATTTCCAACAGTGGTATCAAAGCCAAAGCTTTATTTTTGCGATTTCATGATTATATTTGCTCAAATCTGCTTTTAATTTGTGTATAGGATACATAAATATCTTAGTTATGATTTTTTGGACTATAATTATGAATTATAGTTTTAGATATAATCGTCATTAATTACGCCATATTTGCAATATTGATTGCATATGTACTGTATTATGTACTGCACATTGTTCATATTGTTTACTACTTTGCCAAACTACCTAATTTATGAAAGGTTTTGATCGAAGTAATTGCAAGGATTGCATAAATCCCGTAAGAAAGATTATGAGATCATCTTCCACAATTTGTTTTTAAGTTTTTCTTCTTTCATTTTAATTTTTATTTGGTTGGTGTGTTTCAGCCTAATTTGCATTGTAATTTAAAAAAAAAAAGAAATCTAAATACATGTATATTAAGTTACAGTAATGTGCTGCAGACTAATCTTGTTTGCTACACTATGTGTTTTTGTTAAAGTATAAGGCTAACTATGATATTTGGCAGCATGACTTGTAACTTGTTTAGTTTACTTTCGATTGTTAATTATGTTCAATTAATTACATGCAACGAGATTGCATAAGTTTTGGTTTTATTGGCGTGTAATTAGATTACATTTTTGTTGTCTAAAACTAAAATCAACAATGAGATTGTTTTTGTTTGGTGGCCCTGATGATGGCCAAGATTGTGACTTACATAGGCCATGATGATGGCCATAGTTTCTTTTTTTTTTTTTTACATTTTCTCTTAATATATACATGATTTAAGCAAGATGCTTTTGGCAGCGATACTTTTCATAGTGGTAATCTTTTCTGGTTTTGCTCTTTTTCTTGGCGCTTCTCCAAGTAGTTTCTTAAATAAAAGAAAATTGATTTCTTTACATCTCGTTTATTCTTCCACTGCTGCTGATTGCCTTGTTGGATCAAGGCAGGGGTGTTTAGGGCATAATTTAGGAAGGAGTTTTTCCTTTAGGCCAGACTTGATTTAGAATTGGGTCAACTGGGATTCCTTCTGTTTCTTTCGTCTCGGGCAGAGGGTTTTGGGCTTAAGATTTTTAAGCTTTATTTTAATAAATTTAGGCCTCATAATGAGTTTAACCTCCTAATTAAGTATTAGACTTAATTTATTTAATAATGGACCATAAAATAAGTTTTAACTTATTTGACTTTATTTTTAAACGTTCTTGAGGTAATTCTCAAACGTTCTTGATCTTGCATGGGATATCCGGAGAAAGTCCCGTTGATTTCCAACAACTAGTGCCATAAATCTTACAAAGAATCCAATTCAACATTCTAGAGCCAAACATATTGAGATTAGGCATCATTTTATTAGAGATCATGTGTAAAAAAAGGTGACATTATACTTGAATTTGTTAATACATTGCATCAAGTTGTCAATATTTTTACAAAGCCTTTGTTTGAGGATCAATTTTGTAAAATTAGAAGGGAGATTGGCATGCAAAATTGTGGCTAAAGCTTGCAAAAATGAGTTTTCTTTGCAAAAAGTTCGAAAAATTTCATTTTGGCGCCCTTCTAGGACTGTCGATCGACCTACTTGTGAACTACCTAAAGGCTGAAGGGCCACCAGTAAAAGACAAAGCTAAATTTTTCAAAACTGTGTTTACCAGTCAACCGCCTACATGCTGCCGATCAACGGACTCATCGCTGACAGCTTTTTTAAAGGTCCCTCTCTTGAACTTCTTCATCCTCTCCTAATTTTTTTAAACTCTACTAAATTTTTGAACCTGACCCCTCGAATCCTCTTTACTCCAATCTTCAAAACCCCATAAACTCCTAATTTCTTCCAAAATTCATTCATCATATGCAAAACCTATCTTGTATAGATTATTCTTGCATCAAAATTTTAAAAAAAATTGCATCAGACCATGTTGGATTCAAGGAAAGGGAAAGGAAAGGTATCATCCAAGAGACCAAGTACACGCTCACGACCACCATAACCATAACCATCAAGTAATTTTCCAAGATGGGATGTGGAAGGTAGAAAATTTTGATATGGGATATATCTTCTAGATGCAAACCTTGTAGGGACATGAATCATTGAACTCATCAAACACCAAGGTTGATATAACTTTACTCATTTGAAGTGCGAAGTTTATGAAAAGATGGTCTATCAAACTTTTTCTCATGTGAAAGAAGTTAAATATATCACCCTTTTTAGAATTGAGTCTTGGGTTAATGGTAGTGAGATGACATTAACTGAGGAGACTTTGCAAGAGGTTTTTGGTTTACCTATTGAAGGGGAAGCTGACTATTCTATAAAAGGTTAGCCTATTGGGAAAGATGAAACAAAAGTAGTAGCACTAACTTTATTTGGCAAGATGTTCAAGGTGTTCGTTTTGGTGATCAAACACCCAAAAAAAGGCTGTAAATGTTGAAAAAAGGATTATGAACAAAATTTTCAATGAAGTATTAATGCCTAGGAAAATGAGTGATAATTGGGTTGGTTTCTTTAATGCTTCTAATATGTAGCTTGTGTTTGAGAAGAAGCAAGTAGCTTTGCCTCATATTATCTTGAATCACATGCTACATCTTACTAAGGCGAGTCAACATTTGGGTTATGGAATGGCACTCACGCATATTTCCAAACACCTCAAAGTGCCTTTAGTAATTGTTCCTAAGCTAGAATCCTTCAAATGGTACTTCAACATGATTTACATCAATTAAATGGAAATCTATTGCTACATTGGGAGACCAATTTCAGAGGTTCAATTTATGGACCTACCGTGGGATATTCAAGAGAAAATAAGAGACAAGTCCATAAACCACACTACCTTCACTTTTCTTGTTATGGCTCCAAAAAGTGAGGAGGTTCAGGCTGCATTGGATAAGGAAACACTACAAGCACAAGCAAAAGATAAAGGTATAAATATCTGTGAGCCAATTATTGGATAGCCTATGGATGTGAGTTTAGATGATGAAGAAATAGGGCTAACTGTAGAAGAAATTGATCTAAGGAAAGCTATACATGCCTCAAGAAAACAAGCTGGAGTAGACGAACAGAGGTGAAAGAAGATGAGACGTGGAGTGGGTTCTAGCTCTAAAGTGCGACAAAATCATCCATCCATCTTAGCCCAGCTATTGACTCAAATGTAGGTACTCAATGCAAGTATGAGACAAATGAATACCACCTGGAGTACAAATTGGATTAAGCTATCAACATGGACAAATTAAGTGGATTCAGAAATCAAGGGGATTTGCTTGGACATGAATGACTTCTTTAAAGACTACTGCGACCGCAATCCATGACTCTTGCATCTACCATGCTCTTTTCCCACTCATAGCATTTAGAACATTGCATGCCTTAGCACTTTGAATGTTTTTTGCTTTTAATTCTAGCTTAGTTTGATGGATTATGGCATTTTAGCCTTTAGTATTAATTTTTTGGAGGTGCTTCTCTTACTTCTGCTAATCTGTTTCCTTTAGTTTTCTACTCTCTTCCTATGCTTTTATTTGTTTTGATAATGCCAAAGGGGGAGAAGTTATATATATCTGTTGCTATGTATGTGGTGTGAGGATATATGCTTGCTTTTATATGCCTATGACTATGAATGATGAGATGCAATGCACATGTTGTTTAATTAAGGGGGAGTCAACTTCTTGGACTCCACATATGTGTGATAATTTTTCATCATCAAGAAAGAGGGAGATTGTTGGATTTATATTGTTATTTAGCTTTGTTTTGATGATGAAAATTAGGTTTATATATAGTGTATGGTTTAAAGAGTAATTTGTGCAAAATAGTTGAATGATCTAGAGTTGCTAATTATTGCCCATTACACTTGAATTGAATGCTAATAGCAAATACCTTGTTAGCTTGTTGGAATTTATGCTTAAGCTAGGCACGTGCTTCGGATTGGAATCTTGTATTGCTTGAAGCTCATAGAAGTATTGCATCAAGAAAGGCATTACAAGTGGTTTCAAAATTTGAAGATTTCAATAATTAATCAAGATTGGAAGTTATAAGGTAGAGAGAGGCGTCATAAGCGGTACCAATGTGTTTACTCTTTTGTTTGCCTTAGATTGCATCTTATAGCTCTTAAAACTTGATTTCTTTGAATTTAATATGCTTGGAATTTGAAAAAATTTTCTTTGAAAATGTTTCATAAATTGTTGTTTTTCAAAAGACCTAAAAAATATGTTCGTGAATCTTTAAAATGCTGAGAAAATTTGTCTTGAAAGAGTCTCTCACTTGTCTATCTCAAGAGATCTTTCAATCACTTGCAAAAGCACGAGTTTTTGGGTGAAAATCTAACTTGGTCAATGCTACTGGTTATCCAACTCCCCTATAATCGATCGGGTAAGTTTTAAAATTGGGCGCATTTTTTGATCAAACTTTCTAAAATCGCTGGTCACACTTGCCGGTTGACTAGCCCCTCACCCAGCAGGTGTTGTAGCATTAAATGCACTAGCTATTTTAAAAATGTTTTAAGCCCTCTTTAAATGCTCTTTCACCCACCTTTTCTAAGTATCATCTTAGAGCATTCAATCCCATTTCTAAGCACATTCCAAAGCTTTTTCTAACATCTTTCAAGCTTAGAAATCATCTATTGAGCTATAATTTGCTATATCTTTTGAGCAAGAAATTGAGCTAAACTTTGCTATATCTACATTCTTGATGTTATAAACCTAATTTGACAAAACCCTTCTATCGTTCCATTTTATACACACTTTTGGGCTTTGTGAGATTGTGAGAATCATTGTATAGCTACAAAAAGAGTGTGGGAAAATCTATGGTGAGGATTCACAAGAGTTCTTTGAAGTTGGGCTTCAAAGAGTTGTAATGATTGGTTTGGGTTTCACCAATTCTAGAAGAAGCATCCACACTTGTAAAGGTGTTGAACTCCTAAGAGGAGAGTCATTAGGCAATAGACATAGGTATGGTCGAACCACCTAAAAATCAGTTGTGTTGTTCCTACCTATCTTTACTTTTAGCTTACTTGCCAAATTTGCTTATTAAGTGTTTATTGAATTGCCAAAGTGACTATATTCATGTTGGTATGGTTTTTTGTTGCGAAAATTGGACATAATCTTAATTGACCCGTCCCTCTCCCCTTAAGATTATTTGCCCCTTAAACATATTCCACTACAAAGGTTTGTAAAAACATTTTCCATGACAACTAAGCACCAGAAAATCTTCTATTTTCCAAGAAAACATTTTCAAGTGTCAAATGCTTTTTTAGCAATTTAAACCATCAATAGTCATTTTCAAGTGTGAAACTAAATATTATCTCATTTAATAAAGGGTAAATTTAATCTTAACCCCCCATGATGTGTAAGTATCACGTCATCCCACTGTGTTTCCAAAACTTCAAATTGCCACCTTATATTTTTCTAAAATTTATCATACTCTTCCCTGCCGTTAGTTAAACATTAACACCACTAAATATGACCTTGAAATGACCATTTTAGACCTGAAATAAACTCATAAGTTTTAATAACCTTGATATGTGAAATTATCAACTTAGATTCCATCATCTTCTTCTTCTTCTTTAATTGATCAAAGCAGCCCATTAATCCAAACATGACAATGACCCCACACAACCATTCACCTTGATCCAAGCCACTAAACTTCAATCAGCTTCCACCAAACTGTTCCTTGACTTGTTGCGAACAAAACCACGCCCTTCTATTGACAAATAGTTACACCATCACTATCTACTTTGACAGCCATGGCAACTGATGTGTTGGTTTTGTGTGTAATTGTTCATTGCATGTTTATATGTGTTTAGAGGTGGTTTTCACTTTAATAGTTGTATTAGGATAGCATTTATGTCATACTTGTGTATATTAAGGTTTACATGTCCATAGTTGAGCATAAAACGTAAATGCTACATTAATGCATGATGTCTTCTTACGAGTGCAAGTTTTAAAAGACCCGCAAGCATACGGATCGTGCAATACAGTGTTGACGAGTGCGGGTGTCGAATCACAGGGAGGCATGAATATCGTGAATGTATCCTATGCTTGGTGTCCTAAAAGAGCTAAAAAGAAAGATCTAAACTAAGTGTACTTTTTCTTGTGAAGGTTTGGATTGTCGGGAGCTCTAAGTAAATAAAAGAAAACTAAACTATGAATAAAAACAAAAAGGGACGCAGGTTGATTAAGAAGAAACTAACAATTGGAAAGGGATTAGGGTGACTTGGACTTATGAATGGGTAACTCCATACTCAAATGCTATGGGATTAAGGGATGATGGCTAACTATCAAAAGTGCTCTTAACTAGGTTGTTAGTTAATGTCCTGATTTCCTCCTAGGACTCGGTGCGAGTCCGTCCATAGGCGACGTCTCCTAAAGCTACGGCGTGGTCCTTATGACCTAGGGCCTCAAGAGGGACTAACTAACTTCCTAGGTGGCTTAGAATGAACCTACCCTAGTACCTAAACCGTTGGCTGGGTTTAAAGCCAAGACATAGTGTTGCTAAGGTCGACTAAATCTATCCTGAAACCTATTGGCTGGATTTAAAGCCAAAGGAAACTCGACCTAGATCAGCCCTAAATTATACTCCGTCATTCTAAGACCACTACAGCAGGATTTGACTAACATTCATACACATGTGATATTGAAATTCTGCTTGTTACTAGGCATGCAAATACACATATAGACATGAATAAAAGCACTACCCACTTCATAAAATCCATGTATAAACACATAGACATGAGTACAGCATGGATTAGATGTGTTTAGTAACAAACAAACTTCAATTAATATATATGTACTCATCTAAGTATTCTATCAAACACATAGACATGAATGAAAGAACACCCAATTAAACAAAACAAATCAAAACATATATATATATATATATATATTCAGCCATCATATCCCATATCATAAGAGTATAAAATTAACCCATTACATAAGCTTTATCACCCTATACAAGCCTACTCAGACATAATAGAAAATAGAATGAAAGAGATATAATGAAACTCCCCTTTCATCCTAGTGATTTTAGAACACAGCTTGTAAACAATCTCGATTCCAAAGCGTTTGAATCCTCCAACGAAGCTTGGTTCTTCGTGAAAAGTATGTGAAAAGGGTGTGTGAGGCGGCTAGGGAATAGGGTTAAGTGTGTGTGAGAATAGGGGTGAAGTGTGTGTAAAAACTCTCCCCTTTTCTGCTCCGCGTCGGGCTTTATTTATAGATTTGCGCATAGCCGGTCGACCTAGACGGTCGACCGGCCTCTGGAGTACTCGACCGGCTTTCTTCAAGGGCTCTCTGGAGTGGCCGGTCGACCTAGCCGGTCGACCGGCTCTTGAAGCGGGGTCATCCAGCTTTTCGACGAAGTTCTCTGGAGTGGCCGGTCGACCTAGTCGGTCGACCGGCAATTCTTCCTTAGCGTCCGGCTGACTTCCTTCATTCAATTTTTTGTCATTTCGGCCTTTAGTCTTCTCCCTTAGACCCGTGCAGTCGGTCGACCGGCAATTCTTCCTTAGCGTCCGGCTGACTTCCTTCATTCAATTTTTTGTCATTTCGGCCTTTAGTCTTCTCCCTTAGACCCGTGCATGTCCTATCTTCATCACCTTTCATTGTTCAATCTTTATCTTAACCCAAAGTCACCTGAATCATTGAAAATAAGCTATTAGTGTAGCATTTTATCTCTTAAACTCAATATGCACATTTATTCACACTTAAGCCTATTCCTATCAAAAGTACTACACTAATGGATCATTATAAGCATTCAACACCTCTAAAGTATAAGTAAATGGCGATACAAACACACACCAAATCACAACTCATCAACACCCCAAACCTTCTCCTTGCTTGTCCTCAAGCAAGCCTAATCTTAAATTTTATTTCTAAAGTGATACAATGGATTGCTGAAGGGTGACTCGCTATCAGCATTAGTTTGAGAAACATGAAAGGGCATTCCTATTGTGAAGAGATCCTAAGCCTCTTTGAATCTTCCTCTACTCATAAGGGGTCTCGTTCCTCATGGGAATTTCCCAAGTAGCCAATCCACCACAAGCCTAGGATTCTAACTCACGCACTCGGGCTGTTGATATTTTGTGCTCCCTCACTAACATGGTCTCCCTGACATGCACCAAGCCTCAAGGATAACAAGAGAGAATATACAAACACAATGGCTTAAAAAGCCTTATTGACGTGTCTACAAAGATGATAACTTGTGCTAAGTTGACATTGTGTCACTTATGCACTTATTCACTAACTTTTAGGTGCCTTTGGCTTTTCTTCATTCATAGATTTTTTTTGCACCTTTTTGCCTCTCTTTTTTTTTTTAATTTTTTATATGCTTTGTATTGTATTCTCAAAATGAAAGAAAAAGAAAGGCTTAGGCATATCAACAAGAACCAATCAAAGACGGGGCACTCACATCAATAACCTTTTTTAACACTCTTTCCTACCAAGCTATGGGGTGGCTACAAGAGTCATTCTTTTAAGGTTCTCACTCCCCACAATTTTGAAGGGCATCCCCTCCAAGACTTAGATTTCAAACCACTTTATTCATTCCCCCACAATGCTTCTCATCTTCATAAATCAATAGAGTCAATCACAAAAGCCAACACAATGATCAACAAAGAAATAAATGACTCTATATGCATCAAAAATTTTCAATTGTCACCATTTTTATGCATGATGCAATCTACCCTAAGCAAGGTATAACAAGAAAACCAGCAATCTACCTAAGCAAGGTATAACAAGAAAACCAAACTCCCACACCCCCAAACCTACACTTTGCTTGTCCTCAAGCAAATAGAACGAAGCACAACAAAAACAAGCAAGTTATCATTACAAAACAAGTAAGGGTGGTGGGGATAGGGTGCAAACAGGGGAACAAGTGGAGAAAGGATAGATACAACCTTGCGTTTTCTTCAAAGCTTTCCATGCCAACGTCATCTCACCATACTGCTAACCTGTGACTCACAATTCATAAACACTCACAAAGAAAACAAGATTAGCAGCATTGCCTATGCATACTCGCATTGGCATGTGCAATAAGAAGCAGTGGTGTATCTTACGGGACAAAGGATTGGGATTCAACACTTTAAGTTGGGTGCAAGAAAGATAAAAGAAAGAAAATAAAAAGAAACAAAAGTCAAACAAATGCAAGACTATAAAATTGAACCTAGGTTGCCTCCTAGTAGCGCTAACCACCAAGCCGTCAGCCAGGCAAATACTAGCTCATCTTCAACTTCCATCTGCGGGATCCTGAAGCTCTAAAACCTCCACACGAGCCATGCTCGGATCATAAGCGTGCTTCAGGCGTTGCCCATTTACCGTCAACTCTCGGCCATCCTTTAAGTCTTTGATCTTGACTGCTCCAGAAGGATAGGCAATCATCATCTCATATGGACCATCCCATCTTGTCTTAAGCTTACCTGGAAAAAGCTTCAGTCGTGTGTTAAACAACAAAACTTTATCAAGAGGAGAGAATGATTTCTTAATAACGTGTTTATCATGGATTCTCTTCATCCTATCCTTATAAAGTTTAGCGTTCTCATATGCCTCGAATCTAAGTTCTTCCAGGTCTGCTAGGTCTAGCCTCCTTTTCTCACCCGCTCTTGCCAAGTCAAAATTTAGAGCTTTGATTGCCCAAACGCTCTATGTTCAAGTTCAACCGGCAAGTGACAAGCTTTACCAAATACCAATCTATACGGAGACATACCAATAGGAGTCTTAAAGGCGGTACGGTAGGCCCACAAAGCATCATTTAATCTAATAGACCAATCTTTTCTATCAGGCCTAACCGTTTTCTCTAGAATGTGTTTGATCTCTCTATTGGACACCTCTACTTGTCCACTAGTCTACGGGTGATAAGGAGTGGCTACTTTATGGGTGACTGAATATTTCCTCAACAAGGCCTATAAAGTCCTATGGCGAAAATGCAAACCCCCATCACTAATTAAGACCCTAGGGACTTCAAATCTAGAGAAAATGTTCTCTTTAATAAACTTAACCACTACCCTATGGTCATTAGTACGTGTAGGAATAGCCTCAACCCATTTGGATACATAATCAACGGCCACTAAAATGTATTGACACCCAAAGGAAGGTGGAAATGGACCCATGAAGTCTATACCCCAAACATCGAACAACTCACAAGGAAGAATAGGGATAAAGGCATCATGTTTCTCCTAGAGATGGACTCGGATTGTTGACATCTAAAACACTTTTTGCAATATTCTGGCATCCCTAAAGAGAGTAGGCCAAAATAATCCACTTTGCAAGACCTTCGCAGTCTTTTTCCCACTAAAATGACCCCCACACCCCTCATCATGACACATGCTTAACACGCTCTCAAACTCCTCCTCAGGCACACACCGCGAATCATTTGATCTGCACACACTTTAAAAAGATAGGGGTCCTCCCAAAAGAAATGCCTAACTTGTGCTAGGAACCTATCTTTTTCTCTTTTCTCCCAATGAGACGGAAAACGCCCTGTGGCAAGATAATTAACTATATGAGCGAACCAAGGTGTGTGATGAGAAATAGCAAATAATTGCTCATCAGGGAATGAATCATGAAAAGGAGATGGATCACTAGAAGACTCGCTAACAAGACGGGAAAGATGATCCGCAACTAAATTCTCTCTACCTTTCTTATCCCGAATTTCTAAGTCAAACTCTTGAAGGAGGAGCATCTACCTAATTAAGCGGGGCTTAGATTCTTTCTTAGACAACAAATACTTCAATGCCGCATGATCGGTGTAGACAATTACTCTGGATCCTAGGATGTATGACCTAAACTTGTCGAGAGAGAAGACTATTGCTAGAAGCTCTTTTTCCGTAGTAGTGTAATTCTTTTGTGCTTCATCAAAAGTCTTGCTAGCATAGTATACAACATGGGGCAACTTATCCTTCCTTTGACCTAAAACAGCTCCTATTGCATAATCGGATGCATCACACATAACCTCAAATGGGAGACTGTAGTCAGGTGGTTGGATAATCGGGGATGTTGATAATAAGGATTTAAGCCTATTGAAAGCTCTAACACATTTATCGTCAAAGTCAAAAGGAACATCTTGTGCTAGGAGCCTAGACAAAGGACGTGCAACGTGACTAAAATCCTTAATGAATCTACGGTAGAATCTTGCATGTCCTAGAAAAGATGTAACATCCTTGACACACTTAGGGACAAGCAACTTCTCAATTAATTCAACCTTAGCTGGGTCGACTTGAATTCCATTAGATGAGACAACATGACCCAGCACTATCCCTCATTGCACCATGAAGTGGGATTTCTCCCAACTTAACACTAAATTCTTCTCCACACATCGATCTAAGACTAAAGAGAGATGATTCAAGCACTCATCAAAGCTATCTCCAAAGACGAGAAATCATCCATTAAAATCTCTAAGTGTCTCTCAATCATATCACTAAAAATAGCCATCATGCATCTCTGAAAAGTCACTGGGGCATTACAAAGACTGAAGGGCATTCTCCTACAAGCAAAAGTGCCATAGGGACAAGTAAAGGTGGTCTTTTCCTAGTCCTCGGGAAACACAGGGATCTGGTTATATCCCGAATAGCCATCTAGAAAACAATAGTAGCTGTGCCCAACTACTCTATCTAAAATCTGGTCTAAAAAAGGCAATGGGAAATGATCCTTCCTAGTTTTGGAGTTGAGCTTCCTATAATCAATACAAACCCTCCATCCCGTAGGAGTACGTGTAGGGATAAGCTCTCCTCTCTCATTCTCAACAACTGTGATCCCGGACTTCTTAGGGACAACTTGGACTGGGCTAACCCACTCACTATCGGAGATCGGATAAATAATGCCTGCATCCAAAAGCTTAATGATCTCCTTCTTAACTACTTCGCTCATGTGTGGGTTTAGCCTCCTTTGCATCTCCCTAGAAGGAATTGCTCCATCTTCAAGGTGAATACGATGCATACAAATAGAGGGGTCTATACCTCGTAAATCATCAATCTTCCACCCTATTGCCTTCTTATGTTTCCTAAGGACCTCTAAGAGACGCTTCTCATTCTCACTAGAAAGATCGGAAGCTATGATAACCGGAAGAGTCTCACTAGAGCCTAGGAATGCATACTTGGATGATCCGGAAGGGTTTGAGCTCTAAAGAAAGGCTGGGCTCAACCAAGGGGACTTAACCTCAGCATCATCAATGCGTTCATCACTAGAAATAGGAGTAGAAGAACTAACCTTGAGTGACTTATAAATCAAACACTCTCAATTAAGGAAGTAGAAGCTATACATTTCTTCTCTAAGGTCTCCAAATCAAAATTTGACATCACTTCTTAAAATTTCCTCAAATCATCTCCATCAGTCATAGTCATTTCTATGAAATCCTCAATTCAAGAATCAATCACATCTACTTTAAAGCACTCTTCTCCATCCTCCTCTCCTATACTAGCTCTATTCACCGCCTCTGCAACCTTCATAGTGGATTTCAAATTCCCAAATTTCATCTCTAATATCCCCGACCTACAATGGATAATGGCATCTGCGGTGGCAAGGAAGGCGACCTAGAAGAATGGGTGTAGAATGTCTAGAGTCATGTCCCGAATCCATATCTAACACTATAAAGTCAACAGGTACACGAACTCACCTACCTGAACCATAACGTCCTCTATCACCCCCTTAGGTCTACGCTCGGATCTATCACCTAATCAAGAGTAACATACGTGGGAGACAACTCACCTAGGCCTAGCTGATAGACGAGAATAGGAATAAGATTCACACTAGATCCTAAATCTAACAAGGCATGATCAATTTGCGTCTCACGGATCCTACAAGGAATGGTGAAAGCTCTGGGGTCACTCATCTTGGGCGGAAGGCCCGAAGTACAAATACTACTCACCTTCTCTGTAAGCCTCACCTTTTTAGGAATGGTCGATGATCTACGTTTCCTTGTACAAAGATCCTTAAAGAACTTAGAGTAAGATGGGATGGAAATGATCGCATCTATCAAAGGAAGATTGACCTTAAGATCTTTGAGATGCTCTAAAATCTTGAAGAACCTAGAATCCTCACTAGATGTAGGTCTCTCTAAAGCGGATGGAAAAGGAACTCTAGGCTCTATATCTCTAGATGCATGGGAGTTATCCATAGGTTCTTTTCCTCTCTATGTGGTCGGGAAGTACTAATCTCTCCTGATCTCTAACGGTCTCATTTCTCTCAACAGACTCTCTCTAGAATTTCCCCCAACAAGGTTACCATGTTGTGCTCTAGACTCGAAAGGACCACTAGGTGCAGACACTGCAGAGTCAATTCCTACCCTATTATCCACTACCCGACCGCTCCTAAGAGTGGTGACAGCTTTAGCTTGAGCCTGAGAAGGGTAAGTGGTGTCAGTGGAGGAACAAGATTGAACTCTAGGGTTTACTTCCTGAGAAGGCAATTTCCCGTGGTCTCTAGTGCTCAATTGACTAGCAATCTGTCCTAACTGTGCCTCAAACCTGGCCATTTGCTGCCTATTTTCTGCCAATTCCTGTTGTTGAATCTGAATAAATTGCATTATCTTCATCATGTCATTACTAGGAGGCTGGCTACTAGACGGAGCAAGTAAAGCTTGAGGTTGAGGAGCACTAGTGAGACGGGGTTGATTGACTTGATAAAAACCTGGGGGATATTGCGGACGGGGTCGCTGCTGAGGTGGAACTTGAGGATGTGAACTAGACTCATGCTGTCCTTGTCTCCAGGAAAATTTCGGATTGTCCCTCCAACCCGGATTGTACGTGTTTGAGTATGGATTATACTCACGAGAATAACCTTGTGTGGCACACACTTGCTCTTTCATGAATTCAGGAAATTGGGATGCTAAAGGGCAAGCTAGGGTCTCATGAGATGACTCAGAGCATAATGCACAAACTTCAACAACTAAGGGGGTGGAGAAAGCACTTGAAGAACTAGTCCTAGGACTCTGAGATGAAATGGACAAAGAGATGAATTGATCTAGTTTATTTGTTAACGCCTCGACCTTAGAGGGTAAGTCTGAAGAAATTCCAACCTTACTAACACTTCTCTTGTTACCCTCGACTAGATCTTTCCATTGCAAAATTTTGAAATGAATTCTCAGCCATCATTTCTATTTTCTCCCATGCCTCGCTTGGTCTTAAAGATTGAAACCACCACCGAGGCGGCATTGACCATCATCCTATTTTGTTCGTTTAAACCTCGAAAGAAGTATTACATTAGGTCATGATTGCCGTACCCATGGTGTGGACATTGTCTAAGAAGATCTCTGAACCTCTCCCAAGCTTCATCAAAAGATTCTAAGTCATGCTGGGAAAAAGTCATGATGGCAGTCCTAAGTTCGGCTGTCTTGGCCATGGGATAAAATTTCTGAAAGAATTTAGATTGAAGCTCAGCCCATGTAGTAATGCACCCATTAGGTAAGGAGTGCAACCAAGTCCTAGCCTTATCCTTAAGAGAGAAGGGAAACAATCTTAGACGTATGACCTCTTGGGAGACATTGGGAACATGGAGAGTGGAACTCATTTCAACAAAATCAGTAATGTGATCAAGAGGACTCTCATTGCTTCTCCCGTAAAAGGAAGGAAGCATAGCCAACATATTAGGCTTAATCTCGAAGTTTGTACCCCCCAAACCTGGAATTTGAATAGCCGAATTAGGCTCAAATGTTTCGGGGAGAAAGAATTGCCTAAGAGTGGGTTCCTCATCTAAAGGTGGACTGGTCTACGGGGTTCTGTCTAAAATGAGCTTGGGCTTGATGCCCAATGTGCTCATGAGGTGGAATGGGATTCATCGGGGATTGGGTGGATTATGAGGATGATTGGGATCGCCATCTCCTCGGAAGATCTCCTAAATTCCTAAAATGTCTAGTGATTCTTTCAGTTCGGGATTAAGAGGAATTAGGGATTCTTAAGGGATCTCCTACCAAGCATGCACAAACTATCCTAATTCCGCCACTTCAACCCCAAACACTTCAGTATTCCTAAACTACAGCAAATAATCCACAATCCTAAAAAGTCTAAAGTCAAAAGCTGAATTAAACTAACAAAGAGAACTAAAACAAGATAATATAAGCAGTAAACGAAATAAGTAAAAACTAAACAAACTATAAAGAAAAAGCAAGAAAAACAACTATCAAAACACACAAGCACCGAATGCAAATCACCGTGCCTCCCCGGCAATGGCGCCAAAAACTTGATGTCTTCTTACGAGTGCAAGTTTTAAAAGACCATAGCGCACGGATCATGCAATACAGCGTTCTGAGTGCGGGTGTCGAACCACAGGGAGGCGTGAATATCGTGAATGTATCCTATGCTTGGTGTCCTAAAAGAGCTAAAAAGAAAGATCTAAACTAAGTGTACTTTTTCTTGTGAAGGTTTGGATTGTTGGGAGCTCTAAGTAAATGAAAGAAAACTAAACTATGAATAAAAACAAAAAGGGACGCAGGTTGATTAAGAAGAAACTAACAATTGAAAAGGGATTAGGGTGACTTGGACTTATGAATGGGTAACTCCATACTCAAATGCTATGGGATTAAGGGACGATGGCTAACTATCAAAAGTGCTCTTAACTAGGTTGTTAGTTAATGTCCTGATTTCCTCCTAGGACTCGGTCCGGGTCCGTCCCTAGGCGACGTCCCCTAGAGTTACGGCGTGGTCCTTATGACCTAGGGCCTTAAGAGGGACTAACTAACTTCCTAGGTGGCTTAGAATGAACCTACCCTAGTACCTAAACTGTTGGCTGGGTTTAAAGCCAAGACATAGTGTTGCTAAGGTCGACTAAATCTATCCTGAAACCTATTGGCTGGATTTAAAGCCAAAGGAAACTCGACCTAGATTAGCCCTAAATTATACTCCGTCATTCTAAGATCACTACAGCAGGATTTGACTAACATTCATACACATGTGATATTGAAATTCTGCTTGTTACTAGGCATGCAAATACGCATATAGACATGAATAAAAGCACTACCCACTTCATAACATCCATGTATAAACACATAGACATGAGTACAGCATGGATTAGATGTGTTTAGTAACAAACAAACTTAATATATATGTACTCATCTAAGTATTCTATCAAACACATAGACATGAATGAAAAACACCCAATTAAACAAAACAAATCAAAACATATATATATATATATATATATATTCAGCCATCATATCCCATATCATAAGAGTATAAAATTAACCCATTACATAAGCTTTATCACCCTATACAAGCCTACTCAGACATAATAGAAAATAGAATGAAAGAGATATAATGAAACTCCCCTTTCATCCTAGCGATTTTAGAACACAACTTGTAAACAATCTCGATTCCAAAGCGTTTGAATCCTCCAACGGCTTGGTTCTTCGTGAAAAGTATGTGAAAAGGGTGTGTGAGGCGGCTAGGGAATAGGGTTAAGTGTGTGTGAGAATAGGGGTGAAGTGTGTGTAAAAACTCTCCCCTTTTCTGCTCCGCGTCGGGCTTTATTTATAGATTTGCGCATAGCCGGTCGACCTAGACGGTCGACCGGCCTCCGAGTACTCGACCGGCTTTCTTCAAGGGCTCTCGAGTGGCGGTCGACCTAGCCGGCCGACCGGCTCTTGAAGCGGGTCATCCAAATTTTTCGACGGTTCTTCGAGTGGCGGTCGACCTAGTGGCCGGCCGACCGCAATTCTTCCTTAGCGTCCGGTGACTTCCTTCATTCAATTTTTTGTCATTTCGGCCTTTAGTCTTGTCCCTTAGACCCGTGCAGTAGGTCGACCGGCAATTCTTCCTTAGCGTCCGGCTGACTTCCTTCATTCAATTTTTTGTCATTTCGGCCTTTAGTCTTCTCCCTTAGACCCGTGCATGTCCTATCTTCATCACCTTTCATTGTTCAATCTTTATCTTAACCCAAAGTCACCTGAATCATTGAAAATAAGCTATTAGTGTAGCATTTTATCTCTTAAACTCAATATGCACATTTATTCACACTTAAGCCTATTCCTATCAAAAGTACTACACTAATGGATCATTATAAGCATTCAACACCTCTAAAGTATAAGTAAATGGCGATACAAACACACACCAAATCACAACTCATCAACACCCCCAAACCTTCTCCTTGCTTGTCCTCAAGCAAGCCTAATCTTAAATTTTATTTCTAAAGCTGATACAATGGATTGCCTGAAGGACTGACTCGCTATCAGCATTAGTTTGAGAAACATGAAAGGGCATTCCTATTGTGAAGAGATCCCTAAGCCTCTTTGAATCTTCCCTCTACTCATAAGGGGTCTCGTTCGTCATGGGAATTTCCCAAGTAGCCAATCCACCACAAGCCTAGGATTCTAACTCACGCACTCGGGCTGTTGATATTTTGTGCTCCCTCACTAACATGGTCTCCCTGACATGCACCAAGCCTCAAGGATAACAAGAGAGAATATACAAACACAATGGCTTAAAAAGCCTTATTGACGTGTCTACAAAGATGATAACTTGTGCTAAGTTGACATTGTGTCACTTATGCACTTATTCACTAACTTTTAGGTGCCTTTGGCTTTTCTTCATTCATAGATTTTTTTGCACCTTTTTGCCTCTCTTTTTTTTATTTTTTATATGCTTTGTATTGTATTCTCAAAACGAAAGAAAAAGAAAGGCTTAGGCATATCAACAAGAACCAATCAAAGACGGGGCACTCACATCAATAACCTTTTTTAACACTCTTTCCTACCAAGCTATGGGGTGGCTACAAGAGTCATTCTTTTAAGGTTCTCACTCCCACAATTTTGAAGGGCATCCCCTCCAAGACTTAGATTTCAAACCACTTTATTCATTCCCCCACAATGCTTCTCATCTTCATAAATCAATAGAGTCAATCACAAAAGCCAACACAATGATCAACAAAGAAATAAATGACTCTATATGCATCAAAAATTTTCAATTGTCACCATTTTTATGCATGATGCAATCTACCCTAAGCAAGGTATAACAAGAAAACCAGCAATCTACCCTAAGCAAGGTATAACAAGAAAACCAAACTCCCACACCCCCAAACCTACACTTTGCTTGTCCTTAAGCAAATAGAACGAAGCACAACAAAAACAAGCAAGTTATCATTACAAAACAAGTAAGGGTGGTGGGGATAGGGTGCAAACAGGGGAACAAGTGGAGAAAGGATAGATACAACCTTGCGTTTTCTTCAAAGCTTTCCATGCCAACGTCATCTCACCATACTGCTAACCTGTGACTCACAATTCATAAACACTCACAAAGAAAACAAGATTAGCAGCATTGCCTATGCATACTCGCATTGGCATGTGCAATAAGAAGCAGTGGTGTATCTTACGGGACAAAGGATTGGGATTCAACACTTTAAGTTGGGTGCAAGAAAGATAAAAGAAAGAAAATAAAAAGAAACAAAAGTCAAACAAATGCAAGACTATAAAATTGAACCTAGGTTGCCTCCTAGTAGCGCTAACCACCAAGCCATCTGCCATGCAAATACTAGCTCATCTTCAACTTCCATCTGCGGGATCCTGAAGCTCTAAAACCTCCACACGAGCCATGCTCGGATCATAAGCGTGCTTCAGGCGTTGCCCATTTACCGTCAACTCTCGGCCATCCTTTAAGTCTTTGATCTTGACTGCTCCAGAAGGATAGGCAATCATCATCTCATATGGACCATCCCATCTTGTCTTAAGCTTACCTGGAAAAAGCTTCAGTCGTGTGTTAAACAACAAAACTTTATCAAGAGGAGAGAATGATTTCTTAATAACGTGTTTATCATGGATTCTCTTCATCCTATCCTTATAAAGTTTAGCGTTCTCATATGCCTCGAATCTAAGTTCTTCCAGGTCTGCTAGGTCTAGCCTCCTTTTCTCACCCGCTCTTGCCAAGTCAAAATTTAGAGCTTTGATTGCCCAATACGCTCTATGTTCAAGTTCAACCGGCAAGTGACAAGCTTTACCAAATACCAATCTATACGGAGACATACCAATAGGAGTCTTAAAGGCGGTACGGTAGGCCCACAAAGCATCATTTAATCTAATAGACCAATCTTTTCTATCAGGCCTAACCGCTTTCTCTAGAATGTGTTTGATCTCTCTATTGGACACCTCTACTTGTCCACTAGTCTACGGGTGATAAGGAGTGGCTACTTTATGGGTGACTGAATATTTCCTCAACAAGGCCTATAAAGTCCTATGGCGAAAATGCAAACCCCCATCACTAATTAAGACCCTAGGGACTTCAAATCTAGAGAAAATGTTCTCTTTAATAAACTTAACCACTACCCTATGGTCATTAGTACGTGTAGGAATAGCCTCAACCCATTTGGATACATAATCAACGGCCACTAAAATGTATTGACACCCAAAGGAAGGTGGAAATGGACCCATGAAGTCTATACCCCAAACATCGAACAACTCACAAGGAAGAATAGGGGATAAAGGCATCATGTTTCTCCTAGAGATGGACTCGGATTGTTGACATCTAAAACACTTTTTGCAATATTCCTGGGCATCCCTAAAGAGAGTAGGCCAAAATAATCCACTTTGCAAGACCTTCGCAGCAGTCTTCTTCCTACTAAAATGACCCCCACACCCCTCATCATGACACATGCTTAACACGCTCTCAAACTCCTCCTCAGGCACACACCGGCGAATCATTTGATCTGCACACACTTTAAAAAGATAGGGGTCCTCCCAAAAGAAATGCCTAACTTGTGCTAGGAACCTATCTTTTTCTCTTTTCTCCCAATGAGACGGAAAACGCCCTGTGGCAAGATAATTAACTATATGAGCGAACCAAGGTGTGTGATGAGAAATAGCAAATAATTGCTCATCAGGGAATGAATCATGAAAAGGAGATGGATCACTAGAAGACTCGCTAACAAGACAGGAAAGATGATCCGCAACTAAATTCTCTCTACCCTTCTTATCCCAAATTTCTAAGTCAAACTCTTGAAGGAGGAGCATCTACCTAATTAAGCGGGCTTAGATTCTTTCTTAGACAACAAATACTTCAATGCCGCATGATCGGTGTAGACAATTACTCGGATCCTAGGATGTATGACCTAAACTTGTCGAGAGAAGACTATTGCTAGAAGCTCTTTTCCGTAGTAGTGTAATTCTTTTGTGCTTCATCAAAAGTCTTGCTAGCATAGTATACAACATGGGGCAACTTATCCTTCCTTTGACCTAAAACAGCTCCTATTGCATAATCGGATGCATCACACATAACCTCAAATGGGAGATCGTAGTCGTGTGGTTGGATAATCGGGATGTTGATAATAAGGATTTAAGCCTATTGAAAGCTCTAACACATTTATCGTCAAAGTCAAAAGGAACATCTTGTGCTAGGAGCCTAGACAAAGGACGTGCAACGTGACTAAAATCCTTAATGAATCTACGGTAGAATCTTGCATGTCCTAGAAAAGATGTAACATCCTTGACACACTTAGGGACAAGCAACTTCTCAATTAATTCAACCTTAGCAGGGTCGACTTGAATTCTATTAGATGAGACAACATGACCCAGCACTATCCCTCGTTGCACCATGAAGTGGGATTTCTCCCAACTTAACACTAAATTCTTCTCCACACATCGGTCTAAGACTAAAGAGAGATGATTCAAGCACTCATCAAAGCTATCTCCAAAGACTGAGAAATCATCCATAAAAATCTCTAAGTGTCTCTCAATCATATCACTAAAAATAGCCATCATGCATCTCTGAAAAGTCACTGGGGCATTACAAAGACTGAAGGGCATTCTCCTACAAGCAAAAGTGCCATAGGGACAAGTAAAGGTGGTCTTTTCCTAGTCCTCGGGAAACACAGGGATCTGGTTATATCCCGAATAGCCATCTAGAAAACAATAGTAGCTGTGCCCAACTACTCTATCTAAAATCTGGTCTAAAAAAGGCAATGGGAAATGATCCTTCCTAGTTTTGGAGTTGAGCTTCCTATAATCAATACAAACCCTCCATCCCGTAGGAGTACGTGTAAGGATAAGCTCTCCTCTCTCATTCTCAACAACTGTGATCCCGGACTTCTTAGGGACAACTTGGACTGGGCTAACCCACTCACTATCGGAGATCGGATAAATAATGCCTGCATCCAAAAGCTTAATGATCTCCTTCTTAACTACTTCGCTCATGTGTGGGTTTAGCCTCCTTTGCATCTCCCTAGAAGGAATGGCTCCATCTTCAAGGTGAATACGATGCATACAAATAGAGGGGTCTATACCTCGTAAATCATCAATCTTCCACCCTATTGCCTTCCTATGTTTCCTAAGGACCTCTAAGAGACGCTTCTCATTCTCACTAGAAAGATCGGAAGCTATGATAACCGGAAGAGTCTCACTAGAGCCTAGGAATGCATACTTCAGATGATCCGGAAGGGGTTTGAGCTCTAAAGAAAGGCTGGGCTCAACCAAGGGGGACTTAACCTCAGCATCATCAATGCGTTCATCACTAGAAATAGGAGTAGAAGAACTAACCTTGAGTGACTTATAAATCAAACAGCTCTCAATTAAGGAAGTAGAAGCTATACATTTCTTCTCTAAGGTCTCCAAATCAAAATTTGACATCACTTCTTAAAATTTCCTCAAATCATCTCCATCAGTCATAGTCATTTCTATGAAATCCTCAATTCAAGAATCAATCACATCTACTTTAAAGCACTCTTCTCCATCCTCCTCTCCTATACTAGCTCTATTCACCGCCTCTGCAACCTTCATAGTGGATTTCAAATTCCCAAATTTCATCTCTAATATCCCCGACCTACAATGGATAATGGCATCTGCGGTGGCAAGGAAGGGGCGACCTAGAAGAATGGGTGTAGAATGTCTAGAGTCGTGTCCCGAATCCATATCTAACACTATAAAGTCAACAGGGTACACGAACTCACCTACCTGAACCATAACGTCCTCTATCACCCCCTTAGGTCTACGCTCAGATCTATCAGCTAACTGAAGAGTAACATACGTGGGAGACAACTCACCTAGGCCTAACTGCTGATAGACAGAATAGGGAATAAGATTCACACTAGATCCTAAATCTAACAAGGCATGATCAATTTGCGTCTCACGGATCCTACAAGGAATGGTGAAAGCTCTGGGGTCACTCATCTTGGGCGGAAGGCCCGAAGTACAAATACTACTCACCTTCTCTGTAAGCCTCACCTTTTTAGGAATGGTCGATGATCTACGTTTCCTTGTACAAAGATCCTTAAAGAACTTAGAGTAAGATGGGATGGAAATGATCGCATCTATCAAAGGAAGATTGACCTTAAGATCTTTGAGATGCTCTAAAATCTTGAAGAACCTAGAATCCTCACTAGATGTAGGTCTCTCTAAAGCGGATGGAAAAGGAACTCTAGGCTCTATATCTCTAGATGCATGGGAGTTATCCATAGGTTCTTTTCCTCTCTATGTGGTCGGGAAGTACTAATCTCTCCCCGATCTCTAACGGTCTCATTTCTCTCAACAGACTCTCTCTAGAATTTCCCCAACAAGGTTACCATGTTGTGCTCTAGACTCGAAAGGACCACTAGGTGCAGACACTGCAGAGTCAATTCCTACCCTATTATCCACTACCCGACCGCTCCTAAGAGTGGTGACAGCTTTAGCTTGAGCCTGAGAAGGGTAAGTGGTGTCAGTGGAGGAACAAGATTGAACTCTAGGGTTTACTTCCGGCTGAGAAGGCAATTTCCCGTGGTCTCTAGTGCTCAATTGACTAGCAATCTGTCTAATCGTGCCTCAAACCTGCCATTTGCTGCCTATTTTCTCGCCAATTCTGTTGTTGAATCTGAATAAATTGCATTATCTTCATCATGTCATTACTAGGAGGTGGCTACTAGAGGAGCAGTAAAGCTTGAGGTTGAGGAGCACTAGTGAGACGGGGTTGATTGACTTGATAAAAACTCGGGGATATTGCGACGGGTCGCTGAGGTGGAACTTGAGGATGTGAACTAGACTCATGCTATCCTTGTCTCCGAGAAAATTTGGATTGTCCCTCCAACCCGGATTGTACGTGTTTGAGTATGGATTATACTCACGAGAATAACCTTGTGTGGCACACACTTGCTCTTTTATGAATTCAGGAAATTGGGATGCTAAAGGGCAAGCTAGGGTCTCATGAGATGACTCGGAGCATAATGCACAAACTTCAACAACTAAGGGGGTGGAGAAAGCACTTGAAGAACTAGTCCTAGGACTCTGAGATGAAATGGACAAAGAGATGAATTGATCTAGTTTATTTGTTAACGCCTCGACCTTAGAGGGTAAGTCTGAAGAAATTCCAACCTTACTAACACTTCTCTTGTTACCCCCTCGACTAGATCTTTCCATTGCAAAATTTTGAAATGAATTCTCAGCCATCATTTCTATTTTCTCCCATGCCTCAGTTGGTCTTAAAAGATTGAAACCACCACCGGAGGCGGCATTGACCATCATCCTATTTTGTTCGTTTAAACCTCGAAAGAAGTATTACATTAGGTCATGATTGCCGTACCCATGGTGTGGACATTGTCTAAGAAGATCTCTGAACCTCTCCCAAGCTTCATCAAAAGATTCTAATTCATGCTGGGAAAAAGTCATGATTTCATTCCAAAGTTCTGCTGTCTTGGCCATGGGATAAAATTTCTGAAAGAATTTAGATTGAAGCTCAGCCCATGTAGTAATGCACCCATTAGGTAAGGAGTGCAACCAAGTCCTAGCCTTATCCTTAAGAGAGAAGGGAAACAATCTTAGACGTATGACCTCTTGGGAGACATTGGGAACATGGAGAGTGGAACTCATTTCAACAAAATCAGTAATGTGATCAAGAGGACTCTCATTGCTTCTCCCGTAAAAGGAAGGAAGCATAGCCAACATATTAGGCTTAATCTCGAAGTTTGTACCCCCCAAACCTGGAATTTGAATAGCCGAATTAGGCTCAAATGTTTCGGGGAGAAAGAATTGCCTAAGAGTGGGTTCCTCATCTAAAGGTGGACCTGGTCTACGGGGTTCCTGTCTAAAATGAGCTTGGGCTTGATGCCCAATGTGCTCATGAGGTGGAATGGGATTCATCGGGGGATTGGGTGGATTATGAGGATGATTGGGATCGGCCATCTCCTCAGGAAGATCTCCTAAATTCCTAAAATGTCTAGTGATTCTTTCAGGTTCGGGATTAAGAGGAATTAGGGGATTCTTAAGGGATCTCCTACCAAGCATGCACAAACTATCCTAATTCCGGCCACTTCAACCCCCAAACACTTCAGTATTCCTAAACTACAGCAAATAATCCACAATCCTAAAAAGTCTACTAAAAAAAGTAAAGTCAAAAGCTGAATTAAACTAACAAAGAGAACTAAAACAAGATAATATAAGCGAAACTAAATAAGTAAAAACTAAACAAACTATAAAGAAAAAGCAAGAAAAACAACTATCAAAACACACAAGCACCGAATGCAAATCACCGTGCCTCCCCGGCAATGGCGCCAAAAACTTGATGTCTTCTTACGAGTGCAAGTTTTAAAAGACCCGCAAGCGTACGGATCATGCAATACAGCGTTTACGAGTGCGGGTGTCGAACCACAGGGAGGCGTGAATATCGTGAATGTATCCTATGCTTGGTGTCCTAAAAGAGCTAAAAAGAAAGATCTAAACTAAGTGTACTTTTTCTTGTGAAGGTTTGGATTGTTGGGAGCTCTAAGTAAATGAAAGAAAACTAAACTATGAATAAAAACAAAAGGGACGCAGGTTGATTAAGAAGAAACTAACAATTGAAAAGGGATTAGGGTGACTTGGACTTATGAATGGGTAACTCCATACTCAAATGCTATGGGATTAAGGGACGATGGCTAACTATCAAAAGTGCTCTTAACTAGGTTGTTAGTTAATGTCCTGATTTCCTCCTAGGACTCGGTCCGGGTCCGTCCTAGGCGACGTCCCCTAGAGTTACGGCGTGGTCCTTATGACCTAGGGCCTTAAGAGGGACTAACTAACTTCCTAGGTGGCTTAGAATGAACCTACCCTAGTACCTAAACTGTTGGCTGGGTTTAAAGCCAAGACATAGTGTTGCTAAGGTCGACTAAATCTATCCTGAAACCTATTGGCTGGATTTAAAGCCAAAGGAAACTCGACCTAGATTAGCCCTAAATTATACTCCGTCATTCTAAGATCACTACAGCAGGATTTGACTAACATTCATACACATGTGATATTGAAATTCTGCTTGTTACTAGGCATGCAAATACGCATATAGACATGAATAAAAGCACTACCCACTTCATAACATCCATGTATAAACACATAGACATGAGTACAGCATGGATTAGATGTGTTTAGTAACAAACAAACTTAATATATATGTACTCATCTAAGTATTCTATCAAACACATAGACATGAATGAAAAACACCCAATTAAACAAAACAAATCAAAACATATATATATATATATATATATATTCAGCCATCATATCCCATATCATAAGAGTATAAAATTAACCCATTACATAAGCTTTATCACCCTATACAAGCCTACTCAGACATAATAGAAAATAGAATGAAAGAGATATAATGAAACTCCCCTTTCATCCTAGCGATTTTAGAACACAACTTGTAAACAATCTCGATTCCAAAGCGTTTGAATCCTCCAACGAAGCTTGGTTCTTCGTGAAAAGTATGTGAAAAGGGTGTGTGAGGCGGCTAGGGAATAGGGTTAAGTGTGTGTGAGAATAGGTGTGAAGTGTGTGTAAAAACTCTCCCCTTTTCTGCTCCGCGTCGGGCTTTATTTATAGATTTGCGCATAGCCGGTCGACCTAGACGGTCGACCGGCCTCTGGAGTACTCGACCGGCTTTCTTCAAGGGCTCTCTGGAGTGGCCGGTCGACCGGCTCTTGAAGCGGGGTCATCCGGCTTTTCGACGAAGTTCTCTGGAGTGGCCGGTCGACCGGCAATTCTTCCTTAGCGTCCAGCTGACTTCCTTCATTCAATTTTTTTTCATTTCGGCCTTTAGTCTTCTCCCTTAGACCCGTGCATGTCCTATCTTCATCACCTTTCATTGTTCAATCTTTATCTTAACCCAAAGTCACCTGAATCATTGAAAATAAGCTATTAGTGTAGCATTTTATCTCTTAAACTCAATATGCACATTTATTCACACTTAAGCCTATTCCTATCAAAATTACTACACTAATGCATCATTATAAGCATTCAACACCTCTAAAGTATAAGTAAATGGCGATGCAAACACAGATCAAATCACAACTCATCAATGCACGCTAATTGCTTATTTTAGATGAGACTTGGAGAGATAACTGAGTCTTGATTGATGAGGCTTGGGATGTGGACAAAGCCAAAGGTGTTTTGGATGCAAAGGAATCAAGAAAACTGCATTTGGAAGTTGCCGGATGAAAAAAGAAGCACCCGAGAAGAAACTAGCTCGCAAGGAGCAAAATCAGGGCCAAAAGCAAAGGAGGCCGGTCGACGTCTTCCCTAGGATAGTTGATTGGCCAAGGCCCTTGGCCTAATCAAAATGCTAAGTTTTAAGGCTGGTCTACCTCTCTTCAAGGCCAGTCCCTTGGCTGAGTGGAGAATTGCTTATTTATATAAACTTTTCAGCAAAATTAGGGGGGAATCACCCAACCTTTGAACCCCTACTTTTCAAAACACTAATCCCACTCTCACTCACCTTACACATACTCATCTAAACACATTTAGCACTTGGAATCAAGCTATTAAGAAGATCAAACACAAGGATTTGGGGCATTAGGTCTTAGATTATAACGATTTGGCTTTGGATGGAAGGGTAGCTTTTTTGTCTCTCTTTCATCCTAAGTTCATTTATGTGCAATTAGAGCTATGTAAGGTGACTATTGTTTGTATTATGGATTGATTATTACATTATTGTTATGGGAACTTCATGGATTAATATATACATGCTTTGTGCTTAGGGTTTCCAAGCCTATTTTATATATATGTCTATGTGTTTGTAGAAATGCCTCAATGAAGTTGTATATATATATATATATATATATATATATATATTGAAGTCTATTATGCTATTAACCATTTCTAAATCATTGTATAGACATGTATATGTGTTTGTGTGATGATTACAGGAATTGGGTTATGCTTACACATATGTCTATATGTGTGTTCACATGTCTAATAGCATAAATGGCTTCTCTTGCATACATATCATGTGCTATCACTTAGGTGTAATCTAAGCATGTCCATGTGTTTAGTAATAGAATAGGCCAGAATATTCTCGATTTCCATACCCTAGATGTGTATGCCTTGCACTTAAACATTAATTTCTGCTATTGTGATGACGATCGATGGTGCATAACTGATGGCTAGCCTAGGTCGACTCTCCTTTGGCTTTAAACCCAACCAGTAGGTTTCCAGGTAGGTTTATCAACCTTAGTCACTTAGGAAGCTAGTTAGTCAATTCTAAGGCCCTAGGTCATAAGAACCATGCCGTGGCTCTAAGTAGACGATACTTAGGGACGGACCCGTATCGTGTCCTAGGGAGAGATAAGGAAACTAATTAATGGATTAAATGCTAGGGTTAGATTGATCTAAGTCACCTAGAATCCTAAGTAGCTAGCCCTAATTCCTAGGTCATAAAGACCACGCCGTAGCTCTGGGAGTCGTCGCCTAGGGACAAACCCGTAATGAGGCTTAGGGTACCAATTAAGAGGTTAATTAGGAGTCTAGACAAGAGCAACCAAGTATATCCATCAAGCAACCCTAACGAGAAGTAGTAATCACCCATTTACAAGATCTAGTCACCCTAGTCCCCGAATTTCAACATTTGAATCCCTATAGATTGCTTGACTCCCCAACTTCACATATATACTGGCTTTTATTTTCTTGCCCTTAGGTTACTTTCCCAAGCTTCCCTCAATCTAAAAACCCAAAAAGATTGTAGTTTAGGGTCCCAACACATAGCTTCTTAGGGCACACATAGCTTAGGACACCACAGACATTTGGCCTCCCTATGGATTCAACCCCAGACTCGCACGCTACACTACATGTGACCTGTGCACTTTCAGGCTCTTTAGCTTGTGCTCTCAAATAGCATATTAGCTATGACAAAAATACTCCTTATAGATACCATCTCTACCATCCTTACGCCATGTCACGGGTACCAAAAACTTCCACATGTCATCACGATTCCATTCATGTAAGATTTGGAGACTTCATGTTCAATCTACCATTAAAGATCCATCATGCTTTTTTAAGCACAAGCCTTAAAATTAGCCCGTAAATGCATGGATTGTTGGTAGTAAAGTGTGCAAGTACAAGGTCGTTCTTTCTTAGAGAGGCTAACCATGTATGGCCCTAAGCTATGTGCGTCCTAGAAAGCTATGTTAGGTCCTAAATTACCAATTTTTAGGGCTTTAGATTGAATGGAGCTCGAGGAAAATTAAATCTAAATTAAAAACAAGAAAACTAAAGTTTGGGAGTGTGGAGATGGTGGTGGAGTCAAGCTATCTAAAGGAGTCAAACAATGGAATGGGGGATTAAGGCGATCTTCACTTGCTTATGGGCCACTACTACACTTTTGATTAGGGCTTTTTGATGGGTTTTTGAGAGTGGTCTTGGCTAAAGTCCTAAATAACTATGTTATTATCCCCTAGGCCTCAGTGTGAGTCTATCCCTCGATCGGTTGCCCCTAGAGTCCAGCGTGGTCCTTATGACCTAGTGTTTTCGAGCTAATTACCTAGGGTTCTAGGTGATGTTGAATAATCATACCCTAGTGTCTAAACCATTGGTTGGGTTTAAAGCCAAGACATAGTCTATCTAACGTCAATTAAACTAAGCTAGAAGCTTATTTGCTGGGTTTAAAGCTAAAGGAAACTCAAGTAAGCCTAATCATTAGTCGCACACCATCAATCAATACATCACAATAGCAGGTCAAGGTTTAAAGCACATATCAATACATGTTCCTATCAATACATGTTCTTAAGTATGGCATTCGTGAATACATAACTTCCAACTACTATAAGAACCAACATGTATTATATTGAAACATGCTTCGCTATTTAGGCATATAAACACACACATACACATGTATGAATACATTACCCACTCTGTAGATACTTCACATAAACATATAGACACTCAAATAAGGATATGCAAGTGATTAAAAGCAAGCATTACTTTATATATGCTATTTCATTAAGACATATCATCAAACGAATAGACATGTAAGAAGATAGCCATTGAAAACCCAAAAAACAAAGCATACATATATATATATATATATATATAACCATCAAAAACCCCTTACAAGATTTTAATAAATCACCCCATAAAATAAGTGTTAATCACTGATTAAATCTCTACTCAACCATAGAGGAAACTAAGAAGAAAAGGAGAAAGAGAATCTTCCCTTCCATCCTTAGCTTTTTCTTTACAAATCTTGCTTCAATCTTCAAATCCTAGTGTTTGATCCCAAAGATTAGCTTAATTCTAAGTGTAAACGTTTGTGGATGAGTGTGAGATACGTGAGTGATGGAATTAGGATTTAAGAAGTGGGTGTGAAAGATGAGGTTCAAAGTTGTGAAAAAGGGGCCTAAAATGGGCTTAAATAGCCACATTCACACACTATCAGTAAACCAAGCTAGTTGACTCTGCTTGAAGCATGCTCAACCATCTAGAAAAAGTTTTTGACTAGTTGTAGCAGCCAACCAAGGTGGTTGACCGCCTTCTTGAGCTTGGTCAATCACCTAGCTCCTTTTATGCTCAAAACTCCTCCGTTTTGCATCGTATCACTCTAGTAGTTTTTAGGGCCTATAAAACTTGTTCCAGATCATCTAATCTTCAATGAACTTCTTTTAGATTTCTTCATTTAAGCTCCAACATCTTTAACTTCACCTAAAATGCACCTAAGACAAGAAATTAGTGCGCATTAGTGTAGCATTTATGCTCTAAGCTCAACTATGGACATTTAAATCCTGCTATGCTCAAGTATGGTCTAAATGCTATATTAATACACCTAATAGAGCACAAATCACCTCAAAACAAATACAGAAATGTAATGCATAAGCACATACAAAACCAAACATCAAGACCCCAAACTTTTTCCTTGCATGTCCTCAAGCAAGACCAAACCTAAGTTCATCTCTAAATTGCTAAAAAGGGCAGCGAAAGGTATGGGATTGCCATCTTTTTTAGTCCAAGGGACTATGAAGCCTTTCATAAAAGGGATCTCCAAGCCTTTTTTGGATCCTTTTCTCAAGCATAAGGGTCCTCGCACTTCACGAGAACTTATTAAGTAGCTAGAACCACCACAAATCTAGGATTCTAACTTGTACTCGAGATGTCGATACATCATGCATTCTTCAACTAACATGGCTTTCTAACATGCACTTAGCCCTAAATATACAAGGAAAGGAATATACATCATAATGCTCATAATTGACTAAGAGCCTTATTCACAATATACTAAAGAACAAAAGAGATACTTGTGTAAAGTTGACATTATGTCACTTGACACTTATTCAATACTTTACTTTTTCATCTTTTTCTTGCCTTTTTGGATTTTTCTATTTCTTAAAATTTTTTCCACTTTTTTCATTTTTTTGCACTTTTTCATTTTTTTCTTTTTTTTCAAGTACATAACATAAAAAAAAAAGAAAAGAAAAAGAAAAGACTAAGACACACTAAAAGAACTAATCAAGGAAGGGGCACTCATATTAAAAGCCGTATAAAAATACTGTTTCAAAAGGATTCTCTTCAGTGTCTTGGTTCTCTTGCCACTCCATTCCCTTCCCACAATACAACCTCATCCTCTTTGATCAATTAAGCTAATAACAAGAGCCAACACTCTAATCAATGTTGAGATAAATGACTCTAGATGCACAAAAATTGAAAAAAGTTACCATTTTTGTGAAAATTAATGCAAATCTACCTTAATGAAGCATAAAACACAAAAACCAAACTCCCACACCTCTAAACCTAAACTTTGCTTGTCTTTAAGCAAAAAAAACAAGATCACATAACAAGAAAGTGAACATCACAAACATGGGAACAAACGAAGAAAGAACAGCTACAACCTTGTGTACCTTTGAAGTCAACAAATGCCAATGAGTAATTAATCATCTACTAACCCTATTTATTAACAAGCCAAAACACTTACGACACACAAGATTAGTAGCATTACCATGCAAGCTTGCATTGGCATCAACATATGATAAATAAGATGCATTCAAAATGGGAAATAATAGAGATAGGGATCAACACTTGAAAAACCTAAGAAAAACAAATGAATGAAAAGTAAAAGAAAAGAACAAAAATAGCAAAAATGATATAGGTTGCTTCCTAGCAGCGCTAAAATGATGCCGTCAGCCAGGCCCTCTCATCTCAATAAAATTTCTAGGGTGCCTGCTAATAGCACTAGGTTTTATGCCCCTAGCCTGGCAGTAATGTTAAGGCCAACGATGCTTGCAGTTTTAGGTCTCCTCTCAGGCTTATCAACTAATTAAAGGGTAACGTGTATAGGTGACAAGTCTTCTAGACCTAGCTACTGGTAGACTGAGTAGGGAATGAGATTCATGCTGGATCTTAAGTCTTGTAAGGCATGATCAATCTGGATCAATTAGTTCCTACAAGGATTGATAAAAGCTCCAGGGTCACTCCTCTTGGCCACGTAAAGTTTCAACTGAAAAGATGAAATGATTTTTCATCATCTCGATTGAACTAATGAGCCTTCCAATATTGGGAGGCTCATTACTTCAACTAGTCCCCATGTTTCTCGAATGAATCTCTTAGTCATTAAAAAGATTGCCCAAAAACGGTATATAAGGCGTACCTAGTAAAACTTACAAGTAAAACAAATAAAAAGATGGTGACTAGGGTTACTATTTCTATTATTATATATGTAATTTCAAGATCCCAATGGATCTATCATAAGATCATTTATTTACAATGGTTCTTATCTTCCCCGTGAGTTTTACCTTCTAAGGCATGAACAAGGCTCTACGCTTTCCCTTGCAAAGATCATTTAAGAACTTAGAGTAGGGAGGAATAGAGCGGACGACATCTATCAAAGGAAGATTAACCTTACGGTCCTTTGAATGCTCTAGAACTTCGAGAAATCTAGTATCCTTACTAAGTGAAGGCCTCTCAAAAGCAGATGGATAAGAAACTCTAGGCTCAACACCAACAGACTTATGGGAATCATCAATAGGCTCCTTTCCTCCCAATGTGAGCAGGAAGTACTATACTTACCATGGTCTCTCGTGGGCTCAACTCACTCTACAAGTCTTTCTCTATGATCTGTCTTTTATAGGGCTGCTATCAGGGTCTCTAAACTCAAAGTGACCATTAGGTGCAGGCACTACATAGTCAATGCCTATCCTATTGTCCATTACCCTACCGCTCCTAAGAGTTGTGACGGCCTTAGCCTGGGCCTGAAGGGGATAAGTGGTATCAGTAGAGGAATAGGACTGAACTCTAGAGTTCACTTCTAGTTGAGAAGGCAACTTCTAGGGATCTCTAGTGCTTAAATAACTGGCAATCTACCCTAACTGTGCCTCGAATCTAGCAATCTACTGCCTATAGCTAGCTAGCTCTTGCCTATTATCTGCTATCTCCTGCTCCTGACTAGCTAAAGCCTACTACTGATTTTGAATGAATTGCATCAACTTTATTACATCATTGCTCGGGAACTGGCCATCAGAGAGAGAAGGGAGTGCCTGGGGCTGAGGAACACTAGTGAGCCTATGTTGATTTATATGTTAAAACCTTGAAGGCATAGCAGGACGTTGTCTCTGTTGGAGTGGTACTTGGGGATGAGAAGAAGAAGATTCATGTTGACCTTCTCTCTATGAGAATTTTGGGTTGTTCCTCAAACTCGAATTATACGTGTTCAATTATGGATTGTACTTATGAGAATAACCTTGGGTAGCACACACTTGCTCCTGCATGAACTTGCGAAACTGGGGTGCTAGAGGACAAGCTACGGTATGGTGAGTGGACTCGGAACATAAAGCACACACTTCAACTACTGAAGAGGTGGGGAATGAACCTATGAAACTAGTCCTATGACCATAAGAAGAAAGAGAAAAAGAAATGAATTCGTCTAACTTATTAATCAAGGCCTCTACCTTTGTGGGCAAATCTAAAGAAACTTCTACCTCATGAACACCTTTTCTATTTAGTCCCTAACTAAACTTATATATAGCCAAATTTCTATGGTCAAGAAATCCATTTTCTTTCATGTCTCACTCACTTTGAAATTATAGAATCCATCACCAGAGGCAACATTGACCATCATCTTATTTTGATTGTTCAAACCTTGAAAGAAATACTGAAGTAGGTCATGATTACCATAACCGTAATGGGGACACTGTCTAAGAAGGTCATTGAACCTCTCCAAAGCTTCACGAAAGGACTCTAGGTCATGTTAGGAAAAAGTCATAATGGCAGCCTTAAGGTTAGCCGTCTTGGCCATGGGAAAGAATTTTTGGTAGAGCCTAGATTGAAGCTTGCCCTATGATATGATACAACCACTAATTACAAAATGAACCTAAGACTTAGCCTTATCATTAAGGGTAAACAAAAATAATCTAAGACGAATGACCTCTTAAGACACATTGGGGACATGACGGGTAGAACTCATCTCAACAAAATTGGTAATGGGGTCTAAGGGACTCTTGTTGCTCCTCCTATAGAAAGAAGGGAGCATAGCCAACATGTTAGGCTTGATCTTAAAATTTTCTTCACTCAACCTTAGAATATTAATAGCCAAAGTAGGCTCAAAGGCATTAGGGAGGAAGAATTCCCTAAGTGTTAGCTCATCGTCCATGGTGGTTTGGTCTAAGGGGCTCTTATTTAAAATGATCTTGGGCTTGATGCCCATGGTGATCATGTGGTGAAATGAGATTCATTAGGGGAATAGAAGGGATAGGAAGATTATTTGGATTGTCCATCTCCTTAAGAAAATCTCTTAAATTGCTAAGGTATCATGCAATCCTATCGAGTTCGGGATTAAATGGAATAAAGGGATTCCTAGGGGATCTCGTACCAATCGTGCAACACTATCCTAACTCTAAGCACATCAACCTTGAAACTTCAATATTAACCTAAATCTACAGCAACAAAACCACAAACCTATGGGTTCACTGAAAACAAAAAGCTAAAGCAAAATAAGAAAGCCAAACAAACAAGCTATGCTGAGCACGAAAAGCAAATACAAAAAGCTCAAAGAAACTAAACGTGAAGCAAGATAAACAACTACTAAAGCAAGCTAAAAAAAATCAAAACAAACAAAAGAGAAACTACTAAAATACATAAGCAAAGAACACAAACCACTATGCCTCCTCAATAACGGGGCCAAAAAGTTAGTGTGTCTCTAGTGCACAAGCCCTAAAAGATCCGTGAGCTCACAGATTGATGCAATATAGTGTGTGCAAGTATAGTTGTCGAACCATAGAAAGGCTAATGTGCAGAAAGAATCCTATTCATGTGTGCTTTAAAAGATGCCTAAAAAGAAACCCAAATTACGTAGTTTTTTGTACTTTTTGGATTATAGGAAACTAAACAAAGGAAAGAGAAACTACACTATGAGATTCAGAATAGGAAAATGGGAATCGAGCTAGTCTTAAAGGGATTTAACCAATGGAAAGGTGTTAGGGTGACTTATGCTTACTAGTAGGTGATTCTCAACTTGTATGCTATGGGATTACGGGAATTGGCTTGTCTATGTGCTACTTTAATACTAGGTCACTAGCTAGCATCTTAATTAAACCCTAAGACTCGATGTGGGTCGGTCCCTAAACGTGCACACTTAGAGCTACGGCGTAGTTCTTATGTACCTAAGGCCATATGAGGGACTCGAAAGCTACCTAGGTGTCCTAGAAAGATCCTATCCAAAATCCTAACCATTGGTTGGATTTAAAACCAAGAGCTAAGGTTACTAAGGCTAACTAAACCCTACACAAACTCTTATTAGCTGGATTAAAGCTAAAGAATCTCAAACTAGGCTAGTTCTAACTTGTGCACCATCGTTCTAGATACACTATAGCCGGTTGATGCCTAATAACTACAATCCTATATGATCTGGGGGAAGGTATTCTGAATATGTCGACCTATTCACCACCAAAACATTACCATGTTTGATTGATGTATTGGTCTTATGTGTGCATGTGAATTGCATGTCTATACTTGTTTTGAAGTGTTTTGTACTTCATTTGATGTATTCGTATTGCATTTCGGTCATACTTATACATATTAGGGTTTACATGTTCATAGTTGAACTTAGGACTTAAATGCTACACTAATGTGCATTTGTTGCTTATTTTAGGTAAGATTCAAAGAGATGATTAGATTTAGATGGTTGGTATTTGGGATGTGGATTAAAGACAAATGTGTTCAGGGCTTAAACAAGGCATGAAAGATGCACTTGAAAGTAGTCGGGCAAAGGAAGGAACAATTGAGGTAAAACCAAGTGCAACCAGAGTTAAATTTAGAACTTGCAATGAAAAAAGAACATGGACAAATTTTGGACATGTTTTAGGGTGTAAAAGATGGCTTGTGAAGATCCCCAAAAGTGATACGAAGTCATAGAAAAAATGGTGCACGAATCGAAGCCAAAACGAGCAAGATGTGAACATTTTAGAGCCAAGACTGGTTGACCTATCAAGGCCGGTCGACTAGCTAGGTCAATCGGCTAGATTAGAATCCAAGCCAATTTAGGCTAGTTAACTTAGCCACAAAGCTGGTCGACCGGCTTGTCCCTCGGCCCTACGCGTTGATAGCTCTATTTAAGCCATTTTTTAGCAAATTTTGAGGGAGAACACCAACCAATTCACACACCTATTTCCCTAAACCCAAAATCCACCAAAAACCACCTCACACACTCAGTTCTAATCACATTTAACACTTGGAATCAAGGACCCAAGAGGATTAAACACTAGGATTTGGGCATAGCTTATGGATTGTAAAGCTTGGCTATGGATAGAAGGGTATCTCTATTTTATCCTAAGTCTAATTATGTTTGGTTAAAGCTATGTAGGGTGATTATTCTTGTATTTATGGATTAGTTACTACTCTTTTGTAATAGGTACTTGATGGATTTATGTATATATGCTTTGTGCTTTGGGTTTCAAAGGCCATTTTACATACAAGTCTATGTGTTTGTTGAAATGCCTCAATGAAGTCGCATATATATTAAAGCCTATTATGCTAGTAGCCATCTCTAAATCATTATACTAGCATGTCTATGTGTTTGTGTGTTGATTACATGAATTGGGTAGGCTAATATACATGTCTATGTGTATGCTTGGCATACTTAATAGCATAAATAGCTTTTATGGCATACATGTCAGGTGTTATTGCTTAAACTGGTGTAATCTAAGCTTGTCTATGAACTTAGTAGTAGAATACTCCAGAATATTCTCAAATGCTATGCCCTAGATGTGTATTCTTTGTGCTCAAATGTTAATACCCACTATTTTGATGATGATCAGTGGTGCATAACTAATGGCTAGCCTAGGTCGAGTCTCTCTTAGCTTTAAATCCAGTTAATGAGTTTCATCGTAGGTTATTTGACCTTAGACAGACTATGTCATGGCTTTAAATCCCAGCCAATGGTTTAGATACTAGGGTTAGATCAAACTAAGTCACCTAGAATCCTAACTAGCTAGCCCTATAGCCATAAGTCATAAAGACCACGCTGTAGCTCTAAGTCGATCGATGCCTAAGGATGGATCCGCCTTAAGTCTTTGGGTGTAATTAGGAGGTTAATTAGGAGTGTAGATGAGAGCCACCAAGTTTACTCCATCAAGCAACCCTAACAAGAACTAGTAATCACTTATTTACAAGACGCAATCACCCTATTCCCTATTTCCATGTGTTAGATTTCCCTTAGATTGCTTGATTTCCCTATCCACACACACACACATACCTCTTTTATTTCCTTGTCCTTAGCTTAGATTTATCTTTTCCAAGCTCCCCTTAAACCAAAAACCCAAAAATATCATAGTTTAGGGACCCAACAAGTAGCCTTTTAAGACGCACATAGCTTGGGATACTACTCATGTTAGACCCCCTAGTGGATTTGACCTCACACTTGTCCACACCGTACTACACAAGACCCATGCACTTGTAGGCAATTTAGGCTTATGCCGCAAGATAGTGATCAAGTTCTCAGCGCCATTGCTGGGAAGGCAACGATTGTTTGGTTTCTTTGTTTTTGTGTGTCTTAGCTTGTTACATGTTCTTTTGTCTTTTCTTTTAATGTGTTCTTTATTTTGATTAATAAAAAAAATAAAAAATAAAAATTTTGTTGAGCATTGTGAAGAGGATACTCGTGCTTTGTTGAGAATGAGTGATCTAATTACTTATTGGTGGTCTTCAGTATCCTCTTCCCTATCACTTGAACATGTTCCTTTTGTATGTTGCTTGTGTGGAAGTTTTACGCATCCTAACATTTTCTGTCCCCATGAGAATTGCCCATCTAGGCCTAGTGCTACTTATAAGCCCCATAGTTATGCATCATCTCATACATCTTCATTTAGAAATCATGACTATAGGGACGCCTATTCTTATTATTGCAATCATTATGGAAGCCATGCTTATTTTTCTAGTGCTTGTCCCACCTTCCACCCTTATTCTCGATTACATGCAATGCTTTATGCCCGTAGAAATCATATGTCCATGCATGCATCCTCATCTTATCATTGTGATTTTAGGGAGCAATATCATGCATTTTCATAATAGGGTCAAGATGACTTCATTCAGTACACATCCTTGCATTGAGAGTTCATCCTTCACACCATCTTTTCCGACCTACCCATATTTCGAGTCCTATAATGGTTGTGCTTATAGTGATCCCAATCAAGATGTTTACCATTTTCACTCGATCGAATCCTTTTCTGTTATGTCTATACTCTCTGACCAATTACATCAAATGCTTAAGCAATCCCAATCTTTCCTCCGATCTAATCAAGAGGAACTAGAGAGTTTGAACCGAGACACCAAATTTCTAGGTGAGCACTTGAAGAGAATGGTTGAGAGTGTGCAACTTATTAGTAAGAATGCTGAGCTACCTTTAGATCGAGTTAAAGGGATAGAAATAAGACTTAACCATGAGGTGATTGAAGGTGAAAAAGATTTTGTAGTGGAGAGAAAACTAGAAAGAAAGGTTGATGGAGAGATAACATCTTGTAGTAAGGATGAGGATGAGCTTGATGATAGTTTGGTTCTTGATGATTCTTATGGATATGTTTTAGAGCAAATAGTACCCTATTCTCCTAAGCTTTCAACATTCTCGATTGAGTTACATGAGCCTATCTTTTCTTCTCATCCCACACTTCACATGCACTTAGAGGTTGAGTCTCATGATCATAGCACTCATTTGCATTCTGAGTCCTCATTTAGGGAGTTTAGGGTATACACCTCCCTTGAGCATTCATGCATCTATGGCCCAAATCCTTTGAGTCCCTATTGTCCCCTCCATATGTGCCTACCTCGTATTGAGAGCATAATGGTAAGATGACACCCACTAATGATGAATGTATTGTTGAATTTAAAGAGATTTTCACTAGTGAAGGTTTAGAGTCATCCGTTAGGGACAACAAGACGTCAATTTTGAAGGTTTTAGATGACAAGTCTCTTGGAGTTAAGAATCATTGTGTTGAGGCAAGTAGCAACTTTAAGAAGACACATAAGAAAGAAATTGGTGTGTTTGGAAGATTAATCTATGGGTCTTTTTGGATGTTTGATGAATCATTGATAGAAATAGAGCCCATTAAGATCGAGTCCACCCCCATAAGGAGTTAGAGTGACCTAGGCTTAATCATGCTATATCTCATGGAGAAGAAGAGTGTAGTACGTCCACTTCCCTAATCGTTGCTCCTTCTTCTCTGAGTGTTACTCCTACTGCCCTTTTCCATTGTGTTGAGCCTCCTTATTTGGAGCTCAAGTTTGTGCCTTCTAGTTTAGAAAACTTTCTTCTAGGGTTAAAAAGCACTTCTCCCATGTTGCATATAATAACCTTTATTTGACCTATAGGGAGGGCATGTTCCAGGTCTTTGATTACGAGAAGAAGTTGATGGGGTGGTTAATTAAAGAGTGAGTGAGGCATGATCATCCACGATTGTACATGACACCTTCCACATGTGCGCACGTATTTTCATTTGATGATTCTGGGTGGGATATTGAAAAGGGGTGCATCGTGCACTCTTTGTCCCATTTTATGATGCATGACCCTTTTCTTTCTACTACTTGTGCTTGGTTGAATATCTAGAAATTTGTGCCTCTTAACTTTAAATGTGTAAGGCTCTAACATTGGCGGCCAGCTAGAGCCCTTGAATCCAGCACTACTAGAAGGCACTCTAGACATGTTTATATTCCATTTACTTTCCTTGCTTTTCCTTTTCTTTTATTTGCTTTTAGGATTATCGTTCTTTGATTTTCGTTTTTCTTTTAGTTTTCTTTCTTTTTGACCTTCCCAAGTTTTGACCCTCTTTATCGTTTCCTATTTTTATACACCTTATTTATCATTTGTTGATGCTAGTGCAAGCTCGCATGGCAACGCTACTAATCGTGTGCTTTGAGTGTTTGACATTTGTTGAGAAATAGGGATTAGTAGTTGTATCATTATCCACTGGCATCAGAGAGCTTCAAAGAACCCAAGGTTGTTTCTATCCTTTCCTCACTTGTCCCTTATATTTACCCTATCCCCATCACCCTTGCTTGCTTTATGTTGCCTATTTGCTTGTTGAGTAATATTGTTCTATTTGCTTAAGGACAAGCAAAGTTTAAGTTTGGTGGTGTGGGAATTTGGTTTCATTGATATATATATATATATATATATATATATATATATATATTTTTTTTTTTTTGATTTGGTATTAGGGTGAATATGTATTCGGTGCTTGAAATGGTGAAAACTGTTTGATTTTTATGCATATAGAGTTGTTTATCTTTAGTTGATTGGAATGTTGGCTCTTGTGATTGACTTAATTGATTAGTGGACATAGAGTTGTATTGTGGGGTGTGAATGAAGTGGAGGGACAACCGAGACTTGGTAGAGATGCCTTTGAAAGTTATGATATGAGTGTACCTTGCAGCTACCCCATGGCCTGGTTGGAAAAAGTGTTGGAAAAAGTGTTGAAAAAAGGGTTTTTCATATGGGTGTCCTTTCCTTGACTGGTTCTTTTTTATGTACCTTAGCCTTTCTTTTTCTTTTCTTTTTGCTCATGTTATTCATTGATGAAAAATCCAAAAAAAAAATGAAAAAATAGCTTGAAAAAGCCAAAAAAATTGAAAAAAATGTGAAAAAGCCAAAAGGCAACAAAAACATGAAAAAGTGAAGCACGTTGGATAAATGCGTAAGTGACATAATGTCAACTTAGCACAAGTTATCATTTTGTTCTTTTGATGTGTTGTGAATAAGGCTCTTATGTTCTTTATAAGCCATTATGATTGTACATTCTTCTTTCTCCTCGTATCTTTAAGGCTATGTGTACCTTGGTAAGGCCATGTTAGTTGAGGGGCACGAAGTATCAACATCTCGTAGCATGCGTAAGACTCTCGGGATTGTGGTGATATAGCTACTAGGAAATTTCTAGGAGGTACGAGACCCCTTATGAGTAAGGGAAGGACCTCTTAAGGCTTGGGGACCTCTATATGAGAGGAACGACCCCTTCATACTCCTTAGACTCTCCTTGATAGCAAATCAATCCTCAAGGCAACCCTCTTTACCCACTTTGAGATAGAGTTAAGTTTGGGCTTGCTTAGAGAAAAGCAAGGAAAAGGTTTACGAGTGTTGATGTATTGGTGTTGTGTGTGTTTGTGCATTGCATGTGTATACTTGTTTTGAGGTGTTTTGTACTTCATTCGGTGTATTAGTATAGCATTTAGGTCATACTCTTTTACATGTTCATAGTTGAACTTAAGACTTAAATGCTACATTAATGCCCGTTTATTGCTTGTTTTAGGTGAGGTTCGAAGAGATAATTGAACTTTGATTGATGGTATTTGGGTTGCGAATTAAAGACAAAGGTGTTCGAGGCTTAAACAAGGCTTGGAAGATACAATTGGAAGTGCTTGTGCGAGGGAATGAGCGACTGAGATGAAGCCATAGACAACTAAAAATTAACATGGACAAATTTTGGACATGTTCTAGGATGAAAAAATGGCTTGGGAGATCCCCAAAAGCGATACGAAGCCATAGAAAAAAAAAGTGCACGAATCGAAGCCAAAATAAGCAAGATATGAACATTTTACTATCAATACGGGTCAACATCCTATCCAGTTGACCGGCCAGATTAGAATCTGGGCCAATTTAAACTGGTTGACTTAGCCACAAAGCTGGTCAACCGGCTGGTCCCCTAACCCTGCACGTTGACAACTCTATTTAAGCCATTTTTCAACAACTTTTGAGAGAGAACACCAATCAATTCACACACGTATTTTCCTAAACCCAAAAACCACCTCATATACTCACATCTAAACACATTTAACATTTGGAATTAAGGATCCAAGAGGATTAAATTAGAATCTGGGCCAATTTAAATCGGTTGACTTAGCCACAAAGCTGGTCAACCGGCTGGTCCCCCAACCCTGCACGTTGACAACTCTATTTAAGCCATTTTTCAACAACTTTTGAGAGAGAACATCAATCAATTCACACACCCATTTTCCTAAACCCAAAAACCACCTCACATACTCACTTCTAAACACATTTAACATTTGGAATCAAGGATCCAAGAGGATTAAACACTAGGATTTGGGCATAGCTCATAGATTGTAAAGCTTGGCTATGGATAGAAGGGTATCTCTCTCTTATCTTAAGTCTAATTACGTTTAATTAGAGCTATATAGGGTGATTATTCTTGTATTTATGGATTGATTACTACTCTTTTGTAATGGGTACTTGATGGATTTATATATTTGTGCTTTGTGCTACAGGTTTCAAAGGCCATTTTACATACAAGTCTATATGTTTGTTGAAATTAGGTTGTTTTTGATGTGTTGTGTTTTTGTATGTGTTTGCATTGTTATCTACCTACGTTTAAGTGGTGTTAAGTGTTCATAAAGATGCATTAGTGTAGTGCTTATGATAAGAATAGACTTAAGCATAAACAATTGTGCATATTGAGTTTAAGAGAAAAATTGCTACACTAATTGCTTGTTTTTAATGATATAGGTGAACTTTGGGTTAAGATCGAGATTGGATGTCGATGGATGATGAAGATGAGAGATGCAAAAATCAAAGAGAGAAGACCGGAGGCCAAAAAGATAAAGAATGGAGAAAGAAAGACAGCTGGACGACTTAGAATAGGAGCCGGTAGACTGACTAGGTCGACCGGCCACTCCAGAGAGGTGCTCAAACTAGCCGAACGACTACACCTCTAGAGTCGGTTGGCCGGCCAATCCAGAGTACATCACCAAAAAGCCAATCGAGCTAAGAGGAAAAGTCTGTCAACTAGCTAGGTCGACTGGTAGTGCGTAAAGAGCTGATATAAAAGCCCAATTTTCAGGCTTAAAAAGGGGAATCTTTGACAATTCTTGAAGAGGATCTTAACATACCCATCACATACACACGCACTTAACCCTAGTCTTCACCCACATCACACACACTCTCTCACACATTTCATCACCTTGAAGCAAGAGGATTTAGAGGGTTTCAAACATTTGGAATCAAGTTTGCTCAAGAGTTTTGTTCAAGATTAGCTAGGATGAAAGGGAAGCTTCGTAATCTCTCTTTCATTGAATTTCCCATTATGATTGAGTAGACTTATCTAGGGTGATTTAGCTTATGTAATGGTTAACTATATACTCTTGGCTTTAAATCTAGCTAATGGCATAGGTACTAGGGTAGGCTCATTGTAAGTCACCTAGGAAACTAATTGGTCACTTTTAAGGCCCTTGGTCATGAGAACCAGCTCTAGGAGGTGCCGCCTAGGGACGGACCCACACCGAGTCCTAGGGGGAAATTAAGACACTAATTTAGCAACCTAGTTAAGAGCAATTAATAAAGTAAGCCATCATTCTTTAACCCCATAGCATTTGCGTATAGAATTACCCATTCATAAGTTGAAGTCACCCTAACACCTTTCTATTTGTTAGTTCCTTTAAATTAGCTTGTCCTCCACTTTCCATTCTTATAGTTTAGTTTAATTTTCTTTAGTTAGAGCTCCCGACCATTCAAAACCCCAAAAATAGATAGTTTAGGTTTCTTTTTAGGCATACTCTAAAACACACACATAGAATCCATCTCACAACATAGCCTTTATGTGGAATTGACCCCACATTTGCATACACTTTACTACATCAATTCGTGCACTTGTGGGTCTTTAGAGCTTGCACTTAAAGGACGACGATCAAGTTCTTGGCGCTGTTGCCGGGAAGGCACGGTGGTTTGCATTCTTTGTTTGTGTGTTTTGGTAGTTGCTTTACTTGTTTTCTTGCTTTTCCTTTATAGTTTGTTCAGTTTTTGCTTATCTTGTTTATTATTTATATTATCTTGCTTTAGTTCTTGTTTATCTATTTCAGCTTTTGTTTTTGGTTTTAGTAGACTTTCTAGGATTATGGTTTATTTGTTGTAGTTTTAGGAATATTGAAGCTTTCGAGGGTTGAAGTGACCAGAGTTAGGATAGTTTGTGCCTGCTTGGTAGAAGATCCCTTAGAATTCCCCTAGTTCCTCTTAATCCCAAACTCGATAGAATTGCAAGACATTTTAGGAATTTAGGAGATTTTCTTGAAGAGATGGTCGATCCCAATCATCCTCCTAATCCTCCCATTCCCTCAATGAATCTGATTCCACCTCATGATTACCGTGGGCATCAAGCCCAAGATCATTTTAGATGAGAACCTCATAGACCAGATCTACCTATAGATGAAGAACCCACTTGTAGGCAATTCTTTCTCCCTAAAGCCTTTGAGCCTAATTTGGTTATTCAAATTTCGGGTTTGAGGGAGACAAACTTCGAGATTAAGCCTAATATGTTGGCCATGCTTCCTTTCTTTTATGGGAGAAGTAATGAGAATCCTTTAGAACATATTACTGATTTTGTTGAGATAAGTTCCACTCCCTATGTCCCCAGTGTCTCCCAAGAGGTCATACGTCTAAGATTGTTTCCTTTCTCACTTAAGGATAAGGCTAGAGCTTGGTTGCACTCCTTACCTATTGGTTGCATTACTACATGGGTTAAGTTTCAATCTAAGTTCTTTCAAAAATTTTATCCCATGGCCAAGACGGCCAACCTTAGGACTGCCATTATGACTTTCTTCCAACATGACCTAGAATCCTTTAATGACGCTTGAGAGAGGTTCAAGGATCTTCTTAGACAATGTCTACACCACGGGTATGGCAATCATGTCCTATTGCAATATTTCTTTCGAGGTTTACGTGAACAAAATAGGATGATGGTCAATGCCGCCTCCGATGGTGGCTTCTATCTTTTGAGACCGACTGAGGCATGGGAGAAAATAGAGTTGATGGTAAAAAATTCTTTCCAAAATTTTGTTGTGGAAACATCTAGTCGAGGAGGTAATAGGAAAAGTGTTAATGAGGTTAGAGTTTCTTTAGATTTACCCACTAAGGTAGAAGCTTTGACGAATAAGCTAGATCAATTTATTTCGTTATCTCTTTCATCCCAATGTTACAGGACAAGTTCTATACGTTCTTGCTCTGCCCTTTTAGTTGTTGAGGTTTATGCATTGTGTTCCAAGTCATCTCATGAGACCATCGCTTGCCCTTTAGCATTCCAATTTCCTGAATTAATGAAAAAGCAAGTGTATGCTACTTAAGGTTACTCTCATGACTATAATCCATACTCGAACACATACAATCCAGGTTGGAGGGACAACCCAAAATTTTCTTAGAGACAAGGCCAACATAAGTCTAGTTCATATCCTTAGGTTCTACCTCAGCAGCAACCTCGTCCTCAATATCTCCCAGGTTTCTATCATCTTAATCAGCCCCGTCTCACTAGCGCTTCTCAACCTTAGGCTTTACCTACTCTTTCTAGCAGTCAGCCTACTAATGATGATAGGATTGAGTAGATGTTTCAGTTGATGCAGCAGGAGTTAGCCAGTTGTAGACGGCAGATAAAGAATTATCAGTCTAGGGTAAATGCCCAGTTAGGACAGCTGCCACGTAGATGAGTGCTAGAGACCCCAGGGAAATTGCCTTCTCAACAGAAAGTGAACCCTAGAGTCCAGTCCTATTCCTCCACCAATACCACTTATACCCCTCAGGCCTAGACTAAGGCCGTCACCACTCTTAGGAGAGGTAGGGTAGTGGATAATAGGGTAGGAGTTGACTTTGTAGTGCCTACACCTAGTGGTCTTTTCAAGTCTAGAAAGTCACATAGTATTCCTATTGAGAGGGATTCTAGAGAGGGTCCTGTTGAGAGAGTTGAGCCTACTAGAGCCCATGGAGAGAGTAGTACTTCCCGCCCTCTTCGGGCGAAAAAGGAGCCTATTGATGACTCTTATGTGTGTAAAGATATTGCACCTAGAGTTCCTTTCCTATTCGCCTTAGAGAGGCCTACACCTAATGAGGATTCTAGGTTTTTCAAGGTTTTAGAGCATCTTAAGGACCTTAAGGTCAATCTTCCTTTGATAGATGCGATCCTTTCCATCCCCTCCTATTCTAAATTCTTTAAGGATCTTTTAACAAGGAAGCGTAGGTCATTGAACATTCCTAAGAAGGTGAGGCTTACAGAGAAAATGAGTAGTATTTGCACTTTGGGCCTTCCGACCAAAATGAGTAACCTCGAACCTTTCACCATTCCTTGTAGGATTAGAAAGACCCAGATTGATCATGCCTTGTTGGATTTAGGGTCCAGTCTAAATCTCATCCCCTACTTCCTCTATCAGCAGCTAGGTCTAGTTGAATTGTCCCTTACACATGTTACTTTTCAACTAGCTGATAGGTCTGAGCATAGACTTAGGGGGTGTGATAAAGGATGTTGTGGTCTAGTAGATGAATTTGTATATCCTGTTCACTTCATAGTGTTAGATATGGATTCGGGACATGACTCTAGATATTCTACCCCCATTCTACTAGGTCGCCCCTTTTTTGCCACTATCGATGCCATTATCCATTATAGGTCGGGGTTATTAGAGATGAAATTTGGGAAATTGAGATCCACTGTAAAGGTTACCGAGGCAGCGAATACGGCTAGTATAGGAAAAGAAGATGGATAAGAGTGCTTTAGGATTGATGTGATTGATTTTTGTGTCAAGGACTTTGTATAGAGAAGTATGACCGATAGAGGAGATTTGATAAATTTTGGGTTGATGTCTAGCTTTAATTTAGATACCTTGGAGCAGAAATGTGTTACTTTTACTTCCTTGATTGAGAGCCCTTTGATTGATAAGTCACTTGAGGTTAATCCTTTTAGTCTTGATTCTAGTGATGTCCCTATTGATGATGATATTGAGGTTGAGTCCCCCTTGGTTGAGTCCAGCCCTTCTTTAGAGCTCAAACCTCTTCTCGATCGTTTCAAGTATGCATTCCTAGGCCTTAGTGAGACCCTTCCGGTCATCATAGCTTCTGATCTTTCAAGTGAGCATGAGGAGCGTCTCTTAGAGGTTCTTAGGAAACATAGGAAGACTATAGGGTGGAAAATTGATGATTTGAGAGGCATTGACCTTTCGGTTTGTATGTATCGTATTCATCTTGAACATGGAACTGTTCCTTCTAGGGAGATGCAAATGAGGCTAAACCCACACATGAGCGAAGTAGTTAAGAAAGAGATCATTAAGCTTTTAGATGTAGCATCATTTATTCGATCTCTAATAGTGAATGGATTAGCCTGGTCTAAGTCGTCCCTAAGAAGTCCGGGATCACGATTGCGGAGAATGAGAGAGGAGAGCTCATCCCTACACATACTCCCACTGGTTGAAGAGTTTTTATTGATTATAGGAAGCTCAACTCTAAAACTAGGAAAGATCATTTCCCATTGCTTATTCTAGATCAGATTTTAGATAAAGTAGTTGGGCATAGCTACTATTGTTTTCTAGATGGCTATTCGGGTTATAACTAGATCTTTGTGTTCCTCGAGGACTAGGAGAAGACCACCTTTACTTGTCCTCGTGGCACTTTTGCCTATAGGAGGATGCTCTTCGGTCTATGTAATGCCTCAATGACTATTCAAAGGTGTATGATGGCCATTTTTAGTGACATGATTGAGAGGCATTTAGAGATATTTATGGATGATTTCTCAGTCTTTGGAGATAGTTTTGATGAGTGCTTGAGTCAGCCCTCTTTAGTCTAAGACCAATGTGTGGACAAGAATCTAGTGTTGAGTTAGAAGAAATCCCACTTCATGCTGCAACACGGGATAGTGTTGGGTTATATAGTTTCATCTAGTGGTATTCAAGTTGATCCAGCTAAGGTAGAATTGATTGAGAAGTTGACTATTTCTAAGTGTGTCAAGGATGTTAGATTTTTTCTAGGACATGTAGGATTCTACCATTGATTCATTAAGGATTTTAACGATATTGCACGTCCTTTATTTAGGCTCCTAGCACAAGATTTCCCTTTTGACTTCGATGATGAGTGTGTCAGCGCATTCACTAGGCTTAAATCCTTATTGTCTACATTCCCGATTATCCAGCCATCTAATTATAGTCTCCCATTTCAGGTTATACGTGATGTATCTGATTATGCGATAGGAGCTATCTTAGGTCAAAGGATGGATAAGATGCCCTATGTTGTGCATTATGCTAGCAAGACTCTTGATGAAGCTCAAAAGAACTATACCACCATGGAAAAAGAGCTTCTAGTAATAGTCTTCTCCCATGACAAGTTTAGGTCATACATCATAAGGTCTGAGGTGATTGTATACATCGATCATGCAGCGTTGACCTATTTGTTAACTAAGAAAGAATCTAAGCCCCGCTTGATTAGGTGGTTGCTCCTTCTTCAAGAGTTCGATGTTGAGATCTGGGTGATATATTGTGTTTTTGTGTGTGTTTGCATTACTATTTGCCTATGATTAAGAGGTATTAAGTGCTCATAAAGATGCATTGGTGTAGTGCTTTTGATAAGAATAGACTTAAGCGTAAACAAATGTACATATTGAACTTCAGAGACAAATTGCTACACTAATTGCATGTTTTTAATGATTTAGGTGAACTTTGGGTTAAGATCGTGATTGGGCGAGGATAAGTGATGAAGATGGGAGATGTACGGGTCAAAAAGAGAATATCGGAGGCCGAAAAGACAAAGAATGGAGGAAGGAAGTCAGCCGGCCACTCCAAAGAGGTGCTAAAAATAGCTGGACGACCACTTCTCCAAAGACGGTCGAGTGGCTAGGTCGACCGGCCAGTCCAGAGAGCATTACCAAAAAGCCGGTCGAGCTAAGAGGAGAAGCCGATTGACTGGCTAGGTCGACCGACAGTTTGTAAAAAGCTGATATAAAAGCCTGATTTTCAAACTTAAAGGGGGAAATCTTTTGGCAATTCTAGGGAGGATCTTTGCACACCCTTCACACACACACTTGACCTTGGTCTTCACCCACAACACACATACACTCACACACTTTTCACCTAGTCTTGAGCTCATTTGGATTGATCAAACACTTGGATCAAAGGCTACTCAAGGATTTTGTACAAGAATTGCTAGGATGGAAGGGGAGTTTTCTATTCTCTCTTTCATCCTCTAATATATTATGTTTGAGTAGCTGTGTTTAAGGTGATGACACTTGTGTAATGGGTTGATTCTATGCTTCTATATTATGGGATTCAATGGCTTAATGTATATACATATGCTATGTTCTTCTTGTTTCAATGGCTATTGCTTAATACATGTCTAGGTGTTTGATAATATGCCTATGAGAGTTGCATATGTATAAATTGACGTCTATTTGCTGTTAAACACCTCTAATCCATTCTATAATCATGTCTAGGGTTTATGTGTGAATCTTTCGAAGTGGGTATTGCTTATATTCATGTCCATGTGTATGTTTGCATGCCTTGTAGTGAACATGACCTCAATATTGCATACATGTTGGTTCAATCGTGTTTGCAATGGTGTAATCTGAGCATGACGATGTTTGGTAGTCGAATAGATCACTTTATTCGTGAACACTTTGGCCTAGAACATGGATGAATGCATTAATAGGTTAAATCCTGCTATTGTGACCCTAGAATGACGAAGCATAATTAAAGGCTAGTCTAAATCAAGTCTCTTTTGGCTTTAAATCCAGCCAATAGGTTTTTGGGTAGATTTAGTTGACTGTAGCAACACAAGGTCTTGGCTTTAAATCCAGCCAATGATTTAGGTATAGGGTCAGTTTGTTCTAGGTCACTTAGAAAGCTAGTTAGTCACTCTTAAGGCCCTAGGTCATAAGGACCACGTAGTAGCTCTAGGAGGCATCACCTAGGGATGGACCAGTACTGAGCCCTAGGGGGAAATTAGGATATTAACTAAGAAACCTAGTGAAAGAGCAATTGATGATTAAGCCACTCCATGTAATCCTATATTATTGGAATCTACGATCACTTATTAACAAGTAGATGTCATCCTAGCACCTTTCCAATTTTTAGTTCCTTTAGATTAGCTTGTCCCCCATTTTTCCATTCCCATAGTGTAGTTTTATTTACTTTAGTACGAGCTTCCAACCATCCAAAAACGCCAAAAATAGTTAGTTTTACTTTCCTTTTTGGCATTCTCTTGGATACACACGTAGAATCCATCCCACAACATAGCCTCCCTGTGGTTCGACACCTGTTTTCTCACACTCTACACTGCATCGATCTGTATACTGCGGGTCTTTAGAGCTTGCACTCAAGAGACGTGCACCAAGTTCTTGGCAATGCTGCTGGGGAGGTATAGTGACTTGCATTCTTTGTTTATGTGTTTTGATAGTTGTTTTTCTTGTTTTCTTGCTTTTCCTTTACAGTTTGTTTCATTTTTGCTTATCTTGTTTATTGTTTATTGTTTATATTATCTTGCTTTGGTCCTTCTTTATCAATTTTAACTTTTGCTTTTGTTTTCAGTAAATTTTCTGAGATTGTGGTTTATTTGCTATAGTTTTAGGAATATTGAAGTTTTTGGGGGTTGAAGTGGCCGGATTTAGGATAGTTTGTGTAGGCTTGGTAGGAGATCACTTAGAAATCCCCTAGTTCCTCTAAATCCCAAAGTCGATAGAATTGCTAGACATTTTAGGAATTTAAGAGATCTTCTTGAGGAGATGGTCGATCCTAATCATTCTCCTAATCCTCCCAATACCCCAATGAATCCCATTCCATCTCATGATCACCTTGGGCATGAAGCCTATGATCATTTTAGACGAGAATCCTGTAGATCAGACCTACTTATAGATGAGGAACCCACTTTCAGGCAATTCTTTCTCCCCGAAGCCTTTGAGCCTAATTTGGCTATTTAAATTCTGGATTTGGGGGAGATGAACTTTGAGATTAAGACTAATATGTTGGCTATGCTTCCTTCCCTCTATGGGAGAAGCAATGAGAGCCCTCTAGATCATATCACTGATTTTGTTGAGATGAGTTACACTCTCTATGTCCCAAATGTCTCCCAAGAGGTCATACGTCTAAGCTTGTTTCCCTTCTCTCTCAAGGACAAGGCCAGGGCTTGGTTGCATTCCTTACCTAACGGTTGCATTACCACATGGGCTGAGCTTCAATCTAAGTTCTTTAAAAAATTTTATCCCATGGCCAAGACTACCGACCTTAGGACCGCCATTATGACTTTCTCCCAACATGATCTCGAATCCTTTCATGAGGCTTGGGAAAGGTTAAAGGATCTTCTTAGACGATGTCTACACTATGGGTACGTCAATCATGACTTAATGCAATACTTTTTTGAAGCTTAAATGAACAAAATAAGATGATGGTCAATGCCTAGGGGTGGGAATATTCAATCCGTATCTGAACCCATATCCGTATCCGTATTCGCATCCCAAATGGATAGGAAAAAAAAGCTTTTTCGGATTTCGGATATATCCGATCCGATATTCGAATTTTTTTCGGATATTCGGGTAGGATATCGGGTAGCAATTTTGCTACTGATGTGTTTGTTTTGTGTATTTATATTTTGCAATTATATACTTGTTTTGAGGTGTTTTGAGCTTCATTTGATGTATTAGTTTAACATTTAGGTCATATTTATGCATATTAGAGTTTACATGTTCATAGTTGAAGTTAAGACTTAAATGCTACACTAATGCGCGTTTATTACTTGTTTTAGGTGTGATTTGGAGAGATAATTAGAGCTTAATTGAGGGTACTTGGTGTGTGGAACTAATCCAAAGGTGTTTTAGACATAAAGGAATAAAGAAAAGTGCATTTGGAAGTGGCGAGTGAAAGAAGGAGCGACCGAGGCGAAATCGAGGGCAACGTAAGCCAAATTCAGAGCTTGAAATATAAAAAGGACATGGAAAAATTTTGGACATGTTTTAGGGTGCAAAATATGGCTTGGGAGATCCCCCACAATGACACAAAGCCATGAAAAAAAACGGTGCGCGAATCGGAGCCAAAATGAAGAAGATATGGACATTTTACTGACAAGACCGGTTGACCTCCTTTGAAGGCCGGTCGACCGGCTGAGGTCGACCAGCTGGGTCAGAATCTGGGCCAATTTTAGCCGGATGACTTAGCTCCAAAGCCGGACGACCAGTTGGGCCCTTGGCTGGACGCGCTGAAAGCTCTATTTAAGCCACTTTTCAGCCCTTTTTGAAGGAGGAGAACACCCAAATCAAACACTCATTTTCCCTAAACCCAAAATCCACTTAAAACCACCTCTCACACACTAAATCACACATAAATACACCTAGATCCAAGCTTGTAATTAGGGTTTTAACATTTGTAATTGTAAGATCAAGACAAGGATTTGAAGAGCAAAGCTAAGCATGAAAGGGAGGTTCATCTTTATCCGTTTGTACTTAGTTTTCTCTATATTAGAATAGATCTTTTATGGGTGCTTGAGGCTTGTATTATGGGTTGATTGAGTATTACTTTGCTATGAGATTTTGATGGTTTAATATATATGTTTGCTCTTAATGCTTCAATGGCTACTTACATACATGTCTATGTGTTTGTTGATATGCCTAGGTGAAAGAACATATATATTTAGAGGCTTGATTGCTATTTAAAAATTTTAAATCATTATATGAGCATGTTTAGGTGTTTATGTAGTGATCCCATGAAGTGGGTCTTGTAGCTATACATGTCTATGTGTGTTTTTACATACCTTAATATCAATTTTAGCTTCTATGACATACATGTTGGATTCTAATGCGTAAATTGGTATGACGTAAATATGTCTAAGTATTTAGGACTAGAATATGCTTTATATTCTTTTGTACCATGCTCGAGAACATGTATGATGTGCTTCATTGTTAAATCACCTTGCGTGATGCTATGATTGGTGGTGCTTCACTAGTAATTAGGCCTAGTTTAGTCTCCTTTGGCTTTAAACCCAGCCAATAGGTGTCGAGCTAGCTTAATTGACCTTAGGAAGCCTAGTTCTTGGCTTTAAACCTAGCCAATGAGTTAGAACCTAGGGTAAGACCAATTATCATCACCTAGAAACGTAATTAACTAATCCGTGCCCTAGTTCATAAGGACCACGCTATACTTCTAGGTAGCTAGCACCTAGGGATAGACCCGCACCGAGTCTAGGGATTGTAGGAGAGGTCGGTTAGATTCCTAGCATAGAGCACCCTTCTTAGGGAAAACCATCAAAGGTAGTCCTATAGCAAAGTTAGTACCCAAATCACCCATAGTTAAGCGGATTTCACCCATTGTCCTATTTCTTGTGTTAATTCCCTTTTTACTTGCTTGTTTTCTCTTACCTTTGTTTTATTTAGTTTGTTTAGAATAGTTTAATTTACTTTGAGCTCCCTTCTCATCTAAAATGACCAAAATGAATTCTTAGTTTAGCTTATCTTCTTTCTAGTTTTCTAGGACACACATTTAGCTTTCATTCCCCATTTCCTGCCTCCCTGAGGGATTGGCCTTGCTTTTGCACATTAGACTACACGACCTATGCACTTGCAGGCTTTTAATTAAGGCTTAGTGCTTAATTAGCAAGAAGCATCAAGTTTTTGGCGCCGTTGCCGGGGAGGCACGGTGGTTTGTTTGCTTTATTTGTGTCCTTTAGCTAGTTATTTTTTTTGTTTTGCTTCTTTTGCTTAGTTTGCTTAGTAGTTGTTATCTTGAATTTACCTTTGTTTCCTAGTTTACTTGCTCATTGTTTTTGCTTATTTTGAGTAGTTTACTCTCTTGTTTTAGTAATTTTAGGATTGTGTTTTGTTTGTTATAGTTTTAGGATGTGTGAAGTTTCGGGGGTTGCAAGAAGTGGAAGGAGATTAGGTTTAGCTTTGTATGCTTGGTAGGCATTCTCTTCGGAATCCTCTAGTTTCTTTACATCTTGAGCCTGAGAGAATTGTTCGTCACTTTAGGAATTTAGGAGATCTTTTAGGAGAAATGGCTGATCCTTTTAATCCTCCTCCCTTTCCCCCTATGCATCCCGTTTCTCCACACGAACACCCATGTGCACAAGAGCCCCTTAGGCCAGACCCACCCATAGATGATGAGCCCACGCTTAGGCAATTCTTCCTCCCCAATGCCTTTGAGCCTAACTTGGCTATCCATATTCCAGGGTTGGGGAAAGCTAATTTTGAGATTAAGCATAGCATGTTAGCGATGCTTCCTTCCTTTTATGGGAAGAGCAATGAGAGCCCCTTGGACCACATCAGAGATTTTGTAGAGATAAGTTCCACTCTTCACTTTCCCAACGTGTCTCAAGAAGCCATTCACCTTAATTTGTTCCCGTTTTCCCTTAAGGACAAGGCTAGGTCATGGTATCATTCGTTACCTAACGGTTGCATTACATCTTGGAATGAGCTTCAATCTAGGTTTTATCAAAAGTTCTTTCCCATAGCTAAGACCGCCGACCTTAAGGCTTCCATTATGACCTTCTCCCAACATGACTTAGAGACTTTCCATGAGGCTTGGGAGAGGTTTAATGAACTTCTTAGGCAATTTCCACATCACGTGTATAGCATTCATGACCTTCTTCAATATTTCTTTAAAGGATTGAATGAGCAAAACAGAATGATGGTGAATGCCGAATCCGGTGATGGATTCTATAATTTGAGACCAAGTGAAGCTTGGGATAAAATGGATTTATTGACCGGGAACTCTTTTCAAAACACTGCTATGGATAGGTCTAATCGAGGAACTAATGGAAAGGGTGTTCATGAGGTAGGGATTTCTTCCAATTTGCCCGCCGAGGTTAGAGCATTGACGCGTAAGCTAGATCAATTCATCACATTGAGCCTTTCTTTACAAGGTCATAGGACTAGTCCTATAGGTTCATCCTCCATCCCATCAGTGGTTGAAGTATGTGCATTATGTTCTGAGTCTACTCACGAGACCGTAGCTTGCCCCCTAGCACCGCAGTTTCCCGAGTTTATTCAGGAGCGAGTCTATGCCACACAGCGGTACTCACGATTGTACAAACCTTACTCGAACACATATAATCTGGGTTGGAGGGACAATCTAAAATCTTCATGGCATCAGGGTCAGTTTGAGTCTTCCCATCCCCAGTCCCAGGCCCTATTCCAGCAGAGACCTCGTCTTGCTAAACCTCCAGGGTTTTATAATGAGAACCAGGCTAGACTTCCTAGTGTTCTTTAGCCTCAGGCACTCCCTATACCGCCCATCCCAGCCCTTCCCGCACAGTCTGCATTCGTTCCACAGTTTTTTCACGATGAGAGGGTAAACCTTTTGATGCAGATTATTCAACAAAATCAACAACAAATGGCTAGAATGGAGGCACAATTAGGGCAACTTGCCAGCCAAATGAGCACTAGAGACCCTGGGAAATTGCCTTCCCAACTAGAGGTTAACCCTAGAGAGCAGTCCTATTCCTCCTCTACCCCCACTTATCCCTATCTAGCCCAGGCTAAGGCTGTCACCACTCTTAAGAGCGGTAGGATAGTGGACAATAAGATAGGAGTTGAATATGCAGAGCCAGCACCTAGTGGTCCTTTTGAGTCTAGAGAGCTTAGCCATAGCCCTGTTGAGAGAGATCATAGAGAGAGTTTTGCTGAGAGAGTTGAGCCCATTAGAGAGCATGGAGAGAGTACTTCCCGCCCACATCGGGAGGGAAAAGAGCCTATTATTGATTCCAATGAGTCTAGGGGTATTGAGCCTAGAGTTCCTTATCCTTCTGCCTTAGCGAAGTCTTCACCTAATAAGGATACTGGGTTTCTCAGAGTCTTAGAGCATCTCAAAGACCTAAACGTCAATCTTCCTTTGATAGATGCAGTTCGTTCTATTCCCTCCTACTCTAAGTTTTTCAAAGACCTCTGTGCAAAGAAGCGTAGGACATCAACTATGCCGAAAAAGGTGAAGCTCACGGAGAAGGTGAGTAGCATTTGTACTTCAGGCCTTCTAGCCAAGTTGAGTGACCCCGGAGCTTTCACTATTCCTTGTAGGATTCGAGGAGACCCAGATTAATCACGCCTTGCTAGAATTAGGGTCAAGTGTGAACCTCATTCCCTACTCAGTCTACCAGCAGCTAGGTATAGGAGACTTGTCCCCCACGCATGTTACCCTTCAGCTAGCTGATCGATCTGAGAAGAGACCTAGGGGAGTAGTAGAAGACATGCTAGTTCAGGTAGGAGAGTTTGTGTACCCCGTAGATTTCATAGTGCTTGATATAAATGTGGGTCATGACTCTAGGCATTCCACTCCTGTTTTCTTAGGTCGCCCCTTCCTTGCATCATGCGGATGCTATCATTCATTGTAGGTCGGGGTCATTAGAAATGAAATTTGGGAATTTGAGGTCTTCCATGAAAGTGGCAGAGGCGATGAGCAAGGTTAGTATAGGTGGAGAAAATAATGAGGAAGATTGCTTTATGGTCAAGGTGATAGACCTATTTGTTGAGGGCAATGTTAAGGAGTCCATGATCGAGAATGATGAATTGAGAAAGCTTAAGGGCATCTTACCTAACCTTGATTGAGAGACCTTTGTGCAGGAAAGTGTAACCCCTATTTCTAGGGATGATGATTCTAGGCTTAATAACTCCTTTAAGGTTAATTCTTTCTATCTTGATATGAGAGGCATAGACTATTATGATTGCACACATAGTATTAATCTTGAAGGAGGAGATGAAAATAGAGGTTTTGAGGTGCATGTGATGGAATTTTGTATTAATGAATGTAGTTGTGAGAAGAAATTCGCTAGCAATGAATTTATTGAAGCATTTGACAAGATATTAGCTAGAGTGGATTTAGAGACACCCATTGAGGAGAGCATCATGCCTATCTTTGATTCTAGGCCCGATGGGTCCATTTGAGTTGTAGATTTCGATGTTGGAGTAAATGATAAATACATGAAGACCCTTAAAGAGGAGATTGAGGAACTAGAGATTATGATATATGGGTCCTTAGGTGTTTTTGATAAATCCTTATTGGAACCTTCTTCTAAACTCTCTACTAGGGAATTACTTGATAAGGTGAACCGCTTTCTTGGATAAACACGAGTCGGCCCTTAGTGAGAGAGAACCTATGACCTCTACTTTTGATTCTTCCTCTTCCGGGCCTATTCCTTTTTGCTCTCCCTTTGATTTCATCTCATCCAATCCCATTTCATTTGATGATTCTTTCCTCCTCCCTCCTATTAAGTCTTTCCCTAGTGAGCACATTTTTATGCCATCCCATTTGAAGCACATTCATGCAGGGCTTGTTCAAACTCCCCCCATTCTTTATGTTTTACATGCTTCATCAACCCATGGGCACGGGTGTTGGGAGCCCTTGATCATCAAAAGAAAGCAATAGGATGGTTAGTGGTGGAAACCGAGCTTGTTAGGATAGGATTGGAGAAGAACAAGGGACTTAGATCTTTAGATTTTTCCATGCCCTATGATACCTTGGAGCATTCTTCTTCTCTATTTGATGTGTCGGGTTTCTTTTTTATCCCTTTTTCATGTGTGCTTAAAAAGGATTATGATATGCATGATTTAATTGATCTAATACCACATGATCCTTTTTCTTCTAAGTTGTGTCTTGACAGGTTTGTATGCCGATCTGTGCTCAAGGACTACAAGCATCATTGGCCCTAACATTACCGCCTGGCTGGAGGCATTAAATCCAGCGCTACTAGGAGGCACCCCAGATATTTAGTGATGAGTTGATGATTGCCTGGCTAACAGCATTATGGTTAGTGCTACTAGGAGGCAACCTAGGTTAAATTTTTTTTGCAATTTTGCACTTGTTCATTTTCCTTTCTTCTATTTTCTTTCTCTTTCTTACAGCCAAACCAAAGTGTTGAACCCTGATCCTTTGTCCCATAAGGCCCACCTTTGCTTATTATTGCACATGCCACTGCAAGCATGCATAGGCAATGCTACTAATCTTGTTTTCTTTATGAGTGCTTGTGAATTATGAGTCACAGGGTTAGTAGTATGGTGATTTATCATTGGCATGGAAAGCTTTGAAGAAAATGCAAGGTGGTATCTATCCTTTCTCCACTTGTTCCCCATGTTTTTACCCCATCCCCGCCACCCTTACTTGTTTTGTAATGCCAATTTGCTTGTTTATGTGTTTTGATCTATTTGCTTGAGGACAAGCAAATTTTAGGTTTGGGGGTGTGGGAGTTTGGTTTTCTTGTTATATATCTTTCTTAGGGTAGATTGCATTATGTGCTTAAAAATGGTGAAAATTTTTCAATTTTGATGCATGTAGAGTCATTTATTTCTTTGTTGATTATTGCGTTGGCTTTTGTGATTGACTCTATTGATTTATAAAGATGAGAGGCATTATGGGGAAATGAATAGAGTGGTTTGAAAAATAAGTCTTGGAGGGGATGCCCTTCAAAGTTGTGGGGAGTGAGAACCTTGAAAGAATAACCGTTGTAGCCACCCCATAGCTTGGTAGGAAAAAATGTTGGAAAAAGGTTATTGATGTGAGTGCCCCTTCCTTGATTGGTTTTTTTTTAATGTGCCTAAGCCTTTCTTTTTCTTTCTTTTTGTGAATACAATACAAAGCACGAAAGATCCAAAAAAAAAAAAATTGAAAAAGGCAAAAAGGTGCAAATATATATATATATATAATGAAATGAAGTGAAAAAGAGAAAAAGCCAAAGACACCAAAAAGTTAATGAATAAGTGCATATGTGGCACAATGTCAACTTAGCACAAGTTATCATCTTTGTAGATACGTGAATAAGGCTTTTTATAAGCCATTGTGTTTGTATATTCTCTCTTCTTGTCTTTGAGGCTTGGTGCATGTTGAGGAGGCCATGTTAGTTGAGGGAGCACGAAATATCAACATCCCGAGTGCGTGAGTTAGAATCCTAGGCTTATGGTGGGTTGGCTACTTGGGAAATTCCCACGAGGAACGAGACCCCTTATGAGTAGAGGGAGGATCTGAAGAGATTTAGAGATATCTCGACAATAGGAATTCCCCCTTCATGCTTCTTAGACTAATCTTGATAGCGAGTCAATCCTTTAGGCAGTCCATTGTATCAACTATAGAAATAAATTTAAGATTGAGCTTGCTTGAGGACAAGCAAGGAGAAGGTTTGGGGGTGTTGATGTGTTTGTTTTGTGGGTTTATATTTTGCAATTACATACTTGTTTTGAGGTGTTTTGAGCTTCATTTGATGTATTAGTTTAACATTTAGGTCATACTTATGCATATTAGAGTTTACATGTTCATAGTTGAAGTAAAGGCTTAAATGTTACACTAATACGCATTTATTACTTGTTTTAGGTGTGATTTGGAGAGATAATTAGAGCTTAATTGAGGGTACTTGGTGTGTGGAACTAATCCAAAGGTGTTTTAGACATAAAGGAATAAAGAAAAGTGCATTTGGAAGTGGCCGAGTGAAAGAAGGAGCGACCGAGGCGAAACCGAGCGCAACGTAATCCAAATTCAGAGCTTGAAACCAAAAAAGGACATGGAAAAATTTTGGACATGTTTTAAGGTGCAAAATATGGCTTGGGAGATCCCCTACAACGATACGAAGCCATGAAAAAAAATGGTGCGCGAATCGGAACCAAAATGAAGAAGATATGGACATTTTACTGACAAGACCGGTCGACCTCCTTTCAAGGCCGGTCGACCGGCTGAGGTCAACCGGCTAGATCATAATCTAGGCCAATTTTAGCCAGATGACTTAGCCCTAAAGCCGGACGACCGGTTGGGCCCCCGGCTGGACGCGCTGAAAGCTCTATTTAAGCCACTTTTCAGCCCTTTTTGAAGGAGGAGAACACCCAAATCAAACACTCATTTTCCCTAAACCCAAAATCCACTTAAAACCACCTCTCACACACTAAATCACACATAAATACACCTAGATCCAAGCTTGTAATTAGGGTTTTAACATTTGTAATTGTAAGATCAAGACAAGGATTTGAAGAGCAAAGCTAAGCATGAAAGGGAGGTTCATCTTTATCCTTTTGTACTTAGTTTTCTCTATATTAGAATAGATCTTTTATGGGTGATTGAGGCTTGTATTATGGGTTGATTGAGTATTACTTTGCTATGAGATTTTGATGGTTTAATATATATGTTTGCTCTTAATGCTTCAATGGCTACTTACATACATGTCTATGTGTTTATTGATATGCCTAGGTGAAAGAACATATATATTTAGAGGCTTGATTGCTATTTAACACCTTTAAATCATTATATGAGCATGTCTAGGTGTTTATGTAGTGATCCCATGAAGCGGGTCTTGTAGCTATACATGTCTATGTGTGTTTTTACATACCTTAATATCAAATTTAGCTTCTATGACATACATGTTGGATTCTAATGCGTAAATTGGTATGACGTAAATATGTCTAATTATTTAGGACTAGAATATGCTTTATATTCTTTTGTACCATGCTCGAGAACATGTATGATGTGCTTCATTGTTAAATCCTGCTTGCGTGATGCTATGATTGGTGGTGCTTCACTAGTAATTAGGCCTAGTTTAGTCTCCTTTGGCTTTAAACCCAGCCAATAGGTGTCGAGCTAGCTTAATTGACCTTAGGAAGCCTAGTTCTTGGCTTTAAACCTAGCCAATGAGTTAGAACCTAGGGTAAGACCAATTATCATCACCTAGAAACGTAATTAGCTAATCCGTGCCCTAGTTCATAAGGACCACGCTATACTTCTAGGTAGCTAGCACCTAGGGATAGACCGCACCGAGTCTAGGGATTGTAGGAGAGGTCGGTTATATTCCTAGCTTAGAGCACCCTTCTTAGGGAAAACCATCAAAGGTAGTCCAATAGCAAAGTTAGTACCCAAATCACCCATAGTTAAGCAGATTTCACCCATTGTCCTATTTCTTGTGTTAATTCCCTTCTTACTTGCTTGTTTTCTCTTACCTTTATTTTATTTAGTTTGTTTAGAATAGTTTAATTTACTTTGTGCTCCCTTCACATCTAAAATGACCAAAATGAATTCTTAGTTTAGCTTATCTTCTTTCTAGTTTTCTAGGACACACATTTAGCTTTCATTCCCCATTTCCCGCCTCCCTGAGGGTTCGACCTTGCTTTTGCACATTAGACTACACGACCTGTGCACTTGCAGGCTTTTAATTAAGGCTTAGTGCTTAATTAGCAAGAAGCATCAGCTACCCGTTCGGATATCGGATTACCTGAACTTTTTTTTAATTAAAATAATATAATACTATATTAGTCAACAAAAGTCAAGACTCTAGACTTGAAAGTGCACTTCATTACAAATTTTCTTGTCATGTTTCTTATGTTAAAAACTTTAAACTTTATTTAATGTATGTGGACTATGGACTGTAAACATATAAACTTTGTATTTGGTGTGTGCAATATCAATTGTGTAGATTATGGATTGTAAACATATAAACTATATTTTTTATTTAACTCTTATATTTTAGTATCGGCGTGTTTTCTATGTGTCTTATGTTGTATGGTTTTGTGAAGGACTATGTTTTCATTTTATGTCTATGTCTCATTTTTTCATTTTAAAAAGCAAGTTACATCCCTAAGAATCGGTAATTTCCAAAAGATATCTAAATAATAGCCAAAATTTGAATTTTTTTAGTTTATTAAAAAATATCCAAAAATTCGAAAATCCGTATATGAACTATCCGCTATCCAAAAATTCGGTATCCAGTGAATAGGTAGCTTTTAGCTATCCGATCGGATACTTACTTTTTCAATCCGATATCCAAATATCCGAATATCCAAATATCCAATCCGATTCCCACCCCTTTCAATGCCGCCTCCGGTGGTGGCTTCTATCTTTTGAGACTGACCAAGGCATGGGAGAAAATAGAAATGATGGCTGAAAATTCCTTTCAAAATTTTTCCATGGAAAGGTCTAATCGAGGAGGTAACAAGAGAAGTGTTAGTGAGGTTGGAATTTCTTTAGATTTACCCGCTAAGGTTGAGGCTTTGACAAATAAGCTAGATCAATTCATTTCTTTGTCTCTTTCATCCCAAGGTCATAAGACTAGTTCTATAGGTTCTTCCTCCGCCCTTTTAGTTGTTGAAGTTTGAGCATTGTGTTTCGAGTCATCTCATGAGACCATAGCTTGCTCTTTAGCTTCTCAATTTCCCGAATTCATGAAAGAGCAAGTGTGTGCCACACAAGGTTATTCTCGTGAGCATAATCTATACTCGAACGCATACAATCCAGGTTAGAGGGACAACCCAAAATTTTCTTGGAGACAAGGCCAGCATGAGTCTAGTTCACATTCTCGAGTTCCATCTCAGTAGTGACCCCATCCTCAATATCCCCCAGGTTTCTATCATGTTAATCAGCCCCGTCTCACTAGTGCTCCTCAACCTCAGGCTTTACCTGCTCTCTCTAGTAGCCAGACTCTTAGCAATGATGTGATGAAGTTAATGCAGTTTATTCAGAATCAACAGCAGACATTAGCTCATCAGTAGCAGGAGTTAGCTGATACTAGGCAAGAGATGGCTAGGTTTGAGATACAGCTAAGACAGATTGCTACACAGTTGAGTGCTAGAGACCTCGGGAAATTGCCTTCTCAACCAGAGGTAAACCCTAGAGTCCAGTCCTATTCCTCTACCGATACCACTTATCCCCTTCAGGCCTAGGCTAAGGCCGTCACCACTTTTAAGAGCGGTAGGGTAGTGGATAATAGGGTAGGAGTTGACTTTGCACTGCCTGCACCTAGCGGTCTTTCCGAGTTTAGTGAATCACATGGTAGTCCTATTGAGAAGGATTCTAGAGAGAGTCCTGTTGAGAGGGTTGAACCCATTAGAGACCATGGAGAGAGTAATACTTCTCATCTATATCGAGAAGGAAAGGGGCCTATTGATGATTCCCATGTGTCTAGAGATGTAGTGCCTAGAGTTCCCTTCCCATCTGCTTTAGAGAGGCCTATACCTAGTGAGGATTCTAGGTTTTTCAAGGTTTTAGAGCATCTTAAGGACCTTAAGTTCAATCTTCCTTTGATAGATGCGATCTTTTCCATCCCCTCCTATTCTAAGTTCTTTAAGGATCTTTGTACAAGGAAGTGTAGGTCATCGAACATTCCTAAAAAGGTGAGGCTTACAGAGAAGGTCAGTAGTATTTGTACTTCTGGCCTTCCGCCCAAGATGAGTGACCTCGGAGCCTTCACTATTACTTGTAGGATCCGTGAGACCCAGATTGATCAGGCCTTGTTAGATTTAGGGCCCAGTGTAAATCTCATTCCCTACTCCATCTACCAGCAGCTAGGTCTAGGTGAGTTCCCCTACACATGTTACTCTTCAGCCAGCTGATAGGTCCGAGCGTAGACTTAGGGGTGTGATAGAGGACGTTATGGTCCAAGTAGGCGAGTTTGTACACCCTGTTGACTTCATAGTGATAGATATGGATTCGGGACATGACTATAGATATTCTACACCCATTCTTCTAGGCTTCCCCTTCCTTGCCACAGCAGATGCCATTATTCATTGTAGATCGGGGTTATTAGAGATGAAATTTCGAAATTTGAGGTCCACCATGAACGTTGCCGAGGCAGTGAATAGAGTTAGTATAGGAGGAGAGGATGATGGAGAAGAGTGCTTTAGGGTGGATATGATTGATTTGTGTGTCGAGAACCTTGTAGAGAGGGCTATGACCGATGGAAAAGAATTGAGAAATTTGAGGAATTGTTGTCTAGCTTTGATTTGGGGACCTTAGAGCAAAAATGTGCAGCTTCTACTTCCTTGATTGATAGCCCTTTGATTGATAAGTCACTTGAGGTTAATCCTTCCAGTCTTGATTCTAATGAAGTCCCCATTGATGATGTTGAGGTTGAGTCCCCCTTGGTTAGGCCTAGCCCTTTCTTAGAGCTCAAACCCCTTCCCGATCATTTGAAATATGCATTCCTAGGCCCTAGTGAGACCCTTCCGGTGATTATAGCTTCCGATCTTTCTAGTGAGCATAAGGGGTGTCTCTTAAAGGTTCTTAGGAAACATAGGAAGGCCATAGGATGGAAAATTGATGATTCAAGAGGTATAGAACCTTTAGTTTGCATGCATCGTATTCACCTTGAGGATAGAGTCATTTCTTCTAGGGAGATGCGAAAGAGGCTAAAGCCACACATGAGTGAAGTAGTTAAGAAAGAGATCATTAAGCTTTTAGATGCAGGCATCATTTATCTGATCTCCGATAGTGAGTGGGCAAGCCTAGTTCAAGTCGTCCCTAAGAAGTCCAGGATCACGATTGTTGAAAATGAGAGAGGAGAGCTTATCCCTACACATATTCCCACGGGATAGAGAGTTTGTATTGATTATAGGAAGCTCAACTCTAAAACTAGGAAGAATCATTTCCCATTGCCTTTTCTGGACCAGATCTTAGATAGAGTAGCTGGGCATAGCTACTATTGTTTTCTATATGGTGATTCAGGTTATAATTAGATCCCCGTGTTTCCCGAGGATTAGGTGAAGACCACATTTACTTGTCCCTATGGCACTTTTGCCTATAGGAGAATGCCCTTTGGTCTTTGTAATGCCCCAACGACTTTCCAGAGATATATGATGGCCATTTTTAGTGACATGATTGAGAGGCATTTGGAGATATTCATGGATGATTTCTCAGTCTTTAGTGATAGTTTTGAAGAGTGCTTGAGTCTCCTCTCTTTAGTCTTAGACTGATGTGTGGGGAGGAATTTAGTGTTAAGTTAGGAGAAATGCCACTTCATGGTGCAAAGAGAGATAGTGTTGGGTCATATAGTTTCATCTAGTGGTATTCAAGTTGACCCAGCTAAGGTAGATCTTTTTTAGGACATGCAGGATTCTACCATATATTCATTAAGGATTTTAGCCATATTGCACGTCTCTTGTCTAGGCTCTTAACATAAGATGTTCCTTTTGACTTTGATAATCAGTGTGTTAGGGCTTTCAATAGGCTTAAATCCTTATTGTCTACATCCCTGATTATCCAACCACCTAACTACAGTCTCCCACTTGAGGTTATGTGTGATGCATCCGATTATGTGATAGGAGCTGTCTTAGGTCAAAGGAAGGATTAGTTGCCCCATGTTGTGTACTATGCTATCAAGACTCTTGATAAAGCCCAAAAGAACTATACCACCACAGAAACAGAGCTTCTAGCAATAGTCTTCTCCCTTTAAAATTTTAGGTCATACATCCTAGGATCTAAAGTGATTGTCTACATTGATCATGCGGCATTGAAGTATTTGTTGTCTAAGAAAGAGTCTAAGCCCCACTTGATTAGGTGGTTGCTCCTCTTTCAAGAGTTTGACATCCAAATTCGGGATAAGAAAAGTAGAGAAAATTTAGTTGTGGATCATCTTTCCCATCTTGTTAGCGAGTCTTCTAGTGATCCATCTCCTTTTCATGATTCATTCCCCAATAAACAATTGTTTGCCATCTCTCTCCCAATAAACAATTGTTTGCGTGCTTCAGGCGTTGCCCATTCACCGTCAACTCTCGCCCATCCTTCAAGTCTTTAATCTTGACTGCTCCGGAAGGATAGGCAATCATCACCTCATATGGACCATCCCATATTGTCTTAAGCTTACCTGGAAAGAGTTTCAATCGTGAGTTAAACAACCAAACTTTATCAAAAGGAGAGAATGATTTCTTAATAATGTGTTTATCATGAATTCTCTTCATCCTATCCTTATAAAGTTTAGCGTTCTCATACGCCGCGAATCTAAGCTCTTCCAATTCCGCTAGGTCTAGCCTCCTTTTCTCACCCGCGCTTGCCAAGTCAAAATTTAGGGCTTTGATTGCCCAATAAGCTCTATGCTCTAGTTCTACTGGCAAGTGACAAGCTTTACCAAAAACCAATTTATATGGAGACATACTAATAGGAGTCTCAAAGGCGGTACGGTAGGCCCACAAAGCATCATTTAGCCTAATAGACCAATCTCTTCTATCGGGCCTAACCGTTTTCTCTAAAATGTGCTTGATCTCTGTATTGGACACCTCTACTTGTCCACTAGTTTGCGGGTGATAAGGAGTGGCTACCTTATGGGTGACCGAATATCTTCTCAACAAGGCCTCTAAAGTCCTATGGAGAAAATGCAAACCCCCATCACTAATTAAGACCCTAGGGACTCCAAATCTAGAGAAAATGTTTTCTTTAATAAATTTAACCACTACCCTATGGTCATTAGTGCGTGTAGGAATAGCCTCAACCTATTTGGACACATAGTCAACGGCCACTAAAATGTATTGGTACCCAAAGGAAGGTGGAAATGGACCCATGAAGTCTATACCCCAAACATCAAACAACTCACAAGGAAGAATAGGGGATAAAGGCATCATGTTTCTCCTAGAGATGGACCCAGATTGTTGACATCTAAAACACTTCTTGCAATATTCTTGGGCATCCTTAAAGAGAGTAGGCCAAAATAGTCCACTTTGTAAGACCTTCGCGGCGGTCTTCTTCCCACTAAAATGATCCCCACACCCCTCATCATGACACATGCTCAAAACGCTCTCAAACTCATTCTCAGGCACACACCGGCGAATCATTTGATCCGCACACACTTTGAAAAGATAGGGATCCTCCCAAAAGAAATGCCTAACTTGTGCTAGGAACCTATCTTTTTCTCTTTTCTCCTAATGGGAAGGAAAACGCCCTGTGGCAAGATAATTGACAATATGAGCAAACCAAGGCGTGTGATGAGAGACAGCAAATAATTGTTCCTCGGGGAATGAATCATGAAAAGGAGATGGATCACTAGAAGACTCACAAACAAGACGGGAAAGATGATCTGCAACTAAATTTTCTGTACCCTTCTTATCCCGAATTTCTATGTCGAACTCTTGAAGGAGGAGCAACCACCTAATCAAGCGGGGCTTAGATTCTTTCTTAGACAACAAATACTTCAATGCCGCATGATCGGTGTAGACAATCACTTTGGATCCTAGGATGTATGACCTAAACTTGTCAAGGAGAAAACTATTGCTAGAAGCTCTTTTCCGTAGTAGTATAATTCTTTTGTGCTTCATCAAGAGTCTTGCTAGCATAGTATACAACATGGGGCAACTTATCCTTTCTTTGACCTAAAACAGCTCCTATCGCATAATCGGATGCATCACACATAACCTCAAATGGGAGACTGTAGTTAGGTGGCTGGATAATTGGGGATGTAGACAATAAGGATTTAAGCCTATTGAAAGCTCTAACACATTCATCATCAAAGTCAAAAGAGACATCTTGTGCTAGGAGCCTAGACAAGGGGCGTGCAATGTGATTAAAATCCTTAATGAATCTACGGTAAAATCCTGCATGCCCTAGAAAAGATCTAACATCCTTGACACACTTAGGGACAGGTAATTTTTCAATTAATTCTACCTTAGCTGGGTCAACTTGAATTCCACTAGATGATACAACATGACCCAACACTATCCCTCGTTGCAACATGAAATGGGATTTCTCCCAACTTAACACTAGATTCTTCTCCACACATCGGTCTAAGACTAAAGAGAGATGACTCAAGCACCCATTAAAGCTATCTCCAAAGACTGAGAAATCATCCATGAAAATCTCTAAATGTCTCTCAATCATGTCACTAAAAATGGCCATCATACATCTCTGAAAAGTCGCTGGGGCATTACAAAGACCGAAGGGCATTCTCCTATAAGCAAAAGTGCTATAGGGACAAGTAAAGGTGGTCTTCTCTTAGTCCTCGGGAAACACAGGGATCTGGTTATATCCCGAATAGCCATCTAGAAAACAATAGTAGCTATGCCCAGCTACTCTATCTAAGATCTGGTCTAGAAAAGGCAATGGGAAATGATCCTTGTTTTGGAGTTGAGCTTTCTATAGTCAATACAAACTCTCCATCCCGTGGGAGTACGTATAGGGATAAGCTCTCCTCTCTCATTCTCAACAACTGTGATCCCGGACTTCTTAGGGACAACTTGGACCGGGCTAACCCACTCACTATCGGAGATCGGATAAATAATGCCTGCATCTAAAAGCTTAATGATCTCCTTCTTAACTACTTTGCTCATGTGTTAGCCTCCTTTGCATTTCCCTAGAAGGAATGGCTTCATTCTCAAGGTGAATACGATGCATGCAAACTGAAGGGTCTATGCCTCTCAAATCATCAATTTTCCACCCTATACCCTTCATATGTTTCCTAAGGACCTTTAATAGACGCTCCTCATACTCACTAGAAAGATCGGAAGCTATGATGACCGGAAGGGTCTCACTAGAGCCTAGGAATGAATATTTCAAATGATCGGGAAGGGGTTTGAGCTCTAAAGAAGGGCTAGGCTCAACCAAGGGGGACTTAACCTCAACATCATCAATGGGGACATCACTAGAAATGAGACTAGAAGGATTAACCTCAAGTGACTTATTAGTCAAATGGCTCTCAATCAAGGAAGTAGAAGCTACACATTTCCTCTCTAAGGTCTCCAAATCAAAACTAGACATCAATTCCTCAAATTTCCTCAAGTCTTCTCCATCGGTCATAGTCTTTTCTATAAGATCCTCAATGCAAGAATCAATCACATCCACTCTAAAGCACTCTTCTCCATCCTCTTCTCCTATACTAGCCCTATTCACTGCCTCTGCAACCTTCATAGTGGATCTCAAATTCCCAAATTTCATTTCCAATACCCCCGACCTACAATGTATAATGGCATCTGCGGTGGCAAGGAAGGCGGCCTAGAAGAATGGGTGTAGAATGTCTAGAGTCATGTCCCGAATCCATATCTAACACTATGAAGTCAACAGGGTACACAAACTCACCTACCTGGACCATAACGTCCTCTATCACACCCTTAGGTCTACGCTCAGACCTATCAGCTAGCTGAAGAGTAACATGTGTAGGAGACAACTCACCTAGACCTAGCTGCTGATAGACAGAGTAGGGAATAAGATTCACACTAGATCCTAAATCTAATAAGGCGTGATCAATCTGGGTCTCACGGATCCTACAAGGAATGGTGAAGGCTCCGGGGTCACTCATCTTGGGCGGAAGGCCCGAAGTACAAATACTACTCACCTTCTCCGTAAGCCTCACCTTTTTAGGAATGTTCGATGACCTAGGTTTCCTTGTACAAAGATCCTTAAAGAACTTAGAATAAGAGGGGATGGAAATGATCGCATCTATCAAAGGAAGATTGACCTTAAGGTCCTTAAGATGCTCTAAAACCTTCAAGAACCTAGAGTCCTCACTAGGTGTAGGTCTCTCTAAAGTGGATGGAAAGGGAACTCTAGGCTCTATACCTCTAGATACATGGGAGTCATCAACAGGCTCTTTTCCCTCCCGATGTGGGCGGGAAGTACTACTCTCTCCATGATTTCTAATGGGCTCATCTCTCTCAACAGGACCTTCTCTAGAATTTCCCTCAACAAGGCTACCATGTGGTGCTCTAGACTCAGAAGGACCACTAGGTGCAGGCACTACAAAGTCAACTCCTACCCTATTATCCACTACCCGACCGCTCCTAAGAGTGGTGACGGCCTTAGCCTGGGCCTGAGGAGGATAAGTGGTATCGGTGGAGGAACAGGACTGGACTCTGGGGTTTATCTCTAGCTGAGAAGGCAATTTCCCGGGGTCTCTAGCGCTCAATTGACTAGCAATCTATCCTAACTGTGCCTCAAACCTCGCCATTTACTGCCTATTTTCTGCCAATTCCTGTTGTTGGTTCTGAATGAACTGCATTATCTTCATCATGTCATTACTAGGAGGTTGACTACTAGAGGAAGCAGGCAAAGCCTGAGGTTGAGGAGTACCAGTGAGACGGGGTTGATTGACATGATAGAAACCTGGGGGATATTGAGGACGGGGTCGCTGCTAAGGTGGAACTTGATGATATGAACTAGACTCATGTTGTCCTTGTCTCCAAGAAAATTTTGGGTTGTCCCTCCAACCCGGATTGTATGTGTTCGAATATGGATTATACTCACGAGAATAACCTTGTGTGGCACACACTTGCTCTTTCATGAATTCAGGAAATTGGGATGCTAAAGGGCAAGCCATGGTCTCATGAGATGACTCGGAGCACAATGCACAAACTTCAACAACTAAAGGGGCGGAGGAAGAACCTAAAGAACTAGTCCTATGACCTTGGGATGAAATAGACAAAGAAATGAACTGATCTAGTTTATTTGTCAAAGCCTCAACCTTAGCGGGTAAGTCTAAAGAAACTCCAACCTCACTAACACTTCTCTTGTTGCCTCCCCGACTAGACCTTTCCATTGCAAAATTTTGAAAAGAGTTCTCAGGCATCATTTCTATTTTCTCCCATGCCTCGGTCGGTCTCAAAAGATAGAAGCCACCACCGGAGGCGGCATTGACCATCATCCTATTTTGTTCATTTAAGCCTCGAAAGAAGTATTGCATTAGGTCATGATTGTCGTACCCATGGTGTGGACATTGCCTAAGAAGATCCTTGAACCTCTCCCAAGCCTCATGAAAAGATTCTAGGTCATGTTGGGAGAAAGTCATAATGGTGATCCTAAGGTCGGCCGTCTTGGCCATGGGATAAAATTTTTGAAAGAACTTAGATTGAAGCTCAGCTCATGTAGTAATGCAACCATTGGGTAAGGAGTGCAACCAAGTCCTAGCCTTGTCCTTAAGAGAGAAAAGAAACAATCTTAGACGTATGACCTCTTGAGAGACATTGGGGACATGAAGAGTGGAACTCATCTGAACAAAATCAGTGATATGATCTAGAGGACTCTCATTGCTTCTCCCGTTGAAGGAGGGAAGCATAGCCAACATATTAGGCTTAATCTCGAAGTTCGTTTCCCCCAAACCTGGAATTTGAATAGCCAAATTGGGCTCAAAGGCTTCGGGGAGAAAGAATTGCCTAAGAGTGGGTTCCTCATCTATGGGTTGATCCGGTCTACGGGGCTCCCGTCTAAAATGAGCTTGGGCTTGATGCCCAATGTGATCATGAGGTGGAATGGGATTCATTGGGGGATTGGGAGGATTAGAAGGATGGTTGGGATCGGTCATCTCCTCAAGAAGATCTCCTAAATTCCTGAAATGTCTAGCAATTCTATCGGGTTCGGGATTAAGAGGAACTAGGGGATTTCTAAGGGATCTCCTACCAAGCATGCACAAACTATCCTAACTCTTGCCACTTCAACCCCCAAAAACTTCAGTATTCCTATAACTAGAGCAAATAAACCATAATCCTAAGAAGTCTACTAAAGATAAAGACAAAAGCTGAAATAGATAAACAAAATTTGAAGCAAGATAATACGAACAGTAAACAAGATAAGCAAAAACTAAACAAACTATAAAGAAAAAGCAAGAAAGTAAGAAAAGCAACTATCAAAACACACAAGCAAAGAATGCAAATCACCGTGCCTCCCCGGCAACGACGCCAAGAACTTGGTGTCGTCTATCGAGTGCAAGCTCTAAAAGACCCGCAAGCGTACGGATCGTGCAATATAGTGTGTACAAGTGCGGGTGTCGAACCACAGGGAGGCGTGAATAATGTGGGTGAATTCTATGCTTGGTGTTCTAAAAAGTGCCAAAAGAAAGATATAAACTAGGCATATTTCCTTTTGGGGTTTTTGGATTATCGAGAGCTCTAAGTAAAGGAAAATAAAAACTAAACTATGAATATGAAAAATGGGAACACAAGTTGGTCAAGAGGGAACTAACACTTGAGAAGGGATTAGGGTGACTTTGACTTATGAATGGGTAATTCTATACTCAAATGCTATGGGATTAAGGGATGATGGCTAACTATCATGAACTAGGTTGCTAGTTAGTGTCCTAATTTCCCCCTAGGACTCGGTGCGGGTCCGTCCCTAGGTGGCGCCTCCTAGAGCTACGGCATGGTCCTTATGACCTAGGGCCTCAAGAGTGACTAACTAACTTCCTAGGTGGCTTAAAATGAACCTACCTTAGTACCTAAACCTTTGGCTGGATTTAAAGCCAAGATCTAGTGTTGCTAAAGTCGACTAAACCTATCCGGAAACCTATTGGCTGGATTTAAAGCCAAAGGAGACTCGGCCTAGACTAGCCCTAAGTTATACTTCGTCATTCTAAGGTCACTACAGCAGGATTTGACTTGCTAGTGCATTCATACATGTTCAAGGCCAAGGTGCGCGTGAATAATGGAACCTATTCAACTACCAAACATAGTCATGTTCAGTTCGCACCATTAGAAATAATTAACAACCAACACGTAAGCGATATTGAAGTTATGCTCATTACTAGGCATGCAAATATACATATAGACATGAATAAAAGCATTACCCACTTCATAGCATCCACGTATAAACACATAGACATGATTATAACAGGATTAGATGTGTTTAGTAACAAACAAACTTCAATTTATACACATGTTATTCATCTAGGCATTTTATCAAACACTTAGACATGAATGAGAAAATACCCATTTAAACAAGACAATTCGAAACATGTATATATATTCAGCCATCATATCCCATATCATAAATGTATATAATTGACCCATTACATAAGTTAAATCACCCTACACAAGTCTACTCAATCATAATAGGAAGTAGAATGAAAGAGAGATAATGAAGCTTCCCTTTCATCCTAGCTAATCTTGTACAAAGCTTTTGAGCAAACTTGATTCCAAAATGTTTGAACCCTCCAAATCAAGCTTGGTTCTTAGTGAGAAATGTGTGAAAAGTGTGTGTGAAGTGGGTAGGATCTAGGGTTAAGTGTGTGAGAATTTTAGGTGTGAAGTGTGTGTTAATCTCTCAAAAATTCTCCCTTTTTTTCTGCAGAATCGAGCCCTATTTATAGGTTCTCAGCAAATTGCCGGTCGACCGGCCTCTGGAGTACTCGACCGGCTTTTTAATGATGCTCTCTGGAGTGGCCGGTCAACCGGCTCTGGAAGGGGGGTCGTCCAGCTATTTTTGGCACCTCTCTGGAGTGGCCGGTCGACCTAGCTGGTCAACCGGCTCTTCTTCCTTGGTCGTCCGGCTGACTTTATTCCTCTATTCTTTATCTTTTCGGCCTTTGGTCTTCTCTCTTAGGCCCGTGCATTTCCCATCTTCATCACCTTTCATCGTCCAATCTTGATCTTAACCCAAAGTTCACCTAAGTCATTGAAAACAAGCAATTAGTGTAGCAATTTATCTCTTAAACTCAATATGCACATTTGTTCACGCTTAAGCCTATTCCTATCAAAAGCACTACACTAATACATCATTATGAGCACTCAACACCTATAAAATATAAGTAAATGACAATGCAAACACACACAAAATCACAACACATCACCTTGGTTTGCTCATATTGTCAATTATCTTGCAACAGGACGTTTTCCTTCCTATTAGGAGAAAAGAGAAAAAGATAGGTTCCTAGTACAAGTTAGGCATTTCTTTTGGGAGGATCCCTATCTTTTTAAAGTATGTGGGAGCAAATGATTCGTCGGTGTGTGCTCAAGGACGAGTTCGAGAGCGTTTTGAGCATGTGTCATGATGAGGGGTGTGGGGGTCATTTTAGTGGGAAGAAGACCGTCGCGAAAGTCTTGCAATGTGGATTATTTTGGCCCACTCTTTTTAGGGATGCCCAAGAGTATTGTAAAAAGCGTTTTAGATGTCAACAATCCAGGTCCATCATTAGAAGAAATATGATGCCTTTATCTCCTATCCTTCCTTGGAAGTTATTTGATGTTTAGGGTATAGATTTTATAGGTCCATTTCCACCTTTCTTTGGGTACCAACACATTTTAGTTGCCGTTGATTATATGTCCAAATGGGTTGAGGCAATTCCCACACGCACTAATGACCATAGGGTAGTGGTTAAGTTCATTAAGGAAAACATTTTCCCTGGATTTGGAGTCCCTAGGGTATTGATTAGTGATGGGGGTTTGCATTTTTGCCATAGGACTTTAGAGGCCTTGTTGAGAATATATTTAGTCACCCATAAGGTGGATACTCCTTATCACCCGCAAACTAGTGGACAAGTAGAGGTGTCCAATAGGGAGATCAAGAACATTTTAGAGAAAATGGTTAGGTTCGATAGGAGAAATTGGTCTATTAGGCTAAATGATGCTTTGTGGGCTTACTATACCACCTTTAAAACTCCCATTGGTATGTCTCCGTATAAGATTGGTTTATGGGAAAGCTTGTCATTTGCCGGTAGAACTTAAGCATAGAGCTTGTTGGGCCATCAAAGCCTTAAATTTTGATTTGGCAAGAGCGGGTGAGAAAAGGAAGCTAGACGTAGCGGAATTGAAAGAGCTTAGATTTGAGACGTATGAGAACGCTAAACTTTATAAGGATATGATGAAGAGAATTCATGATAAACACATTATTAAGAAATCATTCTCTCCCTTCGAAAAAGTTTAGTTGTTTAACTCACGATTGAAACTCTTTCCAAGAAAGCTCAAGATAAACACTAATAATCTTGTTTTTTTTTTTTTTTTGAGTGTTTGTGAATTGTAAGTCACAAGATTAGTAGTATGGTGATTTATCATTGGTATGGAAAGCTTTGAAGAAGATGCAAGGTTTTATCTATCCTTTCTCTACTTGTTCCCCATATTTTTACCCTATCCCCCCACCCTTACTTGCTTTGGAATGCCAACTTGCTTGTTTATGTATTTTGATCTATTTGCTTGAGGACAAACAAAGTTTAGGTTTGGGGGTGTGGGAGTCTGGTTTTCTTCTTATATATTTGTTTTAGGGTAGATTGCATTATGTGCTTAAAAATGGTGAAAATTTTTCAATTTTGACGCATGTAGAGTCATTTATTTCTTTGTTGACCATTGTGATTGATTTTGTTGATTGGTGAACAAGAGATACATTGTAGTTTGAAAACTAAGTCTTGGAGGGGATGTCTGATGCTTCTTTTCGCTAATTAAGCACTAAGCCTTAATTAAAAGCCTGCAAGTGCATAGGTCGTGTAGTCTAATGTGCAAAAGCAAGGTCGATCCCTCAGGAAGGCGGGAAATGGGGAATGAAAGCTAAATGTGTGTCCTAGAAAACTAGAAAGAAGATAAGCTAAACTAAGAATTCATTTTGGTCATTTTAGATGTGAAGAGAGCTCAAAGTAAATTAAACTATTCTAAACAAGCTAAATAAAATAAAGGTAAGAGAAAACAAGCAAGTAAAAAGGGAATTAACACAAGAAATAGGACAATGGGTGAAATCCGCTTAACTATGGGTGATTTGGGTATTCACTTTGCTATGGGACTACCTTTGATGGTTTTCTCTAAGAAGGGTGCTCCAAACTAGAAATCTAATCAACTTCTCCTACAATCCGTAGACTCGGTGCGGGTCTATCCCTAGGTGCTAGCTACCTAGAAGTATAGCGTGGTCTTTATGAACTAAGGCACGGATTAGCTAATTACATTCCTAGGTGATGATAATTGGTCTTACCCTAGGTTCTAACTCATTGGCTAGGTTTAAAGCCAAGAACTAGGCTTCCTAAGGTCAATTAAGCCAACTTGACACCTATTGGCTAGGTTTAAAGCCAAAGGAGAATAAACTAAGCCTAATTACTAATGAAGCTCCACCAATCATAGCATCACACAAGCAGGATTTGACAACAAAGCACATCATACATGTTCTCGAGAATGGTACAAATGAATAGAAAACATATTCTAGTCCTAAGTACTTAGACATATTTGGGTCATACCAATCTACGCATTAGAATCCAACATGTATGTCATAGAAGCTAAAATTGATATTAAGGTATGTAAAAACACACGTAGACATGTATAGTGACAAGACCCACTTCATGGTATCATTACATAAACATCTAAACATGCTCATACAATGATTTAGAAGTGTTAAATAACAATCAAGCCTCTAAGTATATATGTTCTTTCACCTAGGCATATCACAAAAACATAGACATGTATGAAAGTAGCCATTGAAGCATTAAGAGCAAACATATATATTAAACCATCAAATCTTGTAGCAAATTCGTACTCAATCAACCCATAATACAAGCCTTAATCACCCATAAAAGATCTATTCTAATATAGAGAAAACTGAGTACAAAAGGAGAAAGATAAACCTCCCTTTCACGCTTAGCTTTGCTTTTCAAATCTTTGTCTTGATCTTGTAATTACAAGTGTTAAAAACCTAATTACAAGCTTGGATCTAGGTGTATTTATGTGTGGTTTAGTGTATGAGAGGTGGTTTTAGGTGGATTTTGGGTTTAGGAAAAATGGGTGTTTGATTTGGGTGTTCTTCTCCTTCAAAAAGGGCTGAAAAGTGGCTTAAATAGAGCTTTTAGCGCGTCCAGCCAAGGGCCCAACCGGTCGTCTGGCTTTGGGCCTAAGTCATCCAGCTAAAATTGGCCCAGATTCTGATCCGGCCGGTCGACCGGCCTTGACAGGAGGTCAACCGGTCTTGACAATAAAATGTTCATATCTTGTTCATTTTGGCTCCGATTCGCGCACCGTTTTTTTTCATGGCTTCGTATCATTGTGGGGGATCTCCCAAGCCATCTATTGCACCCTAAAACATGTCTAACATTTGTCCATGTCCTTTCTACGTTGCAAGCTCTGAATTTGGCTCACGTTGTGCTCGGTTTCGCCTCGGTCGCTCCTTTCGCTCAGCCACTTCCAAATGCACTTTTCTTCATTCCTTTATGTCTAAAACACCCTTGGCTTAGTTCCACACACTAAGAACCCTCAATTAAGCTCTAATTGTTTCTCCAAATCGCACATAAAACAAGCAATAAATGCGCATTAGTGTAGCATTTAAGTCTTAACTTCAACTATGTACATGTAAACTCTAATATGCACAAGTATGACCTAAATGTTAAACTAATACACCAAATGAAGCTCAAAACACCTCAAAACAAGTATATACTTGCAATATACAAACACACAAAACAAACACATCAATGCCCTTCAAAGTTGTGAGGAGTGAAAACCTTTAAAGAATGACCCTTGTAGCCACCCCATAGCTTGGTAGGAAAGAGTGTTGAAAAAAGGTTGTTGATATGAGTGCCCTTCCTTGATTAGTTCTTCTTGACGTGCCAAAGCTGTTCTTTTTCTTTTCTTTTTGTGAATACAACGCAAAGTATGAAAAATCGAAAAAAAATTGAATTGAAAAATGCAAAAAGGTGCAAAAATATATTTATATAAATAAATATGAATAAGAGAAAAAGCCAAGGGCACCAAAAAGTTTTGTGAATAAGTACTTAAGTAACACAATGTCAACTTAGCACATGCTACCCTCTATTTATATATGTGAATAAGGCTTGTTTAAGCCATTGTGTTTGTGTATTCTCTTTCTTCATGACTTTGAGGCTTTGTGCATGTTGGGGAAGCCATGTTAGTTAAAGGGGCATGAAATCTTAACATCCTAAGTGCGTCCTCTAGAATCCTAGGTTCGTGGTTGTTTGGCTACTTGGGAAATTCCCACGAGGAATGAGACCCTGTAGGATCGATAATATTACATGTGGTCTATCCTAGTCCATATTTTCAAAAATAGTACCAAGAAAACATGCTAGGAAAATAAAATAACCACATAACGCACACAAGAACATGCTTAAGAACATATAGAACACAACTAGTATTTGCAAAATATGTAAAGCTAACCTCTTGAAGCGTGGGGCTTTTGATGAAGCTAAAAACGAGCTTTGTTCCCGCTCACGAACAAGGCCACCAAAAAAATTTTACTATAAGGGTGTCATAATATGCAACTTCCTAGTCTTCTTCCCTATAGTTAAAGAGACTTTTCTTGAGAGAATAGCCTCTTGTGTGGGAAGAAGAAAAGTAATATGCTCTTGAAAATCTATAGAAAAAAACCACACAATAAGTGTGTACTATGTGTTGTAGTATTCTCTTGGCAAAATGGAAGAGATCAACTACAAAATTATTAGATACTATAAATGGTTTAAGGTCTTGCCTATTTATAGAAAAAGTTTGGCACCTAAACCTTGTAAACTTTCCGTGTGGGAAACTTTTTCCTAGTAGTAAATGTTTGCCACATGTCATGGAAGTTACTTATATAATTTGAATTCTTCTTATAGTAACTTTCTAGCACATGTCTTGGAAGATTGGGCCAAGCCCATAATCTAAGCCCAAAACATAGTCCATAATCCATGTGGAGGCCCAAGCCCAGCAAGAAACCATCCAAGCCCAATTAGGTTATCTTGGACTCTAAAGAAAGCCCAAACCTAATTCCAAGCTTTGGCCCAATAAGGCTATTACCACAATATGGAATTTGCTCTTTCAAGATTACTCTCTCAAAGTCATTTCAATTAGGGAAGGGACCAAGAAGACACAATTAACCTTGGCTTCCAAAAATAATAAAAAATGTCCTTGCCCAATCTAGGGGACATAATAATTATTTTTAATTCTGATCTATTCCACCATAAGATCAAAGTTACACTCCAAGAATAATTGCTATTACCCAAAAGCTTATCACAAAAGAATGTGAACTTTGTCTTTGACCTACTAAATAACCAATCATAATGCCCCTCTATGTATACCCATAACTAAGGTTGGTCCTTTGGCCTGTGTACTATCACCTCCTTAGCTGCATCTTTTCTTTTGGGTCTTTTATCCTATTGCCAACCATCTTTGGTCATGGAATTTCTTGATCTCGGGAGCGATCCTCAATCCATATGACTGATACACCCATAAAGGTAGTATCACTAGATCTAGATTTGGATGATAAATATGGACAATCCCAAAGGGGGCACATAGATTCCATATTGCATATGCATATTCCAATTAATTAGAACTTAGCACTCAACGCATAAGGTTGTTGATCCTAATAAAGTAAGATCTCACCCACAATGAATCAAAGTACCAAACCCTCGCTTCATTAGTTCATCCACATATGCTCAAGATTATGAGCAATGATCATTTATTAGCAGTGAGTATCTTGTTTTCTTTCTTTGATAGCACGTCTCTAGAAAACATACTTACAATGGTCCTATCAAATATGTGACATACGTACTATTGAGACAAATTCGGAAAGTCCTCCAATGACCTAGGTAGATCACCCTCAACAAGGAGACTTGCTCAATATAACCTTATCCCGGTAGAGTGCCTAACACTACCATTCAGTTATGGACTCAATTTATGATGTGACTAAATCTAAACTTGGACCTACTGTGTATCTAACCTTACTGCGCACCCAAGTCATTAGTTCAAGTCAAGGGACCTTTATACATACATCAATAAAACATACTAGAGATAATATGTAAGGAACTCATAATGTCATTTAACAAAATGATTATATATTATGTAACATCCAAAATGTTATGTACAAGTGAGCTTTATAGCATACTAATCCTAACAAACCCCTTATGAGTAAAAGGAGGATCCAAAGAGATTTAGGGATCTCCCCACAATAGGATTGCCCCTTTCGTTCTTCTTAGACTAACTTTAATAAAGAGTCAATCCCTTAGGTAACTCTTGGCATTGGCTTTAGAAATAAACTTTAGAGTGGGCTTGCTTGGGGACTAGCAAGGAGAAGGTTTGGGGGTGTTGATGTGTTGTATTTTTGTGTATGCTTGCATTGTTATTTGCCTATGATTAAGAGGTATTAAGTGCTCATAAAGATGCATTGGTGTAATGCTTTTAATAAGAATAGGCTTAGGCATAAACAAGTGTACATATTGAGTTTAAGAGACAAATTGCTACACTAATTGCTTGTTTTCAATATTTAGGTGAACTTTAGGTTAAGATCGTGATTGGGCGAGGACAAGTGATGAAGATAGGAGATGTACAGGTCAAAAAGAGAAGATGAGAGGCTGGAAAGACAAAGAATAGAGGAAGGAAGTTAGCAGGTCGATTGGCCACTCCAGAGAGGTGCTACAAATGGTCAGACAACCACCGCTCTAAAGCTAGTCGACTGGCTAGGTCGATCGGCTAGTCCAGGGAGCATCACCAAAAAGCCGGTTGAGCTAAGAGGAGAAACCAGTCAATTGGCTAGGTCAACTGATATATCGTAAAAAGTTGATATAAAAGCCCGATTTTCAAACTTAATAGGGGGAATCTTTTTGGCAATTCTAGGAAGGATCTTTACACACCCTTCACACACACACACTTAATCGTAGTCTTCACCCACAACACATACACACTCACACACTTTTCACCAAGTCTTGAGCTCATTTGGAGGGATTCAAACACTTGGATCAAAGGCTACTCAAGGATTTTGCACAGGAATTGCTAGGATGGAAGGGGAGTTTTCTATTTTTTTTCTCATCCTCTATTATATTATGTTTGAGTAGATGTGTTTAGGGTGATGACACTTGTGTAATGGGTTGATTCTATGCTTCTATATTATGGGATTCTATGCTTCTATATTATGGGATTCAATGGCTTAATGTATATACATATGCTATGTTCTTCTTGTTTCAATGGCTATTGCTCAATACACGTCTAGGTGTTTGATAATATGCCTATGAGAGTTGGATATGTATAAATTGAAGTCTATTTGCTACTAAACACTTCTAATCCATTCTATAATCATTTCTATATGTTTATGTATGGATCTTTTGAAGTGGGTATTGCTTATATTCACATCCATGTGTATGTTTACATGCTTAATAGTGAACATGACCTCAATATTGCGTACACGTTGGTTCAAAAGTGTTTCTGATAGTGTAATCTGAGCATGATGATGTTAGGTAGTCGAATAGATCCTTTTATTCGTGAACACCTTGGCTTAGAACATGTATGAATGTGTTAATAGGTTAAATCCCGCTATTGTGACCCTAGAATGACGAAGCATAATTAAAGGCTCGTCTAAATCAAGGCTCCTTTTGCTTTAAATCCAACCAATAGGTTTTTGGTAGATTTAGTCAACTCTAGCAAAGCTAGGTCTGGGCTTTAAATCCAGCCAATGATTTAGGTACTAGGGTAGGTTTGTTCTAGGTCATCTAGGAACCTAGTTAGTCATTCTTAAGGCCCTAGGTCATAAAGACCACGTCGTAGCTCTAGGAGGTGTCGCCTAGGGACGAACTTGCACCGAGTCCTAGGGGGAAATTGGGATATTAACTAAGCAACCTAGTGAAAGAGCAATTGATGATTAAGCCACTCCATGATCTCACCCTAACATTTTTCCATTTGTTAGTTCCTTTAGATTAGCTTGTCGCCCACTTTTCCATTCCCACAGTGTAGTTTTATTTACTTAAGTAAGAGCTCCCAACCATCCAAAAACACCAAAAATAATTAGTTTTAGTTTCCTTTTCGGCATTCTCTAGGACACACATGTAGAATCTATCCCATAATATAGCCTCCCTGTGGTTCAACACCCATTCTTGCACATACTACACTGGATCAATCCGTGTTCTTATGGGTCTTTAGAGCTTGCACTCAAGAGATGTGCACCACCAGGATAAAAAGGGTAGAGAAAATTTAGTTACGGATCATCTTTCCCGTCTTGTTAATAAGTCTTCTAGTGATCCATTCCTTTTTCATGATTCATTCCATGATGAACAATTGTTTGCAGTTTCTTATCACACACCTTGGTTTGCTCACATAGTTAACTATCTTACGACAAGGCGTTTTCCCTCCTATTAGAAGAAGAGAGAGAGAGAGATAGGTTCCTAGCACAAGTTAGGCATTTCTTTTGGGAGGATCTCTATTTTTCAAAGTGTGTACGGATCAAATGATTCACCGGTGTATACCTGAGGATGAGTTTGAGAGCGTGTTAAACATGTGTCACGATGAGGGGTGTAGGGGTCATTTTAGTGGAAAGAAGACCGCGGCGAAGCTCTTGCAATGTGGATTATTTTTGCCTACTCTCTTTAGGGATGCCTAAGAATATTGCAAAAATGTTTTAGATGTCAACAATCCAGGTCTGTCTCTAGGAGAAACATGATGCCTTTATCCCCTATTCTTCCATGTGAGTTATTTGATGTTTGGGGTATAGATTTCATAGGTCTATTTCCACCTTTCTTTGGGTACTAATACATTTTAGTAGCCATTGATTATGTGTCCAAATGGGTTAAGGCAATTGAGACATGCACTAATGACCATAGGGTAGTGGTTAAATTCATCAAGGAGAACATTTTCTCTAGATTTGAAGTCCCAAGGGTTTTGATTAGTGATAGGGGTTTTCATTTTCACCATAGAACTTTAGAGGCCTTGTTAAGAAGGTATTCAGTCACCCATAAGGTTGCTACTTCTTATCACCCACAAACTAGTGAAGAAGTAGAGGTGTTTATTAGGGAGATCAAGCAGATCTTAGAGAAAACGGTCAGGCCCAATAGGAGAGATTGGTCTATTAGGCTAAATGATGCTTTGTGGGCTTACCAAACTACCTTTAAGACTCCCATTGGTTTGTCTCCATATAGATTGGTTTATGGGAAAGTTTGTCACTTCCCAGTAGAGCGTGAGCATATAGCTTATTAGGCCATCAAGGCCTTAAATTTTGATTTGGCAAGAGCAGGTGAGAAAAGGAAGCTAGACCTAGCGGAGTTGGAAGAGCTTGTAAGGATAGGATGAAGAGAATTCACAATAAACACATTATTAAGAAATTATTCTCTCCCTCTGATAAAGTTTGGTTGTTTAACTCATGATTGAAACTCTTTCTAGGTAAGCTTAAAACAAGATGGGACGGTCTATATGAGGTGTTGGTTGCCTACCCTTCCGAAGCGGTCAAGATCAATGACTTGAAAGATGGCCGAGAGTTAACGGTGAATGGGCAATGCCTGAAGCATGCATATGATTCGAGCATGGTTCATATGAAGGTTTTTAATGCTTCAGGATCCCATCTATGGAAGTTGAAGATGAATTGGTGTTTGCTCGACTGACGGCATGGTGGTTAGCTATTAGGAGGCAACCTAGGTTCAATTTTGTATTTGTTTCACTTTCTTTCCTTTTTTTTTCTTTCTTTTTCTTTTACCAATATCAAAGTGTTGAATCCTGATTCTTTGTCCCATAAGATACACCATTGCTTATTATTGCACTTGTCAATGCAAGCATGCATAGGGAATAGTATTAATCTTGTTTTCATTGTGAAGTGTTTGTGAATTATAAGTCACAGGATCAGTAGTATAGTAATTTATCATTGGCATGGAAAGCTTTGAAGAAAATGCAAGCTTGTATCTATCCTTTCTCCACTTGTCCCCCATGTTTTTACTCCATCCCCACCACCCTTACCTGTTTTGTAATGCCAATTTGCTTGTTTATGTATTTTGATCTATTTGCTCGAGGACAAGCAAAGTTTAGGTTTGGGGGTGCGGGAGTTTGGTTTTTCTTTTTATATATCTTTCTTAGGGTAGATTGCATTATGTGCTTAAAAATGGTGAAAATTTTTCAATTTTGATGTATGTAGAGTCATTTATTTCTTTGTTGATCATTGTGTTGGCTATTGTGCTTGACTCTATTGATTGATGAATATGAGATGCATTGTGGGGAAATGAATAGAGTGGTTTGAAAGCTATTTTTGGAGGTGATGCCCTTCAAAGTTGTAGGGGGTGAGGACCTTTAAGAATGACTCATATAGCCACCCTATAGCTTGGTAGGAAAGAGTGTTGGAAAAGGGTTGTTGATGTGAGTGCCCTTCCTTGATTAGTTTGTTTTGATGTGCCAAAGCCTTTCTTTTTTTTTTCTTTTTGTATGAATACAATGCTAAGAATGAAAAATTCAAAAAAAATTGAAAAAGGCAAAAAGGTGCAAATATATCAAAAGAAAAAAAAGTGAAAAAGAGAAAAAGCCAAAGGTACCAAAAAGTTTTGTGAATAAGTGCACAAGTGACACAATGTCAATTTAGCACAAGCTATCTTCAATGTAGATACGTGAATAAAGATTTTTATAAGCCATTGTGTTTGTATATTCTCTCTTCTTGTCTTTGAGGCTTTGTGCATGTTAGGGTGGTCATGATAGTTGAGAGGGCGTGAAATATCAACATCCCAAGTGTGTGAGTTAGAATCATAGGCTCGTGATGGCTTGGCTACTTGGGAAATTCCCACAAGGAACGAGACCCCTCATGAATAAAAGGAAGATCCAAAGAGGCTTAGGGATCTTTCCACAATAGGAATGCCCTCGTCATGCTTCTTAGATTAACTTTGATAGAGTCAATCCCTTAGGTAATCCTTTGCATTGACTTTAGAAATAGACTTAAGATTGGTCTTGCTTGGGGACAAGTAAGGAGAAGGTTTGGGGGTGTTGATGTGTTGCGTTTTTGTGTGTGTTTGCATTGTTATCTGCCTATGTTTAAGAGGTGTTAAATGTTCATAAAGATGCATTAGTCTAGTACTTATGATGAGAATATGCTTAAGCATAAACAATTGTATATATTGAGTTTAAGAGACAAATTGCTACACTAATTGCTTGTTTGTAATGATTTAGGTGAACTTTGGGTTAAGATCGAGATTGGATGTTGACGGGTGATAAAGATGGGAGATGCACATATCAAAGAGAGAAGACTAGAGGCCGAAAAGACAAAGAATGGCAGAAGAAAATCAGCTGGACGACTTAGAAGAAGGAGCCGGTCTACCAGCTAGGTCGACCAGCCACCCAGAGTCGTTCTCAAACTAGCCGGACGACAGGTCGACCGGCTAGTCCAGAGAGCATCACCAAAAAGCGGGTCGAGCTAAGAGGAGAAGCCGATTGACCAGCTAGGTCGACCGGCAATGCGTAAAGAACTAATATAAAAGCCTCATTTTCAGGCTTAAAAGGGGGAATCTTTGACAATTCTTGAAGAGGATCTTAACATACCCATCACACACACATACACACTTAACCCTAGTCTTCACCCACTTCACACACACTCTCTCACACATTTCATCATCTTGAAGCAAGAGGATTTTGAGGGTTTCAAACATTTGGAATCAAGTTTGCTCAAGAGCTTTGTTCAAGATTAGCTCGGATGAAAAGGAAGCTTCATAATCTCTCTTTCATTCTATTTACTATTATGATTGAGTAGACTTGTCTGAGGTAATTTAGCTTATGTAGTGGGTTAGCTATACACTCTTATGATATGGGATTTGATGGCTGAATATATACATCTTTTGATTTTCTTGTTCAAAAGGTTATTTTCTTATTCATGTCTAAGTGTTTGATAAAATGCCTAGATGAGTAGCATGTGTATAAATTGAAGTCTACTTATTACTAAACACATCTAATCCATGCTATAATCATGTCTATGTGTTTATATGTGGATGTTGTGAAGTGGGTAATTCTTATATTCATGTCTATATGTATATTTGCATGCCTACTAATGAATATGACTTCAATAACGCATACATGTTGGTTGTTGATCGCTTATAATCGTGTCATCTGAGCATGATGATGCTTGATAGTTGAATAGATCCCATTATTCATGAACACCTTGGCCAAGAACATGTATGAATGTGCTAGCAAGTCAAATCCCACTCAAGTGATCTTAGAATGACGGCAAGTAATTTAGGGCTAGCCTAGGCCAAGTCTCCTTTGGCTTTGAATCCAGCCAATAGGTTTTAGGATAGGTTTAGACGACTTTAGCAACACTAGGTCTTTGCTTTAAATCTAGCTAATGGCTTAGGTACTAGCGTTGGTTCTTTCTAAGTCACCTAGGAAGCTAATTGGTCACTTTTAAGGCCCTAGGTCATAAGAACCACACCATCGCTCTAGGAGGCGCCGCCAAGGGACGGACCCGTACCAAGTCCTAGGGGAAATTAAGACACTAATTCAGCAACCTATTTAAAAGCAATTACTAAAGTAAGCCATCATTCTTTAATCCCATAGCATTTAAGTATAGAATCACCTATTCATAAGTTGCAGTCACCCTAACACGTTTCTATTTGTTAGTTCCTTTAAATTAACTTGTTCTCTACTTTCCATTCCTAATAGTTTAGTTTAATTTTCTTTAGTTAGAGCTCCCGACCATCCAAAACCTCAAAAATAGATAGTTTAGATTTCTTTTTAGGCATACTCTAGAACACACACGTAGAATCCGTCTCACAACATAGCCTCCCTGTGGAATCGACCCCGTACTTGCAAAAACTTTACTACATCAATCTATGCATTTGCCGGTCTTTATAGCTTACACTTAAAGGATGACGATCAGTTTCCTTTCTAGCTTTCTAGGACATAGACTTAGCTTTCATTTCCTGTTTCCCGTCTCCCTGAGGGATCAACCCTCTTCTTGCACATTAGATTACACGACCTGTGCACTTGCAGGCTTTTAATTAAGGCTTAGTGCTTAATGAGCAAGCATCAAGTTTTTGGCACCATTGCTGCGGAGGCACGGTGATTTGTTTGCTTTGTTTGTGTCCTTCAGGTAATTACTTGCTTTATTTTGCTCCTTTTGCTTAGTTTGCTTGGTAGTTGTTATCTTGTGTTTACTTTTGTTTCCTAGCTTACTTGCTTATTGTTTCTTCTTGTTTAAGTAGTTTACTTTCTTTGTTGTAGTTATAGGATGTGTGAAGTTTCAGGGGTTGCAAGAAGGGGAAGAAGATTAGGTTTAGCTTTGTATGCTTTGTAAGCGTTCTCTTAGGAAAGTTCTAGTTCTTCACATCCCGAGTCCAAGAGAATTGTTCGTCACTTTAGGAATTTAGGAGATCTTTTAGGAGAAATGGTCGATCCTACTAATCCTCCTCTTAATCCTCCTCCTATTCCTCTTATGCATCCCGTTCCTACATTTGAGCACCCACGTGCCCAAGAGCCCCTTAGGCCAGACCCACCCATAGACAATGAGCTCACCCTTAGGCAATTCTTCCTCCCCAATGACTTCGAGCCTAACTTGGTTATCTATATTCTGCGGTTAGAGGAAGCCAATTTTGAGATTAAGAATAGCATGTTGGCGATGCTCCTTTCTTTTTATGGGAGAAGCAATGAGAGTCCCTCGAACCACAATAGGGATTTTGTAGAGATAAGTTCCATTCTTCATTTTCCTAACATGTCTCAAGAAGTCATTCACCTTAAGTTGTTCCCTTTTTCCCTTAAGAATAAGGCTAGGTCACGGTATCATTCTTTACCTAGTAGTTGTATTACACCTTGGGGATGGTTCAATCTAGCTTTTATCAAAAGTTCTTTCCTATAGCTAAGACCGCCGACCTTAAGGCCTCCATTATGATCTTCTTCTAACACGACTTAGAGATCTTCCATGAGGCTTAGGAGAGGTTCAATGAACTTCTCAGGCAATGCCCACACCACGGGTATGGTGATCATTGATGTGTTTGTTTTGTGTGTTTATCTATTGCATGTACATACTTGTTTTGAGCTGTTTTGAGCTTCATTTGGTGTATTAGTTTAACATTTAGCTCATACTTGTGCATATTAGAGTTTACATGTTCACTGTTGAAGTTAAGACTTAAATGCTACACTAATGCTCGTTTATTGCTTGTTTTATGTGTGATTTGGAGAGATAATTAGAGCTTTATTGAGGGTTCTTGGTGTTTGGGGCAAATCCAAGGGTGTTTTGGACATAAAGGAACAAAGAAAAGTGCATTTGAAAGTGGCCAGGCGAAAGAAGGAGCGACCGAGGCGAAACCGAGCGCAACGTGATCCAAATTCGGAGCTTGCAACCTAAAAAGGACATGGAGAAATTTTGGACATGTTTTAAGGTGATGAATATGGCTTGTGAGATCCCTCACAATGATATGAAGCCAAGAAAAAAAACGGTGCACTGATCGGAGCCAAAATGAGCAAGATGTGGACATTTTACTATCAAGACCAGTCGACTCCTGTCAAGGCCGGTCGACCGACTGAGGTCAACCGGCTGGATCAGAATCTGGGCCAATTTTTGCCAGAAGACTTAGCCCCAATGCTGGACGACCGGTTGGGCCCCTGGCTGGACGGGCTGAAAGCTCTATTTAAGCCACTTTTCCGCCCTTTTTGAAGGAGAACAACACCCAAATCAAACACTCAATTCCCTAAACCCAAAATCCACCAAAAATCACATCACAGACTCACTTCTAAACACATTTTAACACTAGAAATCAAGGATTTAAGAGGATTAAACACTAAGATTTGGGGCATGGCTCATGGATTGTAAAGCTTGACTATGGATAGAAGGATATCTCTCTTTTATCCTAAGTCTAATTATATTTGATTAGAGTTGTGTAGGGTGATTATATATTGTATTTATGTATTTATTACTACTTTTTATTAATGGAAATTTGATGGATTTATGTATATATGCTTTATACTTAGGGTTTTAAAGGCTATTTTACATACATGTCTATGTGTTTGTTGAAATGCCTCAATGATGTAGCATATGTATATTGAAGTTTATTATGCTATTAACCATCTCTAAATCATTATGCTAGCATGTCTATGTGTTTGTGTGATGATTACATGAAATGGGTATGTTTATATACATGTCTATGTGGGTGTTTACATACATAATAGCATGAATAGCTTCTATTGCATACATGTCGGGTGCTATAGCTTAAATTGGTGTAATCTAAGCATGTCTATGTATTTAGTAGTAGAATATTCTAGAGTATTCTCAAATGCCATCCCCTAGATGTGTTTGCGTTGCACTTAAACGTTAATACTCGCTATTGTGATGCGATCGATGGTGCAAAACTTGTAACTAGCCTAGGTCGAGTCCCCTTTGGCTTTAAATCCAGCCAATAGGAGTCTGGATAGGTTTAGTTCACCTTAGTTCACTTAGGAAGGCTAGTTAGTCCACCCTAACACCCTAGGTTCATAAGGACCACGCGGTAGCTCTGAGTGGGACGAAGCTTAGGAACGGACTCGCATCGAGTCCTAAGGCCAGATTAGGGAACTAATTAGAGGACTAAGTGCTAGGGTTAGATTGATCTATACTCATCTAGAATCTTATTGGGTAGCCCTATTTCCTAAGTCATAATGACCACGCCGTACTGCTGGGCATCGCCACCTAGGGACGGACTCGCACTGAGGCTTAGGGTACCAATTAGGAGGCTAATTATAGGTCTTGATTAGAGCACTTTGTAAAATCCATCAAGTAACCTTAGAAAGACGTAGTAATCACCATAAACAAGATGTAATCACCTTAGTCCCCCATTTTCGACATTTGAATCCCGTTAGATGACTTGATTCCCCATTCACACATATATATCTTTTATTTCCTTGTCCTTAGTTTAGCTTTACTTTTCCGAGCTCCCTTTAAACCAAAAATCCCCAAAAAGAGTGTAGTTTAGGTTCCAACACGTAGCTCTCTAGGACACGCTTAGCTTAGAACACTACTCATGTTAGGCCTCCCTGTGGATTTGACCTCACACTCACACACACTGTATTACACGCGACCCGTGTGCTTGTGGGCTATTTAGGCTTGTGCTGCTCACAAATATTGTATCAATCATGACCTACTCCAATATTTCTTCCGAGGTTTGAATGAACAAAATAGAATGATGGTCAATGCTGGCTCTAGTAATGGATTCTATAATTTGAAGACTAGTGAGGCTTGGGATAAAATGGATTTGTTGCCTGAGAACTCTTTTCAAAACACTGCTATAGATAGGTCTATCTGGGGAACTAATAGAAAAGGTGTTCATAACATAGGGATTTCTTCTGATTTGCCCACTGAGGTCAGAGCATTGATGTGTAAGCTAGATCGATTCATCACTTTGAGCCACTCTTCACAGGGTCATAAGACTACTCCCATAGGTTCATCCTCTATCCCCTTGATAGTCGAAGTATGTGCATTATGTTTCAAGTCTACTCAAGAGGCCATAGCTTGCCCCCTAGCACCATAGTTTCTCGAGTTCATTTAGAAGCAAGTCTATGGCACACAGGGGTACTCATAGGAGTACAATTCTTGAACACAAATAATCTGGGTTGGAGAGACAACCCTAAGTTTTCTTCAAGCTAGGGTTAGTTTGAGTCTTCCTATCCCCAACCCTAGGCCCTATTCCAGTAAAGACGTCATCCTACTAATCCCCCAGGGTTTCTCAATATGAATCAAGCTAGAATATTATTTCTCAGCCTCAAGCACTCCCTATACTACCCGTCCTAGCCCTCTTAGCACAGTCAGCACCTATTCCACAATCTCGTTATGACAAGAGGGTAGACCTTTTGATGTAGATTGTTCAACAAAATCAGCAACAAATGGCTAGGATGGAAGCACAATTATGGCAACATGCTAGCCAAATGAACACTAGAGATCTCGAAAAATTACCTGTACAACCAGAGGTGAACCTTGGAGCCCAATCTTGCTCCTCCTCCAACCACTTATCCCCATTTAGCCCATGCTTAGGAAATCACCACTCTTAGGAGTGGTAGGATAGTGGACAAATAGAATAGAAGTTGAATATGCAAAGCCTACACCTAGTCATCCCTTTGAGTCTATAGAGTCCATTGATCACCCTACTGAGAGAGCTTATAAAGAGAGTCTTGCTAAGAGAGTAGAGCCCACTACAGACCATGGAAAGAGTAGTTCCTAACCACATAGGGAAGGAAAGTAGCCCAATGATAATTCTCATGAGTCTAGAGATGCCACTTTTAGAGTTCCTTTCCTATCTACCTTAGAGGGGCTATCACCTAGTGAGGATACTAGATTTTTTAAGGTCTTAGAGCATTTAAAAGATCTTAAGGTTAATCTTTCTTTGATAGATGTGGTCCTCTCTATTCTATCCTCCTCTAAGTTCTTTAGGGACCTTTACACAAAAAAGTGTAGCACATTACGCATGCCTAAGAAGGTGAAACTCACAAAGAAGATGAGTAGTATTTGCACATTGCCCCATCCATCTAAGCTTAGTGATCCAGGAGCATTCACCCTTCACTATTGCATCAGAGAAACCCAGATTAAGCATGCTTTATTAGATTTAGGGTCTTGTGTGAACCTCATTCCCTTCTCTATCTATCAACAGTTAGGCTTAAGTGAGTTGTCTTCCATACACGTTACATTCTATCTTGCTAATAGGTCTGAGCGTAGACCTACAGGCGTAATAGAGGATGTTATGGTACAGGTAGAAGAATTTGTGCACCCCGTTGACTTTATAGTTTTAGACATGGATTCTAGTCACGACTATGGGCATACTACACCTATCTTTTGAGGCCACCCCTTCCTTGCCACAGCTGATGTAGTCATCCATTGCAAGTCAAAGTTGTTAAAAATTAAGTTTGGGAATTTGAAGTCTACTATAAAGGTTGCACAGGCAGTAAATAGAGCTAGTGTAGGTGGAAATGATGATGAGGAAGATTGCTTTGTGATTCATGTGATAGACCCATGTCTTGAGGACAATGTTGAGGAGACCATGACTAAGAATGATGAATTGGGAAAGCTCAAGGGCATCATACCTAGCCTTGATCGAGAGACCTTCGTGTAGAGGTACAAAGCCCCTATTTCTAAGGATGATGATGCTAGGCTTAATGAGTCCTTTGAGGTTAATTCTTTCAATCTAGATATAAGAGGCATGGACCATTATGATTTCACACATAGGATTAATCTTGAAGGAAGACATGAAAATAGAGGTTTTAAGATGCATGTGATGGAATCTTGTATTATTGAATCTGGTTGTAAGAAGATATCCCCTAGTGATGAATTTATTGTAGCATTTGATGAAATATTAGCTAGAGTGGATTTGGAGACACGTATTGAGGAGAGCATCATGCCTATCTTTGATTCTAGGCCCAATAAGTCCATTAGAGGTATAGGTTCCAATGTTAGAGTAAATGATCAATATATGAAGATTCTTAAAGAAGAGATTGAGGAGCTAGAGATCATGAGATATGGGTCCTTAGGCATTTTTTATGAGTCCTTATTGGAACCTTCTTCTGAACTCTCTACTAGAGAATTACTTGATGAGGTAAACCGTTTCTTGGACGAATATGAGCCGTCCCTTAGTGAGAGTAAGCTCATGACCCTTACGTCCGATTTTTCCTCTCTCGGGCCTATTCCTGGTTGCTCTCCCTTTGATTCCGTCTCATCCAATCCCATTTCGTTTGATGATTCTTTCTTCCTTTGCATTATGTATTCCCTTAGTGAGTATATTTTTATGCCCCATTTGAAGCACATTCATATAAGTCTTGTACATGCTCTCCTTATTCTTTATGATTTAGATGCTTAATCAACCCATGGGCATGGGGTATTGATAGCCCTTGATTATCAAAATAAGGCAATAGGATGGTTAGTGGTACAAACCGAGCTTGCTAAGTTAGGATTAGAGAAGAAAAAAGGACCTAGAGCATTAGATTTTCCATGCCCTATGACATCTTAGAGCATTCTCCTTCTATACTTGATGTGTCGGGTTTTTCATGTGTCCCTTTTCATGTGTGATTGAAAAGGATTGTGATGTGCATAATTTGATTGATTTTATACCACATGATTCTTTTTCTTCTGAGTTGTGCCTTGACAGGTTTGTATGCCGATCCATGCTCAAGGACTACAAGTATCATTGGCCCTAACATTGGCACTCGGCTGAAGGCGTTAAATCCAATGCTACTAGGAGGCACCTTAGACATTTAGAGATGAATAGATGATCGTCTGGCTAACGGCATTGTGGTTAGCGCTACTTGGAGGCAACCCAGATTAATTTTGGTACTTTTGTTCCTTGTTTCTGTTATTCTTTTCCTTCTTTTTCTTTTCAGATTGTTCCAAGCATTAATTGCCCACACAAGTGTTAAGTCCCGATCCTTTTCCCATAGGATAGACCTTGTCTTATTATTTTCACATGCCAACGCAAGCTCGTATGGCAATGCTACTAACCTTGTTCTTTGTGAGTGTTTATGGTTTGATTAAGTCACTGGGTTAGCAGTTGAAATATTGATCATTGCCATAGAGAGCTTTAAGAATGCAAGGTTGTATCTTTCCTTTCTCTAATTTTCCCCTACCTATATACCCTTTCCCATTACCCATACTTGCTTTATATTGCCTATTTGCTTGTTACGTGCCTTTGTTCTATTTGGTTGAGGACAAGCAAAGTTTAGATTGGGGGTGTGGGAGTTTATGCTTTACTGTTTTATGCTTTAGTAGGGTAGATGTGCATCTTATGCTTAAAAGACGATGAAAAATTTTCAATTTAGATGCATATAGAATTGTTTGTTTCTTGGTTGATTGTTGTGTTGACTATTGTGATTGACTCAATTGATTGGTGAAGATAAGTTGCATCCTGGGGAGTGAATAGAGTGGATTGAAAACAAAGTCTTGGAGGGGATGCCCTTGAAACTTGTGGGGAATGAGTGCCTTTGAGAATGTCCCTTATAGCCACCCTATAACTTGGTAGGAAAGAGTGTTGGAAAGGGGTTTTGATATAAGCGCCCCTTCTTTGGTTAGTTCTTTTTTATGTGCCCAAGCCTTTATTTTTCTTTTTTCTTGTGTAAATGTGATGCAAAGTATGAAAAATCCAAAAAAAATTTATTGGAAAAGGGCAAACTAGTGTGAAAAGATCAAAAAGTTGAAAAATAAAAAAAAAATCAAAAAAGAGAAAAGTTCAAAGGTACCAAAAAGTTCATTGAATAAGTGCATAAGTGGCACAATGTCAACTTAGCACAAGCTATCCTTTTTATAGGTATGTGAATAAGGATTTTTATAAGCCATTGTGTGTGTGTATTCTCACTCTTCTTGTCTTTGAGGCTTTGCGCATATTGGGAAGGCCATGTTAGTTGAGGGAGCATAAAATATCAACATTCCAAGTGTGTACATTAGAATCTTAGGCTTGCAGTGGTTTGGCTACTCGAGAACTTCCCATGAGGTTCGAGGCCTTTTATAAGTAAAGGGATGACCCAAAGAGAGGTGATGATCTCTCCACAATAGGAATGCCTTCTTCATGCTTTTTAAGCTAACCTTGATAACGAGTCAATCGTTTAGGTAAGCCTTTGCATCGGCCTAAAAACAAACTTAAGATTGGTCTTGCTTAGGGACAAGCAAGGAGATGGTTTGAGGGTATTGATGTGTTGTGATGTTTTGTGTCTTTGCATTGTCATTTATCTATGTTTAAGAGGTGTTTTAAACTTTAAGAGATGCATTAGTATAGTAAATATTCTAGAGATAGGCTTAAGCATATGCAAATGCACATAGTTGAGTTTAAAGACGAACGGTACACTAATGCAAGCTTATTTCTCATGTTTGGTGAAGTTTAGGGTTAAGAACGATGCTTGAATCAATAAATATTGGATGTTGGAGGATAGCCCAAGGTGATTTGGACATAAGGATATCCAAGAAAATGAATTTGGAGGCATGCTGGTCAAGCACAGAGCAACTGGGAGAAAACGGAGCAAAACCGGCGAAAAAAGAAATAGTGGATTGGTTCTGCTAGTCATTTCCTAGCCACTGCCAATTGATCGGCATGGGAGGTTGGTAGTTCTAAAAAGGTCCTTATGTTTGCCGGTTGCCTAAGCTCTTATGCCAATCGACTAGTAAGGTTGACCGGCAATGCACTGCAACTATAAAAGAAGCCCGATTTTGCAACAAAAGGATCATCTTGCACCTACTTTTCTGCACGCCCACTTGACACACACATAAAATCCACCTAAGCCCACCTCTCACACACTAAACCATATATAAAATACACCTAGATCCAAGCTTGTAATTAGGATTTTAGCACTTGTAATTGCAAGATCAAGACAAGGATTTCAAGAATAAAGCTAAGCATGAAAGGTAGGTTCATCTTTGTCCTTTAGTACTTAGTTTTCTCGATGTTAAAATAGATCTTTTATGGGTGATTGAAGCTTGTATTATGGGTTGATTGAGTACTAGTTTGCTATAAATTTTGATGGCTTAATATATATGTTTGCTTTTAATGCTTCAATGGCTATATACATACATGTCTATGTGTTTGTTGATATGCCTAGGTCAAAGAACATATATATTTAGAAGGCTTGATTGCAATTTAACACTTCTAAATCATTGTATAAGCACGTCTGGGTGTTTATGCAGTGATTCTATGAAGTGAGTCTTCTAACTATGCATGTCTATGTGCGTTCTTACATGCCTTAGTAGCAATTTTAGCTTCTACGACATGCATGTTGGATTCTAATGTCCAAATTAGTATGACTTAAATATGTCTAAGTGTTATGGGCTAGAATATGCTTTATATTCATTCGTACCATGCTTGAGAACATGTATGATGTGCTTTATTGTCAAACCCCGCTTGCGTGATACTGTGATTGGCGGTTCTTCATTAATAATTAGGTCTAGTTTAGTCTCCTTTGGCTTTAAACCTAGCCATTATGTGTCAAGCTAGCTTCGCTTTAAGCCTAACTGTTAGCTAAATATTCTTTATTGATTTTGATGATGAAAATATATATATGCATTTGACTAAACAGCTTCTTGTGAAATGAGAATATCATATGAAGCTTGGAAAATATGAAGATGTGCATAAAGGATCATTTGGAGAAGAGAAAAGTTGAGAAGGCATAAGGAGGAGAAGAGAAGACATAAGGGATAACGGACTTTTTTTTTTGCTCTTCTTGTGAAATGCCTTTATATTGTGTAGACTTGGCTCAAAACAATTTTCCTTATCATTGTAAAATTTTTCTCAAGTATTGCACTTTTAAAATTATGCACAAATGTATTTGAATGCATATATTGAGTCAAAATGAGTTTTCGGGGTGTTTTCATTCACAACACGTGTTTACATATTTATACAAAATTACTTGGAGTTGTGAAAATATACTTGAGCTTGTTTTTTCAAGGGAATCTGGCTTTACTTCTTTTCTGGAATGGCCGGACCCCTAAGCCGGTCGACCGGCTGACTGAGGTGGTCGCCCGGCCTATTCAGAGAGTGAAGGTAAAAGCCGGACCCCCTAGCCGGTCAATCGGCTAAGGCGTCCGGCCTAGTCAGAGAGGGTGAAAGGCAAGCCGGTCAACCGGCTGAACGGGGCTGTAATAAATGCACTAGCCATTTCTTACCGTTCTGTCCGAGTTTTTCAATCCCCTTTCACCTCCCAAATCCCTAACCCTCAATCCTCTATAAATACACATTCAAATACAAGTTTTAATCAATCAAGTGAAGTGTGTTAAAGCTTTTATTATCATTCAATCCTTCTTGAGCCAATTCTTGCAATATTTTGAGCTTTCAAGAGCTTATCATTTTCTCTTCTTGAGGAAATTCCCATATTCAAATTCTTGTCATACTTTGAATCTACACACTTTGTGAGCTTAAATCATTATGAGAAATATCCATTCTTAGCTTGTAAAGTGTGAGGAAATCCTATAGAGTGTAGCTCTTGGGTTCTTTGAAGAAAGACTTCAAAGAGGGTGCAAAATCTTGGTTTGTGCTTCACCAAGTTTTGAAGAAGCATTCTAGTGGAAGTTCTTGAAGTCCTAAGGGGAGATTCCTTGGGCGGTGGACGTAGGCTTGGCCGAACCACCTAAAAATCGTTTGTCTCTCTTCTCTTTGCCTTTAAGTTCATTCTAATTATCTTGCCTATATTGTGTTTGATATATTGCTTGTTAGAGTTGTAAATTTACTGCAAATTTTAAAAACGAAAATTAGCATTTATATCTTAATTCACCCCCCTCTTAAGATATTTGCACCCACAATTGGTATCAGAGCTAGGGTTTTACATCATAGTTTAACAACTAGTAGAATTTGTAGCAAATATGAAGGGAATTTCTATTAAACAAGCACCCCCTTTTGATGGAACTAATTATGCCTTTTGGAAAATGAGAATGAAAGTGTTTATACAATCTCATGATTATAAAGCTTGGAAAATAATAGAAAATGAACCTATTTTACCTACAAAATTTGAAGGCAATAGGAGAATACCTAAACCTGAAAGTGAATGGAATGATGAAGATATAAAATTATTTGAATTAAATCAAAAAGATTTACATTATTTATTTAATGCTATGAATGCCACTGAATTTGCTAGGGTAATGGGTTGTACTTCAGCTAAAGAGCTTTGGGATCAATTAGAAGTAACCTATGAAGGAACAAGCCAAGTAAAAGAATCTAGGATTGCCATGCTTGTACATAAATATGAATTATTCAAAATGCTTCCAAATGAAAATGTAGAACAAATGTTTTCTAGATTTGTTGAAATTACTAATGGTTTAAAAGCTCTTGGTAAAGATTATTCTAACGTCGAAAAAGTAAGGAAAGTACTAAGGAGCTTGCCATCATCGTGGCAACCAAAAGTCACAGCGATAAAGGAAGCAAAGGACTTGAACACATTGGAGCTCAATGAGCTCATTGGGTCACTCATGACTCATGAGCTAGAGATAAAAGACCATGAGGAGGAAGAAAGGAAAACAAGGAAGTCCATTGCTTTAGTTGCATCAAGATTTTCATCAAGTGACGATGAAGAAGAAGAGGAAGACCCGGAAGATGAGGAGATAGCACTTCTAGCCCGGAATTTTAAAAAATTTATGAAATTTCGAAAGATGAGAAAGGGTACCTCTTCAATCAACTCCAATTGGAAGAGGAAAGTAAAAGATGGTAAAGAGCTCAAGAAGACGAAAGATGCAAAGGATGAAATAAAGTGCTTCAATTGCAACAAGCCGGGACATATAAAAGCAAATTGTCCTAGGCTTTCAAAGAAGAAGGAAGGAAAAGCGCTCAAAGCTACATGGGACTTTTCAGAAACCGAAGAAGATGAAGAAGAACATCATGAGGTAGCAAACTTTTGCCTCATGGCCAATGAGGATGAGGTACTATCTTCTCCATCTCTATCTATTTACTATTCATCTAGTGAAGAGGAGGAAGACGAATGTAGTTTTGAGGAATTAAAAGAAGCATTTGCTAAATTACATGATGACCTATCCTTAGCCTTGGCTAAAAACAAGCAAATGCATAAGAATTTGAAACTTGTTCAAAATGAAAAAGAAATTTTTGAAAAGAAAAATGCTTCACTTATTGAGAAAATAGATGTCTTAGAAAAGGAAAATGATTCATATGCTGAAGATTTTGTAAAGATTGAAAAAGAAGTCAATGATTTAAAGAAGAAAAATGAGGATTTGAATAAAATTGTTCAAAAATTTACAAATGGGAAAGAAAACTTTGAAAAACTTCTTGGAAGTCAAAAAATGTCTTTTGACAAAAGTGGTATTGGATATAAACCTAATATTAATCAAAAATATTTCAAAACCTATTTTGTCAAAGCTTCTACTTCTTCATCCCTCTCCTCACAAAAGCCAAATGTTATTTGTACTTCTTGTGAAAAGAAAGGACATGTATCCTCTCATTGTTATTACAAGAAAATTCGTGATAGAGGATCACATGTTCCATATTGGCAAAGACCAAGTGGGTGGTTAAAAACAAAACTTAAACTAACGCCAAGGACCCAAGGTGTTGGGACCCCAAATAAAGAATTGCTTTTGAATTTCATGTGTGTAGGTATACAATGAAAGCAATTCAAGCAAAATAAGATGGATCTTGGACAGTGGTTGTTCCAAGCACATGACGGGGAACTCATCACTTTTCTACAAACTAAAAAGAATAAAGGAGGAGATGTCACCTTCGGGACAATAGCAAAGGGAAAATTATTGGAAAAGGAAGCATTGGTAATGAAAATTCTCTTGCTATACACAATGTCCTACTTGTTGAAGGTCTAAAATTTAATTTACTTAATATTAGTCAACTATGCGACAAAGGTCATAAGGTAGTTTTTCAATCTTCTAAATACCTTGTGTATGAATGTGGAAATGAAAAAGTGTTATTTGCAGCTAAGAGAAATGAAAATGTTTACATCGTTGAAATTGATCAACTTATATGTCAACATGTTAAATGTCTATCTGTTGTGCATGATAACACGTGGTTATGGCATAGAAGATTAGGACATGCTAGCATGAGCTTATTGAATGATTTATCAAAGCATGATCTTGTTCGAGACCTACCAAAGCTAAAATTTGAAAAAGATAAAATATGTGATGCTTGTCAATTAGGAAAACAACATAAAACATCCTTCAAATCCTTGAATAAGGTTTCAACAAATAGAGCTTTACAACTACTACATATGGATTTGTTTGGACCCATTGATGTGGCAAGCTTAGGAAGATCTAGGTATGCATTTGTTGTAGTTGATGATTACACTAGATTTACATGGGTCACATTTGTTGTAGTTGATGATTACACTAGATTTACATGGGTCATGTTTCTTGCACATAAAAATGAGGCCTTCAATGAATTTGCAAGATTGTGTAGAAAAGTGCAAAATGAGAAAGGCTATTTTATAACTTGCATCCGTAGTGATAATGGCACGAATATGTGAATACCCCTTTCATGAACTTTTGTGATGAACATGGCATAGAGCATAACTTTTCGGCCCCTCGTACTCCTCAACAAAATGGGGTAGTAGAGAGGAAGAATCGTACATTACAAGAAATGGCAAGGACTATGCTAAAAGAACACAACTTGCCAACATATTTTTGGAGTGAAGCCATAAATACTGCATGTTATGTGCAAAATAGAGTATTGATTAGACCTATTTTAAACAAAACTCCATATGAACTATGGTATAGCAAAACACCTAAAGTATCATACTTCAAGGTATTTGGTTGTAAATGTTTTATTCTAAACACTAAGGACCACTTAAGAAAATTTGATTCTAAATTCGATGAAGGAATATTCTTAGGTTATTCCACAAAGAGTAAAGCATATAGGGTATATAATAAGAGAACTCTTGTTGTAAAAGAATCAATACATGTTACACTTGATGAGACTAATCCATTTGAGGCGAGAAAGGAAATTGATGATGTAGGTTATCTTTTGGAAAAGACAACACTTGAAGATCCAACTCCAAAAGACAAAGAAACGAAACAAGAAGAAGAACTTCAAGAAATGAGGTCTCAAGAGAATGAGGAAATCAAACAATGCTCAAACAAAGATGATGAAACAAAAGAACCTCATGAAGATCTACCAAAGAGTTGGAAGTTTGTGAGAAACCATCCTCAAGATCTCATTCTCGGTAATCCAAATGAAGGTGTAAGAACTAGGCGTAATATTAGCACTTTTTGTGAGCATCATGCATTTATTTCACATGTTGAACCCAAAAATGTAAAAGAAGCACTATTAGATGAGAATTGGATAATAGCTATGCAAGAAGAACTTAATCAATTTGAGAGAAATAAAGTATGGAAGCTAGTTGAAAGACCTAAGGATAGACCGGTAATTGGAACCAAATGGGTATTTAGAAACAAACTAGATGATGCTAGAATAGTGACTAGGAATAAGGCTTGACTAGTTGCACAAGGATACAATCAAGAAGAAGGAACTGATTATGATGAAACTTATGCTCCTGTAGCTAGACTTGAATCCATTCGTATGTTACTTGCATTTGCATGTCACATGGACTTTAAACTTTATCAAATGGATGTAAAAAGTGCATTTTTAAATGGATTCATTGAAGAAGAAGTTTATGTTGAACAACCCCCTGGTTTTGAAGATTCATGTTTTCCTAATCATGTGTTTAAACTAGAAAAGGCTTTGTATGGCTTAAAGCAAGCTCCTAGAGCTTGGTATGAAAGACTTAGTGGATTTTTGGTTGAAAACAATTTCGAAAGAGAAAAACTTGATTCAACCTTATTTATCAAAAGAAAAGACAATGATATTCTACTTGTCCAAATTTATGTAGATGATATAATTTTTGGTGCTACTAATATTTTCTTGTGTGAGAATTTTTCGAAGTGCATGCATAAGGAGTTCGAGATGAGCATGATGGGAGAATTAACCTTCTTCCTCAGACTTCAAATCAAACAAGCAAAAGAAGGGATCTTCATAAATCAAGCCAAGGACACCAAGGAAATCATCAAGAAATTTGGACTTGAAGATGCAAAGGAGATTGGAACTCCCATGAGCCCTTCAACTAAGCTAAACAAAGATGAGAAAGGTAAATCAGTAGACGAGAAGAAATATAGAGGTATGATCGGTAGCCTATTATATTTAACTACCTCTAGACTTGATATCATGTTCTCAGTGTGCTTATGTGCTAGGTTTCAATCAAATCCTAAGGAAATTCACTTAACAGCTGTAAAAAGAATAATAAGATATCTTAAGGGTACAATTAATTTAGGACTTTGGTATGCTAAAGGAACATCGTTTGATTTATGTGGTTTTTCTGATGCTGACTATGCTGGCTGCAAAATACATCGTAAAAGAACTAGTGGAACATGCCAATTCCTAGGACATTCCTTAGTATCTTGGTCTTGTAGGAAGCAAAATAGTGTTGCAATTTCTACCACTGAAGCTGAATATATTGCAGCAGGTAGTTGTGTGGCACAAATATTGTGGATGAAATAAAATCTACTTGATTATGGATTGAAGTATAATCATATTCCTATATATTGTGATAATACTAGTGCAATTAATCTTACTAAGAATCCAATTCAACATTCAAGAACTAAGCATATTGAGATTAGACACCATTTCATTAGAGATCATGTACAAAAAGGAGATATAATTCTTGAATTTGTTGATACTTTACATCAAGTTGCTGATATTTTCACCAAACCTTTGAATGATGATCAATTTTGCAAGATTAGGAGAGAAATTGGAATGATAAAATGTGGCTAAATGGGATATATATGTGTTTCTGTGGCTTGGGTATGAAAATTAAAACATTTTTGAACTTTCTGACTAAGCCGGTCGACCAAAGCCGGTCGACCGACTAAAATCTTAGGCGTCCGGCTAAAGCAGAAAATTTAATTTGCTCTCTGATCCAGCCGGTCGACCGACTGAACGCGGTAATTGTTAAAATTAGGGGTTTTCACCCCAATTTCACCACAAACTCTCAAAATTCTTTCAACTCTTACTCAATTTTTCTTCAATCCCATCTCAAATCTTCAACTTTACACCGATTTCTTCCAAATTTCTTCCCAAAATTGGTTTACCCACTTCAAAAAACATAGTTTTCTTCGATTATATCTACAAAAACAAGGCAAAATCATGGTGAATCTAAGAGGGAAGAGTCAAGCGCGTGGGAGGAAAGGGAAAAGGGCAAGAACGCAATCTCCACCACCACCACCACCTCCAGCATCAAAGATTCAAGGGAAGCAATCTATTATCTACGGTAAATACGTTGTAGACTCTGATTTTGTTGGTACAGTTATATTACCGTTATTTGATAGATGAACTACCTTTTTGCACTTGAATTGTGATGTACAAGACAAGCTAGTGGTTGAATTTTATGAAAATCTGGAGATAAGTTGTAGAAGTCCAAGATTAGAATTAGCCTCAACGGTTTTTGGAGTAGAATTTGTGCTTAATGAGGCTATTTTGCATAATATATTTCATATACCGGTTGAAGGGGAAGGACATTATAATAGTCAAAGGTGGCCGGAAAGAATTAGGGGAACTGGCATCCCGGGAGAAGTAATAAGATTTATGTGGGAGAATGTAGGACCTAGAGATCCAAACTTAATTCTTCCAATGTTAAGAGATGTTGATGTTAACACTAGGCTTGCTCTTAAGATTATGAGTGAAATAATTCTTCCTAGGAATATAAATGATGGAAAGATTCCAGTTATGGATGCATATATTTTTTACAGCCTTAGGAAGGGAAAAGAGATAGCCTTGCCTTTCCTTATACTTCAACATATGCTACACATTAGTGGAAAGGACGGAGGGAAAACAACTACTCCGGGATATGGAATGGCTTTAATGCATATCTTCTCATATTTCAGAATTTTCTCAAATGCTCCATATAAGATATTCGCTTGGAATTTTGATATGTTATATATGAACTTTATGGGCATTTACTGGTATAATATGGAGCCAATAAACAGAGAGACATTCAAAAGTTTGCCCCAAAGTACTCAAGCTGCCATTAGATATAGAACTAAGAAGGGCACTACCTTCACCGACCCAGTGTTTGGTACTACAGCAGAAAACCTTGATGACATGGCTAGAGGGGTAGATATAAACTTTGGAGAAGATGAAGGGCCAGAATTTGAGGGAAATCCTAACATAGGCATACCTGGAACAATACCTATGGTTGTTAGTTCCTCTGAAGAAGAGGAAAACCCTGAGGAAGCGACTCTTAGGCGTGTATTAAGAGAGTCTAGGGAGCAAGAGCATTTTGAGGAGCTTCGCAGAAGAAATTCGTCGAGGAGCTGGTTCTAGCTCAGGGGACAGCAAGAAGACACTTCTATGATGGCTCATATCCTATCTCAGCTCGGGCCTTAAACACGGGTATGAGTGACATGAGGACAACTATGGCAAGCCAATGGGATGAACTCACCACCGGAGACAACACATTGATTACGAGTAGCGGCTATGAAGACAGACATGAGAAACTACTTCAAGGATCACCATGATGACGCGCCTTGATCTTTATTTTCTTCACTTAAAAACAATTTTCAGTTTTGTTGATTTCTAGTTTAGTTGACTTCATACCTTTCTTTCCTAACTTTATGTTGATTTTGATGATGCCAAAGGGGGAGAAGTTTGATGAAGTATGAATTGATGAATTTGATGATTTGATGAATATGATGATTATGATTTGATGAAGTATATTTGGTATATTTGATGAATGTGGTGATATATTGATATATGTGATTTATGCATTTTTTTTTGTGATATAGAATATCCATGCTTTGGGTGATATGTTTGCAAATTTGATAATCAAAGCACTTGTTAGAAGAATGCATATATTAAGGGGGAGTATTCTTTTCAAATCTTAAAAATATTTGTCATCATCAAAAAGGGGGAGATTGTTAGCTAAATATTCTTTATTGATTTTGATGATGAAAATATATATATGCATTTGACTAAACAGCTTCTTGTGAAATGAGAATATCATATGAAGCTTGGAAAATATGAAGATGTGCATAAAGGATCATTTGGAGAAGAGAAAAGTTGAGAAGGCATAAGGAGGAGAAGAGAAGACATAAGGGATAACGGACTTTTTTTTTTGCTCTTCTTGTGAAATGCCTTTATATTGTGTAGACTTGGCTCAAAACAATTTTCCTTATCATTGCAAAATTTTTCTCAAGTATTGCACTTTTAAAATTATGCACAAATGTATTTGAATGCATATATTGAGTCAAAATGAGTTTTCGGGGTGTTTTCATTCACAACACGTGTTTACATATTTATACAAAATTACTTGGAGTTGTGAAAATATACTTGAGCTTGTTTTTTCAAAGGAATCTGGCTTTACTTCTTTTCTGGAATGGCCGGACCCGTAAGCCGGTCGATCGGCTGACTGAGGTGGTCGCCCGGCCTATTCAGAGAGTGAAGGTAAAAGCCGGACCCCCTAGCCGGTCGACCGGCTAAGGCGTCCGGCCTAGTCAGAGAGGGTGAAAGGCAAGCCGGACGACCAAGCCGGTCGACCGGCTGAACGGGGCTGTAATAAATGCACTAGCCGTTTCTTACCGTTCTGTCCGAGTTTTTTCAATCCCCTTTCACCTACCAAATCCCTAACCCTCAATCCTCTATAAATACACATTCAAATACAAGTTTTAATCAATCAAGTGAAGTGTGCTAAAGCTTTTATTATCATTCAATCCTTCTTAAGCCAATTCTTGCAATATTTTGAGCTATCAAGAGCTTATCATTTTCTCTTCTTGAGGAAATTCTCATATTCAAATTCTTGTCATACTTTGAATATCTACACACTTTGTGAGCTTAAATCATTGTGAGAAATATCCATTCTTAGCTGGTAAAGTGTGAGGAAATCCTATAGAGTGTAGCTCTTGGGTTCTTTGAAGAAAGACTTCAAAGAGGGTGTAAAATCTTGGTTTGTGCTTCACCAAGTTTTGAAGAAGCATTCTAGTGGAAGTTCTTGAAGTCCTAAGGGGAGATTCCTTGGGCGGTGGACGTAGGCTTAGCCGAACCACCTAAAAATCGTTTGTCTCTCTTCTCTTTGCCTTTAAGTTCATTCTAATTATCTTGCCTATATTGTGTTTGATATATTGCTTGTTAGAGTTGTAAATTTACTGCAAATTTTAAAAACAAAAATTAGCATTTATATCTTAATTCACCCCCCCTCTTAAGATATTTGCACCCACACTAACCAATGAGTTAGAACATAGGGTAAGACCAATTACCATCACTTAAGAACAAAATTAGCTAAACTGTGCCCTAGTTCATAAGAACCATGCTATGCCTCTAGGTAGCTAGCACCTAGGGATAGACTTGCACCGAGTCTGGGGATTGTAGGAGAGGTTGATTAGATTCCTAGCTTAAAGCACCCCTTCTTATAGCAAAACCACCAAAGTTAATCCCATAGCAAAGTTAGTGCCAAATCACCCGTAATTAAGTTGATTTTAGCCATTGCCCCATTGCTTGTATCAATTCCCTTTTACTAGCTTGTTCTTCTTTACTTTTATTTCCCTTTGTTTAGATTAGTTTAACTTATCTTGAGCTCCTTTTGTATCTAAAACTACCAAAAAGAATTCTTAGTTTAACTTATTTTCTTTCTCGCTTTCTAGGACACACACTTAGCTTTCATTTCTCATTTCCCGCCTCCTTGAGGGATCAACCCTGCTATTGTACATTAGACTACACAACCTATGCACTTGGAGGCTTTTAATTAAGCCTCATGCTTAATTAGTTGGCATCACCGGTCGACTGACTAGGTCATCTGATAGGTCTAAAGAGCAACTTTGAAGAGTCAGTCAAGTAAGGTCGAACGGTAGTGCTGCAGAACTTATAAATAGAACTTGATTTTGTTGTATTATGATGATCCATTCACACACACTTTACACCTACTTCACACCTACTTTACACACACACACTAAACCCTGCTTCACCCATCTCAAACACATATACACTAACATACACCCAATTAAATCTAATCTCTTTTGGAGGATTTTGCTCAAGATTGTACAAGAACAAGCTTGGATAGAAGGGGAGTCTCCTCAACACTCTTTCATCCTATTTTCTTTAATATTTGAGTAGATTAGATTAGGGTGACTAAACTTGTGCAATGTGTTGATTTTATACTCTATGCTATGGGATTTTTCATGGCTTATATATATACCTATTGTTAGGATTAGTAGCCTTAAAGGTCACTTATATGTGACATTTTGGATGTTAAACAATGTTAATGATTTTGTTAAATGGCATTATAAGCTTTTTATGTATTTTCTCTGGTATGTTTTATTGATGTATGCATAAATGTCCCTTGACTGGAACTGATGACTTGGGTGCACAGTGAGGCTGGACGCATAGTAGGTCCAAGTCTAGATTTAGTCACGTCATAAATTGAGTTCGTAACCGAACGCTGGTGTTGGATACTCAACCATGATAAGGTTATATTGAGTGATCGTAAACCTTTAAGAGTGCTACTTACAAGCGCACAGGTAGCGGTAGTATAGCGTGTGCGAGTGTGGGGTCGTGTCCACGAGGAGGCTATCTAAGTGTGGTTCTAATGTAAAAGTACGTCTTACACTAGCTACGTGTGGTCCTACCTATACTTTTTTGGGTTTTTGGATTGATTGGAGCTCTAATTTAAATCTAAACTAGGGGAAAATAAACTTGACTACTGGGAATGATGGAATAAACAAGCTACGAAAGTGAGGATCTATAAAGTTTTACGAGAACCTAGGGGTGATTGCTCCTTCAGAATGGATTTGGGTTCTTAACTTTGATTGAGGTTATTGATGGTTTGATTACTTTAATTGTGGGCTTGGATTACTAGACTTACCACATCTAACTATTAGTGCAATCCTGTCTCTAACCGGGCCCAATTAGAAGTATAAGTTTGTCCTGGTTAGCTATGGCTTTGGGGTCTAGTTCTAAGTCCTTTGGGTGTTGATTAATGACCTAATAGGGAGTTTAACCTTTTACTTATGTTTCAAACTAGAGATTAAGTCCTCTAGGTCAAGTAAGTGATAGTGGTACCTTTTTAGCTATGTTTCATGCTAGATGTGATTAGCTACTATATTAAAGGCATGAAAAACACATTAATCAACACAAATACAGTTGGAAGTAAGGCTCATGCCATTAGCATGGATTAAGGCTAAGGTGAGACCATTACTATTAGCATCTAAGCACAAATTACACATGTAAACTCATAAAGGCTATTCATCAAAAACCTTGACATGTTCAATTTCAAGCCATAGAAATGTGAGAACAAAGCATGCACATATAACCATCAAAATCTCAAAACAAGTGTTAAAATCCTTAAGTCATTACAAAAATAGCAATCATCCTTAATCTAGAGCTAATCTAACATAGTATAGATAAGAATAAATAGAAAAATGTAAAGTTCCCTTATTATCCTTGCTTGTTCTTTACAAATCTTACTTCAAAACCCTCTAAATCCTTGTTTGATCTTCAAATCCAAGTTTGTTTATGGATGGAATTGATGTGGGATTGAGTGTGAGAGGTGGGTTTTAAGTGGATTTTGGATTTAGGTAAATGACTACATGAAAAGATTGGTGTTCTCCTTCAAAAATGGCTAAAAAGTGATTTAAATAGAGTTGTTAACCTGTCCAGCCAGGGGTCCAGTCGGTGGACCGACCTTGACAGAGCTTAATCGGTCTTGATAGTAAAATGTTCATATCTTGCTCATTTTGGCTCTGAATTACACACCGTTTTTTTCTATGGCTTTATATTGCCGTGGGGGATCTCCCAAGCCATATTTTGCACCTTAAAACATGTCCAAAGTTGCAAGCTCCAAATTTGGCTCACGTTGAGCTCTGTTTCGCCTTGGTCGCTCCTTCCTTCGCCCGGCCATTTCCAAATGCTCTTTTCTTCATTCCTTTATGTTAAAACACCCTTGGCTTTGTTCCACATCCCAATAACCCTCAGTTAAGCTCTAATTATCTTCCCAAATCACACCTTAAACAAGCAACAAACACGCATTAGTGTAATATTTAAGTCCTAACTTCAACTATGAACATGTAAACCCTAATATGCACAATTATGACCTAAATGCTATACTAATACATTAAATAAAGGTCAAAACACCTCAAAATAAGTATTTACATGCAATACATAAACACATAAATGAACGCATCGTTGAGCAAATTTTCTCATTGAGGGTGATCTACCTAGGTCATTGGAGCACTTTTCAAATTTGTTTTAATAATACGTGTGTCATGTATTGGACAGGACCATTGTGAGTATGTTTTCTAGGGATGTACTATCAAAGAAAGAAAACAAGATACTCACTGCTATTAAATGATCATTGCTTTTAATCTTGAGCATATGTGGGTGAACTAATAAAGTTAAGGTTTGGTACTTTGATTCACTCTGGGTGAGATCTTACTTTATTAGGATCAACAGCCTTGTGCATCAAGTTCTAAGTTCTAATTACTTAGAACATGTATATGCAACAGGGAATCTATGTGCCCCTTTTGGAATTGTCTAATTCATCATCTGAATCTAGATCTAGTGAAACTATCTTTATGAGTGTATCGGTCATATGGCTTGAGGGTCACTCTCGAGATCAAAAAATTCTATGACCAAGGATGGTTGGCAATAGGACAAGAAACCCAACAGAAAAAGATACAACTAAGGAAGTGATAGTATACAGGCCAAAGAACCGGCCTTAGTTGTAGGTATACATAGAGGGGCATTATGGTCGGTTACTTAGTAGATCAAAGACAAAGTTCACATTCTTTTGTGTTAAGCTTTTGAGTAATAGCAATTATTCTTGGAGTGCAACTTTGATCTTATGGTGGAATAGATTGGAGTTAAAAATAATTATTATGTTGCCTAGATTGGGCAAGGACATTTTTGATTTTTTTTCAAAGCCAAGGTAATTATGTCTTCTTGGTCCCTTCCCTAGCTGAAATGACTTTGAGATAGTAATCTTCAAAGAGCAAATTCCATGTTGTGGTAGTAGCCTTATTGGGCCAAAGCTTGCAATTAGGTTTGGCCTTTCTTTAGAGTCTAAAATAAGCTAATTGGGCTTGGATGGTTTCTTATTGGGCTAGATTTTGAAGAGCACATTACTTTGCTTCTTCCAACATAAGAGGCTATTCTTTCAAGATAAGTCTCTTTAACCATAGGGAAGAAGACTAGGGAGTTGCCTATTGTGACACCCTTATAGTAAAATTTTTTGTGGCCTTGTTCATGAGCAGGAATAAAGCTTGTGATGATTATAGCTCCATCAAAGGCCCCATGCTTCAAAAGGTTAGGTTTACATATTTTGCAAATACTAGTTATGTTATATATGTTCTTAAGCATGATCTTGTGTGTATTATGTGGTTGGTTTATTTTCATAGCATGTTTTCTTACTAGAAATTTTTGAAAATATGGCAATAGGATAGATTTCACATGTAATATTACCGATCCTACACATACTTTGTTCTTCATGTGAATGGTCTTTCTCAATACATGTCTATATGTTTGATTAATTGTCTAGATGAGTAATATGTGTATAAATTGGAGTTTTTTTGCTATAGAACACCTCTAATGCATCTAATATACATCTCTATATGTTTATTTATGGATTGCATGAAGTAGGTTTGTTAATGTTTATATAAGCATAAGAATGCTTTATAGTAAATATAACTTCAATCTTGCTTACATATTGGTACCCACTTACTTATAATGGTATAGATCAATGATCACTATCTTGCAACACAAGCCTAAATAGCCCACAAGCGCACGGGTCATGTGTAGTACGGTGTGTGTGAGTGTAGGGTCGAATCCACGAGAAGGTCTAACGTGAGTGGTGTCTTAAGCTATGTGTATCCTAAAAGGCTACGTGTTAGGTCCCTAAACTATGATATTTTTGGGTTTTGGTTTGAGGGGAGCTCGAAAAAGATAAATCTAAGCTAAGGGTGAAAACACATAGACATGCTAACATAATGATTTACAGATGACTAATAGCATAATAGACTTCAATATATATATATATATATATATAAACTAAGAATTCTTTTTGGTATTTTTAGATATGAAGGGAGCTCAAGATAAGTTAAACTAATCTAAACAAAGTAAGGGAAATAAAAGTAAAGGAGAACAAGCTGGTAAAAAAGAATTGACATAAGCAATGAGGCAATGGGTGAAATCTGCTTAATTACAGGTGATTTGGGTACTAACTTTGCTATGAGATTAACTTTGATGGTTTTGCTTTAAGAAGGGGTGCTCTAAGCTAGGAATCTAATCAATCTCTCCTACAATCCCTAGACTTGGTACGGGTCTATCCCCAGGTACTAGCTACCTAGAGGCATAGCATGGTCCTTACGAACTAGGGCACGGTTTAGCAAATTATGATCCTAGGTAATGGAAATTGGTCTTACCCTAGGTTTTAACTCATTGGCTAGGTTTAAAGCTAAGAACTAGGTTTTCTAAGGTCAATTAAGCTAGCCTGACACTTATTGGCTAGGTTTAAAGCCAAAGGAGACTAAACTAGACCCAATTATTAATGAAGAACCACCAATTATAGCATCACACAAGGCAAATCATACATGTTCTTAAGCATAGTACGAATGAATATAAAGCATATTCTGGACCTTAACACTTAGACACATTTAGGTCATACCAATATAGACATTAGGATCCAACATATATGTCATAGAAGCTAAAATTGCTATTAAGGCATGTAAGAGCGCACATAGACATGCATAGTTAAAAGACCCACTTCATAGAATCACTACATAAACACCTAGACATGCTTAAACAATGATTTAGAAGTGTTAAATAGGAATCAAGCCTCTAAATATATATGTTCTTTGACCTAGGCATATCAACAAACACATATTGAAGCACTAAAGGCAAACATATATATTAAACCATCAAAATCTCATAGCAAAGTAGTACTCAATAAACCCATAATAGAAGCTTAAATCACCCATAAATGACCTATTTTAACCTAGAGAAAACTAAGTACAAAAGGAGAAAGACGAACCTCCATTTCATGCTTAGCTTTCCTCTTGAAATCCTTGTCTTGATCTTACAATTACAAGTGTTAAAACCCTAATTACAAGCTTGGATATAGGTGCATTTTATATGTGGTTTAATGTCTGAGAGGTGAGCTTAGGTGGAATTTTTGTGTGTGTGAAGTGGGTGTGTGGAAAAGTAGGTGCAAGATGATCCTTTTATAAAAAAATCGGGTTTCTTTTATAGTTGCAGTGCACTGCCAATCGACTGCAACATAAGGACCTCTCTAGAGCTGTCGGCCTCTCCTGCTAGTCGACCGGCAAGGGCCAGGGGGTGAATAGCAAAACCAGTCCACTCTTCCTTTTTTCACTCGTTCTGCTCCGGTTGCTCCCGATTGCTCTGTGCTTGACCCGCATGCCTCCAAATGCATCTTTTTGGATTTCTTTACGTCCAAATCACCTCGGGCTTTACTCCAACATCCAATCTTCATTGATTGAAGCTTCGTTCTCAACCCTAAACTTCACCAAACACAAGAAATAAGCTTGCAATTAGTGTAGCGTTTGTCTTTAAACTCAACTATGTACATTTGTATACGCTTCAGCCTATCTCTAGCATATGTATTATATTAATGCATCTCTTAAAGCTCAAAACACCTCTTAACATAGATAAATGACGATGAAAACACATAAAAAATTAAACACATCAACTGGCTAGGAGCATCACTCGACAACAAAACAAGAATGGTTGGACTGATCGATCAACCTAGCCAATCGATCGGTCCCTGTCTTAGGTCATCCGGCTCTGCAATTTTTCTCTCAAACTTCATCATTTTGTCCTTCAGTCTTCTTCCCATGACTTGTGCACCTTCTAGCTTTATCATGAATCATTATCCAATCTCAAACTTGACCTACAACTCACTTAAATCATCAAAAACACACAATTAGTGTAGCTTTTATCTTTAAACTCAACTATGCACAATTGTATACACTTAAGCCTAATCCTATAATATGTACTCTACTAATGCAACTATATAAGGTCATAACACCTCTAAAACATAAGCAAATAACAATGCAAACGCATACAAAAATGAAGCATATCATGCGATTTTAAGCACAAACCTTAAAATTAGCCTACAAGTACACAGGTCGTTGGTAGCAAAGCTTGTAAGTACGAGGTCGTTCTTCCTTAAGGAGGTTAACCATGTGTGGCCCTAAGCTATGTGTGTCATAGAAAGTTATGCTAGGTCCTAAACTATCAATTTTTTTGGGTTTAGATTGAATGGAACTCAAGGAAAAGTAAACCTTAATTAAAGATAAGAAAACTAAAGTGTGGTTCAGTGGAGATGGTAGTGGAGTCAAGCTATCTAAAGGAGCCAAACAATGGAATCAGGTGATTCGCTATCTCACGACACAAGCCTAAATAGCCCACAAGAGCATGAGATATGTGTAGTACAGTATGTGCGAGTGCGGGGTCGAATCCACTGGGAGGCTTAATGAATATGGTATCCTAAGCTAAGTGCGTCTTAAAGTGCTACGTGTTAGGACCTAAACTACAATGTCTTTGGGGATTTTTGGTTTAAAGGGAGCTCGGGAAAAGTAAACCTAATCTAAGAACAAGGAAATAAAAAGACAGTGTGTGTGTGATGGGGGAATCAAGCGATCTAAGGTGATGCTAACACGTGGAAATAGGGAATAGAGGGATTAAGGTTACAAATGGGTGATTACTATTTCTTGTTAGGGTTGCTTGATGGATTAAACTCGGTTGCTCTTGTCTAGTCTCCTAATAAACCTCCTAATTACACCCTAAGACTCAGTGCGAATCCATCCCTAGGTGTCAACCCCTGGAGCCACGGCGTATCGTCTTTATGACTTAAGGCCATAGGGCTAGCTAGTTAGGATTCTTGGTAACTTAGATCGATCTAACCTTAGCGTCTAAACCATTGGCTGGATTTAAAGCCAAGAACTAGTTCGTTTAAGGTCGACTAACCTACCCTAAAACCTGTTAGCTAGATTTAAAGCTAAGGGAGACTCAACCTAGGCTAGCCATTAGTTATGCACCACCGATCATCATTACAATATTGGGTATTAATGTTTGAGCGCAAAGTAAGCACATCTAGGGCATGGCGTTTGAGAATATTCTGGGGTATTCTACTACTAAGCACATAGACATACTTAGATTACACCAATTTAAGTAATGGCACCTGACATGTATGCAATAGAAGCTATTTATACTATTAAGTATGCTAACACATACATAGACATGTATATAGTCATACCCATTTCATGTAATCACCACACAAACACATAGACATGCTAGAATAATGATTTAGAAATGGTTAATCACACAATAGACTTTAATATACATATGCTACATAATTAAAGCATTTTAACAAACACATAGACATGTATGTAAAATAGTCTTTGAAGCCCTAAGCATAAAGCATGTATACATAAATCCATCAAGTTTCCATTAATAAAATGTAGTAATTAATCCATAAATACAAGATATAATCAAACTTACATAGCTCTAATCACACATAATTATACTTAGGATAAAAAAGAGATACCCTTCTATCCATAGCCAAGCTTTACAATCCATGAGCTATGCCCTAAATCCTAGTGTTTGATCCTTTTGAATCCTTGATTCCAAGTGTTAAAAATGTGTTTAGAAGTGAGTATGTGACGTGATTTTTGGTGGATTTTGGATTTCGGGAAATGGGTGTTTGATTTGGGTGTTGTTCTCCTTCAAAAAAGGCTGAAAAGTGGGTTAAATAGAGCTTTTAGCAAGTCCAGTCGGGGGCCCAACCGATCGACCGGCTTTGGGCCTAAGTTGTCTGGCCAAAATTGGCCCAGATTCTGATCCGACCGGTCAACCATCTCATCCGACCTAAACAGCGGCTTACCGGTCTTGATAATAAAATGATCATATCTTGCTCGTTTTAGCTCCGATTTGCGCATGGTTTTTTCCTATGGCTTCGTATTGTTGTGGGGGATCTCCCAAGCCATATTTTGGACCCTAAAACATATCCAAAATTTGTCCATGTCCTTCATAGTTTTCAATCTCCGAATTTGGCTCATGTTGCGCTCAGTTTTGCCTCGGTTACTTCTTCCTTCGCCCGGCCACTTCCAAATGCCCTTTTCTTCATTTCTTTATGTCCGTAATACCCTTTGCTTTGTTCTACACTTCAAGGTTCCACATTTCAAGCACCCTCATTAAGCTCCAATTATCTTCCCAAATCACACCTAAAACAAGCAATAAATGCACATTAGTGTAGCATTTAAGTCTTAACTTCAACTTTGAACATCTAAACCTTAATATGCACAATTATGGCCTAAATGCTATACTAATACATTAAATGAAGCTCAAAACACCTCAAAGCAAATATATACATGCAATAGATAAACACACAAAACAAACACATCACCCCCAAACCTTCTCCTTGCTTGCGCCCAAGCAAGCCCAATCCTAAGTTTACTTCTTAAGTCGATACAAAGGGTTGCCTAAGGAATTGACTCACTATCATGGTTAGCCTAAGAAGCATAAAGGGGGCATTCCTATTATGGAGAGATTCTCAAGTCTCTTCGAATCCTCTCTCTACTCATAAAGGGCCTTAAACCTCGTGGGAAGTTCCCAAGTAGCCAAACCACCACAAGCCTAGGATTTTAACGCACGTACTCGGAATGTTGAGATTTCGTGCCCCCAACTAACAAGGCCTCCCTAACATGCACAAAGCGTAAAAGACAAGAAGAGAGCGAATAACCATAAACAATGGCTTGTAAAAAGCCTTATTCACATATCTATATAGAAGATAGCTTGTGCTAAGTTGACATTGTGTCACTTATGCACTTATTCACAAAACCTTTTTTGTGCCTTTGGCTTTTTCTCTTTTTCACTTTTTTTTATATTTTTGCACCTTTTTTCCTTTTTCAATTTTTTTGGATTTTTCATGCTTTGTATTGTATTCACACAAAAGAAAAGAAAAAGAAAGGCTTTGGCATATCAAAACTAACCAATCAAGAAAGGGCACTCATATCAACAACCTTTTTCTAACACTCTTTCCTACCAAGCTATGGGATGGCTACAAGGGTCACTCTTAAAGTTCCTCACTCCCCACAACTTCCAAAAGCATCCCCTTCAAGACCTGGTTTTCAATCCACTCTATTCGCCTCACAATGCAACTCATATTCACCAATCAATTGAGTCAACCACAATAGCCAACACAATGATCAACCAAGAAATAAACAACTTTACATGCATCAAAATTGAAAAATTTTCACCATTTTAAGCATAAACTGCACATCTACCCTAATCAAAGCATAAAACAATAAAACCAAACTCCCACACCCCCAAACCTAAACTTTGCTTGTCCTCAAGCAAATAGAACAATACTACTCAACAAACAAATCGGCAACACAAAGCAAGTAAGGGTAGTAAGGATGAGGTAGATAAATAGGGAACAAATGGAGAAAGGAAAGATACATCCTTGTGTTCTTTGAAGCTCTTCAATGCCAATGGATAATGATTCAACTACTAATCCCTGTCTCTTAACAAATCATAAACACTTAAAGCACATGATTAGTAGCATTGCCATGCGAACTTGCATTGGCATCATCAAATGATAAACAAGGTGTATAAAGAATGGGAAATGATAGAAGTAAGGATCAACACTTGGGAGGGTGAAAAAAAGAAAGCAAACGAAAAGAAAAATGGAAATCAAAGAAAGATATTACTAAAAGAAAATAAAAGAAAAGGAAAAGCAAGGAAATCAAATTAAATATAAACATGTCTAAGGTGCCTCCTAGTAGTGCTGGATTTAACGCCTCTAGCCGGGCGCTAGTGTTAGAGCAATACATGTTTAAAATTGTGAGGCACAAATGGCCAGATATTCAACCAAGTGCAGATAATAGAAAGAAAAGGGTCATGAAACAAATAACAGGGCAATGGATGCACAATCCACCCTTTTTCAAGATCCCACCCCAAAACCTCAAATGAAAATATGTGCACAAGCATGGAAAATGTCATGCACAAGCGTGAAAGATCATGCCCTGTATGTTCTCTAATTAACCACCCCACGGACTTCTTTTCATAATCAAGGGCTAAGAATATAACCTCCCCATGGGTCAAAGATAGGTCTAATGCATGCAACATGAGAGAAGTGCTATCTAGCCCTAGATGAAAATGTTCTAAACTAGAAGGTATAAACATGAGCCCCAAAGAGGGAGACTCATTGGAATGGGAAAGAGGAGTAGGAGTGACACTCAGAGAAGAAAGGTCAAAGGTCAAAGACGTAGAAGCACTACACTCTTCCTCTCTGCAAGATAGATCATAATCAAGCCTAGATTACTCTAACTCCTCGTGAAGAGTGGATTCGATCCTAATAGGTTCTTTCTCCAATAATGATTCATCAAACATCCAAAAAGACCCATAGATCAATCTTTCAAACACACCAATTTCTTTCTTAGGTGTCTTCTTAGAGTTATTATTCTTCTCAACACCATTATTCTTAACTCCAAAAGACTTGTCATTGAAAACCTCTAAATTTGATGTCTTGTTTTCCCCAACGGATGACTCTAAACCTTCACTAGCTAAAGTCCCTTCATATTCATCCATACATTCATTACTAGTATGTGTCATCTTACCATCATGCTTCTCACAAGGGGTAGGCACACATAGAAAGGACAATGGAGACTCAAAAGGATTTTGGGTCATGTATGCATAAATGCTCAAGGGAGGTGTGTATCCTAGACTCCCTAAATAAGGACTCAAAATGCAAATGAGTGCAATAATCATGAGTTTCAACCTCTAAGTGTATAGAATGTGTGGGATAGGAGAAAGAAAAGGCTCACGTGACTCAATGGAAGACGTTGAAAGCTTAGAAGAATAGGGTCCTAGTTCCTCTAAAATGTATCCAAAGGAATCATCAAGAACCAAATTGTCATTAAGCTCATTCTCATTCTCACTAAAAGATGTTATCTCTCCATTAATCTCTCTCTCTAATTGTCTCTCTAACACATCATCTTTTTCACCCTTAGTCACCTCAATGTTAGGTCTCATCTCTATCCCATTAACTTGTTCTAAAGGTATTTCAACATTCTCACTCATGAGTTGCATGCTCTCAACCATTCTCTTCAAGCGCTCACCTAGAGATTTGGTTTCTCACTTCAGATTCTCTAGTTCCTCTTGATTGGATTAAAGGAGAGATTGGGATTGCTCAAGCACTTGATCTAATTGCTTCGAGAATGAAGACATAATGGAAGAGGGTTCAACTGAGCGAAAATGGTAAATATCTCAATTAAGATCACTATAAGCACAACCATTATAAAACTCGGAGGAAGTTTGGGTAGGAAATGACAGTGTAGGAGATGGACTTTCAAAGCAACAAGGTAGAAAATATGAAGAGTCATCTTAACCCCAATATGAAGATGCATGATGTTTCTCCCTAGAATCATGATAATAGGATGAAGATGTATGCATTAGCATATGATTGCAAAGGGTATAGGAAGTAGCATGCAATCAGGGATAAGGGTGAAAGATAGGGCAAGTATTGAAATCATGAGCACGGCTTCCACGTAGACTACAACAACAAGAATATGCATCCCTAAAGTCATTGTTTCTAAATGAAGATACATGAGATGATGCATGACTATGGGGGTAATAGTTAGCACTAGCCCTAGATGAGGAATTTTCAAGGGGATAGAAAACAGTTGGATGCATTAAACTTCCACAAATGCGACATGTAATGGGAACACGTCCAGGTGGTGAGGAAGAGGATACAAGTGACCACCATGATGCATTAAGATCATTCATGATTAATTAACACAAGTAAACCTCTTCACAATGATGAACAAATTTTTTTTGAATTTTTCTTTTATTAATCAAAACAATAAAAACATGAGAAGAAAAGATAAAACAACACGTAACAAGTTAAGACACACAAAAACTAAGAAACCAAACAAACATTGCCTCCCTGGCAACGACACCAAGAACTTGATACGCTTTCTCACAGCACAAGCCTAAATAGCCTGCAAGTGCACGGGACGTGTGTAGCACAGTATGTACAAGTGCGGGGTCGAATCCAATGGGAGGCTTAACGAGTATGGTGTCCTAAGCTAAGTGCGTCCTAAAGTGCTATGTGTTGGGACCTAAACTATAATGTTTTTGGGGATTTTTGGTTTAAAGAGAGCTCGGGAAAAGTAAACCTAATCTAAGAATAAGAAAATAAAAAGGTGGTATATGTGTGTGTGAAGGGGGAATCAAGCGATCTAAGGGGATGCTAACGCGTGGAAATAAGGAATAAGGTGATTAAGGCTTACAAATGGGTGATTACTATTTCTTGTTAGGGTTGCTTGATGGATTAAACTCAGTTGCTCTAGTCTAGTCTCCTAATTAACCTCCTAATTACACCCTAAGACTCAGTGTAAATCTGTCCCCAGGTGTCAACCCCTAGAGCCACGGAGCATGGTCTTTATGACTTAAGGCCATAGGGATAGCTAGTTAGGATTCTAGGTGACTTAGATCGATCTAACCCTAGCATTTAAACTGTTGGCTGGATTTAAAGCCAAGACCTAGTCCATCTAAGGTTGACTAACCTACCCTAAAACCCATTAGCTAAATTTAAAGCTAAGGGAGACTCGACCTAGGCTAGCCATTAGTTATGCACCATCGATCATCATCACAATAGCAGGTATTAACGTTTGAGCGCAAAGCAAACACATCTAGGGCATGGCGTTCGAGAATATTCTAGGGTATTCTACTACTAAGCACATAGATATACTTAGATTATACCAATTTAAGCAATGGCACCCGACATGTATGCAATAAGAGGTATTTATGCTATTAAGTACGCTAACACACACATAGACATGTATATAGTCATACTCATTTCATGTAATCACCACACAAACACATAGACATGCTAGAATAATGATTTAGAAATGGTTAATCACATAATAGACTTCAATATACATATGCTGCATCATTGAGGCATTTCAACAAACACATAGACATGTATGTAAAATAGCCTTTGAAGCCCCAAGCATAAAGCATATATACATAAATCCATCAATTTTCCATTAATAAAAAAGTAGTAATCAATCCATAAATACAAGATATAATCACCCTACATAGCTCTAATCACACATAATTAGACTTAGGATGAAAGAGAGATACCTTTCTATCCATAGCCAAGCTTTACAATCCATGTGCTATGCCCCAAATCCTAGTGTTTGATCCTTTTGGATCCTTGATTCCAAGTGTTAAAAATGTGTTTAGAAGTGAGTGTGTGAGGTGATTTTTGGTGGATTTTGGGTTAGGGAAATGGGTGCTTGATTTGGGTGTTGTTCTCCTTCGAAAAGGGCTGAGAAATGGCTTAAATAGAGCTTTCAGCGCGTCCAACCGGGGACCCAACCGGTCGATCGGCTTTGGGGCTAAGTCATCCGGCCAAAATTGGCCTAGATTCTAATCCAGCCAGTCTACCTTGTCGGTTGACTAGCTAAGTCATCTGGCCTAAACAGAGGCTAACCGGTCTTGATAGTAAAATGATCATATCTTGCTCGTTTCAGCTCCGATTCGCGCATCATTTTTTTTATGGCTTTGTATCATCGTGGGGGATCTGCCAAGCCATCTTTTGGACCATAAAACATATCCAAAATTTTTATATGTCCTTTTTAGGTTGCAAGCTCTTTATTTGGCTCACGTTGCACTTGGTTTCGTCTCGGTTGCTTCTTCCTTCGCCCGGCCACTTCCAAATGCACTTTTCTTTGTTTCTTTATGTTCGTAACACCCTTTACTTTGTTCCACACTATAAGCACCCTTAATTAACCTCCAATTATCTTCCCAAATCACACCTAAAACAAGCAATAAATGCTTATTAGTGTAGCATTTAAGTCTTAACTTCAACTATGAACATGTAAACCTTAATATGCACAATTATGACCTAAAAGCTATACTAATACATTAAATAAATCTCAAAACACCTCAAAACAAGTATATACATGCAATAGATAAACACACAAAACAAACACATCATCAAGGATTAAAGTGATCTTTACTTGCTTAGGGGTCATTACTACACTCTTGATTAGGGCTTTTTGATGGATTTTCTAGATTACTCTTGGCTAGAGTCCTAAATAACTACCTTATTATTCCTTAGGCCTCGGTGTGAGTTTATCCCTAGGTTGGTCGCCCCTAGAATATAACGTGGTCTTTATGGCCTGATGTTTTTAGGCTAGTTACTTAGGGTTCTAGGTGATGTTGATTGATCTTACCCTAGTGTCTAAACCATTGGCTGCGTTTAAAGGCAAGACCTAGTCCATATAAGGTCAATTAAACTAAGATGGAAGCCTATTAGTTGGGTTTAAAGCTAAAGAAAACTCAACTAAGCCTAATCATTAGTTGCAGGCCACCAATCAATGCATTACAATAGTGGATCAAGGTTTAAAGCACTCGTCAATACATGTTCTTAGGCATGGCATTCGTGAATACATAGACATATCTAGCTATTAAAAACACTTAGATGTTTTTAGATTATACCATATTGAGCAATAAGAATCAACATATATGCTACTAAAGAATGCTTTTCTATCAAGGCATATAAACACACACATAGACATGTATGAATACATTACCCATTCCATAGATTCTTCATATAAACATATAGACATGCTCAAATAAGGATATGGAAGTGATTAATAGGAAGCAAGCATCAATTTGTATATGTTATTTCATTGAGACTTATCATCAAACATATAGATATCTAGAAGATAGCCATTGAAAACCTTAAAAGCAAAGCATATATATTGATGTATTGTGTTTTGTGTGCGTTTATGTTGATAATTGCCTATGTTTAAGATGTGCTAAGTCCGTATGAAGATTCATTAGTGTAGTACTTTTGCTAAGAATAGGCTTAAATGTAGACAATTGTACATAGTTGAGTTAAAGAGACAAATGCTACATAATTGCTTATTTCCAATGATTGAGGTGAACTTTGGGTTAAGATCGAGATTGGACGTTGATGGGTGATGAAGATGGAAGATGCACGGGTCAAGGGAGAAGATCGGAGGCTGAAAAGACAAAGAATGTAGAAGAAAAGCTGGTCGACTACTAGGTTGATCAGCCACTCCAAAAAGCAACCAAAAATTGTCGGTCGAGTTCCTCCTTCAAGTCGGCTGACTGACCATCCCAGAGAGCTGCCAGAAAATGTTGGTCGACTACCCCTCTACAGTCGGTCGACCGATAGTGTGCAGAAATCTATAAATAGGGCTCGATTTTACAGAGAAAAAAGAAGAGAAGACTTTAGACTCATCGCACACATTTCACACCTAAATCTCACATACTTAACCCTAGTTTTCACCCACCTCACACAAACTTTCTCACACATCACTCACCTTGAATCAAGCTTAATTTGGAGGGCTTCAAACATTTGGAATAGAGTTTGCTCAAGGGATTTGTACAAGATTAGCTAGGATGAAAGAGAAGGCTTCATAATCTCTCTTTCATTCTATTTTTATTATGATTGAGTAGACTTGTGTAGGGCAATTTACCTTATGTAATGGGTTAACTATATACTCTTATGATATAGGATTTGATAGCTAAATATATACAAGTTTTGATTTTCTTATTCAAATGGTTATTTTCTCATTCATGTCTAAGTGTTTGATGAAATGCCTAAATGAGTAGCATGTGTATAAATTGAAGTCTATTTGTTACTAAACACATCTAATCAATACTATAATCATGTCTATGCGTTTATATATGGGTGCTATGAAGTGGGTAATGCTTATATTCATGTCTATATGTATGTTTGAATATGTAGTAGTGAATATGACTTCAATAATGCATACATGTTGGTCTTTAATCGCTCTAATGGTGAAATCCGAGCATGACTGATGTGTTGGTTTCATGTGTGATTTTGCATTATATTTCTATATCTATTTTGAGGTGTTTTGTGCTCTATAAGGTGTATTAGTATAGCATTTATATCATACTTGAGCATATTAAGCTTTAGGTGTCTATAGTTGAGCTTAAAGCATAAATAATACACTAAAGTACACTGATCTTGTGTTTTAGGTGAGTCTGAGGAATGTCTTGAGCTGAACAAAGATGGAGATGGCTTCAGAAAGAATTGAAGAAGATTTTAAGGATGAAAAGTGGAAGAAAAGCAAGATTGAAGGCTTTTAGACAAAGATTAAAGCAACCGGAAACAAAACGGAGCTAAAACGAAGCCAAAAGAAAGCCAATAGGCACTACCAGAACACAAGGTTCAAAGTACCGGTGCATCGGTTCACTATTCCACCAAAAGCAAAAAGCAAGCTTCTACTAATGGAATAAAGGCCCCTTGGTACCAGTGCTCCAGTTAAGTGTTCCGGTGGTCGTAGAAATTAGCTATATAAGCTCGCTTTTGGCCATTTTATATAACAATAAGTTATATTCCTTCACACGCATCTCCCAAAACCCGAATCCTCTTATCTCCCACCTCTCACATACTTTTCCACACACAAAAATGCTTTGGAATCAAGCATCTTAGGAGGATCAAACACAAGGATTTGAGCATTAGCCCTTGGATTGTAAAGATATGGCTTTGGATAAAAAGGTAGCTTCTTTGTTTCTCTTTTATCCTAAGTTAATGTATGTTTGTTAGAGCTATGTAGGGTGATTTACTCTTATATTATTGATTGATTATTACATTATTGTTATGGGCACTTGATGGATTTATGTATATATGCTTTGTGCTTAGGGTTTCTATGGCAAATTTACATACATGTCTATGTGTTTGTAGAAATGCCTCAATGATGTAGGTTTATATATATTGAAGTCTATTATGCTATTAACCATCTCTAAATAATTATGCTAGCATGTCCATGTGTTTGTATTGTGATTACATGAAGTGGGTATGCTTATATACAGTCTATGTGTATTTTTGCATACTTAATAGCATAAATAGTTTATATTGCATACATGTCGGGTGCCATTGCTTAAATTGGTGCAATCTAAGTATGTCTATGTTCTTACTAGTAGAATACCCCAGAATATTCTCGAATGCCATGCCCTAGATGTGTTTGCTTTGTGCTTAAACGTTAATACCCGCTATAGTGATGATAATCGATGATGCATAAATAATGGCTAGCCTAGGTCTAGTCTCCCTTAGCTTTAAATCCAGCTAATAGGTTTTAGGGTAGGTTAGTCAACCTTAGACAGACTAGGTCTTGTCTTTAAATCTAGCGAACGATTTAGATGCTAGGGTTTGATTGATCTAAGTCACCTAGAATCCTAACTAGCTAGTCCTATAGCCTTAAGTCATAAAGACCACACCGTAGCTCTAGATAGACGTGCCTAGGGACAAACCCGCATTGAGGCTTTGGGTGTAATTAGGAGGTTAATTAGGAGACTAAATGAGAGTAGCCTAGTTTAATTTGTCAAGTAACCCTAACAAGAAGTAGTAATCATCCATTTACAAGCTGTAATCACCCTATTCCCCATTTCCACGGTTTAGCATCCCCTTAGATCACTTAATTCCCCCATCACACATACACACCTTTTATTTTCTTGTTTTAGCTTAGATTTATCTTTCCTAAGCTGCCTTTTAAACCAAAAAACCCAAAAATATAGTAGGTAGAACCCTAACACGTAGCTTTTAGGACGCATTTAGCTTAGGACACCGTACACATTAGGCCTTCCCGTGGATTCGACCCCGCACTCGCACACATTGTGCTACATGCGACCCATGCGCTTGCGGACAAATTAAGCTTATGCCGCGAGATAGCAATCAAGTTCTTAGCACTGTTGCCATGGAGGCAACAGTCGTTTGGTTTCTTTGTTTTTGTATGTCTTAGCTTGTCACGTGTTGTTTTTACACGTTGTTTTATCTTTTTTTCATGTTTTCTTTATTTTTTAAATAATAAAAGAAATTTTCAAAAAAAAAATTTGTTGAGCATTGTGAAGAGGTTTACTAGTGTCAATTAATCATGAATGATCCTAATGCATCATAGTCATCACCTGTATCCTCTTCCCTATTACCCGAATGTGTTCCCATTGCATGTCGCGTGTGTGAAAGTTACAAGCATCAAACTTTCTTTTGTCCCCATGATAATCCCCAACCTAAAGCATATGCCAACTATGACCTCTATAGTCATGCATTATCTCACGCATCTTCATTTAGTAATCACGACTATAGGGATGCATATTCTTGTTATTGCAATCTATGTGACAGCTGTGCACATGATTCCAATACTTGCCCTACCTTGCACCCTTATCCCCGATTGCATGCTATACCCTATGCCCGTAGCAATCATATGCCCATGCATGCATCTTCATCCTATGATTCTAGGGAGCAAAAAACAAATTTATCAAACTGAAGAAAATAACACTAAATAGAAACTCTAAATCAAACAAAACACAATGCAAAAAGCAAAATACAAATTATCACGGAAATTAAAAAAAGTGAAAATTAAGACTAATACTAGAACAATAACAGAAATACCAAAGCACGTAACCAGCTAGAACACACAAATCAAAGAAACCAACCGTACCTCCCCAGCAATGGCACCAAAAACTTGTTGTTGTTTTAAGAAACCGCAAGTGCACGGATCGAAAATAGTGTAGTGTGTGGAAGAGTATGGGTATCGTCTCCTCAAGGAGGCCTCTAACTATGGTTCTAAGTCCTATGTGTCCTAGATAAACTACGTGTAGAAATGTAATTATTTTTATTTTTTTGATATTTTTTTGAAATTTTAAATTGAAGGAACTCTAAATTGAAAACCAAATTAAACTACCGAAACTAATGTGTACTATAGATAGAGAAACAAGCTAGATAAAGGGTGATTAACTTAATAAGGAAGGACTAGGGTGATTGCTACTATTTTACTCTTGCTTTGAGTATTTTGATGGCTTTGATTGCTTCTTTTAGAGGTCCAAACTCACTAACGATATTATCCCTAATTCTCAGTGCAATTCTATCCCTAAGTGAATTATACTTAGAGTATAGTCTTGTCTTTATTAACTAGGGCTTTAGGGCTAAGTGATTAAGACTTCTAGATTGGCATTGATTAGTACACTAACCTAGGGTTTAAATCGCTAACTGTGTTTCAAGCTAAGGCCTAATCCACCTAAATTTAACTAAGTGTAATGAGTATTACATTTATTTCATCCTAAAAACCACACAGTAAACCTAATTATAAAATCAAGCACAATTAATCAACACCATATAAGCATATACGAAAAATTAAGAGCATAATAATACATGTTTATTCATTAAGACAATTAATCAAACACATAGACATGCCCAACAATCACCATTAAAACAATAAAAACCAAACATGTATTTAAACCATCAAAATATCCCAAGACAAGTTTTACAATCCTTAGCCCATAATAGAAATAGTAATCAACCTGAAAATAAATTTAGCTCTTCATATTGAAAGAAAGCACCAAACTGAAATTTAATCTTATAAGAATCAAATACACGTCCAAGAAATTAAATCTCAAGCTTAGAACCTCTTCCCGTTTCAATTTTGGGCAAATCCGACTTCAAAGCACAAATTTCAGCAAAGATTTTCACTTTGACAGCACTTTTTCCAATGGAAATCTGCACCCATTTTGCTCACTTTTTAGCCCCAAAACAGCCCCAAAACCTACATAAATAAGCATACAAATAGTTTATTTATATAGCCCTAATTAGTAGAAAATAAACTCAAAGAAAAGAACAAGAAAAATCTCTTCTTTCTGTAGCTTTTTGGACTGATTTCTGCACTTTCTACTGCAGAAAAGCTTGCCGAAATTTGCCTTTTTAAACCCCTAAATTAGGCCCAAAAATTCCCTTTTTATGTGTGAATGTGTGAGAGTATGTATGTGAGATTATGTGTTTGTTTGGTGCTAAAAAGAGGAATGAAAATAGGAAAAATTTGGGTATTGTGGCGCTTCTCCTTTTTCTCGTTCTTGGTTGGTACCCTCTTTTCTTGTTCCTAGTTGCTATATATATATATATATATATATATATATATATATATATATATAAGTCTATGTGTGTTGTGGTTGCAAGAAAGAAAAAAAGGGAATGGTAGGGTTAGGTCCTACGGGTAGGTTTTGGTTTATACTATATATATGATATAACATATGATATATAATAATATAATATATTATATGTATTTGTATGGTGTATGATTGATGCGTGTGTGCGTGAAGTGTTGTGTGTATATGTGTTATAAGTACTATATATACAGTATGTAGTATAATATATAATATATAAAATATACTAATTATTAATCAACTTAATCAACTAACCTAATACTAACTTAATAAAACCTAATCTAATAATGTCCTAACTAATTAAACGATCCTAATTAAGCCTAATTACTGATTTAATTTACTACCTAAACTAAAATACTAATTACTCTTGTTAAGAAGAAAGAGGACACATATCAACAGAGAGAAAGACTCAAAGGCTTAATACCTTTTAGGGTATTAACCTGCTCTATTTATAATATTATGAGAAGGAGCAAATACTATATCTCTTATGAAGTGGGAGAGAGACTTATTACAATAGCAACATAGTATATTATCCAACTCACGACACTTAACACTCTTCCTTAAGCTGAAGATATACATCATACGTACCCAGCTTGTTACAAATATATTTAACCCGGTGGTGTCTACTTTCGAGTGCAAGCTCTAAAAGACCCGACAAGCGTACGGATAGTGCAATATAGTGTGTACAAGTGTGGGTGTCGAACCACAGGGATGCGTGAATAATGTGGGTGAATTCTATGCTTGGTGTTCTAAAAAGTGCCAAAAAGAAAGATCTAAACTAGGTATATTTCCTTTTGGGGTTTTTGGATTATCGGGAGCTCTAAGTAAAGGAAAATAAAAACTAAACTATGAATATAAAAAATGGGAACACAAGTTGGTCAAGAGGGAACTAACACTTGAGAAGGGATTAGGGTGACTTTGACTTATGAATGGGTAATTCTATACTCAAATGCTATGGGATTAAGGGATAATGGCTAACTATCATGAGTGCTCTTAACTAGGTTGCTAGTTAGTGTCCTAATTTTCCCCCTAGGACTCGGTGCGGGTCCGTCCCTAGGCGGCGCCTCGTAGAGCTACGGCGTGGTCCTTATGACTTAGGGCCTCAAGAGTGACTAACTAACTTCCTAGGTGGCTTAGAATGAACCTACCTTAGTACCTAAACCTTTGGCTGGATTTAAAGCCAAGATCTAGTGTTGCTAAAGTCGACTAAACCTATCCGGAAACCTATTGGCCGGATTTAAAGCCAAAGGAGACTCGGCCTAGACTAGCCCTAAGTTATACTTCATCATTCTAAGGTCACTACAGCAGGATTTGACTTGCTAGTGCGTTCATACATGTTCAAGGCCAAGGTGCGCGTGAATAATGGAACCTATTCAACTACCAAACATCGTCATGTTCAGTTCACACCATTAGAAATAATTAACAACCAACACGTATGCGTTATTGAAGTTATGCTTGTTACTAGGCATGCAAATATACATATAGACATGAATAAAAGCATTACCCACTTCATAGCATCCACATATAAATACATAGACATGATTATAACATGGATTATATGTGTTTAGTAACAAACAAACTCCAATTTATACACATGTTACTCATTTAGGCATTTTATCAAACACTTAGACATGAATGAGAAAATATCCATTTGAACAAGACAATTCGAAACATGTATATATATACAACCATCATATCCCATATCATAAGAGTATATAATTAACCCATTACATAAGTTAAATCACCCTACACAAGTGTACTCAATCATAATGGGAAATAGAATGAAAGAGAGATAATGAAGCTTCCCTTTCATCCTAACTAATCTTGTACAAAGCTTTTGAGCAAACTTGATTCCAAAATGTTTGAACCCTCCAAATCAAGCTTGGTTCTTAGTGAGAAATGTGTGAAAAGTGTGTGTGAAGTGGGTGGGATCTAGGGTTAAGTGTGTGAGAATTTTAGGTGTGAAGTGTGTGTTAATCTCTTATGATATTACGCCTTTGAACGCCTTCTATCACGACCACCACAGTCAAATTTTTCGCCACTGGTCGAGGTAGAAACAACTAAAGCAGATTGTTCGTTTTAAGAACCAGAAGTCAAAGAGTAGGGCTGGGCATGTTGTACTTGAGCATAAGCATCATCTAGAGTGGGCAAGGTAGAACAAGATAGTAATTGAGAACGTACAGTATCATACCGAGGATGAAGTCCATGTAATAGAAGATCAAGCACAAATTGTCCCACTATTGGGCAATCACTGTGGGATCTGTACTGAGTGGGAAAAGATATGAAATTCAATCATGGAATTGTAGACCCGACTATAATAATCTGTCAACTCTATATCTGCTTGGGCTCGCAGCATATCAAACACAACACCAAATGCTTAAGTAACTTGATGAGAATATCTCACTTTAGTAAAAGTCCAAATAGCTTTACAGGTATGGCAATTTTTGAAAGCATGTTTGGATAGAATTCTCCATGGATTTCCAAAGCAAACTCACCAAGTGGGCATCGACACGGCGCCAGGTGCGAGCGTCAGTCGTAGATAAATCATGTGGACAATCAGAGGATAGGTGATCTTCCAAACCTTGTCCAAGAAACCAAATATTGACAGCCATAGAGCACGACGAGTGATGTATTGTGTTTTTGTGTGTGCTTGAATTGTTATTTGTCTATATTTTGGAGGTGTATTAAGCTTAAATATTTGCATTAGTGTAGTACTTATGGTAGGTATAGGCTTAAGCATATACAACTGTACATAGTCAAGTTAAAAGGTAAATGCTACATTAATGGCTTGTTTTGGATGTTATAGGTGAGATTGAGGATTGTTTGAAGATCAACAAAGATGGAGATGGTTTGAGCAAGGATTGGAAGCATATTGAAGAGGAAAAGTGGAAGAAAATCAAGTTTGGAGGCTTCCGGACAAAGGTCAAGACAATTGGAAGCAAAACGGAGCTAAAACAAAGCCAAAAGAGAGCAAAGAGGCACTACTGGAGCACTGGCTTCAAAGTACCGATCCACCAGCTCACTATTCCACAAAAAATAAAGAGCAAACTTCTACTATCAGAATAGAGGCCCCATTAGTACCGGTGCTCCAGTTAAGTGTTCTGGTAGTCGCAGAAATTAGCTATATAAGCCTGCTTTTGGCCATTTTAAAAGAGAATTAAGTCAAATTCTTTCACACCCATCTCCCAAACCCTAATTCCTCTTTCATCAACCTCTAACACACACAGACTCACATACTTTTCACCTAGTTTTAAGCTCATTTGGAGGATTCAAACACTTGGATCAAAGGCTACTCAAGGATTTTGTGCAAGAATTGCTAGGATGGAAGGGGAGTTTTCTATTCTCTCTTTCATCCTCTATTATATTATGTTTGAGTAGATTTGTTTAGGGTGATGACACTTGTGTAATGGGTTGATTTTATGCTTCTATGTTATGGGATTTAATGGCTTAATGTATATACATATGCTATGTTTTCCTTGTTTCAATGGCTATTGTTCAACACATGTCTAGGTGTTTCATAATATGCCTACGAGAGTTGCATATGTAAAAATTGAAGTCTATTTGCTATTAAACACCTCTAGTCCATTCTATAATCATGTCTATGTGTTTATGTGTGGATCTTACAAAGTGGGTAATGCTTATATTCATGTCCATGTGTATGTCTGCATGCCTAGTAGTAAAGATGACCTCAATATTGCATACATGTTGGTTCAAAAGTGTTTTTAATGGTGTAATCCAAGCATGATGATAGCCGAATGGTCTTTTTATTCATGAACACCTTAGCTTAGAATATGTATGAATGCATTAATAGGTCAAATCTCGCTATTGTGACCCTAGAATGACGAAGCATAATTAAAGGCTAGTCTAAATTGAGTCTCTTTTGGCTTTAAATATAGCCAATAGGTCTTCGGGTAGATTTAGTCGACTCTAGTGACACTAGGTCTTGGCTTTAAATCCAGCCAATAATTTAGGTACTAGGGTAGGTTTGTTCTAGGTCACCTAGGAAGCTAGTTAGTCACTGTTAAGGCCCTAGGTCATAAGGACCACACCGTAGCTCTAGGAGGCGCCACATAGGGACGGACCCGCACCAAGTTCTAGGGGGAAATTAGGACATTAACTAAGCAACCTAGTAAATGAGCAATTAATAATTAAGCCATTCCATGTAATCCCACAGTATTGGAATCTAGGATAACCCATTAACAAGTAGATGTCACCTTAATCCTTTCCATCGCTCTCTTTAGATAACTTGTCTTTAAACTTCCCATTCCTATAGTGTAGTTTTATTTTCTTTAGTTAGAGCTCCCGACCATCCAAAAATACCAAAAAAATAGTTATTTTAAGTTTCTTTTTTGGCATTCTCTAGGACACACACATAGAATCTATCCCACAACATAGCCTCCCTGTGGTTCGACACCCGTTCTCGCACACACTACACTGCATCGATTTATAGGCTTGCGGGTCTTTAGAGCTTGCACTCAAGAGACAACTATCAATGAGTAATTCGTACCATTCAGCTTAATTGTTGTGACATTAGGAGTACCAGAAAAGGAGGGCATGACAACTAATAGAGCAGCAGTAACTTGAGTTCTTGAGGACTCGGCATGAGTCTCGGTTTTCTCAGCAAAGTCAAATTCCATAATGACTAAAAGAAAGAATCGGATGTGCAGCAGCCTACACTATAATAATATCACTCCCATAAACTATTTCAACAATCTAACAAGGGAAGAAATTAGTTCTGCATTTTTTTTTGTTCTCTGTTTTTTTCTTCAAATCTCAAAGACACTGCTGATCACAAACAACACATTGCTGAGGTAGAATTTTGCAAAAAAAACTGCAGCTGAGATGGGCAGACCTGGGCTATCATCCAGGTGCGAGAAGAAAGCTAGCCAAAAATCGAGTACCGACGCACGAAGATCACGCGCTGGAGGTACCGGCGCGTGGCACTATTTCTGGTGATGGTGAAGGTGCTGTCGAGGTTGCCTGAGAACGAGGAAGTAATGTGTGGGTTCAAATTTTTGAAAAAGTGATGGGATTATGACTAATCGGAGATGGAATTTAGGGTTAGGGTTTTTAAAAAAAAAATTTGGCCAGTTTAAGGGGCTACTAAGCTGTTGGTAATGGTTCTGGATATATATATATATATATATATATATATTAGGGTTAGGGTTAATGTTTGGCTCTAAATACCATGTTAAGAAGAAAGAGGACACATATGGACAGAGAGAAAGACTCAAAGGCTTAATACCTTTTAGGGTATTAGCCTGCTCTATTTATAATATTATGAGAAGGAGCAAATACTATATCTCTTCCAATGTGGGAGAGAGACTTATTACAATGGCAACATAGTATATTATCTAACTCTCTGCACTTAACAACTCTTATTACCTAATTCTTAATTAATCAGAATCACTATCTAAAGAAAATGAAATAAATAAAGAAAAGAAAAAAAAATAAAAAAATGACACACCAGACATAAACACTCAATGAGATTCAATAAGCACTCAGAAGCTTGAAATAGACAAAAATTAGCACCTAAACACACACTCAAACACACTCCAAATCATGCAATTTATGCTCCGAAAACACACATCAACACCCCCAAACCTTCTCTTTGCTTATCCCCAAGCAAGACTACTCCTAAGTTTATATCATGATGCTCAAAGGGTTGCCAAAAGTATTGACTTGCTACTTGACGAATCTGAGAAGTATGAGGGGTCATTCCTATTGTAAAAAGGGATCTCCAAGCCTTTTTGCAATCCTCCTCTTAATCACAAGGGTTCTCGCACCTCTCAAGAACTTACCAAGTAGCTAGAGCCACCATAAGCCTAAGATTCCAACTCACGTGCTCGGGATACTGATATTTCATGCCCCCATCACTAACATGGCCTCTCAACACACACTTAGTCCAAAGATACAAGAAAAAGGGAGAATTACATCATAATGGCTCACAGTTGGCACGAGAGCCTTATTCACGATATAACAGAACGACGTTATTGGTGATTGGGGCCTCCGTGTAGCAAGCTTTCAACCAGCACATCCCAGCCACTTAAGGCTTAGGGTACTAAGGGAAGAAACCCCCCTCGGGCATACTAACTCGGGTTTTGCCAACCACTTCAAATGGAAAAACAAAGAAAGAGAACTAAACATGTGCCAAATTGGCATGTGTCTTTTGACACTTATTCAGCATACTTCATTTTTTTCACATTTTTCACTTTTTTTCACTTTTTTGCATTTTCCAATTCTTTTGGATTTTTTTCTCAATGCATATCATCAACACAACGAAAAGAAAAAGAAGGGCTATGGTACAATAAAAGAACCACACAATTAAGGGGATACTCACATTAACAACCCTCTAAAAGCATTTTTCTAACCAAGTTGTAGGGTAACTACAAGGTGCATTCTTAGAAGTGCTCACTCCCTATAGTTTTTAAGAAGATTCTCTTCAAAGTCCTAGTTCTCTCTCCATTCTATTCACTCCCCACAATACTACCTCATATTTGCCAATCAATTAAGTCAGTCAACAAAAGCCAATTCTCTAATCAACATAGAGATCAACGACTCTATATGAATAAAAAATGAAAAAAAATTCACCATTTTGAGCAAAACCATGCAAATCTACCCTTTATGTCAAAAAAATGAAAAAGAAAATGAACTTCCACACCCCCAAACCTAAACTTTGCTTGTCCTCAAGCAAATAGCAATCAACCGTGCAAACAAACAAACAATAAAGCACACATATGGGAAGTATGGAAAGGGTAGAAAAATAAGGCCACGAGGAGGGAAAGATACAACCTTGTGTTCGTGTAACTTCACAGATGCCAATGAAATTCCAATCATCTACTAACCTGTTTCTCATCAATACACAAACACTCAAAAGGCACACAAGATTAGTAGACATATGCCATGCAAGTCCGCATTGGCATTACAAATAAGAACAAGGATGTATGCAAAAATGGAGAAGGAGAATGCAAGGAATGGGAATAAAGCTCTAGCTATTAAAAGGAAAAGAAAAAGACAAATACATAAAAACAAAAGGAAAATAATGAAATTACCAAAATCTAGGTTGCCTCCTAGTTACGTTAACCATCATGCCATCAGCCAAGCAAGCTCCATTCATCAAGTGTTATATGAAGGCTCCTGAAGCTCAATGGTCTCCACTCGAGCCATGCTCAGGTCAAATGAATGCTTCAAGTGCTACCCATTCACAATTAATACTCGTCCGTCTTTCAAATCCTTGATCTTTACTGCTCCAAAAGGGTAAGCTTCAATAACCGTGTACAGACCATCCCATCAACTTCTCAATTTACCTGGAAAGAGCTTCAATCTAGAATTAAACAACCAAACTTTGTCAGTAGGAGAGAAAGATTTCCAAAGGATATGCTTATCATGCATTTTCTTCATTCTCTCTTTATAAAGCTTGGCGTTCTCGCATGCCTCATATCTCAACTCCTCCAGCTGAGCTAAGTCAAGCTTCTTTTTCTCCCCTACAAAAAACAAGTCAAAATTTAAAGCTTTAATAGCCCAATATGCTTTATGCTCTAACTTGATAAGTAAATGACAGGCCTTCCCATACACCAATCTATATGGAGACACACTTATGGGGGTCTTGTATGCAGTATAGTAGGCCCATAATGTGTCACTCAGTCTGGAAGACCAATTCTTCCTATCAGGACTAACCGTTTTCTCTAAAATGGACTTGACCTCTCTATTTGAAACTTCAACCTATCCACTCGTCTGAGGGTTACGGGGTAGCAATCTTATGAGTGACTGAATATTTTCTAAGTAAAGCCTCAAGTGTCCTATGGTGAAAGTGCTCTCCGCCATCTCTAATCAAGACTTGTGGTACACCAAACCTAGAAAAGATGTGCTCTCGAATGAACGTCACCACAACCTTGTGGTCATTGGTTCGCATAGGGATCGCCTCAACCCAATTGGAAACATAGTCAACAACCACTAAGATGTATTGATACCTAAAGGAAGGTGGGAATGGACCTCTAAAATCAATTCCCCAAACATCAAAAAGTTCACACACAGGAATAGAGGAAAGGAGCATCATATTTCTCCTAGAAATAGACCCAAATTTTTGACATCTAACACACTTTTTACAAAATTCTTGGGCATCTCTTAAGAGTGTGGGCCAAAAGAATCCACTTTGCAAGACTTTCGCTATAGTTTTCTTTCCTCGAAAGTGACCTCCACACGCCTTACCGTGACACATATTCAAAATACCTTTAAAGAGACACCTCCAAAGTGGCCTCCAGAACACACCTACAAATCACCTGATCCGCACACACCTTTAAAGAGATAAGGATCTTCCCAAAAGAAATGCTTAACTTGCGAATTAAAACTATCATTTTCTCTCTTCTCCCAGTGGAGTGGAAATTGACTTGTGACAAGATAATTCACTATATACGCATACCATGGTTTGTGATGTAAGACAACAAACAATTGTTTATCCAGAAAAGAATCACAGAAGGGAATAGAATCAGTAGGGGACTCATGAGTAAGACAAGACAAATGATTAGCAACAGAATTCTCACTACCCTTCTTATCTCTAATTTTTATATCAAATTCCTACAAAAGGAGCATTCACCTAATCAAGCAGGGTTTAGATTCATGCTTAGACAAAAGATACCTCAAAGCTGCATGATCGGTGTAAACTATGACCTTAGACCCAAGAATGTATGATCAAAACTTATCAAGAGAGAACACTACTTCTAGAAGCTCTTTTTCAGTAGTGGTGTAATTTTTCTGAGACTCATCTAGAGCTTACTAGCATAGTAGATCACATGAGACAACCTATCCTTACGTTGTCCTAATATAGCTCCTATGGCAAAATCTTATGCATCACACATAATCTCAAAAAGAAGACTATAATCAGGCGGCTGGATGATAGGGGAAGAGGGCAGCAAAGATTTAAGCCTATCAAAAGATCTAGTGCACTTTTTATCAAACACAAATGAAACATATTGCGCTAAGAGTCTAGACAATGGACAGGCAATCTGGTTAAAATCCTTAATAAACCTATGATAGAAACCTGCATGGCCAAGGAAGGATCTCACGTCTTTAACAGATTTAGGGACAAGCAGCTTCTCTATAAGCTCTACCTTGGCTAGGTCAACCTTGATACCATCAGAAGACACTACATGACCCAAAATTATTCCTCTTTGTACCATGAAATCTGATTTCTCCCAACTCAGCACAAGATTCATCTTAACACAACAGTCTAGCAGCAAAGATAGGTGACTCAGTCATTTATTAAAACTCACACCAAAGACTGAGAAATCATCCATGAAAATCTCTAAGTGCCTCTTAATCATATCACTAAAGATAGCCATCATACACTTTTGAAAAATGGCAGATGCATTGCAAAGACTGAATGACATTCTCCTATAAGCAAAAGTACCATAAGGGCACGTAAAGGTAGTCTTCTCTTGATCCTAGGAAAATACAGGGATTTGATTTTATCTCGAATACCCATCTAAAAGGCAGTAATAACCATGACTGGCTACTTTATCCAAAATCTAGTCAAAGAAGGGTAATGGGAAGTGATCTTTTCTAGTCCTAGAGTTAAGCTTCCTATTGTCTATGCAAATTCTCCAACCCATAGTGATTCGCATAGGAACTAGCTCATCCTTATTATTCTTTACCACTGTGATCCTAGACATTTTTAGTACTACCTAAATAGGACTAACCCATTCGTTATCAGAGATAGGATAAATGAATCCTGCATCTAAGAGCTTCATAACCTCCTTTCTCACAACTTCACTCGTATGTGGATTAAGTCATCTTTGCATCTCACTAGAAGATACGTCACCTTCTTTTAGATGAATCCTATACATACAAACTGAAGGGTCTACACCTTTTCAATCACCAATCGTCTACCCTATGGCCTCCTTATGACTTCTAAGGACTCCAAAAAGATGCTCTTCATTCTCACTCGATAAATCAGATGCTATAATCACTCATCAGGTCCTAAGAATGCATACTTCAAGTGCTTAGGAAGGGTTTGAGCTTCAAAGATAGGAGAGACTCTACCATAGGGGAATTGCTAGACACTTCTAAAGGAAGACACTCAGACTAACTAACCTCAATCAATTTCTTAGGCCTAGAGTCAACAAAAGTGGATATGGAAGCTACATACTTGCTAGCAAATGACTCAGAATCAAACTGCTCTAAAATGGCCTCAAGCTTAGTTAACTTATCCTCAACAAACAACATCTCACAGGCATGCTCCTCTACACACGGATTTATAACATCAATAATAAAACACTCCTCTTTACCATCCATACCTATACTCATTCTATTCCCTGCCTCCGCGACTCTCATAGTGGCCTTCAGATTCCCAAACTTAATCTCTAGTAACCCCGACTTACAATGAATGACTGCATCAACTGTAGCTAAGAAGGGGCATCCTAAGAGAACAAGTGTAGAATGCTTAGTCCCATGGATAGAATCCATATCTAAGATAATGAAATCAACTGGATACACAAACTCTATAACCTAAACCATGATATTCTCTATTATACCTCGCGGTCTCCACTTGGATCTATCAGCTAACTACAAAGTGATGAACATGGGAGATAACTCTCCCAAACCTAGATACTGGTATACTGAGTAGGGAATCAGATTTATGCTAGACCCTAAATCTAAAAGAGCATGGTCAATCGGGGTCTTTCTAATGCAACACAAAATAGTGAAAGCTCCTGGATCTTTCAATTTGGGTGGGATGCCCGAAGTACAAATGCTACTCACCTTTTCAATGAGTTTCACTATTTTTGGCATGTGGTATTTGTTTCGCTTTCGTGAGCATAGATCTTTGAAGAATTTCGCGTAAGTAGGAATAAACACAATGATGTCAACTAGAGGAAGGTTCATCTTAAGGTCTTTCAAGTGCTCTATGATCTTATTCATCCTAGTGTCTTCAACAGATCTAGGCTTCTCTAGTGTGGATGGAAAAGGTGCTCTAAGGACGACATCACTAGATTCTACGGACTACTTGCCCTCTCTATATGGATGGGTACTACTCTCATCTCTCTATCTAGTGGTCTCCTCTCTCTCATGGTCCCTAACCTCACTAGGCTCTATAGGAACACTAGGTGCAGACTCAACTGAATTTTCCTTCTCTCTCACCCCATTGTCAATGACTCTACCACTCTTAAGTGTAATGACTGCTTTTGCCTATGCATGAGTGGTGTAAAAGGGATTAAAGGAAGAACTAGATTGATCTCTAGGGTTTAACTTAGGCTGGGCTGGCAACTTGCCTGGCTCTTTAGCACTCAATTGACTAGTTAACTGACCTAACTGGGCATCCATCTTAGCCATGTGTTGTTGCTATGACTAAAACATCTGCAATAGAAGATCAAACTTATTGTTGCTACTAGGCTGGCTAGAGGATGGTGCAGAAATTGAGGGTATAAACTAAGTAGGAAGAGCGAGAATAGATAGGCACTGGTCCTGTGAGGGACCAAGAAGTTTAGATGGATTTATGTGATCAAAACCTGGTGGATTCAACTAAGCAGGACAAGATCATTGCTGGAATGGGACTTGGGGTTAGTGGGACTCAAAGTGATTATTACGCTAAGAAAACTTAGGGTTATCCCTCCATCCTGCATTATATGTGTTCAAGTAGTAGTTATACTCTCGTAAGTACCCCTGTGTAGCATGAACTTACTCTTGAATGAATTCTAGAAACTATGGTGTTAATGGGCAAGCTATAGTCTCGTGGGATAACTCAGAACACAAGGCACACATCTCAATGACAGAAAGAGAAGATGACGATACTAACGGATTGGCCCTACGGCCCAGAGTAGGTGTTAGACCTAAAGAAATCAACTGGTCAAGCTTATGGGTCAATGTTTCTACCTTAGCAAGAAGATCATGGGATGTGCCTACTTTATTAACTCCTCTTCTAGGATTATTCCTACTCAACCTATCTAATGCCATATTCTAAAAAGAATTCTCAGCAACACGCTCTAAAATCCCCCAAGTATCACTAGGTCTCAGATTATAGAATCCCCCACCCGACATGGCATTCAGTATCATGCACTAGGACTCGATAAGACCTCTAAAGAAGTAACGCAGAAGATTGTGGGTACCCTACCCATGATGTGGACACCGACACAATAAATCATTATATCTCTCCTACGTCTCATGGAAAGATTCAAAATCGTGTTAAGAAAAGGTCATAATGGAAGCTCGCAGGTCAACGGTCTTAGCCATGCGGTAAAACCTCTAATAGAATCGGGATTGGAGCACGTCCCCAAGATGTAATGGCACCATCGGGTAAGAACTGTAGCCATTGTTTGGCTTTATCCTTAAGGGGGAAAGGGAAAATTCTTTGCCTAATATTCTCCTGAGACACATTTGGAAAATTGAAAGTAGAACAAATCTCTACAAAATCAGTGACATCTACTAAGGGACTTTTATTACTCCTACCATAGAAAGACGAGAGCATAGCTAATATCCCATGCTTAATCTCAAAATTCATCTCCCAAACCCAGTGGATAGATGGCCATATTCAGCTCAAAGGCATGAGGAAGGAAATATTGCCTAAGGGTTATGTCATCGGCTACTTGGCATGGATTCGGAAGCCTAGGAAGCTCAACATTCTCATTACATGGAACAACAGAAGGAGGAAAATGAGAAGGAGGAGAAGGACTATTATTCCCATTATAGAGAACAAGAGGAGGGAGATCATTCCTATTTTCTACCATTTCACCTAGATTGCGTTCTAAGTTCCTAAGATGATAGTGAATTCTCTGTGGTTCAGGATTAAAAGGAACTAAGTCAGGTCTAAGTGAGCATCTACCAAGCATGCACAAAAAGAAACAGAATCTCTTTCCAACTCTTCAACCCCTAAAACTGCAATTTCAACCTAAATCTGTAGCTCAGAAACCACGTCCCTAAAAACTACAAAAGAAAATAACACTAAATAGAAACGTTAAATCAAACAAAACACAATGCAAAAAACAAAATACAAATTATCACGGAAATAAAAAAAATGAAAACTAAGACTAATACTAGAACTATAACAAGAATACCAAAGCACGTAACCAACTAGAACACAGAAATCAAAGAAACCAATCGTACCTCTCCAGCAACGGCACCAAAAAATTGATGTTGTTTTAAAACACTGCAAGTGCACGGATCAGAAGTAGTGTAGTGTGTGCAAGAGTACGGGTACTGTCTCCTCAAGGAGGCCTCTAACTATGGTTCTAAGTCCTATGTGTCCTAGATTAATTACGTGTAGAAACGAAATTATTTTTATTTTTATTTTTTGGGTTTTTCTTTTGAATTTTGAATTGAAAGGAACTCAAAATTAAAAACTAAATTAAACTATCAAAACTAATGTGTGCAATAGTAAGACAAATGAGCTAGAGAAAGGGTGATTAACTTAATAAGGAAGGACTAGGGTGATTGCTACTCTATTATGGGATTAGGATTTTATTCTTGCTTTGAGTATTTTGATGGCTTTGATAGCTTCTTTTAGAGGTTCAAACTCACTAACTATATTATCCGTAATTCTCGGTGTAATTCTATCCCTAAGTGAATTATACTTTGAGCATAGCCTTGTCTTTATTAACTAGGGTTTTAGGGCTAAGTGATTAAGACTTCTAGATTGGCGTTGATTAATACACTAACTTAGGGTTTAAACTGTTAACTGTGTTTCAAGCTAAGGCCTAATCCACCTAAATTCAACTAAGTGTAATGAGTGACCTATTAGCTTTGTTTCATCCTAAAAACCACACATTAAACCTAATTATAAAATCAAGCACAATTAATCAACACCATATAAGCAGATACGAAAAATTAAGAGCATAATAATACATGTTTCTTCATTAAAGTAATTAATCAAACATGTAGACATGCCCAAAAATCACCATTAAAACAGAAAAAACCAAAAATGTATTTAAACCATCAAAATATCCCAAGACAAGTTTTACAATCTCTAGCCCATAATAGAAATAGTAATCAACCCTAAAATAAATTTAGCTTGTCATATTGAAAGAAAGCACCAAACTAAAATTTAATCCCATAAGAATCAAATCCATGTCCAAGAAATTAAATCTCAAGCTTAGAACCTCTTCCCGTTTCAATTTCGTGCAAATTTGACTTCAAAGCACAAATTTCAGCAAAGATTTTCACTTTCACAGCACTTTTTCCAACAAAAATCTGCACCAAATTTGCTCACTGTTTAGACCCAAAACAGCTCCAAAACCTGCAGAAATAAGCACACAAATAGTGTATTTGTATAGCCTTAATTAGTAGAAAGTAAACTCAAAGGAAAGAACAAGAAAAATCTCTTGTTTCTGTAGCTTTTTGTACTAATTTCTACACTTTTTGCTGTAATAAAGCTTGCTAGAATTTGCCATTTTAAACCCCTAAATCAGCCCCAAAAATTTACCTTTTGTTTGTGAATGTGTGAGAGTATGTATGTGAGATTATGTGTGTGTTTGGTACTGAAAAGAGGGACGAAAATAGGAAAAATTTGGGCTGACGCAACGCTTCTCCTTTTTCTCATTCTTGGTTGCTCCCCCCTTTTTTGTTCCTGGTTGCTATACACACACACACATACATATACATACATATGTATATATATACATACGTGTATATTTAAGTCTCTATGTGTTGTGGTTGCAAGAAAGAAAGAAAAGGAATGATGGGGTTGGGTCCTACGGGTAGGTTTAGGTTTATACTATATATATGATATAATATATTATATATAGTAATATAATATATTATATGTATTTGTATGGTGTATGATTGACGTGTGTGTGAGTGAAGTGCTGTGTGTGCATGTGTTATAAATCCTATACATATAATATGTCATATAATATACAATATACTAGTTATTAATCAAGTTAATCAACAAACATAATACTAACTTAATAAAACCTAACTTAATAATGTCCTAACTAATTAAATGATCCTAATTAAGCCTAATTACTAATTAATTTACTACATAAACTAAAATACTAATTACTCTTATTACCTAGTTCTTAATTAATCAGAATTACTATCTAAAGAAAATGAAATAAATAAAGAAAAGAAAATGAAAAATAAAAAAATGACACACCACACACAAACACTTAATGAGATTCAATAAGCGCTCAGAAGCTTAAAATAGATAAAAATTAGCACCAAAACATGCACTCAAACACACTCCAAATCATGCAATTTACGCTCCAAAAACACACACATCAATAATCTTTCTTGTTTATGCATGAGACCTTCCACACTTGCGCACATATTCTCATTTGATGTTTCGAGGTGGGAGTTAGAAAAGGGGTACATTGTGCATTCAATACCCCATCATATATTGCAGACCCTTTTCTTTCTATTATCTGTGCTTGGTTGAATATCTGCTAATTTGTGCCTTGCAATTTGAAACACAGTTTGCTTTAACATTAGCACCCGGCTGGAGGCGTTAAATCCAACACTACTAGGAGGCACCCTAGACATGTTTATATTCTATTTGCTTTCCTTATTTTCCTTTTCTTTTACTTGCTTTTAAGTTTTAGTTATTCTCGCTCTTTGCTTTTCATTTTCTTTTTAAGTCATTTTCTTTTTCACCCTCCCAAGTATTGATATTCAACTCTATTGTTTTCTTTTTTCTATACGCCTTGTTTATTCATGTGATGATGCAAATGCGAGCTCGTATGGCAATGCTACTAATCACGTACTTTGAGTTTTTATAGCTTTGAAACACAAGGTCAGTGGTGAATTCATTCATCTCGGCATCGGAGAGCTTCAAAAGGAATACAAGGTTGTATCTATCCTTTCTCCACTTGTTTCCTCTTATCTACCCTATCCCCACCACCCTTACTTGCTTTGTGTTGCTATTTGCTTGTTGAGTAGTATTGTTCTATTTGTTTAAGGACAAGCAAAGTTTAGGTTTGGGGGTGTGAAGAGTTTGGTTTTCTTGTTATATACTTTGTATAGGGTAGATGTGCATTATGTGCTTTAAAATGGTGAAAAATTTTCAATTTTGATGCGTATAGAGTTGCCTATTTCTTGGTTGATCATTGTGTTGGCTTTTTTGATTGACTTAATTGATTGGTGAATATGAGTTGCATTGTGGGGAAGGAATAGAGTAAAGGGAAAACCGGATCTTGGAAGGGATGCCTTTGAAAGTTGTGGGGAGTGAGGACCTTTAAGAATACCCCTTGTAGCCACCCCATAGCTTGGTAGGAAAAAGTGAAGAAAAAGGGTTGTTAATATAAGTGTCTCTTCCTTGATTGGTTCTTTTTGATGTGCTAAAGCCATTCTTTTTCTTTTTCTTTTTCTTTTCTTTTTGTGTGAATACAATGCAAAGCATGAAATATCCAAAAAAATTGAAAAAGAGAAAAAAAGCCAAAGACACCAAAACATTTTGTAAATAAGTGCATAAGTGACACAATGTCAACTTAGCACAAGCTATCCTTTATGTAGATATGTGAATAAGGCTTTTTATAAGCCATTTTGTATGTATATTCTCCCTCTTCTTGTCTTTGAGGCTTTGTGCATATTAGGGAGGCCATGTTAGTTGAGGGGGCATGAAATCTCAACATCCCGAGTGCATGCGTTAGAATCCTAGGATTGTGGTGGTTTGGCTACTTGAGAACTCCCCACGAGGTTCAAGACCCTTTATGAGTAGAGGGAGGATCCAAAGACACTTGAGAATCTCTCCACAACAGGAATGTCCCCTTTATGCTTCTTAGGCTAACCATGATAGCGAGTCAATTCTTTAGGTAACCCTTTGTATTGACTTTAGAGACAAACTTAGATTTGGGCTTGCTTAGGGACAAGCAAGGAGAAGGTTTGGAGGTGTTAATGTGTTAGTTTCATGTGTGATTTTGCATTGTATTGCTTTATCTATTTTGAGGTGTTTTGTGTTCTATAAGGTGTAGTAGTATAGTATTTATATCATACTTGAGCATATTAAGCTTTAGGTGTCTATAATTGAGCTTAAAGCATAAATACTACACTATAGTAAACTTATCTTGTGTTTTAGGTGAGTTTGAGGAATGTCTTGAGCTGAACAAAGATGGAGATGGCTTGGGCAAGAATTGAAGAAGATTTTAAGGATGAAAAGTAGAAGAAAAGTAAGATTAGAGGCTTCCAAATAAAGATTAAAGCAACTGGAAGCAAAACGGAGCTAAAATGAAGCCAAAAGAGAGCAAATAGGCACTATTGGAACACAGGCTTCCAAGTATCCGTGCCCGGCTCACTATTTTGCCAAAAACAAAGAGCAAGCTTCTACTACTAGAATAGAGGCCCCTTGGTGCCGGTGCTCCGGTTAAGTGTTTCGGTAGTCGCAAAAATTAGCTATATAAGCCCACTTTTGGCCATTTTATGTAACAATAAGTTATATTCTTTCACACCCCTTTCCCAAAACCCTAATCCTCTAATCTCCCACCTCTCACACACTCTTCCACACACAAAAATACTTAGTAATCAAGCATCTTAGGAAGATCAAACACAAGGATTTGGGCACTAGCTCTTGGATTGTAAAGATATAGCTTTGGATAAAAGGGTAGCTTCTTTGTCTCTCTTTTATCCTAAGTTAATGTATGTTTCTTAGAGCTATGTAGGGTGATTTACTATTATATTATAGATTGATTATTACATTATTGTTATGGGTACTTGATGGATCTATGTATATATGCTTTTTGCTTAGGGTTTCTATGGCAAATTTACATACATGTCTATGTGTTTGTAGAAATGCCTCAATGATGTAGGTTATATATATTGAAGTCTATTATGCTATTAACCATCTCTAAATCATTATGCTAGCATGTCTATGTGTTTGTATGGTGATTACATGAAGTCGGTATGCTTATATACATGTCTATGTGTGTGTTTGCATAGTTAATAGCATAAATAGCTTCTATTGCATACATGTCAGGTGCCATTACTTAAATTGGTGTAATCTAAGTATGTCTATGTGTTGAGTAGAAGAACACCCTAGAATATTCTCGAACGCCATACTCTAGTGTGTTTGCTTTACACTCAAACGTTAATACTCGCTATTGTAATGATGATCGATGGTGCATAAGTAATGCTAGCCTAGGTCGAGTCTTCCTTAGCTTTAAATCCAACTAATAGGTTTCAAGGTAGGTTAGTCGACCTTAGACAGACTAGGTTTTGGCTTTAAATCCAGCCGATGGTTTAGACGCTAGGGTTAGATCGATCTAAGTCACCTAGAATCTTAACTAGCTAGCCCTATGGCCCTAAGTCAGGAAGACCACGCCGTAGCTCTAGGTAGACGTGCCTAGGGATGAACCTGCACTGAGGCTTAGGGCGTAATTACAAGGCTAATTAGGAGACTAGATGAGAGTAGCCTAGTTTAATCTATCAAGTAACCCTAATAAGAAGTAGTAATCACCCATTTACAAGTTGTAAGCACCCTATTCCCCATTTCCAAATGTTAGTATCCCCTTACATTGCTTGATTCCCCTATCACACACACACATACACACCCATTTTTATTTTCTTGTTGTAGCCTAGATTTATCTTTCCTAAGCTCCTTTTAAACCAAAAACCCAAAAATATCATAGGTAGAACCCCAACACGTAGCTTTTAGGACGCACTTAGCTTAGGACATCGTACACATTAGGCCTTCCTGTGGATTCGACCCTGCACTTGCGCACACTGTGTTACATGTAACCCATGCGTTTGCGGGATATTTAGGCTTATGCCACGAGATAGAGATCAATGATGATGTTTGGTAGTTGAATAGATCCTATTATTCACAAACACCTTGGCCTAGAACATGTATGAATGTGCTAGCAAGTTAAATTCCACTGTAGTGACCTAAGAATAACGGCATGTAATTTAGGGCTAGCCTTAGTCGAGTCTTCTTTGGCTTTAAATCTAGCCAATAGGTTTCCGGATAGGTTTAGTCGACTCTAGTAACACTAGGTCTTACCTCTAAATCCAGCCAATGGTTTAGGTACTAGGGTAGGTTCATTCTAAGTCAGCTAAAGAGCTAGTTAGTCACTCTTAAGGCCCTAGGTCATAAAAACAAGGCCGTAGCTCTAGGAGGTGCCGCCTAGGGACAAACCCGCACCGAGTCGTAGGGGGAAATTAGGACACTAATTAGTAACCTAGCTAAGAGCAATTACCATAGTAAGCCATCAACCTTTAATCCCATAGCATCTGAGTATAGAATCACCCATTCACAAGTCGAAGTCACCTTAACACCTTTGCATTTGTTAGTTTCCTCTAGATTAGCTTGTTTCCCCGCTTTCCATTCTCATAGTATAGTTTAATTTTCTTACTCTCGAGCTCCCGTTAATCCAAAATCCCAAAAATATGCTTAGTATAGGCTTTCTTTCCGGCACCTTTAGGACACACGAGCACATAATCCATTCTACCAACTAGTCTTCCTGTGGTTCGACACCCGCTCTCGCACACACTCTACTACACCGATCCGTGCGCTTGTAGGTCTTTAGAGCTTGCACTCGAAAAGTCACACCAAGTTCTTGGAGCCGTTGCCAAGGAGGCACGATGGTTTGCATTCTTTGCTTGTGTTTTGGTAATTGCTTTATTTGTTTTCTTGCTTTTTTCTTTATAGTTTGTTTAGTTTTTGCTTATCTTGCTTCTTATTTATATTATCTTGCTTAGTTCTTGCTTATTTATTTCTTCTTTTGTTTTTATTTTTAGTAGACCTTCTAGGATTGTGGTTTATTTGTTGTAGACGTAGGATTGTTAAAGTTTTTAGGGGTTGAAATGGCCAGAGTTAGAATAGTTTATGCATGCTTGGCAGGAGATCCCTTAGAAATCCCCTAGTTCCTCTTAATCCTGAACCTGAAAGAATTGCAAGGCATTTTAGGAATTTAGGAGATCTTCTTGAGGAGATGGCCAAACCAAATCATTCTCCTAATCCTCCTCTCCCCCCATTGAATCCTGTTCTACCCCATGATCATCATGGGCATCAAGCCTAAGATCATTTTAGCCAAGAGCCCTGTAGACCGGATTCACCTATAGATAAAAAACCCACTCTTAGGCAATAATTTCTCCCCGAAGCTTTTGAGCCTAATTTGGCTATTTAAATTCTGGGTTTGGGGGAGACGAACTTTGAGATTAAGCCTCATATGTTAGCCATGCTTCCTTCCTTCTATGGGAGAAGCAATGAGAGTCCTCTAGAGCATATGACTAATTTTATTAAGATGAGTTCCACTCTCCATATCCCTAATGTCCCCCAAGAGGTCATTTGTCTAAGATTGTTTTGTTTCTCTCTTAAGGATAAGGCTAGGGCTTGGTTGCATTCCTTACCTAATGGTGGCATTACTACATGGGTCGAGCTTCAATCTAAGTTCTTTCAAAAATTTTAGCCCATGGCCAAAACAGCTGACCTTAGAACCGTTATCATGACTTTCTCCCAACATGATCTAGAATCTTTTCTGAGGCTTGGGAGAGGTTCAAAGACCTTCTTAGACAATGTCCACATAACGGGTACGGCAATCATGACATATTACAATACTTCTTTCGAGGCTTAAATAAACACAATAGGATTATGGGCAATGCCGCCTCCAGTGGTGGTTTCTATCTTTTGAGACCGACTAAGGCATGGGAGAAAATGGAGTTGATGGCCGAAAATTCTTTTCAAAATTTTGCTATGGAAAGGTTTAGTCGGGGAGGTAATAGAAAAAGTGTCAGTGAGGTTGGAGTTTCTTTAGATTTACCTGCTAAGGTAAAAGCTTTGACGAATAAGATAGATCAATTCATTTCATTGTCTCTTTTATCTCATGGTCATAAGACTTGTTCCATAGGTTCTTCCTCTACCCTTTAATTGTTGAGGTTTATGCACTATGTTTTGAGTCATCTCATGAGACCATAGCTTAACCTTTAGCATCCCAATTTCCTGAGTTTATGAAAGAGTAAGTGTGTGCTTCTCAAGGTTATTTTTGTAAGTACAATCCGTACTCAAACACATATAATCCGGGTTGGAGAGACAACCCAAAATTTTCTTGGATACAAGGTTAGCACGAGTCTAGTCCACATGCCCAAGCTCTACCCCAACAGTAGCCCTGTCCTCAATATCCCCTAGGTTTCTATCATCTTAATCAACCTCATCTCACTAGCGCTCCTCAACCTCTGGCTTTGCCTATTCCTTTTAGTAGCCAGCCTCCTAGTAATGACATGATGAAGATAATGCAGTTCATTCAGAACCAGCAGTAGGAATTCATAGAAAATAGGCAGCAAATGGTGAGGTTTGAGGCACAGTTAGGACAAATAGCTAGTTAGTTGAATGCTAAAAACCCCAAGAAATTCACTTTCCAGCCAGAGGTGAACCCTAAAGTCCAGTCCTATTCCTCCACTGATACTAGTTATTCACCTCTGGCCTGGGCTAAGGCCGTCACTGCTATTAGGAGCAGAAGAATAGTGAATAATAGGGTAGGAGTTGACTTTGCAGTACCTGCACCTAGTGGTCCTTCCGAGTCTAGCCACATAGTAGTCCTATTGAAAGGGATTCTAGAAAAGGTCATGTTGAGAGAGTTGAGCCTATTAGAGATCATAGAGAGTATAGTACTTCCCGCCCCCATCGGGAAGGAAAGGAGCCTATTAATGATTCCCATGTGTCTAGAGGTATTGTACCTAGAATTCCCTTCCCATCCGCTTTAGAGAGGCACACACCTAGTGAGGATTCAAGGTTTTTCAAGATTTTAGAGCATCTTAAGGACCTTAAGATCAATCTTCCTTTGATAGATGCGATCGTTTCCATTCCCTCCTATTCTAAGTTCTTTAAGGATCTTTGTACGAAGAAGCTTAGGTCATTGAACATTTCTGAGAAGGTGAGGCTTATGGAGAAAGTAAGTGTTAGTAGTAGAAATATGGTAATAGAATTATGGTAATAGAGTTATGACAATAGAGTTATAGTAATAGAGTTATGAAAATTCTCCATTATGGTAAGCAGTGAAATAAGACACTTTGTATGTTATAAATAGGGCCAAATACACAATATGTGTCAAGTCATTCTCTTCAATTCTAATGTCTTATTTCTTTCAACATGGTATCTAGAGCTAGGTCAAGACATTAGGGTTTCTTTCAAAACACCCACCCACCCTCACACCCATAAAATCCATCAGAACACCCTGCTTAAAAAAAAAATTGCTATTCACGTGAGGCTACTGTTCACGTGAGGCTATTGTTCATGCTTTGAATTTTTTGTTTAATTTGTCAATGGTTTTGGTTTTTGTTGTCCACCTCTCTTAACCAAAAAAAAGGGGGTTTTGTTGTCTACATCTCTTAACCAAAAACAAAAAAGAGAGAGAGAGAGAGAGAGGGGGAATAGAGGAGTAACACTCCAACAAGGAAGATTTTATGATAGGTTGTTAGTGTCGTTGTTTCTTTTTTTCCATACTTTATCAATCAGTCTTCTTGCCTTTCCCCTTTATATTGATTGACTGTTGATAACTAGTACGGATCCCTCCAACGACACTTCTAGTACTTCTACTACCGCTACTGAGTCTGTTACGTCTATTGTCGTACCCACATTCAACGGCATCCCTACTATTTCTACGATGAAACTCATTGGTTGAAATTACTCTCGTTGGTGTTCTGCCATTACGTTATGGTTTCGAGGGCAAGACTTGGAAAACCATTTAACTAACGATGTCCAGCTACTTTGTCCACTACCAATAAACGAATTTGGGGGCGTGTTGATGCACAACTTACCAGTTTACTATTTTGGTCGATTTCGACGTGCCATGTCTGAGTACAATGATATCTTTCCCACTAATACTGATGTTGCACGAAAACAACGTGAACAATACTTTGTTGTGCTTATGCTTCGTGGCCTTCCTCCTTAGTACGAGTTTGTTCGATCTCAAATTCTTTCAGGACTAGAGCTATTGTTAACGTTTGGCGTTTATTCATGCCTTGATCGTGCATCTATTGGGAATCCTGTTCAAAATCTGTTAAACCAATCTGCTTTGCTTGTCCAACCTCAGCCTGGTAGATGTCAAGATAATGCTTCACATGGTGGTCATGGTCATGGTCGTGGTCGTGGTGGTAATCGTGGAGGAGGGCGATCCAGTAATGCTTCTCGACCACAATGCACCTAATGTAACAAGTTGGGACATACTAAAGACAAATGTTAGGATCTGCACTGTCAACCCTCTAACAGTGCTAATGCTGCCCATGTCAACAATGACGAATCATCTCCGACAGCTCCACCACTACAATAAGCCAACTCTAGTTATCCCATATTTACCTTGTCTGAAGCATGGTACAAGCATTGTCTTCAGCTGCAAGCTTTGCAGCAAGCTACCCAACCTTCCACTGCTTCGTTTGCACATGTTTCCCTTACTACATCTACTTATCATTCCCAGTCCTCATCCAATACTGGTAAGTGAATTTTAGACTCTGGTGCTTCAAACTATATGAGCGGTAATCGTTCTCTTATCTCTCCTATTCAACCCCCTAAGTCTATCTCCCCAGTTAGACTTGTAAATGGTTCTTCTGCTATTGTGTCTGGTATTGGTTCGTCGTCTGCCATGTCCTCTATCTCCCTTTCTTCTGTTTTATACCTTCCTAATTTTCCTTGCAATTTATTGTCTATTAGTCAATTAACTAAATCGTTTAATTGTTCTGTCACTTTTCATCTAATTCTGTGGTTATTCAGGATCAGAGTACACGCGAGCAGATTGGCACAGGTCATGAATCTAGTGGCCTTTACTACCTTGATACTAATTCTTCTACAGCTTTTACAGTTGTTTCCACCGCTGAAGTCATTCATATCCATCTTGGTCATCTCAATCTTTCAAGTCTTAAGCACATGGTTCCTAGTTTGGATAGTGTTAGGGATACCAATTGTGAGTCTTGTCAGTTAGGTAAACATAGTCGCACATCTTTTGTTACTTGTGTCAATAATACACTATTTGAATTTGTTCATTCTGATATTTGGGGACCTAGTCGTCATGTTTCCAAGTTTGGATACCGTTATTTTGTTAGTTTTATTGATGACTATTCTCATGTTACCTGGTTATATTTAATGAAAGATCATTCTGAGTTATTTTCCATGTTCTCTCTCTTTTGTGTTGAAGTGAAAAATCTGTTTAATGCATCTATCCGTATTTTGAGAAGTGACAATGCCAAAGAGTATTTTTCTACATTTTTTTCTTCTTTTCTTCAAAATAATGGCATTATACATCAATCTTCTTACACTTACACCCCTCAACAAAATAGGGTTGCTGAGCATAAGAATAGGCACCTAATTGAGACTGCTTGTACCCTTCTTATTCATATGAATGTTCCTTTACGTTTTTGGGATGATGCTGTTCTCATTGCATGTTATCTCATTAATTGCATGCCTTCCTCTGTTCTTCAAAACCAAATACTATTTTCTATTCTTTTTCCCTATCAGTCTATTATTTATTACCACCTAAGGTATTTGGGTGTGTTTTTTTTGTTCATATCTTGGCTCCTGGGTTTGATAAATTAGGTCCATGTGCCATCAAGTGTGTTTTCCTTGGGTATGCTCGTCATAAAAAAGGCTACCGTTGCTACTCTATTAAGTTGAATAAGTTCTTTTTTTATACTGATGTCACATTTTTTGAGTCTTAACCCTTCTTTTCTTCTATGTCCTATTCCTCTACATTAGTAGTTGATGATCTTCCACTTTCTGTGCCTCTCTTTAGTGCTTCTTGGACGTCCCGCATTTACCTGCGCCACCATCCTCCGATCTTACCCTACCACGCTTGGATCGTCTAGACCTTAAGACTTATCATCGACGTAATCGCCTACCTGTTGCTGCTCCTGTGCCATCGGCTTCACCCTCTCTGGATTTTTTGCCTCTTCCACCCTCCGACTTAAATGTTCCAATTGCACTTCGTAAAGGTATTCGCTCTTGTACTAGTAAACACCCGTTATCTAATTTCGTTTCCTATCATTCTCTGTCACCCTCATATTGGTCGTTTGTTGCTTCTCTTTCATCTATGTCTGTCCCATCTAATGTAACAGAGGCGCTTGGTCATCTGGGTTAGCATACTGCAATGGTGGAAGAGATGTTGGCTTTACAAACTAATGATACATGGGATTTGGTAGATCTACCTCTTGGAAAGACCGTTGTTGGTTGTCGTTGGGTCTATACTGTAAAGTGTTCACCTGATAGAACTGTAGATTGCTTGAAGGCTCACCTGGTCGCAAAAGGATATACACAGGTTTATGGTGTTAATTATGATGCTACCTTTTCCCTTGTTGCTAAGATGCCTTCGGTTCGTATTATTCTTGCTCTTACAGCTATGTTAGACTGGCCACTTCATCAACTTGACATTAAAATTGCTTTCCTTAATGGTTCATTTGAAGAAGAAGTATACATGGAGCAACCACTAGGGTTTGTTGCTCAGGGGGAGTCCGGTAAAGTATGTTGATTGAAGAAATCATTGTATGGTCTTAAACAATCACCTCGAGCTTGGTTTGGCCAATTTAGTGAGGTTGTCATCAAGTTTGGATTATCAAGATATGGGGTCGATCATTCGGTCTTTTATCGACACACCTCCGCTGGGAAATGTTTGTTACTAATTGTTTATGTTGACGAAATTATCATAGCAAGCGATGATCTTACAAGTATATGTGACTTAAAGCCATGTTTACATCAGCATTTTCAAACGAAAGACTTGGGATCATTGCACTACTTTCTTGGAATTGAAGTTGCCAGTTCAGATCAAGGTATTTTTATTTCTCAGCATAAATATACGCTTGATATGTTGACAGAAGCAGGAATGCTTAGGTGCAAACCTTGTAAGTCACCAATGGACCCAAATGTCAAACTTCTACGAAATAAGGGGGAGCCATTAAATGATCCAGGAAGATACAGCAGGTTGGTAGGCAAGCTCAATTATCTTACTGTAACTCGCCCAAATATTTCCTTTGCAGTAAGTGTGGTCAGTCAATTCTTGAATTCTCCATGGAAAAGTCATTGGGATGCCGTCATTCGTATCCTACAGTACATTAAGAGTGCTCCAGGGAGAGGGCTGCTATGTAAAAAGAGAGGAGGAGGTGTGAGCATTGTTGGCTATTCTAACACAAATTGGGCAGGATGTCCGGATGATAGGCAGTCCACCTCTGGCTATTGTGTGTTCGTTGGCAGAAATCTCATCTCTTGGAAAAGTAAGAAACAATCGGTCGTAGCCCGCTCAAGTGCAGAATCTGAATATAGAGCTATGGCATTAATGGTGTGTGAGTTAATTTGGGTGAATCATTTGCTGAAGGAACTTGGGAAAGATTGCTCTCCGCCTGTGAAGTTAATATGTGATAACCAAGCAGCAATGCATATTGCAACCAATCCCGTCTTCTATGAAAGGACCAAGCACGTTGAAGTCGATTGTCACTTTGTAAGGAGTAAAGTGTTAGCTAAAGAGATTGTTACGTCACATGTCAATACAAATGATCAGTTAGTAAATCTCTTTACTAAATCCTTAAGGGGTCTTCGTGTAGAGTACATTTGTAACAAGCTGGGCACGCATGATATTTATGCTCCAGCTTAAGAGGGAGTGTTAGTAGTGGAAATATGGTAGCAAAATTATGGTAATAGAGTTATGACAATAGAGTTATAGTAATAGAGTTATGGTAATTCTCCATTATGGTAAGCGGAGAAATAAGAAACTTTGTATGTTATAAATAGGGCCAAATACACAATATGTATTAAGTCATTCTCTTCAATTCTAATGTCTTATTTCTTTCAACAGTAAGTAGTATTTGTACTTAGGGCCTTCCGCCTAAGATGAGTGACCCCGGAGCCTTCACTATTCCTTATAAGATTAGAGAGACCTAGATAGATCGCACCTTGTTAGACTTAGGGTCCAGTGTGAATCTCATTCCCTACTCCGTCTATCAAAAGCTAGGTCTAGGTGAGTTGCCCCTACACATGTTACTCTTTAGCTAGCTAATAGGTCAGAGCATAGACCTAGGGGTGTGATAGAGGATGTAATGGTCCAGATAGGTGAGTTCATGTACCCTATTGACTTCAAAGCGTTGGATATGGATTCGGGACATTACTCTAGATATTCTACCCCCGTTCTTCTTGGTCGCCCCTTCCTTGCCACCGTAGATGCCATTATTCACTGTAGGTCAGGGTTATTAGAGATGAAATTTGGGAATTTGAGGTCTACTATGAAGGTTGTCGAGGCAGTGAATAGGGCTAGTATAGGAGGAGAGGATGGAGAAGAGTGCTATAGGGTTGATGTGATTGATTCTTGTGTTGAGGACTTTGTAGAGAGAACTATGACCAATGGAGAAGAATTGAGGAAATTTGAGGAATTGTTGTCTAGCTTTGATTTAGAGACCTTAGAGTGGAAATGTGTAGCTTCTACTTCTTTGATTGAGAGTTCTTTGATTACTAAGTCACTTGAGATTGTTCCTTTTAGTCGTGATATTTCTATTGATGACGTTGAGGTTGAGTCCTCCTTGGTTGAGCCTAGTCCTTCTCTAGAGCTCAAACCCCTTCTTGATCATTTGAAATATACATTTCTAGGTCCTAGTAAGACTCTTCTATTTATCATAGCTTCCGATCTTTCGAATGAGCATGAGGAGCATCTCTTATAGATTCTTAGGAAACATAGGAAGGCTATAGGGTGGAGAATCGATGATTTGAGAGGAATTGACCCTTCAGTTTGCATGCATCGTATTCACCTTAAGGATGAAGCCATTCCTTCCAGGGAGATGCAAAACAGGCTAAACCCACACATGAATAAAGTAGTTAAAAAAGAGATCATTAAGCTTTTAGATGCAGGTATTATTTATCTGATCTCCGATAGTGAGTGGTTTAGCCCAGTCCAAGTCATCCTTAAGAAGTCCAGGATCACAGTTGTAGAGAATGAAAGAGAAGAGCTTATCCTTACACGTACTCTCACGAGGTCGAGAGTTTGTGTTGATTATAGGAAGCCCAACTCCAAAACTAGAAAAAATCATTTCCCATTGCCTTTTCTAGATCAGATTTTAGATAAAGTAGCTAGGCATAGCTACTATTACTTTCTAAATGGCTATTCTGGATATAATCAGATCGCCGTGTTTCCCGAGGACTAGGAGAAGACCACCTTTAGTTGCCTCTATGGCACTTTTGCCTATAGGAGGATGCCCTTTGGTCTATGCAATGCCCCAGCAACTTTTCAGAGGTATATGATGGCCACTTTTGGTGATATGATTGAGAGGTATTTAGAGATATTTATGGATGATTTCTCAGTCTTCAAAGATAGTTTTGATGAGTGCTTGAGTTACCTCTCTTTAGTCTTGACTGGTGTGTGGAAAAGAATCTAGTGTTAAGTTGAGAGAAATCCCACTTCATGGTGCAACGAGGGATAGTATTGGGTCATGTTGTCTCATCTAGTGGAATTTAAGTTGAACTAGCTAAGGTAGAATTGATAGAAAAATTGCCTATCCCTAAGTATGTTAAGGATGTTAGATCTTTTATAGGGCATGCAGGATTCTACTGTAGGTTCATTAAGGATTTTAGCCATATAGCGCATCCCTTGTCTAAACTCCTACCACAAGATGTTCCCTTTAAGTTTAGTGATGAGTGCATTAGAGCTTTTGATAGGCTTAAATCCTTATCTACGTCCCCGATCATTCAGCCACCTGACTACAGTCTTCCATTTGAGGTTATGTGTGATGCATCCGATTATGCAATCGGAGTTGCTTTAGGTCAACGACGAGATAAGTTTCCATATGTAGTGTACTATGCTAGCAAGACTCTTGATGAAGCCCAAAAGAACTATACCACCACAGAAAAAGAGCTTCTAGCAGTTGTCTTCTCCCTTGACAAGTTTAGGTCGTACATCCTAGGGTTTAAAGTGATTGTCTACACCGATCGTGCGGCAATGAGGTATTTTTAGCTAAGAAAGAATCTAAACCCCACTTGATTAGGTGGTTGCTCCTTTTTCAAGAATTGATGTTGAGATCCGGGATAAAAAGGGTAGAGAAAATTTAGTTGCGAATCACCTTTCCTGTCTTGTTAGTGAGCCTTCTAGTGATCCATCTCCTTTTCGTGATTCATTTCCCGATGAGCAATTGTTTGTCGTCTCTCATCATACACCATGGTTTGCTCACATTGTTAATTATCTTGCCACAGAGCGTTTTCCCTCCCATTGGGAGAAGAGAAAGAAAGAGATAGTTTCCTAGCACAAGTGAGGCATTTCTTTTGGGAGAACCCCTATCTTTTTAAAGTGTGCACGAATCAAATGATTCGCCGGTGTGTGCTCGAGGACGAGTTTGAGAGCGTGTTGAGTATGTGTCACGATGAGGGGTATGGAGGTCATTTTAGTGGGAAAAGACCACTGCAAAGGTCTTGCAATGTGGATTATTTTGGCCTACTCTATTTAGGGATGCCCAAAAGTATCATAAAAAGTGTTTAGACATCAACAATCTAGGTCTATCTCTAAAAGAAACATGATTCCTTTATCCCCTATTCTTCCTTGTGAATTGTTTGATTTTTGGGGTATATATTTCTTGTGACCATTTCCACCTTCCTTTGGGTACCAATACATTTTAGTGGTCATTAGTTATGTTTCTAAATGGGTTGAAGATATTCCCACATGTACTAATGACCATAGGGTAGTAGTGAAATTCATTAAGGAGAACATTTTCTCTAGATTCGGAGTCCCAAGGGTCTTAGTTAGTGATGAGGGGATTGCATTTTCACCATAGGACTTTTAGAGGCCTTATTGAGAAAATATTCGGTCACCCATAAGGTAGCTACTCCTTATCAGCCTCAAACTAGTGGACAAGTAGAGGTGTCCAATAGGGAGATCAAGCACATTTTGGAGAAAACGGTTAAGCCCGATAGAAAAGATTGGTCTATTAGGTTGAATGATGCATTGTGGGCCTACCGTACCACCTTTATGACTCCCATTGGTATGTCTCCATATCGATTGGTTTATGGGAAAGCTTGTCACTTACTGGTAGAACTAGAGCATAGGGCTTATTGGGCAATCAAGGCCTTAAACTGTGATTTGGCAAGAACGAGTGAGAAGAGAAAGCTTGACCTAATGGAATTAGAGGAGCTTAGGTTTGAGGAGTATGAGAATGCCAAGCTTTATAAGGATAGGATGAAGAGAATTCATGATAAACATATTCTTAAGAAATCATTCGCTCCCTCCGATAAAGTTTGGTTATTTGACTCACATTTGAAGCTCTTTCCCGGCAAGCTCAAGTGAAAATGGGATGGTCTGTATGAAGTGTTGGTTTCCTACCCTTCCAGAGTGGTCAAGATCAAGGACTTAAAGGATGGTTGAGAGATCATAGTGAAGGGACAATGCCTGAAGCATGCATATGATTCGAGCATGGCTCGTGTGGAAGTTTTAATACTTCAAGAGCCCATCTATGGAGGTTGAAGAAGAGTTGGTGTTCATCTAGCTGACATCATGGTAGTTAGTGTTACTAGGAGGCAACCTAGGTTCAATTTTGCAATTTTGCATTTTTTTCATTTTCTTCTCTTTTTTTTTTCCTTTCTTTTTCTTTCACCCACACCAAAAGGGCTGAATCCCGATCCTTAGTCCCATAAGATACACCATTGCTTATTATTGCATATGCCAATGCGAGTTTGCATAGGTAATACTACTAACCTTGTTTTCTTTGAGTGTTTATGAATTGTGAGTCATAGGGTTAGCAGTACGACGATTTATCATTGGCATGGAGAGTTTTGAAGATAACACAAGGTTGCATCAATCCTTTCTCCACTTGTTCCCATGTTTCTACCCTATCCCCACCACCCTTACTTACTTTGTAATGCCAATTTAGCTTCATAGGAAAGAGTGTTGAAAAAGGGTTTTTGATATGAGTGTCCTTCCTTGATTGGTCTTTTTTCTTGTGCCTAAGCCTTTCTTTTTCTTTTCTTTTTGTGCGAATACAATACAAAGCATGAAAAAATCCAAAAAAAATTGAAAAAAAAACAAAAAGGCCTAAAAATATCAAAAAGTTGAAAAAAAATTGAAAAAGAGAAAAAGCCAAAAGCACCAAAAAGTTTTGTGAATAAATGCACAAGTGACATAATGTCAACTTAGCACATGTTATCATCTTTGTAGATATGTGAATAAGGCTTTTTATAAGCCAATGTGTTTGTATATTCTCTTTCTTCTTGTCTTTGAGGCTTTGTGTATGTTAGGGAGGTCATGTTAGTTGAGGGGGCACGAAATATCAACATTCCGAGTGTGTGAGTTAGAATCCTAGGCTTGTGGTGGATTGGTTATGTGGAAAATTCCCACGAGGAACGAGACCCCTTATGAGCAAAGGGAGGATCCAAAGAGATTTGGGGATCTCTCCACAATAGGAATGCCCCCTTCATGCTTCTTAGACTAATTTTGGTAGCGAGTCAATCCTTTAGGCAATCCATTGTATCAGCTTTAGAAATAAACTTGAGATTGGGCTTGCTTAGGGACAATCAAGGAGAAGGTTTGGGGGTATTGTTGTGTTGTGTTTTGTGTACATTTATGTTGACAATTCCCTATGTTTAAAAGATGCTAAGTGTGTATGAAGATGCATTAGTGTAATACTTATGCTAAGAATATGCTGAAGCATAGACAATTGTACATAGTTGAGTTAAAGAGACAAATGCTACACTAATTGCTTGTTTTCAATAATTTAGGTAAACTTTGGGTTAAGATTGAGATTGTATATTGATGGGTGATGAAGATAGAAGATGCATGGGTGGAGGGGAGAAGATTGAATGCCGAAAAGACAAAGAATTGAGAAAGAAAAGTTAGCCGGACAACCTAGAAGAAAAGCTGGTCGACCTCCAGAAAGCAACCAAAAATTACCGGTCGAGTTCCTTCTTCAGCCGGTCGACCGGCCACTCTAGAGAGCTATCAGAAAATGCCAGTTGACTACCCCTCTAAAGTAGGTCGACTGGCTAGGGTTTGGCTAGGTCGACCGGCAATGGGCATAAATCTATAAATAGGGCCCGATTTTACAGAAAAAAAAAGGAGATAAGACTTTTAGACTCATCACACGCACTTCACACCTAAATCTCACATACTTAACCCTAGTTTTCAGCCACCTCACACACACTTTCTCACACACTACTCACCTTGAATCAAGCTCAATTTGGAGGGTTTCAAACATTTGGATTAGAGTTTGCTCAAAGAATTTGTACAAGATTAGCTAGGATGAAAAGGAAGCTTCATAATCTCTCTGTCATTCTATTTTCTATTATGATTGAGTAGACTTGTTTCAGGTGATTTAACTTATGTAATGGGTTAACTATATACTCTTATGATATGGGATTTGGTGGCTGAATATATACATGTTTTGATTTCTTGTTCAAATGGTTATTTTCTCATTCATGTCTAAGTGTTTGATAAAATGCCTAAATGAGTAGTATGTGATAAATTGAAGTCTATTTGTTAGTAAATACATTTAATCCATACTATAATCATGTCTATGTGTTTATATGTGGATGCTATGAAGTGGGTAAGTCTTATATTCATGTCTATATGTATGTTTGCATACCTAGTAGTGAATATGACTTCAATAATGCATACATGTTGGTCTTTAATCGCTCTAATGGTAAAATCCGAGCATGACGATATTCGGTAGTTGAATAGATCCCATTATTCACGAATACCTTGGCCTAGAACATGTATGAATGTGCTAACAAGTTAAATTCTGCTGTAGTGACCTGAGAATGACGGCATGTAATTTAGGGCTAGCCTAGGTCGAGTCTCCTTTGGCTTTAAATCCAGCCGATAGGTTTCTGGATAGGTTTAGTCGACCCTAGTAACACTAGGTCTGGGCTTTAAATCCGGACATTGGTTTAGGTACTAGGTACATTCTAAGTCACCTAGGGAGCTAGTTAGTTACTCTTAAGGCCCTAGGTCATAAGGACCACGCTGTAGCTCTAGGAGGCGCTGCCTAAGGACGGATCCGTACCGAGTCCTCGGGGGAAATTAGGACACAAATTAGTAACCTAGCTAAGAGCAATTACCATAGTAAGTCATCATCCTTTAATCTCATAGCATCTGAGTATAGAATCACCCATTCATAAGTCAAAGTCCCCCTAACACCTTTGCATTTGTTAGTTCCCTCTAGATTAGCTTGTTTCCCCACTTTCCATTCTCATAGTATAGTTTCATTTCCTTACTCTCGAGCTCCCATTAATCCAAAATCCCAAAAATATGCTTAGTATAGGCTTTCTTTTCGGCACCTTGAGGACACACGAACACAGAATCCACTCTACCAACTAGCCTCCCTATGGTTTGACACTCGTTCTCGCACACACTCTACTACACTGATCCGTGCGTTTACGGATCTTTACAGCTTGCACCCCAAAAAGTCAGACCATATATATATAACCATCAAAAACCTCTTACAAGATTGTAATAAATCAACCCATAAAACAAGTGTTAATCACCCACTAAATCTCTACTCAACCATAAAAGAAACTAAGAAGAAAAAGAGAGAGAATTTTCCCTTCCATCCTTAGCTTCTTTATAAAGCTTGCTTCAATCTCCAAATCCAAGTGTTTGATCCCAAAGATTAGCTTGATTCTAAGTGTAACTATGTGTGGATGAGTGTGTGTAAGGTCAGTGAGTGGTGGAATTAGGGTTTCAGAAGTGGGTGTGAACGATGGGGTTCAAAGTTGTGAAAAAAAGGGCTTAAATAGCCACTTTCGCGCACTATTGGAAGACCAAATGGGTCGACCTCTACCTAAAGCATGCTCAGCTACTTAGAAAGAGTTGCTCATTGGTTATAACAACTGACCAAGGCAGTTGACCCCCTCCTTAAGCTTGGTCTACTGCCTAGCTCCTTTTGTGCTAAAAACTCCTTCGTTTTGCATCACATCACTCCGGTAGTCTTTCCTTGGCATCTTGCACTCTCTAGGGCCTTCAAACCTTGTTCTAGATCACCGAATCTTCATCAAACTTCTGCCAAATTTCTTGATTTATGTTCCAACATTTTCAACTTCACCTGAAATGCACCTAAGACAAGATATAAGTGTGAATTAGTGTTGTATTTATGTTCTAAACTCAACTATGGACATTTGAAGCCTAATATGCACAAGTATGGTATAAATGCTATACTAATACACCTAATCGAGTGCAAAACACCTCAAAACAAATATAGAAATGCACATACAAAACCAACACATCACTCCATGCATGAGCTTCAAGTTTTTTAACATCGACTTGGACCACCATAAGCTTCGCTGAAATCACTAACACCTCTATCATATTATGAGAAGTCTTTTGGTGTCTTTCGCAAGCTTCTACGAGTTTAAAACCAAGATGTTCGACAATGACCATGATATGTGAAATTACGATGAAATTTTTTTGGATTAAGCACAAACCTGCCTTTAATTGTGTTGTAAAGGACATTCTCATCCAAATAGAGGGAAGACTGAGTAAAAATGTTAGACACGTTTCTAGCGTGTGCGGCTCAAATCTGACAGAAAAATAGATAGAGGAGGCAGCGTGATAAATTTGGAAAAAACACAAGGAGCGGTCTAAAGTTTTGGGAACATAAGGGAGTGGGTAATAGTTTCACATACTATAAAGGTAAAGTGGAATTTACTCTTTAATAAAAATCCATTTCATATGAAAAAAACTAAACATAGTTTTATTTTTATAAAAAAAAAATTTAATCAAAAGTCCATTTAAAAAAAGAAGTTTGAAACTGAAAACCAATCTAGCCTTATTCTCTTGGGTTGGTTTCGGCTGGTCATAACACTGAGTTGTCATTTAAGAGTCAACCCAGGTGTGACGACGTCACCCCGGTCAGATGCGGTTCAAGAACTTGTTGATATATAAAGCGGCAAAAGTACCCAACAAAAAGTATGCAGCACAGTGTCCTCGCAGGAACTGCAACGGCTGCTGTTACACAATCCTTGTCAAGCTCTTTATTCTTCACCAACTTCAATGGCTGCTTCATCTTCCAACTCAGTTAACAACTCCGTGGCCTCCTCAGCTCGCCCGCAACAACCCAAAGAAGAACAGGTTCTTCACTTCTTTGCCCACTCTTCAACTCGTCCCGTATATATATAACTGCACATTCACTTATATATAGATGTGAGTGAGGTCTGTATGATAATTGAGTTCATGTAACACTTCTGTGTTCTTTTAGGATGTGTCCAGCGAAATCACCGCTGGTGATGGGCTGAAACCCAAGAAAGTGGACCCGCTTGAGTGAGTTTGAGACTTTCTGTTTGATTTTACATTTTTTTTTAATTCTATGTTGTTGATTTATTTACGTATAATTCTGCTGCATATGACCAATGTATCTGAGTGGTTTTTGCTTTTTGGCTGGCGTGATTTTTTCATCAAAGCCAATTGTTGGTTAATGATATGCATTTAAATATCTCGTACTTCGTTGTTTGATTTCTACTTTTCATAAGGTTGCCATGATTTTTATCTTCATTTTTCTCCTGTTCCTTTTTTCTTTTCCCTGATGAGAAACATATCAAATTTGTCTTGATATGATTTACTTTGATGTCTATATCAGAAAACCCCCTTTAAGTATTAGAGAAAAATTAAGGGAATGATAGACAACAGAGAATATGTATTGGATGATTGCTATTCACATTTCCATGGTAAGAAAGATCCAGAATCGCCCAATTTTCTCAAATTATTAGAAAATGGTCATTTGCTGGCAATTTCAAGCAATTCCCATTTTGTGCTTTATTTGGTGTCTCTTTATTACCGATTCCAGGATAGTCGAAGGGAATATTTTATCAAGTTGCAGGACAGAAATTGGAAGGCCTGGGAGAAATCATGGTGTATGAACTGTTTTGGCTGTAGTGGCATTGATTACTCATATAGAACATGCTTATGGAAGCTTAACTAATACGACTGCCAAATGAATTGATACTTATAAATTTCTATTATAGAAATGTGGATGAGCGTTGGATGACAAGAAAACTGTCATAACAGATTCATTTAATACTATTGTTGGAATTTATTTGATACTCAATCTAACATAATTAAGCTGATTCAAGAGTCACTGGCTAGATATTTGGCATAAATGCATTAGTTAATGCTTGTTATTTTCTTTCCAACACCTGGAAGAACAGGCTGGAGTTACTACAGTTGATGGTAGTGTACCAAAATATGTTATATATGGATATCTATCATTTGTCAGTTTGTCTTGTTAAGATTGATGGTATATGTCGGTACACAACTTCTGAGCTGAAAACTAATTGACTACCATTGAGGAAAGTTCTAGAACGAACTAATTCGTGTTGATTGGTTCATGATAATAGTAAAACAGTTGCAAGATACAGAAGAGCTGGTTCTCTGGAAACTTCTCTTCTACATGGAAGCAACACAAATCTAGTTTGTTGTCAGTTGAGCTGTGGAATTTGAAACTGAAGCAGAAGAAAATTGTTTTACTTTTCAATACAACAAGATAAAACTGATTGGTTCAGGGCAATAGACATGAGACTCTCTTCAATTTGGCTTAGACTGGTCAGTTCATGGGATTTATTCTATCACTTGCCTTATTTGGACCTACATAATTATTCTTCCAAGGATTTCTAGTAAACTAATTGGTTCAGTGCGATAAACACGAGATTCATATCAGTTAGGCTTAATTTGGTTCAGGTGATTTACTCTATCATGCAGCCTTAATTTTCCTCGTACAGTTATTCTTGTAACAGCTTTGAAGTCCCTCTTGTTAAAGTCAGAGAAGGATACCAGACATATATTCCTTTTCACGTATAAACAGACATGTATACATAGTTTCATTGTTTTGTTAACCTGAAAAGATTATAATGATGCAAAAGATATTCTTCTCCTTGGAAGGACAGGCATAAGAATAGTTCACGTTGTGAAATTGAAATGGATGCCTCTTTTTACTTTAGAAAGAACTAGTATCCACTTTCTACTCATAGACATCTAATCCTCATCTCTGAGCTTCAAATTCAACGTCTGTTGGATATTGTCTTCGTAGTCTGAGGAATACGGAAAGCACTGAAGCTGTGTTAAGTAAGAAATGCAGCCAGGATGGGACAATATTGAAGACATAACACTCTTTCTTGATGCCTTAGTGAATATTATATGTATTGCACCTGGTGAATTATCTTTTTCACTCTAGTCTCAAACCTAAAAGGAGTTGGAGAAGTTATGTGAAGTCCATTGACAGAAGTGTGAAGGCCTTAAAAATATATTTTTAAACTTGGCTTGAATCACATTATTCTATTGTTACATGAATACGTCTTGTTGCGAGGATGCTATTTAAGAAACTTATATGACTTCTTTTTTCCTTTCAATGAAACATATATCACTAGATAGACTTAATTCCAGATGCAGTTAGCACATTTAGGATCTTACTGCAATCTATTCTGTAACATTTGCACTCAACCACACACCTAGCAAAGGAATTTCTGGGAATCAGATTAATCAATCTCATACATCTCCAACCTTTTTGTAAAAGGTGTCACTTAATAAATTTTTCACTTTGTTCTGAATATAGTGATTAGAGGTTGGATGTCATTGTGTAAAAAAGCACTATGAAACTTTAGAGATAGGGAAATATCGTTAGAGATAAAAGAAGGCGGTAAATTTTGTTACATTTTTGAACTCATATACACATGGTGCCATCAATATTATGCTGTTATATGTGGGGTATCAAATTCTTGACTAAGTAGAAAAGCCTCCTTGTTTACAAGAGTCATCTTTAGCAGGTCTGATGGTTATTGCTGGAGTCTTAGGCACTAGATTTCTCCATTGATAATGATGCCAAATTGAATATAACCAAATCACTCGTTGACTTGGAAGCTGTAATTAAGGATATAATGCTTGGGACAAGCTTTGTCAACCCAAGAAGGATGGCAGCCTTGGTTTAAGGTCGGCCAGGAAAATCAACGTTGTGATGCTTGTCAAACTTAGATGGAAGATTCTCAATGAACCTGAGTTTCTTTGGGTGAAGGCCTTCAAAGATAGGTATTTTGGTGAGAATTTCATGGAGTATAGAGTTAAAGCTAATGATTCTATTATGTGCCGTAATATTGTGAAAGGTCGTGACATCCTGAAATAGGGGGTGAAATGGGTTGTTTGCAATGGCAAAAGAGTTATGTTCTGGTTGGATTACTAGATTGGTGACTGTCCATTGATTGATAATGCTATTGGAGAAGTTTTGGAGGAAGAGAAGCACTGGCGGTCTCAGCTTTTACTAACATGGATGGTTCATGGAATTGGGAGAAGTGTGAATCCAATCCCTACCTCCACCCTTCTATGTATTGCTAGCATTAGAATCTGGCAAGATTCACGAGGGAGGATTTTATTAGTTGGGGACAAGATCCGAAAGGTAAGTTTTTGGTTGCGTTAGCCTTTAAAGCTTTTAATAATTCAAATTCACAGTCTTTCTTCCTTGGGAGGCTATACAGAAACTCAAGTGTCCTCAAAGAATCAAGTCATTTCTATGGCAAGTAAGCAATCGAAAGCTTGACATCCAATTCTTAGTTGGCTTACAGAAATATTATTCAAAGTTCAGCTTGTGAATTCTGTGGTGCCACCAGGGAGGATAATGATCATATTGTTCGATTCTATCTTATGGCTAAAAGTGTAAAGGAGAAAGTTATACACCATGATCAGAGGCCTAACTTTTCCCTTGGAGTGTGAGACCAATGGATTATATCCAATGTTAAATCTAACGCCCGCAGTTTTGGGTTGATTCGAATATTATTTTCCCAGTTGCAATATGGAACCTTTGGAAATGGTGCAATGATAGGGTCTTTAATGGTCACTAGGGTCCCAATGCTACTGACTTGGTAAACACAATTATTTCCAAGGCGAGAGAGATTGCAGAAGTGTGGGAAGGACAGTTATCAAAGGCCACAAATTCATGGTTAGAGTCAGAGATTGGGTGGCCGAAGCCAGCTATTGGGTGGAATGTTGATGGTTGCTTTAAAGGGAACCCAAGAATTGCAAGAGTTGGAGGTCTCTTCGATGGGTCTAGGAATTGGAAAGGGGGATTTACAGTTAATCTTGTAGTGGCATCTAATTGTAGAGCGGAGGTCATTGCCTTGTGGGAGGGTTTATGTATGGCAGAGTTTTTAGGTTTGGATTTACTCACGATTAAAACGGATTTGATGGTTATTGTCAATTTGGTGAATGGTCCTGTTCCAAGGACTAACCCGCTGAGACCGTTTGTGGAGGATTGTCGTAGGATTCTTACTCATAGAAGGGGCTTTAGAATTAGACATATTTACAAGAAAGCTAATTTTTGTGCAGACTGCCTTGCAAATTACAGGGTTAGTAAGCCTATTGGTTTTTGGATCATTTCTTACTTCCCTGGGCAGTTTCAAATTCTTTTGGATGATGATAGAAGAGGGGTAAGGTTATTCCCATCACAAGTTGCTGTCAGAGCCCTTCTTTCCTTTGCCTGTTTGTGATCAGTTCCCATCTCCCTCTTTGTCTTCCTCTTCAGTAATTCATGGTACCTGGTGGAAGGTTTTATCTGTGCATGTGGAAGTGCCAGTTCTTCAGAATGGTTTCATGTTAATATAAATTTTTCTCCAAAACTTTTTTGAAACTTTAGTTAATTCAGTTTGGTGAATCTTTAAGGGAACATAAATATAAGATCAACTAAAACTTTGGAAATTATACCAAGTTTCTTGAAAATTCTTTTTGAGCCATCACTTCTTGGTGTTTCCTTCCAACTTTCTCAATCCCAAGGAAATACAAAATTTCATGATAGATGAGAATATTTCATGTGTTCTATAACATCATCTGGATTATGTCACTAAATAATTTTTTTATTATGATATTTGTTATTTGATGTAAGCCCTTTTTCCGAAATTTGTTCTTTCATCAAATCCTTCTGCCTGGTTTTTTTGATTTTTCAAATTATTAAGCAATAACCATCTTCATGTTTCATGTAGGAACGTGGACAAGGAAGAAATTGAAAAATTCAAGAAGTATGAAGCTGACTACTCTCGGTATCTGATGGCAAAGTACTTCTCAGACAAGAACATATTTGGAGGTAAATATTTTCTCTGGACGTCCTATAATATGACTAATTTACACACAAAAGACACTATGCAAATGAAAATAAGTAGGAACAAGTAAACAATCTGTGGCAAATACTAGTACAAAACCAGGAGTTTTACTTTGTTCTCCCTCCTAGAAACCTAGCCTCATTGATTTCAATGTACTAAACATTTCCCTCATTGAATTTAAGCTGTTCATTCATCTTCTACTTTGAATGTCTTCTTGCTAAAATGAGTGATCAGTCAAAGCGAATTGTGTTTTCATAAAGTGTCTACTCAGATATTTTTGGTAATTTCCTTCTGTTTGTCATTTTTCTCCACTCGTCAATGTAGTGGCACCATGTTCAAAGGTGCTTTAGTATGGAATTCAGTTGGAAACTGGCATATTTTATTCCTTTACATAATTAATCTTTTTTCCTGCATATTTTGAACTCTTGATGCTTGGACTTTTTTAATCATGGTGATATTTATTCAATCGAAATTATGTAGTTTTATAAACCACCTCTTTTATTAGTTGTGTCTGGTGAAAATCAATACCCTGGGTTGACTTGTGTCCTCAAGTTCACATGAAGTGCTAATTCAATTAATTCAATAATACAAAATTTCAGCAATATGTACTTCTTTAGGTTTGTTGTTAACCAATATATGTTTTGAAAAATATATAAGTGAACCATTTTGTTCATTGGTAATTTGAGACATCAATATTTTGTATTATGAATTAGTTACTTGTAAACTTTTGCAGGCAACATATTTGATGTCAAAATGAATATGGATGGTCAGACCATTAAGGCAAGCAGGTATAAACAACAATCAAGCGTGTTCTTCGTAATCATAGTTTCTGAACATTTCATGCTAGGTAGTGGAAAAATCATGCTGAAAAGGAATTCTTCAATTTGCTTTTCTGATGTAATAGACCATGTAAACATGTGCAGAAAATGCATGATATTCCATTCAGAGTAGGGAACCTTTTTGCATCTTCTTGTGTCATCACACAGTGGCTGCCATTCTCTCTCCCCCACTAATCTACCAAAGAAAAACATTCACAGAGACATATTGAATAAAAGCTTATAACAGAGCTGTCTTCTGAACAATTAGATCAAATTCCTCAAAGTTAAACTCTACTTCATCAACGTGACATGTTGATGCATGCTCTGTTTATTTGACTCATCTGTTCAAGTGGTCGCATAGTGTCTGTGACTACCAACACGATATCTTGTTCATATTTGGATTACTACCATTTAAAATACACCAACAGAGAAAACGTTTGTCTATCACTATTATCATTCCCATGAGAACCTTTATTGTGATCATAATTTTCATTTCTTGGACCCCGATGGTGAAGGTGACTACAGCTTCCTCATGTACAGTCAAGGTCAATGAACACTTACTTGTCAATGAATCCGAGTGCCCTGGGACCTATTATACTCTCAACTACCAGCAAAAAGGCCACTTCATGAAGTTGCTTCTCAGTTTTGAGCTGGTACATGTTCTTCCACAGCTGGCCTGCGAGGCTCTAATTGGACTATTGAATATATTAGTAACCATTAGAAAGTTTGGCTTTTCAATGGGGGAGATTCATTTGTTGAAAATAGCTTTAAACAGGACATATTTGCCCTTGCCATGTTGCCTTTCTTATGCATCCCAATAGCTAATGCAAGTTTGCTTCTCACTGTCTAGGTTGCCTCCATATGCATCTTTTGCAGACCCCGTGAGTTTCCTTGAACAGATGAGCAGCGAGTCGACTTCTGCACCGGAAACTCCAAGCAACACTTCAAATGGAAATCATTCCACAAAGAAGAGTAACTGATGTAAAGGTGCTTGGTTTTCGTCATATATTAACACTTCTATGAACTTGTTTGTTTAGTAAATGAATGTGACAATGTGAGGGTTAACATGAACTGGGAAATCTGAACTTACAAGGATTTTCAGTAATCAATCAATCAGTTTTTTGAAGTTCTTATATCGCATTGTGCTGTTCCAAAATTTATCTGGTTAGTTGTCTCGTTTAGGGACAAAGTGTTGGATACGGTGCTCGAGATAGAAAATGCAAGGATTGTGGAGAATCTCGACAAATTGTTGCTCTTGAATTGACGGGACTGCCTGACATCAATCTCTATCTCTATCTGGTAGTTTTAGTTTTTGGGTCAGTTTGGATTGGCTTATGAAAAAGACGTTTTTATATAACTTACGAAAAGATGTTTTTTGAGAAATATAAAACTTTGGTTTTTGAAAAAAAGTCTAATTTGAACTATTACTTTTCCTTTTTCCTTTATTTCTTAAAGTTAATTTAAACAGCTACTGAAGACCATGTGTTTTCTTTTTTTTTTTTAGCAGATTAAGAAAGTATTTTATTTCTTCGCAATTTGGTACAAACCATTTCAAACCTCTTAAATCAATAATACAAAAATACAAATCAAATTTAGGTCTTCGAGGTTTGGAATCAAAAAGCAAGGGAAGTTCCATAAGATTGCATCCATCCAAGCAAAAAGACGACCAAAGAAGCAGAGCAAGGAATCATGAAAACAATCAGAGGACAAATCAAGGAGCCAAATCTTCTTGCTGGTCAGGTGGAAGTGCCTCAACATCTTCATCCCCAACTCCATCAACTGTATTGTGCTCGACCAAGTCCTCCTTTCCAATTTGTGCATCCGGTTGGATTTTTCCATTGATCTCCTTAGCTTGGGCAGCCCCATCATTCACATTTTTTTCCATCAATCCAACATTGTCTCCCTCACATTCATTGCCACCAAGGGCATCAAGTGATGCAAACTGATTTCCATCAAGGGGTGTTCCTTTATTCAAAACACTTGAGGGCTGAGAGACATTTGAAGTACGGACTTCTGTTCCTTGAAAAGGTGTAGCATTTGTGATCAGCTTCCAAACTTTCTTATTGCGAACATTCTCCCAGTCATTCCTACCTCTATCATGCCTCATTTCGTTTCAGGTAGGTTGTCTAGGAATATTGCTTTGTTGAGGCATGCATGGACTAGAATTTGATGTATCACCAACAAGTTTGCAAGAAGAGCAAAAAATGGGTTTCCAAGCATATTCGATATCCACTTTAACCCATTCTTCATTCTGTAATCTAACATAAGTACGATCCGGCAATTCTTTTGAAATATCCATCTCAGTGCAAACCCTAGCAATCCCAACAAATGTCCAAGATTCTGTATGTTTATCACATATGTTATGCATATCGTTACATATTCTCTCCCCCTTCATCATCAAAAAGACAAATACGCGTTGTAGTATCACATATTCTCACTCATCCAAAGGTTGTATATACCATATATTTTTTATCCATTTGACATTTAGAAAAAATAAGCAAATATGATAATAAATGATTAAACACCTTACATGGGATCCTAAAAGCTTGACTCCCCCTCACATAATGAATGTATGCAAATTTGACTTAATCAATAGTCAAGAAAGTATGCTTACATCTCATATGCAAAGTGTTCATCCATTACTTTGCTCACAACTTATAAGAAAAGTATTCACATAATCCATTCAAGTTATTCACAAAGTATTAGCATTTATAACTCATAATTTTATCATCAAGCATGATATAAAGTCAATCAATATATTCTTGTACACGAAGAGGATATAGATATAAATACATTTCATTCTCACTCTTTTCATCTTCATCTTTACCATCAATAAATGATATAAACATATAAGCATGTGATGGATTTATCATAATTATGGGAGTAAATCATTCTTCAAAACTTCATCCATTATCATAAGCATTAATCATGAAGTCTTCACATAGCTCCCCCTTAATTAAGCAATCCAAACATTTAACACAAGTATCACAACACCATATACTACACACAATTGTAAAAAAATTCTTTCATCTCATTATGCATTCTTTCAACATTCATAAGCTAATATTCATCAAAATCATTCAGGTATCCATTTCATGTAATCATATGTATTTAAAAAAAAACTTTAAGTCATAAACTTATGCATATTTTGATAATTTATTGAAAAGCATATACTGAAGATAAGTTCAATGCTACCCATGCTCTTTTCTTAATGATCTTGTCTTAAGATGCATCTTCTCAAAATTTGGTGTTGTTTGACATTTCTACAACAAAGCATGACATGATCTAAGTACCCATGTCTTTTGGGTCCTTGAGATTAATATCAATATTTACCTTTCACAAACTATTTAGGTTGTTGTCAATGTGAGCAAGAGGCCTCTACCACGTAATGTCTTAAAATAGCATTGAGAAGAAATATGACCATTCTTTTCACAATAGGTACAAGTAATTGAAGATTTTAAAGGTGCAATAGAGGATGAAGCTTTCACAAAATAGTTTTTCAAATATTTTTGTTTGGTAGAAAGTTCATAGCCAATTCCACTTTTGTCAAACATCATTTTTTGTGAACCAAGAAGTTTTTCAAGATTTTCTTGTCCATTTGTAAACTTGTTCATAATCTTTTGCAGATCATTGTTTATCTTTGTCAAATCATTTACTTGTTTTTGCAAAACATTTATATGTTCGAAAAGATATGTATTTGTCTTTTCAAGGTCATCTTTTTCTTTCAAAATAGCTTTCAAACTTTTTTGTAAAACTTTAATTTTTCTTAAAGCAATTGAAAAATCAACATATGTGATTTAGCAAATGTTTCTTGCAAATCTTCAAATGTAAACTCTTCTTTTTCTTCATCAGATGAAGATAAACAAGTTGAATTGGAGGGTGAAGAACATACCATGGCCATGCGGTAAAGATTGGCAGCTTTATTGTCACTTGATTGTCTTTCATTCTCACTTGATTGTGAATCGAACTTTGTCACTTTTGAACTTTTCCTCTTGAACTTCTTCTTTCTTTTCTCTTTGAGCAATGGACAATCCAACTTGAGGTATCCTGATTTCCTACATTTATACCAAGTTAGTTCTTCGTCACTTAAATCATCCATGCTTACCTCTTTCTTGGATGACCTCTTTGAATTGACCCTTTTCTCCTCATAAATTTCTTGAATCTTGAATATATAGTCATTTCTTCTTCACTTGAGCTATCTTGTGAAGTTGCTTTGAAGGCCAAATTCCACATCAGCCTCTTTTCTCCACAGGGCTCACATGGTTCAAGCTCATAAGTCATGAGTGAACCAATCAACTCACTAAGGGTAAGCTTGTTGAGATCCTTTGCTTCTTTGATAGCTGTCACCTTGAGTTGAATTTTGATGATAATCTTCTCAACAACTTGCTAACCAATTCACCATTAGTATAAACTTTCCCAAGACATTTCAAAGAATTCACAATTTGAATAAATCGAAAAAACATATGCTCAACATTCTCATTTTGATACATATAAAACATTTCATACTCATGTGTAAGCATGCTAATCCTTGATTCTCTCACTTGGCTTGTTTCTTTATACGCTATTTTAAGTTGATCCCAAATTTCTTTAGCCGAAGGGCATCCCATAACTCTAGCAAATTTAGTAGCATTCAATCTAACATACAAGATATACAAAGCCTTAGCATTCAATTCAACAAGTTTATAATCTTTTTCATCCCATTCATCTTCTGTTTTTAATACCTTCTTATCTCATACCATTTTCATAGGATGTTGTGGTCCATTTTAAATTATTTTCCATACTTTATAATCATGAGCTTGCACAAATACTTTCATTCTCATTTTCAAAAAAGAGTAATTAAGGCCATCAAATATAGGAGCTTTATTAATTGACAAACCTTCAATGGTAATAGCATTAATTTTATTTGCCATATTAATTCTACAAGTTGTTAGACTATATATAGAACCCTAGCTCTGATACCACTTGTTAGAGGGAAAATAATCTTAAGAAAGGGGGTGGATTAGGAATATGCTACTTATTGCAATTTTGAATGCAAGATAATAAATACACTTCACATAAGCAATTTATCGAACAAATTGCAAGCAATATGAAAACAATTAAAGTAGGGAGAAAAAAGAATAGATGCACTGGATTTTTAGGTGGTTTGATCAAGCCTACATCCATTGCCTAAGGACTCTTTCCTTAGGACTTCAATCTCTTTCACTATAGATACTTCTTCAAATATGGGTGGAGTAGAAACCAACTTGTTACAACTCTTTGAAGCACTCTCTTCAAAGAATCCGAGTGAAAGCACCTCACTAAGGATTTCCCCAATCCTCCCTAGCTAAGAATTCAATCCCAATTCTATCCTAGCTATGGAGTGTAAACTCACTTAATAATTGAATACAAGAAATGTAAGTGTTGCTTAATAGCTTACTCAAAAGAATATGAAAGTCTGTAACTCTTGTATAACTCAAGAATCAACAATCTAAAGCTCAATATGTTTGTAAAGCTCAAGTGATGATTTGAAAGCTTTAGATTGAAGTATATATAGTGATACGAATAACCATAGGAATGTCACGTATGAGAGAAAAACGTATATGGTGTGAGAGAGTTGAAAAACTTGACAAAAACAAGTTCCTACAGCTATTTTTTAAACACAACAGGTCAACATTGGTCGCTAGGGCCAATCGACTAGTGTGGAATGTGGGAAGGACCTTTGACATTCTACCTACAACCAATCATACAGGTCAGTCGCTCGGCCTAGGAGTTTGATAGGGTCTAGAAGATAGCAGTTCAAGGGCGGTCAGATTGGCTCCTAGTCAGAAGCCCGACTAGGGGTTTGACCTATAACAGAAAAACACTATTTTTGTCCTTTTTTTTAATTTCCTTTGAATCCTTTTTGATAGAACAAATATTTAGCAATTTAAAAGTCAATAAAGAGGATTTGAAATTTGAAAGGAAAATTTGAAAATATCTTTGAAAGACTTTTTGAAACTTGAGAAGATTTGAAATTCTTTCAAGAAGATTTGACAATATAGAATAATTTCAAAATGAAAGAGAAAGTCAAAGATTTGCATTTAGAAACTTTCCAAAAGTAAGCAATCAATTATTTTCACAAAAGATTTCACAATGCAATTTGTGACTTCTGAAAAACATGTTTTAAGGACTGAAATATGATTTTGGAAGAAATAGATGTTGAAGATTAAAAAAGATTTTGAAGGATTTTGAGCTTTAGGTATGAACTCAAGGATGTACACAACATAGAGTAATAATATAAGAAACAAGCTAGTACCCCTTATGACTTCACGTCTCTGGCCTTATATCTCCCCTTGCCTTTGACTTGAGATTTTTCAAGCATGGACATCCATCTTTTATCCTCAAATATGTGAGCTTTTTCACGGGCTTTCATAAGATTATACTTTGCAAAAACATAGCTCATCAAAAAGGAATAATCCATATATAAACTTTATGAAGCATTCAATCCATAGAAAAATTCATACATTAGATTTCAAGCCATTTATATAATTTATCAAAAGCTCATTTATTCTATGCTTTCATTCATAGCCATATAATTTATCCAACTCATGTTTATAACACATCATTACGAATCATGGCTAATCTTTTATTTACATCATCAAAACATTAATTGCAAATCATTTCTTATCAAAATATTAATTGAAAACCATATAATGCCAACATTCAAATATCTGATCATAATCAATCTAATTATAACATATCCAAAAACATATATCTCAATCAATCGAATTTACATTTAATGTATTCACACCAGTAAGTCAATATTTCACTTATAAAGATTATGTACATATATATATATATATATTTACCATATAAAGATGTAAATAATCAATCCTAAGCCAAACAAGTGTGTATTTAAGTATATAAACATATTAGAAGCAATATACTTGATAATCACAAGTTCTCTTGATTTGTTATCATCAAAATTATATATTTATCATAAAGCCAACACATAATAATCTTCATTCTCAAATTTAAAAATAAAGAAGCCAAGTTCTGAAGATTTAATTTCAATATGTGCAAATTGCTTCCATTGTGTTTCAACCATTCTTTTGATAAGGAAAAAAAGAGGGGTGCTTTCAATAAATTGGCTAATGAGACAATTTTAGCAATGCCCATCTCCTTTAATTAAAACTTCATCCGGTGGGGTTACCCCAAAGTAATCATTTTTTGCAATTAGTTGAAAGAATTCAATCTTGCAGGAATTAGAAAGCTTACAGATTTGATGCCAATCGTGAGCTTTCTCTAATCTGCCAGGGGTTCATGTGCATGAGGATGAGCCATTGTATTTCCCATGAGAAAATCCATTTTCAAAAAAATCTTGTTGAGGTAGAGTTTGATCATGTATTGGCATATGTTGTATTGCATGGAGGATCTCATTGATAGCAAGAGAGAAATTTGCATTGGGTGATAGCATAGCTGCCATGTCACGAGGTGAAGTTGACTTAGACGAAGAGCTTGCAAGCCGATTTTGCAAGGGTGGAAAATGAGTTTCAAAGTCTTTACCATGTGGGGAGAGGCCCACACTAGGAGCAGTTGGTTAAGAAGGAATAGCAAAGTTTGAGTCGTAACACTTTTCCAAGGGCTCAAGTTCATATCTAGTTGCACTAGCCTGGGATGGAGGGGAATCCATATGCACATGTCTAAAATTTTGAATTTGGACTGACTTGGCCAGCATCGATAGATTGAGTTGTCATGCCTTGGTTAAGCTTAGTAGCAAAAGTATACTTTTGGTTTGAAAAAGGTGACAGCCGAGTGTAGTTGTTTAGCGAAATGCATGTTGGTCCAAAAAGCATTGTCCAGTGGTCACTTAGAAGTTAAATTCGAACCTCCTTTTGCAGATTTTGAAAAAATTTTTAGGGGGCAAATAATCTTAAGAAGGGGAATAGGGATGAATTAAGATTATAGCGACTATTGCAAATAAAAATTTCAATTGAAAACAAATATGGTCAATGAGGCAATTCCACAAATACTTAGCAAGCAATGCAAGAAAGCAAAAATAGAGCAAGTAAAAGAGTAAAGAAGACACCTAAATTTTAGATGGTTCGGCCTTGCCTATGTCCACCACCTAAGGATGCTCCCCTTAGGACTTTATAACACCTCCACTAAATGTCAATGCTTCTTCAAATGTTGGTGAAGCACAAACCACTCTTTTACAAATCTTTGAAGCTTTCTCTCCAAAGAACCCAATTGTTCCTCCGTAGAAAGGAATTCCCACACTCTTGGTAATTCAATTTTTCACAAAACTAATCTATCTCTAGAGTGGTAAATATAATATAATGGATATTTAAGTGTATCAAAGTATTTCTACTTTCTAAAAGAAACTAAAAGTGAAAGCTTTTGTGGTGCTCAAGAACAAAAATCCATAGCTCAATGAAAATGATTTTGCTTGTAGTGCTGTTCTTGATGTTCTTGTTTTTGAATCAAAAGTTCAAGATAGTTTAAATAGCCGTAGAATGGAGCCCTTGAGTGTGGAAATCGTAATCAGTAGAAGATATGAAAATCTTACTTAAAATAGATTAAAAACAGCTATATTTTAACATTCATTGTGCCTGTTGATTGGAAGGCCCCGTCGACCGGATGCCCTACCGACAGAGGCAAAAAGAAAATTCTTTTTAACTGTCTCACCTAATAGGCCTGCTCCACTAGTCTGTCAACCAACTGGGGCAACAGGATAGACCAGAATGTTTAAATTTTCTGCTCAAAACATTTCTTTTTAAAATTAATGTGAAATCAAGCCATTCAAAAAGATTTTTTTGAAGATATTTTAGCTTAAGGACTTGATTCAAGGTGATGTGGAAATCTCATTAAATCAAGATTTGAAAAACTTTACAAAACTTTTTTGGCTTAAAAACTCAACTCAAGATCATATAGAAATCTTTATGAAGAGATATTCTGCAAACTTTTAGGAAATTAGGGGAAAACTTTTAATGAAAAGATTGAGCTATAGACTATTGGTGTACGTCTTTAAGTGCAAGCTCTAAAGACCCGCAACCACATGGATCGATCCAGTGTAGTGTGTGTGAGAACGGGTGTTGAACCACAGGAAGGCTATGTTGTGAGATGGATTCTACGTGTGTGTTCTAGAATGTGCCTAAAAATAAGCAATCTAAACTATCTATTTTAGGGATTTTGGATTTTTGAATGGTCGGGAGCTCTAACTAAAATGAATTAAACTAAACTATGGAATTGGGAAAAGTGGGGGACAAGCTAATCTAGAGGAACTAACAAATGGAAAGGTGTTAGGGTGACTTCAACTTATGAATGGGTGATTCTATACTCAATTGCTATGGGATTAAAGAATGATGGCTTACTTTAGTGATTGCTCTTAACTAGGTTGCTAAATTAGTGTCTTAATTTCCCTCTAGGACTCAGTGCTGGTCCGTCCCTAGGCGGCGCTTCCTAGTGCTACGGCGTGGTCCTTATGACCTAGGGCCTTAAGAGTAACTAACTAGCTTACTAGGTAACTTAGAATGAACCTACCCTAGTACCTAAATCTTTGGCTGGATTTAAAGCCAAGACCTAGAGTTGCTAAGGTCGAATAATCCTATCTTGAAATCTATTGGCTGGATATAAAGCCAAAGGAGACTCGGCCTAGGCCAGCCTTAAATTATGCTTTGTCATTTTAAGGTCACACTAGCGGGATTTAACATATTAACACATTCATAAATGTTCTAAGCCAAGGTGTTCACGAATAAAGGGACCTATTCGACTACCAAACATCGTCATGCTTGGATTACACCATTAGAAGCAATTAACAACCGATATGTATGCGTTATTGAAGTCATATTCTCTACTAAGCATGCAAATATATATATAGACATGAATATAAGTATTACCCACTTCATAGCATCCACATATAAACACATAGACATAATTATAGCATGGATTAGATGTGTTTAGTAATAAATAGACTTCAATTTATACACATGCTTCTCATTTAGGCATTTAATCAAACACTTAAACATGAATAAGAAAATAACCATTTGAACAAGAAAATCAAACATGTATATATTCAGCCATTTAATCCCATATCATAAGAGTATATAGCTAACCCATTACATAAGCTAAATCATCCTATACAAGTCTACTCAATCATAATAAAAGATAGAATGAAAGAAAGTTTATGAAGCCCCCCTTTCATCCTAACTAATCTTGTACAAAGCTCTTGAGCAACTTGAATCCAAATGTTGAAACCCTCTAAATTCTCTTGCTCTAAAGTGATGAAAAGTGTGAGAGAGTGTGTGTGTTATGGGTAAAGACTAGGGTTAAGTGTGTGTGTGTGATAGGTGTGTAAAGATCCTCTCTAAAAAAATTGTCAAAAAGCTATCGTTTAAGTTTGAAAATCAGGCTTTTATATCAGCTCTTTACGCTCTGCTGGTCGACCACCTAGCCGGTCAACCGGCTTCTTATGTTAGCTTGATCGGCTTTTTGGTGATGCTCTTTGGATTGGCCGGTCGACCTAGCTGGTAGACCCGCTTTAGAGGGGTGGTTGTCCGGCTATTTTTGGCACCTCTCTGGAGTGGCCGGTCGACCGGCTCCTTCTTCTTGGTCGTCCGACTGACTTCTTTCCTCCATTCTTTGTCTTCCAATCCTCCGATCTTCTCCTTTTGACTCGTACATCTCCCATCTTTATCACCTATCATTGCCCAATCTCGATCTTAACCCAAAGTTTACCTAAATCATTGAAAACAAGCAATTAGTGTAGCAATTTGTCTCTTAAACTCAATATGTACATTTGTTTACGCTTAAGCTTATTCTTATCAAAAGTACTACACCAATGCATCTTTTTGAGCACTTAATACCTCTTAAACGTAGGTAAATTACAATGCAAACACACACGAAAACATAACATATCAACACCCCTAAACCTTCTCTTTGCTTGTCCTCAAGCAAGCCTAATCTTAAATTTATCTCTAAAGCCGATGCAATGAATTGCCTAAAGGATTGACTCTCTATCAAAGTTTGTCTAAGAAGCATGAAGGGGGCATTCCTATTGTGAAGAGATCCCTAAGCCTCTTTGGATCTTCCCTTTACTCGTAAGGGGTCTCGTTCCTCGTGGGAATTTCCCAAATAGCCAATCCACCACAAGCCTAGGATTCAAACTCACGCACTCGGGATGTTGATATTTCGTGCTCCCTCAAGTAACATGGCCTCCCCAGCATGCACCAATCCTCAAAGATAAGAAGAAAGAATATACAAACACAATGACTTATAAAAAGCCTTATTCACGTATCTACAAAGATGATAACTTGTGCTAAGTTGACATTGTGTCACTTATGCACTTATTCACAAAACGTTTTGGTTCCCTTGGCTTTTTTCTCTCTTTTTTTTACTTTTTTTAATATATTTTTGCACCTTTGTGCCTTTTTCAATTCAAATTTTTTTTTGATTTTTCATACTTTGCATTATATTTACAAAAAGAAAAGAAAAAGAAAGGCTTTGGCACATTAAAATAGACCAATCAAGGAAGGGCACTCTGATATCGCTATTTGAGCACAAGCCTAAATAGCCCGCAAGTGCACGGGACGTGTGTAGTACAGTGTGTGCAAGTGCGGGGTCGAATCCATAGGGAGGCTACCTTAGTTTAGTCCCTATGTGCTCGGGTGCCTTAAACTAGCTACGTGCGTGTGTGTACTTACTTTAGGATGGAAGGGAGCTTAGAAAAAGGAAAATAAAAACTAATCTATGGAGGAATTTAAGGGAACCAAACTAAGGAAGGAAATACTAATAAAGAAGAAGGGGACCTAGGGTGATTGCATTGCAACAAGACTTGGGCTATGATAACAGATGATGCCTATCTAAGGCTCGGGACTTCTATTGCCGTTGTGTTGATCGGGAGCTCTCTTAACCAATACTAGTGGTTCAACCCGTTAGCTGGATTTAAAGCTAAGGGCCAATCCCTCCTAGCCTACGCAATCCGTGCTTAGAACTTATCCTCTTGGCTGGATTTAAAGCCAAGGACTAGCACCTAAATACTACGTGACATTAAAGCTCGATTAACCAACACTAACGTGGGTGAGGGATACTCTAGTCTAGGTTAACTTATCCGCTTGGCTGGATTTAAAGCCAAGGACTAGCACCTAAACTCGACTAAGCATAGCATGTAACCTATTAGCTGGATTTAAAGCTAAAGCCTACTCTGCTAAGCAAAGCCACGAGATTAAGCACAATCACATCACCCATATAAGTAGATAAGAGCATTTTAAGCGCAAATAACACATGCATATTCATTTAGGCATTTTAACAAACACATAGACATGTTTGATTTCCAATACATAGACATATTGAATCATGCCATAAATTTATGTAAATAAACATGTATTAAGAGCCAAAGATCTACAAAAATCCATTATTCAAAGCCTTAATCTAATATACAACAACAATCAACCCTAAATCTAGCCTAATCTAGCAACATATTTACAAGAAATAGAGAAAGAACAAGAAGAACTTCCCTAAATTCTTGCTTCCAAATCCGTACAAATCCTTCAAATCTTTGTTTAATGCTTCAATCCTAACTTGGTGTGGGGTTTAGATGGTGGTTTAAGGTGTTTTGTGAAGTGGGTAAAGGGTTAGGGTTTATTAGAATTTAAGAAATAAAAGTTCCTCCCCTGAAAATGAGCTAAAACAAGCTTTTTATGGATTTCTTCAGCGTACAGCCGGTCGACCGGCTCCTCTTTCTTGCTCGATCGGCTTCAATCATGATGCTCTCTGGACTGGCCGGTCGACCGGCTTCTTGAAGAACTCGACCGGCTTCAAATCTTTTATTCTCTTGAGCGGCCGGTCGACCTAGACGGTCGACCAGCTCTTCTTCTAAGTCGACCGGCTGGATCAGAATGATCTCTTCTTTATTTCTTTTCTTCCGGTCTTCATCCGTTAGCTCATTTCTTCCTCGCATAAGCTTGAACCCTTCCAAAACACTCCTAAAACATGGAATATAACACTTAGTATAGTATTTATGCACCTAAATACATTATGTACAAATATTAACAAATATGCATAAACTTTATACTAAGCGCACTCAATTATACTCTAAACACCCTTAAATATGCATGCAAAAACTAGATGTAAACATGCACAAATGACACACATCACACTCATATCAACCACCCTTTTTTTTTTCAACATTCTTTCCTACCAAGCAATGGGGTGGCTACAAGGGTTATTCTTTCAAGGTTCTCAGTCCTTACAACTTTGAAGGGCATCCCTTCCAAGACTTAGTTTTCAAACCACCCTATTCATTTCCCCACAATGCATCTCATCTTCATAAATCAACAGAGTCAATCACAAAAGCCAACACAATGATCAACAAAGAAATAAATGACTCTAAATGCGTCAAAATTGAAAAATTTTCACCATTTTTAAGCACATAATGCAATCTACCCTAAGCAAGATGTATAACAAGAAAACCAAACTCCCACACCGTCAAACCTAAACTTTGCTTGTCCTCAAGCAAATAGATCAAAATACAAAAACAAGCAAGGGTGGTGGGGATAAGGTATAAACATAGGGAACAAGTGGAGAAAGGATAGATACAACCTCGCATTTTCTTTAAAGCTTTCCATGCCAATGATAAATCATCATACAACTAATCCTGCGACTCACAATTCACAGGCACTCACAAAGAAAACAAGATTAGTAGCATTGCCTATGCATGCTTGCATTGGCATGTGCAATAATAAGCAATGGTGTATCTTATGGGACAAAGGGTCGGGATTCAACACTTTGATGTGAGTGAAAGAAAAATAAAGAAGATAAAAAGGAAAGAAAGTGAAACAAATGCAAAACTGCAAAATTGAACCTAGGTTGCCTCCTAGTAGCGCTAACCATCTTGGCATCAGCCGAGCAAATACCAACTCATCTTCAACTTCCATAGATGGAATCCTAAAGCATTAAAACCTCCACACGAGCCATGCTTGGATCATATGTGTGCTTCAGGCGTTACCCATTCACCGTCAACTCTCGGCCATTCTTCAAGTCTTTAATCTTGACTGCATCGGAAGGATAGGCATCTAACACCTCATATGGACCATCCCGTCTTGTCTTAAGCTTACCTGGAAATAATTTCAATCGTGTGTTAAAAAACCAAACTTTATCGGAAGGAGAGACTGATTTCTTAATAATGTGTTTATCATGAATTCTCTTCATCCTATCCTTATAAAGTTTAGCGTTCTCATACGCCTCGAATCTAAGCTCTTCCAATTCCGCTAGGTCTAGCTTCCTTTTCTCACCCGCTCCTTACCCGCTCTTGCCAAGTCAAAATTTAAGGCTTTGATTTCCCAATAAGCTCTATGCTTTAGTTCTACCGGCAAGTGACAAGCTTTCCCATAAACCAATCTATACGGAGACATACCAATGGGAGTCGTAAAGGCGGTATGGTAGGCCCACAAAGCATCATTTAGTCTAATAGACCAATCTCCCCTATCGGGTATAACCGTTTTCTCTAAAATGTGCTTGATCTCCCTATTGGACACCTTTACTTGTCCACTAGTTTGCGGGTGATAAGAAGTGTCTACCTTATGGGTGACCGAATATCTTCTCAACATGGCCTCTAAAGTCCTATGGCGAAAATGCAAACCCCCATCACTAATTAAGATCCTAGGGACTCCACATCTAGAGAAAATGTTCTCCTTATTGAATTTAACCACTACTCTATGGTCATTAGTGCGTGTGGGAATTGCCTCAACCTATTTGGACGCATAATCAACGACCACTAAAATGTATTGGTACCCAAAAGAAGGTGGAAATAGACCCATGAAATCTATACCCCAAACATAAAACAACTTACATGGAAGAATAGGGGATAAAGGCATCATGTTTCTCTTAGAGATGGACTCGGATTGTTGACATCTAAAACACTTTTTATAATATTCTTGGGCACCCCTAAAGAGAGTAGGCCAAAATAGTCCACATTGCAAGGCCTTCGCGGCGGCTTCTTCCCACTAAAATGACCCCCATACCCTTCATCACAACACATGCATAAAACGCTCTCAAACTCGTCCTCTGGCACACATCGGCGAATCATTTGATCTGCACGCACTCTAAAAAGATAGGGATCCTCCCAAAAAAAATGCCTAACTTGTGCTAGGAACCTATCTTTTTCTCTCTTCTCCTAATGGAAAGGAAATTGCCCTGTGGCAAGATAGTTAACTATGTGAGCAAACCAAGGTGTGTGATGAGAGACGGCAAACAATTGCTCATCGGGAAATGAATCACGAAAAGGGGAGGGTTCACTAAAAGACTCACTGACAAGACGGGAAAGATGATCCACAACTAAATTTTCTCTACCTTTCTTGTCCCGGATTTCAATGTCAAACTCTTGAAGGAGGAGCAACCACCTAATCAAGCAGGGTCTGGACTCTTTCTTAGACAACAAATACTTCAATGCTGCATGATCGGTGAAGACAATCACTTTGGACCCTAGGATATATGACCTAAACTTGTCAAGGGAGAAGACTATTGCTAGAAGCTCTTTTTCCGTGGTGGTATAGTTCTTTTGAGCTTTATCAAGAGTCTTGCTAACATAGTACACAACATGGGGCAACTTATCCTTCCTTTGACCTAAAACAGCTCCTATCGCATAATCAGATGCATCACACATAACCTCAAATGGGAGACTATAGTTAGGTGGCTGGATAATTGGGGATGTAGACAATAAGGATTTAAGCCTATTGAAAGCTCTAACACATTCATTATCAAAGTCAAAAGGGACATCTTGTGCTAGGAGCCTAGACAAGGGACGTGCAATGTGACTAAAATCCTTAATGAATCTACTGTAGAATCCTACATGCCCTAAAAAAGATCTAACATCCTTGACACACTTAGGGACAAGCAATTTTTCAATCAATTTTACCTTAGCTGGGTCAACTTGAATACCACTAGACGAAACTATATGACCAACACTATCCCTTGTTGCACCATGAGTGGGATTTCTCCTAACTCAACACTAGATTCTTTTCCACACATCAGTCTAAGACTAAAGAGAGGTGACTCAAACACTCATCAAAACTATCGCCAAAGACTGAGAAGTCATCCATGAAAATCTCTAAATGCTTCTCTATCATGTCATTAAAAATGGCAATCATACACCTCTAAAATGTCGTTGGGATATTACATAGACCGAAAGGCATCCTCTTATAGGCAAAAGTGCCATAGGGACAAGTAAAGGTGGTCTTCTCTTGGTCCTTGGGAAACACAGGGATCTGATTATAACCTGAATAGCCATCTAGAAAACAATAGTAGCTATGCCCAACTACTCTATCTAAGATCTGATCTAGAAAAGGCAATGGGAAATGATCCTTCCTAATGTTGGAGTTGAGCTTCCTATAATCAATACAAACTCTCCAGCCCGTAGGAGTACGTGTAGGGATAAGCTCTCCTCTCTCATTCTCTACAACCGTGATCCCAGACTTCTTAGGGACGACTTGAACTGGGCTAACCCACTCACTATCAGAGATTGAATAAATGATGCCTACATCTAAAAGCTTAATGATCTCTTTCTTAACTACTTCACTCATGTGTGGGTTTAGCCTCCTTTGCATCTCCCTAGAAGGAATGGCTTCATCCTCATGATGAATACGATGCATACAAACCGAAGGGTCTATACCTCTCAAATCATCAATTTTCCACCCTATAGCCTCTCTATGCTTCCTAAGGACCTCTAAGAGACGCTTCTCATGCTCACTAGAAAGATCAGAAGCTATGATGACTGGAAGGCCTAAGAATGCATACTTCAAATGATCGGGAAGGGGCTTAAGCTCTAAAGACGGGCTAGGCTCAACCAAGGGGGACTTAACCTCAACATCATCAACGGGGGCATCACTAGAAATGAGACTAGAAGGATTAACCTCAAGTGACTTATTAGTCAAATGGCTCTCAATCAAGAAAGTAGAAGCTATACATTTTCGCTCTAAGGTCTCCAAATCAAAACTAGACATCAATTCCTCAAATTTCCTTAATTATTCTCCATCAGTCATAGTCTTCTTTATAAGATCCTCAACACAAGAATCAATCACATCCACCCTAAAGCACTCTTCTCCTCCTATACTAGCTCAATTCACTGCCTCAGCAACCTTCATAGTGGATCTCAAATTCCCAAATTTTATCTCCAATAACCCCGACCTACAATGAATGATGGCATCTGCAGTGGCAAGGAGGGGGCGACCTAGAAGAACGGGTGTAGAATGTCTAGAGTAATTTCCCGAATCCATATCTAACACTTTTAAGTCAACAGGGTACACGAACTCACCTACCTGGACCATAACATCTTCTATCACATCCGTAGGTCGGCGCTCGGACCTATCAGCTAGCTGAAGAGTGGCATGTGTAGGGGATAACTCACATAAACCTAACTGCTGATAGACGGAGTAGGGAATGAGATTCACACTAGATCCTAAATCTAACAAGGCGTGATCAATCTGGGTCTCTCAGATCCCACAAGGAATGGTGAAAGCTCCAGGGTCACTCATTTTGGCCGGAAGGCCCGAAGTACAAATACTACTCACCTTCTCCGTAAGCCTCACCTTCTTAGGAATGTACGATAACTTATGCTTCCTTGTACAAAGATCCTTAAAGAATTTAGAATAGGAGGGGATGGAAAGGATCGCATCTATCAAAGGAAGATTGAGCTTAAGGTCCTTAAGATGCTCTAAAACCTTGAAGAACCTAGAATCCTCACAAGGTGTAGGCCTCTCTAAGGCAGATGGAAAGAGAACTCTAGGCTCAACACCTCTAGACACATGGGAATCATCAATAGGCTCTTTTCCTTCCTGATGTAGGTAGGAAATACTACTTTCTCCATGGTCTCTAATGGGCTCATCTCTCTTAACAGGACCCTCTGTAGAATTTCCCTCAACAGGGCTACAATATAGTGCTCTAGACTCGGAAGGACTACTAGATGCAGGCAATACAAAGTCAACTCCTACCCTATTATCCACTACCTGACCGCTTCTAAGAGTGGTGATGGCCTTAGCCTGGGCTTGAGGGGGATAAGTGCTATTGGTGGAGGAATAGGACTGGACTCTAGGGGTCACCTCTGGCTAAGAAGGCAATTCCCAGGGTCTCTAGTGCTTAACTGACTAGTAATCTATCCTAACTGTGCCTCAAACCTAGCCATTTCTTGCCTATTTTCTGCCATTTCCTGTTGTTGGTTCTGAATGAACTACATTATCTTTATCATGTCATTACTAGGAGGTTGGCTACTAGAGGGAGCAAGCAAAGCCTGAGGTTGAGGAGCACTAGTGAGATGGGGCTAATTAAGATGATAGAACCCTGGGGCATATTGAGGACGGGGTTGCTCTAGAGGTGGAACCTGAGAATGTAAACTAGACTCATGCTGACCTTGTCTCCAAGAAAATTTCGGGTTGTCCCTCCAACCCGGATTGTATGTGTTCGAGTATGGGTTGTACTCACTGGAATAACCTTGAATAGCACACACTTGCTCTTTCATGAATTCAGGAAATTGAGATGCTACAGGGCAAGCTGTGGTCTCATGAGATGACTCAGAACACAATGCACAATTTCAACAACCAAAGGGGTAGAGAAAGAACCTATAGAACTAGTCTTATGACCTTGGGATGAAATGGACAAAGAAATGAATTGATCTAGTTTATTCGTCAAAACCTCGACCTTAGCGGGTAAATTTAAAGAAACTCTAACCTCACTAACACTTTTCTCGTTGCCTTCCCGACTAAACCTTTCCATGGCAAAATTTTGAAAAGAATTTTCAGCCATCATTTCAATTTTCTCCAATGCCTCGGTCAGTTTCAAAAGATAGAAGCCACCATCGGAGGCGGCATTGACCATAATCCTATTTTGTTCATTTAAACCTCTAAAGAAATATTGCAATAGGTCGTGATTGCCATACTTGTGGTATGGACATTGTCTAAGAAGATCCTTGAACCTCTCCCAAGCCTCATGAAAAGATTCTAGATCATGTTGGGAGAAAGTCATAATGGAGGTCCTAAGGTCAGCTGTCTTGGCCATGGGATAAAATTTTTGAAAGAACTTAGAATGAAGCTCAGCCCATGTAGTAAAGCAACCGTTAGGTAAGGAATGCAGCCAAGTCCTAGCCTTGTCCTTAAGAGAGAAAGAAAACAGTCTTAGACGTATGACCTCTTGGGTGACATTGGGGACATAGAGAGTGGAACTCATCTCAACAAAATCAGTGATATCATCTAGAGGACTCTTATTACTTCTCCCGTAGAAGGAGGGAAGCATAGTCAACATAATAGGCTTAATCTCAAAGTTCGTCTTCCTCAAACCCAGAATTTGTATAGCCAAATTAGGCTCAAAAGGCTTCGGGGAGAAAGAATTGCCTAAGAGTGGGTTTCTCATCTATGGGCGGATCCGGTCAACGAGGTTCTTGTCTAAAATGATCTTGGGCTTGATGCCCAAGGTGATCATGAGGTGGAATGGTATTCATTGGGGGATTGGGAGAATTAGGAGAATGGTTGGGATCGGCCATCTCCTTAAGAAGATCTCTTAAATTCCTAAAATGTCTTGTAATTCTATTAGGTTCAGGATTAAGAGAAACTAGGGGATTTCTAAGGTATGTCCTACCAAGCATGCACAAACTATCCTAACTCCGGCCACTTCAACCCTAAAAACTTCAATATTCCTAAAACTATAGCAAATAAACCACAATCTTAGAAAGTCTACTAAAAATAAAGACAAAAGCTGAAATTGATAAGTAAGGATCAAAACAAGATAATATAAGCTATAAACAAGATAAGTGAAAACTAAACAAACTATAAAAGAAAACCAAGAAAGTAAGAAAAGCAACTACCAAAACACACAAACAAAGAGTGCAAACCACTGTGCCTCCCCAGTAACGACGCCAAGAACTTGGTGTACGTCTTTGAGTGCAAGCTCTAAAGACCCGTAAGTGCACTGATCGATGTAGTGTAGTGTGTGCAAGAACGGGTGTCGAAACCACAGGGAGGCTATGTTGTGAGATGGATTCTATATGTGTGTTCTAAAATGTGCCTAAAAATATGACATCTAAACTATCTAGTTTTGGGATTTTGGATTTTTGAATGGTTGGGAGCTCTAACTAAAATGAATTAAGCTAAATTATGGAATTGGGAAAAGTGGGGGACAAGCTAATCTAGAGGAACTAACAAATGGAAAGGTGTTAGGGTGACTTCAACTTATGAATAGGTGATTCTATACTCAATTGCTATGGGATTAAAGAATGATGGCTTACTTTAGTGATTGCTCTTAACTAGGTTGCTAAAGTAGGGTCTTAATTTCCCCCTAGGACTCGGTATGGGTCCGTCCCTAGACGGCGGCTCCTAGAGCTACAACGTGGTCCTTATGACTGAGGGCCTTAAGAGTGACTAACTAGCTCCCTGGGTGACTTAGAATGAACCTACCCTAGTACCTAAATCTTTGGCTGGATTTAAAGCCAAGACCTAGTGTCGCTAAGGTTGACTAATTCTATCCTAAAACCTATTGGCTGGATTTAAAGCCAAAGGAGACTCGGCCTAGGCTAGCCTTAAATTATGCTTCGTTATTCTAAGGTCACACTAGCGGGATTTAACCTATTAACACATTCATATATGTTCTAAGCCAAGGTGTTCGTGAATAAAGGGACCTATTCGACTACCAAACATTATCATGCTCGGATTACACCATTAGAAGCAATTAACAACCGATATGTATGCATTATTGAATTCATATTCTCTACTAAGCATGCAAATATATATATAGACATGAATATAAGTATTACCCACTTCATAGCATCCACATATAAACACATAGACATAATTATAGCATGGATTAGATGTGTTTAGTAATAAATAGACTTCAATTTATACACATGCTTCTCATTTAGGCATTTAATCAAACACTTAAACATGAATAAGAAAATAACCATTTGAACAAGAAAATCAAACATGTATATATTCAGCCATTTAAACCCATATCATAAGAGTATATAGCTAACCCATTACATAAGCTAAATCACCCTATACAAGTCTACTCAATCATAATAAAAGATAGAATGAAAGAAAGTTTATGAAGCTCCCCTTTCATCCTATCTAATCTTGTACAAAGCTCTTGAGCAACTTGAATCCAAATGTTGAAACCCTCTAAATTCTCTTGCTCCAAAGTGATGAAATGTGTGAGAGAGTGTGTGTGTTGTCAGTGAAGACTAGTGTTAAGTGTGTATGTGTGTGTGATGGGTGTGTAAAGATCCTTTCTAAAAAAATTGTCAAAAAGCTATCGTTTAAGTCTGAAAATCAGGCTTTTATATCAGCTATTTACGCTCTGCCGGTCGACTGGCTTCTTCTCTTAGCTTGACCGAATTTTTGGTGATGCTCTCTGGACTGGCCAGTCGACCGGCTTTGGGGGGTGGCCTTCCAGCTATTTTTGGCATCTCCTTCTTCTTGGTCATCTAGCTGACTTCTTTCCTCCATTCTTTGTCTTCCTAGCCTCTGATCTTCTCCTTTTGACTCGTACATCTCCCATCTTTATCACCTATCATCGCTCAATCTCGATCTTAACCCAAAGTTCACCTAAATCATTGAAAACAAGTAATTAGTGTAGCAATTTGTCTCTTAAACTCAATATGTACATTTGTTTACGCTTAAGCCTATTCTTATCAAAAGTACTACACCAATGCATATTTTTGAGCACTTAATACCTCTTAAACATAGGTAAATTACAATGCAAACACACACAAAAACACAACACATCAACTATGTTCAAGGCAAAACACATTGAAGCATAGTTTGGTATCCCTTATGTCACCTTTCATCTCATTCCTTGTATCTCCCCTTGTCTTGGTTTACTAAGAATCAATCCTTGTAAGCTTGATCTTCATATAGCTTCCGTCATCTTTTTATCATAGTCAAACATGGTGTACAAAAATCCAAATATAACCATTCCATCCAATAATATTCAAATTCAAATCAAGTCATAAAAAATATTCAATCACAATCTATCCAATTTTCAAATATTTTATCATAATCACTCTAATTCCAATCAATCTAATTTCAAATATCTCCATAAACATATAATTCAATCAATCCAATTTAAGATATCCATGTTCATCTTATTCATAAACATATTCAATTTTCATTAAAGCATTCAAACCAATTTTTCACTCATAATAATTTTGCACAAATATATTGACCATATATTCTTATTTTCATCATCAAAACATTAGTATAGAACATATAATGTCAATAGTAATTTCATGCATTAGTGGCGAATGCATTTCCATATTCGGAGTAGGCAACTTGTTTTTCATTAAGTGAGGAATCTAAAGAGCTTCGTTTTACATATATGAAAAAGCTTTTTCTATAGAATCTTGATTAAAACTAATTTGGCTATCATTGTCAGAAGCGAGAACACCTATACCAGCTGAAACATTCATCTTTTGAGCTTTTCCACCTTGCTTATCTCGGCTTCTTCTTGACAAAACCTAAACAAGTTTCTTCTTAGAAATGTGTTCCCTTTCTACAAGGAAATTTCCTAACCTGATAGATGGTAGACAAATTTTTTTAGCTTCTTCAATTCTCCTAACCAAAGAATCAAAAGATTTTTCTTCATTCTCGACCTTTTCCAAACTCAAGTTGACCTTTTCACTTGAGATGGAGTGTTCATCATCAGATTCTTCAAGGAAAATTGATCCTTCAAGTTGAAGAGAACGACTTGGACAAACTTCTTTTGTTGCTAATCGAACACTAACACAAGTTTTAGAAGATGAGGATCTCTTCTTCTTACCCATAGTGGTTTCTCAATGGTGGAAAATTTTGTTCAAAGGTGTGTGCTGGTGGTCAATGAAAGAGGAAAAGTAGAAAGAAGTTAGAGAATTTCATTCTAGTGAGAGAAATTTCTTTAGGTCCTTATCTTGCAAGAACAAGGATAAAGTGTAAAAACTTTGTCTTGTATGTGAAAGCAATAGCATAAGTAGATTTTGATTGGATTTAAGGCCTATTTAGGAAAATTAGCTTAGGGTAGTTGATAGTTTTTGTAAGTAGTTGATAGTTGTTTGAGTAGCTGATAGTTGATATATTTTAGCTGTTAACTAATAGATATTTAACTAGCTGATTGAACAAAATGTGTTCAGTAAAATTAGCTGTTTAATTAGCTATAAAATTCAAACTAACATAAAAGGACACTTAAATCATGTTATTGTTGTTGTTGTGTGGTTAGATATTTATTTTTTATAATATTTTTTTATAAGTATTTGTATCAATATTATAAAAATTAACTTTAATGGATTCAAAATTTGTTTTGTTAAAAAAAAATGGACTAATAAAGCTTTGACTTTTAGTATATGTTGATGTAGAAAGAATTATAAATTAATTTTTATGTTTTTCTATTTATATTTGTGAGAGAAAAAATAAAAATATAGAGATATTGGAGAAATAATATAATTGCCCAAAAAAATGAAGAAAGGGTAGAATTGTTCAAAAAAAAGTATATATATCAAAAGCTAAAAGCTACTTAAAAAACTAACATATTTAGCTTTTAGCAAAAGCTACCCTATTAAAAGCTAGTCAAGATGCTCTTTTACTAAACAAGGAAAAACTAGAGGTAGTAGTGTCTTGACTAAACTAAAAAGTCGTCAAAAAGCTATTTTTTTATCTTGCCAAATGTGCACTTAGTTGATATGGGTCTCTCTGACCTCGACCACTTTGCTTGATTTGGAGAAGTCAGCAACCTAATTCGGTCTCAGAAGTATTGACTATGCCCTTCTAATTAAGTAAGGTCCAAATCAGACTTCTCGAAATTAAGCCTTGACTAAGTGGAATACCCCTACTCCAACTCTACAAATAACTCTTCCAATAATGCCTACTTAGACTCAACCTTGATGCAATAGACTTATTAGGCTATAAGATTATTCCCCCTTCCCCCAAGAACCCATATTCCATTTTAACACAATCACGCTCAAGGTCTCTAAATATATGACAGACGCTATGGAACTAGGAACCATTGACCATATAAAAGCATTCCTTTTTTTTTTTTTTTACTTTCTACCTAGTTTTGACATGCGTCTAATACACTTCTATTGACTTGAGCATCTAAGTCCTTGGATGACACAGCACTTGTGTTAACACTAGTGCTTGAAGTAACATGACTCTTTGTTGTTTCCTTTCTTATAATTCTTCGAAGCTCGAATAGTTCCGTTAGGTCAGGTTAGGTTTGTGATTAATAATTTTGATATTATCAGTTTGGCCACATCTATGAGAAAGTAGTTAATCCTATTAAGAACCACAATGTCAGTTCACAGATGATCTCAAGTGCAATGAAATTGTCAAGTTCCCCTAGAAGCATCTTCTCAATATTTCTCTCAAAGTTACACCTCACGTTCAAAATCAAAGACCAATAACCAAACCTTTTCACCATTGCAACTCCTAACTACCACTCCTTTTTTGTAGCAATTGCATACCAAGTTGTATCCAACTGGGTAATGGTCATACCCACTTATCCAACAAATGGATAGGCCACCATATTACAATCCTTTGATGATCGGTTATCCACTAAACGAAACCCGAGGGCTATGGATAGAATAGAGCCCAACCAATGGCTAAGACATAGTAGATACTGACCCAACAACCAACAATTGTACTTCCTCTGCTTTTGACTCGAGAAAATATGAGGCAGTAAGCTACAATGACACTACTGTTGCACTAGCTGAAGACTTATTGGAAAGAATAGACAAAGTTGTACAAGACATATATTGGAATATGGCTCATATTCTAAATAGATAGCAAAGATCCTAGTTCTGGCCAAATTAGAAAGCCTACCATATTTGGAGTCTTGCCTTATTTGTTCTCCTACCTTATCTCTAGTCTTATCATAGTTAGAGCATTACCATATTCGTAGTGTTATCATATTTGATGTTTCTTGTACTTTATTTATAGGGGCTTTGCCTATTGTATTAGTGTGAGACAGAAACTATAAGGTGAGATGGAGAGTGAGTGACCTTGAGGGTGAAGAGAGTGTGAGAGGCGAGGGCCCCTAGGCCCGGGCCTTTCTCTCCTTGTGTTGTATTTGTCTTATCATAATGGAATTCTCTTGTCTGCCCGTGGATGTAGGCCGAAGGCCGAACCACGTTAAAAATACTGTGTCCATCATGTTTTACATCTGTCTCTATCTTGTTTATCTTCGTTCCAAACACCTCAAATTCCCAACAAACTGCTATCAGAGCCACGTTGTAGGTTGGGTATCGTTGTCATGCGTATGCATGAAAAACACACAAAAAATTTGTTGAATAAAGTTGTGGCAAAATTTTGGACGTATGAGAGCACAAAAACGAGAACGAAGAAGGAAAATTTGGTGTACTATGCATGTGCGAGCCGTTGTGACAGTTTTGACCATGTTTGACTAGAGTTGACCAAATTTTGATTTTGACTATTGACCATTGACCAAATTTGACCAGACCTTTCCTAACATTTTTTGATGTGCTGAGTCCATTTTTGCTCTGTGTTTTGCAAAATTATGCTCTGAAGTATGTGTATTAGGATATCGTCAACTTTGACCACGAATTTGACTTTTGATCGAGTTTACGGGAGTTGACCAGAGAGGGTATCCTAGGGATTTCAGCATGCTGAGTTTGATTTTGCAGTCAATTTGGCCAAATTTTGTTTCGAGGTTTTTGTTTTTGAAGTGAACGAATATGGTTTCGACCATTGGGAATATGCGAATTTGAGAGATTAATGGATAGACATTTGTATGGTCTTCTTGGATGAGTGTGGTGAGTGTGTGTCTTAGGCAAACAGATTGAGGCCTACTTCGGTGGAACAGTCGTGTGGGTTCCTTCTAGAGGTGGTGATCACTTTTGGATATAACCTTATTAGGTGATCGGTGGATACTCATGAAGATGGTAAGCATTCCAACAAGGTGACAAGTTGAGAGTGGTGTGCGTCTCATGGAGGACATAGGTTAGAAGCTTTGTGTGAAGAGTTGAGTGTGAAGGAATTATAGAAAACTTTTTCACAAATTGTTCCAGGATTAGACTCTTGTAAATTAAAAATTTCACGAAGAACACGATGAGTACCTGGATATTTGTGACACAAATATGTGCTCTTGACGAGTAACCTTGCAGAAGCTTGATCTGTCTGCTCTTCGTATGCAACCAAGGAATAATGATGGAGGTTAGGGTTTTTTTTAAGGGAGGAGGAATATTTTTCTCTGTAGGGAAAACTGATAACCCTTAATAAATAATACATACAATACCTCTCATTTTATAGAACAAAAGGAGTTGGTCCTTCATAAGTCCTAGGCTTATTTCCTCCAACGAAATTGGGCCCAAACCTTTTAACCCAATTATAAATTAAATCTCTATTTAATTCTTAACTCATTTAGCCCAAGATTTAATTCATGCCACATTTTCTGTGCTAGCAGAAGATAGATGAAATTAAATTCATGACCTTTTAATAATTAATATTAAATATTTAATTTCTAATTAAATATTCAAATACATTAACTATTAATTCCTTTAGTTAATTTACAATTAAATAATAGAATATTTAATTCTCAATTAAATATAATAGATCAATCCATTAATAAAATTCTTGACCTTTTGTGTGACTCCGTAGGTTCAAACTTAAGCCGGTAATACAAGGACAATCTTTGTACTAATCAGAGACACCATCTAGCAACAGTTCTCAACGTTCAGATAAGCTAAAAATTGCAAGACAACTATCAATGAACCTGGGCATTATGGCATATCTCCTATGACCCTCGATATTCCGAAACGACCCTAGGAGCATGGTCAACTGTCAAACCCCTAATTAGTTATTTCATATTAAGTCCTAATCTTGTTATGACTCATCACGACACGTCTCCGTGACACATCACTCAGAAAGCATTGGCCAAAGACTTAATGAGTTAGGACTAGGTGGAACATCATTCTCCCAATACCTGGAGGGTGTCAATCCCATCTTGTCCTACACATTGGTTTCACCGACACTTGCTCGCACCCAGTAACCCTTCATTACCAAATTGGAAATTCGGGTAGTCCGGCACCAAAATATGAAGAGAAATTCGTAAGCCTCTATGGCAATCTCAGGTTGAAGGGAATACTATAACCACGTGCACCACAAGTAATCCTTTGACAGTAGGGTAAGTACTATAGGATGCTTGTAAACAAGTCATGTTTAGTAAACGTGTCTCTATACCCTACCTGTGTGTCATACTGGTGTCTCAACACCTATTAGTCATTAGGAAGACCAACCCATGTGACAAACAATAACCTCTACTCGAAGGAATTGACGTCCTAGTACCAATTCCATCATTTGGTTACAAACATATTTTAAGAACAATCAAACCATGCCTTATTCACATGATCCCACATAATTGTTCTAAGGAACTACATCATGATCAAAATAAGAGAAGATGGTGTGATATGATGTAATGGCCAAATATTATTAAGAAAACTCGTATGTAAACAATTATAGAAATATAATAGATGACTGACTTTAGGACATTATTTCTAACAATCTCCTACTTGGACTAAAGCCAGTCGGATCTATATCCTATACCAATCTTCTCTCGATATGAATCGAACTTCTTGACCTTGAGGGCCTTAGTAAATGGGTTAGCCAAATTCTCTTTATTGTCGATCTTCTGCAGAATGGTGTCACTTCTAGCTATAATTTCTCAGATCAGGTTGTAATGTCTCAGCACATGTTTGGCCTTTTGGTAGGATTGAGGTCCTTTCGCTTGAGCAATGGCACTAGTACTATCGCTGAAGATTGTGATTAGACCAACTAAGTCAGGAACAATCCCCAGCTCAGTAATGAATTTCTTGAGCCAAACTGCTTTATTCACCGTATCAAACGTTGCTATGTATTCTGCCTCATAGACTTAATCAGCCACGGTATGTTGCTTGGAACTCTTCTAGCAAATAGCTTTACCATTTAAGATAAACACGAACCTAGACACGCTTTTACTGTCATCCCCATCTGACTGGAAACTAGAATCAGTATAGCCTACCAGTTTCAAGTTAGAACCCCTATAGACGAGCCATAGGTCTTTAGTATTTCTTAAATACTTAAAGATGGTCTTTGCCATTTGCCAATGTCTCTCATTGGGATCAGATTGGTATTTGCTGACCAATCCTAAGGAGTAAGCTAGGTCAGGCCTCGTACATGTCATAGCATACATGATAGATCCTATTGCTGAAGCATAAGGGACTCTACTCATACGCTCTCTTTCCTGAGGAGTTGAGGGACAATCCCTCTTAAAGAGAGAAATTCCATGGCCTATTGGAAGATAGCCCCTCTTGGAATTTTCCATGTTGAACCTTTTTAGTGCGGTTTCAATGTACGTGGATTAGGACAATCCCAACAAGCTTTTAGATCTATCTCTATAAATCTTGATCCCATGGATATAGGAAGCTTCTCCTAGATCCTTCATGGAGAATTGGGATGAAAGCCACAACTTCACATTCTATAATGCAGGGATATCATTTCCTATAAGGAGAATGTCATCCACATACAATATTAAGAATGTGACCACTTGTCTATTAGCCCATTTATAAATGCAAGGATCTTCTTCATTCATAATGAAACCATACGTTTTGACAACTTTGTCAAAATCTATGTTCCAACTCTGAGAGGCTTGCTTGAGTTCGTAAATGGGCTTCTGAAGCTTACACACTTTAGATTGATTTGTAGATGTGAACCCTTCAGGTTATGTCATATACATTTCCTCTTCTAGCTCACCATTAAGGAAAGCTATTTTAACATCCATTTGCCAGGTCTCATAGTCTAAGTGCGCAGCTATAGCAAGCATAATGCGAACTAACTTGAGCATTGCTACAGGGGAAAAAGTTTCGTCATAGTCAATATTATGACATTGCCGATATCCCTTAGCAACCAAACGGGCTTCCCATCTACTTCTCGCTTTCTTTTGAAAACCCATTTACACCCAATAGGTTTAACCCTTTCAGGTGGATCAACTAATGTCCACACATTATTGAGTTTCATAGATTCCATTTTAGATTCCATGGCCTTAAGCCATTCTTCATAGTCGTGCCTTTGCATGGCATCCATATAGGTGATCGGATCCTCATCATTCTCATCTAGTTTGATGGGATCATTGTCTCGAACCAAGAATCCATACCTAGTTGGTTGACGAGGTACTCTACTAGATCTCCTAAGTGATGCCTCTATAGTAGCTTCAGGATCTAGTTCCCTAACCTCATCTTGTCCTATATGTTCAACTGAAGGTGTTTGTACTTCACAAAGCTCAATAGTAGAGGTAGTTCTCTCTTGTTTGCGAAACTCTTTGTCTAGAAAGACTGCTCTAGCAATAACAAATACCTTTTGTTCTTCATCATGATAGAAGTAGTATCCTCTAGACTCTTTAGGGTATCCTACAAATCTCTATTTGTCAAATTTTGGTTCTAGCTTATCAGTCTAAAGATGCTTGACGTATGCCAAACACCCCCAAACCTTAAGGTAAGAGAGTACTAGTCTACGACTATGCCACATTTCATATGGTGTCTTTTCTACTGACTTGCTAGGTACTTTATTCAGCACATGTACAACTGTCTCAAGAGCATATCCCCAAAAGGATATGGGCAGATCCTTACGTCCCATTATGGATCGAACCATGTTCAACACTGTTTGATTTCTTCTTTTAGATACACCATTATGTTGTGGTGTACCTGGAGGAGTCCATTGCGAGAAAATCTCATTCTCTTGTAGGTAACTCAAAAACTCATTAGAAAGATATTCTCCTCCATGATCAGATCGTAGAATCTTAATACTCTTTCCAGTTTGTTTTTCTACCTCAATCCTATATCTATTAAACATTTCAAAAGACTCTGATTTATGTCTCATCAAATAGACATACCCATACCTGGATAGATCATTAGTGAATGTAATGAAGTAGGAATACCTATCTCTAGTACTAGTGCTCATGGGCCCATAGACATTAGTATGTATAATGCCCAAGAGTTCTGAGCTTGATCACTTTTTCCAGTAAAAGGGGATTTGGTCATTTTTCTAAGTAGACAAGAAACTCACAATTTGGTAGTGATTCAAGATCACCAATGTTAAGAAACCCTTCCTTGACCAACTTGTTAATCCTATCTTTATTAATATGACCAAGTCTACAGTGCCAAAGATATATATCTGAAGTAGTTCCTATTTTGGGATGTTTGTTGCTAATATGCAAGATGTGCACATATTGTGTCAAAATAAAAATCCCATGTTCCAATTGTCTGTTAAAAACACAAACATTATTCAAAATAATGTCAATACCATTACTGGAAATTCTAAAGGAATATCCATGTTGGGCTAACAACCCAATTGAAATAATGTTAAAAATAAAATCCAGACAAAAGAAAACATCAGAAAGACTTAAGCTCATAGAATTGATAGCTAGATATAAACACCTTAACGCTAGTACTGAACAGGATTCCTATTGCCAACGCTCAGTTATCACTCTCTATCTTTGAACATCCTACTGACCTGTAGCCCCTGCAACGAATTACAAATATGATAAGGACTGCTTGTATCTAATACACAGGTAGTAGAGTCTATGACATTAAAGTTGCAAGGAGTAATCATATACGTACCTTGCTGAGTAACCTGTTGCTTTCTTCTAGGCTTGTTTGGATCTAAAGACGTCAGATACTGAGGACAATTCCTCTTCCAGTGTCCAAGCTGCTTGTAGAAGAAACATTCTGCTTGGCTCTTATCAACCTTTTGCTTGCGGGCTTGGTTTTGCTGTTGTGTGGGCTTCTTAATCTTAACTCAAGCTTTGGACGCATTTTTGTTCTTCTTTTTGCCTTTCTTAAAACCTTTGCATCTCGAGGAGAAGGCACCTCTTACTACATTAACAGGCTTTCTTAGGAGCAGGTTATCTTTCTCAAAGGTTTATAACAGTCTTAGTAGCCTGTGGTAGTTAACAACAAGCTGTTCATCTTGGACTGATTTAAGAAGGAGAGAAAAGATGGAGGCAACGAGTTAAGAATGGCATCCTTGCCAAGCTATTCTTAAAGTGGAGAGCCTAGCTTAGCCAGTTTCGCCAGCTTCTCGATGTTTTCTGTCATGTACAATACATGAACTGTAAATGATTTGTCTTTCTATGTCTTGGCGCCAAAAATAGCACATGAGGTCTATGTCTTTTAGCATCATCCAATGTGCTAAACGACTCATTTAATGCTTGAATGATAGCCTTAGGCTGTGAATCCTCAAACTTGCGACAAAACTCATCATTCATTGTAGCCCTCATAATGCTGTGAACTGTGACTCTATCATCAAGCCATTTTTGATAGTGTCGACGATCCACTACAGGTGCATTAACAGCAGGCTTCGTAGGTGCTGGATCAGTGAGAGCATACAAGATACGTTCATGTTCAAGCACAATGCGCAACCTTCGGTACCAACTTTCGAAGTTAGGCCCAGTGAGCTTCTGACTATCCAATAGTGATTTTAAAGACAACGTGTTGGCCCTTAAATCTGCAAATAATCGACATGAAAAGAATAAATAATCTATTGTAAATATGAGTTATTAATTTTTTCAACGATATAGGCAATATCTAATGGATCCTCCCACTATTTTGTTCAGACTGTTAGCCCCTACCTACAGCTTGAAGGGATTTATGAAAAAATAAACCCTTTTAGTTGGTACCGAGATCCAAAACAATGTACATAGGCTTGACTAAGGTTGGCCAACCTATGGACACTGCTTGGTAGGTTCATAAGCAATTACTTCCCCAAGTAACTCCCAGTACTTTGTTCTGCCCCAAGCATCTCTTAAGCAAGACTAAGGTCCTCTACTAAGAAGCTTAGTTAAGTGAAACCATTAACATGAACTCCCAAGGTTTTTCTTTGACCCGACTGAGGTCGACCCATCTACTCATCAGTCCGAAGGGATTCCAAGGGTCTCATTTGTAAATAATAATCCTAATATTCCAATAAAAGCCAGGCCTAAGAGCCTCCAACATTTATTAGAGTATTGGACCCATTATCATTTACTTTAATGGGAGACAATGATTTGGACATCCTCATGTCTAAGTCACTTTAAGGACCTAATAATTTTAGGGGATTTATTTGATTAAAAGAGCATGCTAGTTTAATTGCCAAACCTTTAATTATCTAGTTGATTAATCAATTGGCATACAAAACAACATATATATCAACATATATAAGCACATGCAGGTAGTTATAGGCTTTCCTAGTGTGGCCCACTAGAGCCATCATGGGCCACTCTATCATGCAAAATTCCTTTTTTACATTTTAATTTTGGGAAACCTGGACAGGCCCAGGCCTTCAGCTTCTTAGTCTTCAGTTCCTCGTCTCAATCGTGCTAAAACCTACTAATTACATCATATTAAGAAGAACTCCTTCTAAAGGAGGGGATACATTACTTAGGATAGGGATCTTACAACTAGATTTAAGAGAAGGCTGGGCTCGCAGTCCCAATTTAAAAACCCATAAATTAATTACAATAATTAATAAATAAAATACAATAATAAACATTATATGCAAGCCCATAACCACCTCATAATATGTCATACATCAAAATAAAAGAGCATAAATGTTTTCATGATTTTATCACACAATAATTAGATCAATTTAATCAAATTAAATTGACCTTCCCAAATAATTAAAACTCCTTTTAAATTATTTGGGGCCGAAATCCCAATTTTGACAAATTAGAGATTTTCCCAATTAAATAAACTGATTTTGAGACTATTACGGTGAAAAACAAAATTTTCAAAGAATTTTGGGCCTACCCAATTAATTGAAAAACAATTTTAAAAACTAATTAGGTGTCAAAAACATTTTTTTTGATAAATAATGGACTTTAAAATAAATATCAAATATTTATTGAAAATGACAAATCAATTTTATCACATAAAATAATTTGTATGCATTTAATAAACTATTTAATAAATATATAATTTAATTAACATTTACTTTAATTAAATTATACACTATTATTTATCCCAGTAGCAGTACTATTTAAATTAATGAATAAACATTGAGACCCAAAAAGGCATGTAGCATAGATGGTAAAGACATTGAGATGTTATTCAATAGGTCTCGGTTTTGAAACTAGGCAGTAGCATAAAATGCGCATTTTTTATTTAATTAATTGAGCATGCAACATATTAAAGGACATGAATCACATTCATGGACCAGGGCTTACCAGTAGCTGGACTAGTAAGAGCGAGCAAATCCCAGGCTTTACACGCAAGTTTGAATCTTGTTGGCTACAAACGTGCTATTTTTTTAAGGTTTTAAAAAAAAAACATCATCTTCTCCAAATTTTAACCCTAGCCGCCACAAACAACAACAAAAACAGAATTTTGTTTTTAAGTTTGGCCACCATGGCCGAGAAAACACAAGGGAAAAGAATCATCGTTTTTTTTCATTGCCATCAACATGGCAACCTAAACGTAAGCATATATATAAACACAGATTTGAACAATATATGTATATGTCTATATATATGCATGATATATCAAATATATCAACTTAGATCTAAAACAAAATACATACATATATCATATATATATACATGTATATGTATATACGCATGCTCCGCATTAGTCATCACCATCAAGAAAAGATATCACCATTGGAGGCCATCAAAGGAAACCAAAAATGGTTCCCTGGAGAAGACAACCCTTCGTATTCTTTGGAAGAAAAAAAAAACAATTTTTTTTTAATTTATGTTGAGAAATCAGAATTTTGTTAAGAGCAACTTTTGGTATAAATTAGTGACAAAATAGCATGTTAGTTTGATGGTAAACATGTTACAATAGTAATCTTGAGGTCGCATGTTTAAACCTTTAAAACAACAAATTTTTTTTTAAACAACAAATCCATGCAAAAAAGAACAAAATTTGTCTCTAGAGAGAGTAAAACCCGTGACCTAATGGCTATCATCCTAGACAATTTGCCAATAAAACACACCAACTAGTTTGCTTGATGTGGCAAATTAGTTACTCTCATCATAAATGATGAGACGAAAAACATAGAGGATGGGTGCAACAAATATAATAAATCATGTCTAACTCAAAAGAAAAACATGAAAAACATCAATATAGTTATGTATATCCCATATACAATTAATTATTGTGCAATAAAATCAATAGACACATATATATGTGTGTGTGTGTGTGTATAAGAGCCTTGGATCTGATACCAATTGAAGGAATTATGCAAAACTTTTTCACAAATTCTTCTAGGATCAGGCTCCTGTAAATTAAAAATTTCACGAAGAACACGATGAGTACCTAGATATTCGTAACACGAATATGTGTTCTTGACGAGTAGCATTGTGGAAGCTTGATTTCCTCCTTTTCCTACGTAGCCAAGAAATAATGATGGAGGCTAGGGGTTTTTTTAAGGGAGGAGGAATATTTTTCTCTATAGGAAAAACTAATAACCCTTAATAAATAATACTACAATACCTCTCCTTTTATAGAACAAAAGGAGTTGGGCCTTTATAAGTGCCAGGCTCATTTCCTCTGACCGAATTGGGCCCAAACCTTTTAACCCAATTATGAATTAAATCTCTATTTAATTCTTAATTCATTTAGCCCAAGATTTAATTCATGCCACATTTTCTGTGCTAGCAGAAAATAGATGAAATTAAATCCGTGACCTTTTAATAATTAATATTAAATATTTAATTTCTAATTAAATATTCAAATACATTAATTATTAATTCCTTTATTTAATACACAATTAAGTAATGAAATATTTAATTCTCAATTAAATATAATAGATCAATCCATCAATAAAATTCTCGACCTTTTGCGTTGCTCCGTAGGTTCAAACTTAAGCCGGTAATACAAGGACAGTCTTTGTACTAATTAGAGACACCATTTAGCAATGGTTCCTGATGTCTAGATAAGCTAAAAAATTGCAAGACAACTATCAATGAATCTGGGCACTATGGCATATCCTCTATGACCCTTGATATTTCGAAACAACATTAGGAGCATGGTTAACCGTCAAACCCCTAATTAGTTATTCCATATTAAGTCCTAATCTTGTCATGACTCATCACGACACGTCTTCATGACACATTATGCAGAAAGCTTTGGCCAAAGACTTAATGAGTTAGGACTAGGTGGAACATCATTCTCCCAATACCTAAAGTGGGTCAATCCTATCTTGTCCTGCACATTGGCTTCACGACACTTGCTCGCACCCAGTAATCCTTCGTCACCTAATTTGAAATTCGGGTATTGTGGCACCAAAGTATGAGGACTAATTCATAAGCCTCTATGGCAGTCTTAGGTTGAAGGGAATACTACAACCATGTGCACCACAAGCAATCCTTTGACAGTAAGGTAAGTACCATAGGATGCTTGTAAGCGAGTCTTGTTTACTAAACGTGTCTCTATACCCTACCTGTATGTCCCACCGGTGTCTCAACACCCATTTGTCATGAGGAAGACCAACCCATGTGACAAACAATAACCTCTACTCGAAGGAATTGATGTCCTAGTACCAATTCCATCATTTGGTTATGAACAGATTTTAAGAACAATGAGACCATGCCTCATTCACATGATCCCACACAATTGTTCTAAGGAACTACATCATGATCAAAATAAGAGAAGATGGTGTGATATGATGTAATGGACAAATATTATTAAGATAGCTCATATGTAAACAATTCTAGAAGTACAGTAGATGACTGACTTTAGGACACTATTCCTAATAATCTCCCACTTGGACTAAAGCCAGTGGATCAAGCGACATGCATGGTCACATTTGTTTCATTGCTACGCTTTGTTGCTATACAATGTGAGGTAGTAACTTGATGTAAGAACTTCCCAACCCCCTTGTGTGGGACAATATTAATGAGGTAAAACAAGTTTGCATTTGGTCTCATATCTTCGCTCAAATAGTTAGCTTGCAGTTCAGTAATCGACTTTATAACTATAAGGTTCCTTGGTCTTTGGGGATGTTTATGTAGTTAAAGTAGGGAAAGGAAGAGATCTTTAGAGAATTTGCTCAACCATTAGTGACACCACTTATGTTATACTCGACATGAATAATACCATATATTGAAAGGCCTTGTAGGAACTTCATAGGCCTTTCCTAGGAATTCCTTGCACAGGATTAAACTCTAGAATTAAAAATTTCAAGAAATATATGAATTGCCTCGTAATTTTTGTGCTGAAAACCTTGTGTCATAGATGCATCATGCTCCTTCTCTTCGTATGTGATTAAGAATAGTTGGAGGATGCTATTTTGGTTTTGGATTTTAGGGGAGAATTCTAACAACAAGTTTTTGGGATTAGGTTTTCTCAAAAACCCTCATATCTACAAAGTAATGTGAAGTCTCTATATATAAGGATATATGGGCTTTCCATAAAGCCTATTCCTATAACCCACTAAGTCCAATTCTTTGGACTTAAAACTATAGACTTCTCAAATCCATATTAAAGCCCAAATTTGTAAACAATAGCACATGAATTAATTTGATCCACATATCCAGTGATAGCTAGACATAGTCAAAATTAATTTTGTGACTCGTAATAAGTAATTAACATATAATATTTAATTCTAGATTGAATATCTGTAATATTAATTACTTATAATATTATTCAATTCATAACTAAATAATAAAATATTTAATTCACAATTAAACATGATCGAGATTATTACAGCAAGGCCAATCCTCCAACTAATTCCTGACCATATGCATATATCTATAGGTTCCAAACTTAAAGTACTAATACAAGGAATATCCTCGTAGTAATCGATGATACTGTTTAGCAACAGTTCTCAACATCTAAATAAGCCAAATAATTGCAAGGCAATATTCAAAAAACCTGGCACTATGGTGGATTCCCTCTGACTCTCGATGTAATCGAAATAAATCAAGGGGTATGGTAAACTATCAAATCCCTTAATTATCTATTCCATGTCAAGTTCTAATCTCGTCATGACTCATCATAACACAATTACGTGACACATTGTGAAAAAAAGCTTTGGCCAAAGACTTAATGAGTTGGGATTAAATAGAATATCATTCTCCAAATACTCGGAGCGGTCAATCCTATCTTGACCTACATATTGACCTCGTGGCATTTACCCTAACCCATCAGCTTTTCATCGCAGAATTAGAAATCTGAATAGTCTGGTACCAAGGCATGAGGAGTAATCCGCAAGTCTATGTGACAGTCTCAGGTCTGAGGGAATAAGACATCCATGTGTACCACAAACTGTCCTTTGATAGCAGGGTACATACAATAAGACACTCGTAGTAGAGTTATGTTTACTGAGCATGTCTCATACCTCATCGTGGGTTATACCTGTGTCTCCTAGTATGTCTTTTAAGTACAAGCCCTAAAAACCTGCAAGCATATGGATCGTGTAGAATAGTGTGTACGAGTGCGGGTGTCGAGCCACAGGGAGGTGTGAATTTGTGGAAGGAATTCTATAATAGCGTGCTCTAGAAGAAGCTTAAAAAGAAGACCAAAACTAACATATTTTTCTACTTTTTCGATTTTTAGGAGCTAAGGGAGAAAGAAGAAAGACTATACTATAAATGCACTAAGGAAAAGAAGGAAAGAACTAAGCTAATTTGGGGGATTGAAACAAGGGAAAGGTGATCGGGTTACCTACACTTGTGAATGGGTGATTTAGCGCCTCTATGCTATGTGATTTGGGGATTGGCTTTCTACATAAAGCTTCTAAAACTAAGTAACTAACTAGTGTCCTTATTACACCCTAGGACTCGGTGCGGGTCCTCCATAAGCGTGCACACTTAGAGCTACAACATGGTCCTTATGCACCTAAGGCCATAGGAGGGACTAGAAAGCCACCTAGGTGCCCTAGAACAATCTTACCCTAGTTTCTAAACCATTAGCTGGATTTAAAGCTAAGACCTAGGGTTCCTAAAGTCGACTAGGCCTATCTGGACCCCTATTAGTTGGATTTAAAGCTGAAGGGGACTAGTCGTAACTTATGTACCGTCATTCTAGGGTCATTAAAGTGGATTAATACCTAGTAAGTGCAGTCCTACATGTTCTAAGGCAAGGCTTTGTGAATATGACGTCCTATCCACGATAAAAACACTAGCGGGTTTGATTTACGCCATTAAAAGAATTCAAGTATCAACATGTAGCTTTGGTTGAGCATGCATTCACTATAAGGCATATTTCATATTCACATGGACATGAATAGAATCAACCTACTTCATATTATCTATAATCAAACACATAGACATGCATAATCTGAGGATTAGAAGTGTTCTATCGCAAATACAACCCAGTTTATATACATACAACTCATTCGAGCATTACATCAAACACATGGACATGAATTGATATAAAGCTTCTAAAAATATAAAAAACAAAGTATGTATATGTATAAGCCAATAAAATCCCCTAACAAAGAGTATATACATCAACCTATTACACAAGTTAAAAAACAAGTCATTTACTCAAGCATGAAGTAAATAAGAATGAAAGAGGTTATAGAAATCTCCCCTTTCATCCTTGCTGATTTCTTTACAAATTTGAGCAAATCTTCACCAAGCAATGTTTGAATCCTCCAAAATCAACTTAATTTCAAGTAGGTGTGTGCGTTAGTGTATGAATCCGAGATGGGTGAGAATAGGGTTTTGTGTGTAAGAAGTGGGTGTGTGTATTAGTCTCTGAAAAATCCCCTTCTAAATACTGAAAAATCAAGTTTTTATAGCATCTGTCGCTAATTCGACTAGCTCCTCTTCTTAACTCATCCGGCTTTCAAGTGGTGTTCTCTGGACTAGCTCGGTCGACTGGCTCTTCAGGAGGACTCGACCGGCAATTTTGGGCTCCTTTCTGGAGGTCGACTGGCTCCTCTAGTTAGCCTTCTATTGTCTCTTTCTTACTCTCAGCCTTTATCACATGACCCGTGCCTCTTTTATCTTTATCGTCTATCATTGTTCAAGCCCCGTTTATGCCCTATAGCTCACCTAAGGCACAAAATCAAGCCCTTAGTATAGCATTTAACTCAGAAACTCAACTATGTACATTTGCTGATGCTTAAGCCTAACTTTAGTATATGTGCTATACTAATGCATCTTTTAAAGCTAAAGATACCTCTCAAACATAGGCAATTAACAACATAAACTCACACAAAAACACAACACATCATCTCTACACTCATTGGTCATAAGGATAACCAACAACATGTGACGCACTACAACCGATGTTTGATAGAATCACCGTCCTAGTATCTATTCTATCATTTAGTTATAAACCATGTTTAAGGATGACCAAATTATCTCTCATTCACATAGCCCCGTTAGGTCATCCTAGAGACAATGTTATGATTTATTAATCAAGGAGAAGATGTATGATTTTATGTAAGGCTGAAGGTAAGACGATTCATGTATAGATTAGTGCCAAGTCTACAATAGATGACTGACTTTAGGACACTATTGTAGGATTTATAAGCTATTGCCATATCAAATTGTAGGTTTAGATTTTTAAAAAACAAATATAAACAGTAATGGTAGCAGAATATTCTTAGCTTATTATACATATGGCACAAAAAAAAATAGAGTAAAGTGAAAAAAAACATTGCCCTTGTAGTGTGAATTGGTAACTAATGGCCTCTTTGCATAACACCTACCTCGTTCAAGCCGTATAGTTGTCTTCTCCACTATTTCCACCTCTCTATTACTTGGATGCAAAGTGTTATGTAGTGGGCAAGACTAATCCAAGCTTAATTGAGGATATTATGTTTTAGTGTGTGTAATTTCCTGCACACACTCTAAGAATATTCAAAGAGGCATACTTGGTTTATGTTTATCTCTTACTATATACACTACGAAGTAACCCTAAAAAAGATAAGGTTCTAGGAATATTATAGCCTGCAGCCCTGCCTATAATATCCTATTTTAACCTTTCTAGATATTCCTTTTGGATAAGATTACCCCAAAAATATTTCACCTCACTCACTAAAATATCTTCCATGTGATCCCTACTTCCCTAAATAAATATCTATGCCATGTTAAGAAGACCCAAGAAATTAAATCCCTTCTTAATTCTAAATTGAAATCTTAATTAAGCAACCAACAAAGCTAATTTCCTCAATTAATGTATCCAATAGAGTAATGGCTAATAGAGAGAACAAAAGACATAATTACCCTTGGCTCTTAAAATGACCAAAATGCCTTTGCCACCTCTTTAGCAATATTAAGGCCATTTTGACCTCGGTCTATTTCCATTTGAAGCCCAAAGCTACACTCAAGGAAAATCATTAGCTACGTAGGAGCTCGTTACACGAAGTAACCTTTGTCTATAACCAATTGAGCGAAATGACCAAAATGCCTGCCTCTCTATGTGTACCTATAGTCATGATCGATCCTTTCATATACCATTACCACCAAGACTATTTTTGGTACCTCAGAATCTCCAGTCCATAGCGTCATCACCCAGGGGTTGTGGATCTCTTTTATAAGTCAAATGACCGATATGCCCTTAAAGGGAAACATCACTTGATCTAGTTTTTAGATGATCAAGTGAAAAGATCCAACGATTCACACAGATTCTATTGTTGCATATGTATGTTCCAACGAATTAGACAAGAGAGATAATCAACACACAATGAGACCTGCTCTATGGTACATCAAAGTGTTGCACCTTGTGCCCAACTTCGCTAGATCACCCACATATGATCAAAATTTAAAGTATTAGTTACTCGAAAGTTGTGAGCATTTTTGTCCTCTACCTATGATAACACAATTCCCAGAAGACATGCTCATGGTGGCCTTGTCCAATATGTGACATACATACTAGGAGTGAAGTCCAAAAAAACCCTCCAATGACCTAGGTGGGTTACCTATCAAGGAGGGTTACCTATAAAGAAGAATTGCCCACTATAGCTTGTTCTAGTAGAGTGCCTAACATTGCCATTCGGTTATGGACTCATTTATGATATATCCAAAACTAGACTCAGACCTACTATATGTCCAGTCTCACTACACTTCTAAGTCATTAGCCTATATCATTGGACATTTACACAACATGTCATACACATACACTAGAGATAATGGATGTAAAGATGCTTATAAATATATACAATGATCAAATGTCTAGTTCAGTATCTATGTACAAGTGGTCTTTAGGGCATGCAATCCTAACAACTATTCCTAACAATCTCTGACTTGAACTAAAGCCAGTTAGATCTACACCCTACTCCCATCTTCTTATGATCCTGAGGGCCTTAGTAAGAAGTTGGAAAAACATTCTTCACAATATGCTACTTGTAAAAGATAATTACCTTTAGTGTCAAGAATATGGTGACTATTGGGTGTGTATGCCTAAGGACAACAAGTATGTGATGTTTACTGGATACTAGACATAATATGCTTATGTTTTTGTAAATATGATTGAGTTTTGCACACTATTTTCTCTTTGTTGTGTGTTAATGCAATGTATAATGGCCTAATGACATTTGATATCACTATTTGAGCACAAGCCTAAATAGCCTGCAAGTGCACGGGACGTGTGTAGTACAGTGTGTGCAAGTGCGGGGTCGAATCCACAGGGAGGCTACCTTAGTTTAGTCGCTATGTGCTCGGGTGCCTTAAACTAGCTACGTACGTGTGTGTACTTACTTTAGGATGGAAGGGAGCTAGGAAAAAGGAAAATAAAAACTAATCTATGGAGGAACTTAAGGGAACCAAACTAAGGAAGGAAACACTTATAAAGAAGAAGGGGACCTAGGGCGATTGCATTGCAACAAGACTTGGGCTATGATAACAGATGATGTCTATCTAAGGCTCTGGACTTCTATTGCCGTTGTGTTGATTGGGGGCTCTCTTTCCCAATACTAGTGGTTCAACCCGTTAGCTGGATTTAAAGCTAAGGGCCAATCCCTCTTAGCCTACGCAATCCGTGCTTAAAACTTATCCTCTTGGCTGGATTTAAAGCCAATGACTAGCACCTAAACACTACGTGACATTAAGGCTCAATTAACCAACACTAACGTGGGTGAGGGATACTTTAGTCTAGGTTAACTTATCCACTTGGCTAGATTTAAAGCCAAGGACTAGCACCTAAACTCGACTAAGCATAGCATGTAACCTATTAGCTGGATTTAAAGCTAAAGCCTACTCTACTAAGCAAAGCCATGAGATTAAGCACAATCACATCACCCATATAAGTAGATAAGAGCATTTGAAGCATAAATAACACATGCATATTCATTTAGGCATTTTAACAAACACATAGACATGTTTGATTTCCAATACATAGACATATTGAATCATGCTATAAATTTATGTAAATAAACATGTATTAAGAGCCAAAGATCTACACAAATCCATTATTCAAAGCCCTAATCTAATATACAACAACAATCAACCCTAAATCTAGCCTAATCTAGCAACATATTTACAAGAAATAGAGAAAGAACAAGAAGAACTTCCCTAAATTCTTGCTTCCAAATCCATACAAATCCTTCAAATCTTTGTTTAATGCTTCAATCCTAGCTTGGTGTGGGGTTTAGATGGTGGTTTAGGGTGTTTTGTGAAGTGGGCAAAGGGTTAGGGTTTATTAGGATTTAAGAAATAAAAGTTCCTCCCCTTGAAAATGAGCTGAAACGAGCTTTTTATGGATTTCTTCAGCGCACACGTCGACCGGCTCCTCTTTCTTGCTCGCCCGGCTTCAATCATGATGCTCTCTGGAATGGCCGGTCGACCTAGCCGGCCGAACGGCTTCAAATCTTTTATTCTCTGGAGCGGCCAGTCGACTTATACGGTCGACCGGCTCTTCTTCTAAGTCGACCGGCTGGATCAGAATGATCTCTTTTTTATTTCTTTTCTTCCGGTCTTCATCCGTTAGCTCATTTCTTCCTCGCATAAGCTTGAACCCTTCCAAAACACTCCTAAAACATGGAATATAACACTTAGCATAGTATTTATGCACCTAAATACATTATGTACAAATATTAACAAATATGCATAAACTTTATACTAAGCGCACTCAATTATACTCTAAACACCCTTAAATATGCATGCAAAAACTAGATGCAAACATGCACAAATGACACACATCAACATTAACAAAGGACTTGGGTACGTAGCGAGGCTGGACACACAGTAAATTCAAGTCTAGTTTTAGTGATATCATAAACAAGTCCATAACTATACGTTAGTGCTGTCACTCTTCCAAGATAAAGTTATAGCAAGCAGGTCTCCTTGTAAAGGTGACCTACTTAGGTCATTAGAGGTCTTTTCAGACTTGTCTCTCTAATGCGTGTGTTACGTACTGGATCAAACCACTATGAGTTAGTTTTTCTAGTAACGGTATGATTAAAGTTAGAAAACACAGTACTCACTACTACTAAGTGGCCAATGCTTTTAGTCTTGAGCATATGTGGATGAATTGATGAAGGCAAGATTTAGTACGTTGATCAACTATGAGCGAGACCTTTCTTGGCTAGGGTCAACAACTCTGTGCATTAGTGTTGAGTTATGGTTAAATAAACATGCATATGCAACAATATATTTTATGTACCCCATTGGACTTGTTTGTATGATCATCTAAATCTAGATCTGGTGGTATTACCCTTTGAAGGTATATTGATCATTTAACTTATGGGTTGCTCCCGAGGTTAAGAGTAATATGACCGAAAAAATGATTGATAGGTTGGACTAGTTATTTCAAGGTCTAGAAGTAGATAAGGAGGTGATAGCTTGACTACAGGCATACATAAAGGTCACATGTATTGTGACAAGCTTCTAGTATCCAGTAATTATTCTTGGAGTGTAGCTTTAGTCTGGTGGTAAAATAGACTAGGGTAAAAATGGTCATTATGTCACCTAAAGGGAGGCAAAGACATTTTAGTCATTTTAGGAGCCATAAGTAGGGATGTGTTTGTTTTGTGTGTTTATGTATTGTATGTATATACTTGTTTTGAGGTGTTTTGAGCTTCATTTAATGTATTAGTATAGCAGTTAGGTCATACTTTTGCATATTAGGATCTACATGTTCATAGTGAAAGTTAGGACTTAAATGCTACACTAATGCGTGTTTGTTGCTTGTTTAAGGTGTGATTTGAGAAGATAATTGGAGTGTAATTGAGGGTGCTTGAAGTGTAGAACAAATCAAAGGGTGTTACAGACATAAAGAAACGAAGAAAAGTGCATTTGGAAATGGTCGGGCAAAGGAAGAAGCAACTGAGGCGAAACCGAGTGCAACGTGAGCCAAATTTGGAGCTTGTAACCTAAGAAGGACATGGAAAAATTTTGGACATTTTTTAGGGTGCAAAAGATGGCTTGAGAGATCCCCCACAATGATATGAAGCCATAGAAAAAACGGTGCGTGAATCGGAGCTAAAATGAGCAAGATATGATCATTTTACTATCAAGAGCAGTTAGCTTCTGCGTCGTCCGGCCGGATCAGAATCTGGGCCAATTTTGGCTGGACGACTTAGCCCCAAAGCCGGTTGACCAGTTGGGCCCTGGCTGGATGCATTAACAGATCTATTTAAGCCACTTTTCAGCCACTTTTGAAAGAGAACAACACCCAAATCAAACACCCATTTCCCAAATCCCAAAATCCATAAAAAATCACCTCACACACTCACTTCTAAACACATTTAACACTTCAAATCAAGGATCCAAAAGGATCAAACACTAGGATTTAGGGCATAGCTCATGGATTGTAAAACTTGTCTATGGATGAAGGGTATCTCTCTTTTATCCTAAGTCTATGTATGCTTGATTAAAGCTATGTAGGGTGACTATTCTTGTATTTATGGATTGATTACTACTTTTTATTAATGGTAACTTGATGAAGTTATGTATAGATGCTTTATGCTTAGCGCTTCAAAGGCTATTTTACATACATGTCCATGTGTTCGTTGAAATGCCTCAATGATGTAGCATATGTATATTGAAGTCTGTTATGTTATTAACCATCTCTAAATCATTATGCAAGCATGTCTACGTGTTTGTGTGATGATTATATGAAATGGGTATGCTTATATACATGTCTATGTGTGTGTTCACATACTTAATAGCATGAATAACTTCTATTGCATGCATGTCGGGTGTTATAGCTTAAATTGGTGTAATCTAAGCACGTCTATGTGTTTAGTAGTAGAATATTTTGGAGTATTCTCGAATTCCATACCCTAGATGTGTTTGCTTTGCACTAAAATGTTAATATCCACTATCGTGATGCGATTGATGGTGCAAAACTTGTAACTAGCCTAGGTCGAGTCCCCTTTGGCTTTAAATCCAACCAATAGGAGTCTGGATAGGTTTAGTTGACCCTAGTTCACTTAGGAAGGCTAGTTAGTCTACCCTAACACCCTAGGTTCATAAGGACCACACCGTAGCTCTGAGTGGGGCGAAGCTTAAGGACGGACTCACACTGAGTCTTGGGGCCAGATTGGGGAGCTAATTAGAGGACTAAGTACTAGAGTTGGATCGATCTACACTCACCTAGAATCTTATTGGCTAGGCTTAATTCCTAAGTCATAAAGACTACGTTGTACTGCTAGGCATCGCCACCTAGGGACAGACCCGTACTGATGCTTAGGGTACCAATTAGAAGGCTAATTATAGGTCTAGATTAGAGCACTTAGTATAATCCATCAAGTAACCCTAGAAAGGTGTAGTAATCACTATAAAAAAGATGTAATCACCTTAGTACCCCATTTTTGATGTTTGAATCCCCTTAGATCACTTGATTCCTCCATCACACACATACATCTTTTATTTCCTTGTCCTTAGTTTAGCTTTACTTTTTCGAGCTCCCTTTAAACCAAAAATCCCCAAAAAGAGTATAGTTTAGGTCCCAACACGTAGCTTTTAGGACACGCATAGCTTAGGACACCATACACGTTTGGCCTCCTCATGGATTCGACCCCACGGTCACACACACTGTACTACACACGACCCGTGCACTTGCGGGGTATCTAGGCTTGTGCCGCGAGATAGCGTATCAAGTTTTTGGCACAGTTGTCAGGGAGGCAATGTTTGTTTGGTTTCTTAGTTTGTGTGTGTCTTAGCTTGTTACGTGTTGTTTTATCTTTTCTTTTCATTTTTTTATTGTTTTGATTAATAAATGAAAAAATTCAAAAGAAAAAATTGTTAAGCATTGTGAAGAGGTTTACTTATGTCAATTAATCATAAATGATCCTAAGGCGTCATGGTGGTCACTTGTATCCTCTTCTCCACCACTCGAAAGTGTTCCCATTACATGTCGCATTTGTGGAAGTTTTATGCTTCCAACTGTTTTCTGTCCGCATAAAAATTCCCCATCTAGGGCTAGTGCTAACTATGACCCCTGTAGTCATGCATCATCTCATACATCTCCATTTAGTGATCATGACTATGGGGATGCATATTCTTGTTATTGCAATCTATGTGGAAGCCCACGATTCCAATGCTTGTCCAACCTTCCACGCTTATCCTCGGTTGCACGTAATGCCCAATGCCCTTAGGAATCATATGCCCATACATGCATCTTCATCCTATTATCATGATTCTAGGGAGCAAAACCATGCATTTTCATATTGGGGTCAAAATGACTCTTCATTCAGAACACCTCTTTCCATTGAGAGTTCATCCTTCCCATCATCTTTCCCATGCACCCGTCCTCCGAGTCATACAATAGTTGTGCTTATAGTAATCTTAATCAATGTCTACCATTTTCACTCGGTTAAGCCCTCTTCTTTTAGGTTTTCTTCATAAGAGGAAATGCTTGACTATCTTTTAGCGTTTTGGAGAGACGATTAGAAAGAGAGGTTGATGGAGAGATAACATCTTGTAGTGAGGATGAGGATGAGCCTAAAGACACTATGGTTCTTGATGATTCCTATGGATATGCTTTAGAGGAAATAGTACCCTACCCTCCTAAGCTTTCAATGGCTTCTATTGAGTCACGTGAGCCTTTTCTTTCTCTTCATCCCACACATTCCACACATTTGGAGGTTGAGTCTCATGATCATAGCACTCATTTGCATTTCGAGTCTACATTTAAGGAGTCTAGGGTACACACCTCTCTTGAGCATTCATGCTTCCATGACCCGAAATCCTTTGAGTTCCTATTATCTCATCCATATGTGTCTACCCCGTATGAAGAGCATAATGGTGAGATGACACCCACTAGTGATGAATGTATTGTTGAATTTAAAAAGACTCTAGCTAGTGAAGGTTTGAAGTCATCCATTTGGGAAAAATAAGACATCAATTTCGGAGATTTTAGATGACAAGTCTCTTGGAGTTAAGAATCATGATATTAAAGAGAATAGCAACTCTAAGAAGACATATAAGAAAGAAATTGGTGTGCTTGGAAGAATGATATATGGGTCTCTTTGGATGTTTGATGATTCATTGATGGAAATAGAGCCTATTAAGATCGAATCCACCCTTTGCGAGGAGTTAGAACGACCTAGGCTTGAACATGTTATATCTTGTGGAGAAGACGAGTGTGGTACTTCATCGTCCCTCATCCTTGGCCTTCTTTCTCTAATTGTCGTTCCCACTCCCCTTTCCCATTCTGATGAGTCTCTCTCTTTGGAGCTCACGTTTATGCCTTCTAGTTTAGAAATTTTTCATCTAGGGTTAAACAGCACGTCTCTCATGTTGCATGCATTAGACCTATATTTGACCTATGGGGAAGATGTATTCCTAGCTCTTGAATATGAGAAGAAGGTGATAGGGTGGCTAATTAGAGAACACATGGGGCATGATCTTTCACGCTTATACATGACACCTTCCACACTTGTGCACACATTTTCATTTGATGTTTTGGGGTGGGATCTTGAAAAGGGGTGCATTGAACATCAATTACCCTATCATTTGTTGCATGGTCCTTTTTCCTCTACTATTTGTGCATGCTTGAATATCCGAAAATTTGTGCCTCGTAATTTTAAACATGTATAGCTCTAACACTAGTGCCTAGCTTGAGGCGTTAAATCCAGTGCTGCTAGGAGGCACCCTAGACATGTTTATATTTCATTTGCTTTCCTTTCTTTTCCTTTTCTTTTATTTGCTTTTAGTATTATTGTTCTTTGATTTTCAGTTGCTTTTTGTTTATCTTTTTCACCCTCCCAAGTGTTGATCCTCACTTCTATCATTTTTCAATCTTCATACACCTTGTTTATCATTTGATGACGCCAATGTGAGCTCGCATGGCAATGCTACTAATTGTGTGCTTTAAGTGTTTATGCTTTGTTAAGAGACAGGGATTAGTAGTTGAATCATTATCCATTGGCATAGAAGAGCTTTAAAGGAACACAAGGTTGTATCTATCATTTCTCCACTTATCCCCGTGTATCTACCCGGTCCCCATTACCCTTACTTGCTTTGCGTGGTCGATTTGCTTGTTGAGTAGTATTATTCTATTTGCTTGAGGACAAGCAAATTTTAGGTTTGGGGGTTGGGAGTTTGGATTTCTTGTTATATGATTTGTGTAGGGTAGATATGCATTATGTGCTTAAAATGGTGAAAATTTTTTGATTTTGATGCATGTAGAGTGTTTATTTCTTGGTTGATCATTGTGTTGGCTTTTATGATTGGTGAATATGAGTTGCATTGTGGGGAGTGAATGGAGTGGATTGAAAATCGGGTCTTAGAGAGAATGCCCTTGAAAGTTATGGGGAGTGAGGACCGTCAAGAATGACCTTTGTAACCACCCCATAGCTTAGTAGAAAAGAGTGTTGAAAAAGGGTTGTTGATACGAGTGTCCCTTCTTTGATTGGTTCTTTATGATGTACTAAAGCCTTTCTTTTTCTTTTCTTTTCTTTTTGTGTGAATACAATACAAAGCAAGAAAAATCCAAATAAAATTGAAAAAGCCAAAAAGGTGCAAAAAATTAAAAAAAATGAGAAAAAGAGAAAAAGACAAAGGCGCCAAAAAGTTTTGTAAATAAGTGCATAAGTGACACAATGTCAACTTAGCACAAGTTATCCTCTATGTAGATATCTGAATAAGGCTTGTTTTAAGCCATTGTGTTTGTATATTCTCTCTCTTCTTGACTTTGAGGCTTTGTGCTTGTTGAGGAGGCCATATTAGTTGAAAAGGCATGACATCTCAACATCCCGAGTGCGCATTAGAATCCTAGGCTCGTGTTGGTTAGGCTACTCGGAAACTTTCTACGAGGTTGGAGGTCCTTTATGAGTAGAAGGAGGATCCGAAGAGACTTGAGGATCTTTCCACAATTGAAATGCCCCCTTCATGCTTCTTAAGCTAACCATGATAGCGAGTCAATTCCTTAGGCAACCCTTTTTTTCGACTTTAGAGGTAAACTTAGGTTTGGGCTTGCTTGGGGACAAGCAAGGTGAACGTTTGGGGGTGTTGATGTGTTTGTTTTGTATGTTTATGTATTGCATGCATATACTTGTTTTGAGGTGTTTTGAGCTTCATTCAATGTATTAGTATAGCATTTAGGTCATACTTGTGCATATTAGGGTTTACATGCTCATAGTTAAAGTTAGGACTTAAATGCTACACTAATGCATGTTTGTTGCTTGTTTAAGGCGTGATTTAGGAAGATAATTAGAGTTTAATTGAGGGTGCCTGAAGTGTGGAACAAAGCAAATGGTGTTATAGACATAAAGAAATGAAGAAAAGTGCATTTGGAAATGGCCGGGCAAAGGAAGAAGCAATCGAGGTGAAATCGAGCGCAATGTGAGCCAAAATTCGGAGCTTGCAACCTAAGGAGAGCATGGAAAAATTTTGGACATGTTTTAGGGTCAAAAATATGGCTTGGGAGATCCCCCATGATGATATGAAGTCATAGAAAAATGGTGCGCGAATCGGAGACAAAACGAGCAAGATATGATCATTTTACTATCAAGACCGGTTAGCTTCTGTCTAGGCCGGACGACCTAGCCGGTCGACCGGCTAGGTCCACCGGCCAGATTAGAATCTAGGTCAATTTTGGCCAGAAAACTTAGCCCCAAAGCCGGCCGACTGGCTGGGCCCTCGGCTAGACGTGTTAACAGCTCTATTTAAGCCACTTTTCAGCCACTTTTGAAAGAGAACAACACCCAAATCAAAACACCCAATTACCAAACCCCAAAATCCATAAAAATCACCTCACACACTCACTTCTAAACACATTTAACACTTCGAATCAAGGATCCAAGAGGATCAAACACTAGGATTTAGGGCATTGCTCATAGATTGTAAAGCTTGGCTATCGATAGAAGGGTATCTCTATTTTATTCTAAGTCTAATTACATTACATTTGATTAGAGTTATGTAGGGTGATTATTCTTGTATTTATGGATTGATTACTACTTTTTATTAATGGTAACTTGATGGATTTATGTATATATGCTTTATGCTTAGGGCTTCAAATGCTATTTTACATCCATGTCTATGTATTTGTTGAAACACCTCAATGATGTAGCATATGTATATTGAAGTCTATTATACTATTAACCATCTCTAAATCATTATGCTAGCATGTCTATGAGTTTGTGTGATGATTACATGAAATGGGTATGTTTATATACATGTCTATGTATGTGTTCACATACTTAATAGCATGAATAACTTTTATTGCATACATGCCGGGGGCTATACCTTAAATTGGTGTAATCTAAGCATGTCTATGCGTTTAGTAGTAGAATATTCTGGAGTATTCTTGAATTCCATACCCTAGATGTGTTTGCTTTGCCCTCAAACATTAATATCCATTATTGTGATGCGATTGATGGTGCAAAACTTGTAACTGGCCTAGGTCGAGTCCCCTTTGGCTTTAAATCCAGCTGGTAGGAGTCTAGATAGGTTTAGTTGACCATAGTTCACTTATGAAGGCTGGTTAGTCCACCCTAACACCTTAGGTTCATAAGGACCACGCCGTTGCTCTGAGTAGGGCGAAGCTAAGGGACGGACTTGCACCGAGTCTTAGGGCCAGATTGGGGAACTAATTAGAGGACTCAGTGCTAGGTTAGATCGATCTACTCTCCTAGAATCTTATTGGCTAGCCCTACTTCCTAAGTCATAAAGACCACGCCGTACTACTAGGCATCGCTATTTAACAGCAGCCCCGCACTGAGGCTTAGGGTACTAATTAGGAGGCTAATTATAGGTCTAGATTAGAGCACTTGGTATAATCTATCAAGTAACCCTAGAAAGACATAGTAATCACCATAAACAAGACATAATCACCTTAGTCCCCCATTTCCAACGTTTGAATCCCCTTAGATTACTTGATTCCCCCTTCATACACATACATCTTTTATTTCCTTGTCCTTAATTTAGCTTTACTTTTCTGAGTTCCCTTTAAACAAAAAATCCCTAAAAAGTGTGAAGTTTAGTTCCCAACATGCAGCTTTTAGGACACGCATAACTTAGGACACTATACACGTTAGGCCTCCCTATGGATTTGACCCTGTGCTTGCACACACCGTACTAAACACGACCCATGTGCTTGTGGGCTATTTAGGCTTGTGCTGCGAGATAGCATATCAAATAGTTATTTCTTTTAGTCCCTCTACTAGCCGGATATTGTTTTATGCAAGTAAAATCTTTTCTTGAATATTTCTTTATTGGCCGATTGCTAAATATATGTTTTCATAAGAGTTCTAATTGTATTAGGATTATTGGAAATAAGAGATAAGATTTGTTCTTAATTCTTATTGGTCCAAGATTTAATGTAGATTAGAATGTGTTTTATTCTCTTTCTTGAAGCTTTAAGGCATGCAAGACATGGCATTTGGATAAGGTTTACTAATTAGCTACTTTATGGAAAGGAGTTGCTAAAATTACACAAGATTATTCAAATATCTTGAACTCCTTGTTTCCAATTGTAGATAATTTAATTTGTCAAGTTGTCTTGTAAAAAGGCATCCAAAATTGGAACGAAGAAAGCCAGAGTGGTGCCCCACTTGTTCTAGAAGATTAGGTTAATTTATCACCTATTTGAATTAAGACTTCTTAATGCCAAATCTAGAACTACCTAAGGGGTCGACCAAGGTTGATAAAAATAGCTAAAAAGCTTCACACTTCTCTTATGATGAGATATACGTAAGTTTTAGAGAAGTTTTGATAAGAAGAACACTCTTTCTTCTCTTCTTCTTCCTCTTAGTCGACAAAAGCTAGAATAGGTTCAAGAACTTTAAGAACTAATTTCTTTCACCAAGAATTTAGCTATAACTTACAGAAAACATCTTTCTAGTCATAGAAGGGAAGATTGAAAGTGTTTGGATCATTCTTATAAAGTTCTTGGAGAGAAAAACACAAGAACATAGAAGCTGTCTTTTTCCTGTCACTGTCCACTCAACCTCTTTTTTAGGCTTGACCGAGTATCCATTCCTTATTGGATCGTGTTGAACTTTCAGGAGGATAATTGATCTAGAATACTAGAATTGAAAAAAAATGCAAGTAATTATCTCATGAGTGGCAAGAATAGGTTGTATTTTCCAAGGTCCAACTATTGGTTTGTTAGTCATAGGTCCACACATCAGTCAAACGACTAGTAAAACTTTCTATTTAGTTTTTCATTCCATGAGGTAAACTTATTCTAACAATCTTTTTGTTTGTGTTCTTATTTATCTATGCAGGTTTGGTATTGTCTTATGCAAGGTTTTTTTTCTTTTTTTTACCTGCTGGACCTAGGGTTCAAAAAATTAAAATTTTGGCCTAGGGTTAGACTTGCATGCTCTCTTAGATCCTTTAAGTTGTATTAGAGCCTACTAACCACTACATATACTTAGGATAATTGATCTAGAATACTAGAATTGAAAAAATGCAAGTAATTATCTCGTGGGTGGCGAGAATAGGTGCCTTTTTCGAGGTGTTGCTTGCTAGAATATCACTAACCATGCAGAGATTTAATGTTCTCACATGATGGTCCATATATATGTTTATTAGAATTGATATACAATCATCTTAGTATGGTCATAGGTGTTTTTACATGTAATTTAGTTTGCTGAAAAATTTTAACTTTGGCTTAAAAGAAGCATAGCAATATGTGGCATGTATTTTTGGGCCAATTTATGTTTCTTTTTCGTATTAGAAGCTTGTATAGGCTTTCTAGCATAATTTCATCTAATATCCCCTTCCATTGGAGAGCATCACAAGCATTCATGAGAAGAAGGTGACCAATATCCATGGAGATAGGCGTTCAAGGGCTTGGGAGAGCCAAAGGAGGTCCAAACCACTTAAAGAGGCCGATTTGGGCATAAGGTCCATGGAGCAAAACATTGGCCAGGCTTATGTTTTGTTTTTTGGCCATCATGGCCTAAAGCATTAAACAGGGAGCCATTATGAGAGAACAGAACCATATACTTTGGATGTTTTATTTTTGTGTCTTTATTATATGTTACTTGTATGTATGATTATGAGCGTACCCAACATTGCATAGTCACATAATCCACCAAATAGGGTATAAAAATTGGCAAAACCCTTAAAGTTAGTTTTAAATCAAAGTTGCTTAAGTTCTAACAAGCTAAATTGCTTAGATAAGGTAATTGGAAAATAATTAAGTCTAAAAATGCAAACTAAGATAGTCCAATTGGTTAGGATTTAATTTGTGGACTCTAAATCCTAAGAACCATATAGGACTTAACTAGATAACTTTATAACAGATACCTAAAGGATTTTGAATCCAGTTATATGTCCAAACTCTATTTTGATACAAATGACTAGTTTTGTAACACAAAGAGGATTTACGTCCAAAGGGTGTTAAGATCTAAGACTAAAGGTATCAAGGTAAAAACAAAGGAAGTTGTATTACCAACCTTGGGGTCTGTTAAAAGCCTAAATTAGGTCAAAAATCTATTTGAGTACCATGCAAAATTTTAGAAACACAAAGTTGAATCTCAAAGCAAAAGGTGTTAGTGAGTTCGACCACCCTATCAGTGGAGTTCATCACTACGGATTGCCTTGTGGGAAGTTAACAAGAGTTACTACCCTATCGGAGGACTTGAGACTAGAACATTCCATGTTCTTTTCATTGAAAAGGGTTGTTCAGATCTAAAACATAAGGGACCAAGAAAAATAGGGTATAAAAACCCTTAAAGTCAAATTATTGAGAGGAAGAGGAGATTAAAACCCCATGGCTTTCCATGTTTAGTTCACACTGAGAATAAGTGGCATTAACCTCCTATCAGAGGGTGTCAAAAGTATTCAGATTTAGTAAGGAGGACTCAACAAGTACATTTGTAAGGACATTAATGAGATTGTAGGATCAATAATGGATCAATAATATTACAACTAGTCTATCCTAGTCCATATTTTCAAAACTACCAAGAAAACATGCTAGGAAAATAAAATAACCACATAACACACACAAGAACATGCTTAAGAACATATAGTATTTGCAAAATATGTAAAGCTAACCTCTCGAAGCATGAGGCCTTTGATGAAGCTAAAACCGTCACAAGCTTTCTTCCTGCTCACGAACAAGGCCACAAAAAAAATTTTACTATAAGGGTGTCGCAATATGCAACTCCCTAGTCTTCTTCCCTATGGTTAAAGAGACTTTTCTTGAGAGAATAGCCTCTTGTGTGGGAAGAAGCAAAGTAATATGTTTTTGAAAATCTAGAGTAAAAAACCACACAATAAGTGTGTACTATGTGTTTTAGTATTCTCTTGCCAAAATGGAAGAGATCAACTACAAAATTTTCGGATGCAAGAAATGGTTTAGGGTCTTACCTATTTATAGAAAAAGTTTGGCACCTAAACCTTATAAACTTTCCATGTGGGAAATTTTTCCTAGTAGTAAATGTTTGCCATATGTCGTGAAAGTTACTTGTACAATTTGAATTCTTCATGGAAGTTACTTGTACAATTTGAATTCTTCATGGAAATTACTTGTACAATTTGAATTCTTTATGTAGTAACTTTCTAGCACATGTCTTGGAAGATTGGGCCACACCCGCAATCGAAGCCCAACATATAGTCCATAATCCATGTGAAGGCCCAAGCCCAATATGGAACCATCCAAGCCCAATTAGGTTATCTTGGACTCTAAAGAAAATCCAAATCCAATTCCAAGCTTTGGCCCAATAAGGCTATTACCACAATATGGAATTTGCCCTTTCAAGATTACTCTCTGAAAGTCATTTCAACTAGGGAAGAGACCAAGAAGACACAGTTAACCTTGGCTTCCAAAAATAATAAGAAAATATCCTTGCCCGATCTAGGCGACATAATAATTATTTTTAACTCCGATCTATTCCACCGTAAGATCAAAGCTGCACTTCAAGAATAATTGCTATTATCCAGAAGCTTACCACAAAAGAATGTGAACTTTGTTTTTGACCTACTAAATAACTGACCATAATGCCCTTCTATGTATACCCATAGCTAAGACCGGTCCTTTGGCTTGTGTACTATCACCTCCTTAGCTATATCTTTTTTCGTTGGGTTTCTTGTCCTATTGCCAACCATCCTTGGTCATGGAATCTCTTGATCTTAGGGGTGACCCTCAAGCCATATGACCGATACACCCATAAAGGTAGTATCACTATATCTAGATTCGGATGATAAATATGGACAATCCCAAAAGGGGCACATAGATTCCATATTTCATATGCATGTTCTAATTAATTAAAACTTAGCACTCAATGCACAAGGCTGTTGATCCTAATAAAGTAAGATCTCACCTACAGTGAATCAAAGTACCAAACCCTAACTTCATTAGTTCATCCACATATGCTCAAGATTAAGAGCAATGATCATTTAGTAGCAGTGAGTATCTTGTTTTCTTTCTTTGATAGTACGTCTCCAGAAAAACTACTCACAATGGTCCTCTCAAATACGTGACACACGTACTATTGAGATAAATCTGGAAAGTCCTCCAATGACCTGTGTAGATCACCATCAACGAGGAGACTTGCTCAATATAACCTTATCTCGTTAGAGTGCCTAACACTACCATTCGGTTACAGACTCAATTTATGATGTGACTAAGTCTAGACTTGGACCTACTGTGCATCCAGCCTCACTGCACACCCAAGTCATTAGTTCAAGTCAAAGGACCTTTATACATACATCCATAAAAAATACCAACGATAATATGTAAGGAACTCACAATGCCATGTAACAAAATGATTATACATTATTTAACATCTAAAATGTTACCTATAAGTGAGCTTTAGGGCATACTAATCTTTACAATCTCCCACTTGCGCTAAAGATCACTTCTGTACAGCCTAATACCCATGGACTCCAAATGTGTGATAAACATTTTCTCTGGAAGAGTCTTTGTAAATGGGTCTGCTAGGTTTTCCACTGAAACTATCTTTTCAACTACAACATCTCCTCTCTGGATAAACTCACGGATCAAATGATATTTTCGTTCAATATGTTTACACTTTTTGTGATTCCTAGGCTCTTTGCACTGTGAAACAACATTATTGTTGTCGCAATATAACGTTATCCGTCTGTGAGCTGCCGGTACAACCTCTAGGTCTAAAAGGAACTTTCTTAGCCATACTGCCTCTTTTGCAGCCTCAGATGCTGCTACATACTCGGCCTTCATGGTAGAGTCAGCAATACAATTTTGCTTCACACTTCTCCACGAAATAACTCCTCCTTACAGAGTGACAACATATCCAGAAGTAGACTTCCTGGAACCTTTGTCGGACTAGAAATCTGAGTTTGTATAGGCTAATGGCGTTATATCATCTGCACGGTATTCCAACACATAATCCTTAGTTCCTTGCAGGAATTTGAATATATGCTTAATTGCGACCCAATGTGCCGGTCCAGGGTTTGACTGATGTCTACTAACCATGCCAACAACAAAGCAAATATCTGGTCTAGTGCATAACAGGGCATACGTGAGGCTTTCAACCGCCGAAGCATAAGGAACTCGTTTCATGCTCTCTATCTCCTTAGGTATTTTACAACATTGATCCTAAGATAGATAAACTCCATGTTTAGAAGGTAATAAGGCCTTCTTAGAGTTTTGCATGTTAAACCTAACCAATATCTTCTCAATAAATGAAGCTTGAGATAGGGCTAGCCTTCTGTTCTTACGATCTCGCATATGCTTGATGCCTAGAACATAACTAGCTTCTCCTAAATCCTTCATTTGAGATTGAGTAGAAAGCCAAACCTTGATGGATGATAACATCCCCACATCATTTCCAATAAGTAGGATATCATTCACATACAGAACCAAAAAGCTACAGCATTTCCATTACGACTCTTATACATGCAAGGTTCATCAATATTTTGATCAAAACCATAAGATTTAATTGCACGATCAAATTTGATGTTCCATGCTCTAGATGCCTGCTTTAATCCATAAATGGATTTTTTAACTTACAAACCATATGTTCCTGGCCCTTGGCAACATATCCATTTGGTTGTGTCATGTAAATGGTCTCGTCAAGCTCTTCATTAAGAAAAGTTGTCTTGACGTCTATTTGCCATATCTGATAGTCATAATGACATGCGATGGCAAGAAGTATCCTGATAGATTTAAGCATGGCTACTAGTGAGAAAGTTTCCTCATAATCGATCCCTTCTTTCTGATTATAACCTTTTGTCACCAACCTTGCTTTAAAGGTTTCAACTTTTTCATCAACTCCTCTTTTCCTCTTGTAGACCCATTTGTACCCTATACGTTTTACCCTTTCAGGTCTAATTATGAGATCCCAAACTTTGTTAGAATACATAGATTCTAACTTTGAATCCATTTCCTTATGCCATTAGTGGCATCTATGTTGAAAACTGCTTCATCATAACTTGTGGGATCCATCACCTAATCCTTTGAAGAAGTCTGAAAGGACTCTCCATAGTATTTATCAGGAGGCCTGGATATCCTCCCACTACGACGAGGCTTCGATATATTACATGTAATATGCTGTTCCTTTTCATTTACAATTACCACAGGTGTTACTAGAGACTCTTGTGGAAACTCTTCTAGAAAAACTTCAGAATCTAGTGTTTTCTCGATCACTTCACCATCCTCTAAGTATCTAGCATAGCTGCTTATAAAAACCTTTTGCTTCTTAAGATTATAAAAGATCCCACCTCTGTTTCCCTTAGGATACCCAATAAAACAGCACAACTCGGATCTTGGTTCCAACTTTGAAGCATTACTATTAAGTACATAAGTTGGACAACCCCAAATGTGGAGATGATTTAAACTAGGCTTACGCCCGGTCCACATTTCTTATAGTGTCCTAAGTACTAATTTAGATGGTACCAACTTCAAGATGTATGCTGCTGTCTCAAGGGCACACCCCCAAAAAGATAAAGGTAATGATGCATGACTCATCATTGACCTAACCATATCTAATAGGGTACGATTTTTTCTCTCTGCTACACTATTTTGCTAGGGAGTCCCTCATGCAGTTAATTGAGACACAATCCCTTCTTGTGTAAGATAGTCTCTGAACTCACCTGAGAGGTATTCGCCACCTTGATCAAATCGAAGGGCTTTGATACGTTTATCTAATTTTCGCTCCACTTCGGCCTTGAGCTCTTTGAATTTCTCAAAGGATTTAGACTTACGTTGCATCAGATATACATATCGATACCTAGAGTAATCATCAGTAAAGGTAATGAAATACTCATAACCTCTTCGTGCTGGTTTGCTCATAGGACCACACACATCGATATGAACCAATTTCAATACTTCTTTGGCCCTTTCTCGTTTAGAAGAAAATGACCGTTTGGTCATCTTTTCTTTGAGGCAAGATTCACACAAAGATAGATCTTCAAGATCTAATGAGCCTAGATGCCCATCCTTGACTAATCTTCGAATTTACTTTAGACTAATGTGTCCTAAGCGTAGATACCAAAGATAAGTATCATTGGTCGAAGAAACCTTCCTTTTTTGGGAATTAGTTTGTTCTATATTATGCAGTGAGTTTGTAATAGGTCTTATATAGAATAAGTTTATCATGCATCCTACCAGAACAAATAATATTTCCATCTCTACTGAAATCAACACCATAATGGAAATTAATGCAAAAACTATCTAATATTAATTGCGAAATAGAAATAAGGTTTTTATGTACATCTGGAACATAATAAATGTTGTTCAAAAATAACTTCTTATTACATGGAAAATTTAAGAACATTCCTCCCACTGCAGCAGCCCATACTTTTGCTCCGTTACCCATCCTCAGTGCACATTTCTTTTTAGCTAGTTCCTTCATTTCCTGAAACAAATGCAAAGAATTGCAAATATGGTTAGTGGCTCCAGAGTCTACAATCCAATAATCAGAGAATCAACCACTAAATAGGTTTCAATGTAGAACAAAAGAGGTGTACCTATCTGGCCTCATGCTAGGTATTTCGAGCAATCCCTTTTCCAATGACCTTTCTGGCTACACTTAAAGCATTTGCCCTTAGGCTTTTCACCTGTTAATTGTTTGGGCTGTTCGCCATTTTTCTTCTTTTTTCCTTGACCATGTTTTTGCTTCCCCTTTCCTTTGAACATTTTCCCTTTCGGGTTAAATGCAGAAGTGGATGCTTGAACTATGTTTACGTGGCCCTTATTTTTCATTATGGCTTCTACAGTTAGGAGCTCTTTCATTATTTCCGTCATATCCATGCTTATCTTCCCCATATTATAATTAAGCTTGAACTGGGTGTAAGACGGTGGTAGAGTCCCCAATATCATGTCTACCTTTGACTGTTCATCTATCTTTGCCCTTAAGATCTCAGTAGTATTGAAGTAATTCATCATTTTGAGCATATGCTCTATGATAGATGCTCCTTCTGCCATCCTTTGGTTCGTAATTTCTCTAAGAGCGCCTTGCCTTGTGGGCATACTCTTATCGGCAAACATACGAGATAGTGAGGTCATGATTTCTTTTGCAGTTTTCATATGATGATGCTTGCTCTGCAAAATATCTAACATAGAAGCCATCATATAGCACTTGGACATACTATTGGCCTTTTGCCATTTTACCTCAGCATCTTTTTGGGTTTCAGAAGAGTTTGCCCTCACAATAGGACAAGGAGTTGTTAGAACACACTTGTACTCTTCTGCAGTGAGTACTATGTCCAAGTTTCGTTCCCAGTCCACAAAATTCGGTCCAATGAGCTTGTGCTCTTTGAGAATTGTAGCTCGTGGACTGAATGGAGACATTTTTCTGGATATACAACAATATAATCATAATTATTTTATGAGGATGGAATTGATGCATGAATAATATGTACGCTATCTTTGGAAATAAAACATGCGAGATTTTTACATTAGTTGCCTTTGAGTAGATTAACCCTTAAACTACTCGATGTAATAGTATCTCAATGTCCTTACAAGAACTCCACCGATGGGATGGCTGAACTTATGAATGTTAAGTTAAGTGCCACCGCTTATTTGAATTGACAATTATCTGGATATGTTCCAATTTGAATAATTCAATCACTGTTTCGTTTGACTTCTTAAATTCGATAGCGAACTCTATTGATGGGATAGCCGAACCTACTATTTAAATTGAGTGTATACCCATTCCTTGTTCATTCGCCATAACATTCTTGATTTATGCCCTCCGATGGGGTAGTGACTTTAATCAATGTTGTGTGAGGCGATCTTTAGTGAAGAATTCCACCGATAGGATGGCCAAACTCACTAACACCCTTTTTGAATAAACATTTTAAATTCACCTTGCTAAATCTTGATAAAGTGTCACCCTCTGATGGGGAAGTTAATGACATTTATGATTAGCGTGAATCGAAAATGGAAAGTGGTGGGGTATTTCCAGTCCCCTCTCCCACTCAATATTTTAACATAAGGGTTTTCTCTATTTTTTTTTGGTATTCTCGCTTTTTGTTTTAGATTTAAACACACTTTGGATTTGCGAAACACTTTGGTTTTTGTGAATCCCCTTTGTATTACTAAACATTGCAATACCATAATAGATTACTTACCTAAATTTGGGTGTATGGACCCTTAGGTTGTCATATTTTAAATCTCAAGTTAAGTTTTTCATTTTTGTCATGAGATTGAATGGCATCTTTAGATATAATTGCTTACAATTATCTTGTCTAAGCCAATCTCTGAGAAATAACACATAGGATTGGCCAATTTTAAAAACCTAATGAGTGGGCATATTTCTAGGTGGTAATCATGTTTATGCTTATGCAAATATGTTAAAACATATGTCAATGCATTATAAGCATCCACCAAAATACGTTAAAAATCCCTCTTTGATGGTTCCTTGCAAGCTTCAATAAAACAGCACACTTAATAGCTTTTTCTGCCTCAGCCTATCATCCGTCAGTAGAAGCTAGTTGACTGAGCTGGTCGACCGGCAAGCTCACCCGATAGAGTGTTCCTCCATGCTGTTTTCTTGTTTTTCTCCTTGGTCTTTAAAGATTACAATAATACACTTTGTATTGCTAATACAAGCTTCATAAAGAAACATTACAAGGATATCAAAATATCTTATGCTTCTTTTAAATGAAACTACAAGCAATAACCATAAATATTTATACATGAAATTGCCTATGGCCAAGCTTTGTTAACTGTATACGAAAATCTATCATGCATACATACGAACCATAAAGGGGATTTTATATTACCTGCACATACAAGCATAAAACCACAAGTATATGCAACACAAGATTTCCTAATCTTGCCACTCACAAGATGACTAACATATTTATTCAAATACAATATTCTTGCATAGTCTAAGCATGTTGTATGTGAGCCTAAGTTCTGATACCAATTGTAGGATCGATAATATTACGGGTGGTCTATCCTAGTCCATATTTTAAAAAATACTACCATGAAAACATGCTAGGAAAATAAAATAACCACATAACAAACACATGAACATGCTTAAGAACATATAGAACATAACTAGTATTTACAAAATATGTAAAGCTAACCTCTCGAAGCGTGAGGCCTTTGATGAAGCTAAAACTGTCACGAGCTTTGTTCTTGCTCACCGAACAAGGCCATTAAAAAAATTTTACTATAAAGGTGTCGCAATATGCAACTCCCTAGTCTTCTTCCTTATGGTTAAAGAGACTTTTCTTGATAGAATAACCTCTTGTGTGGGAAGAAGCAAAGTAATATGATTTTGAAAATCTAGAGTAAAAAACAACACAATAAGTGTGTACTATGTGTTGTAGTATTCTCTTGCCAAAATGGAAGAGATCAACTACAAAATTTTCGGATGCAAGAAATGGTTTAAGGTCTTGCCTATTTATAGAAAACATTTGGCACCTAAACCTTGTAAACTTTCCATGTGGGAAACTTTTTCCAAGTAGTAAATGTTTGCCATATGTCATGGAAGTTACTTGTACAATTTGAATTCTTCATGAAAGTTACTTGTCCAATTTGAATTCTTCATGCAGTAACTTTCTAGCACATGTCTTGGAAGATTGGGCCAAGCACGCAATCCAAGCCCAACACATAGTCCATAATCCATGTGAAGGCCGAAGCCCAATAAAAAACCATCGAAGCCTAATTAAGTTATCTTGGACTCTAAAGAAATCCCAAATCCAATACCAAGCTTTGGCCTAACAAGGCTATTACCACAATATGGAATTTGCTCTTTCAAGATTACTCTCTCAAAGTCATTTCAACTAGGGAAGGGACCAAGAAGGCACAATTAACCTTGGCTTCCAAAAATAAAAAAAAAATGTCCTTGCCCGATCTAGGTGACATAATAATTATTTTTTACTCCGATCAATTCCACCATAAGATCAAAGTTGCACTCCAAGAATAATTGCTATTACTCAAAAGCTTATCACAAGAGAATGTGAACTTTGTCTTTGACCTACTAAATAATCAACCATAATGCCCCTCTATGTATACCCACAGCTAAGACCGGTCCTTTGGCTTGTGTACTATCACGTTCTTAGCTGTATCTTTTTTCGTTGGGTTTTTGGTCCTATTGCTAACCATCATTTGGTCATGGAATCTCTTGATCTCAGGAGTGACCCTCAAGCCATATGATTAATAACACCTATAAAGGTAGTATCACTAGATGTAGATTCGGATGATAAAAATGGACAATCCCAGTGGGGACACATAGATTCCATATTGCATATGCATGTTTCAATTAATTAAAACTTAACACTCAATGCACAAGGTTGTTGATCCTAATAAAGTAAGATCTCACCCATAGTAAATCAAAGTACCAAACCCTAACTTCATTAGTTCATCCACATATGCTCAAGATTAAGAGCAATGATCATTTAGTAGCAGTGAATGTCTTGTGTTCTTTCTTTGATAGTACGTCTCTAGAAAAACTTCTCACAATGGTCCTGTCAAATACATGACACACGTACTATTGAGACAAATTCGGAAAGTCCTCCAATGACCTAGGTAGATCACACTCAACGAGGAGACTTGCTCAATATAACCTTATCCCAGTAGAGTGCCCAACACTACCATACAGTTACGGACTCAATTTATGACGTGACTATATCTAGACTTGGACCTACTGTGCGTCCAGTCTCACTGCGCACCCAAGTCATTAGTTCAAGTCAAAGGACCTTTATACATACATCAATAAAACATACCAGCAATAATATGTAAGGAACTCACAATGCAATTTAACAAAATGATTATACATTGTTTAATGTCCAAAATGTTATATACAAGTGAGCTTTAGGGCATACTAATCCTAATAGAGGTTTGACCATTCTATTGATCAAATTCATCATCATGGATTGTCTCGCGGTATGTGGATGAGAGTTATTACCCAATTGGAGGGCTCATGTCTAGAACATAGCGCGAAATAAACATAAAGGAATGGTGATTGCACTTAACACAAATCACGGGTTTGGCCATTCTATCGATGGAGTCCCCTAAGTTATTTAACAAGCCAAATGAAGCTGTAATTAGATAGTACAAGATAGTGTCTATGTAGATAAGTGTTATTCAAACAAGCTAGCCTTGACTTAACTATTTGCTACTTTGACCACTCCATTAGTGGAGTTCGAGTGATAGGATTAAGACTCTGTTACATCATAATAGTTTAGGAATTTATTTATTAAATGGTAAAGAATGTAAAAAGTTATATGTATGCTATTTTCCACTATTGCACGTATATCATACTTGCATCATACTATTTAAATCATTCTTTTTCTATATCATTATGCGTGTATCTAGTACAAATGTCGAATAGTTCTTCTAGTGTTTTGGCAGGCATTCTTTATGAGAATAAGTTAATTGGGCTGAACTATGTTGACTAGAAGAGAAACTTGGACAAAGAACTCAATGAGGGTGGTATAGGTTTGTCCTTGAATAGGGATTCATTTTACTAATACCTAACGTGATGTTGAACAGAGTTAGAAGAAAGCTGATGGCTGAGAGCTATATATTAGCTTCTTTAGTCCACAGTCTGTTGATACAGCACAAGGGTATAGGGACGGTTGCAGAAATCATGACCCCATTGTCTGAGATGTTCAAAGACACCAGCATACTAGCTAAGTAAGTTGCGATAAAGAGATCATGAATTCTAGGATGGCATAGGAGGAATTTGTCAAAGATCATATGCTCAGATTGATGGACGGCAACTTGAACATTGTCGTGATCTTATGTGCTCAGATTGATACTACAACTCAAGTTGAGATGATATTCAGGACACTACCTGAATCTTTTAACACGATCAAGCTCACTTTTAAGGAGAGCATGTTGAACATGACCCTTCCTAATTTACTAAAGGAACTTAAGGAGATAGAGGCTATCTTTCAACAAGAGGCCCAGGTTTCATTTCTAAGGTTGAACCTTCAGTGCTGTCCAATACAGTGATAAGGAAAAACATTTGGAACAAGGAAATAGGTAGTTAGATAATGTTGAGCAATAGCAAGATGATAGTCCTAAAAAGAAACAAAAAAGGGTAGTAAATGACAAGCCTAAAGGGAAATGTTTTAGGTACGATGAGAAAAGGCACTAGAAGATAGATTGTTTTAAATGCCTAGCCAAGCGTGAGAAAGGTATTAGCTTTATTTCTCATGATGAAACCTTTGTGGTAGTTGGTTCTACTTGTAAATAGGCCCTGTGATATGTGTTTACATCCGTAAGTGCACGGGTCATGTGTAGTGAAGCGTGTAAGTATGGGTTCGTTCTTCCTTAGGGAGGCTTCTTAATTTGGTCTCCATGTGCTTGGTGCCTAAAACTAGCTACAAGCACATACTATGGTATTTTTTTGGTCTTTTTGAGTAAAAAGGGCTCTAAAATAAAACCTAAATCTAAACCTACATTAATGGAGGAACTAAGGGTGCCAAACTAAGGAAATAAAGCTCTAAAATGCCGAAGGGGATCTTGGGCGATTGCGTCGTAACTAGACTCGGGCTATGATAACGGTTCAGTCTATCTATGGCTCGATTGCTCTCTTTAGTGTTAATTAACATCCTACTTGAGGCTAACCTATTAGTATTGTTTCATACTAGAGGTTAGACTCCTATACCATTAACTAGTGCTAGTGGGGACTCTTTTAGTATTGTTTCAGACGAGAGGCATACTCTTACCACACAAGTAATTAATTAAGCATATAAATCAACACACATAGTTGCATATAAGGCTCATGCCATTAGCATGGATTAAGGCTAAAGTAACACTACTACTGATAGCATTAAAGCACAAAATAATACATGCAAGTTTCACCTAGGCATTTTATCAAACATATAGACTTATTCGATTATCAACACATAGACATATTGGTTCATTCCATCAATCAATGAAAACAAGCATATATTAAGAGCCAAAGATATGCCCTAGTCCTTTATTCAAAGCCCTAATCTATATGTTACATCAATCAACACTATATCTAACTCAAATACAAATCATATTTACAAGAATAAGAAAAGGAATAAGAAACTCCCCTTCAAACCCTTGCTCAAATCCAAAGCAAAACCTTTCAATCTCTTGTTACAAGCTTCAATCCTTGCTTAGTTTGGTGTGGGATGGTGGTTTTGGGTGTTTGGTGAAGTGGGTAAAGGGCTAGGGTTTATTAGGATATAAGAAAAGAAAGTTCCTCCCCTAGAAATGAGCTAAAACGAGTGTTAAATAGGTCTTCAGCATGACTACTAGAAGACCTAATCGGTCGACAGGTACTAAGGCATCAGGTAGCTAGTACTTTTGATAGAGCTTCTAGAACTACTGGAAGAGTGTACCAAAAGACACTACGTCGACTGGTACTGGAACAGGGGGTCGACCTGTAGTAGCATATCTTCTTCGTTTTAGCTCCATTTTCACTTTCATTTTCTTCGATGCTTCCTTCTTCACCTTGTGCATCATCTAACGTGCTCAAATCTTGTTTTGAGACATCAAATCTTTATCAATATTCTTTTGAGATTCTTCATGTAAGCTCAAGTATCAACTTCACCCAAAATGCGCCTAAGTCATGCAATTAGAGCACTTAGTGTAGCATTTATGTAATTATTCACCTTATGCACAAATATTAACAAATATGCATAAACTCTATACTAAATGCACACCAATGAGCTCTAAAACACCCTAAGAAATGTATGCAAACACTCAATACAAATATAAACAACTCACATATATCACCCTGGACCTGTAACTTTGACATTGTGGCTATGTTTTGATGATGAAAACAATATTAATGTTGAAATCAGAATGATTTGTGAAATATGTGATGAATGGCTTTGTGAATAAACATATGATTGTCTTGTGAACTCGAATGTGATCATTTTGTTTCTAATGAATTGATGAGTTCTTAAGCAACTATGATAAGCCTATGCCTCAGAGATATTCATCCGCCACTTTGAGCATTGAAGATTGAATACATCAATTGGTGTGATGACATAAGGAGGAGATGGAAGACATAAGGGAAGTAGCCGTAGACTTTTTAATATGTAAAGATGCCTTAGTCTTATAAACTCTCTCTCTTTCTCTCTCTCTCTCTCTCTCTCTCTCTCGAAATTGAGATATTATAGGCCTAAACTTGTCTTTGAAATAATTACGTATCTTCCAAAATGATTTTAATTAAAAAAATGTTGTTAGACTTGTCTTTTGAGGCCCTTGTTAGTATTGCTGGGCTTGCCCTTGTTGGGGCACCGAATGAATATTTTTACTTCACCCGACAGTAAGTTTTCAAAGTTTTCATGATTTGCTCTTGTTAGGGTATCGAACAAGATCTACCTCACCTGGAGCTTATGTATACTTTGCTGGTGTACCAACATGAACAATAGCACACTTGAAAGCTTCAAACCTTAGAATTTTTATCTCGAAACTAGCCATTGGCTATACAACTTTTAACCCCAATTTTCTACAATGGTCAAAAATCTTATTTTTGGCTATTATCCTTTGTGTCTAACAACTACTTTTCATTTGACGCATATATATATATCACTCATGTTTTGTCTTTTAACATGAACCCAATATTTGAGAGCTTAAAACTTTGAAAAAACAAAATCGAAAGAGAAGTAACACAAGAAGATCTTCACTTTTCTCAAGGCATCTATAGGTCTTGTATTGATTGTCAAATCCAACTTGTCTGTTTACACTTTTCATAATCTTTACATTATATAAAGTTGGGATTTAGGTAGATCAGCCTTGTGGGTCATTTTTTTGAAAAAACAATTACGAGTAGGTTTCTTAATTTCGAGTAGAAAATCAAGGTGTAGTGTTGGTTTTTGAGCTTAGCCATCTTTTGAAAAGCTCAAGATGTTAGTGAAAATACTTGAGTGGGATACTCGGGGAATGGATGTAGGCTTGGTGGCCAAAACACTGTAAATCTTCATGTGCTTTATATTTTATTGTTGTGCATTTCTATTCTTGTAATACGTTTCCACTATCAACTCAACAATCAAGTTTCACAGAAGTTGCTACAAAAAGTTTTCGAGCTCTATTCACCCCTAGGAGCTAGCTTTCCACTTATAAGAAGTATTAAAGCTTAGTCTTATGGGGTAGACTAATCATCTTTTAAGAGGTCCTATCATGGCAAGCGGGTATTCTACCTTTGATAAAGATTTTTCACCATTCAAGCCACCAAGGTTCGATGGAATCCATTATTCTTATTGGCAATGCCGAATGGAGATTTTACATTCAATTGGTTGACTATGATTTGTGGTGTATTGTGGAAGATGGTTCATATATTCCAATAAGAATGGAAGAAGATGGCACTATGGTCACCAAAAGGAAAATAAGCTTACTCAAGAAGATTGGACTATGATGGCAAAGAATTCTCAGGCATTGAATGTTCTTCATTATGGTTTGAGTAAAAGAATATTCAAAAGAATATCTCATCGTGAAATAGCTCAAACTTTCTTTGAAGCCTTGGATATTCTCTATGAACGAGACTAAAGTAATGAATCCAAAAGTGATGAAGAAGATGAGCAAGTAATCAATCATGTGTGCTTCATTGCTATCAATGAGGTAAGCATTGTTTCTCCTTATTCATCTAGTTCTAATAGTCCTATAATTCCTTATGAAAATGAAATTAATGAAGATGAATGGCATCATATTAACTTGAACTTCGTAATAATCTTTCTAAAATATTTGAGAAAAACAAAGAGTTCAAAAACCAAATTAAGGATCTGCAAAATGAAAATCATGCTTTGAAACTTGAAAATGAGAATTTGAAAAATGAAATTAATGTTTTTGTGGATGCCTTAGGAAAGAATTTGCTTTTAGAAGACAAAGTTTCTTATTTGAGAAAAGGGAATGAGGATTTGAAAAAGATTGTTGAAAAATTTACCGAAGGAAAAGAAACTAATGTGCTTTGATTTTGTGTATGGTTGCATTGTATATTGTGTATGCTTTTGCGATGTTTTATGCTTGTAAAGTGGCATTAGTGTAGTATATTTGGTAGAATAAGGCTTCAGCAATGATAATTGTACATAATTGAGTTTAAGAGAAAAATGCTACACTAATTGCATGTTTTTGACAATTTAGGTGAGTCTTAGGTCAATGCTAGCTTGGACAATGATAGGTGATGAAAATAGAAGGTGTACGGGTTATGAGGAGAAGATTGAAGGACAAAACAAAGAAGTAGGGCTGGTCGACCTAGCCCAAAGACCAACTTTGTTTGTCGGTCGAGTGAAATCTCCAACTGGACCGATAGGTCCAGAAAGTAGGCTTGTTTTTCGGGTACCCTATACCTTAAGAGCTGGTCTCAACCAATAGTGCTACAGAATACAGAATCTATATAAAGGGCTTGATTTTTACAGAAAATGATCATCAACTCACACTCATTTCACATCCACTTCTCACACAGTTAACCCTAATTCTCACCCATCACATATACCTTTGTACACAATTCGCATTATGATTCAAGCTTGTTTGAAGGGATTTAACAACTTTGGAGTGAGGATTTGCTCAAATTTTGTGCAAGAATTGCTAGGATGGAAGGGAAGTTTCATATTCTCTCTTTTATCCTATTTTCATTTATGTTTGAGTAGACTTGATTAGGGTGATTTAGCTTGTGTAATGGGTTGATTTAACACTCTTATTTATGGGATTTTGATGGCTTATATATATACATACTTTGTTCTTCATGTTTAATGGCTTTTACTCATTACATGTCTATATGTTTGATTAAATGCCTATATGAGGAGCATGTAAATAAATTGGAGTTTACTTGCTACTAAACACCTTTAATCCATCTTATAATCATGTCTATGTGTTTCTTTGTGGATTGAATGAAGTGGGTATTACTTTGTTCATGTCTAAGTGAGCAATGGCATGCTTTGTAGTGAATATAACTCCAATATTACCCATATGTTGGTACCCAATTGTTATCAATGATGTAAGTCCAAGCATGATAGTGTTTAGTATTTGAATAGGTCTATAGGTTAGAACATGTAGGATTGCACACATAGGTCAAATCATGCTATACTAACCCTAAAATAATGATGCACAGTTAAGGACTAGCCTAGATTGAGCCCACTTTAACTTTAAATCCAGCTAATAGGAGTTTGGGTGGATTTAATCGGCCTTAGTAACCCTACATCTTAACTTTAAATCTGTCTGATGGTTTAGAAGCTAGGGTAGGTTTGTCCTAGGTCACCTAGAAAGCTTTTTAATCCTTTTTATGGCCCTAGGTCATAAGGACCACGCTGTAACTCTAAGAGGAACCATCAAAGGATGGACTCACACCGAGTCCTAGGGATATAGGATACTAGATAGCAACTTGGTTAAGGGTGTCCCATAATTGGGCCATTTCTTATAATTCCATAGCATAAGAGTTGAGAATCACCCATTAGCAAGTATAAGTCACCCTAACCCTTTTTCATTATTTAATTCCTCTTTTGACTAGCTTGTCTCCCCATTTTTTAATTCTTGTTTTTCGTAAAGTAGTTTAATTCTCTTTCTTTAAGCTCCCATTAATACAAAACCCTAAAAATATGCCTACTTTAGGTCTTCCTTAGGCACCTTCTAGGACACAGACACTTAGTATCCTTTCCACGTTATAGCCTCTTTGTGGTAGGACATCCATTCTCGCACACACTATATTACGTCAATCCATACACTTGCAGGTCTTTAGGCCTTGCACCGATAGAAGGACATCAAGTTCTTGGCGCTTTTGCAAGGAAGGCACGATGGTTTGTGCTTTTTGTTTGTGTGTTTTAGTAGTTGCTTTGCTTGTTTTGTTTTGTTTTATCTTGATAGTTTACTTAGTGTTTTCTTATCTTGCTTTTTGTTTTTTCTAGCTTGATTTGGTAAGTGCTTATCTATCTTTGCTTTTATTTCCTTTGATTATTATGCTTACTTTTCGTACTCAGCATAGCTTGTTTACTTTTTTTTGCTTATCTTTAGTTTGCTTGTGCTTTAGCTTCTTGTTTTTGTTTTTAGTAGATCCCATTGGTTTGTGGCTTTCTTGTTGTAGTTTTAGGACATTGTTGAAGTTTCGACTTTGAAGTGGCCGAAGTTAGGATAGTATTGCATGCTTGCTAGGTGATCACTTAAGTATCCCTTAATTCTATTTGATCCCAAACTCGATAGGATGACACGACATTTTAGGAATTTTGGAGATCTTCTTAAAGAGATGGTCAATCCAAATATCTGCCTATTCCTCCTCTCATTCCCCTTATGAATCCCATTCCAGCACATTATCACCATGGGCATTAAGCCCAAGATCATTTTCGATAAGAGCCTCTTAGGCTGGACCTACCCATAGATGACGGGCCCACGCTTAGGCAATTTTTCCTCCTCAATGCCTTCAAGCCTAATTTGGCTATCTATGTTCCGGGGTTAGGGGAAGCAAAATTTGAGATTAAGCGTAACATGTTCACTTTGATTTCTTCCTTCTACAGGAGGAGCAATGAGAGTCCCTTGGCCTACGTAACCAATTTCGAAGAGATGAGTTCTACCCTTTATGTCCTTAATGTGTCTTAAGAGGTGATCTGCCTTAAATTGTTCCCATTCTCCCTTAAGGATAAGACTAAATCTTTGTATCATTTTTTACGTAATGGTTGCATCACATCATAGAATAATCCTTAAACTAGGTTCTTTAAAAAATTCTTTCCCATGGCTAAGGTGGCTGACCTTAGGACTTCCACTATGACTTTTTCCCAGCATGATTTAGAGTCCTTTCATGAGGCTTGAAGGAGGTTCATAAACTTCTTAGGCAGTGTTTGCACCATGATTATGGTAATCATGACCTAATCTAGTATTTCTTCTGAGGCTTGAATGATCAAAATAGGATGATGATCAATGCCACCTTTGGTGATGGATTCTATAATTTGAATGCGAGTGAGGCATGGGAGAAAATGGATTTGGTGGCCAAGAATTCTTTCCAAAATTCGGCTATAAATAGATCTAGTCAAGGAGCGAATAGAAGAGGTGTTCATGAGGTTAGAGTTTCTTTAGATTTTCTTGCTAAGATAGAGGCCCTCACGAATAAGTAAGATCAATTCATCGCTTTGACTCTTTCCTCTCAGAGTCATACTACTTCCATAGGTTCATCCTCTACCCTTTCGGTAATTGAATTGTACGCTTTGTGTTCCAAGTCCATTCACAAGACCGTAACTTGTCCCTTAGTACCACCGTTTCCCAAGTTCATGTAAGAGCAAGTGTGTGCTACCCAATGTTATTCTCATGAGTATAACCCATACTCAAACACTTACAATCCGAGTTGGAGGGATAACCCTAAATTCTCTTGAAAACAGGGTCAGCATGAGTCTTCCTATTCCTAGCGCCAGGTCCTACGCCAGTAAAGACAGCGTCCTACTACTCCTTTAGGGTTTTATAATGTTAATCAAGGTAGGCTTCCTTGTAAGGATTAGTATGTCCTAAAGCTCACTTGTATATAACATTTTGGATATTAAACAATATATAATCATTTTGCTAAATAGCATTATGAGTTCCTTACATATTATCTTTGTATGTTTTATTGATGTATGTATAAAGGTTCCTCGACTTGAACTAATGACTTAAGTGCGCAGTGAGGCTAGACACACAGTAGGTCCAAGTCTAGATTTAGTCATGCCATAAATTGAGTTTGTAACCGAATGGTAGTGTTGGGCACTGTACCAAGATAAGGTTATATTGAGCAAGTCTCCTCATTGAGGGTGATCTATCGAGGTCATTAGAGGACTTTCTGAATTTGTCTCAATAGTACGTGTGTCAAGTATTTGACAGGACGATTGTGAGTATGTTTTCTAGAGATGTACTATCAAAAAAAGAAAACAAGATACTCACTGCTACTAAATGATCATTGCTCTTAATCTTGAGCATATGTGGATGAACTAATGAAGTTAGGGTTTGGTACTTTGATTCATTTTGGGTGAGATCTTACTTTATTAGGATCAACAGCCTTGTGCATTGAGTGCTAAGTTCTAATTAATTAGAACATGCATATGCAATATGGAATCTATGTGCCCCCTTTGGGATTGTCCATATTTATCATCCGAATCTAGATTTAGTGATACTACCATTATGGGTGTATCGATCATATGGCTTAAGGATCGCTCCCGAGATCAAGAGATTCTATGACCAAAGATGGTTGGCAATAGGACAAAAGACCCAAAAGAAAAGATGCAACTAAGGAAGTGATAGTACACAGGCCAAAGGACCGGCCTTAATTGTGGGTATAGATAGAGGAGCACTATGAGCGGGAATAAAGCTTGTGACGGTTTTAGCTTCAACAAAGGCCCCACACTTCAAGAGGTTAGCTTTACATATTTTGCCAATACTAGTTATGCTCTATATGTTCTAAGCATGTTCTTGTATGTGCTATGTGGTTATTTTATTTTCCTAGCATGTTTTCTTGGTAGTGTTTTTGAAAATATGGACTAGGATAGACCACATGTAATATTATCGATCCTAAAATTGGTATCAGAGCTTAGGCTCATACACAACATGCTTAGACTATGCAAGAATATTGTATTTGCATAAATATGTTAGTCATCTTGTGAGTGGCAAGATTACGAAATGTTGTGTTGCATATACTTGTGGTTTTATGCTTATACGTGCAGTTGATATAAAATCCCATTGATGGTTCATATGTGTGCATGATAGAGTTTCGTGCATGGTCAACAAAGCTTGGCCATAGGCGATTTCATGTATAGATCTTTATTGTTATTGCTTGTAGCTTTATTTAAAAGAAGCATAGGATGTTTTGATATTCTTGTAATGTTTCTTTTTTGATTGTAAGCTTGTATTAGCAATAGCAAAATACATTACTGCTGTAATCTTCAAGAGACTAAGAAGAAAAGCAAGGAAAAATAGCATACGGGAGCAAATACGTCTCAGTCGGTTGATCAGCTCCTCTTTTGCAGTTGACCAGCTTTGGCAGAAATTGTAACAAAGATTGCTATTTTATGCTTTTTAAATTGAAGATTGTAGTGAGCCATCAAAGAGGGATTATAATGTTTTTTAGTGGATGTTTATAATGCATTGATAAATGTTTTAACATATTTGCATAAGCATAAGCATGATTACCACCTAAAAATATGCCTACTCATTAGGTTTTTTAAAATTGGCCAATCCTATGTGTTAATTCCTCAAAGATAGTTAAGTTCATTTAAATGAGATTGGCTTACACAAGATAATTGTAAGCAATTATGTCTAAAGATGCCATGCAATCTCATGACAAAAATGAAAAACTTAACTTGAAATTTATAATATGACAACCTAAGGTTCCATACACCCATATTTACGTAAATAATCTATTATGGCATTGCAATGTTTTAGTAATACAAAGAGGATTCACAAAACCAGAGTGTTTTGCAAATCCAAAGTGTGTTTAGATCCAAAACAAAAGGCAAGAATACCAAAAATAGAGAAAACCCTTATGTTAAAATATTGAGCGGGAGAGGGGACTGGAAATCCCCCACGGCTTTCGATGTCCGATTCACGCTAATGGTAAATGTCATTAACTTCCCCATCAGAGGGTGACACTTTATCAAGATCTAGCAAGGTGAATTTAAAATGTTTATTCAAAAAGGGTGTTATTGAGTTTACCCATCCTATCAGTAGAATTCTTCACTAAAGATCACCTCACACAACATTAATTGAAGTCACTACCCTATCAGAGGGCTTAAATCAAGAATGTTATGGTGCATGAACATAAGGAATGGGTATACACTCAACTTAATGGGAGGTTTGGCTATCCCATTGATAGAGTTCACTACTGGATTTAAGAAGCCAAACAAAGCAGTGATTGAATTATTCAATTAGATCATATCCAGATAATTGTCAATTCAAATAAGTGGTGGCGCTTAACTTAACATTCATAAGTTCGGCCATCCCATCGGTGGAGTTCTTGTGAGGATGTTGAGACACTGTTACATTGAGTAGTTTAAGGGTTAATCTACTCAAAGGTAAATGATGTAAAAGTACTTGTATGTTTTATTTCCAAAGATATCATACATATTATACATGCATCAATTCCATACTCATAAAATAATTATGATTATATTGTTGTATATCCAAAAAAATGTTTTCGTTCAGTCCACTAGCTACAATTCTCAAAGAGCACAAGTTCACTGGACCAAATTTTGTGGATTGGGAATGAAACTTGGACATAGTACTCACCGAAGAAGAGTACAAGTATGTCCTAACAACTCCTTGTCCTGTTATGAGGGCAAACTCTTCTGAAGCCCAAAAAGATGCTAAGGCAAAATGGTAGAAGGCTAATAATATGGCCAAGTGCAATATGATGGCTTCTATATCAGATATTTTGCAGAGCAGGCATCATCGTTTGGAAACTGCAAAAGAAGTCATGACCTCACTGTCTCATATGTTTGCCGATAAGAGCAGGCCTACAAGGCAAGGTGCTCTTAGAGAAATTATGAATCAAAGGAAGGCAGAAGGAGCATCTGTCAAAGAGCATATGCTCAAAATGATGGATTACTTCAATACTGCCGAGATCCTAGGGGCAAACATAGATGAACAGTCAAAGGTAGACGTGATTTTGGCGACTCTACCACTATCTTACACCCAGTTTAAGCTTAATAATAATATGGGCAAGATGAACATGGATATGATGGAATTAATGAAAGAGCTCCTAGTTGTAGAAGCCATAATGAAAAATAAGGGCCACGTAAACATAGTTCAAGCATCCACTTCTGGACTTAACCCAAAAGGGAAAAAGTTCAAAGAAAAGGGAAAGCAAAAATGTGGTCGAGAGAAAAAGAAGAAAAATAGCGAATAGCCTAAACAATTAACAAGCAAAAAGCCCAAGGGAAAATGCTTTAAGTGTGGCTAAAAATGGCATTGGAAAAGGGATTGCTTGAAGTACCTGGCACGAGGCCAGATAGGTACTCCTCTTTTGTTCTACATTGAAACTTGTTTAGTAGTTGATTCTACTAATTCTTGGAATATAGACTCTGGAGCCACTAACCATATTTGTAATTCTTTGCATTGGTTTAAGGAAATGAAGGAACTAGCTAAAGGGGAATTTACTCTAAGGATGGGCAACAAAGCAAAAGTATGGGCTACTGCAATGGGAGGAATGTGCTTAAATTTTCCATGTAATAGGAAGTTATTTTTGAACAATGTTTATTATCTTCTGGATGTACGTAAAAACCTTATCTCTATTTTGCAATTAATATTAGACAATTTTTGCATTACTTTCCATTCTGGTGTTGATATCAATAGAGAAGGAAATATTATCTATTCTGGTAGCATGCATGATAATTTGTTCTATATGAAACCTATTACAAATTCACTGCATAATATAGAATGAACTAATTCCTGAAAAAAAAAGGTTTCTTTGACCAATGATACTTATATTTGGCATCTAAGCTTGAAGATCTACCTTTGTGTGAATCTTGCCTCAATGGAAAGATGACCAAACGGCCATTTTCTTCCAGAGAAGAAAGGGCCAAAGAAGTATTGAAATTGGTTCATGCCAATGTGTGTGGTCCTATGAGCAAACCAACACGAGGAGGTTATGAGAATTTCATTACCTTTATTGATGATTACTCTAGGTATAGATATGTATATCTGAGGTGACATAAGTCTGAATCCTTTGAGAAATTCAAAGTGTTCAAGGCTGAAGCGGAGCAAAAATTAGATAAACGTATCAAAGCCCTTCGATTTGGTCAAGATGGCGAATATCTCTTGGGTGAGTTCAAAGACTATCTTACACAAGAAGGGATTTTCTCAATTGACTGCACCAGGGACTCCTCAGTAAAATGGTATAGCAGAGAGAAGAAATCATACCCTATTAGATATGGTTAAGTCAATGATAAGTCATACATCATTACCTTTATCTTTTTAGGGGCATGCCCTTGAGACAGTAGCATACATCTTGAACTTGGTACCATCTAAATCGGTACCTAGGATACCACAAGAAATGCGGACTGAGTGTAAGCCTAGTTTAAATCATCTTCACATTTAGGGTTGTCCAGGCTTTGTACTTAATAGTAATGCTTCAAAGTTGAAGCCAAGATTCGAGTTGTGCTATTTTATTAGGTATCCTAAGGGAACCAAAGGTGGGATCATTTATAATCCTAAGGACCAAAAGGTGTTTATAATCACCCATGCTAGATACTTAGAGAATAGTGAAATGATCTAGAAAACACCAAATTCAGAAGTTGTTCTAGAAGAGATTTCACAAGAATCTCTAGTAACACCTGTGGTAACTGTAAATGAAAAGGAACAGCATATTACACATAATATATCGGAGCCTCGTCGTAGTGGGAGGATATCCAGGCCTCCTGATAGATACTATGGAGAGTCCTTTCAGACTTCTTCAGAGGATTAGGTGGTGGATCCCACAAGTTATGATGAAGCAGTTTCCAACAAAGATGCCGACCAATGGCATAAGGCAATGGATTCAGAGTTAGAATATATGTATTCTAACAAAGTCTTGGATCTTGTAATTGCACCTAAAGGGGTAAAACCTATATGGTTAAACAATGTATAATCAATTTGTTAAATGGCATTACAAGTTCCTTACATATTATCTCCAGTATGTTTTATTGATGTTTGTATAAAGGTCTCTTGACTTGAACTAATGACTTGGGCACGCAGTAAGACTGGACGCATAGTAGGTCTAAGTCTAGAATTAGTCACATCATAAATTGAGTCTATAACCGAATGGTAGTATTGGGCACTATACCAGGATAAGGTTATATTGAGCAAGTCTCTTCGTTGAGGGTGATCTACCTAGGTCATTGGAGGACTTTCCAGATTCGTCTCAATAGTACATGTGTCACGTATTTCATAGGACGATTGTGAGTATTTTTTCTAGAGACATACTATCAAAGAAAGAAAACAAGATACTCACTACTACTAAATGATCATTGCTTTTTATCTTGAGCATATATGGATTAACTAATGAAGTTAAGGTTTGGTACTTTGATTCACTGTGGGTGAGATCTTACTTTATTAGGATCAACAGCCTTGTGCATTGAGTGCTAAGTTCTAATTAATTGGAACATGCATATGCAACATGGAATCTATGTGCCCCCTTTGGGATTGTCCATATTTATCATCCGAATCTAGATCTAGTGATACTACCATTATGGGTGTATCGATCATGTGGCTTAAGAATCGCTCCCGAGATCAAGAGATTCCATGACCAAAGATGGTTGGCAATAGGACAAAAGACCCAAAAGAAAAGATGCAACTAAGGAGGTGATAGTAAACAGGCCAAAGGACCGGCCTTAGTTGTGGGTATACATAGAGAGGCATTATGATCGGTTATTCAGTAAGTGAAAGAAAAAGTTCGCATTCTTTTGTGATAAGCTTTTGTGTAATAGCAATTATTCTTGGAGTGTAAGTTTGATCTTATGGTGGAATAGATCGGAGTTATAAATAATTATTATGTCACATAGATCGGGCAAGGACATTTTTTTATTATTTTGGAAGCCAAGATTAATTGTGTCATCTTGGTCCCTTCCCTAGTTGAAATGACTTTGAGAGAGTAATCTTGAAAGAGCAAATTCCATATTGTGGTAATAGCCTTTTGGGCCAAAGCTTGGAATTGGGTTTAGGCTTTCTTTAGAGTCCAAGATAACCTAATTGGGCTTGGATGGTTTCTTATTGGGCTTGGGCCTCCGCATGGATTATGGACTATGTGTTTGGCTTGGATTGTGGGCTTGGCCCAATCTTCCAAGACATGTGCAAGAAAGTTACTATAAGAACAATTCAAATTGTACAAATAACTTCAATGACATGTGGCAAACATTTACTGCTAGGAAAAAGTTTCCCATATGGAAAGTTTACAAGGTTTAGGTGCAAACTTTTTCTATAAATAGGTAAGACCTTAAACCATTTCTAGCATCCAAAAATTTTGTAGTTGATCTCTTCCATTTTGGCAAGAGATTACTATAACACATAGTACACACTTATTGTGTGATTTTTTGCTCTAGATTTTCAAGAGCATATTACTTTGCTTCTTCCCATACAAGAGGCTATTCTCTCAAGAAAAGTCACTTTAACTATAGGGAAGAAGACTAGGGAGTTGCATATTGCGACACCCTTGTAGTAAAATTTTTTTTTGGTGACATTGTTCGTGATCGGGAGCAAAGCTCGTGATGGTTTTAGCTTCATCAAAGGGCCCACACTTCAAGGGGTTAGCTTTACATATTTTGCAAATAATAATTATGTTCTATATGTTCTTAAGCATATTCTTGTGTGTATTATATGGTTATTTTATTTTCCTAGCATGTTTTCTTGGTAGTATTTTTGAAAATATGGACTAGGATAGACCACATGTAATATTGTCGATCCTGCATTCCTAGCATCCCTCAATGTCAGGAACTTCCTACACCACCAGCCTTAGCACAACCTATTTAGCCTGTACTTGCACCTCAGTCCCATAGTGATGAGAAGTTAGATCTCTTTATTCTGATGTTTTAAAGGCAACAGTAGTAGTCAGGTAGTCTTTAGACTAGGGTAACTGGTCAGTCAAGGCAGTATCCCATCCAGTCGAGTGTTAGAGATCTTGGAAAGTTGCCTTCTCAGCCAGAGGTGAACCCTAGAGTTCAATCGTGTTCTTAACTAGACATCACTTATCCCCTTTAGGACCAAGCTAAGGTTGTCACCACTTTTAGAAGTGGTAGGATAGTGGACAATAGCGTAGGAGTTGAATATGTAATGCCAGCACCTATTAGTCCCCTTGAGCCTAGAGATCCTAATAGTAGCCTATGGTGAGAGATCATAGAGAGGGACCTATAGAGAGAGAGAGCTGAGCCCACGAGAGACTATGATAAGTTTGGTACTTGAAACCCACATAGAGAAGGAAACCAACCTGGTGTAGATTCCCATGATTCTAGAGATGTTGAGTCTAGAGTTCCTTACCCATCTGCCTTAGAAAGGCCATCACCTAGTGAGAATACTAGGTTTCTCAAAGTCCTAGAGCTTCTTGAGGACCTTAAGGTCAATCTTTCTTTGATAGATGCTGTCTATTCTATTCCCTCTCACTCCAAGTTGTTTAAAGATCTTTGTACGAGAAAAAGTAAAGCCTCGATCATGCCTAAGAAAGTGAAGCTCATGGAGAAGGTGAGTAGTATTTGTATCTTGAGCCTTCCGCCCAAGATGTGTGGCTCTGGAGCTCTCACTATTCCATATAGGATCCGAAAGAGCCAGATTGATCATGCCTTGCTAGACTTAGGATCTCGTGTGAACCTTGTTTCTTACTCAGTTTACTAGTAGCTAGGTCTAAAAGACTTGTCCAGCTATTAGAAGACTTGTCCTCCGCACACATTACCTTTCAGCTAGCTGATAGGTCTAAGAGGAGACCTAGTGGTGTAGTGGAAGATGTGCTAGTTTAGGTAGGAGAATTTGTGCACCCTATAGATTTCATAGTGTTATACATAGACTTGGGTCACGATTCTAGGCATTATACCAATGTCTTCTTAGATTTCCCTTTCCTTGCTATCATAGATGCCATCATTCATTGCAGGTCAGGGTTGTTAAAAATGAAATTTGGGAATTTCAGGCCCACTATGAATACTGTCGAGGTAGTGAACAAACCTAGTGTAGGAGAAGAAGAAGATGGAAAAGAGTGCTTTAGGATTGATGTCATTGATTTTTGTGTTGAGGACTTTGTAGAGAAGACCATGATTGAAAGCAAGGATTTGAAGAAGTTTGAGAAATTAATGTCTAGCTTTGATTTGGAGACCTTAGATGGAAATGTGTAGTTTCCACCTCTGTAGTTGAGGATTCTTTAATTGATTAGTTGCTTAAGGTTATTTCTTTTAATATTGCTTCTATTATTATCCATGTTGATGACGTTGAGGTTGAGTTTCCCTTGGTTAAGCCTAGCCCATCATTAGAGGTCAAGCCCCTTTCAGTGATCATAACTTTCAATCATTCTAGTGAGCATGAAAACTATCTCTTAGAGGTCTTAGGAAACATAAAAAAGGTAATAGGGTGGAAGATTGATGATTTAAGAGGCACAGACCTTTCGGTTTGTATACACCGTATTCACCTTCAGGATAGAGTCGTTCCTTATAGGGAGATGCAAAGGAGGCTAAACCCACACTTGAGCAAAGTAGTTAAGAAAGAAATCATTAAGCTTTTAGATGCAAGCATTATCTATCCGATCTCAGAGAGTGAGTGGGTTAGCTCAGTTCAAGTAGTTGCTAAGAAATTAGAGATCACGGTTGTAAAGAATGAGAGTAGAAAGCTTATCTCTACGCGTACTCCCATGGGGTGGAGAGTTTGTATCGACTATAGGAAGCTCAACTCTAGAACTAGGAAAGATTATTTCTTGTTGCCTTTTCTAGACTAGATCTTAGATAAAGTAGCTGAGCATAGCTACTATTGTTTTCTAGATGGCTATTCCAGGTATAATCAGATCCCCATGCTTCTTGAAGACTAGGAGAAAACCACCTTTACTTGTCCCTTTGGCACTTTGGCCTATAGGAGGATGCCTTTCGGTCTTTGTAATGTGCCAGCAAGGTTTCAGAGGTGCATGATGACCACTTTTAGTGACATGATAGAGAAACATTTAGAAATATTCATGGATGATTTCTCAATCTTTGGCGATAGGTTTAATGAGTGCTTGAGTCATCTCTCTTTAGTCTTAGATCATTGTATAGAGAAGAACTTAGCGTTGAGTTGGGAGAAATCCCACTTCATAGTGTAGAGAGAAATAGTCTTGGGTCATGTAGTTTCCTCTAGTGGCATTCAAATTGACCCAGCTAAGGTAGAATTAATTGAGAAGTTGTTTATCCCTAAGTGTGTTAAGGATGTAGCGCATGTAGGGTTTTACCATAGGTTTATTAAGGATTTTAGCCACATAGCACATCCCTTGTCTAGGATCTTAGGACAAGATGTCCCCTTTGAGTTCGATGATGAGTGTGTTAGAGCTTTCAATAGGCATAAATCCTTATTGTCTTCAGTGTGTTGAAGCTTTTGATAAGCTTAAATCCTTATTGTCCTACTCCTTGATCATCTGTGTTGGTTTTGTGTGTGTTTACATATTACATTCTTATTCTTGTTTTAAGGTGTCTTATGCTCTGTTAGGTGTATTAGTATAGCTTTTATAGCATTTATATCATATTTGAGCATATTAGGATTTAGACGTCCATGGTTGAGCTTAGCATATTAGGCTTTAGACGTCCATAGTTGAGCTTAAAGCATAACTGCTACACTATAGTGCACTCATCTTGTGTTTTAAGTGAGTTTGAGGAAGTTTGGGCAAGAATTGGAGAAGATTTTAAGGATGAAAAGTGTAAGAAAAGCAAGATTGGAGGCTTTTAGACCAAGCCTACAACAACCAGAAGCAAAATTAAGCAAAAACGAAGTTGAAAGAGAGCAACTTTAGAGCACTGGTTGAGTGGCTTCAGAGAACCGGTCGACCAACTCATTAAGTTACCAAAACTAGAGAGCTACTTTTTTGAGATGGCTGAGTGGCTTTATGGTACCGGTGCACCAGTTTACTCAACTGGTAGTTCATGAAATTTGTCTATGTAAGCCCTCTTTTGGCCATTTTATGAACAACAAATCATATTCTTTCACACCCACATCATACCCATTAAAAGAAAAACCTAACCCTATCACACACACTCAATCCCACATCAATTAGATCTATAAGCAAGCTTGGATTTGAAGATCAAAAAAGTATTTTGAGGGTTTTGGGCAAAATTTGTAAAGAGAAAGGAAGGATAATAAGGGAGCTTTTCATTCTTCTCTTTATTCTTGTTTATACTATGTTAGATTAGCTCCAGATCAGGGATGATTGCTATTTTTGTAATGGGTTAAGGATTTTAACACTTGTTTTGAGATATTGATGGTTGTATTTACATGCTTTGCTTTTATATTTCTATGGCCTGAATTTAAACATGTCCATGTGTTTGATGAAATGCCTCTGTGAGTTTGCATGTGTAATTCGTGCTTAAATGCTAATAGTAGTGGCCTTACCTTAGCCTTAATACATGTTAATGGTATGAGCCCTACTTGCAACTATATTTCTGTTGATTAATTGTATTCTTATTGTCTTTAATATAGTAGGTAATCACCTTTAGCATGAAACATGGCTAAAAGGGTACCAATATCACTTTCTTGACCTAGGGGACTTAATCTATAGTTTGAAACATAACTAAAAGGTTAAAACCTCTATTAGGACATTAATCAACACTCAAGGGACTTAGAACTAGATCTAAAAACTATAGCTAGCTAGGACAAACCTATACTTCTAATTGGGCTCGGTGAGGGATAAGGTTGTACCCATAGTTAGAAGTAGTAAGTCTAGTAAACTAAGCTCACCATTAGAGTAGACAAACCATCAATAGCCTCAAAACATTGTTAGAAACCCAAATCCATTCCAAAAAAGCAATCACCCTTTTGTTTCGTCAAACCCTTGCAAATCCTTACTTCCATAGCTTGTTTATACCATCATTTCTATTAATTAGATTTATTTTCCCCTTTGTCTAGGCTTAAATTAGAGCTCCAATCAATCCATAAAACCTAAAAAGAGTAGGTAGGATCACACATAGCTAGCGTAGGGCATACTTTCACTTAGAGCCATACACTTAGATAGCCTCCTCATAGACATGATCCCACACCTATGCACGTTATACTACTGCGACCCATGCACTTGCGGGTAACACTTTCAAAGGTTTACGATCAAGCTTTTGGCATCGTTACCAGGGAGGCACGACTCTTGGTCTCTTTGTTTTTGTGTGTTTTTCATTAGTTGTATGTTGTATATACTTTTCTTATTTGTTTATCATGTACATACCTATTTTTATTGTTTGTTGCTTTAACTTATCTTGATATTGCTAGTTTAGTTAACTTTTGGTGTTTGCGTTTTCTTTTGTGATCTTGGTGCTTATGGTAGGCAATTGCTTGTTAAATTGAAGTTCGGATGTTGAAGTGTGGAAGGAGAATTAAGTTGTTTTACATTCTTAAATAGATGGCTAATACTAATCCCGATCCTCTACTTAGAGCCAAGACCTTAAAGCAATATCTTGAGCTCAACATTTATCAACCTTGCATGTCTGTTCAATTCCTGACCCCAGAAGATGCGACCTTTAAGATTAGGCCTGAGACCATGCAAATACTTCCATCATTCCATGGGCATAACAATGAGAATACCCATGTGCATATTGGTGCATTTCTTGAGATATGCTCTACCATTCATTTTAGGATGTCTCTTCGGAGAACGTTAGACTTAGATTGTTCACATTCTCTTTAAAAGATAAAGCAAGCCAATGGTTCGAGTCCTTACCCCATGAGTCTATCACTAGTTGGGATGAGCTTAAAGTTAAGTTCCTTCAAAGATTGTTCCTAATAGCTAGGATGGCCACTCTTAGGGTAGAGATCATGACATTTTCACAACAAGAATTAATGAGCTTTGTTGCCAATTCCCATATCATCGGTATGATTTACATGAATTGCTCCAATTTTTCTACTTAGGATTGGCTTCACCTCATAGGCTAGTGGTCAATGCTTCGAGTGATGGGGGATCTTAGATTTGACACCCAAGGAGGCTTGGACAAAACTAGAGAATATGGCGGAGGACTCATTCCAAACTGCTAATTTTGAGAGAGTTGGTTAGGGAACTAAGAATACCACTTTTAGTAGTGTGTTCAAGGTCAACTTGAATTATAATTTAGCTGCTGAGGTCAGAGCTGTCACTAGGAAGTTTGACCAATTTATGTCCTTAGGAGCTACATCTACTTATAGGTCCAATCCTAGTACATCTTTCCCTCATCTCCCAAGTCTTTTAGAGATATGTGCTTTATGCTCTGAGTCTAGCCATACCACCATAGCATGCTCACTTGTCCCTCAGTTCCTTGAGTTTTTCAAGAACACGTTCTCACTAATTAAGGTCATTTATCCTGTCCTTCTAACCCATCTAGACTCGGGTGACGTGAGCATTCCAAGACAGTGCAGTCTCACAACAGCACAAATTCTTCTTATTCATTCCAGAATCATCCTATTTCATCACTTTCTAGTCCTCTAGGGTTTTATCAGGCAGTTTTTGAGCCTCGGTATCCTATTTTGTCACCGCAGTCATTCTAGTTTACTCTCGTCAGTTTCACTTCACCTATTTAGCCTATAGTTGATCGTAAGATAGACTTACTTGCTGAGATGATACAGGCCCAATGGCAGATGTTTCAGAGTGCAATAGGAGTTTTAAAGAATCAAATAGGACATTTTTTTGCACAAGTTTGCTATAGAGACCCAGGGAAGCTACCTGTTTATCCTGAGCTAAGTCCTTGAGATTTATGTCGCATTTCTAGCCTTTCTCTGAGTAATTATGCATAAACTAAGGCTGCAACCATGACAAGTGGTAGGGTTATAGATAATAAGATAGGAGAGTCTGTGAATGGAGCTGCCTGAAATGATGTGTGTTGATGAAGAGACTAGTGTGCCTAAGGAGAGGGCTAGAGAGTCTGATGAGAGAGAGAGAGAAATCACATTGAGATAAGTATTGATCTACCGCGTAGAGAAGGGAAATAGGTTGTTGAATCTCATGATGTTATTCCTAGAGCTCCTTTTCCCTTAGCATTAGAGAGGTCTAAGAAAGTTGAGGATGACAAAGAATTAAGGATTTTAGAGCTTCTTAAGGATATTAATGTCACTCTACCTTTAGTTAAGGCCATTAAGAAGATAATGGCTTATGCCAAATTATTTAGAGATTTGTGCATTAGGAAGAGGTAGACCATTTGCCTACTTGAGAAGGTAAAGCTTACAAAGAGAGTGAGTAATATTTGCGCCACAAACATTTTGCCTAACCTTAGTGATCCAAGAGCTTTTACCATCTTTGGTGCTATTAATGATCACCCGGTAGCCCATGCCTTGCTTGATTTAGGTTCTAGTGTTAATCTTATTCCTTTTTCAGAGTATAAATGTTTGGGTTTGGGGGTGCTGAAGCCTATTAGTATGGTTTTACAGTTAGCTGATTGGAGTGAGAGGAGACCTCGGGAGGTAGTTGAAGACGTCATAGTTAAGGTTGAAGAGTTCTATTATCTTGTAGATTTTATTGTTCTAGACATGTATCCCAGTCATGACATTAGGACTACAATATCTATCCTTTTGGAGGGGCCATTTTAGCTACTGCTGATGCAATCATACATTGTAAGGTAGGGATTATCGAGTTTACCTTTGGGAATTTGAAGGCAAAGGTTAAGGGAGCTGAGTTTACCACTAAGGGTAGAGCGAGTCATAAGGAGAATTGTTTCTGTATAGAGCCTGTCACTTCTGATATTCAGGATACTATTATGATGGAGCGATTCTTCTTCTTAGATGAATTTGAAAAGATGAAGGTAGCATCTAGGATTGACAACATCGAGGTTGAGAGATTCCTATTCTCAGATGACTAAGAACCTAAATTGGAGTGATTTATCTTTCTAGATGTGTGTGATAAGCCAGAGATAGAGAGATTCTTGTTTGACAATGATCGGTCTAAGATGCTTACTACTGAGTTTGAGAGGTCTAAGCATAACAATTGTGTTGTTATTAATGTCCCATTTCTCATAGTTTGTCTTGAGAAATGTTCATTTTTTGATCCATTTCTTTTATCTATTGATGCCCAGCACGATCTAGTATATACATTCTTAAGGTGTAAATTCAAATTGTCCCAGCGTCAGATGCGTGGAGTTTATTGCATTATTCTTTTGTTGCATCCATTTGCTACTTTGTTCTATGCTGATTTGCTTATCTAGCAGTACGTGTCCAAGGACTTTAAGCACAATTGGCCTTAATATTACTGCCCAGCTGGGGGCATAAAATCCAACGCTACTAAGAGGCACCCTTGAAATTTTGATAGTTAGAGTCTGGTTGATGAGTTCCTTACTTTTACTTTTCTTAGTATATTTTGTTTTCCATTTCTTTCTCTTCATTTTTGTTTCCCTTATGTCCGGTGCTTTCCATACATAAAGCCTTATCATTTACACTTGCCATTATGAGCTTTTAATGTTGTGTGTTTATTAATTTCCTTTGTAGATCTTTTTAGTTGAGTGGAAATTAGGTGCAAAAGGAACTTAATGGACACAATCATCAAAACATGGCATGATAGGCTTGATGCTACACAAGGTTGTATCTATTCATCCTCTACTTGCCCCTTCTTATCTACCACTATCCCACCTCCCTTATATTCTTTATGATGATTCACTTGTTTGTTGTGTGGTTTTACTCTATTTGGTTGAAGACAAGGAAAGTTTAGGTTTGGAGGTCTAGGAGTTTAGTTTTATTATTTTATATTTTTTATTGATTTATGCTTTGTTTTACATTTTGTATAGCTAGATTTGCATTATTTTCGTAGAAATGGTTAAAAAAATTTTTGACTTTTGATGCAAATAGAGTCGTTTATCTCTTGGTTGAATGGAGTCTTGGCTTTTGTTATTAATTTAATTGATTGGTGGAGATAAGGTTGTATTGTGGGGAGTGAATAAAGTGGAAGGAGATCGAGACTTGGAAGAGATGCCTTTTAAAAGCTGCGGGGAGTGAGCACCTTTAAGAGTGCACCTTACAGCTACCCCATGGCTTGGTTGGAAAAAGTTGTTTGAAAAGGGATTTGATATGAGTGCCCCTTCCTTGACCAGATCTTTCTGATGTGTGTTATATGATACAAAAATATGAAAAGTCCAAAACAATGGAAAAGGCAAAAATGAAGAAAAAATTTTGAAAAGCCTAAAAAATGTGGAAAATGTGAAAAATGTGAAAAAAGCCAAAACACAAAAAATATGCAAAAGTGAAGTTCATTGAATAAGTGCTTAAGTGACATAATGTCGACTTGGCACAAATTTCTCTATTTCTCTTTCGTTGTGTTGTGAATAAGGCTCTTACGTCTTTTGTAAGCCATTGTGTTTGTACATTCATTCTCTCCTTATCTTTGATGTTTTGTCGATATTGACAAGGCCATGTTAGACGATGGGGCATGAAGTATCAACATCCGGCGTGCTTGTGTTAGACTCCGAGGCTTATGGTGGCATTGCTACTTGGGAACTTTCCATGAGGTGTGAGAACCCTTGTGAGTAAGGGGAGGATTGGAAAAGGCTTGGAGACATCTCTATAAAAGGAATAACCCCTTCATGCTCCTTAGATTTATCAAGAGAGCAAGTCAAAACTTTAGGTAACCCTCTTTAGTAGTTTAGAGATAAACTTAGGATTGGTCTTGCTTGGGGAAAAGCAAGGAAAAGGTTTGGGGGTGTTGATGTGCTGGTTTTGTGTGTGTTTACATATTTCATTCTTATTCTTGTTTCAAGGTGTTTTGTGCTCTATTATGTGCATTAGTGTATCACTTATATCATACTTGAGCATACTAGGCTTTAGATGTCCGTAGTTGAGCTTAAAGCATAAATGCTACACTAAAGTGCACTTATCTTGCGTTTTAGGTGAGTTCGAGGAATGTTTGGAACTTAACAAAGATGGAGATGGTTTACACAAGAATTAAAGAAGGTTTTGAGGATAGAAAGTGGAAGGAAAGCAAGATTGGAGGCTTTCGGACAAAGGCCAAAGCCCAGAAGCAAAATGGAGCGAAAACGAAGGCGAAAGAGAGCAACTTTAGCGTATCGGTTGAGTAGCTTCAGAGAACTGGTCGACTAGCTCATTCAGCTACCAAAACCAGAGAGCTATATCCTTGAGATGGCTAAGTGGCATCATGGTACCGTTGCATCAGTTCACTCAACTAGTAGTTCACAAAATTTGGCTATATAAGCCCTCTTTTGGCCATTTTATGAACAACAAGTTATACAATTTCACACCCACTTCATATCCATTACACAAAACCTTAACTCTATCACTTACCTATCTCGCACACTTAATTCCACATCAATTCCACCCATAAACAAGCTGGGATTTGAAGATCAAACAAGGATTTTGAAGGTTTTGACGTAAAATTTGTAAAGAGAAAACAAGGATAGCGAGATAGCTTTTCATTCTTCTCTTTATTCTTATTTATACTATGTTAGATTAGCTTTATATTTAGGATGATTGCTATTCTTGTAATGGGTTGAGGATTTTAACACTTGTTTTGAGATATTGATGGTTGTATATACATGCTTTGTTCTTAAATTTCTATAGCTTGAATTTAAACATGCCCATGTGTTTGATGAAATGCCTCTATGAGTTTGCATGTGCAATTTGTGCTTAGATGCTAATAGTAGTGGTCTTACATTAGCATTAATCCAAGTTAATGGTATAAGCCCTAATTGCAACTACATTTGTGTTGATTAATTATGCTCTTAATGTCTCTAATATAGTAGGTAATCACCTCTAGCATGAAACATGGCTAGAAAGGTACCACTATCACTTGCTTGACCTAGGGGACTTAATCTCAAGTTTGAAACATAACTAAAAGGTTAGAATGCCTATTGGACATTAATCAATACTTAAGAGACTTAGATTTGGATCCAAAAACCATAGCTAGCTAGGATAAATCTATACTTTTAATTGGGCCCAGTTAGGGAAAGGGTTGCATCGATAGATAAAAATAGTAAGTCTAGTAAACTAAGGTCGCCATTAGAGTAGAGAAACCATCAATAACCTTGTTCATCAATAACCTCAAACAAGGTTAGGAACCCAAATCCATTACAAAAAAGCAATCACTCTTAAGTTTCCCTAAACCCTTATAGATCTTCACTTCCATAGTTTTATACCACTATTCTTGTTAATTAGGTTTATTTTTCCCTTAGTCTAGGTTTAAATTAAAGCTCCAATCAATTTAAAATCCATAAAAAGAGTAGGTAAAACCACACGTAGCTAGCGTAGGATACATTTTCACTTAAAGCCACACATTTAGATAGCCTCTCCATGGACACGACCTCGTACTCGCATATGCTAACTGCCGTTACCCATGCACTTATGGGTAATACTTTGAAAGGTTTATGATCACTTCTAATTTTGCTATAGAGGCAATTTTAGGCCAAAAAGAGAGATAAGTTGCCCATGTAGTATACTATGCTAGTAAGACTCTTGACGAGGCTCAAAAGAACTATACCACTTCAGAAAAAAAGCTTCTAGTGGTAGTCTTCTCTGTTGACAAGTTTAGGTTGTACATCCTAGGGTCCAAAGTGATTGTCTCTACCGATTGATGTGTGTCATTTGTGCATGTTTGCATCTAGTTTTTGCATGCATATTTAAGGGTGTTCAGAGTATAATTGAGTGCGCTTAGTATAAAGTTTATGCATATTTGTTAATATTTGTACATAATGTATTTAGGTGCATAAATACTATACTAAGTGTTATATTCCATGCTTTAGGAGTGTTTTGGAAGGGTCCAAGCTTATGCGAGGAAGAAATGAGCTAACGGATGAAGATCGGAAGAAAAGAAATAAAGAAGAGATCATTCTGATCCAGCCGGTCGACTTAGAAGAAGAGCCAAACGGTCGACCGGCCGCTCTAGAGAATAAAAGATTTGAAGTCGGTCGAGTTTCTCAAGAAGCCGGTCGACCGGCCATTCCAGAGAGCATCATGATTGAAGCCGGTCGAGCAAGAAAGAGGGGCCGGTCGACCGGCTAGGTCGACCGGCTGTGCGCTGAAGAAATCCATAAAAAGCTCGTTTCAGCTCATTTTCAAGGGAGGAACTTTTATTTCTTAACTCTTAATAAACCCTAACCCTTTACCCACTTCACAAAACACCCTAAACCACCATTTAAACCCCACACCAAGCTAGGATTGAAGCATTAAACAAAGATTTGAAGGATTTGTACGGATTTGGAAGCAAGAATTTAGGGATGTTCTTCTTGTTCTTTCTCTATTTCTTGTAAATATGTTGCTAGATTAGGCTAGATTTAGGGTTGATTGTTGTTGTATATTAGATTAGGGCTTTGAATAATTGATTTGTGTAGATCTTTGGCTCTTAATACATGTTTATTTACATAAATTTATGGCATGATTCAATATGTCTATGTATTGGAAATCAAACATGTCTATGTATTTGTTAAAATGCCTAAGTGAATATGCATGTGTTATTTGTGCTTCAAATGCTCTTATCTACTTATATGGGTGATGTGATTGTGCTTAATCTCGTGGCTTTGCTTAGTAGAGTAGGCTTTAGCTTTAAATCCAGCTAATAGGTTACATGCTATGCTTAGTTGAGTTTAGGTGCTAGTCTTTGGCTTTAAATCCAGCCAAGCGGATAAGTTAACCTAGGCTAGAATATCCCTCACCCACATTAGTGTTGGTTAATCGAGCTTTAATGTCACGTAGTGTTTAGGTGCTAGTCCTTGGCTTTAAATCCAGCCAAGAGGATAAGTTCTAAGCACGGATTGCGTAGGCTAGGAGGGATTGGCCCTTAGCTTTAAATCCAGCTAATGGGTTGAACCACTAGTATTGGTTAAGAGAGCCCACGATCAACACAACGGCAATAGAAGTCCCAAGCCTTAGATAGACATCATCTGTTATCATAGCCCAAGTCTTGTTGCAATGCAATCACCCTAGGTCCCCTTCTTCTTTATTAGTGTTTCCTTCCTTAGTTTGGTTCCCTTAAGTTCCTCTATAGATTAGTTTTTATTTCCTTTTTCTGAGCTCCCTTCCATCCTAAAGTAAGTACACACACGCAATAGCTAGTTTAAGGCACCCGAGCACATAGGGACTAAACTAAGGTAGCCTCCTTGTGGATTCGACCCTGCATTTGCACACACTGTACTACACACGTCCCGTGCACTTGCGGGCTATTTAGGCTTGTGCTTAAATAGCGATATCACCGATCATACGGCATTGAGCTATTTTTTAGCTAAAAAAGAGTCCGAGCCCCATTTGATAAGGCAGATACTCTTTCTTCAAGAATTTGATGTTGAAATTAGAGACAAGAAGAGTAGTGAGAATTTGGTTGCAGATCATTTTTCCTGTCTTGTTAGTGAGTCTTATAGTAATCTTTCCCCCTTTCATGATTCCTTTCCTGACAAGCAATTGTTTATCATTTCTTATCACACGCAATGGTTTGCTCACATAGTCAATTATCTTGCATAGGGCGTTTTCCCTCCTATTGGGAGAAGAAAGAGATAGATAGGTTCCTAGGTCAAATGAGACATTTGTTTTGGAAGGATCCTTATCTTTTCAAAGTGTGTATAGATCAAGTGATTCTCCAATGTGTGCCTGAAGATGAGTTTGAGAGCGTGTTAAGCATGTGTTACAATGAGGTTTATGGAGGTCACTTTAGTGGCAAGAAAACCACCATGAAAGTCTTACAAAGTGGATTCTTTTGGCCCACTCTCTTTAATGATGCCCAAGAGTATTTTAAGAAATGTGTTAGGCATCAACAATCTGGGTCCATCTGTAAGAGAAACATGATGCCCTTATCCCTTATTCTTCCATGTGAGCTATTTGATATTTGGAGTATTAATTTCACGGGTCTATTTCTATCTTTTTTTGGATATCAATACATCCTAGTGGCCATCATTATGTGTCCAAATGGGTTTATGAAATTCCTACATGCACTAATGACCATAGGGTAGTGGTTAAGTTTTTTAAGGAGAACATTTTCTTTAGATTTAGAGTCCCTAGGGTCTTGATTAATGATGGTGGCTTACATTTCCATAATCGGACACTTGAGGTCTTGTTGAAAAAATATTTAGTTACCCATAAGGTTGCTAGCCCTTATCACCCGCAAACTAGTGGATAAGTTAAAATGTCCAATAGGGAGATCAAACACATCCTAAAGAAAACGGTACGCCCAATAGGAAAGATTGGTATATTAGGTTGAATGATGCTTTGTAGGCCTACTGAACTGCCTTTAAGACTTCCATTGGTATGTCCCTATATAGGTTAGTTTATGGGAAGGCTTGTCACTTGCGAGCAGAGCTTAAACATTGGGCTTTTTAGGCAATCAAGGCCCTAAACTTTGATATGGCTAGAGCGACTAAGAGAAAGAAGCTTGACCTAGTAGAGTTGGAAGAGCTTAAGTTTAAGGCATATGAGATTACCAAACTTTAAAAGGATAGGATGAAGAGGATTCATGATAGATTCTTAAGAAATCATTCTCTCCCTCTAATAAAGTTTTACTATTTAACTCACGTTTGAAACTCTTTCTAGGGAAACTCAAAACACGATCGGATGGTTCATATGAGATGTTGGTTGCTACCCTTCTAGAGAGATCAAGATTAATAACTTAAAGGATGGGCAGGAGTTAACGGAGAATAGGCAGCACCTGAAGCACGTATTATGATCCGAGCATGGCTCATGTGGAGACTTTAGTGCTTCAAGACCTCATCTATGGAGGTTGATGATAAGTTGGTGATTGCCTGGCTGACAGCATTGTGGTTAGTACTACTAGGAGGCAACCTAGGTTAAAGTTTGCATTTCTTGTTTCTTTTCCTTTCTTTTTACCCACACAAAGTGTTGAATCTTGATCCTTTTTCCCATAGGATACACCTTTGCTTATTATCTGCATATGCCAATGCAAGTTTGCTTGGCAAATACTGCTAACCTTGTTTTTTTGTGAGTGTTTATGAGTTGATGTGTAACAGGGTTTGTAGTTAGATAATTGACCATCAACATGGAAAGCTTTGGAGAAGAACGCAAGGTTGTATCAATCCTTTCTCCACTTGTTTCCCTATCTACCTACCCTATCCCCACCACTCTTACTTTTTTTATATTGATTTGCTTGCTGTGTGCTTTGTTCCATTTGCTTGAGGACAAGCAAAGTTTAGGTTTAGGGGTGAAAGAGTTTGGTTTTTATTGTTTTATGTTTCATTAGGGTAGATTGTGTTATTTTCTTAAAAATGGTGAAAACTTTTAAATTTTTGTGCATATAGAGTCGTTTATCTCTTGGTTGAGTGAAGTATTGGCTATAGTGATTGACTCTATTGATTGGTGAAAATGAGTTTTCATTGTGGGGAATGAATAGAGTGGAGGGAGATCCAAGTCTTAAAGGGGATGCCCTTAAAAGTTGTGGGGAATGAGTACCTTTAAGAATGCCCCTTGTAGCCACCCCATAGCTTTGTAAGAAAGAGTGTTGAAAAAGGGTTGTTGATATGAGTGCCACATCCTTGATTGTTTCTTTTTGATATGCCTAAGCCTTTCTTTTTCTTTTCTTTTTGTGCAAATGCAATGCAAAAATGCGAAAAAACCCAAAAAAGTGAAAAAAAGGCAAAAAGATGCAAAACAATGACAAAGATTGAAAAAAAAAGTAAATAAAAGAAAAAGCCAAAGGCACCAAAAAGTTCAATGAATAAGTACTCAAGTGACACAATGTCAACTTAGCACAAGTTACCTCCTTTGTTCTTTCATGTAATATGAATAAGGTTCTTTCATGTTAGTTGAAGGGGCATGAAATATCAACATTCCGCGTACGTGCATTGGAATCCTAGACTTATGGTGGCATAACTACAAAGGAATTTCCCATAAGATATGAGGCCCTTTATGAGTAAGAAAAGGATTCAAAAAGGCTTGGGGATCTCTCTATAATAGAAGTGACCCTTTTGTTCTTCTTAGGTTTATTGAGATAGCGAGTCAATCCCTTAGGCAACCCTTTGTATCAACTTTAACATAAACTTAGGATTGGTCTTGCTTAGGCAAAAGCAAGGAAAAGGTTTGGGGTGTTGATGTGCGTTGATTTTGTGTGTGGTAGCATTGGATATTGCATACGCTTTTGAGGTGTTTTATGCTTGTAAAGTGACATTAGTGTAGTACATTTGGTAGAATAGGGCTTTAATGAAGATAATTGTACATAGTTGAGTTCAAGAGATAAATGATACTAATTGCTTGTTTTTGATGATTTTGGTCAGTCTTAGGTTAATACCGAGCTTGGACGATGATGGGTGATGAAGATAGAAGGTGTATAGGTCGTGGCGAGAAGACTAGAGGCCAAAACAAAGAAGTTCAGAGGTAAAACTACAGAACCAGTCAACTTGGTTGACCGGCCAATCCAGAGACCAACTTTATTTACTGGTTGAGTGAAATCTTCAACCAGTGGACCTACTAGGTCGACCGGTAGGTCTAGAGAATAGCCTTGTTTTATTGGTCGCCTATACCTTAAGAGCCAGTCTCGTCTGATAGTGCTGCAGAATCTACATGAAGGGCCCAATTTTTGCAAAAAGGATCATCAACTCACACACACTTCACATCCACTTCTTACACAGCTAACCCTAATTTTCACCCATCTCACACACACCTTTTCACACTCTTCCCACTTGGATTCAAACTTGTTTAGAGGGATTTAACAACTTTGGAGTAAGAATTTGCTCAAATTTTTTACAAGAATAGCTAGGATGGAAGGGAAGTTTCATAATCTCTTTTTCATCCTATTTTCATTTATGTTTGAGTAGACTTCATTAGGGTGATTTAGCTTATGTCATGGGTTGATTTAACACTCTTTTGTTATGGGATTTTGATGGCTTATACATATACATATTTTGTCCATGTTTAATGGCTTTTACTCATTATATGTCTATATGTTTGATTAAATGCCTATGTGACGAGTATGTGTATAAATTAGACCTTACTTGCTACTAAACACCTCTAATCCATCTTATAATCATGTGTATATGTTTATTTGTGGATTGTATGAAGTGGGTATTGCTTTGTTCATGTCTATGTGAGTATTAGCATGCTTTGTAGTGAATATAACTCCAATATTGTCTACATGTTTGTATCCAATTGTTATCAATGGTGTAAATCCGAGCATGATGATGTTTGGTAGTTGAATAGGTCTACATATTTGTGACATTAGAACATGTAGGATTGTGCACATAGGTGAAATCCCATACAATGACCCTAGAATGATGATGCACAATTAAGGACTAGTCTAGATCGAGTCTCTTTTAGCTTTAAATCCAGCTAATAGGAGTCCGGGTGGGTTTAATCAACCTTAGTAACCCTAAGTTTTGGCTTTAAATCTGGCCAATGGTTTAAGAGCTAAGGTAGGCTCATTCTAGGTCGCCTAAAAAGCTTTTTAGTCCCTCCTATGACCCTAGGTCATAAGGACCACGTTGTAGCTCTAGGAGGCGCCGCTTAAGGACTCATCCGTACTAAGTCCTAAGGATAATTTAGGATACTAGATGGTAGCTAAGTTAAAAGCATCCCATAATTAAGCCATTTCCCATAATCCCATAGCATAAAAGTTGAGAATCACCCACTAGTAAGTATAAGTCACCCTAGCCCTTTTCTATTAGTTAATTCCTCTCTTGACTAACTTGTCTCCCCATTTTCTTATTCCTATTTTTCATAGTATAGTTTCATTCTCTTTCTTTAAGCTCTCGTTAATCCAAAACCCCAAATATATGTTTAGTTTAGGTGTTTCTTTAGGCATTTTCAAGGGCACACATGCTTAAGATCCTTTCCATGCTATAGCCTTCCTGAGGTACGGCACCTGTTCTCGTACACACTATATTACACTGATCCATGCACTTGCAGGTCTTTAGGGCTTGCACCTCTATAGGGACATCAGAAACACTTGATATTTTGCTTCGTTCTCAAAAGGCTTTTGGAAAAAGGTATTGGTTTTGACCCATCTATATCCAAAGCTTTTCACAAACGCACTTTTGTCAAAAGTTCTTCAAGTAGTAATGCATCTACATCCTATATGAGACGATTTGAAACTTGTGTGCAAAAATCATTCACATGTCATATGTACTTATTATGAAAAGAGAGGTCACACCTTTACTAGATGCAAAGTGAAAAAGCTATGTGAATTGCGAAGACTTGTGCTAGAATGGAAAAGGCTTAAATGGGCTACCAAAAGAACTAACCCCCAAGGACCCAACAAAAATTGGGTACCTAAACCTAAATGATTGCTTTGATTGTAGAAAAATAAGCTTGGCACTCAATGGATATTGGATAGTAGTTGTTCTAAGTATATGATGAGAAATGCTTCATTGTTCATTGATTTAAAGAAAGCACAAGGTGGTAATGTAATGTTTGAAGATGTTTCAAAAGAAAGAATACTTGGAAAAGTAAGTATTAGAATCAAAGGATCACCATTAAGGATGTGCTTTGTGTAGAAGGTTTGAAATTTAATCTACTTTCTATTAGTCAATTATGTGATAATGACTTTGATATGACTTTTAAATCTAATGCTTGTTGTGTGATGAAGGATGGCATTGATGTATTTGTAGCTAATCATGTGAATAATGTGTATGTTTGTCATTTCTTTGATCTTGTATACCAAAATGTTAGGTGTTTGTCTATTGTGGATGATAATATGTGGCTTTGGCATAGACGTTTAGGACATGCAAGTATCGATTCATTTATGAAATTGAATAAAAATAATCTTGTTGATGGATTGCCTAATGTGAAATATATGAAGGATGCTCTATGTAATGCTTGTGAACTTGGTAAACAACATAAAGCTAGGTTTAAAACAATTAATATAGTTGTTACCACTAAAGCTTTGAAACTTGTTCATATGGATTTGTTTGGACCTATTAGTGTTAGTAATCTTATCAGTGCACATTATGTGTTTGTGATTGTCAATGATCATACTAGATACACTTGGGGCATTTTTCTTACATCAAAAAGTGAAACCTTCAATGAATTTGTGAAATTTTCCAAAAGAGTACAAAATGAGAATGGATATTTTATAAAAAGCATTCGTAGTGATAATGGGAAAGAATTTGTGAATGTATATTTTGATGAGCAATGTGACTTATATGGCATTGAGCGTACCTTTTTGGCCTCTTTGACATGGGCAAGGGATACTCTAGTCTAGGTTAACTAATCTGCTTAGTTAGGTTTAAAGCGAAGGACTAGCACCTAAACTCAACTAAGCAAAGCATGTAACTTATTAATTGAATTTAAAGCTAAAGCCTACACTACTAAGAAAAGCCAAGAATTAAACACAATCACTTCACCCATATAAGTAGATGAAAGCATTTGAAGCACAAATAATACATGCAAGTTCGCTTAGGCATTTTAACAAACACATAGACATGCTTGATTTTCAATACATAGATATATTGAATCATGCCATAGATTTATGTAAACAAGCATGTATTAAGAGCCAAAGATACACACAAATCCTTTATTCAAAGCCCTAATCTAATATATAAAAACAATCAACCCTACATCTAGCTCAATTACAAAGCATATTTACAAGAACAAGAAAAACAATAAGGAACTCCCCTTTAAACCCTTGCTCAAATTCAAAGCAAAATCCTTCAAACTTTTGTTACAAGCTTCAATCCTAGTTTGGTTTGGTATAGGATAGTGGTTTTAAGTGTTTGGTGAAGTGGGTAGAGGGTTGGGTTTATTAAGGTTTAAAAAATAAAAGTTTCTCCTTTAAAAATGGCCTAAAACAGACTTTAAATAAACCTTTAGCGTGACTACTAGAAGACCTAACTGGTGGTCGAACGGTACTCAGAGATAACTCAGCTACTACTTTTGATAGAGCTATATGAACTACCAGAAGAGTGTACCGAAAGAGACTATTGGTCGACCGATACTGAAACTAGGGTTGACCTGTAGTAGCATAACATCTTTGTTTTAGCTCTTTGCTTGCTTCCATTTTCTCTGGTGCTTCCTTCTTGGTCTCGTGCATCATCTAGCATGCTTGAATCTTGTTCTAGAACATCAAATCTTCATCAATCTTCTTTCAAAATTCTTCATGTAAGCTCAAGTGTCAACTTCACCTAAAATGCAACTAAGTCATGCAATTAGAGCATTTAATGTAGCATTTATGCAATTATTGACCTTATGTACAACTATTAACAAATATGCATAAACTCTATACCAAATTTACTCTAATGATCTCCAAAGAACCCTAAGAAATATATGTAAACACTCTGTAGAATCATACACATCTCATACGTATCGATACCCCCAAACCTTCCCCTTACTTGTCCTCAACCAAGACCACACCTAAGTTTATTTTAAAGTCACTAAAGAAGGTTGCTTAAATTATTGACTTACTATTTTGGTGAATTTAAGGATTATGAAGGGGTCATTCCTTAGGCAAAAGGGTCCTTAAGCCTTTTTGGATCCTCCGTTTACTCACAAAGAGCCTTGCACCTCATGGGAAATTCCTAGTTAGCTATATCTCCACAAGCCTAGGATTCTGACACACACACACGAGATATTAATATTTCATGCCCTTGACTAACTTGGCCTTCTCAATATGCACAAAGCCTTAAAGACATGGAGAGAAAGAATATACAAACACAATGGTTCACAAAATGATGTAAGAGCCTTATTCACAATATATGAAAGAGCAAAAAGATAAACTTGTGTCAAGTCGACGTTGTGTCACTTGATCACTTATTCAATAAACTTCATTTTTGCATATATTTTTGGTGTCTTTTGGCTTTTTTGCATTCTGCACTTTTTTTCACATTTTTTCAACTTATTTTTTCAAATTTTTTTATTTTTGCCTTTTTTCTTGTTTTTGGATTTTTCATCACTACACAACATAAGCAAAGTGAAAAGAAAAAGAAAGGCTAAGGCATATCAAAAAGAACCAATAAAGGATAGGGCACTCATAACAACACCCTTTTTCAACAGTTTTTGCAACCAAGCCATGAGGTAGCTATAAGGTGTATTCTCAAAGGTACTCATTCCCCACAGCTTTCCAAAGGCATCGCTTCCAAGTCTCGGATCTTCCTACACTCTATTCACTTCCCACAATACAAACTATTTACCAATCAATTGAGTCAATATCAAGAGCCAACACTCCAACCAATATGAAAGTAAACAACTCACAACATGCAAAAATTGAAAAATTTGAAGACATTTTGAGCAAAAACAAGGTATGGTATGCAAATCTACCACATAGATGATATAAACAATAAAGGAACGACCACACCCCCAAACCTCAACTTTGCTTGTTCTCAAGCAAATAGCACTAAGCACACGACAAGCAAGCACATGAAACACGTATGGGGAATGTGGTGGGGATAGATAGGGACAAGTAAAGAATAGAGAGATACAACCTTGTTTGAATAGAAGTCCATGAATGCATATGATGTTTGATCATCTACTAGCCTCCATCTTGTCTGAAAAGACCTAATGCATAAAAAAACAAAGAAGAGATTAGAAGATAATACCGTGGAAGCTCACATTGACATTCGAAATGGTAAACAAGAATGTATGCAAAGGGTATAGGATTGATGAACAAATGATGAATAGAGTAAGAATAAGTAAGGGAGCAAAAATCTAACCTACAAAGAATACAAACAAAGTATAACCTAAACTACTAAAAGACAAAGAAAACAAAAGCAATCCAATCTACTGTATACAAAGTAAGAATAAGTGAAAGAAAACTAATCTACTATATACAAAAGCAAGGCAAGTAGAATACAAGAAGAATAAGAAAAAAAATATAAACAAGTCTCGGGTACCTCCTAGTAGCGTTGGATTTAACGCCCTCAGCTAAGTGCCAATGTTAGAGTAAAATATGTTTAAAATTACGTGGCACAAATTGCCAAATAATCATTAAAGCACAGAATGTAAAGGGACAAGGGTCATGCACTAAGGGTTGGGGCAATGAAAGCACGATGCACCCTTTAAAAGATCTTACCCCAAAATATCAAATGAATATGTGCAAGCAAATGTTGAGTGAAATACGCTTAAAGGTGAAAAATCAAGCCCCGCTTGCTCTCTAATTAACCATCCCATGGCCTTTTTCTCATAATCAAGGGTTAAAAACACAACCTCCCCATTGGTCAAAGATAGGTCTAATGCATGCAACATGGGAGAAATGCTTTTGAACCCTAGATGTAAGTGTTCTATGCAAAAAGACTTGATCGTGAACTCTAAAGAGGGAGACTCAACAGAATGGGAAAGGGGAGTAGGAACGACATTGAGAGATTGGGGGTCAAAGACAAGGGAGTTTGAAGTACTACACTCTTGTTCTTCACAAGATATGATAGTATCAAGGCTAGGTCACTCTAACTCCTCACATAGGGTAGACTCGTTCTTAATGGGTTCACCCACACTAAAGAAAGGTTCATGTTCATCAAGAAAATGTTTAACCTCATCAATCAATTCCCTAATGGAAATGATAGAAGAAGGTATTAACAACGATTCATCAAACATACCCATAGACCTAAAGATTGTAATTTCAAGCTCATCAATTTCTTCCTTAAGTGTCTTCTTGGTGTGACTATTCTCCTCAACACCACAATGTTTAACTCCAATAGACTTATCATCTAGAAACTCCAAAATTGATGCTCTATTCTCCCCTATGAATGACTTCAAATCAACACTAGCTAAGATCTTATCAAATGCTTCCATAAATTTATCACTAGTGGTCGTCATCTCTTCATCACACTCTTCGCATGGAGTAGGCTCAAATGGATGGGATAAAGGGACTCAAGGGATTCCTCATCATATACGCATGACTGCTAAAGGGAAAAATGCACGATAAACTCCCCAAATGCCGACTTAGAATGCAATTGAGTACTATAAACGTGAGACTTGACCTCCATGTATGTGTGAAATATGGGATGAGAAGAAAAAATATGCTTATGTGACTCAATGGGCGATGATGAAAGCATAAGAGAATAGGGTACCACTTTCTCTAAAACATTCCCAAAGGAGTTATCAAGAACCAAATTACTATCATGCTCATTCTCATCCTCACTACAAGATGTAATCTCTTCATCTGCCTCTCTTTCTAATTTCCTTTCTAACACATCATCATGTTCACCACTATGTCCCTTATCTTTGGGTCTCTCTTTTATCTCTTTAACTCGCTTTAAAGGTATCTCAATGTTCTTACTCATGAGTTACACACTCTCGACCACTCTCTCCAAGCACTCATCTAGAGATTTAGTGTCTTGCTTCAAATACTCTAGTTCCTTTTAGTTAGAGTGGATGAGGAGTAGGAGATAGGCAATCTTTTGATCTTGTGAATAAGACCTAAAAGAAGAGGTTTCAACTGAGTAGAAATGATAGTCGTGTTGAAAATCATTTTGCACATAACCATCAAAAAACTCGAGAAAGGAATGGGTTGAAAAAGAAGGTATTGGAGGTAGACAATTGAAAATAGAAGGTGAATAGAATTAAGAAGCATCTTGACCCCATGGTGAAAATGCATGATATTGCTCCCTAAAGTCATGATAATAAGATGTTGATGCATGTATAGGAACATAATTTCTAGAGGCATTCTTGGGCGTTGTGTGCAATCGGCGATAAGGATTGAAGGTAGGACAAGAATTGGAATCATGATCATGGCTTCCACATTAATTGCAATGATAAGAATATGCATCCTTATAGTCATGATTTCTAAATAAAGCTGCATGAAATTATGCATGACTATAGGGGTCATAATTAGCACAAGCCCTAGATTGGGGATTTTCATGGAGACAAAAGATGGTTGGGTGCTCATAACTTCCACACAAGCAATATACCTTGGGAACACGTTCGGATGGTGGGGAAAAGGATACTAGTGACCATCAAGAAACATTAGGAATAGTCATATTCAATGAATCACAAGTAAAACCTCTTTATAATTCAATTTTTTTTGAATTTTCAAATTTTTCATTTTTTTTGGGTTTTCAAGATTTTTCAAATTGTTTTGGTAGTTTTTGAATAATGGAAAGCAAGTAAAGATAGAGCACAAGCAAGCAACTAATCACAAACACAAAAGCATACAAAGAACCAATACCGTGCCTCCCTGGCAGCAGTGCCAAAAACTTGATCATGTCGAGTTTTACACCTATAACCGTAAGGATCATTCACGGTATAATGGATTCAAGTGCGGGTATCATCTCCAAAGGAAAACTACCTTAGATTGGTCTATATGTCCTCGAGTGCCTAAACCAACTATATATGTGTATATATATCTTTTTGGTCTTTTAGGATTAAAGAGAGCTTAAAACAACAAAAAAATAAACCTAAACTATGGAGGAATTTAGGGTGCCAAGCTAAGCAATGAAACCTCACACAGAAGAAAGGGACTTAGGGTGATTGTGTTATAACTAGACTCGGGCTATTATAATGAATTAAGTCTATCTATGGCTTGGGACTTCTATTGTCATTGTGTTGACTGGGGGTGTCTTAACCAATACTAGTGGTTTAACCCTTAGCTGGGTTTAAAGCTAAGGGCCAATACGTCCCAACTTATGTAACCCATGCTTAGAACTTATCCTCTTAGCTAGCTTTAAAACCAAACACTAGCACCTAAACACTACGTGACATTAAGGCTCGATTAACAAACACTAACGTGGGTGAGGGATATTCTAGTCTAGTTTAACTTATCCACTTGGTTGGGTTTAAAGATAAGGACAAGCACCTAAACTCGACTAAGCAAAGCATGTAACTTATTAGCTAGATTTAAAGCTAAAGCCTACTCTACTAAGTAAAGCCATGAATTAAGCATAATCACATCACCCATATAAGTAGATAAATGCATTTGAAGCAGAAATAACACATCCAAGTTTACTTAGGCATTTTAACAAACACATCGACATGTTTGATTTTCAATACATAGAGATGTTGAATCATGCCATAGATTTATGTAAACATCCATGTATTAAGAGCCAAAGATAAAGACAAATCCTTTCTTCGAAACCTAATCTAATATACAACATCAATCAACCCTAGATCTAACTCAATTACAAAGCATATTTACAAGAAAAAGAAAAGGAATAAGGAACTCCCCTTCAAACTGTTGCTCAAATTTAGAGCAAAATCCATCAATCTTTTATTGCAAGCTTTAAGCCTAGCTTGATTGGGTGTGGGAGGGTGGTTTTGGGTGTTTGATGAAGTGGGTAAAGGGTTAGGGTTCATTAGGGTTTAAAAAATAAAAGTTCCTACTCTAAAATGGCCTAAAATGGGCTTTAAATAGACCTTTAATTCGACTCTCGAAGACCTAACCGATCGAATGGTACTTGGAGGTTACTTAGCCGCTACGTTTGATAGAGCTACTAGAACTACCAGAAAAGACTACCGATCGACTAGTACTGAAACGGGGGGTCGACCTGTAGTAGAATATCTTCTTTGTTTGCTCTGTTCTCACTTTCGTTTTCTCCAGTGCTTCCTTCTTGGCCTCGTGCATCATTTAACACACTTGAATCTTGTTCTGAAACATCAAATCTTTATCAAACTTATTCTAAAATTCCTCATTTAAGCTCAAGTATCAACTTTACCCAAAATGCAGCTAAGTCATTCAATTGGAGCAATTAATGTAGCATTTATTCAGTTATTCACCTCATGCACAACTATTAACAAATATTCATAAACTCTAAACTAAATTTACATTAATAAGCTCCAAAGCACCCTAAGAAGTGTATGTAAACATTCTATATAAACATACACATCAACAACCCCAAACCTTCTTCTAGCTTGTCCCCAACCAAGACCACACCTAAGTTTATCTCAAACTCGGTAAAGAGGGTTGCCTAAAGTATTGACTCGATATTTTGGGGAATTTAAAGAGGTCATTCCTTTGGTAGAGGGGTCTTCAAGCCTTTTGGGATCCTCCCCTTACTCACAAGAGGCCTTGCACCTCGTGAGAAATTCCCAAGTAGCTATACCTCCAGAAGCCTAGGATTTCGATACACGCACACGAGATGCTGCTATTATGTGCCCTTTGACTAAAATGGCATTCTTAATTTGCACAAATTGATGTAAGAGCCTTATTCACAACACATGAAAGAGTGAAAAGTTAAACTTGTGCCACGTCGACATTGTGTCACTTGATCAATTATTCAATAAACTTCACTTTTGCATATTTTTTGGCGCCTTTTGGCGTTTTTGCATTCTGCAATAGTCATTCAATTTTTTTTCATTTTTACCTTTTTCTATTGTTTTTGGATTTTTCATCATTACACAACATTAGCAAAGTGAAAAGAAAAAGAAATGCTAAGGCACATAAAAAAGAACCAATCAAGGAAAGGGCACACATATCAACACCCCTTTTCAACAGTTTTTGAAATCAAGCCATGAGATAGCTATAAGGTGCATTCTCAAATATACTTATTCCCCATAACTTTCAAAGGCATCCCTTCCAAGTCTAAGATCTTCCTCTACTCTATTCACTCCCCACAATGCAAACTTATTCACCAATCAATTGAGTCAATATCAAGAGCCAACAGTTCAACCAACATGAAACTAAACAACTCAAGACATGTAAGAAAAATTTGAACACATTTTGAGTAAAAACAAGGTATGGTACGCAAATCTACCCTATAGGTGACATAAACAATAAAGGAACAACAACACTCCCAAACCTAAATTTTGCTTGTCCTCAATCAAATAGCACTAAGCACATGACAAGCAAGCATATAAAACACATATGTGGAATGTGGTAGGGATAGATAGGGACAAGTGAAGAATGGAGAGATATAACCTTGTTTGCATAGAAGTCCATGATTGCCATTGATGTTTCATCATCTACTAGCCTCCTCTTATTTGAAAAGCACTAATGCACAAAAAAACAAAGACAAGATTAGAGGATAATATGATGGAAGTTGATATGATAAACAAGAATGCACACAAAGGGTATAGGATTGATGCACAAATGATGAATGGAGTAAGAACAAGTAATGGAGCAAAAATCTGACCTGCTAAGAATAAAACAAAGTATAACCTAAACTACTAAAAGACAAAGAAAACAAAAGCAAAAAAAAATACTCCAATCTACTATATGCAAAGTAAGAATAAGTGAAAGAAAACTAATCTACTATATACAAAACCAAAGAAAAGTAAAATACAAGAAGAATAAGAAAAATATAAACAAGCCTAGGGTGTCTCCTAGTAGCGCTGGACTTAAGACCCTCAGCTAGGTGCTAATGTTAGAGTAAAATATGTTTAAAATTACATGACATAAATTGCCAGATAATTATTAAAGCACAGAAGGTAAAGGAAAAAGGGTCATGCACTAAAGGTTGGGACAATGAATGCACGATGCACCCCTTTACAAAATCCCACCCGAAAATATCCTTCTTCTCATAGTCAAGGGTTAAAAACACACCCTTCCCATTGGTCAAAGATAGGTCTAATGCATGCAACATGGGAGAAGTGCTTTTTAACCCTAGTTGTAAGTGTTCTATACAAGAAGGCATGAACGTAAGCTCCAAAGAGGGAGACTTAATGGAATGGGAAAGGGGAGTAGGAATGACATTTGGAGATGGAGGGTCAAAGATAAGGGAGTTTGAAGTACTATACTCTTCTTCTTCATAACATATGACAATATGAAGGCTAGGTCACTCTAACTCTCACATGGGGTAGACTTGATCTTAATGGGTTCACCCACATTAAGGGAAGATTTATGTTCAACAAGAAAATGCATTACCCTATTAATCAATTCCCTAGTAGAAAGGGTAAAAAAAGGTATCAACAACGATTCATCAAACACACCCAATGACCTATAGATTTCAATTTCAAGCTTATCAATTTCTTCCTTAAGTGTCTTCTTAGAGTTGCTATTATCCTCAACACCACAATCCTTTACTGCAAGAGACTTATCATTTAAAAACTCCAAAATTGATGCTTTGTTCTTCCTTATAGATGACTCCAAATCAAGACTAGCTAAGATCTCGTCAAATGCTTCCACAAATTTATCACTAATGGTCATTATCTCTTTCACAAATAACACATGCAAGTTCACTTAAGCATTTTAACAAATACATAGACATGGTTGATGTATACATGCAAGTTCACTTAGGCATTTTAACAAACACATAGACATGTTTGATTTTCAATACATAGACATATTGACTCATGCCACAGATTTATGTAAATATGCATGTATTAAGAGCCAAAGATATATACAAATCTTTTATTCAAAGCCCTACTCTAATATACAACATCAATCAACCCTAGATCTAACTCAATTATAAAGGATATTTACAAGAATATTAAAAGGAATAAGGAACTCCTCTTCAAACCCTTGCTCAAATTCAAAGCAAAATCCTTCAATCTTTTGTTACAAGCTTTAATCCTTGCTTGGTTTGGTGTGGGATAGTGGTTTTTGGTATTTGGTGAAGTTGGTAGAGGGTTAGGGTTTATTAGTGTTTAAGAAATAAAAGTTCCTCATCTAAAAATGGCCTAAAATTGGCTTTAAATAGATTTTAGCACAACTACCAGAAGACCTAACTGGTTGAACGGTACTTAAAGGTTACTCAGCCACTACTTTTACTGGAGCTATTAGAACTATCGAAAGAGTATACCGGAGGAGACTACTGGTTGATCGGTACTAGAATAGGGAACGATTGATAATAGCACATCTTATTTGTTTCAACTTTGTTTTGGCTTCCATTTTCTCCGGTGCTTCCTTCTTGGCCTCGTGCATCATCTAGCATGCTTGAATCTTGATCCAAAACATCAAATCTTCATCAATATTATTCTAAAATTCTTCATTTAAACTCAAGTATCAACTTTACCATGCAGCTAAGTCATCCAATTAGAGCACTTAGTATAGCATTTATGCAATTATACAAACAAACAGGCGTAAACTATATACTAAATGCACACCAATAAGCCCTAAAACACCCTAAGAAGTGTATGCAAACACTCTATACAAACATACACAACTCACACACATCAATCAAGTTTTTGGCGCTGTTGTCGGGGAGGCACGGTATTGGTTCTTTGTGTGTTTTTGTGTTCGTGGTTAGTTTCTTGCGTGTGGTACTCTCTCTACTTCCTTTCCATTATTCAAAAACTACAAAAAAATGAAAAAATTTGAAAAAAACCAAAAAAAAATTGAAAATTTTGAAAATTCAAAAATAAAATTTGAATTGTGAAAAGGTTTTACTTGTGATTCATTGAATATGACCGATCCTAATACTTCTTGGTAGTCACTATTATCTCTTCTCCACTACCCAAATGTGTCCCCAAGGCATGTCGATTGTATGGAAGTTATGAGCATCCAACCATCTTTTGCCCTCATAAAAATCCCCAATCTAGGGCTAGTACTAGCTATGACCCCTATAGTCATGCATCATTTCATGCATCTTCACTTAGAAATCATGACTATATGGATGCATATTTTTATCATTGCAATCTGTGTGGAAGTTGTGATCATGATTCCAATTCTTGTCTTACCTTCCACCCTTATCCCCAGTTACATGTAATGCCCAAGAACACCCCTAGGAATCATGTGCCCATACATACATCAACATCTTATCATCGTGATTCTAGAGAGCAACATCATGTACTTTCACCATAGGGTCAAGATGACTCTTCATTCCATTCACCTTCTAGTTTCAATTGTCCACCTTGAATGCCTTATTTTCTCACCCATTCCTCTCCCAAGTGTTTTTTATAGTGATACGCAAAATGATTTTCATTATGATTACCATTTCCACTCGATCGAACTCGCTTCTTTTAGGTCTCCTTCACAAGATGAAAAGATTGACTATCTCCTATTCCTCATCCAATCTAAGCAAAAGAAATTACAGAGTTTAAAGCAAGACACCAAATCTCTAGGTGATTGCTTGGAGAGAGCGATCAAAAGTGTGCAAGTCTTAAGTGAGAATATTAAGATATCTTTAGAGCAAGTTGAAGAGATAGGAGAAAGACCTTAAGATGAGGGACATAGTAGTGAGCATGATGAAGTGTTGGAGAGGAAATTAGAAACAGAGATAGATAGAGAGATCATATCTTGTGATGAGGATGAGAATGAGTAATATGCTATTTGTGAGCACAAGCCTAAATAGCCCACAAGTGCACTTGTTGTGTGTAGTATGGTGTGCATGAGTACGGGGTCAAATACATCAGAAGGCTTAATGTGTAAAGTGTCCTAAGCTATGTGCATCCTAAAAAGCTATGTGTTGGGTTCCTAAACTATGATAGTTTTGGATTTTTGGGACTGATGAGAGCTCAGAAAAGATGTATCTAAGCAAAGGACAAGAAAATAAAAAGGTTGTGTATGTGCATGATAGGGAATTGAGCGATCTAAGGGGATGTTAACACGTGAAAATAGGGAATAGGGTGATTACGGCTTGCAAATGGGTGATTACTACTTCTTATTAGGGTTGCTTGATGGATTAAACTTGGCTGCTCTCATCTAGACCGTTAATTAACCTCCTAATTACACCCTAAGCCTTAGTGCGAATCTATCCCAAGGTGTTAACCCCTAGAGCCACGGCATATGGTCTTTATGCACTTATAGCCATAGGGCTAGCTAGTTAGGATTCTAGGTGACGTAGATTTTTCTAACCTTAGCATCAAAATCGTTTGCTAGATTTAAAGCCAAGACCTAGTCCATTTAAGGTTGACTAACCTATCTTGAAACCCATTAGCTGGATTTAAAACTAAGGGAGACTTGACCTAGTCTAGCCATTAGTTATGTACTACCAATTATCATCACAATAGTGGGTATTCATGTTTAAGCACAAAGAAAATACATCTAGGGCATGGCGTTCGAGAATATTCCAGAGTATTCTATTAATAAGCACATAGACATACTTGGATTACACTAATTTAAGTAATAGCACCCGACATGTAAGCAATAGAAGTCGTTTATGCTATTAAGTATGCTAACACACATGGACATGTATATAGTCATACTCACTGCATGTAATCACCACACAAACACATAGATAGGCTAGCATAATGATTTATAGATGGTTAATAGTAAAATAGACTTCAATATATATATATATATATACACACACATATGCAACTTCATTGAGACATTTCAACAAACACATAAACATGTATGTAAAATGGCCTTTGAAACCCAAAGCAAAAAGCATATATACATAAATCCATCAAGTTCCCATTAATAAAAAATAGTAAATAATCTATAAATACAAGAATAATCACCTTACATAGCTTTAATCTTAGACTTAGGATAAAAGAGAGACACCCTTCTATCCATAGCCAAGCTTTGCAATCCATGAGCTATGCCCAAATCCTAATGTTTGATCCTCTTGGATCCTTGATTCCAAGTGTTAAATGTGCTTAGAAGTGAGTGTGTAAGGTGGTTTTTGGTGGATTTAGGGTTTAGGGAAATAAGTGTCTGAATTAGTTGATGTTCTCCCTAAAAAATGACTGAAAGTGGCTTAAATAGAGTTGTCAATGCACAAGGCTGGGGGCCTAGTAGGTTGACCGGCTTTGTGCCTAAGTCAACAGGCCTAAATTGGCCCAAATTCTGATTTGGCTGGTTGACCTAGCTGGTCGACCGGCCTTGACAAGAGATCGACCGATCTTGACAGTAAAATATTCATATTGCTCGTTTTGGCTCCAATTCGTGTACCTTTTTTCTGTTGCTTCGTACCACTTTTAGGGATCATCCAAGCTATCTTTTGCACCATAAAACGTGTCCAAAATTTGTCCATGTCCTTTCTTGGTTGCAAACTCTGAATTTGGCTCCTGTTGCACTTGGTTTCACCTCGGTCACTCCTTCCTTCGTCCAACCACTTCCAAATGCACTTTCCTTCATTCCTTTATGTCCAAAACACCCTTGGCTTTGTTCCACACTTCAAGCACCCTCAATCAAGCTCCAATTATCTTCTTGAATCTCACCTAAAATAGGTAACAAATGCGTCCCCCCATGCTTAACACAAACACAACCCCGAGGGCCGGCCTTAAGCAGGATCTAAAGACGTTTAAGTTAATGTAGCATTTAAGTCGTAAGTTCAACTATGAACATGTAAACACTAATATGCAAAAGTAGGACCTAAATACTATACTAATGCACCAAATGAAGTACAAAACACCTCAAAATAAGTATATACATGCAATACACAAGCACACACAAAACCAACACATCACCACTAAACCTAAACTTTGCTTGTCCTCAAGCAAATAGAACAATAATACTCAACAAGTACATAGGTAACACAAAGCAAGTTAGGGTGGTGATGATGGGGTAGATGAAAAGGGATAAGTGGAGAAAGGATAGATACAACCTTGTGGTTATTTGAAGTTATTCGATGTCAATGATCAATAATTTGTCTACTAACCCTATGTCTCAACAAATGACAAACACTCAAAGCACATGGTTAGTAGCATTTCCATTTGAGCTTGCATTGACATCATCTAATGACAATCAAGGTATTAAAATGGGAAATGACACAGAAGATCAACACTTGAAAGGTGAGAAAAACAAAACAAGGGAAAAGAAAATAAAAATCAAGAGAACTAAACCACTAAAAGCATATAAAAGAAAAGGAAAACAAGAAAAACAAATGGAATATAAACATGTCTAGGATGCCTCCTAGCAGTGCTGAATTTAATGCCTCTAGCCAGGTGCTAATGTTAGAGCAATACATGTTTTAATAAATTGTTGGATATTCAAGCAAGCATAGATAATGGAAGGAAAGGGTCGTGTAACATATAATGGGGTGATGAATGTATAATGCACCCTTTTTCTAAGTCCCACCCTAAAACATCAAAAGAGAACGTGTGCACAATTGTGGAAGTGCGCATGCATAAACATGAAAGATCATATCCCACTTACTCTTTAACTAACCACCTCATTGCCTTCGTTTCATAATTAAGGGCTAAAAACACACCATCCCCATGGGTCAAAGATAAGTCAAATGCATGCAATATAGAAAACGTGCTTTCTCACCCTAGATGATAGTGTTCTAAACTAGAAGGCACAAATGTGAGTTCCAGAAAGGAAGACTCAATGGAATGGGAAAAGGGAATGGGAACGACTCTTGGAAAAGAAAGGTCAAGGGTAAGGGACGATGAAGTACTACACTTTTCTTCTCCATAAGATATAATATGTTCAAGCCTAGGTCATTTTAACTCCTCACAAAGGGTGGATTCAATCTTAATAGGCTCTATTTCCATTAATGAATCATCAAACATCCAAAGAGACCCATAGATTATTCTTCCAAGGACACCAATTTCTTTCTTATATGTCTCCTTAGAGTCGCTATTCTCCTCAACACCATGCTTCTTAACTCCAAGAGACTTATCATCTAAAAACTTAGAAATTAATGTCTTGTTTTCCTCAATGGATGACTCTAAAGCTTCATTAGCTAAAGTCTCATCAAATCCATCAATACATTCATCGCTAGTAGGTGTTATCTCACCACTATGCTCTTTATATGGGGCAGACACACATGGAGGGGATAATGGGGACTCAAACGATTTCAGCTCATGCATGCGTGAATGCTGAAGGGAGATGTGTACCCTAGAGTCCCTAAATGATGACTCAAAATGTAAATGAGTGCTATGATCATGAGTTTCAACCTCTAAGTGTGTGTATAGTATGGGATGAGAAGAAAGGATAGGCTCATGCGACTCAATAGAGGACATTGAAAGCTTAGGAGGATAGGGTACTACTTTCACTGAAACATATCCATAAGAGTCATCAAGAATCAAGCTATCATAAAGCTCATCCTTATCCTTACTACATAATGTTAACTCTCTATCAACCCCTCTTTCTGGTTGTCTCTCTAACTTATCATCATTTTGACCCCTATTTCTCTCATCTCTAGGTCTCTCTCCTATCTCTTCAACCTAATCTAATGCCATCCCAATGTTCTCAACAATAGGCTACTCACTCTCAATCTCTTTCCTAAAGCACTCAACTCGGTAGTTGATTTGTTACATTAATCTATCTAGTCTCCCTTTGTTAGATTGAAGGAGGGATAAGAGATAATCAATCTTTTCATCATGTGTAAGAGACCTAAAATAAGAGAGTTCAATCGAGTTGGAATGGGAAATATGGTGATTGGAAACATTATAAGCATAACCATTTTAATACTCAAAGAAAGGTTGGCTAGGAAAAGATGGTATGAAGGATGAACTCTCAATGCATAGAGGTGGACCAAATGAAGAGGCATCTTGACCCTAATATGTAGATGCATGATATTGCTCTTAAAACCATAAAGATAAGATGAGGATGCATACATGGGCACATGATTGCTAGGGCCATAAGGCGTTGCATGCAACAAGAATAAGGATGAAAGGTAGGGCGAGAATTGGAATTATAAGTATGGCTTCCATAATGATTGCAATAACAAGAATATACATCCTTATAGTCATGATTTCTAAATGAAGATATGTGGGATAATACATAACTATAGAGCTCATAGTTTGTACTAGCTCTAGGTTGGGGATTGTCATGAGGGCAAAAGAAAGTTTGATGCATAAGAGTTCCATAAAAGTGGCATGCAATAGGTACAAGTTCGGGTGATAGGGAAGAGGATGCTAAGGACCACCAAGAAGTATCCGGGTCATTCATATTCAATTAAGCACAAGTATTCCCCTTCACAATGCTCAACAAATTTTTTTTAAGATTTTTCTTTTGTTATTCAAAATAAAGAAAACATGAAAAGAGAAGATAAAACAATACATAACAAGCTAAGACACACAAAAACAAAGAAACCAAACAACTGTTGCCTCCTTAGCAACGATGCCAAGAACTTGAAATGTTATTTGTAAGCACAAGCGTAAATAGATCGCAAGTGCATAGGTCTTGTGTGGTACGGTGTGTGTGAGTGCGAGGTCGAATCTACGGGGAGGCCTAATGTGCATGATGTCTTAAGCTATGTGCGTATTAAAAAGCTATATGTTGGGTTCTTAAACTACGATATTTTTGGGTTTCTGGGATTGAGAAGAGCTCGAAAAAGACAAATCTAAGCTAAAGACAAGAAAATAAAAAGGTAGTGCGTGTGTGTGATAGGGGAATCAAGCGATCTGAGGGGATGTTAACCTGAAAAAATAAGGAATGGGGTGATTACTACTTCATGTTAGGGTTGCTTGAAGGATTAAATTTCATTACTCTCGCCTAGACTCCTAATTACACCCTAAGCCTCAATAAAAATTTATCTCTAGGTGTCGATCGCTAGAGCTACGGCATATATTCTTTACGGCTTAGGGTTGTAGGGCTAGCTAGTTAGGATTCTAGATGACTTAGATCGATCTAACTTTAGCGCCAAAATCGTTGGCTGGAATTTAAAGCCATAACCTAGTCCGTCTAAGATAGACTAACCTACCCTGAAACCCACTAGTTGGATTTAAAAATTAAGGGAGACTCGACCTAGGCTAGCCATTAGTTATGCATCACCAATCACATCACAATAGCGAGTATTAACATTTAAGCACAAAGCAAACCCAGCTAAGGCATGGAAGTTCAAGAATATTTTAGAGTACTCTACGACTAAGCATATAGAGATACTTAGATTACACCAATTTAAGCAATAGCACCCAACATGTAAGCAATAGAAGCTGTTTATGCTATTAAGTATGCTAACACACATAGACATGTATATAGTCATACTCACTTCATGTAATCACCACACAAACGCATTGACATGCTAGCATAATGATTTAGAGATGGTTAATAGCATAATAGACTTCAATATATATATGCAACTTCATTAAGACATTTCAACAAACACATAGACATGTATAAAATGGACTTTGAAACCTAATGCATAAAGCATATATACATAAATCCATCAAGTTCCCATTAATAAAAATAGTAATCAGTCTATAGATACAAGAATAATCACTCTATATAGCTCTAATCAAACATAATTAGACTTAGGATAAAAGAGAAAAGCCCTCCTATCCATAGCCAAGCTTTCCAATCCATGAGCTATGCCCAAATCCAAGTGTTAAACATGTGTAGAGATGAGTTTGTGATGGGGTTTCTGGTGGATTTTGGCTTAAGGGAAATAGCTGCATGAATTGGTTGGTGTTGTTCTCCCTAAAAAAGGGCTGATAGAGCTATCAACACGTAAGGCTAAGGGCCTAACTAGTCCATTGGCTTTGTGCCTAAGTCAAGTGGCCTAAATTGGCCCAAATTCTGATCCAACTGGTCGACCAACGACCGGTCTTGACAGTAAAATATTTATATCTTGCTCATTTTGGCTCTAATTCATACACCATTTTTTTCTCTATGGTTTTGTACTTCATTTAGGAATCTCTGAAGCATCTTTTGCGCCCCAAAACATGCCCAAAATTTGTCGATGTCCTTTTTTGGTTGAAAGCTCCGAATTTGGCTCCTGTTGCGCTCGATTTCACGTCAATGGCTCTTTCGTTTGCCCAACCACTTTTAAATGTACTTTTCTTCATTCCTTTATGTCTAAAACACCCTTGAATTTGTTCCACACTCCAAGTGCCCTTAATCAAGTTCCAATTATCTTCCCAAATCTCACATAAAACAAGCAACAAACGCGCATTAGTATAACATTTAAGTCCTAAGTTCAACTATGAACATGTAAACCCTAATATGCATAAGTAAGACTTAAATGCTATACCAATACACCAAAGGAAGTACAAAACATCTCAAAACAAGTATATACATGCAATGCACAAGCACACACAAAACCAACATATTAGTGAACATGGTAATATTTTGGTTTTTGATGACTCCTTTGGCCATGTTTTAATGGAAGTGGTACCCTATCCTCTCATGCTTTCACCACCGCTCATTGAGTCATGTAAACCTAATCTTCCCTCTCTTCCTACACTTTACACACACATTAAGGTTTAGTCTCATGTTCATAGTATTCCATTGCATTTCGAGTTGGCATTTAGGGAGTATAGCATGCATTCTTTCCTTGAGCATTCATGGATACATGATGAAGAATCCTTTAAGTCTCCTTTATCCCCTCCATTTGTGCCTACCCCTTGTGAAAGCGTAATAAAGAGATGACAACCACTAGAGATGAATTTGTGGAAGCATTTGATGAGATCTTAGCTATTATTGATTTGAAGTCATCTATTAGGGAGAATAGAGCATCAATTTCAGAGTTTTTACATGATAAGTCTCTTGGCATTAAGGATTGTTGTTGAAGAGAATAGCCACTCTAGGAACATGCTTAAGAAAGAAATTGATGAGCTTGAAATTGCAATCTATGGGTCTTTAGGTGTGTTCGATGAATCACTATTGATACCCTCTTTTACCCTCTTCACTGGGGAATTGATTGATGAGGTTAAGCATTTTCTTGATAAACATGAACTTTTCCTTAGTGCGAGTGAACCCATTAAGATCGAGTCCACCCCATATGAGGAGTTAAAGCGACCTAGGCTTGATAATGTCATATCTTGAGGAGAAGAAAAGTATAGCACTTTAAATTCCCTTATCTTTGACTCTCTTTCTCCAAATGTCGTTCCTACTCCCCTTTCCCATTCCATTGAGTCTCCATCTTTGGAGTACACATTCATTCCTTCTTACATAAAACACTTTCACCTAGGCATAGGAAACATTCCTCCATGCATGCATTAGACCTATATTTGACCCATGGGGCGGGCGTGTTCTCAGCCCTTGATTATGAAAAAAAGGCCATGGAGTGGCTAATTAAAGAGCAAGCGAGGCATGATATTTCACATTTGAGCATGCCTCATTCCACACTTACGCACATATATTCATTTGATATTTTGGGATAGGATCTTCAAAAGGGGTGCACCATGCATTCATTGCCCCAATACTTAGTACATGATCCTTTTCCTCTACCATCTATGCTTTAATGATTATTCGGCAATTTGTGCAACGCAATTTTAAATATATTTTACTCTAACATTGTTGCCCAGCTGGGGGCATTAAATCTAGTGCTACTAAGAGGTACTTTAGGCCTGTTTATATTTTGCTTGTTCTTCTTGTATTTTACTTGCCTTTGCTTTTGCATATAGTAATTAGTTTTCTTTCATTTATTCTTTCTTTGTATATAGTAGATTAGATTACCTTTGTTTTCCTTACCTTCTTTATAGTTTAGACTTTCTTTTATTTGTTTGTAATCTTAATAGATTAGATTTTTTGCTCCCTTACTTGTTCTTGCTCCTTTTCACCATTGATGCATTAATCCTTTACCCCTTGCATACATCCTTATATATCATCTCAAATGTCAATGTGAGCTTTCATGGTATTATCTTCTCATCTCTTCCTTGTTTTTTGAGCATTAGTGCTTTTTATAAAGACAAGGGGTTAGTAGATGATCAAACATCGTTAGCATTCATGGACTTCTATGCAAACAAGGTTGTATCTCACCATTATTCACTTGTCCCTATATATCCCCTTCCACATTCCCCATATGTATTTCATGTGCTTTCTTGTTATGCTTGGATGCTATTTGCTTATAGACAAGCAAAGTTTAGGTTTGGGAGTATGGTTGTTCCTTTATTGTTTATATCATGTTTGGAATAGATTTGCATAGCATGCTTTGTTTTTGCTCAAAATTTGCTTTTTTTATTTTTTTATATTTTGCATGTTTTGAGTTGTTTATTGATGTCTTCTTTCGAGTGCAAGCTTTAAAAGACCCGCAAGCGTACAGATCGTGCAATATAGTGTGTACGAGTGCAGGTGTCGAACCACAGGGAGGCTTGAATAATGTGAGTGAATTCTATGCTTGGTGTTCTAAAAAGAGCTAAAAAGAAAGATCTAAGCTATATGTATTTTACTTCTGAGAGTTTTGGATTATTGGGAGCTCTATGTAAACGAAATAAAAATAAACTATGAATAAAAAAAACAAATGAAAATGCAAGTTGATTAAGAGGGAACTAACAATTGAAAAGGGATAGGGTGACTTCGACTTATGAATGGGTAATTCTATACTCAAATGCTATGGGATTAAGGGATGATGGCTAACTATCATAAGTGCTCTTAACTAGGTTGCTAGTTAATGTCCTGATTTCTCCCTAGGACTCGGTGCGGGTCCATCCCTAGGCGGCGCCTCCTAGAGCTACAGCGTGGTCCTTATGACCTAGAGCCTCAAGAGTGACTAACTAACTTCCTAGGCGGCTTAGAATGAACCTACCTTAATACCTAAACCGTTGGCTGGGTTTAAAGCCAAGACCTAGTGTTGCTAAGGTCGACTAAATCTATCCTGAAACCTATTGGCTGGATTTAAAGCCAAAGAAGACTCGACCTAGACTAGCCCTAAATTATGCTTCGTCATTCTAAAGTCACTCCAGCAGGATTTCACTTGCTAGCGCGTGCATAAATATGCAATATTAAAGTTATGCTCGTTACTAGGCACGCAAATACGCATATAGACATGAATAAAAGCATTACCCACTTCATAGCATCCACATATAAACACATAGACATGAGTATAACATGGATTAGATGTGTTTAGTAACAAACAAACTTCAATTTGTATACATGTTACTCATCTAGGCATTTTATCAAACACATAGACATGAATGAAAGCACACCCAATTAAACAAGACAAATCAAAACATATATATATATATTTAGCCATCATATCCCATATTATAAGAGTATAAAATCAACCCATTACATAAGTTTAATCACCCTATACAAGCCTACTCAGACATAATGGAAAATAGAATGAAAGAGATATAACAAAACTCCCCTTTCATCCTAAAGAATTTAGAACACAGCTTGTGAACAATCTTGATTCCAAAGCGTTTGAATCCTCCCAACTAAGCTTGGTTCTTGGTGATAAGTGTGTGAAAAGGGTGTGGGAGGCGGCTAGAGATTAGGGTTAAGTGTGTGAGAGGTTAGGTGTGAAGTATGTGTTTTTTTTTTCCCTCTTCCTCCAAATTCTTTCGCATCGAGCTTTATTTATAGGTTCGCGCATAGTCGGTCTACCGGCTAGGTCGACCGGCCTCTGGAATACTCGACCAGCTTTCTAGTGGAGCTCTCTGGAGTGGCCGGTCGACCGGCTCTTTTTCCTTGGTCGTCTGGCTGACTTCCTTCATCAAATTTTGATCTCTTCGGCCTTTGGTCTTCTCTCTTAGCCCCATACATGTCCCATCTTCATCACCTTTCATCGTCCAGTGTTTATCTTAACCCAGAGTTCACCTAAATCATTGAAAACAAGCAATTAGTGTAGCAATTTACCTCTTAAACTCAATATGCACATTTGTTCACGTTTAAGCCTATTCCTATCAAAAGTACTACACTAATGCATCATTATAAGCATTCAACACCTCTAAAATATAAGTAAATGACAATGCAAACACACACCAAATCACAACTCATCATTTATCTCCATGTTGGTTAGAGGATTGGCTTTTGGTTATTGACTTAATTGATTAAAGAACATGAGGTTGTATTGTGGGAAGGGAATAAAGTATGGGGTATAACCCAGACTTTGAAAAGAATCCTTTTGAAAACTCTTGGGAGTTAGCATTTTTAAGAATGCACCTTGTAGTTACCCCACAACTTGGTTGGTAAAATTGTTTCCAAAGGGTTGTTGACATGAATGCCCCTTTCTTGATTGGTTCTTTTAGTGGACCTTAGCCTCTTCTTTTTCTTTTCTTTTTGTTCTATGTTATGTATTGAAAAAAAAATGCAAATAAATGGAAAAAAATACAAAAAATGAAAAAAAGCAAAAAATGAAAAAAAGCCAAAAAGGCAACAAAAAGATGAAAAAGTGAGGTATGTTGAATAAATGTTAAGTGAGTCAATGTCAATTTGACACAAGTGTTTTATTATGTTATTTTGTTGTATTGTGAATGAGGCTTCTAAGTTAATTGTGAGCCACTGTGATATATTCTTCTCTTCTTTGTATCTTTAGGGAAAAGTGCTTGTTGAGAGGCCATGTTAGCTGATACGGCATGAAGTGTCAACGTCCTGAGTCCGTGAGATGGAATCCTAAGTTTGTGGTGGTTTCAGCTACTTGAAAGGTTCCCAAGAGGTGAAAGACCCTTTGTGCTTAAGGAAGGATCTAAAAAGGCTTGGGAAGCCCTTGCACAAATGGAATGACCCCTTATACTCCTTTGAGGTGAAAAGATAGCAAGTCAATACAACTGGCAACTCTTTGAAAAGCATGAGGATTGACTTGGTTCAAGCTTGCTTAGGGACAATAAAGGGGAAGGTTTGGGGGTATTGATGTGTGTTATTTGTGCATGTTTGCATCTAGCTTTTGCATGCACACTTAGAGGTGTTTAAAGTATAATTCAGAGCATTTAGTATAGAGTTTATGCATAATTGTTAATATTTGTACATAATGTATGTAGATGAATAAATACTATACTAAGTGTTATATTTTGTGTTTTAGGTGAGAGTTAGAGCGATGATCAGAGCTTCATTGATGATGCTTGGGATGTGGAGCAATGTTTGAAGGTGTTTTGAAAATAAGAAAATAAAGAAAAAGCACTTTGGATGTTCTCAGATGAAGCACAAAGCAAATGGAGAAGACCGGGCACAAAACGGTGAATATTTGGGCCTAAAATAGAGAAGGCCGGTTGACCTTCTGTGCACAGGATAGGTCTCTCAGCCTAATTAGAATGTCTCCTATTTTGGCTGATTGACCTCCCTTTAAAGCTGGTTGACCAGCAAGTCCCCCGGCTGTACGCAAGAGAGCGCTATTTAAGTGCACTTTTGAGCAAAATTAAGGGAGGAAATTTTTTTCCTTAAACTCTAATAAACCCTAACCCTTTACCCATTTCACCAAACACCCAAAACCACCATTCCACACCAAACCAAGTGAGGATTGAAGCTTGTAACAAGAGATTGAAGGGTTTTGCTATGGATTTGAGCAACGGTTTGAAGGGAAGCTCCTTATTCCTTTTCTTATACTTGTAAATATGCTTTTTAATTGAGTTAGATCTAGGGTTGATTGATGTTGTATATTAGATTAGAGCTTTCAATAAAGGATTTGTGTGTATTTTTAGCTCTTAATACACATTTGTTTACGTTGATTAATGGTATGAATTAATATGTCTATGTGTTGATAATCGAATATGTCTATGTGATCGATAAAATGCCTAAGTGAACTTGCATGTGTTATTTGTGCTTCAAATGCTTCTATCTACTTATATGGATGATGTGATTGTGCTTAATTCATGGCTTTGCTTAGTAAAGTAGGCTTTAGCTTTAAATCTAGCTGATAGGTTGTATGCTTTGCTTAGTCAAATTTAGGTGCTAATTCTTAGCTTTAAATCCAGCCAAGTGGATAAGTTAATCTAGACTAGAGTATCCCTCACCCATGCTAGTGTTGGTTAATTGAGCCTTAATGTCACATAGTGTTTAGGTGCTAGTTCTTGGCTTTAAATTCAGCTAAGAGGATAAGTTCTAAACATGGATTGCATAGGCTAGGAGAGATTGGCCCTTGGCTTTAAATTCAACTAACGGATAACTACTAATATTGGTTATGAGATCCCCAATCAACAAAACGATAATAAAAGTCCCGAGCCATAGATAGACCTAATTCATTATCATAACCCAAGTTTAGTTGCAACGCAATTGCCCTAGGTCCCCTTCTTCTTTGTCAAGTTTCCTTCCTTAGCTTGACACCTTTAAGGTCCTCCGTAGCTTAGGTTTTATTTTCCTTTTCCCGAGCTCCCTTCACATCCTGAAGAAAGCATGCACACGTATGTAACTAGGTTTAGGCACCCGAGCACATAGAGACCAAACTAAGGTAGCCTTTCTACAGAGACAATACCAACACTCGAATTCACTATACCACGAATGATCCATACGATTGCGGGTGTAAAACTCAAGACATGATCATTAATCTTTTAGTAAATTGGGTTTCATGGATTTAATATAAAACTAATTTGTGAGTATTTTGGGTCTTGACTTGAATTTTAATTGATGTAGAATTTTCTTACATATTTTGGGCTCAATGATTTTTTTAAAATTTATGTAGGAAAATTATTTAATTGAAGAAAAGAATTTTTAAAAGTGAACATGAGAAGTTGACGCAAGAAGAAGTAGTCAAAGTCTTAGAGGAGAAGAAAAGAGCAAAAAGGAAATTTTGGCTAGGAAGAAGGAAACTAATAAAAAAGATAAGTCTAGAAGAAAGTCAAAATAATTCCAAAAAAAAAAAAAGGAAAGACATGGACAACAAGTCAAGGTCTAATGTCAAGGTCTAATGGCCTTGACTTTAGCCTATAAATAGGCCACCAGCATAAGAATCGTGAGAGAGCTTACTAGTTGCTCCCAGCGAACAACATCAACAATTCTTAAATTAGGATTTTTGTATTTTATTCTCTTTTCTTTTCAAGATTCATGAATTAAGATTCTGAGAGCATTCAAGACTTGGAAACTTTGTAAACTAATTCCTAGAAAAGAAAATTTTCTTCGACCAGTGATACTTATCTTTGGCGCCTATGCTTATGACATATTAATCTAAAGCAAATTCGAAGATTAGTCGAGGATAGGCAACTTAGCTCATTAGATCTCAATGATCTACCTCTGTGTGAATCTTGCCTCAAAGGGAAGATAACCAAATGGTCATTTTCTTCTAAAGGTGAAAGGGCCAAAGAAGTATTGGAATTGGTTCACACTGATGTGTGCGGTCCTATGAGCAAACAAGCATGAGGAGGTTATGAGTATTTCATTACTTTTACTAATAATTACTTTAGGTTTGGATATGTATATCTGATACGAAGCAAATCTGAATCCTTTGAGAAATTCAAAGAGTTCAAGGCTTAGGCAGAGTGAAAATTAGATAAACGTATCAAAGCCCTTCGATCTGATCAAGGGGTCAAATACATCTTGGGTGAGTTTAGGGAGTACCTTACACAAGAAGGGATTATGTCTCAACTAACTGCACAGGGACTCCCCAGCAAAATGGTGCAGCAGAGAGAAGAAATTGTACCCTACTAGAAATGGTTAGATGAATGATAAGTCATACATCATTACTTTTATCTTTTTGAGGGTGTACTCTCGAGACAACATCATACATCTTGAACTTGGTACCATCTATTTCAGTACCTAAGACACCACAAGAAATGTGGATTGGGTCAAAGCCTTAAATCATCTCCACATTTAGGGTTGTCCAGCTTATGTACTTAATAGTGATGCTTCAAAGTTAGAACCAAGATCCGAGTTGTGCATTTTATTGGGTATCCTAGGGGAACCAGAGGTGGGATCTTCTATAATCCTAAGGAGCAAAAGATGTTTATGAGCACCCATGCTAGATACTTAGAGAATGATGAAATGATCCAAAAAACACTAGATTCTAAAGCTGTTCTAGAAGAGATTTTATGAGAATCTCCTGTAACACCTGTGATAACTGTGAATGAAAAAGAACAACATTTTGCACCTAATATATCGGATCCTCGTCATAGTGAGAGGATATCCAAGCCTCCAGACAGATACTATGGAGAGTCCTTTCACACCTCTTCAAAGGATCAGGTGGTGGATCCCACAAGTTATGATGAAGCAGTTTCCGACATAAATGTTGACCAATGGCATAAGACAATGGATTTAGTGTTAGAATCTATAAATTCTAACAAAGTCTGGGGTCTTGTAGTTGCACCTGAAAGGGTAAAACCTATAGGGTGCAAATGGGTCTACAAGAGAAAAAAAGGAGTTGATGGAAAAGTTGAAACCTTTAACGCAAAGTCAGTGGCGAAATGTTATACTCATAAAGAAGGGATCGATTATGAGGAAACTTTCTCACTAGTAGCCAAGCTTAAATCCATTAGGATACTTTTTGCCATTGTATGTCACTATGACTACGAGATATGGCAAATGGACGTTAAGACAACTTTTCTTAATGGAGAGCTTGACGAGACCATTTACAAGACACAACAAGATGGATATGTTGCGAAGGGCCATGAGCATATGGTTTGTAAGCTAAAGAAGTCTATTTAAGGATTAAAACAGATATCTAAAGCATGGAACATCATATTTGATCGGGCAATTAAATCTTATGGTTTTGATCAAAATATTGATGAACCTTACGTGTATAAGAGGCATAATGGAAATGCTGTAGCTTTTTTGATTCTGTATATGGATGATATCCATCTAATTGGAAATGATGTGGGGATGTTATCATCCATCAAGGTTTGACTTTCTACTCAATTTTGAATGAAGGATTTAGGAGAAGCTAGTTATGTTCTAGGCATCAAGTTTATGTGAGATCATAAGAATAGAAAGCTAGCCCTATCTCCAACTTCATTTATTAAGAAGATAATGGTCAAGTTTAACATGAAAAACCCTAAGAAGGCCTCATTACCTTCTAGACATGGAGTTTATCTATCTCAATAATAATGTCCTAAAAAACCTGAGGAGATAGAGAGTATAAAGCGAGTTCCTTATGTTTCAGCGGTGGGAAGCCTCATGTATGCCATGTTATGTACTAGAGCATATATCTGCTTTGCTATTGGCATGGTTAATAGATATAGTCAAACCTTGGACTGGCATATTGGGTCGCGATTAAGCATATATTCAAGTTCCTGCAAGGGACTAAGGATTATGTGATAGAATGCCGTGCAGATGATCTAACGCCATTAGCCTATACAGACTCAGATTTCCAGTTTGACATAGATTCCAAGAAGTCTACTTCTAGATATGTTTTTCCTCTATCAAGAGAGGCTATTTTATGGAGAAATGTAAAGCAAAATTGTATTACAGACTCTACCATGGAGGCTGAGTATGTAGCAGCATCTGAGGACTGTGAAAGAGGTAGTATGGGTAAAAAGTTCCTTTTAGACCTAAAGGTTGTGTCGGTAGCTCACAGACTAATAACATCGTATTGCGACAACAATTGTGCTGTTTCACAGTGCAAAGAGCCCAAGAATGACAAAAAAGGTTAAACACATTGAACGAAAATATTATTTGATCTGTGAGTTTATATAGAGAGATTTAGTAGTTAAAAAGATAGCTTCAGCAAAAAGCCTAGTGGACCCATTTACAAAGACTCTTCCAGAGAGAATATTTACCACACATTTGGAGTCTATGGGTATTAGGTTGTGCATAAGTGATCTTTATTGCAAGTGGGAGATTGTTAGGATTAGTATGCCCTAAAGCTTACTTGTACATGACATTTTGGATGTTAAACAATGTATAATCATTTCGTTAGATGGCATTATGAGTTTCTTACGTATTATCTCTGGTATGTGCATGTGTCATGAATTGCACAAGGCCATTGTGAGTATGTTTTTTAGAGATGTACTATCAAAGAAAGCAAACAAAATACTCACTGCTACTAAATGATCATTGCTCTTAATCTTGAGCATATGTGGATGAACTAATGAAGTTAGGATTTGATACTTTGATTCACTATAGGTGAGATCTTACTTCATTAAGATCAATAGCCTTGTGCATTGAGTGCTAAGTTCTAATCAATTGGAACATCATATGCAATATGGAATCTATGTGCTTCGTTTGGGATTGTCCAAATTTATCATCCAAATCTAGATCTAGTGATACTACCCTTATGGGTGTATTGGTCATATGGCTTGAGGGTCACTCCTTAGATCAAGAGATTCCATGACCAAGGATAGTTAGCAATAGGACAAGAAACCCAACAAAAAAAGATGCAGCTAAGGAGGTGATAGTACACAAGCCAAAAGACCAGCCTTAGTTGTGGGTATACATAGAGGGGCATTATAGTCAATTTTTTAATAGGTCAAAGATAAAGTTCACATTCTTTTGTGATAAACTTTTGGGAAATAGCAATTATTCTTAGAGTGCAACTTTGATTTTGTGGTAGAATAGATCGAAGTTAAAAAACTAATTATTATGTCGTCTAGATCGGGCAAGGACATTTTTTATTATTTTTGAAAGCCAAGGTTAATTATGTCTTCTTCGTCTCTTTCTTAGTTGAAATGACTTTGAGAGAGTAATCTTGAAATAGCAAATTTCATATTGTGGTAATAACCTTATTGGGCCAAAGCTTGGAATTAGATTTGGGCTTTTTTTAGAGTCTAAGGTAACATAATTGGGCTTTGATGGTTTCTTATTGGGCTTGGGCCTCTACATGGATTATGGAGTATGTGTTGGGCTTGGATTGTGGGCTTGGCCCTATCTTCCAAGACATTTGCTAGAAAGTTACTACAGGAAGAATTCAAATTATACAAGTCACTTCCATGACATGTGGCAAACATTTACTACTAGGAAAAAGTCTCCCACATGGAAAGTTTACATGGTTTACGTGCCAAACATTTCCTACAAATAGGCAAGACCTTAAACAATTTCTAGCATCCAAAAATATTGTAGTTGATCTCTTCCATTTTGACAACAGAATGCTACAACACATAGTACACACTTATTAGGTGGGTTTTGCTCTATATTTTCAAGAGCATATTACTTTGCTTCTTCCCACACAAGAGGTTATTCTCTCAAGATAAGTTTCTTTAATCATAGGGAAGAAATCTAGGAAATTGCTTATTGTGAAACCCTTATAGTAAAGTTTTTTGGTGGCCTTGTTCGTGAACGGGAACAAAGCTCATGACGGTTATAGCTTCATCAAAGGCCCCACATTTCAAGAGGTTAGCTTTATATATTTTTACAAATACTAGTTATGTTCTATATGTTGTTAAGAATGTTCTTGTGTATGATATGTGGTTATTTTATTTTTCTAGCAAGTTTTCTTCATAGATTTTTTGAAAATATAGACTAAGATAGACCACATGTAATATTATAGATCCTACACTCAAATGATACAAAGGTGATGGCCATGCAGAATGACGGCTTAATGATTTAAAGGCTACGGCCTAATTGAGCTAAGACTCTCCAAATGTTGAGCTAAGGCTCATACAATAAAGATGAAGTTATGGCTCACGGTAGAGCTAAGTCTCCATAAAAGATAAGCCCCAACTCGCGCTTAAAAGTCAAGCCCCGACTTGTGGCTAAAACACAAGCCTCGATCATAACTAAAACACGAGCCTCGGCTCACGTCTAAAATGGCGACCCAAGGTTTGTAACTAATAATCGAGCCAAGGCTCACATTGAAAAGAAGAAACTAAGGCTCACATCTATAAAATGAATCAAGGCTCGTACTAAAAAATGAGTCAAGATTCACAAAGAGTTAAAGCTCTCATTTAAAATTGAGTTAAGTCTCAGAAATATAAGAGAGAAAAAGAAGAAAGAAAAAGTTATTGCTTGGCATGCTCAAACAGGCTTTGAGCTTGAGGTCAATCATTTGTTATTAGAGGGCTATGGTTACAACCCCTAACCTAATTGAAGCAAGGGGCTAGCTCGCAAGCCTAGAGCCCGAACTTTTGAGCAAGGGTAACCTTCCTATGAGCTAAAGTCACATTTAAGCAAGACATCTGAACAGGCATTTGTGAGCTTAGCTGTAAGCTATCTCCCAAGCTATTACGATGCTCGATCTCAACCTCTACTTATTCTGTGGCATAATCTCTTTATTGTTCACCTTCTTACGGAAATGAGATTCCAAAGAAGCTTCGAATGATTATCCAACTTGTGCGTCTCTAGGTTAGGGGCTTGGTTCTGAAAGCCTTGGGCTCTTCCAAGTTGCTAAATTAATGATTTAACCTTTTAATTGCTCCAATCTTTAGATGTTTTCAACACAGTAGATAAAATCTAAGGTTATCTTAGCTTTTGAAAGTTCACAAACATAATCACATGCTAAAGGCTCAAGCTCTGGTCGGCTCAGAACCATAGCTCGATAGTTAGTTCTACTTGACCCATTGCGTGGTCTGACTAGAATTAAAGGGGCTGCTAATAAGGGTATGTCCAACTGGACTTATATTTTATCAAATATTGGATATGTCCTATCTAAAGAAGACTTCTATATAGACTCAACTAAATCCTTATTTTACGGGTCTTAAGGATTATTATCCTAATATATGGATAAATATCAAACTCTATCATTTGAGTTATATCAAATGACTTAGGAGTCCCATAAATATCCAAACACCATCCCCAACATTCTATAAATACTGTTAGGATTATAGACTTGAGGTAACTCAATATTACTAAGTTAATTTATATACATATTATGAGCAAATATTGTGCTTCTGTATGACCTATGCCTATATTCTATTGACTTGAGCGTCGAATGGTTTTTGGCAATCACTACACCAGTGTCCCAAGATAACCCAGCCTTAACTTTCCTTGTTTTATAAGTCGTGTTATAAGGTGAATTCGAGCATAATCTCTACTGGCAATTTTTGGCATTATTAGATATTAATGAAGGAAAATATGATTCAATACGTAATTAAATACAAAGGTTAGGAGACTTATTGATTTCTTCTAAATGTGGAAGCAAGATCTAATTCTGAACAAATTGCGGCTAGAATTACTGATCGGTAGAGCTAATCAAGATATATTGGATGAATCTCCTTGTCTCCACAGTCTAAATCCCCTTTTCGCTATTACAGAATTCTTACAGGCTTTTTCTTAGAGGTCTCGTATATGATATATGGGGAACACGATAGAAGAACTTCGACGTCGTATTGTTAATAAAGCACTAAATATACTTGTTAGCATCTTCTCAATGTGCCTTAATCTTAATATAATTAGGATTACATAATAGATGTGAAAGTAAACTAAAGTACCCTTTAGATAAGTGACATCCCTTATGGGCAGACCCTACTAAATCCAACACCTAAATTCTTGACAACATGGAAATGTTATCAAATATTAATTTGCAAAAATCCGAAAGGGCATGCCTAAGATGCAAATTTTACTGTGCATCATATAAATTGTGCTCCTAAGTAGCAATGTGCCCTTTAAATCAAGTGAAAGACACACGCTTAAAAAAAAATCTGAAGCTCTCATCTCCTTCTCTCCTTCTCACTCTCTTCCTCTTTCTTCTTTCTATGTCTCTCCAGCAAAATCAAACCGTCCAATTTTAAATCAGACATCACCATCACGATCATCATCTTTGTGTGACTATAATGGTCGTCTTAAATCTTCATGTCAATTTCATTTTATCGTCAATATAAGTTGTTGCTACTACTATTTTTCTCTCTTTTATTTAGTTATTTTCTTAGATCTATAACAACAGATCCGTGTGTACGTCGTGGTGGTAGTGTGTATCAGGGTGGTTGTTTGTAGAATGTTGTTGATGTATATGAGTGAAAGAATGGAGAAGCTGTCTAACAAATAATTTAAAATAATCCAGATTAAGTGTTTGATGTTTTGGCTAACTCAAATTTATTTATTCCTTGTATTAAAGTTTTGAACACATAATATAAGAATTTTGAACATATAGAACAATAGTTTTGATATAAGACTATTGATCAAATAGTACACTTATTCATTTTGAACTAATAGTGTATTTGTTCTGAACATATAGAACAATAGTTTTGAACTAAGATTGTTAATTGATCATATAGCACACTTATTCATTTTGAACCAATAACATATTAGTTTTGAACATATAGAACAATAGTTTTGAAGTAGGACTGTTGATCAAATAGTACACTTATTTATTTTAAACCGATAGTGTATTGGTTTGAACATATAGAACAATAGTTTTGAACTACAGCTGTTAATTGATTAGATAGTATATGTATTCATTTTGAACCAATAGTTTGTTAGTTTTGAACATATGAATAATAGTTCTGAAGTAGGACTATTGATTAGATAGCACACTTATTCATTTTGAACTAATAGTGTATTAGTTTTGAACATATAGAATAATAATTTTAAACTAGAACTGTTAATTGATCATATAGCATGCTTATTCATTTTGAACCAATGGTGTACTAGTTTTGAACATATAGAACAATAGTTTTGAACTAGTACTGTTGATCAGATAACACACTTATTCATTTTGAACCAATAGTTTATTGGTTTTGAACATATAGAACAATAGTTTTGAACAAGGTCTGTTAATTGATCAGATAGCACACTTAATCATTTTGAAATAGTGTATTGGTTTTGAACATATAGAATAATAGTTTTGAGCTAGAATGGTTAATTGATCAAATAGTACACTTATTCATTGAACCAATAGTGTTCTACTTTTGAACATATAAAACAATAGTTTTGAACACATAACAAATCTACTCACGTATCTTTATCCATTGACATGCATAAGATTTATGAGATTATAATTTTTATTTTGTAAACTTGCTTTTAAATTTTTGAACATGTAATATAAGAGTTTTGAATATATAATATAAGAATTTTGAAGATAGAGTATAATCTACGAGCATATATAATATAAGAGTTTTGAATATGTTTGCAATTTATTAATATAAGAGTTTTAAACCTATAATATAAAAATTTTGAATCTATAGTATAAAAATTTTGAATATATAATATAAAAATTTTGAACACATGTACTATTCACGCACAATATGGTGTACAGTGTTTATACAGAGCACTGTGCACAATGTAAGTGCCCAATATGGCTTACATACCCATGAATGCGCCGGGTTTAGGGTCAGATATTGCATGTGGAATCGGAAGGAGAGGCAGTAAGCCTTCTGCCGTTCTTAGTCTTTGAGAGGATCACGCGCTTCAAGTACTAACCATAATGCTTTTATTATTCTTTAATGTTAAAGCAGAAAAATTAGTATCCTTCTATCTCGATTTTGACTTTTCCATCTTTATACTTTGATTTCTCTTCTTCTGAACCGTCGTAAGACTAAAATTGATTTGAGCAACTCAACTGATTGCATAAGGTTTTACCAGTAAGAAATCGGTTGTCATATTTAATAATGACATATCTCACATTTGCATGGCATCTCAACATTCATAAGGTGGTTGAAACATAAATAAAAAGAAGATAGAAAATACTTGCATATAACGTAGAGACTAGAGATCATACCAATCTTTGCCATCGAATGCCCATATAACAGTGTACTATGACGTCTCAGTTACAACAAACCACCGACGCCACAATGACCTTAATAATCTCCGTTTTGATGTTAAGACTTTAGTTTTCAAGTAATCTTCATTTTGATGTAACTCTTGTGACTCTAGTTTTTAAGACAATCGCACACGAAATCAGTTTCTTCTTACATATGCCTGAGTATTGCAGATTCTCTCACCGTTACTGGCAATTACCCTCTTGATCATCCTTAACTTGCCCAGCGCAGCTCAGCATTTAGTTTTTTCCTTTTTCATTACTAAGAACGGATAGAGAGCTAGTTACTGTCGTCGAGAGCTCTTGCTCTTATTAAAACAGAAGTGTTCAAGGACAAGAATGTCTCATTTTATTTCCTAACCATGAGTTCATGACCAGTTAATTTCAATTAGGGTGAAATAGATCGCAACTCAATTTGCTAATATATATTCACTTTTAGGCTCCTTGATTTTTTTTCACCCTAATTTTGAGAATTTATGGCAAAATTACCCTACTTTTGAAAAGCTTTTCAAAAATGTCCTTCACGGTAGGTGAATTACTGTCTAACACATTGACAACAAGATCTCAAAGAACGGTAAGTGACCTACCATCACCGTAGGCCAGTTACCAAAAGTTTTCATTTGAACAGTAGGTCACCTACCAATAGTTGTTGTTACTCCATATCGTTGAACAGTAAGAAACCTACCGAAACGGTAGGTCACCAACCAAAAGCTAATGTACTTTACGGTATGTCACCTACCATTTTGGTAGGTGGCCCAACAATACGGTGTTTCGCTTACCAATCCAAATGTCTTAAACCTGCGTATAATCTCCCCACTCCTTCATTCTCAAAAGGCACAAAATCCATCCAATTCTCTTCTACCAACAAGGGGTTTCGCTTGTTGATCCAAAATTGCTTAAACCCCTATATAATCCGCCCACTCTTCTTCATTCTCGAAACACCCAAAATCCCTCCAATTTTCTTCACATACATATTTCTATACAATTCTCAAATATTTTTAATTAGTTAAAAAATATGAATACAATTTTTATTCTTTTATATTACGGTGAGCAAAAAATTAATGGTCGTTCCGGTATCGATTATAAAACTACAAAGCCTATTCGTAAGGTTAAAATAACATATGAAACATCGTACAATGAATTTGTTCATAGCGTCTATGAGAAGCTTAATTTGGATTATGACATTGACAGGATTGAGTTATCTCATCATTTACCATCGAGGGTCATGCAGTCACAGTATCCATATTTTAGCGAGGTGGCAATCAGTAACGATGAAGATCTGATGGACATGTTTCAAATGGCTTTTGATCATAAATAACATGAATAATGCCCATGTTATTATTGAAGTAAATCCCAGATGCCGTATACATCCCACAACCAAGCAGTGATTTATAGTGTGATGGCGTTGTTCCTGACTTGAATGCCAAACCTTCAAATTACAACGATGCGGAGTTCAACATTACAATGACTATGGTAGAATTTGCCACACTAAATGTGTGATCACATGGAATGTTTGACATAGTAGGGCTATCTCATAGTGTGAGGCTGGACTTGAATACGGACACATTTCAGTTTGAACCCGATAAAGAAAATGAGGATATGGCCTTGAACGAGAATGATGCTTGATATGATGATGATGATGTCTTGTATAGGAATATGATGCTTCTTGCTAATTAAGCACTAAGCCTTAATTAAAAGCCTACAAGTGCACAGGTCGTGTAGTCTAATGTGCAAAAGCAAGGTCGATCCCTAAGGGAGGCGGGAAATGGGGAATGAAAGCTAAATGTGTGTCCTAGAAAACTAGAAAGAAGATAAGCTAAACTAAGAATTCATTTTGGTCATTTTAGATGTGAAGGGAGCTCAAAGTAAATTAAACTATTCTAAACAAATTAAATAAAATAAAGGTAAGAGAAAACAAGCAAGTAAAAAGGGAATTAACACAAGAAATAGGAAAATGGGTGAAATCCGCTTAACTATGGGTGATTTGGGTACTAACTTTGCTATAGGACTACCTTTGATGGTTTTCCCTAAGAAGGGTGCTCTAAGCTAGGAATCTAACCAACCTCTCCTACAATCCCTAGACTCGGTGTGGGTTTATCCCTAGGTGCTAGCTACCTAGAAGTATAGCGTGGTCCTTATGAACTAGGGCACGGATTAGCTAATTACATTCCTAGGTGATGACAATTGGTCTTACCCTAGGTTCTAACTCATTGGCTGGGTTTAAAGCCAAGAACTAGGCTTCCTAAGGTCATTTAAGCTAGCTCGACACCTATTGGCTGGGTTTAAAGCCAAAGGAGACTAAACTAGGCCTAATTACTAGTGAAGCACCACCAATCATAGCATCACGCAAGCAGGATTTAACAATGAAGCACATCATACATGTTCTCGAGCATGGTACAAATGAATATAAAGCATATTCTAGTCCTAAATACTTAGACATATTTAGGTCATACCAATTTACGCATTAAAATCCAACATGTATGTCATAGAAGCTAAAATTGATATTAAGGTATGTAAAAACACACATAGACATGTATAGCTACAAGACCCACTTCATGGGATCACTACATAAACACCTAGACATGCTCATATAATGATTTAAAAGTGTTAAATAGCAATCAAGCCTCTAAATATATATGTTCTTTCACCTAGGCAAATCAACAAACACATAGACGTGTATGTAAGTAGCCATTGAAGCATTAAGAGCAAACATATATATTAAACCATCAAAATCTCATAGCAAAGTAATACTCAATCAACCCATAATACAAGCCTCAATCACCCATAAAAGATCTATTCTAATATAGAGAAAACTAAGTACAAAAGGAGAAAGATGAACCTCCCTTTCATGCTTAGCTTTGCTCTTCAAATCCTTGTCTTGATCTTGCAATTACAAATGTTAAAACCCTAATTACAAGCTTGGATCTAGGTGTATTTATGTGTGATTTAGTGTGTGAGAGGTGGTTTTAAGTGGATTTTGGGTTTAGGGAAAATGAGTGTTTGATTTGGGTGTTCTCTCCCTTCAAAAAGGGATGAAAAGTGGCTTAAATAGAGCTTTCAGCGCGTCCAGCCGGGGGCCCAACCAGTCGTCCGGCTTTGGGGCTAAGTCGTCCGGCTAAAATTGGCCCAGATTCTGATCCAGCCGGTCGACATCACCCGGTCGACCGGCCTTGAAAAGAGGTCGACCGGTCTTGTCAGTAAAATGTCCATATCTTCTTCATTTTGGCTCCGATTCGCGCACCATTTTTTTTCATGGCTTCATATCATTGTGGGGGATCTCCCAAGCCATATTTTGCACCCTAAAACATGTCCAAAATTTTTATATGTCCTTTTTAGGTTTCAATCTCTGAATTTGGCTTACGTTGCGCTTGGTTTAGCCTCGGTCGCTCCTTTTTTCACTCGGCCACTTCCAAATACACTTTTCTTTATTCCTTTACGTCTAAAACACCCTTGGTTTAGTTTCACACACCAAGTACCCTCAATTAATCTCTAATTATCTCTCCAAATCACACCTAAAACAAGTAATAAACGCGCATTAGTGTAGCATTTAAGTCTTAACTTCAACTATGAACATGTAAACTCTAATATGCATAAGTATGACCTAAATGTTAAACTAATACATCAAATGAAGCTCAAAACACCTCAAAACAAGTATATAATTGCAAAATATAAACACACAAAACAAACACATCAGAATACAAACCCTGGAAACGTAAATGCTGAACGTAAGGGGCCATCTGGTGGTGCAGGATCTAGTGGCGGTACGGTACTGATATCTACGGTATTTGAAACTGCAGAGTTCCATACCGTTAGTAAAGAATATTATATGGATAGGATGGAGAGACACAAAATGCACTTATTTTGGGATGAGAATAAGAAGGAATTGGCCAAAGGAATGGTTTTTCCATCCAAGAAGGACGTAATTCGGGCCATTCAAATGTATTCGATAAAGGTACAACGTGAATACAAAGTCAAGAAGTCTTAGCCACATTTATGGCTTGTTTGTTGCATAAATGCTTTTAACCCTAGAAATCCATATAGGTGGAAATTGCGGGCAATTTGAAAATTCGCTCACCGCCAGTTTGAAATAACAAAGTAATGGGGTGTGCATAATTGCTTCAATGATAAAAGAAGGTCCGACCATAAAAATGTGGCTACTATGCTGGTCAGATCGACGATTATGCATTTCGTAAAATACAAGCCTGATTTTAAGGTGGATTTTGTATGAGCACACATTAAAGACACCTTTCATGTGGACATTTCATGTGGGAAGACATGGCGTGGTCAAAATAAGGCCATCAAAATATTATACGGTGATTGGGACGAGTACAAGTTACTTCCACGGTTGTTTAGAGTTATAAAGGCAAAAAATCTAGGGACATTTGTAACATACCAGTTCTTCCAAGGGTCGATGGAAGGAAACAAAATTTTCAATTATGTGTTTTGGGCATTTGCACTATCCATTGCAGCATGGAAACATTGTCGTCCAGTGCTCTCTTTTAACGGTACCCACCTGCACGGTCAATATAAGGGGCATCTTCTAATAGCATTGACAGCTGATGCAAATAGGCAGATCTTACCGCTAGCTTTTGTAGTTGTCGATGCAAAGACAATTGATAGCTGGCCATGGTTCCTTCAACAAGTACGAATACATTTTCTTCAAGGTATGGATGAGATTTGTATAGTATCTGATAGGCAAGCAAGAATTTTTGTTCCTGTGGATCATATCTCATCTAATAGGCAATTACAAGTGAAGCATCAAATCTGCTTGAGGAACCTTAAAAGTTATGTCATGAAGCAGTTCCACAACCAGTATACAAAGGACTTATGTTGGAGAGCTAGCAACGAAAATCAAGTATGTAAACATGTAGAAATATAGTAGAAAATTTTGCAAGTTCACCTAATACCAAGAGGAGCTGGTAGACGGGGATATGATTATCTCACCGACATATAGCGAGAGATGTGGACGCTGTGTGCTGATGGAGGTTATCCATGGGGTATGATGACGGCAAATAGTATGGAGTGTTTCAACGGTGATCTTGTTGGAGCGACGTATTTGCCCATCATAGCGCTAGTACCGCACACTTTTATGAAGTGTGCCGAATACTTCTACAATCAGTCTATACATGCGAGGCACTTAGCAAGACAAGAATTTGTCATCTCGATTAGAGTGAGAGAATTGTTTGACAAGTGGGAGGCAAAGTCACACCTTCATAACGTGTTTCAATTTCACTATGAAACAGGTACAACATAAGTAGGCCGACTAACCAAATCGTACGCTGACAGATGTCCAAAACAAGTGGACAATTTATCATTTGCAATGTTCGCATGCGCAGACATTAGCCCGCTATTTGAATGTAATATCATCAAACCTATTCCTAATTGAATATAAGGTTGAAGCATACAAGGCTACATATTCCACCCCGTTTTAGCCATTAGGACATGTTGTTTATTGGCCTGAGGCACCTGCATGGCAGTTGCAACCTAATCCAGGATGGTTGCGACAGAGAAAGAGAGGACCCACAGGAGGTAGATGCATCCCTAATGAGATGGATCGGACTAAATTGCTCGATGAAGGTGTTTAAATTATGGTCAACAAGGTCACAACATTGCCAAGTGCCCTAAAAATCAAACTAAGGTCGCACCACAATAGTTGTGATAAAGTTTGGATCTAATGTGACCTTGTCATAATGTTTGATATAGAAGTAGTGTATTGTATTGAATATGTGTATTTTTAGAGTATTAAATTACTTTAATGTTCAATGTATTTTAGGCTGTAATGTTTCATGTATTCAATTGCTTGTCAGTGCATTAGTAGTTACGAATTTTCTTATGTGAATCATGTTAAACTTATTTGATAAAGGTAAAGAAGTAAGATGCATAGAAGTAAGGATAAAATACATAAAAGAATAAATAAACAAGTGTCATGTCCCACTTGCCGAGGGATGTCCCTTTGTGTGGTGCAGCTGGACTCATTTTAGCTGCACGTTCTGCAAGGTAGCTGGGCACTTCCCTGCTCACTGTTGTGGTAGTGTCTTCAAGGTAGCCTGCTGCTTCCCACCCTGCTCCTCCAAGGATGGGTCAAGATTGTCTTCAACATGCATGGGGGAGGCAGATGGCTCCATCTCACCATGTCCCGCTAACTATGATGATTGGGTCACTGTCGATGTTGAACTAGGCATGTTTATCTGCGTCGGCTCATACACAAATGGGCATGACATGGGTGGTCACAAAGGAACTGATGGGCTCGATGTAAATAGAGGAATGCCCTGACCAACACAGGTAAATTGCATGTAGGATGATCCGGCAGTCAGCTGGGTCGACTGTGTCAACTGGGACGGCTGCAACCACGATGTGGACTGTGAATAATATGGCGGGTACCCCCACTGGAACGATGGGGGGGCTACTGCAGGGGTGTAGACCCACTGGTGTGATGGGAAGGGCTGCTATAGGGGTGTATGAGCCTGCTATGCATAATATATTGAGGCTTGCTGTAGGGGCGTCTAGGTCTGCCAGTATGTAAGGGGCGACTGAGACCACTATATTAAAGGCGCTGGCTATGTGAATGTATTCGACAGGTCAAAATTTAAGGACGTGGCCAATATGAGATCATGGCGCGTTTGCTCCAACGCTTGCTTGTATTTGGGTCACCACATAATCAATCTCTGGCCAGAAATGCTCTTGTGCCAACGTACCCTGGGTGTACTGCTAGGACGTGCGACGCAGATGATGATATGCATGTCCTATCATTGCAGCCTGCATAGCATATATAGTAAAAAGTTAGAATTCATATTAGAAACCCTGACAGATATAAGAAGTATCTAGAACCAATTTGTTAAACTTACCATGAAATACTCGTCCTGTGCTGTACCTAGATTGCCCCTACAACAAGGAATCTAAGATGCATTGCCAATTCGAATAATGGAACGGCGTCGGTACCAATGCATGTACTGTTGTAGTTGCACCAGATCTAGCCTATCCTCAATGATGCTATTCACAGTAGTTGCCTGGGCATTACCCTACCATGTAGCCAACCGATCCAAGTTCGGTTGCTTTAGCAACTCCTTCCCTTTCAAATGTTTCTAGGATACGAACAGCTGAGGTTCGTCTGGGATCGACTGATGTATTCCAAACTGTCACATCATACAGTTAGGTTGATGCCATTCAACTATTCCACTAAATATTAGGGGCACCTTGGTCCTCAACCATTCTGACCCTTATGTATAGTAATCAGGCAGCTCTGCGAGAAGGTCTTTAAGTAGTTGCCAAATAAACTGTAGTGTAAAATTAAAAACATATTTCATTAACATTGAAATAAATGAAATATATGGCCTAAAATACCTAATCAAAACAAACCTGGGTGGGTTACAGCTTGCCAATCACGTCCTGATAAAGTAGTAGACCCCCGTTGGCCGTGGCCTTAAACTCTTTTTTCACGAGATACATTGCACAGCGTGGCTTACTTGATAAGTTCCAACCGAGCTCTATAGCATGCATCCTACTGTAGATGTCCTGGGGCCTACGCTCAATGAGTGTGGCCCGGAAACAATCAAACCTATCCCATATCCACCATTGCAAATAAATAGTAACATTAATGCAATAATGAATTCATATATGTGTAACATACAAAAAAAAAAAAAAACAAGTGACTAATGTTAACATCTACAGCAGGGTAACTTCACCACATAAGTATGTCCTATCTGAATAAACACAAATATTGAAATATATATACAAATATGCAAGCACTGCAGCGTGCCAATTCATTTTCTTCACAGCCTCAAGATCCTACACCACAAACAACTAGTTCAAATTCCCCTAACTACCACTAGCATAGGCAAAAAGGTGGGAAACTATGTAGCGAAGATCTATAAACAGGCATGCTACGTTATGGCATCACACCAGGATTCTGCTAATAAGTCATCTCATATAACCTCTTCACATCAACAACCTAATTTTCCCGGTTCTTGTCTCCATATGTGTCTCTGCCACCGATATGCCACAAAGATCCTGGAAATGCCCAGCCCACTCACCATACTCCCGCCTCATGGTACCGAAGTACAGAATGTGAGCTCCAGACATAGGTAAACCCCATAAGGCAGCCACATCCAGTACGGTGATAGTGGCCTCTTTGACAGGTAAGTGGAATGTGTGCGTCTCCATCCACCACCTTTCTACCATAGCAGTCAATTAGTTATGCTCGAGTTCATGCTAACCTACCTTTTAACACCTGTAGAACCTTGTACGTGCCAAATTTTCTTGAACTTATGGGTGCTTAGGCTCTGGAACAAGTATCCATCTTCTCGTTGTGTGCACAACTCTTTCGACGCGGTGTCACTCATCAAAATCTGAGTCCTGTGCTGGGCATAATGGACCAGAAGAGATGCATCCTGAGGTCTAAGGCGGATATCCATAATGTATCCTACCATCAAACAATTAACATCCATAAACAATATTAAATTCCTAATCAAATAAATTATACAAAATCAGTAACAAATTGCAATAAATTAATATAATTTTTTAAAAAATAATATTAATTTTCTAAATTGCAAAAAAATATATTAAAAATAAATTTCTAAACACAAAAACTATATTAAAATCCTAATAAATTATATTACAATCCTCATAAAAAAACTATATTAAATTCCAAATAAATTATATTAAATTCCTAATCAAATATCTTATATTAATTTTCTATTAAATTATATTAATTTCCTAATCAAATAAACTACATTAAATTCCTTATACATTATATAAAGTTCCTAATAAATTGCAAATAACTATATTAATTTCCCAATCCAATAAACTATATTAAATTCCTAATAAATTATATTAAATTTCTAATGAAATATTTTATATTAATTTTCTAATAAATTATATTAATTTTCTAATCAAACAAACTACATTAAAATCCTAATATATCATATAAATTTCCTAAATGTTGAAATTACAATAAATTATATTAATCTAAACATAAAAGAAACTATATTAAATTCCAAATAAATTATATTATATTCCTAGTCAAATATATTATATTAATTTTCTAATTGGTTAAGCTACATTAAAATCCTTATAAATTATATAATATTCCTAATAAATTACAAACAATTATATTAATTTCTAACCAAATCAAATCAAATATATTAAATTCCTAAAAAATTATATTAGTTTCCTAATGAAATATTTTATATTAATTTTATAAAAAAGTTCCTAATAAATTTAGAAAACTATATTAATTTCTTAGTCAAATAAACTATATTAAATTCCTAATTGACTAAGTTACATTAAATTCCTAATAAATTCTATTAATTTTATTTTAAATTATATTAATTTTTTAATAAAAAAACTACATTAAAATCCTATATTACTATAATTTCTAATTTTCAATATATTTCCACTTTTCAATAATAATAAATTATTAAATTTGCATGAACTCTTACTTTCAAATCAAATATTCAGTTCTAAAAATTTTCTAAATCCTAATAACTTTTTCAATTTATAATAGAGTCATACATCAAAATAAATTCCTAAATTCCTTTTAATAAAAATTTTCAATAAATTCCTATAAATTTCTAACTAAAAAAAATCATACATTACAAAATTATGTTAAATATCATAAATTCTATCTTCACAAGATAAATAAATTACTTAACTTACTACAAAATAATGCAATTCAAAATATATACATATATACAAATATAAACATACAATATTCATATGCAATTATGCAGGTCAAATATAGATATTTATATGCATGTAAAAATAAACACACACATTTACACACATATAGTTATATACGTATGAATGTAGCATATGCATATACTGCATGCATACGTATATACCTTATACATTAGACATATACATATATATATATACACACACTTATATATCTATATATATTAACAATGCATATGTAAATGAAAAAACCAATATATAACAAATAAAAATGCAAGAATTTAGAAAACTTACAAGTGGAAACAATTTCCTAGGCTTGGGGTATAAATTTTTTGCACAAAAAAAGGCTTGGGATGGGACTATTTTTAGGTTGAAGCAAAAAGGGTCGCGGGGGAAGGGGAAGAGAGAAGAAGGAAGAGGAAATGGGGAAGGGGAAGGGGTGGGGGCTCGATATATAAGCCGCTTTTTCGGTAGGTCACTTACCGTTTCAGTAGGCCACTTACCGATATCCATTAATGACGCAACAGCTTCACTTTTCAAATTTTTTCAAATTCCAGGAGTTAAAAAATGGACATACCAAAAAGGGCATTTTTGAAATGCTTTTCAAAAGTAGGGTAATTTTGCCATAAATTCTCAAAATCAAGGTAAAAAAAAAAATTCCCCCCGAGGTAGCGTCTTGAATCCATCTTCCCTAATTTTGCCTTGCGTCTTATTCGGGCAGTTTTTAACGCCTCGTATGATTTATGTTGTGCTTGAGTGATTATGCTGATTGGACCCACTCTCTCTTTCATGGATTAGGTTGTGTCAGATCATACCCTATTACGAACCTTTAAAGTTCCTCTCAAGTGCTAGGTTAGGTGGAACTTGCTTTAATTTGACTGAAATCTATTTCCTTTCCTGCATCACCCCGAAGTTTCATTAGCTACATTTGCTTCACGCATCTTAGTTCTTGAGAGAGTTAATGTGATGATGAGGCACATTCCCAAGCATAGTCGACCAACAAAATGGCATAGTCGTTGCATCTTTTCACGCACTAATGTCAACTATTGCAGCCACTACTCCACAGCATTCTAGGTTTCTCATGGCTAATATAAATATATAGTGACCTTTTTTCCACCCTTCACTGTTACCTCTAGCTCAACTCTACCTCTTTACTTACTTTGTTCACAACTGTCATTTCCAGCCAACCAGCTTCCTTCCTTAAGCCCTCCAAGCCTCTAGTGGCGGAGCTAGGATTTGAAATAAGGGGCATCAAAAAAGTATTCACATCAAGTCATGATTCAGTTCAAGTTTTTAAACCAAATCATAAAATAATCAATTTTAAAATAAATAATAAAGTATAAAATTATATACTAATATAAATTTATTACAAGTTTTTAGAATCACTGGAGTGAAGAATATTAATCTCATCCTAAAATAATATGTTGTGTACTTTTGTGATAACAATTAGTGAACAACTGTAACTTGTTAGAAGCAAATAGTGAGAGGAAGGAGCACTTAATTTTTTTTTAAAAGAGAAAAAAATTAACTTTAACAATGAGCCTGAGATGATAAATATTTAGTGAGCTTAGAAACTAAAAAAAGAAGTTGTCCATAAAAAATAAAAAAATGAAAAAAAAAGTATTTTGTGGTGGCTTGAAATTTATAAACATTTGCTTCTAAAAACTATAGCATGCTAAAAAGACTAGTTAAAAAAAAAAAAAGAAGCAATAATACAATGGACGTGCTAAGAGAAAACAACCAACAAACAAAAAGAAGCAGCATCATAATATAATCAAACTTTTGACTTTGATTAGCATGTTGACATAGCCAAGAAAAATTAATTAGAAAGATATTTAATAAGCTTAAAAGTAGGTTCTTAATTAGAACTAAAAAAGTGGGAAAAAATAGCTTATGATGGTTTAAAGTTTGTAAGCATAGCTTGAAGTTTATAAGCATTTACTAAAAAACTTGTTTCCACCTAAAATTTGCATCACATCAGCCTAATGGCGATGAACAAACTCAAATCAAGGAGAATTTGAGGCCAATACCACAACCAGAATAAATGCCATGGCCAATCCTCAGCCAAAAATAATCAACTGACACATGATATTCATATGCTTAGTCAAAGAGACCAAGTCAAATAAAATGTGCAGTGCCAAAACAGAAGGAGCAAAGATGAAGCATGAAACTCGGTCATACCTTCAACAATTATGGAAGATGCCAAAATCATAACTATTTGAAGATTGTGGGGAAGTAATAAGTATAAAAGCTTGTTGAGGCCATAGAGAAAAGTGTCTAAACACTACCAAGCCTTAATCAATATCTATCCATTTTACCTCCATAGCTTAGTCTTAGCTTAGCTATCATTAGTGTAATGCTAGCTTATAACTATCCAAAACTACTGCAATTCACTTCACGGCCTTTCCTTATCGATGTAATTAAGTTTGTGGCTTTGATGTAATTAGGTTTTTGGCTTTCTAGATTCAGCTGCAATTAACTTTGTGGCTTTGGCCTTTATCCTTTTTTTGAGCTATAATTAGGTTTATGGCAGGATTGATTCCACTGCAATTAGCTTTGTGGTGTAATCTGGTAAACCTTTAATGCATTTTCCTCCATTTTATTGAGGGTCCGTTTCATTCTTGTACGCTACTTGAATTGTTATAAAATTAATGACTTGGTTTTATTGTAATTCAATTGAGCATATATCACAAATCCAGCTCCTCCACTTGACTGGTTGGAGGCTCTGTCCAAACAAACCTCCTACTCGAGCTCTTCTGACATAGATCCATGTGTACATTCTACCACAAAATCTACCAATACTAAGGCCTTAATGCTAGCTGATCGCTATCTCGTGACACAAGCCTAGGGTCACAATAGCGGGATTTGATCTATTAACGCATTCATACATGTTCTATGCCAAGGTGTTCACGAATAAAGGGACTTATTCAACTACCAAACAGCATCATGCTCGGATTACACCATTAAAAGCATTTTTGAGCCAACATGTATGCAATATTGATGTCATATTTACTTTTAGGCATACAAACATACATATGGACATGAATATAAGCATTACCCACTTCATAAGATCCATACATAAACACATAGACATGATTATAGAATGGACTAGAGGTGTTTAGTAGCAAAAGGACTTCAATTTATACATATGCAACTCTCATAGGCATATTATCAAACACCTCGACATGTATTGAACAATAGCCATTGAAATAAGAAAACATAGCATATGTATATACATTAAGCCATTGAATCCCATAATATAGAAGCATAAAATCAACCCATTACATAAGTGTCATCACCCTAAACAAATCTACTCAAACATAATATAATAGAGGATGAAAGAGAAAATAGAAAACTCCCCTTCCATCCTAGCAATTCTTGCACAAAATCCTTGAGTAACCTTTGATCCAAGTGTTTGAATCCTCCAAATGAGCTTAAAACTAGGTGAAAAGTGTGTGAGTGTGTGTGTGTTAGAGGTTGGTGAAAGAGGAATTAGGGTTTGGGAGATGGGTGTGAAAGAATATGACTTAATTGTCTTTTAAAATGGCTAAAAGCGAGCTTATATAGCTAATTTCTACGACTACCAGAACACTTAATCGGAGCACTGGTACCAATGGGGCCTCTATTCCGGTAGTAGAAGTTTGCTTTCTGTTTCGGCAGAATAGTGAGCCGGTGCATCGATACTTTGAAGCTAGTGCTCCGGTAATGCCTCTTTGCTCTCTTTTGGCTTTGTTTTACCTCCATTTTGCTTCCAATTGTCTTTTCCTTTGTCTGGAAGCCTTCAAACTTGATTTTCTTCCACTTTTCCTCTTCAATATGCTTCCAATCCTTTCTCAATCCATTTCCATCTTCGTTGATCTTCGAACAATCATCAATCTCACCTGTAACATCTAAAACAAGCCATTAATGTAGCATTTACCTTTTAAACTCAACTATGTACAGTTGTATACACTTAAGCCTATACCTAGAACAAGTACTACATTAATGCAACTATTAAGCTCAATACATCTCTAAAACATAGACAAATAACAATTCAAACACACACAAAAACACAACACATCATGTCAGGTGGGAAGTAAAGGTGGGCTCATGTGACTTAACGGAGGACGTTGAAAGCTTAGAAAGATAGGGCAATAGTTCCTTTAAAACATATCCATGGGAGTCATCAAGAGCCAAATTGTCATCAAGCTCATTCTAATCCTCACTACATGATGTTATCTCTCCATCAACCTCTCTTCTAGTTTTCTCTCCAACACGTTAGCTTTTTCACCTCTAATTCCCCTATCTTTAGGTCTCACTCCTATCTCTTCAACCCAATTCATAGGCATCTCAATATTCTCAACCATAGGTTGCTTACTCTCAATCTCTCTCATTAAGTATTTATCTTGATAGTCAACTTATTGAACATGCTATCTAGTCTTTCTCGATTAAAATGGAAGAGGGATAGAAGATAGGCAATCTTTTCATCATAACCTTCGAACAACTTAAAAGAAGGGGGCTCAACCAAGTGAGAATGGTAAACATCTTGATTGAGGTCACTATAGGCACAACCATTATAGTACTCGGAGGAAAGGTGGGTGAGAAACATGATGTAAAGGCTGAACTCTCAGTGTAAGGAGATAGACCAAATCAAGAGTCATATTGACCCAATATGAAAATGCATGATATTGGTCCCTAGAATCATGATAACTAGATGTAGATGCATGCATCGGTACATGATTACTAGAGGCATGATTGGGTGTTACTTGCAATTAAGGATAAGGGTGGAAGGTGGGACAAGAGCTAGTATCATGAGCATGGCTTCCACAATGATTACAAGAATAAGAATATGCATCCCTGTAGTCATGATGTCTAAATGAAGGTGCATGAAATGATGCTTAACTATAAGGGTCATAGCTAGCATTAGCCCAAGTTGGGGAATTTGCATGGGGACAATAGACGGTTTTATGCACACAACTTCCATACATGCGACAAGCATTAAGATCAAGTTTGGGTAGTGGGCAAGAGGATTCTAAGAACCACCAAGAAGTAATAGGGTCATTCATATTCAACCAAGCACAAGTAATCCTCTTCTCAATGCACCATAAGTTTCTTTAGATTTATCTTTTATTATTCAAAAAAAAGAAAAAATGAAAAGATAAAACAAAATGTAACTAGCTAAGACACATAAAACAAAGAAACCAAATAACCGTGTCTCCCCAACAATGGTGCCAAGAACTTGATCGCTATCTCGCCACACAAGACTAAATAGCCTACAAGCACATGGCTTGTGTGTTGTATGGTGTGTGCGAATGTGGGATCAAATCCACGGGGAGGCCAAACCTGGATGGTATCTTAAGATATGTGCATACTAAAAGGTTACGTGTTAGGTGCCTAAACTACGACATTTTTTGGGTTTTTCAGGATGAAATGAAGTATGAGGGAAGTAAATCTAACCTAAGTGCAAGAAAATAAAAAGGTGTATATGTGTCTATGACAGGGAAATCAAGCAATCCAAAGGGAGTCAAACGTCAGAAGTATGGAATTAAGGTGATAACGACTTGTTTATGGGTGATTACAATGTTCTTGCCAGGGTTGCTTGATGGATTGTTTAGGTTTCTCTTGGCTAGTCTAGTAACTAGTTCCCTAATTTATCCCTAGAACTCGGTATGAGTCTGTCTTTGCATGACGTATCCCTAGAGTCACGGCATACTCATTATGACTTAGGGCCATAGTGTTGACCAACTAGCTTCCTAGGTGACTTAGAACAATCTGACCTTAGCGTCTAAACCATTGGCTGAGTTTAAAGCCAAGACCTAGTCCGTCTAAGGTCAACTAACCTACCCTGAAACCTATTGGCTGGGTTCAAAACCAAAGGAGACTTGACCTAGGCTAGCCACTAATTAATCTCTATCGATCATCCAACTAGCCACTAATTAATCTCCATCAATCATCCATCACATAGTTGGGAATTAACGTTTAAAGCGTGAAGACATACACATCTAGGGGTTGACATTCGAGAATATATGGATATATCCTACTATTAAACACATAGACATGTTTGGATTACACCAATATAAGTAATGGCACTGGACATGTATGAAATAGAAGCTATTCTTGCTATTAAACATGTAAACACACGCATAGACATGCATTGATGCATTACCCACTACATGAAATCCCCACACAAACACATAGACATACTTATACAATGATTTAGAAATGGTTTATAGTAAAATAGACTTCAATATATATATATGCAACTTTATTGAGGCATTTTATTAAACACTTAGACATGAATGTAAAATAGCCACGGAAACCTTAAGAACAAAGCATATATACATATACCCATCAAGTACCCATAACAACAGTGTACTAATCAATCCATAATACAAGAGTAAATCATCCTACATACCTCTAGTTACATATAGATTAAATGAGGATAAAAGAGAGATAGGAAAGCTACCCTTTTATCCATAGCCATGCCTTTACAATCCAAGAGCTAATGCTCAAATCCTTGTTTTTGATCCTCCTAGATACTTGATTCCAAGGTGTTTTTGTGTGTGGGAGGTAGGATGAGGGTTAGGACAAGGGTTTATGAGATGGGTGAGAGAGTATGTTAAAAGATTGTGTGTAAGCTCTCCTCTAAAATACCTAAAAATGAGCTTTTAAATTTGTCATGCTGGCACTGCCAGAAGGCCTAACTGGTCGACTGGCAAAGGAGGGGGAATGATTGGCACGGGTTGCATTATGCTCTAATCATCACTGATTTTGCTCCAGTCATCCCCGATTACTCTGAACCTTTTCTGCATGCCTCTGAGCTCATTTTCTTTGCTCCTTTCATCCTTGAAACCCTTTTTCAAGCTTGATCACCCCATCATCATCTTCATTCGTGCTCTAAGTGTTGTATCATTTCTCACCTTAAACACATGGAATAAGCACTTAGTGTAATACTTTCTCTATAAGCTCGTCTATGTACACTTATATCTTTGTATGCTCAAATATGGTATAAATACTATACTAAGGCTACCTAATAAGCAAAAAGCATGTCTAACTAGATATAGAAATAGAATGCAAAACCATACACAAAACCAACAAATCTCCAGTTCAGGACTGGCAAGTTATTTCAAATTGCTCGAGTTCTGGTGACCACTTCAACATCCTCCCCAAAGTCTTTGATTTTTGTAAGAGCTGCCAGAGGGGTGTATTGGTCATAAATCATATGGGGTATGCCTTGAAGTATGGCGAGAGTTTTTTATCATTTGGTGTTGTAGCATCCATCCTTCTAATATTTGGCTAACATAATAGATTAGCGACTTCTCTTGTCTTTCTTGTTTTATTAGGCAGCTGCAACGGTGATGCCTGGGCTAGTTGTTTGCACCCAAAAATTGCATTTGTCAACTTGATGGCTGAAGGGAAGAAAAAGGCTGATGACGCCCAAGAAGAGAGAAGAGAGACAATAAGGCCAAAAGCATGAAGCTAAAGTGCTAAACAACTAATATGCAGCTAAGGAGCAAAATGTGGCACATAAAGAGCACGTGACCTAAAATAACAACTGAGTCAAAGTAAATGCACATGTAGCAACAACTTTTGAGTGGGATTTAGGGAAGAAATTAGTGGCCAATCAAAGTCAAAGTCCACAACCTGATATAGCTCCATGGCCTAACTAATTTGTTGAGAAATTTTAGGAGCTTTAAGAATAAAAGCTAGTTGATGCTCAAAAGAAAGGAGTTCTACAACCATTAAACTTTTATTATATTTCATAGCTTAGTCGAAGTAGCCCAACTTAATCATAGCTTAGGCTAAGTAGTTTAGCTTAGTCATAGCTTAGTCCAAATAGCCTAACGGTAGTTGTTGTAATCCACTTTATAACAATGTTGTACTGTAGATAGTTTAAACATGCTCATTATAATTAGTTTTATGGTGTTATTAATTCAAACACAGCCACTATAATTAACTTTATGGTGCCACTAGATTTATATCCAAAAAGAGAGTTATTTATCGTGGGCCCTTTGTAAACACTCGATCATGGTAATATGATCTATGATCAAGCACATTGCTTATTCATTCCATCTTATTTGCTCTAGATTTTTGTCCCTTCTCAATCGACTTGCTCTAATTAGTGCTTGAATGATAGGACGAGGAATTGAGTTTAGGGCCAAAAAAGAATCCTTTAATGTAAGTTTATGCAAAGAAACTAAGTGAACTCAGAGGCATTGCAAGAGGATATGGTCTCCTCGACAGAAAGTTAGAACCTAGCCAATGTTGTGGCTGAGGAATTATGGTGAGAAGAAAGATTTTTCGAGGAAACACTAGCTAAGTACATATGGTGTATCTTCTCTTCCTCTAATCAAGTAATTATTGAGCAATACAGCTAAGTATTCTTTCAATCCTTCAAAGGCTTTATAGCATTCCTCAATGGATATGAAGTCCTTTAAAGTCCTTAAAATTTTAAACGATATTACATATATGTCTTTAGATTAGGACATGAATTGACTTAGAGTTGACACTTCGCCCATCAACTTTTGGACATCGTTGGTTGACTTTGGTGATTTGAGGTCTAAAATCATCTTGATCTTATCTAGCTTGACTTCTCTTCCTCGATCAGTGCCCATAGAGCCTAGGATTATCCTGGCTTATACTCCAAAGGCACATTGTTTGGATTTTGTTTTATCCTAAACTTTCTTATTCTCTAAAAGGCCTCCTAAAGGTCAGTCAATTGATTGAAGGCCTTTTTACTCTCCACGAGCACGTCATGTTAGGATTAGTATGCCCTAAAGCTCACTTATATTGACATTTTGGATGTCAAACAATGTATAATCATTTTATTAAATGGCATTATGAGTTTTTTACATATTATCTCTGGTATGTTTTATTGATGTATGTATAAAGGTCCCTTGACTTGAACTAATGACTTGAGTGCGCAGTGAGGCTGGACATACAGTAGGTCCAAGTCTAGATTTAGTCACCTCATAAATTGAGACTGTAACCGAATGGTAGTGTTGGGCACTCTACCGGGATAAGGTTATATTGAGCAAGTCTCCTCGTTGAGGGTGATCTACCTAGTCATTGAAGGACTTTCTAGATTTATCTCAATAGTACGTGTGTCACGTATTTGACAGGACCATTGTGAGTATGTTTTCTAGAGACGTAATATCAAAGAAAGAAAACGAGATACTCACTATTACTAAATGATTAGTTCTCTTAAACTCGAGCATATGTGGATGAACTAATGAAGTTAGGGTTTGGCACTTTGATTCACTTTGGGTGAGATCTTACTTTATTCGGATTAATAACCCTGTGCATTGAGTGCTAAGTTCTAACTAATTGGAACATGCATATGCAATATGTAATCTATGTGCTCCCTTTGGGATTGTCCATATTTATCATCCAAATCTAGATCTAGTGATACTACCGTTATGAGTGTATTGGTCATATGGCTTGAGGGTCGCTCCCGAGATCAAGAGATTCCATAACCAAGGATGGTTGGTAATAGCACTTGAGACCCAAAAGAAAAGATGCAGCTAAGGAGGTGATAGTACACAGACTAAAGGACCGACCTTAGTTATGGGTATACATAGAGGGGCATTATGATCAGTTATTCAGTAGGTTAAAGACAAAGTTCACATTCTTTTGTGATAAGCTTTTGGGTAATACCAATTATTCTTGGAGTGCAACTTTGATCTTATGGTGGAATAGATCGGAGTTAAAAATAATTATTATGTCGCCTAGATTAGGCAAGGACATTTTTTATTATTTTTGGAAGCCAAGGTTAATTGTGTCTTCTTGGTCCCTTCCCTAGTTGAAATGACTTTGAGAGAGTAATCTTAAAAGAGCAAATCCCACATTGTGGTAATAGCCTTATTGGGCCAAAGCTTGGAATTGGGTTTAGGCTTTCTTTAGAGTCCAAGATAACCTAATTAGGCTTGGATGGTTTCTTATTGGGCTTGGGCCTTCACATGAATTATGGACTATGTGTTGGATTTGGATTGCGAATTCAAATTATACAAGTAATTTCCATGAAGAATTCAAATCATACAAGTAACTTCCATGACATGTGGCAAACATTTACTATTAGGAAAAAGTTTCCCACATGAGAAGTTTACAAGGTTTAGGTGCCAAAATTTTTTAATAAATAGGCAAGACCTTAAACCATTTCTATCATCCAAAAATTTTGTAGTTGATCTCTTCCATTTTGGTAAGAGGATACTATAACAAATAGTACACATTTATTGTGTGGTTTTCTGCTCTAGATTTTCAAGGGCATATTACTTTACTTCTTCCTACACAAAAGGCTATTCTCTTAAGATAAGTCTCTTTAACCATAAGGAAGAAGACTAGGGAGTTGCATATTGCGACACCCTTATAGTAAAATTTTTTTGTGGCCTTTGTTCGTGAGCGGGAACAAAGCTTGTGATGGTTTTAGCTTCATCAAAGGCCCCACACTTCAAGAAGTTAGCTTTACATATTTTGCAAATACTAGTTATGTTCTATATATTCTTAAGCATGTTCTTGTGTGTGTTATGTGGTTATTTTATTTTCCTAGCATGTTTACTAGGTAGAATTTTTTGAAAATATAAATTAGGATAGGCCACATATAATATTATCGATCCAACACGTCATCCACATAACTTTGATGTTTCTTCTTATTTGATCTTTGAACACACAATTAGCCATCCTTTATTATGTGGCCCTACATTCTTGAGACTGAATGGCATCACTTAATAATAGTATAGCCCCTGGTCTGTTACAAAGACTATATTTTCTTGATCCATTGGAGCCATCCTGATCTTTCTTGAATGCATCCATAAACCTTGACGATTTTCACCCAAACCGTCGAGTTGACAAATTGGTCTACACCCAAAACAGAAAATTGCCAAGCAGGCAAGATTTATGGAGATTAATGAAGTTGATTGACAACCTTCATTTGCGTGTGGGTTCTTTTTGACAAGCAACATGTTAGACACCTATGCCAGTTACTTTACCTCCTTGATTTGCCCAATCTTTAGTAGCTTCTTGACCTCTTTGTGGAACACTTTATTTTTCTCTAGATCAAACATTTAGTTGGCAGCACTACTGGCTTTACATAAAATCATTGTTCGTTGCCCTCGGCTCAATCTCCTTCATACTCTCTAATTTCTTGGCATAAACGTCCTTGTTCTCTTACTGGAATTCTTTCATTTCCTTCTTGTATCTTGACTCCATTTCTATCCTCAACCAAGTCTTTTTGTCCCAGCACATGGCCTGACTTCCTCCATCTCTTCGATTAAGGAACACTTCCTCAAGTCTTCCCATTCCTTCATCTCTTCTACTTATATCTTATCCCAGTAATTAGGCTTAAGTGAGGTTGAATAACATTCTCTTGTTACCTTTTAATCCCCTCAAAGTGTGTATATGTCATTCTTTGCCAAGAACTTCATTACTTGGTAGTTGGTAGATACTACTACCCTAAGTTTATTAAGAGTCACATACCCAATGATCCCATTCTAGGTGGATTACACTTACTATAACAAAATAAGTTGTTGGGTCAACTACCCTATTACCTACACTAACACTGATTGGTAAGAGAAGGACTCCTTCTAGGTTGACTTCTATGACTAAAAGTATGACAAGACAATTTTACAGTAGGGCAAGATGAGCTTGTCTTACTACAGCTGTTTAAATACGCCCAAGTGTAGGACATATGCTAAGCTTCCTATATTCTCTAGTATTCTAGGCATAGTGCAATTCACTCTAATGTGTTTGTTTTGTGTGTTTATGTATTGCAAGTATATACTTGTTTTGAGGTGTTTTGAGCTTCATTTGGTGTATTAGTATAGCATTTAGGTCATACTTATGCATATTAGAGTTTACATGTTCATAGTTGAAGTTAAGACTTAAATGCTATACTAATGCGCATTTATTGCTTGTTTTAGGCATGATTTGGAGAGATAATTAGAGCTTGATTGAGGGTTCTTGGTGTGTGGAACAATTCCAAGGGTGCTTTGGACATAAAGGAAGGAAGAAAAGTGCATTTGGAAGTGGCCGGGCGAAAGAAGGAGCGACCGAGGCAAAATCGAGCGTAACGTGAGTGAAATTCAAATCTTGCAAACTAAAAAGGACATGGACAAACTTTGGATATGTTTTATGGTGCAAAAGATGGCTTGGAAGATCCCCCACAATGATATGAAGCCCTAAAAAAAATGGTGCACGAATCGGAGCCAAAATGAGCAAGATATGGACATTTTACTGTCAAGACCGGTCGACCTCTAGTCAAGGCCGATTGACCGGCTGAGATTGACAGGCCGGATCAGAATCTGGGCCAATTTTATCCGAAAAACCTAGCCCCAAAGCTAGAAGACCGGTTGGGCCCCCAGCTGGATGCGCTGAAAGCTCTATTTAAGCCACTTTTTAGCCCTTTTTTAAGGAGAACAACATCCAAATCAAACACCCATTTCTCTAAACCCAAAATCCACCAAAAATCACCTCACACACTCACTTTTAAACACATTTAACATTTGGAAATCACCTCACACACTCACTTTTAAACACATTTAACATTTGGAATCAAGGATCCAAAAGGATCAAACACTAGGATTTTAGGCATAGCTCATGGACTGTAAAGCTTGGTTATGGATAGAAGGGTATTCCCTCTTTTATCCTAAGCTAATTATGTGTGATTAGAGCTATTGAGGGTGATTATATCTTGTATTTATGGATTGACTACTACTTTTTATTAATGGAAACTTGATGGATTTATGTATATATGCTTTATGCTTGGGGCTTCAAAGGCTATTTTACATACATGTCTATGTGTTTGTTGAAATGCCTCAATGATGTAGCATATGTATATTGAAGTCTATTGTGTTATTAACCATTTCTAAATCATTATGCTAGCATGTCTATGTGTTTGTTTAGTGATTACATAAAATGGGTATGACTGTATACATGTCTATGTGTGTGGTAGCATACTTAACAGCATAAATAGCTTCTATTACATACATGTCGGGTGCCATTGCTTTAATTGGTGTAATCTAAGTATGTCTATGTGCTTAGTAGTAGAATACTCCAGAATATTCTCGAACGCCATGCCCTAGATGTGTTTGCTTTGTGCTCAAACGCTAATACCCGCTATTGTGATAATGATCAGTGGTGCATAACTAATGGCTAGCCTAGGTCGAGTCTCCCTTAGCTTTAAATCAGCTAATGGGTTTCAGGGTAGGTTAGTCGACCTTAGTTGGACTAGGGCTTGGCTTTAAATCCAGCCAACGGTTTAGACGCTAGGGTTAGATCGATCTAAGTCACCTAGAATCCTAACTAGCTCGCCCTATGGCCCTAAGTCATAAAGACCATATGCCGTGGCTCTAGGGGTCGACATTTAGGGAAGGATTCGCACTGAGTCTTAGGGTGTAATTAGGAGGTTAATTAGGAGACTAGATGAGCGCAACTAAATTTAATCCATCAAGCAACCCTAACAAAAAGTAGTAATCACCCATTTGCAAGCTATAATCACCCTATTTCCCATTTCTACGTGTTGGCATCCCCTTAGATCGCTTGATTCCCCTATCACACACAGACAAACTACCTTTTTATTTCCTTGTTCTTAGATTAGGTTTACTTTTCCCGAGCTCCCTTTAAATCAAAAACCCCAGAAACATTGTAGTTAGGACCTCAACACGTAGCTTTTAGGACGCACTTAGCTTAGGACACTATACACGTTAGCCCTTCTCGTGGATTCGACCCTGCACTCGCACACACTCTACTACACACGTATCGTGCACTTGCGGGCTATTTAGGCTTGTGCTCACGAATAGCATATCAGACTCTGACCATGCTTATGGTAGGTTATTGATTGTTTCAACTTGGTTGGTCGTCGACTACATCACCGTCCCGGGTAATGGTGCCAAAAACTTGACCGTTTGACTAGTTGTGTGGAATTTAAAGTGCAAATATACAACCAAGTCTTAACCCACAAGTGTATGGATCATTCTTGATACAATGTGTGCGTGTACAAGTATCATCTTCACAAGGAGGCTCCTTAGTTTGGTCTCTACATGCTAATGTGTCTAAGAGTAACTATGTACATGTGTTTGTTTTCTTAGGATGGAAAGGAGCTCTGGACAATGGAAATTAAACCTAAACTAATGGAGGAACTATGGGTGCCAAGCTAAAGAAAGAAAACTCTACAAGGTAGAAGAGGATCTAAGACGATTGTGTTTTGCAAATAGGCGTGGGCCAAGAAAATGATTCGATCTATTTATGGCTTTGATTACTCTATTGAGGTCCCTAGCTAATTAACCATATTATCTTCCAATTAAAAATGGACTCCTGTCCCTAATTGTTGACTCTTAATAGCATAGAATTCTCAAAGCCAATTGTAGTTTTCAAACTTAACTAACTAAGTTCTCTCATCGGGTCTCACTAACTAACCTTATTATCCTTTAGGCCTTAGTGGTGGTCTATCTCTAGCATGGTCCTTATGACCTAGGAATTTTGGGCTTAGTTAATTAAGTCGTGGTTGATGTTGCTTGAATCTAGCCCTAATGTCTAAACTGTTAGCTGAATTTAAAGCTAAAACCTAGTCTATTTAAGGTGGATTAAACTAGTTGGAAACCTATTAGTTGGATTTAAAACTAAAAGAAACATAACCTAGCTTCAACATGAATGAAGAACCATCAATCAACATCACAGAAGCAAGATATAAGCATTTAATACACAAATTATACACGAATTTTCACTTTGGCATTTTATCAAACTCATAGACATGCCCCATTTTCAAGAACATAGACATCTTTGAATCAAGCCATAGAACAATATAAACAAGCATGTATTAAGAGCCAAAGATAGTTAACAAGTCACTTATTCAAAGCCCTAATCTAATATCCAACAATAAACACCCAAGGACCTAGCCTAATCAAGCAACATATTTATAAGAAATAGAGAAAGAACAACAAGAACTTCCCTAAATGTTGCTTCCAATTCAAAGAAAATCTCTTCAAATTCTTGTTACAAGCTTCAATCCTCACTTAGTTTAATGTGTGGATAGTGTATTTTCGTGTTGGTGAAATGGGTAAAAGGGTTAGGGTTTTTGTTTCTAAAGTTCCTTTCCTAAAAATCAACTTAAACATGTTGTTTATAAACTCTTCATTGTGACTACCAATCCACCGGTATGGTCGATCGATACCATCTTAATGCTTGACCGGTAGAAATCTTAAGCTTTCTAGTCTTACTTGTCAATCAAACCCATCGATCGGTACTTGGTAAACCCTTCTAATCATACCGGTAGACCCCCTGCCGGTTGACTAGTTGCTCCACTGCACTCGACTGGTTCCACCAATTTACTTTATTATTCATTCTTTTTCTTTCAGTCTCCATTTGTTAGCTCGTTTTGTTCCTCATTCAAGTTAAACCTTTTCAAAACCTATCTAAAACATGAAATATAGCACTTAGTGCAGCATTTATGTATTTGGACTCATTATGCATAAATATCATCCATTATGCATAAGTATTACATTAAATGCACCAATTAAGCTCTAAAAACCCCTAAAACGTGTATACAAATACTATATACAAACATGCACAAATCACACACATCAATTATTGCACGGGATAGTGAGTTCATCCAAATCAACATCTAAATAGGTCACTCAGTTTCTCTAAGCCTAAGCCTGATCTTGTTCTCTCCTTGTTCATTTTCTTCTTGGTACAATCTAGAAAGCCTAGAAATACTATTTGCATATTGTTGCACTTTTTCCCCTGGCTACCAAACCTGCCGTGGTTGTGTTAATCACTCAAAGGGTTAGCTACCAACCACTTTTGTCTGGATTTTACTCCCGACTTCATATTTTTAATGCACCGCCACATACCAATCCCACTTCTTTTTGCATACCAACTCTTCAATGGCCTCCTTTAAGTTTTCACACTTTCTTTGTATGTTGCCTATGTCTTGATAAAACTATCACTCTTCTGTACTATCCCTCTTCTCAAGGTCGTTCCTCATCATTAGCACCCATTTTAAATCCTTATTGTCCCTTTGTAATAGCAACATTTCTACCTAATATTCAGTTAGCAGAAGTGTATTGCTTGGGTACTTTGGCATATTCAACATTCTAGACCTTTGGTCTGGGTCTTAACCTAATTTTCTCTCCATTTTTTCCACTACTTGAGTCCTCTCCCTCCCTTTATCTCCCAACACTTCTATGATATCTTGACTTCCTCGGCCAACATATACTTTTGGTTCCAAGTGATACATGACTCCTTCTTGGCTAAGGAGGCCACTAGGTTATCATTGCACAAACCTAACATGGATGCTTCTTAAGAAACTATATCATTCAGCTTAAGGATGGAAAGAGTTGTGTCATTGCAACGATAGGCATACTCTCCTAAAGTCTTTTTCTTCTGTTACTTAATAGTCATAAGCACTGATGTAGAGTTTTGTACCATCTTGTTGTTAGCAAAACAGTCCACAAATTACATGGCCAACTGCTCAAAAGAGGATATGGAGTCTGGAGGAAATTCATTGTAACATCCCTAAGCCATACTGACTACTGTCATTGGGAAGCCTCACATCACGCAGTGTATATCCCATTGTGGAAGAGCATTTCTTGATCAATGATTAGTGCATGATCCTCAAAATTAATGCTCATATCATACTTTGGCAATTGAGAAGCTACGTAATCCCTTATTATTAGTTCGTTGACAATTTCAGTCGTGAATGGATACTTCCTAATCTTAACCAACCTGCTTGGGTATGTCCAAGTTTGGTACCCTAGGGTTGGTCTTATCCTTAAGATGGTTGGGTCAATATCCTAACTGGTTCCTTATAATAGTGTTGGTTGGTATGTTACCCACCTTCAACTAGTTAGACAATTGAGATAACTCCTGAAATCTGAGATGCACTCTCAAGGGCCTCTTGCCCTTGGGATTAAAATAGCTAGGTCACCTTTTCTTCAATGTTGGCAAAGGCCTAGTGATGTGTTGTGTTTTTATGTGCGTTTATGGTGTTATTTGCCTATGTTTAAGAGGTATATTAAGCTTTAAAAGATGCATTAGTATAGCACATATACTAGAGTTAGGCTTAAGCGTAAGCAAATGTACATAGTTGAGTGTCTAAGTCAAATGCTATACTAAATGCTTAATTTTGTGGCTTAGGTGAGCTATAGGGTTGAAACAGAGCTTGACCAAGGACGGACGATGAAGATAGAAGAGGTACAAGTTGTCTGATAAAGGCCGAGAGCAAGAAAGAGACAATAGAAGGCCAATTAGAGGAGCAAGTCGACCAGCTACTCCAGGACCTCATTTTAAGTTGGTCAACCCCCTCCAGAAGCCGGCCGACCAAGCAGTCCAGAGAGCATCACTTGAAAAGCTGGACGAGTTAAGAAGCGGGTCGATCGACTGTGCGCAGTAGATGCTATAAAAACTCGACTTTTCATCTGTTAAAGAAGATTAGAGAAAACCCATACACATACCCATTTCTCACACACAAAACACTATTCTCACCCACATTTGATTCACATACTAACATACACATCCACTTGAAATGACGTTGATTTTGGAGGATTCAAACACTACTTGGTGAAGATTTGCTCAAGTTTGTAAGGAAACAAGAGAGGATGAAAGGGGATATTTCTATAACCTTTTTCATTCTTATTTACTTCATGATTGAATAGATGATTTAGGGTACCTAACTTGTGTAATGGGTTGATGTATATACTTTTTATTAAGGGATTTTATTGGCTTATACATATACATACTTTGTTATGATTTTTAGAAGCTTTATATCAATTCATGTCTATGTGTTTGATGTAGTGCTTGAATGAGTTGTATATATATAGATTAGGTTGTATTTGCTGTAGAACACTTCTAATCCTCAAATTATTCTTGTCTATATGTGTGATTATGGATAATATGAAGTGGGCTGATTCTATTCACGTCTATGTGAGTATGAAATATGCCTTATAGTGAATACATGTTGAATCAATGCTACATGTTGATACTTGAATCCTTTCTAAAACATGTAGGATTGCTCTTACTAAGTATTAATCCATTTTAGTGTCCCTAGAATAATGGTAAATAAGTTAGGACTAGTTTAGATCTAGTTATTTTTAGCTTTAAATCTAGCTAATAGGAGTCCGGATAGGCTTAGTCGGCCCTAGGAACCCTAGGTCTTAGCTTTAAATCCTGCTAATGGTTTAGGAACTAGTGTAAGATTGTTCTAGGGCACCTAGGTAGCTTTCTATCCCTCTTAGGTACATATGAACCATGCCGTAGCTCTAAGTGTGCACGCTTAGGGATAGACCCGCACCATGTCCTAGGGTGTAACTAGGACACTAGTTAGTTACTTAGTTTTATAAGCTTTATGTAGAAAGCCAATCCCCGAATCCCATAGCATAAAGGCTCTAAAATCACCCATTCACAAGTGCAGGTAACCCAATCACCTTTCCCTTGTTTCAATCCCCTAAGTTAGCTTAGTTCTTTCCTTCTTTTCCTTAATGCATTTATAGTATAGTCTTTCATCTTTTTCCCTTAGCTCCCAAAAATCTAAAAAGTACAAAAAAACATGTTAGTCTAGGTTTTTTTTTAAGCTTTTTCTATAGCACACTAGCATAGAATTTCTTCCACTAATTCATGCCTCCCTGTGGTTTGACACCCGTACTCGTACACACTATTCTTCAAGATCTGTACACTTACGGGTCTTTTAGGGCTTGCACCAAAAAGCATATCACGTTCTTGGCACCGTTACTAGGGAGGCACGGTGGTTAGCATTCTTTGTTTGTGTGTTTTGGTAGTTGCTTTATTTGTTTTACTTGCTTTTTCGTTATAGTTTGATTAGGTTTCTTTATCTTGCTTTTTATTTATATTATCTTGCTTTAGTTCTTGTTTATCTATTTTTGTTTTTGTTTTTGTTTTTAGTAGACTTTCTAGGACTGTGGTTTATTTGCTGTAGTTTGAGGAATATTGAAGTTTTCAGGGGTTGAATTGGCCGGTTAGGATAGTTTGTGCATGCTTGGTCAGAGATCCGTTAGAAATCCCCTAGTTCCTCTTAATCCCGAACTCGATAGAATTGCTAGACATTTTAGGAATTTAAGAGATCTTCTTGAGGAGATGGCCGAACCCAATCATCCTCCTAATCCTCCCATTCCCCTAATGAATCCCAATCCACCTCATGATCACCATGGGCATCAAGCCCAAGATCATTTTAGACAAAAGCCCCGTAGACCGGATCTACCTATAGATGAGGAACTCACTCTTAGGCAATTCTTTCTCCCCGAAGCCTTCAAACCTAATTTGGCTATTCAAATTCTAGGTTTGGGAGAGACGAACTTCGAGATTAAGTCTAATATGTTGGCCATAATTCCTTACTTCTATGGGAGAAGCAATAAGAGTTCTCTAGAGCATACCATTGATTTTGTTGAGATGAGTTCCACTCTCCATGTCCTCAATGTCCCCCAAGAGGTCATATGTCTAAGATTGTTTCCTTTCTCTCTTCAGGATAACACTAGTTCTTGGTTTCATTCCTTTCCTAATGGTTGCATTACTACATGGGCTGAGCTTTAATCTAAGTTCTTTAAAAAATTTTATCCCACGGCTAAGACGGTCGACCTTAGGACTACTATTATGACTTTCTCCCAACATGATCTAGAATCCTTTCATGAGGCTTGGGAGAGATTCAAAGACCTTCTTAGACAATGTCCACGCCACGGGTATGGCAATCATGACCTATTGCAATATTTCTTTCAAGGTTTAAATGAACAAAATAGGATGATGATCAATGTCGCTTTCGGTGATGGCTTCTATCTTTTGAGACCGACTGAGGCATGGGAGAAAATGGAGTTGATGGCCAAAAATTCTTTTCAAAATTTTGCTATGGAAAGGTCTAGTTGGGGAGGTAATAGAAAAAGTGTTAATGAGCTTGGAGTTTCTTTAGATTTACCTGCTAAGGTAGAGCTTTAATGAATAAACTAGATCAATTCATTTCTTTATCTCTTTCATCTCATGGTCATAAGACTAGTTCCATAAGTTCTTCCTCTGCCCCTTAGTTGTTGAGGTTTGTGCATTGTGTTCCGAGTTATCTCATGAGACCATAGCTTGCCCTTTAGCATCCCAATTTCCCGAATTCATGAAAGAGCAAGTATGTGCCACACAAGGTTATTCTCGTGAGTATAATCCATACTCAAACACATACAATTGGGTTTAGAGGGACAACCTAAAATTTTCTTGGAGATGAGGTCAACATAAGTCTAGATCACATGCCCAAGCTCCACCCCAACAGCGTCCCCATCCTTAATATCCCCCAGGTTTCTATCATCTTAATCATCCCTGTCTCACTAGTGCTCATCAACCTCAGGCTTTACCTGCTCTCTCCAGTAGGCAACCTCCTAGTAATGACATGATGAAGATAATGCAATTCATTTAGAACCAGCAGCAGGAATTAGCAAAAAAAAGGTAGCAAATGGCGAGTTTGAGGCACAATTAGGACAGATTGCTAGTCAGCTGAGTACTAGAGACCCTAGGAAATTACCCTCTTAGCTGGAGGTAAACCTTAGAGTCCAATCCTGTTCCTCCACTGATACCACTTATCCCCCTCAGGCCTAGGCTAAGGCTGTCATCACTCTTAAGAGCAGTAGGGTAGTGGATAATAGGGTAGGAGTTGACTTTGTAGTGCCTGCATCTAGTGATCCTTGTGAGTCTAGAGAGCCACATAGTAGCCCTGTTGAGAGGGATTCTAGAAAGGGTCCTATTGAGAGAGTTGAGCCCACAAGAGACCATGGAGAGAGTAGTACTTCCCACACTTATCGAGAGAGAAAGGAGCCTATTAATGATTTCTATTTGTCTAGAGATGTTAAACCTAGAGTCCCCTTCCCATCCGTCTTAGAGAGACCCACACCTAGTGAAGATTCTAGGTTTTTCAAGGTTTTAGAGTATCTTAAGTACTTTAAGGTCAATCTTCTGTTGATAGATACGATCCTTTACATTCCATTCTATTCTAAGTTCTTTAAGGATCTTTGTACAAGGAAACTAGGTCATCAAACATTCTTAAGAAGGTGAGGCTTACGGAGAAGGTGAGTACTATTTGTACTTTGGGCCTCTCGGCCAAAATGAGTGACCCTAGAGCTTTCAGCATTCCTTGTAGAATTAGAGAGACCCAGATTGATCATGCCTTGTTAGATTTAGGGTCCAGTGTGAATCTTATCCCCTACTCCATCTATTGGTAGCTAGGTCTAGGTGAGTTATCCCCTACACATGTTACTTTTCAACTAGCTGATAGGTTCGAGCATAGACCTATGGGTGTGAGAGAACGTTATAGTCCAGGTAAGTGAGTTGCGTACCTTATTGACTTCATATTGTTAGATATGGATTCGAGACATGACTCTAGACATTCTATACCTGTTCTTCTAGGTCACCCCCTCTTTGCCACCATAGATGCCATTATTCATTGTAGGTTGCGGTTATTAGAGGTGAAATTTGGGAATTTGAGGTCCACCGTGAAGGTTGCCGAGGTGGTATAGGAGGAAAGGATGGAGAAGAGTGCTTTAGGGTTTATGTAATTGATTCTTGTGTCAAGGACTTTGTAGAGAAAACTATGACCAATAGAGAAAATTTGAGAAAATTTGATGAATTATTGTCTAGCTTTGATTTGGAGACCTTAGAACAGAAATATGTAGCCTTTACCTCCATAGTTGAGAGTCCTTTGATTGAAAAGTCATTTGAGGTTAACCCTTCTAGTCTTGATTCTAGTGATGCTCCCATTGATGATGTTGAGGTTGAGACCCCCTTGGTTAAGCCTACTCCTTCTTTAGAGCTCAAAACCCTTCCCAACCATTTGAAGTATGTATTCTTAGGCCCTAGTAAGACCCTTCCGGTTATCATAGTTTCCAATCTTTCTAGTGAGCATGAGGGGCATCTCTTAGAGGTTCTTAGGAAACATAGGAAGACTATAGGGTAGATAATTGATGATTTAAGAGGTATAGGCCCTTCGGTTTCCATGCATCGTATTCACCTAAGGATGGAGCCATTTCTTCTAGGGAGATGTAAAAGAGGCTAAACCTACATATGAACTAAGTAGTTAAGAAAGAGATCATTAAGCTTTTAGAAGCAGGCATCTTTTATCTGATCTTTAATAGTGAGTGGGTTAGCCCAGTCTAAGTCATCCATAAGAAGGCTAGGATCACGGTTGTTGAGAATGAGAGAGGAGAGCTTATCCCTACACGTGCTCCCACGAGGTAGAGAGTTTGTATTGATTATAGAAAGCTCAACTCCAAAACTTAGAAGGATCATTTTCCATTGCCTTTTCTAGATCAAATTTTAGATAGAGCAGCAAGGCATAGCTATTATTGTTTTCTATATGTCTATTTGGGTTATAATCAGATCCCCGTGTTTTCTAAGGACCAGGAGAAGAGCACCTTTACTTGTCCATATGGCACTTTTGCTTATAGGAGGATGCCCTTCGGTCTATGTAATGGCCCAGCGACATTTTAGATATGTATGATGGCCATTTTTAGTGACATGATAAAGAAGCATTTAGAGATTTTCATGGATGACTTCTCAATCTTTAGAGATAGTTTTGATAAGTGCTTGAGTCATCTCTATTTAGTCTTAAACCGTTGTGTGGAGAAGAATCTAGTGTTGAGTTGGGAGAAATCCCACTTCATGGTGCAACGAGGGTTAGTTTTGGGTCATGTTGTCTCATTTTTGTGGAATTCAAGTTGACCCGGCTAAGGAAGAATTAATTGAAAAATTGCCTATCCCTAAGTATGTTAAGGATGTTAGATCTTTTCTAGGGCAAGCAGGATTCTACCATAGGTTCATTAAGGATTTTAGCCATATAGTGCACCCCTTATCTAGGCTCTTGGCACAAGATGTCTCTTTTAAATTTGATGATGAGTGTGTTAGAGCTTTTGATAGGCTTAAATCCTTATTTTCTACATCCCTAATCATTCAGTCGCCTGACTATAATCTTCCATTTGAGGTTATGTGTGATGCATCTGATTATGCAATAGGAACTATTTTAGGTCAACGGCGAGATAAGTTGCCTCATGTAGTGTACTATGCTAGTAAGACTCTTGATGAAGCCCAAAAGAACTATACCACCACCAAAAAAGAGCTTCTAGCAGTTGTTTTCTCCCTTAACAAGTTTAGGTCATACAGCCTAGGGTCTAAAGTGATTGTTTACACCGATCATGCTGCATTGAGGGATGTATTAGCTAACAAAGAATCTAAGCCCCGCTTGATTAGGTGGTTGCTCCTTCTTCAAGAATTTGATGTTGAGATCCGAGATAAAAAGATAGAGAAAATTTAGTTGCGGATCATCTTCCTCGTCATGTTAGTGAGTCTTCTAGTGATCCATCCCCTTTTGGTGATTCCTTTCCCGATAAGCAATTGTTTGCCATTTCTCCTCGCACATCTTGGCCTGCTGACATAGTTAACTATCTTGCCACATGGCGATTTCCCTCCCATTAAGAGAAGGGAGAAAGAGAAAGATAGGTTCCTAGCACAAGTTAGACATTTCTTTTGGGAGGATCCCTATCTTTTCAAAGTGTGTGTGGATCAAATGATTCACCAATGTGTGCCTGAGGATGTGTTTGAGAGCGTGTTAAGTATGTGTCACGATAAGGGATGTGGAGGTCATTTTAGTGGGAAAAAGACTACCACAAAGGTCTTGCAATGTGGATTATTTTGACCCACTCGTTTTAGGGATGCCCAAGAATATTGCAAAAAGTATTTTAGATGTCAACAATTCGGGTCTATCTCTACGAGAAACATGATTCCTTTATCCCTTATTCTTCCATGTGAGTTATTTAATGTTTGAGGTATAGATTTCATGGGTCTAATTCCACCTTTCTTTAGGTACCAATACATTTTAATGGCCGTTGATTATGTGTCCAAATGGGTTGAGGCTATTCCTACACTTACTAATGACCATAGGGTAGTGGTTAACTTTAATAAGGAGAACATTTTCTCTAGATTTGGAGTCTCTAGGGTCTTGATTAGTGATAGGGGTTTGCATTTTCGCCATAAGACTTTAAAGGCCTTGTTGAGAAGATATTCAGTCACCCACAAGGTAGCTACTCCTTATCACCCGCAAACTAATGGACAAGTAGAGGTGTCCAATAGAGAGATCAAGCATATTTTAGAGAAAATAGTTAGGCCCGATAGGAGAAATTGGTCTATTAGGTTGAATGATGATTTATGGGCCTATCGTACTGCCTTTAAGACTTCCATTGCTATGTCTCCGTATAGATTGGTTTATAGGAAAGCTTGTCATTTGCCAGTAGAACTATAGCATAGGGCTTATTTGGCCATCAAGGCCCTAAATTTTGATTGGGCAAGAGTTGGTGAGAAAAGAAAGCTTGACTTAACGGAGTTGGAGAGCTTAGATTTGAGGCGTATGAGAACGCCAAACTTTATAAGGATACGATAAAAAGGATTCACGATAGACAGATTCTTAAGAAATCATTCTCTCTCTCCAATAAAGTTTGGTTATTTAACTCACGATTGAAGCTCTTTCTAGGTAAGCCCAAGTCAAGATGGGATGGTCTGTCTGAAGTGTTAGATATCTACCCTTTTGGAGCGGTCAAGATCAAGGACTAGAAGGATGGCTGAGAGTTGACGGTGAACGGGCAATGCTTTAAGTTTTAATGCTTTAGGATCCCATATATGAAGGTTGAAGAAGAATTGGTGTTTGTTTGGCTGACAGCATGGTGGTTAGTGATAGTCATCTCTCGAGTGCAAGCTCTAAAGACCCGCAAGCACACGGATCGATGTAGTTTAGTGTGTGCAAGAATGGGTGTCGAGCTACAGGTGTCTATGTTGTGGGGTGGATTCTACGTGTGTGTCCTAGAGAATGCCAAAAAGAAAACTTAAACAAACTATTTTTTGGTGTTTTTGGATGGTCAAGAGCCCTAACTAAAGAAAATAAAACTACAAAGGGAAAGCTTAGAGACAAGCTATCTAGAGAAAACGAACAAATGGAGAGGATTAGGGTGACATCTACTTGTTAATGGGTGATCCTAGATTCCAATACTACAGGATTACATGGAAAGGATTAATCATCAATTGCTCTTTTACTAGTTTGCTTAGTTAATATCCTAATTTCTCCTTAGGACTTAGTACGGGTTCGTCCCTAGATGGCGCCTTCTAGAGCTATGGCGTGGTCCTTATGACCTAGGACCTTAACAGTGACTAATTAGCTTCCTAGATGACCTAAAACAAGCCTACCCTAGTACTTAAATCATTGGCTGGATTTAAAGCCAAGACCTAGTGTCGCTAGAGTCGCCTAAATCTACCTAGAAATCTATTGCAAGATTTAAAGCCAAAGAAGACTCGATTTAGACTAGCCTTTAATTATGCTTTGTCATTCTAGGGTCACAATAGCAGGATTTGACCTATTAACGCATTTATATATGTTCTTATACAAGGTGTTTGTGAACAAAGGGACCTATTCGACTACCAAACATCGTCATGCTTGGATTACACCATTAAAAGCATTTTTGAACTAACATGTATGCAATATTGAGATCATATTTACTACTAGGCATGCAAACATACACATGGACACGAATATAAGCATTACCCACTTCATATGATCCACACATAAACACATAGAATTGATTATAGAATGGACTAGAGATGTTTAGTAGCAAAAAATCTTCAATTTATACATATGCAACTCTCATAGACATATTATCAAACACCTAGACATGTATGGAACAATCGCCATTAAAACAAGAAAACAATAGCATATGTATATACATTAAGCCATTGAATCCCATAATATAGAAGTATAGAATCAACCTACTACACAAGTTTCATCACCTAAAACAAATCTACTCAAACATAATATAATAGAGGATGAAGGAGAGAATAGAAAACTCCCATTCCATCCTAGCAATTTTTGTACAAAATCCTTGAGTAGCCTTTAATCCAAGTGCTTAAAACCCTCCAAAGGAGCTTAAAACTAGGTGAAAAGTGTGTAAGTGTGTGTGTTGGAGGTTGGTGAAAGAGGAATTAGGGTTTAGGGATGGGTGTGAAAGAATATTTCTTGTTCTTTTGTAAAATGACCAAAAGTGGGCTTATATAGCTAATTTCTGTGACTAACGAAACGCTAAACCAGAGCACCGGTACCAAGGGGCCTCTATTCTGGTAGTAGAAGCTTTTTATCTATTTGGGCAAAATAGTGAGCCGGTGCACTGGTACTTTGAAGCTAGTGTTCCAGTAGTGCCTATTTGCTCTATTTTGGCTTCATTTTAGTTGCGTTTTGCTTCTAATTGTCTTGACCTTTGTCCAGGAGCCTCTAAACTTGATTTTCTTCCACTTTTCATCTTCAATTATGCTTCCAATCCTTACTCAAACCATCTCCATCTTCGTTGATCTCCAAACAATTCTTGATCTCACCTATAACATCCAAAACAAGCCACTAATGTAGTATTTATCTTTTAAACTCAACTATGTATAGTTGTATACACTTAAGCCTATACCTAGCACAAGTAGTACACTAATGCAACTATTTAAGCTCAATACACCTCCAAAATATAGAGAAATAACAATTCAAACACATACAAAAACACAACACGTCAACACCTTGAAACCTTCTCGTTGCTTGTCCCCAAGCAAGCCCAATCTTAACTTTATTTCTAAAGCTGATGTAAAAGGTTACCTAAGAGATTGACTCGTTATCAAGGTTAGTTTGGAAGCATAAAGGGGGCATTCCTATTATGGAGAGATCCCCAAGTCTCTTTGGATCCTCTCTCTACTCATAAAGGGTCTCGTTCCTCATGGGAATTTCCCAAGTAGCCAATCCACTATAAGCCTAAGATTCTAACTCACGCACTCAGAATGTTGATATTTTGTTCCTCCTCAACTAACATGGCCTACGCAACATGCACCAAGCCTCAAAGACAAGATGAGAGAATATACAAATGTAATGGCTTATAAAAGCCTTATTCACATATCTACAAAGATGATAGCATGTGCTAAGTTGACATTGTGTCACTTATGCACTTATTCACAAAACTTTTTTGTGCCTTTGGCTTTTTCTCTTTTCCAATTTTTTTTTCATCTTTTTGATATTTTTTCACCTTTTATCCTTTTCAATTTTTTTGGATTTTTCATGCTTTGTATTGTATTCACACAAAAAGAAAAGAAAAATAAAGGCTTAGGCACAGGAAAAATACCAATCAAGGGAGGGGCATTCATATCAACAACCTTTTTCTTTTTTCTCTTCACTCTTTCCTACCAAGCTATAGGGTGGCTACAGGGATCATTTTTAAAGGTCCTCACTCCCCACAAATTTCAAGGGCATTTTCTCCAAGTCTCGATTCTCTCTCCACTCCATTCACTTCCCCATGATGCTACTTATATTCACTAATCAATTGAGTCAACCACAATAGCCAACATAACAATCAAACAAGAAATAAACAACTCTTCATGCATAAAAATTTGAAAAATTTTCACAATTTTAAGCAGATCATGCACATCTACCCTACACAAAGTGTATAACAAGAAAACCAAACTCCTACACCCCCAAACCTAAACTTTGCTTGTCCTTTAGCAAATCAGCATTACAAAGTAAGTAAGGGTGGTGGGGATGGGGTAGAAACATGGGGAACAAGTAGAGAAAGGATAGATACAACCTTGCATTGTCTTCAAAGCTCTCTATGCTAGTGATAAATCACCATACTATTAACCTTGTGACTTAAAATTCACATATACTCACAAAGAAAACAAGGTTAGTGGCATTGCCTATGCAAACTTGCATTGGCAAGTGCAATAATAAGCAATGGTTTATCTTATGGGACAAAAGATTGAGATTCAACACTTTGGTATGGGTGAAAGTAAAAGAAAGATAACAAAAAGGAAAGAAAGTGAAATAAATGCAAAATTGCAAAATTGAATCTAGGTTGCCTCCTAGTAGCGCTAATCACCATGCCATTAGCTAGGCAATCACCAACTTATCTTTAACCTCCATACATGGGATCTTGAAGCATTAAAACATCCACAAGAGCCATGCTCGGATCATATGCAAGCTTTATGCGTTGCCCATTTACAGTCAACTCTCGGCCATCCTTCAAGTCCTTGATCTTGACCGCTCCGGAAGGGTAGGCAACCAACACCTCATACAAACCATCCCATCTTGACTTGAGCTTACTTGGAAAGAGCTTCAAACGTGAGTTAAACAACCAAACTTTATCGAAGGGGGAGAATGATTTCTTAAAAATATATTTATATGAATTCTTTTTATCCTATCCTTATAAAGCTTAGCATTCTCATACGCCTCAAACCTAAGCTCCTCTAATTCCGCTAGGTCAAGCTTTCTCTTCTTACCCGCTTTTGCCAAATCAAAATTTAGGGCTTTAATGGCCCAATAAGCCCTATGATGTAGTTCTACCGGCAAGTGACAAGCATTCCCATAAACCAATTTATATGGAGACATACCAATGGGAGTCTTAAAGGCAGTACGGTAGGCCCAAAAAGCATCATTTAGCCTGATAGACCAATCTCTCCTATCGGGCCTAACCATTTTCTCTAAAACATGCTTGATCTCCCTATTGGACACCTCTACTTGTCTACTAGTTTACAGGTGATATGGAGTAGCTACCTTGTGGGTGACCGAATATCTTCTCAACAAGGCCTCTAAAGTCCTATGGCAAAAATGCAAACCCTCATCACTAATCAAGACCCTAAGAACTCCAAATCTGGAGAAAATGTTTTCCATAATGAACTTAACCACTACCCTATAGTCATTAGTGCATATGGGAATAGCCTCAACCTATTTGGAAACATAATCAACGGCCACTAAAATGTATTGGGACCCAAAGGAAGGTGGAAATGGTCCCATGAAATCTATACCCCAAACATTAAATAACTCACATAGAAGAATAGAGGCTAAAGGCATTATGTTTCTCCTAGAGATAGACCCAGATTGTTGACATCTACAACACTTTTTGCAATACTCTTGGGCATCCCTAAAGAGAGTGGGCCAAAATAATCCACATTGCAAGACCTTCACGGCAGTCTTCTTCCCACTAAAATGACCTCCATACCCCTCATCATGACATATGCTCAACACGCTTTCAAGCTTATCTTCAAGCATACACCGATGAATCATTTGATCTGCACACACTTTAAAAAGATAGGGATCCTTCTAAAAGAAATGCCTTACTTGTGCTAGGAACCCATCTCTTTCTGTTTTCTCTCAATGGGAAGGAAAGCGTCTTGTGGCAAGATAATTGATAATATGAGCAAACCATTGTGTGTGATGAGAGATGGCAAATAAATGCTTATTGGGGAATGAATCATGAAAAGGGGAAAGATCACAAGAAGGCTTACTAACAAGATAGGAAAGATGATCCGCAACTAAATTTTCTCTACCCTTCTTATCCTGGATTTTGATGTCAAACTCTTGAAGGAGGAGTAACTACCTAATCAAGCGAGGGTTTGATTTTTTCTTAGACAACAAATACTTCAATGCCGCATGATCTACGTAGATAATCACTTTGGACCCTAGGATGTACGACCTAAACTTGTCAAAGGAGAAGACTATTGCTAGAAACTCTTTTTCTGTGGTGGCATAGTTCTTTTGGGCTTCATCAAGAGTCTTACTAGCATAGTACACAACATGGGGCAACTTGGCCTTCCTTTGACCTAAAATAGCTCCTATCACATAATCAGATGCATCACACATAACCTTAAATGGGAGACTATAGTTAGGTGGCTGGATAATTGGGGATGTAGACAATAAGGATTTAAGCCTATTGAAAGCTCTAACACACTCATCTCAAACTTAAAAGAGACATCTTGTGCCAAGAGCCTAGACAAAGGGCGCGCTATATGGCTAAAATCCTTAATGAACCTATGGTAGAATCCTACATGCCCTAGAAAAGATCTAACATTCTAAACACATGTAGGGACAGGCAAGTTTTCAATTACTTCTACCTTAGCCGGGTCAACCTGAATTCCACTATATGAGACAATATGACTCAACACTATCCCTCGTTGCACCATGAAGTAGGATTTCTCCAAGCTCAATACTAGATTCTTTTATGCACATCGGTCTAAGACTAAATAGAGATAACTCAAGCACTCATCAAAACTATCTTCGAAGGTTGAGAAATCATTCATAAATTTCTTTAAATGCCTCTCAATCATATCACTAAAAATGGCCATCATACACCTCTGAAATGTCGCTAGGGTATTACATAGACTGAAGGGCATCCTCGTATAGGCAAAAGTGTCATAGGGGCAAGTAAAGGTGGTCTTCTCCTGATTCTTAGGAAACACGGGGATCTGATTATACCCAGAATAGCCATCTAGAAAGTAATAGTAGCTATGCCCAGCTACTCTATCTAAGATCTGATCTAGAAAAGGCAATGGGAAATAGTCCTTAGAAGGAATGGCTCCATCCTCAATGTCAATACGATGCATGCAAACTGAAGGGTCTATACCTTTTAAATCATCAATTTTCCACCCTAGCCTTCCTATGTTTCCTAAGAACCTCTAAGAGACGCTCCTCATGCTCACTGGAAAGATCGGAAGCTATGATGACTGGATGGGTCTCACCATGGCCTAGGAATGCAAACTTCAAATGATCGGGAAGTGGTTTGAGCTCTAAAGAAGGGATAGGCTCAACCAAGGGGGACTCAACCTTAACATCATCAACGGGGCGTCACTAGAATCAAGACTAGAAGGATTAACCTCAAGTGACATATCAATCAAGGAAGTAGAAGCCACACATTTTTGCTCTAAGGTGTCTAAATCAAAGCTAGACATCAATTCTTCAAATTTTTTCAAATCTCCTCTATTGGTCATAGTTCTCTCTATAAAGTCCTCTACATAAGAATCAATCACATCAACCCTAAAGCACTCTTCTTCATCCTCTCCTCTTATACTAGCCTTATTCACCGCCTCGGCAACCTTTATGGTGGACCTTAAATTCCTAAATGTCATCTCTAATAACCCCGACTTACAATGAATAATGGCATCTGTCGTGGCAAGGAAGGGGCGACCTAATAGAACGGGAGTGAAATGTCTAGAGTCGTGTCCTGAATCCATATCTAATACTATGAAGTCAACAGGGTACATGAACTCACCTACCTGTACCATAACATCCTCTATCACACCTCTAGGTCTACACTCGGATATATCAGCTAGCTAAAGAATAACATATGTAGAGAACAACTCACTTAGACCTAGCTACTGAAAGACGGAGGAGGGAATGAGATTCACAATAGATCCTAAATCTAACAAGGAGTGATCAATCTGGGTCTCACGGATCCTACAAGGAATGGCGAAAGCTTTGAGTTTACTTATTTTGGCCGAAAGGCCCGAAGTGGAAATACTACTCACTTTCTCTGTAAGCCTCACCTTCTTAGGAATGTTCGATGACCTATGCTTTCTTGTGCAAAGATCTTTAAAGGACTTAGAATAGGAGGGAATAGAAAGAATCGCTTCTATCGAAGGAAGATTGACCTTAAGGTCCTTAAGACGTTCTAAAACCTTGAAAAACCTAGAATCCTCACTAGGTGTAGGCCTCTCTAAGGCATGGGAAGGGAACTCTAGGTGTAACATCTCTAGACACATGGGAATCATTAATAGGCTCCTTTCCCTATCGATGAGGGTGGGAAGTATTACTTTCTTTATGGTCTCTAGTAGGCTTTACTCTCTCAACAGGACACTCTCTAGAATCCCTCTCAACAAGACTACTATGTGACTCTCTAGACTCAGAATGACCACTAGGTGCAGGTATTACAAAGTCAACTCTTACCCTATTATCCACTACCTTATCGCTTCTACTAATGGTGACGGCCTTAGCCTAGGCCTAAGGGGAATAGGTGATATCAATGGAGGAATAGGACTGGACTTTAAGGTTCACTTCCAGTTGAGAAGGTAATTTCCCGAGGTCTCTAACACTCAATTGCATGGCAAATTGTCCTAATTGTGTCTCAAACCTAGCCATCTACTGCCTATAGCTAGCCATCTCTTGCCTATTATTAGCTAACTCCTGCTACTGAGTAGCTAATGCCTGCTACTGATTCTGAATAAACTGCATTAACTTCATCACATCATTGCTAGGAGGCTAGCTAGTAGAAGGAGCAGGTAAAGCCTGGGGTTGAGGAGCACTAGTGAGATGGGGCTGATTAAGATGATAGAAACCTGGGGGATATTGAGGACGGGGTTGCTGCTAAGGTAGAACCTGAGGATATGAACTAGACTCATGTTGACCTTGTCTCTAAGAAAATTTTGGGTTGTCCCTCTAACCTGGATTGTATGTGTTTGAGTATGGATTATACTCATGAGAATAACATTATGTGGCACACATTTGCTCTTTCATGAATTCAGGAAATTGGGATGCTAAAGGGCAAGCTATGGTCTCATGAGATGACTCAGAAACAATGCACAAAGCTCAACAACTAAAGAGGCAGAAGAATAACCTATAGAACCAGTCCTATGACCTTGGGATGAAAGAGATAAAGAAATGAATTGATCTAGCTTATTCGTTAAGGCCTCTACCTTAGCGGGTAAATCTAAAGAAAGTCTAACCTCATCAATACTTTTCTTGTTGCCTCCCCAACTAGACTTTTCCATGGCAAAATTTTGAAAAGAATTTTCTGCCATCAACTCCATTTTCTCCAATGCCTCAGTCGGTCTCAAAAGATACCACCACCAGAGGTAGAATTGACCATCATCCTATTTTGTTCATTTAAGCCTCGAAAGAAATGTTGCAATAGGTCATGATTGTGACACCCGTGGTATGGACATTGTCGAAGAAGATCCTTGAACCTCTCCTAAGCCTTATAAAAGGAATCTAGATCATGTTGGGAGAAAGTCATAATGTAGTCCTACTGTTAGCCGTCTTGGCCATGGGATAAAATTTTTTAAAGAACTTAGATTGAAGCTTAGGCCATGTAGTAATGCAACAACTAGGTAAGGAATGCAACCAAGCCCTAGCTTATCCTTAAGAGATAAAGGAAACAATCTTCGACGTATGACCTCTTAGGAGGTATTGGGGACATGGAGAGTGGAACTTATCTCAACAAAATCAGTAATATGCTCTAGAGGACTCTCATTACTTTTCCCGTAGAAGGAAGGAAGCATGGCCAACATATTAGGCTTAATCTCAAAGTTTGTCTCTCCCAAACCCATAATTTGAGTAGCCAAATTAGGCTCAAAGGCTTTGAGAAGAAAGAATTTCCTAAGAGTGGGTTTCTTATCTATAGATAGATCCGGTCTATGAGGTGGAATAGGATTCATTGGGCGAATGGGAGGATAAGGAGAATGATTTGGATTGGCCATCTCCTCAAGAAGATCTCCTAAATTGATAAAATGTCTTGCAATTCTATCGGGTTTAGGATTAAGAGAAACTAGGGGATTTCTAAGGGTTCTCTTACCAAGCATGCATAAACTATTCTAACTCTGGCCACTTCAACCCTCGAAAACTTCAATATTCCTAAAACTACAGCAAATAAACCACAATCCTAGGAAGTCTACTAAAAACAAAAATAAAGGCTGAAATAGATAAACAAGAACCAAGCAAGAATTTATAAACAATAAACAAGATAAGCAAAAACTAAACAAACTATAAAGAAAAAGAAAGAAAAACAAATAAAGCAACTAGCAAAATACACAAGCAAAGAATGCAAACCACTGTGCCTCCTCAGCAAGGATGCCAAAAGCTTGATAGTCATCTCTCAAGTGTAAGCTCTAAAGACCCACAAGCGCACGGATCGATGCAGTGTAGTGTGTGCGAGAACGAGTGTCTGACCACAAGGAGGCTATGTTGTGGGATGGATTCTACGTGTATGTCCTAAAGAATGCCAAAAAGGAAACTTAAAATAGCTATTTTTTGGTGTTTTTGGATGGGTGGGAGCTCTAACTAAAGAAAATAAAACTACACTATGGGAATGGAAAGTTTAAAGATAAGCTATCTAGAGAGAACTAACAAATGGAAAGGATTAAGGTGACATCTACTTGTTAATGGGTGATCCTAGATTCCAATACTATAGGATTACATGGAATGGCTTAATCATCAATTGTTCTTTTACTAGGTTACTTAATTAATATCCTAATTTCTCCGTAGGACTTGGTGCGGGTTCGTCCCTAGGCGGCGCCTTCTAGAGCTACGACGTGGTCCTTATGACCTAGGGCCTTAAGAGTGACTAACTAGCTTCCTAGGTGACCTAAAACAGACCTATCCTAGTACTTAAATTATTGGCTAGATTTAAATCCAAGACCTAGTGTCGCTAGAGTCAACTAAATCTACTTGGAAACCTATTGGTTGGATTTAAAGCCAAAGGAGACTCGATTTAAACTAGCCTTTAATTATGCTTCGTCATTCTAGGGTCACAATAGTGGGATTTGACCTATTAACGCATTCATATTTGTTCTAAGCCAAGGTGTTCGTGAATAAAGGGACCTATTTGACTACCAAACATCGCCATGCTCGGATTACACCATTAAAAGCACTTTTGAACTAACATGTATGCAATATTGAGGTCATATTTACTACTAGGCATGCAAACATACACATGGACATGAATATAAGCATTACCCACTTCAAAAGATCCAAACATAAACACATAGACATGATTATAGAATGGACTAGAGATGTTTAGTAGCAAAAAGACTTCAATTTATATATATGCAACTCTCATAGGCATATTATCAAACGCCTAGACATGTATTGAACAATAGCCATTGAAACAAGAAAAACATAGCATACTTATATACATTAAGCCATTGAATCCCATAATATAGAAACATAGAATCAACCCATTACACAAGTATCATCACCTTAAACAAATCTACTCAAACATAATATATTAGAGGATGAAAGAGAGAATAGAAAACTCCCCTTTCATCCTAGTAATTCTTGTACAAAATCCTTGAGTGGACTTCAATCCAAGTGTTTAAAACCCTCCAAATGAGCTTAAAACTAGGTGAAAAATGTGTGAGTATACGTGTGTTGGAGGTTGGTGAAAGAGGAATTAGGGTTTGGGAGATGGGTGTGAAAGAATATATCTTATTCCTTTATAAAATGACTAAAAGCAGGCTTATATAGCTAATTTCTGCGACTACCGAAACACTTAACCATAGCATTGGTACCAAGGGGCCTCTGTTCTGGTAGTAGGAGCTTGCTCTTTGTTTTTGGCGGAACAATGAGCCGGTGCACCAGTACTCTGAAGCTAGTGTTCTGTTAGTGCCTATTTGCTCTCTTTTGGCTTCGTTTTAGCTCTTTTTTTCTTCCAATTGTCTTGACCTTTGTCCGAGAGCCTCCAAACTTGATTTTCTTCCACTTTTCATCTTCAATTATGCTTCAAACCATCTCCATCTTCGTTGATCTCCAAACAATCCTCAATCCCACCTATAACATCCAAAACAAGCCACTAATGTAGCATTTACCTTTTAAACTCAACTATGTATAGTTGTATACGCTTAAGCCTATACCTAGCACAAGTACTACACTAATGCAACTATTTAAGCTCAATACACCTTCAAAATATAGACAAATAACAATTTAAACACACACAAAAACACAACACATCAATTAGCGCTACTAAGAGGCAACCTAGGTTCAAGTTTGCAATTTTGCACTTATTTCATTTTCCTTTTTTTTATCTTTCTTGCACCTGTACCAAAGTGTTGAATCCCAATCATTTGTCCATTAAGATACACCATTGCTCATTATTGCACATGCTAATGGAAGTATGAATAGGCAATGCTACTAACCTTGTCTTCTTTGAGTGCTTATAGATTGTGAGTCATAGGGTTAATAGTATGATGATCTATCATTGGCATGGAGAACTTTGAAGAAAATGCAAGGTTTATCTATCCTTTCTCCACTTGTTCCCCACGCTTTTGCCCCAATCCCTACAACTCTTACTTGCTTTGTAATGCCAATTTGCTTGTTTATGTGCTTTGCTCTACTTGTTTGAGGACAAGCAAAGTTTAGGTCTAGCGGTGTGGGAGTTTGGTCTTATTACTTTCAAGCTTTTCTTAGGGTAGATGTGCATTATGTGCTTAAAATGCGAAAATTTTTCAAATTTAATGCATGTTGAGATGTTTATTTCTTTTTTTGGTTGATCATTGTGTTGACTATTATGGTTGACTCAATTGATTAATGAATATGAGTAGCATTGTGGGGAAGTGAATAGAGTGGAGAGAGAATCAAGACTTGGAGGAGATACCCTTGAAAGTTTTGGGGAATAAGGACCTTTAAGAATAATGCTTATATCCAACCCGTGGCTTGGTAGGAAAGAGTGTTGAAAAAGGGTTGTTGATATGAATGCCTCTCCCTTGATTGGTTCTTTTTAATGTGCCAAAGCCTTTCTTTTCTTTTCTTTTTGTGTGAATACAATGCAAAGCATGAAAATTCCAAAAAAAAATTGAAAAAGGCAAAAAGGTGCAAAAATATCAAAAAGATAAAAAAATTGAAAAAGAGAAAAAAGCCAATGGCACCAAAAAGGTTTGTGAATAAGTGCATAAGTGACACAATGTTAACTTAGCATATGCTATCATCTTTGTAGATATGTGAATAATGCTTTTATAAGCCATTACATTTGTTTATCCTCTCATCTTGTCTTTAAGGCTTTGTGCATATTGAGAAGGCGATGTTAGTTGATGGGGCATGAAATATCAACATCCTGAGTATGTGAGTTAGAATCCTAGGCTTGTGGTGGATTGGCTACTTGGGAAATTTCCATGAGGAACAAGACCTTTTATGAGTAGAGGGAAGATCCAAAGAGGCTTAGGGATCTCATCACAATTGGAATGTCCCTTTTATGCTTCTTAGACTAACTTTGATAGTGAGTCAATCCTTTAGGCAATCCATTGCATTGGCTTTAGAAATAAACTCGAGATTGGGCTTGCTTGGGGACAAGTAAGTAGAAGGTTTGGGGGTGTTGATGTATTGTGTTTTTGTGTGCATTTATGTTGTTATTTGCCTGTGTTTAAGAGGTATATTGAGCTTTAAACGATGCATTAGTTTAGCACATATACTAAAGTGAGGCTTAAGCATAAGTAAATGTACATAGTTGAGTTTCTAAGTCAAATGCTATACTAAGTGCTTAATTTTGTGCCTTATGTAATCTATAGGGTTGAAACAAAGCTTGAACGAGGATGGACGATGAAGATAGAAGAGGCACAGGTCATCTGATGAAGGCCGAGAGCAAGAAAGAGACAATAAAAGGCCAATTGGAGGAGTTAGTCGACCTAGAAAAATTACTGGTCGATTGACTAGGTCAACCAGCCACTCCAGGACCTCATTTTAAGCCGGTCAACCCTCTGTAAAAGCCAGTCGATCGGTAAAGGCGAATGGCCAGTCTAAAGAACATCACTTGAAAAGCCAGACAAGTTAAGAAGAGAAGCCAGTTGACCAACCAGGTCGACTGGCTGTGCGCAATAGATGCCATAAAAACTCAACTTTTCAGCTTTTAAAGGAGATTGGAGAAAACCCATACACACACAAAACCTATTCTCACCTACCTCTGATTCACACACTAACACACATACCCATTGGAAATTAAGTTGATTTTGAAGGATTCAAACACTACTTGGTGAAGATTTGCTCAAGTTTGTAAAGAAACAAGAAAGAATGAAAGGGGAGATTTCTATAACCTCTTTAATTCTTATTTACTTCATGCTTGAGTAGATGATTTAGGGTACCTAACTTGTGTAATGGGTTGATGTATATACTCTTTGTTATGGGGTTTTATTGGCTTATATATATACATATTTTGTTCTATTTTTTAGAAGATTTATATCAATTCATGTCTATGTGTTTGATGTAATTCTTGAATGAGTTGTATGCATATAGATTAGGTTGTATTTGCTATAGAACACTTCTAATCCTCAGATTATGCATGCCTATGTATGTGATTATGGATAATATGAAGTGGGTTGATTCTATTCGTGTCCATGGGAGTGTGAAATATGCCTTATAGTGAATACATGCTCAATCAATGCTACATGTTGATACTTGAATGCTTTCTATGGCATATATCAAAATTGCTAGTGTTTATTCATGGATAAGACGTCATATTCACAAAGCCTTGCCTTAGAACATGTAGGACTACCCTTACTACTTATTAATCCGCTTTAGCTTTAAATCTAGGTCATGTCACCTTTAGCTTTAAATCTAGCTAATAGGAGTCCGAACAGGCTTAGTCGACCCTAGGAACCCTAGGTCTTAGCTTTAAATCTAGATAACGGTTTAGGAACTAAGGTAGGATTGTTCTAGGGTACCTAGGTAGCTTTCTAGTCCTTCCTATGGCCATAGGTACATATGGACCACACCGTAGCTCTAAGTGTGCACTGTTAGGGACAAACCCGCACCGAGTCCTAAGGTGTAATTAGGACACTAGTTAGTTTCTTAGTTTTAGAAGCTTTATGTAGAAAGCCAATCCCCAAATCCCATAGCCTAGAGATGCTAAATCACCCATTCACAAGTGTAGGTCACCCGATCACCTCTCCCTTGTTTCAATCCCCTTAGTTAGCTTAGTTCTTTCCTCTTTTTCCTAGTGCATTTATGGTATAGTCTTTCATCTTTTTCCTTAGCTCCCAAAAATCCATAAAGTACAAAAAAATGTGTTAGTCCAGGTCTTCTTTTTAAGCTTCTTCTAGAACACGCTAGCATAGAATTTCTTCCAAAATTTCACGCCTCTTTATGGTTCAACACCCGTACTCGTATGCACTATTTACACGATCCGTATGCTTGTGAGTCTTTTAGGGCTTGCACCAAAAACACATCACCTGGGCTACTGCCAGCAACTAAGGATTGAAACCCATTAATAGGATGTACAATGGAATAATAGTACCACTGATTGGGTGCCCATTTCCTGTGGTGTTTTCCAGGGCCCACGATGTCCCTCTAACCCTGTTCTTTGTCCAACTTGCTCGGCTCAGCCTCCTTGGACCTTAAAGACCTCGTTGTGCCAAGATCCATTAGTATTCGTGTGCGTTTGAGTCACTACTATCTTTGTTCTAGGCTTTTTCTTGTTGTGAACTCAATGGGATAATATCTTGTTCCTGTAAACAGAGCCAACCTAATGAGTGTGAGAATCAGGTAACTCAATCTGCCGACGTTCATTTTTGTTCTCTTCGATTTAGGGGCCTGCATAAATAAGTAAACTTTTGCCAACCTTTAAATTATGACGATGTGATACTGGCCAAAGGAACTTCAACAGTAAGTTAGTGGTTTGTATGTGTTTGCTTGGGAAACCTTCACCAAGCCACATACCCAAGGCTACAGTACATCTAGAGTATGAAGGGAAAACCTTACAGTGACATCTTTTTGGCCTGGGAGTCTCCGTAGAATATTTTATGATTGAGGGTTTTTTATCCCCTGTCCCGAACTCCATTTAAGGACTTGGCAAAGAACAAGATATGGGTTGCTTAATTGTAATAAAAGCCAAATCAGAACCTAAGTGACAACGATTTAATCACCCAGAATCCAAAGTGCCAGCTTTCGTTACAACCAAAGAAGAAAAATAGAATAAAATGGACCCTTAAACAATTGGATTGAATATGAAGAAAATGTTAACCAGATTACACCACAAAGTTAATTTTAGTGAATCAATCTTTCCATAAACTTAATTACAACAATGCCATTAACTGAATTACAGTGGAAAAGGAAAAATCTAGGCCATAAAGTGAATTATAACAGAGTTTGAGATAAGACTAAGCTAACATTAAGCTAAATATGTAAGTTAATAGCTAAGCTACGGATAGGACTATCTATGGAGCTAGATTTGTTGGTTTTATGTGTGTTTATGCTTTTCATTCTTATCCTTGATGTGAGCTACTTTGTGCGTCATTTGGTGTATTGGATACCATTTAGGTCATATTTGTGCATATTAGTGTTTACATGTTCATAGTTAAGCTTAAGACTTATACGCTACAATAATACGCGTTTGTTACTTGTTATAGGTGAGATTCAAAGAGATGATTTAAGCTTGATTGATGGTACTTGGGATGTGAAGTAAAGCCAAAGGTGTTTGGGACATGAAGGAGGCTTTGAAAATGCATTTCGAAGTGATCAGGCAAAGGAAAGAGTGACCAAGGCAAAACGAGCTTGTAAAGCGAAGAAATAGAGGCCAATCTGACCAGGCTGGTCGACCTCCATTCTAGGCTGGTTGAAATAAATTTGTGAACAATTGTCCCTCGTATTTCACCATGTGGTTGCTAATTGAAATAAATTTATGAACAATTTTCACTCGAATTTATTTATGAGTTCAAAATTCAAACCTTCTAACGTGAGCTTCATATACTATAGTTCTTTGAGCCTCATGCGACACCTGTTACATCTCTGTTTGAATCGCATGATAAACTACTCTACTGATTCACCAAGTGCATGTGTCATCTTGGCTAGATCTGGTCACATCCAACTCAGTTCTGTAAAATTGTTCCTAGAACATTCTCTCCACATTGGCCCAAGTTTGTACCAAATTTGGCCGTAACTTGGCATACCACTGAAAAGCTAGCCCTATGAGAGACCTCCCAAACAGGAATAATTTAAGATAATCATTGCCTGCAACTTCTCCACATTGGGTTGTGAATCTTATGACATGCTCTAAAGTTGACTGATTATCCTCTCCAGTGAACAACACCAATTTAAGAGCTTTAGAAGCTCTTCCAAACTCCATGACACGATCAACCCACTTCGAATAAGGCCTACCATAAATTGGCCATGAGTTGACTTATGCTCGAGACCAAGATGTTCTTGAAGCATTTTGGTCACCATGTCACGTACCGTTCCCAAGTCTTGCCGCAAAATTTAAACACAAGCTTTAAAATTAGCCCATAAGTGCACGGGTCGTTTGTTGTGTAGTCGTGCAAGTGTAGGTTCGTTCCCATGAGGAGGCTAATTGTGTGTGGTTCTAAGCCATATGTGTCCTAAAAAGCTACGCTAAAAGACCTAATCTAACTCTTTTTGTCGTTTATAGATTGAGAGGAGCTTGGAAAAGTAAATAAAGCTAAAGACAAGCTAAACTAAAATACGTGGATGTATGGAGATGATCGTGGAAACAAGCTATCTAAGGAAAACAAATAATGGAAATAGGAATAGGATTATCATCACTTGCTTATAGACCATTACTACACTTTTGATTAGGGCTTTTTGATAGGTTTCCTAGATTACTCTTCGATAGAGTCCTAAATAACTACCTTATTATCCCCTAGGTCTCGGTACAGGTCTATCCTTAGGTCGATCATCCCTAGAGTATAGCACGGTCCTTATGACTTAGTGTTTCGAGCTAGTTACTTAGGGTCCTAGGTGACATTGATTGACCTTACCCTAGTGTCTAAATTGTTAGCTGGGCTTAAAGTCAAGACCTAGTCTATCTAAGATCAATTAAACTAAGCCGAAAGCCTATTGGCTAGGTTTAAAGCCAAAGAAAACTTAACTAAGCCTAATCTTTTGTTAAGCGCCATTACTTATGCATCATAATATCAGGTCAAGCTTTAAAGCACAAATCAATACATGTTTTAGGGCATGGCATTTGTGAATACACAGACATATCTAACTACTAAACACATAGACATGCTTAAATTACACCATATTAAGCAATAAGAACCAACATGTATGCTATTGAAGCTAGCTTTGCTATTAAGGCATGTAAACTTACATATAGACATGTATGAATGTATTACCCACTTCATAAATTCTTCATATGAACACATAGATATGTAAAAAAATAGCCATTGAAACCCTAAAAACAAGAGTGTATATATCAAAAATCCCTTTCAAAATTGTAATAAATCAACCTATAAAACAAGTGTTAATCACCCATTAAATCTCTACTCAATCATAAAAGAAACTAAGAAGAAAACAAGAAAGAGAATCTTCCTTTCCATCCTTAGCTTTTTCTTTACAAATCTTGCTTCAATCTCCAAATCCAAGTATTTGGTCCCAAAGATTAGCTTGATTCTAAGTTAAGATATGTGTGAGGTGGGTGAGAGTGATGGGCTAGGGTTTTAAGTGGAATGAAGAATAGATGAAAGTTCTCTTCAATTTGCTGAAAATCACACTTTTATAGCTTGCTCCAATGCACAGCCGGTCGACTGGCTTTCTCTTGCTCAGCCGGTTTGATAATGGCGGCTTTCTAATTGAGCTTTGAGACTACACTTGACTAGCTTTAGATGGAAACTCACTGATTTGGCTGGTTGACCTGGGTGATCGGTCGGCGATGCTTACAAGCTTGACCGACTATGCTTGTTTTGCCTTCAATTTTCATTCTCTTTGCCCCCAACCCTCATTTCACGACCCATACATCTTTGTTCTTTATCTATTATCCTTGTTCAAACTTCTTTTCTTACCCATGGCTCACCTAAAACACAAAATTAAGTTTTTTGTGTAGCATTTAACTTTAAAACTCAACTATAGACATTTAGAACTGCATATGCACAACTATTATATAAGTACTACACTAGTGCCATCAAGTAAGCACAAAGCACCTCTAAAAACATTTAAAAAAAATGCAAGAACAACCACACACAAACCAAGACACATCAACCCCCATAAAACTTCTTCTTGCTTGTCCTGAAGCAAGACCAATCATAAGTTTTTCTCTAAAGAGCTAAAAAGGGTTGCCAACATTATTGACTTGCTATCTTAGTTACTCAAAGGAGTATGAAAGGGTCATTCCTTTCATAAGATGGGTCTTCAAGCCCTTTTCAAATCCTCCTATCAATCACAAGGGGCCTCACACCTCACGGGACGTTCCCAAGTTGCTAAAGCCACCACAAACCAAGGGTTCTAACTCACATACCCGGGAAGTTGATATTCTATGCTCCCTCCACTAACATGGCCCCTAAATATGCACATAGCCTTAAACATACAAGGCGAAAGAAGATACAATCACAATGGCTTACAAATGATGGAAAAGCCTTATTCACAATACATGAAAGAACAAAAAGAGAAACTTGTGTTAAGTTGACATTGTGTCACTTGACACTTATTCCACATAGTTCACCTATTCAATTTTTTCTTGCCTTTTGACTTTTTCTCATTTTTCTATCTTTTTCCTTTTTTGTCAATCTTTTTCACTTCTTTTTATGTATTTTGCATTTTTTCCATTTTTTTATTTTCCTCAATACATAGCATAAACAAAAAAAGAAAAAGAAAAAGAAGAGCTAAGGCACATTAAAAAGAACCAATCAAGAAAGGGGTACTCATATCAACAATCGTTCAAAACACTTTTTTGGACCAAGTTATAGGGCAACTACAAGGTGTATTCTTAAAAGTGCTCACTCCCTACAGCTTTCAAAAGGAGTCTTTTTGAAGTCCTGGTTCTTTCTCCACTCTATTCACTCATTATAAACCTTATCTTCACTAATTAGTTATGTTAATAAAAAAGAGCCAACACTCCAATCAACAAAGAGATAAACGACACTATATTCATGAAAATAAAAAAATTTCACCATTTTTAAGAAAATAATATAAATCGACCCTAGATGAAGCATAAAAAAAAGACTACACAACAAGCAAGCAAAGAACACAAAGCATGTAAAGGTTGTGGCGACGAGGTAGATAAGAGGGGACAAGTAGAGAAAGGATAGATACAACCTTGTGTTTTTTTTAAGCTCTTCAATGCTAATGATCAATGAATTATGTTTTTTTTTTGACGTTTAGATAATGTTAAGCAGTATTAATTTTATTTGTTGTGCAACTTTAATTTGAAAATTAGATTATTGTTTATTTTAGTGGAATATTAATCGTGTTGGTTTATGTTATATGTTAATTATATGTTGCTTAATACATTAAATTTCAAAATTGGACTATTGTTTATTTTAGTGGAATATTAATCATGTTGGTTTATTTTATATGTTAATTATATGTTGATTTATTATTTGGAATATTAATATTTTTATGATGATGGGATGTATTAATCACTGTGCATATAATTAGTGTGAAATTATAAATATTAGAAAATGTAGGTACTAGTTATTTAATTAGTATGAATGTAGAAAAATTAAAATATTATGAATTTTACAAAGTTAGCAAAATTAGTTAAATATTAAAGTTGTAGTTCTAAACTAATTAGTAATGTTAGTACTTTTACATTTTTTTTAATTTACTTAATGCTCGTAGGATCTATAGCTCATAGACCGGCTCCTAGCGATAGTTCAGTGTTATGCTATTACTATGACCACTGGGTGAATTATTTGTCGTCACCCCATCAATTAGAGGAACACAAGATTTATAGGAGTGATAGAGAGTTATTCCTATAGACGAAGCATCCTGCTGTGCAGACGGCTTTATTGAGAGCCGGATTTTTTGGATGTTATGCAAGCGCGCTTCCATCAGGTTGACAATCCTCTTATTACTGCCTTGATTGAGAGGTGGCGGCCAGAGACGCATACATTTCATTTGCCTGTAGGCGAGGCCACGATCACACTCCAGGATGTCACTGTATATTGGGGATTGCCGATTGTTGGTGAGGTTGTGCCGGTGCTCGACGATACTAGTCGAGCTCCGGAAGAGTGGCAGACACGTATTCATCAGTATATGGGGGTATATGTATCTTTGGACAAAATTAGTGGAAATTCGATTAACATACCCCCTTTGAGGGAATTGTATGTAGCCCAAGGCACTCCGGAGAATCCTGAGGTGGAGGAAGCGGAACGGCGGGCTCGTTTGTGGATTTTTTTGGTTATTTGGCACCCATATGTTCACTGATACGACAAGAAATAAATTATCGTTACATTGGTTAGACTTTTTGATTGACTTTAATCATATTAGTGAATATAATTAGGGGGCAGCATGCCTAGCACATCTGTATAGATGGCTTTGCAAGGCTTGTTGCCGTGATTGTAGAGGCATGTGCGGGGCCGTCATGCTCATTCAGGTAGCACACTTAATCATCTCATTGTTGTTAATGATATTTGAAGACGTATTATTGCTTATAATATAATTGTCTCGTACAATGCAGTTTTTTGCTTGGGACAGACTCACGGCTTTTAGGCCAACACTGTGTGAGCAGATGGATAGGCACCATCAGAGGGATGGGCTCGCTGTTCACCTTGATTTCCCGTTGCCAAGTCCACCACGCGGCTACATGTTCTTTGCGAGGAAGGATCTGAAGTGGATTGCAAGCCAAGCTGGTTTGAACAGGATGCAGGACATGATTGACCGTTTGCAGCCCGACGAGGTTTGAAAAAATTTACATCTCACATTTATTACTCTCCCTTGTTAATTTACATTGTATGTTTTATAAACTAATATGCTATTATTGTTGTGTTCCCAGTTTATTTGGCAGCCATTCGAGCATACAATGGGTGGTTTGCCACAGTATTGTCTGCAAAATGCGGAAGCGTGGCGAGCATGCGTACCTCTCATCGTTGGTAGACGGGTTGAGTGGCACCGTCCTAATCGGGTACTTCGGCATGCGGCAGACGATCCCCGGTAATTCACCAGCGTGGCAGAAGCACTGAGACGGGAAAGAGAAGATTACAGCCGAACAATATAATTCGGCAGTCGACATTTGGGTCAATTGGGAAAACACTGCTATGGCGACGGAGTTAGAGGACTTTCCCAATCCTGGGGCTTTGAGGGCGTATATGAGATGGTATCGAGGGATAACCATACTACATGCTGGACACCCTCGGACTAGTCATACAGACGACGGCTACGTTACGTTAGCCCACGATGAGAACAGTCTGGTTAGTGCAATATGAATGTTTTCCCATAAATTCGAATTTAGTATGCATTGATGCAATACCTATTGACAATGCCTATAACTTTTTCTTTATGCGGTATACGCTCAGCATATGGTTAACCATAGTGGGAGTATTCTACGACAGTACGAGGCGGGAGACTTACGAGTAGATACGGCTACTTTTGATATGGTGAGTCATCTGCAGGTCCTGCACATCAGAGGCCAGGCCGTACTTCAGCAGACCCAGCATGAGCACTTGTTGGACGACACGACAGCCATGTATGACGTCCCACGTCCACAACCGCCTCCACAAACGTTACATCGGTCGGGACAGCGGGGCCGTTATCATTATCCCACTCAGGAGCCCAGCACTTCGTACACGCTGCCGCAGCCTGGTAGGTTTTTCCAGTTTGAGTATGGCGGTCTGTCACATCAGGAGCCCAGCACCTCGAACACGCCACCGCAGGGGCTGTTATCTACCAGTTATTATCTGATAGATGATCAGACTGCTGAGCTGGTGCTCGAGGAGGACCATCTACTGCGTCGTACTCGTAGACGCACATAGTCACCGCATCCACCGCCACGCATTTTACCCGACCGGACCAGCAGGGATCGGAGACCCGATTATTACACTCCTTCTCAGTATTGATGTAGTTGAATAAACATTTTACATTTCAAACTTATTTTAGTAATTCTATGTAATTGAACTTGCATTTTTCATTGTTTTTTCGTACTTATTATCATGTCTCGATATAAATTGTGTTGAGACAATATTTTGAGATGGAAAGATTTGACAATATCTTTTATTGAAAACATTACACACCATAGTGGAAAAGACCAATTAGCTTCACATGCTACAACTTCATGATAACCATTCGAAGCTACGTATCTATTCTTAGGGGGCAATTTGGCTCAATATGCCCAGGGTTACGGCAATAGCCACACTTTCTTCTGCCTACTTGGTCGGAATTGTCCATCTTGTTTGGTATATGCCGAGCTCTTTCCCGCCCACGTCTTTTGTCGCGCACTCATAAAGCATTCGGGAGTAACATCCAACTGGGTCCTGGAAGCCAGTAAAATTCATGTCCAAGGGGTTGAAATGTCATATTATATGTTGCCTCGAATGACTCTACCGTATAATGAAGATCAACCATGGTTGAAGGGTTTCCACCCCTATAACGAGCAGCATATTGGGCATGAGAGCATGGCATATGATAGGCTATCCACTTACCACATGTACATGTTCGTCCCACCCAATCTACCTCTTGTTCGTTGGGAACATTGTTCCATCATTCTGGCATTCAACCGACCTGGTACCACTCATCTAGTCTGAATGCATACAATCGCATCCGGTGTGAAGACGTCTCCCACTTTTCATATTTTTCTCTCGCTCGATCCGTCAGAATACAACCATCTCTATGCATGTGCATCGTGTTTGCCAACCTATCGTGGAAATATCCCTTTAGCTTTAAAAAAGTGTTATTTACTAGTGCTGTAATTAGCAATCCCTAGGCTCCGACAATCATACCATTGAAGCATTCAACATTATTTGTTGTCAGCACTCCCTATCTATAACCCCCATCGTGGCTCAATGTCCATGAATCTGGACCAAGGTCGGCTAATATCTGGTGCACCCGTGTACCAACGCCAGTGGGTCGTAGGTCGATATTACGAATAATGTCCATAGCGGCGATGTGCTTCCGTTTCTGGCTTTCTTTTCCAGCTATCCAACACATGTCTTTTGCGAATTGATTGTGCCATCTTTTCATCATATTGCTTTTTAGATGTCTCAAGCAAATGCGATGCTTTACTTGAAGTCGGCCGTCGGATGCTATTGTATTGATGGCTACCGCGATTCCTGCGTGTCGATCAGACAGAATGCAAACTGTTGACATGTCGTTTAAAAAACACTGACGTACCTTCTCCAGGAACCACCTCCAACTATTTGTACTCTCGCCATCGACAACGGCAAATGCCAACGGTAATATATGGTCGTTGGCATCTGTCGCTAAGGCGACGAGCAGGTGGCCCTTGTACTTCCCATGCAGATGTGTTCCGTCCAACGAGAGTACAGGTCGACAGTGCCTCCATGCCATGATGTACGGACCAAAAGCCCAAAAAACATAGTGGAAAATTTTGTCTGTTTCAGTTGAACCTTGGGCGAACTTGTAGTGGACAACGGTTCCCGGATTCTTCGCAATTACGACAGCAAAAAAGCGCGGTAGCATCTTGTATGACATGTCCCAGTCTCCAAAAACTAGTTGGATTGCCTTATTCCTACCACGCCAAGCTTTCCCTTATGTTGTATCAACATTTAAAGTCTTCTTTACGTGGGCTTGGACAAGACGTACCTCAAAATCAGGCTTCTCTGCAACAAAATGCCTAACCATGCAGCTGACCAGACCAGATGTTAGATTTCTATGGTTTGGCTTGCATTTATCTCCCATGCAAATATGCATGCTTTGGTACCTCGTAATCTCGAACATCTTATGTGTGGATTTTTTTACTGCATGAACCTACCACTTGCATGGTGTCCTAGGATTGCTTGATTCGTAGCAACGTATGTCCCATAAGGACTTATTTGACTTCACCACCCTGTATTCTCGTTTATGTTTGATCACGTTTTGTTGGACAGCCCGTATAAGATCAACCTTTTTCGGGAACACCATGCATTTGGCCAACTCCATCCGTCTCTCGTCCTACATTGGTCTCTCCATTGAAGGCTCATTTGAAGTGATGTAATACTCTGTCCTAGCTGTGTGGAAAGCTACTGGTTCTTCCTCCTCTAGATCTGGCTCTAGCTCTTCGCCATTGCCTGGCCTTACATCAACCTTTTCATTTTCATAGATTAAACTTTCTACTGACACAACATCTTCCTCCTTGTTTAACTGGACGTCCTCATTTACTTCTTCCGGTTCAGATAAAATAGAATCTAATCCCACCTCGAACATCTCCCAAATCTCACTAGCTTGAGAGGGTCCTCCAACTTCAAATGTGGGGCATGGCGGTTGAGAAAGGGAAAATATGGCAAACTCTGCCGTTGTGGTTGGAATGTTGACTTCTGCATTGACATAATAAGGTGGTTCCACATTCAAATCTGGCAAATCACCAACAACTTCTTGTAGTGTTGCTTCTTTATTTGAAGGCTGTGGATTGTACACGACATCACTTTGCACGTTTACGACAACTTGCGTACATCTCCTATTCATATCCATGCAAACTATTTCGTACATGTCCTGTACATCTTCGTCATCCTTAATGCCACTGGGGTAATAATATATTTGTTGTAGGTTTGAATTCCATTTGGGATCACGATAACACAACTCAACTCTATCGATAGTAGGCCGCAATTAGAGCTTCGTGAATATACGAGATACAAACTGATTGTATGTCATTCCGGGAAGAATTTTTATTTTACGTGGTAAGTTTGGACCTACATAGTCGAGCCCATGATCTGTTTCAATTTTGTTGCCACCGTAATATAAATATACGTTAATTGCATCAACATTTGCATTCATCTTTTTGGGTGAAAGAAAATGTATAACGTGACTTAGATGTGAATGAGTTGCAGAAGGGAGGGAAGTGGAGTGGTTAGTGGTATAGCAGCAAATCCAAATTTTGAAAATGCTACATAATGTGACTTATCGTGTAAACGTTTGTAGGGTTAGTGATTTTGGAAGGAGATGATGAAGGGAGAAGTGTGGTGAGCATTATATAGTAACAAATTCGAACTTAGAAATTCGGATTTTAAATTTCAAATGTCAGATTCCCTGCCACACCGTCAAATCGTTGCCCTGGGTGAAATTAAGGCAGAACCCTAATTCGAATATTAAAAGTTCGAAATATCCATCTCGAACTTCTGACTTTCGACTTATAACCTAACTCGAATTTTAAAAACTCGAAACAACAAAATCGTACATCAGAAGTTTGAAAGTGCGAAAAATTCGACCTTCGAAAGTTCGAATTTTTCAAAAATTCGACCTTCGAAAGTTCGAATTTTTCAAAAATTCGACCTTCAAAAGTTCAAAAAAGAACATCTCTGACAAAAATTTTATTCTCTGCTCTGCTCTGCCCTCCATCACGTCAGAATCTTGTAAACTCGAACTTCTAAAGTTTGAAACACGATACTATTATCTGCCTTCTGATATTATTCTCTACCCTCCGTCACATCGTCGCAGAAGGAATCTTGCAAACCCTAATGGAACTGCAGCACCCTATTTTCGAACTTCATAAGTACGATGTTGTTACTGTTGATAATTTCAAACTTTTGAAGTTCGATATTGAAGTTCCATTATTCCAAAATATTTTCGAACTTTCGAAGTCCGATATCGAGCTTTCATCATTCGAGATCGACCTTCTGAACTTCGAAAAGTCTAAATCTGCAACTCCTCTTAAAACTGGACTATTTTTGGAAGCAAATTAAAAAATAAGGTTAAAAATAAAAATAACCCGGCAGGCATACTATTATTTTCGATCATTAGTAGCAATTAATTGTGTAAAGGTTGCACTTGCTATATTACTAAAAGCAATTTAAGCATGACCTTTAAACGAAATTAAAATTCACCATAAAGTCCAATGCCTCTGATTATAAGCGACGCAAGAAAACGAAATAGAAGTAATAACAAACAAACTACCCACCCCGCCCTCCCCACCAACCTCCCCCTCGACACCCCCCCCCTCCCCCGGGGGCAAAGCCAACCACCCCATGTGGAACCTATAATTTCGAGTAATTTAATTTAAGACCAAAATGATCTACCAACGTGCATATAAGCTTTTCTAGCAGTGTCACTTTTCCACCACTCTCCTCTGATTATACCTTGTAATATACAAAAAAGGAAAAGGAAAATTTCCGTTTCCCTCTCACTATTTCCGAAGAAATGACCGACAAAACAGAAGGCAGAGACACTGCTAGGATGTTGGGTTCCGGCAACAACAACAATGCCGTATCCAACAAAACAAAGAAAATATTGGTCGCTATTTTGGGTTCCGTCCTTGTTGCTGCAATAATTGGGCTCGTGGTTGGTGTAAACTCCAAAAACAACTCAGATGATCATGCTAACATCAAGCTCACACCAGCCCACACCGTCCTCAAATCGTCATGTCAGAACACATTGTACCCAGAATTATGCTACTCAGCTCTCGCCAATGAGCCTGAGGTTAGCAAAAAAGTCACGAGCCAAAAGGACGTTGTTCGATTGTCCATAAACATCACAATGAAGGCCGTCGAGCGCAACTATGCCACCGTAGAGAAGCTTCGTCAAAGGAAGGAGTTAACCAAACGCGAAAGAGGCGCGCTGGATGATTGTTTGGAGACTATGGATGAGACACTTGATGAGCTCCGCAAGGCTGTTGAAGAGCTTGAGGAGTATCCCAACAACAAGTCTCTTAAAGAACATGCTGATGACCTCAAAACCCTACTAAGTGCTGCCATCACCAACCCAGGGACTTGCCTTGACGGGTTCTCTCATGATGGTGCTGATAAACAAGTTCAGAAAGAATTGATGGCGGATCAAAAGCATGTAGAGAAAATGTCTAGTAATGCTTTAGCCATGACATGCCACATGACTGATGCCGACATTGCAAATGAGGAGAAGTTAACAGGTAGTAATAGAGTTACCACATTATTTAAAAAGTTTAAACTTAAAGAAAAACTATTAATTAATTTATTTATAGTAATTAGCATGCTCCTTCGGGTGTACATGGTGTTCATTTTTTAGCCATACACATACAATTTTAATATTTTAAATGGCTGACAGTTAGTTTCGAATATAGTACTATTTGATTTCTATACTATGATATTGTAATAGAGTCATTGCCTCATGTGTGCCTTATCCACAAGTTTAAATTTATAGAAAGAGTATTGATTTATTTATTTATTGTGCTTAATAGGTAGGAAGCTTAAGGAGGTTGATGCCAATGGGTGGCCTGAGTGGTTGTCTGCTGGCGATAGAAGGTTGCTGCAGTCGTCGACGGTTCGGCCAAATGTGGTCGTGGCGGCAGATGGCAGTGGGGACTGTAAAACAATTTCGGAGGCAGTGGCTAATGCACCATCAGGGAGTAGTAAAAGATATATTGTTAGGATTAAGGCTGGTGCTTATAAGGAAAATGTGGTGGTTCCAATGGGGAAAAGGAACATAATGTTCGTGGGAGATGGAAGAACCAACACAATCATCACTGAGAGTAAGAATGTGGTTGATGGTGCTACTACCTTCAACTCTGCAACAGTTGGTAAGTTTTCTTTTCTTTTTCTCTGGTTTTTATTTTCTTTATTTTTCTATGATTGTTTTACTTTTAAGAGGAGCACAATCTTCGAGTGTAGCATGCGTGACTATACGCATTCAGTAATCTAACATGTTTCTGCTGACTGCTGAACTATTAAGAACTCCGATATTCTTTGAAAGGCTTCTACAAGGAGAAGTGAACGTTAGATTTAGTTTTGAAATAGTGCACTATTTTTTTGTCAAATAACATTCTCTAGCAAGTCGCTAATAGTTTAAGGAATGGTAAAGCTAAACATTAATCTAAGATATACACAAACGAAAGCCGGTTGTCACAGATTTCTTTATTACTAGATTGTAACAAGTGTTTTAATATTTTTATTTATTACTGATAGTCAATTTTTACATTCTATGTCAGAATAATATAAATATATTTTAAAGAATTTAATATTGTTCTTAAGTTTTCAATATCAATAACGCTTTTAATGACAAATATGTAATAATCGACCAGAGTACATAAATTGAAAATATTGATATAAATAGATATTTATAGTCTAGGAAATGGTCAAATATAAATATACTTGGTGAAATTTATTTATTAACAGTTTTTCAATATAAATCATGTACTTTCTATAAGAAATTTGCAGCAATTGGGTAGAAGATTTAAACGGGAACCAAAATCAAAAAATGAATTTATCTTGAGAAAAGGAAAACAAGAAAAACAGTAGAAGCATATAAACAATATTTATTGGAAATTAGTTCAACTTTCAATGAAAATTTGATAGAATTAGGATATTTGCATTACAAGGTAACCATTGACTCTACCTTTTATAATACAAAGTGCTTTTGAAAAATGAATTTCTTCACCTGAATCTAAAGTTAAAGAAAAAAAAATTAAGCATTCAAAGAAATAAATATTGAATAGTATTATTTTTGAAGAATAAAAATATTTAGATTAGGAAATAACATATATGTATGTATAGAGAGAGATTAAAGTAGTATTTTAAACTTTTAAATTTATGCTATATATCATCACGCCAATTACTTTTTCTGTCCAGTAAGACTTGTAATCATTTCGTTTTATTCATACCAAAAAAAGAAAAGAATCAAATTTTTAGGACACGTATACTATTAATCAATGCATGATTGGCTACACGGCGCAAACCAACTCAAAAAGAATAATTTTATCATAAATCATTGCACGGTCTACCAAGTCTTCATATATATAGATTCTACCAAAACTGAGAAATAGTGATTCATATTGAAAACTTGTTAAAAATTAAATTTTACAAAATATGTCTATATTTTATCTTCATGTGAAAAATATTGTATATGTTGCACTGATACTATACTCTTTATAGACAGATGGAAGCGATGGAATTGATTTAGTGATGAAAGGTTTGATTTAGTTAGATATTATGTCATATTTTTTATGGTTATGCCATAAATGTTGCATAAAAGCATGCCCAGATGATGTGTTATCTTGTACTTTATTTACTTAGGACAAATTTGAAAAGCCACCTTTCAAGAAGATCTGGATGTAATTAAAAATAATAATTACACAGTTAAATATGTTTGTTTAACCAAGTAACTACTTAATTAGAGGTAAATTGTGTGTAATCAAACATCCTCAATTACACATTTCAATACTTATGGGAAAGTTTGAATTGGTGTAATTAAATCATGTAATTACTCCCCAACAACTTTTAATATCTTTTTTAAAACATTTGGCAAGCTTCACTGTGAAATAAATAATAAATAATAAACAATAAACAATAAATAAATAACTTTAAGTAAAATTAAAATAAATAAATATAAAGTAGATAAATAAATAAAAATATATAAATATAAAATAAATAAAAAATATATATAGATATAAATATAAATAAATATTCCTAAAAATATAAATTCTACTTATTTTTTAATAGTGTTGTTGATTATAATTAAATATTATTATATTTTTGATAAATAATATTTAAAGTTAATAATATTAGTAGTAGATAATTTTTAATTTCCTATATTTATATCTATAATTCATATGTTTTAACAATTCACATTTATTTCTATAATAAACAATACTTTATTTTAAATATTAGCAAATAACATTTTAAAATATTTGTTAGTATTAATACAAATTTTAAAAGTAAATATTTACTTTTAAATTAATTATTTGACTATGTAATTACCCTCTATGATACCAAAACGTCATGTAAAATTAATGTGTAATTATGTTATAGTAATTAAACACATCATTTAATTTAAATTATTGTATAATTAGTATTTAATGATTTCGGACTTACACTTATTTGTTATCTTGTGTATTTACCCCAACATAAAGTGAGATCAAACATTTCTACTCATTCAGATTCTACAATCATGTATTATCCAACATTATATTACTAAAAACTATCATCCTCTACAATAGATTGCCGTATCCCCCAAACCCGCCCCGCCCCGGCCCGGCCCCCGCCCCCGTCCAACCGAAAAAAAAAAAATGAAAATCCCCTAGAATAGATTGTTCTTGTCCAGCAAATGCATGCTCTTTTATAATATGTATGTATGCGTAAGGAAGCATTAATTTGTTAAAACAACAATATATAGCACCTAGCGCCACAGAAGTTTGAACGGTAGTAGTAGACCTTTTTCTCATATAGTTGATTTCTTAGTGATATTCGTTGCATTGATTGTATAATGTTGTGTAGAAAGTCCAACCACAATTCAATCAATTACAATGGTGTGGAAGATAAACACTCATCATTAGCATTCAATTTTGATAAATTTCCCATGTGGCTGTAGGCGTGGTGGGTGATAGATTCTTGGCGAGGGACATCACATTCCAAAACACAGCAGGCCCCTCCAAGCACCAAGCTGTTGCGCTTCGTGTAGGAGGTGACTTGTCTGCATTCTATCGATGTGACATTTTGGGCTACCAAGACACCCTCTATGCATATGCCAATCGTCAATTTTTTGTTCAATGCTTGGTTGCGGGCACAATAGATTTCATCTTTGGCAACTCAGCTGTCGTGTTTCAAAACTGTGATATCCATGCTCGTCGTCCCAATTCAGGCCAAAAGAATTTGATCACAGCTCAGGGCAGAAGTGACCCTAATCAGAACACCGGCATTGTAATTCAAAAATGTAGAATTAGTGGCACTTCAGATTTGAGATCAGTTCAGAGGAGTGTCCCAACGTTCCTTGGCAGGCCATGGAAGGCGTACTCTAGGACTGTGATTATGCAAAGCTCAATTTCAGATGTCATACATCCTGCTGGATGGCATGAGTGGAGTGGTAATTTTGCACTTAATACTTTGTTATATGGAGAGTACCGAAACTCTGGGCCTGGCGCTGACACTTCAGGAAGGGTGAAATGGAAGGGATTTAAGCTGATTACTAGTGCAACCGAGGCTCAAACTTACACTCCAGGAAGGTTCATTGCTGGTGGTAGCTGGTTGGGCTCAACAGGCTTCCCATTCTCTCTCGGATTATAAATTCCGTTTTACTCTTACCAAATATCTTGAATTGCATTATTTCGGTGTCTTGTGAGGCAATGAGTTGTATATGATTGATTAATGGAATAAAGAGTTTCAAGGTTTCTCGCAATATAATGAATGTTCTAAACTACCCAATGAACACCTTTCTGTTCGAATATCTTTCCCGAAAAGCTATTCTGATTGGTTTTTGTGATCTAATAGTTGTGGCAGAAATGCAACAGTATTCAATTGCGCTAAGCTGAAGCTCTATAATAGGAGCTCAAACATCGACGAGCATTGATAAGGGTGTAAATTACTCCTCCAACCAGATCACGACACGTGGTATCAAGGGGGAGTGTAAAGAAGATGGGGCCGGACCCTTGGTGCATGAGTCCGCCCAATGGAGCTTGAGGGCAGATTCATAGGCCACAGGTTTGCTTCCTTTGAATCACCAACTCGAAGTAAAACTTGTGCGCATATACCATTCAATGTTTCTTGAAGATGCATAAGAGATGTCCCCTTATTCCACAGGGCCGTTAGGAGCATAAGGAGGGCTGACCCATGCTCTACACTGCCTAGAGCGAGTCATCAACGTGGCAATGGTTTTTCATCCCCTAACTAGTTAAGGATGCCATGTCATATTGAAGAGAAGCCTAGTCAGCACGCTACTTGAGGAAAACTTCGAGTCTTGAGCTTTATCGCCTATAAATACTAAGCCATACCCCATGCAAAGTAAGTAGGTAATGGTGAGAGCTCTCTAAACATTCATGAACACATTCATTGCATATTCATATCTTTAAGTTAATCTTCATAAACCCATGGACTCATGAACTAACTTGACCGTTGAAGGCACAATGGGAAGATAGCCTTGCATGTTCTTCTTCTTCTTGCAGGAAGGCGTACCCATCTACTACGTAGGCATAGGTGGTCCCACGGTTTACGCGTCCACTGTCAACTCCCTCGGCTAATAACTTAGAGGTTGACTCATCTCTACTGAAATGGGCACATTCCAAGACCACATTAGTTGGTGCCCATCTGTAAGAACTTCTTCTGAGGACAATTCCCATTGAGAAGTACGTGGTCAAAAACCATGGCAAAGTCAAAAAGGCCACAAGCACAACTCGAGTGGGTTGAACAAAGAGAAGCATTAAAACAGTAAGTTGAGTAGGAAGATCAATATGAAGAGAGTGGAAACACTCATAACCTAATGTAAGAGGAAGTGGAGCCTCAAAGAGAGGCCATAAGTAGGCTATATGCCGAGATGCAAAACTTAATGGATGAATGCCAAAGGATGCGAGGACAACCCGCAGCCCTGGCAATCGCTGGACCCAACCAAGTTTCTTTTTTAGCAGGCTATCCATACTTGCCACCATTCCTTCCTCAGTATCCTCTATTTTTCTCGTAGTATTACCATTACCCAGTGCCGCCGATGTATCCCCCTTAATAGGTTTCCAGAGATCATGAGGCGTAATCTTCAACGGCTTACTGTACCCACTCATCTCGAGTGGAAAGAAGAAGAAACAATAGTTTGGGGTGCACCATGATAGTCACAAATCAAGTAGTAGTCGAAGAACCAGTAGTAGTTCAAATAGGGCACTGTTAATGAGAAAAGTGGCAAGGTCCTTTATGCTAGAGATAGAGGCTAAAACTACTATAGTGGCAAGGTCCTTTATGCTACAAATCAAGTAGTAGCCGAAGAACCAGGGATTTTCCTCCCTCATTTACCACTATACGCTAGAACTACTGACCTTGAAAATCATATCAGTATCTTTAAGGGCACCTTGATGATCCACGACTTGTCAGATGCTTTGAAATGCCAAGCTCTCCCAGCCAACTTTGGTAGATGTCGCATATGATTGGTATAAACACCTACCTGATTGGTCGATATCCAGCTTCGATCAAATGGCCTAAGCATTGACTGACAAGTTTTCCAACAGCCGAGTCATTCCTAAGATATCGACCACCCCATTTTCATACCAATAAAGGCCTAACGAGTCCTTTCAAGAGTATACTGAGAAGTTTAATAATACTGCCTTGAAAGTGGCCGATTTGAATAAGGGAGCCATAATCATAGCTTGTATGCGCGAATTGAAATCAAGGTCTTTCAAATCTGGTATCTCAAGGCAAGATTACTACTTCTTTAGAGATTTAATGAAAGAGGCTGAAAAGTTTATCCAAGAAGAGGATGTCAATCGTGGTGTTAAGGCCATCGTAAGGGAAGAAGAAAGGCAATCGAGGAATATTGCTAAGGGGAAGATTATGGAAGAACCTAGCTAAAGTAAGAGAAAGGCCCGAGTTGATATTGTCCATTACAAACCAAGGTTTGAAAAGTACACTTTGCTCAATGCAACCCGGACTAAGGTACTTAATAGCTATCCAGAACGACCGAGCACTCTATTGGCAGGACAAAATGTTCAGAAACCCGTCCAAAACGGACTGAAATCTCAAGTGTCACTTTCATAGAGACTATGCCCTCTCAATGAAGGAATGCACACAATTAAAGAATGAAATCGAAATGTTTGTAAGGAAGGGAAAGTTGGAGCATTTTGTTGACTATCATAGGAACAACCACGGCGGCAGATATCCGGGAGTAAGAAAGGGAGAGCGGTAACCTGAGCAATGACTGTGGCTCGGGGTAGTGGAAATGATATTTGGGGGCACTGCAGCTGGGGGAGAAATGTCGCTTGGACACAAGAAGTATGTCTAAAGCTTGAAGAAGGCTAGGCCATTATAGAAATGGCCTAGGAACAAGGATGTGCTGATTTTCACTGACTAGTACCTTGGCCCAATAATGACCCCACATAATGACCCCCTGATCATAGAAGCCCTCATTGCTAACTACCTAGTGAAGAAGATCTTTATGGATGCGGGGAGTTCAGCGAAAACGATCTTTGTCAAAGCATTGCAACAGATGGGAATGAAAGTAGAAGATCTGCGGCCTGTGTCTATGTCGCAGATGGGATTTTGGAGGATAAATGAGACCATTGGGTATCATCCAACTGCCAGTGTCTATTAGATTAAGGAATAGGTATGCTAACCTGAAGGTCAATTTCTTGGTGATGGATTGCACTTCTTCATATAATTCTATTCTGGGGAGAGTATTCTTGCAAAGAATCTGAGCAGTGGGCTCGACGTACCATTTGGTGATAAAGTTCTCTACTTGGAATAGCTTAGCAGAGATCTAAGGAAACCAACTCGCAGCCAAGGAATGTTGCATAGCATCCTTCGAAGACCTTAAGAAAAATAAGAAAGCATTACAAATCGAAGTGCCGGACTCCAAAGGTGGGGAGTACCAGGAAGTACCTCTCGAAATGCCAAAGGAAGTGATCATTAGGAGAGGTAATTAGAAGACCTACATAGGGTCGAAGTCGTCGAAAGATGAAAAGAAGAGAATGATTGAGTTCCTATCAAGGAACAATGATGTGTTCGCATGGTCTATATTGGATATGAAGGGGATCGACCCAGAGATAGCTATTCATAAACTAAACATGGACCCAAGTGTATGAATCGTGCAATAGAAGAAGAGGTCCTACTCTATGGAAAAGAATCATGATGTGTTGTGTTTTTGTGTGTGTTTGCATTGTCATTTACCTATATTTAAGAGGTGTTGAGTGCCCATAATGATGCATTAGTGTAGTGCTTTTGATAAGAACAGACTTAAGCGTAGGTAATTGTATATGTTGAGTTTAAGAGACAAATTGCTACATTAATTACTTGTTTTTAATGATTTAGGTGAACTTTGGGTTAAGATCGAGATTGGACGATGAAAGGTGATGAAGATGGGCAATGCATGGGTCTAAGAGAGAAGATCGGAGGCTGAAAAGATAAAGAATGGAGGAAGAAAGTCAGCTGGACGACCAAGAAGAAGGAGCCGGTTGACCGGCCACTCCAGAAAAGCGCCCAAAAATAGCCGGATGACCACCCCTCCAAAGCCAGTCGACCAGCTAGGTCGACCGGCCAATCCAGAGAGCATAATCAAAAAGCCGATCGAGCTAGGTCCAGGACGGTCGACCGGCAATGTGCTGAGAACATATAACTAGGGCCCGATTCTGAAGAAAAAAGGGGACTTTTTGGAAGATTAACACGCACTTCACACCTAAAATTCTCACACACTTAACCCTAGATTCCAATCACCTCACACACACTTTTCACACATTCCTCACTAAGAACCAAGCTTGATTTGGAGGGTTCAAACATTTGGAATCAAGTTTGCTCAAAAGCTTTGTACAAGATTAGCCAGGATGAAAGGGAAGCTTCATTATCTCTCTTTCATTCTATTTCCTGTTATGATTGAGTAGACTTGCGTAGGGTGATTTAACTTATGTAATGGGTTAACTATATACTCTTATGATATGGGATATGATGGCTGAATATATATACATGTTTTGAATTTTCTTGTTCAAATGGGTATTTTCTCATTCATGTCTAAGTGTTTGATAAAATGCCTAGATGAGTAACATGTGTATAAATTGAAGTTTGTTTGTTACTAAACACATCTAATCCATGTTATAATCATGTTTATGTGTTTATATGTGGATGCTATGAAGTGGGTAATGCTTTTATTCATGTCTATATGTATATTTGCATGCCTAGTAGTGAATACGACTTAGTTTAGTTTTATTTCCTTTACCTAGAGCTCCCGATAATCCAAAACCCCAAAAAAATATGTCTAGTTTAGATCTTTCTTTTTGGTACCTTCTAGAGCACCAAGCATATAATTCACCCATATTATTCATGCCTCCCTGTGGTTCGACACCAGCACTTGTGCACACTATATTGCACGATTCGTATGCTTGCGGGTCTTTTAGAGCTTGCACTCGAAAGACGCATAAAATCAAGTAGCCCTAAAGAAGACAGAGAAGCTTCTAGTGGCTGGGCTCATCGGGGAAGTGGACTACCAAAGGTAGGTCACTGATCTAGTGCTGGTAAAGAAATCAAAAGGGAGATGGCGGATGTGCATAAATTTCACAAATTTAAACAGATCCTGCCCAAAGGATTGCTTTTGCTTGCCTAGAATAGACACACAGATTGATGCTACAGCTGGGTTTACACTACTAACATTCATGGATGGTTTTAAGAGGTATAATCAGATCAAGGTGGCCCCAAAAGGTGACAAGAAGACCTCGTTTGTAATTGAACAAAGGTAAAATTGTTAAAGGGTGATGACATTTAGACTAAAGAATGTTGATGCAACATAATAGAGAGTGATCAACAAGGTTTTCAAAGTGAAGGCTAGGAAGTTTTTAGGCTTCATGGTAAAGCACATAGGGATTGAAGCCAACCCTGAGAAGACACATGCCATTCTAGGCGTGGAATCGCCCAGGAACACTTACGAAGTCTAATCCCTAACTAGCAAAGTAGCTGTGCTCAGTAGATTTATGTCCCACTCAGCTAACAAATACTTTCATTTTCTCAAGATCCTCTGCAATCCTAAGAATTTTCAATAGACTAATGAATGCCAGGTAGTCTTTGATCAAGTCAAGGCCTATTTGTCTTCTCTACCCTTGCTATCTCGACTAGAGGATAAAGAGGAGTTGTTACTCTACCTAGCTACTTCTAGGGTAGCAATAGCGGCAGTGCTACTCTGGAAAGAAGGAAGGGAGCAAAAGCCAATATACTATGTGAGCAAAACACTCTACAGAGTAGAGTTGAGGTACCCACTTATTCAAAAGGTAGCCTTAGCACTAATCACAACAACAAGGAAGCTAAAATTGTGTTTTAAAGCCCACCCTATAAAGATGCTAACTGAGGGCCTGTTTGGATTGGCTTTTTTTTCAAGAAAAAGCACTTTTTTTCCTGAAAAAGTTACATTAAATTTGTAATAACTATTGAATTTGTCATCCAAAAAAGCTGAAACTCCGAAAAAAGCTCAAATACAGCTTTTTTTAGAAGCCAGAATTTTTAGCTTCTCAAAAAAAGTTATTTTTCAGAAGCTGTTAAAAAAAGCACTTTTGAAAAAAGCCAATCCAAACAAGCCCTGACTCTTCGCTTAGGCAAGTGCTCCACAAACTGAAAGCCTTAGGGCATCCATTACAAATGGGCCATCGAGCTCACACAGTATGATATCACCTATCAACCAAAGACAGTAATCAAAGCTCAGGCTCTCGCCAACTTCAGTGTCGAATGTAACGGAGAGTTAATGGAACCTTTGGGGCCAGCTTGGACCTTATAAGTCGATGATGCTACAAGGAAGGAAGGGTCGGGGGCTGGCATAATTTTGATTAGCCCCAGTGGCGAGGAATTCCAGTACGCACTAAAATTTGGCTTTTATGCATCAAATAATGAAGTGGAGTATAAAGCTTTACTAGTGGGATTAAAGGCAGCTTTTAAAGTGGAGGCTAAGGTTGTGACGATTTTGACTGATTCGCAGTTGGTAGCCAACCAAGTCTCTGGAGAGTATGAGGCCAAAGACCCGATGATGATCACATACCTGAACTAAGTTAAGGACCTAATTTCCAGTTTGAATAAGCTGGTCGTGTAGCAAATCCCTATGGGGAAGTGGAAATGGTGGATGCTCTATCAAAGTTGGCTACTGGCCAAGTCGAAAGAAAAGAGGTCTGAGTAAACACATTGGCCAAGTTGAGTATTTGTCAAGGGCCAGAGGGAGAGACCAAGTATATTGATCAAGAGTCGATTGGGCTAGTAACATTTGAAAATTTCTTGAGAATGGTACGCTTCTAATAGATAAGAAGCAAGCAAAAGCCACCAAAATAAGAGCTCAATGCTTCTTATTAGTGGGGCTGGCTTTATAGATGATTATACACTGATCCGTTGTTGAAATGCGTAGGGTAGCATGAACGTGATTATATACTTCGAGAAATCCACGAGGGGATCGGTGGGAATGACATAGGAACCAGAATATTGGCACAAAACGCACTATGCTCTGGGTATGATTAGCCAAACATGCAAAGTGATGCCTAGGCATGGGTGCAAAAATATGATGCTTGCCAACCTTTCATTAATGTTCAATGCTAGCCATCAGCAGAGATCATTCCAATCACTAGCCCATGGCCATTCGCATAGTGGGGGTTGGATAACATTGGACCCCTTTCAACAGGACCGCGCAAAGGAAAATTTCTTTTGTTGCCATAGATTATTTCACCCAGTCGGTAAAGGCCGAAGTTGTGCCCAAAATAACTAAAAAGGCTACTTGGAGATTTGTGTGGAAGAATATAATATGCAAATTTAGGATCCCAAACAAAATAACAATTGACCATGGTCAACAATTAACTGTGCATTCTTTTAAGAGAAATGTGAAGAGTTAAGCATTAAGCTGAAGTTTGCTTCGATCGATCATCCCCCAGTGCAACGGTCAAGTGGAAGTTACTAACAGGACACTATTACAAGGGTTGAAATCCAAGCTAAGGAATGTAAAGGGACAAATGGGCCGATGTTTTGCTAGAATTACTGTGGCGTATGAGGACAACCCACAGTATAGTCACAGGAGAAATGCCATTTAGGCTTGTGTTTAGGGCAGAGGCCGTTATATCGGCCAAAATAAGATCCCTGAGTTGAAAGGTTGCCAACTTTGATCCAGAAGCGAATGATCAAAACATGAACGAGCAATTAGACCTACTAGATGAACTCAAGGAAATAGCCTATCTCCGGACTATGACACACAAAGAAGTAATGGCCTGAAGTTTACTAAGGGTGTAAAGACTAAGACAATTAAAAAGGGGACGAAAAGCCCAGTTCAGAAAGGCCGAGAGAGATGGAAAGCTGGGCCCTAACTGGGAAGGCCCTTATCTTGTCTCTAAGAAAATACGGCCGGGAGCCTACCGACTGGCGGAGCTTAATGGGAAAGACTTGGTGAATGAATGGAACGTTGAGCACTTATGACCTTAGTATGCTTGACAGCAAGATGTATCTTGGTTTATGTTATAATTCAATCAAGGAACGACTGCCATTTGTAATGGTTTGTATTTAGAATTCTAATGTGTCTCTAGTGCACAAGCCCTAAAAGACCTATAAAGACACAAATATTTTTTTGTACTTTTTGGATTTTGGAGTGCTAAGAGAGAAATAAAAGGACTACATTATGAATACTAGAAAGGAAGCGATTAAACTTGTGGAAAGGTGATAGGTTGACCCACACTTGCAAATGGGTGACTTTCCACCTCTTTGCTATGGGAGTCGGGGCATTAGCTTACTAAGTGATGCTCTAATACTAAGCAACTAACTAGTATCCTAATTACACCTTAGGACTCGATACGAGTTCGTCCTTAAGCATGCACATTTACAGCTACGGTGTGGTCCTTATGTATCTAAGGCCATAGGAAGGACTAGAAAGCTACCTAAATGTCCTAGGACAAACCTACTCAAGCTCCTAAATCATTAGCTGGATTTAAAGCTAAGACTTAAGGTCACTAGGGTCAACTAAACCTATCCGTACTCCTATTAACTAGATTTAAAGATAAAGGGACTGGATCTAGGCTAGTCCTAACTTGCGCACCATCGTTCGAGGGATACTATAGCGAATTGATGTCTAATAGGCAACCCTACATGTTCCAAGATAAGGCGTTATAAATATGACGTCCTATCCATGAAAAAAACACAAAAAGAAGTTTGATTTATGCCATTGAAACCATTTAAGCATCAATATGTAGCAATATTTGAGCATTTATTCACCATAAGGTACATTTCATACCTACATAGACATGAATAGAACCAACCTACTTCATATTATCCATAATCACACACATAGACATGCATAAACTAAGGATTAGAAGTGTTCTATAGCAAATACGACTCAATCTATATACATACAACTCATTCAAGCATTACGTCAAACACATAGACATGAAATGATATAAAGCTTCTCAAAATAAGAGCAATATATGTATAAGCCAATGGAATCCCATAACAAAGAGTATGGAAATCAACCTATTACACAAGTTTAGTCACCCTAATCTATCTATGCAAGCAAAATATAAAGGAGAATGAAAGAGGGTTGAGAAAGCTCCCCTTCCATCCTTGATTGTTTCTCTACAATCTTGAGCAAATCGTTACCGAATGATATTGTAATCCTCCAAAATAAGCTTAGATCTAGGTAATGTGTGTATTGAAGGTAGGTAAAGATAGGGTTTTGTATGTGTGATGGGTGTATGAAGTAGTGGTGATCGATCAATAAAAAGTGATAACAACGGGCACCATTTATAGCCTTCAGTGTCACAACTGGCTGGCCGAACCAATTGGCTAGTTGAAAGAGGATCAACCGACTCAAATTTGGAGCGCACTGGAATTACCGGTTGACCGTACCGATGAGCTTAACTGGTACAGGCCTTTCTTCTCTACAATTATTGGCTCACCTAGCCGGTCAACCAACTGCTATTGTGGGTCAGCCGTTAAAGGTCTTGATTCGTCATCTTCTTTGCTTTCGAATTCTTCCCCACAACTCGTACACCCTTGGTCTTCGTCACTCTTCATTGTCTGAGCTCAGCAACAAACTGGAAATCACCTAAGTTATCAAAAACGAGCAGCTAATGAAGCGTTTACCTCTTAAACCCAACTATGTACAATTACTTAGCTTAAGCCAATCTCTAGCATAAGTACTACACTAATGCATCTATTAAATTTTAAAACACCTCTAAAAGATAAACAAGTAGCAATGCAAACACACACAAAGACACAATACATCAACACCCCTAAACCTTCTCCTTGCTTGTCCCCAAGCAACCCCAATCTTAAGTTTATCTTTAAAGTCGATGCAAAAGGTTACCTAAGGGATTGACTCGTTATCAAGGTTAGTCTAAGAAGAAACGGACATTCCTATTGTAGAAATGTCTCACTTATGCTAGAAACCTATCTCTCTCTCTCTTCTCCAAATGAGAGGGGAAAAGCATTGAGGCAAGTAATTGACAATATGAGCAAACCATGGTGTGTGATAAGAGATGGCAAATAATTGCTCGTCGGGAAAATAATCATAAAAAAAGGGATGGTTCACTAGAAGACTCACTAACGAGATGGGAAAGGTGATCCGCAACTAAGTTTTCACTACCCTTCTTATCCCAGATTTTAATGTCAACCATCTAATCAAGCAGGGCTTAGAATATTTCTTAGCTAACAAATACCTTAATGCCACATGATTGGTAGACAATCACTTTGGACCCTAAGATGTATTATTTGAACTTGTCAAGAGAGAAGACAACTGCTAGAAGCTTTTTTTCTATGGTTGTGTAGTTCTTTTAGGCTTTATCAAGAGTCTTACTAGCATAGTACACTACATGGGGCAACTTATCCCTCTTTTGGCCTAAAACAACTCTAATTGCATAATCAGATGCATCACCTTGAATGGGAGACAGTTGTCAAGTAGCTAGATGATCGGAGAGGTAGACAATAATGATTTAATCCTATTGAAAGCTCTAACACACTCATCATCTAACTCAAAAGAGACATCTTGCACTAAGAGCCTCGATAAAGAACACGTTATATGGCCAAAATCCTTAATGAACCTATGGGAGAATCCTGCATGCCCTAGAAAAGATCTAACATCCTTAACACACTTAGGGATAGGCAATTTCTCAATCAATTCTACCTTAGCTAGGTTAACTTTAATGCCATTAACTTTAACGCCAGTAGATGAAATTACATGACCCAAAACTATCCCCCACTGTACTATGAAGTGGGATTTCTCTCAACTCAACACTAATTTCTTCTCCACACAATGGTCTAAGACTAAAGAGAGGTGATTCAAGCACTCATCAAAACTATCACTAAAGACTAAGACGTGATCCATGAAGATCTCTAAATGTTTCTCTATCATGTCACTATAAATGGCTATTATATACCTCTAAAACATCACTAGGGCATTACATAGATCGAAGGGCATCCTCCTATAGGCAAAAGTGCCATAAGGACAAGTAAAGGAGGTTTTTTTCCTGGTCCTCGGGTAACACGGGCATCTGATTATACCTGGAATAGCCATCTAGAAAATAATAGTAGCCATGCCTAGCTTTTCTATCTAAGATCTGGTCTAAAAAAGGCAACGAGAAATGATCCTTCCTAGTTTTGGAGTTGAGCTTCCTATAGTCAATGCAAACTCTCTAACCCATAGGAGTATGCATAGGGATAAGCTCTCCTCTTTCATTCTCTACAAACTTGATCTCGGATTTCTTAGGGACTACTTTGAAGGGGCTAACACACTTACTAACAGAGATTGGATAAATAATTTGTGCATCTAAAAGTTTAATGATCTCTTTCTTAACTACTTTGCTCATGTGTGGATTTAGCCTATTTTGCATCTCCGTAGAAGAAATAGCTCCATTTGTCAAGGTGAATACGGTGCATACAAACCAAAAGGTCTATACCTCTCAAATCATGAATTTTCCACTTTTTAGCCTTCCTATGTTTCATAAGAACCTCTAGGAGACGCTTCTCATGCTTACTAGAAAGATCGGAAGCTATGATAATGGGAATAGTCTCCCTAGGGCCTGGGAAAGCATACTTTAAATGCTCGGGATAGGGTTTGAGCTCTAAAGATGGGCTAGGCTCAACTAATGCTGACTCAACCTCAACATCATCAACAAGCACATCACTAGAATCAAGAGTAGAAAGAATAACCTCAAGTGACTTATCAATCAAAGAATCCTCAACTAAGGAGGTGGAAACTACACATTTCCACTCTAAGGTCTCCGAATCAAAGCTAGACAATAAATCCTTAAATTTTCTCAATTCTTCTCCATTGGTCATGGTTCTTTTTACAAAGTCCTTGACACAAGAATCAATAACATCCACTTTAAAGAACTCTTCTTCATCCCCTTCTCCTTCTACATTAGCCCTATTCATTATCTCAATGACCTTTGTAGTACACCTTAAATTCCTAAATTTCATCTCTAATAACCTCGACTTATGATGGATAATAGCATCTGTGGTAGCAAAGAAGGGGTGACCTAAAAGGATGGGTGTAAAATGTCTAAAATTGTGACCCAAATCCATATCTAATCCTATAAAGTCAATAAGGTACATGAGCTCAACTACCTACACCATAACATCCTCTACCATACACCTAGGTCTACGCTCAAACCTATCAGCTAGTTGAAGAGTAATATGTGTATGGGATAACTCACTTAGACCTAGCTGCTAATAGAAGGAGTAGGGAATGAGATTCATACTGGACCCTAAATCTAGCAAGGCGTGATCAATTTGGGTCTCATAGATCCTAAAGGAATGGTAAAAGTTCTGAGGTCACTCATCTTAGGCGGGAGGCCTGAAGTGAAAATACTACTCACCTTTTTTGTAGGCCTCACCTTCTTAGGAATGTTTGATGATCTTCGCTTCCTTATATAAAGGTCCTTGAAGAACTTAGAATAGGAGGGAATTGAAAAGATCACATCTATCAAAAGAAGATTAACCTTAAGGTCCTTAAGATGCTCTAAGATCTTCAAAAACCTAGAATCCTCACTAAGTGAGGGCCTTTTTAAGGCGGATGGGAAGGGAACTCGAGGCGCAACACCTCTAGACACATGGAAGTCATCAATGGGTTCCTTTCCCTCCCATTATGGACAGGAAGTACTACTCTCTTCATGGTCTCTAATAGGCTCAGATCTCTCAACAAGACCTAGTTATAGTGTTAATCTGAGCCTCTAGGATCGCAGCAATACTGAAGTTATCCATCAACCAGAGCATAAGCTCTACGACAGATTCCTCTTTGGCCATCTTAGAATTCATGATCTCCTTCATAGCAACTTAACTAGCTAGCCTGCTAATGTCTTTGAACTTCTTAGAAAATGAGGTCATGATTTTATAGCAGTTTTCATACCTTCGTGAAGTATTAGTAGACTATCAGATAAAGATGCTAATATACAACATTTGGCAATAGTATCAGCTCTTATCCAAGTCTGCTCAGCATCTTACTGGGTATTAGTAGAACCAATCCCTATCCGACGATACGATTGGGTAAGGACAAACTTTTACCCATCCTTATTGAGTACTTTGTCCATGTTCCTCTTCTAGTGAACATACTTTGGGCCGATTAACTTATTCTCAAAGAGAATACCAGCCAAACCATGACTGGATACACAAATAGTGATATTGTAAATTAATGAGTAAAATAATATGATGCAAGTATGATATGTATGTACCAATGGAAAACAACATACATCAAGCCTTTTTACATCATTTTCCATTTAGTAGATAAACCCTCAAACTACTATGTTGTAACGGTCTCTCAACCCTATCAACTTGACCTCCATGAATAGCATGGACAAATAAATGGATACTTGAGTTAGGCTTTAGTCAATTTGGATAATGCTTATCTAAATAGTTGTTATTTAGTGGTATCTAATCACTATTTTCTTCGGCCTCTCAAATCACCTTGAGGCCTCCACCGATAGGATGGCCAAACCCCTAATTTGAGTTGAGTATTAATTAACCATTTCTTCATGTTCATTCCTTATTATGTCTAGATTTGAACCCTCTGACAAGGTAGTAACTCTTATCCACATACTGTGAGATGATCGATGATAAAGAACTTCACCAACGAGGTGGCCAACCTTTACCAACGCCCTTATGAATGAACACAATAAGTCCACCTTGCTAAATCTAGGTAGCTGTGACACCCTCCAACGGGGAGGTCAATGCCACTTACCCTTAGCGTGAATGGGACATGAAAGGCCGTGGGGTTTCTAATCCCTTCTCCCGCTCAATATTTTAACCTTAAGGGTTTTTGTCTATTTATCTTGGTGGTCCTATATGATCTGAACACCACCTTTAAATCAAAAGGCCCTAGAATGTTCTTGACTTGTGTCCTCCGATAGGGCTGCTAATCTTGTCGACATCTCTTAAGTTAATCCTTAGTGAAAAACTCCACTGACAAAGTGACTAAACACATTAACAGCTTCTATGCTTTAAAATTCAACTTGTGTTTCTAAAACAAACATGGTACTCAAATAGATTTGACCTAGTCTTGGGCTTCTAGCAAACCCATAGGTTGACAACTTGACTTCCTTTATTAGTTATAGTACTTTGACATTAGCTCTAAGCACCCCTTCGAATTAAAATTCACTTTGTGTTACTAAATCATATCTGTAGCAAAATAGAAAGTCAAACCTAAATTCGGATTATAGAATCCTTGGGTTGGCGCACTCGAGTTGTCTAGATAATTCCATTGGTTAATTAGTGTTGTAAGCAACTAATATCCCTAACTAATTTCATGCATTGCTCTTTAAGATCTGTAAATAATTAGCCTAAGCAATCTCAAGGGACTAATCAAACTCAAGCCAAACAAAATCCAAGAAAATGCCAATTTTAAATCCTACTTGGGTGAAAATGTTGCTACGTGATCGCATTGTAATAATCTATACATACAATCAAACAAGCATATAAATATTGCAAAATAAATATCCATAGCAGAATTAAATGGACTCTAATCAATGGTTCCCTGCAAATAAGCCTTAGGCTTAAAGCTTAAAGCAATCGAAATGCCAAAAAGCTTCAAATAGCTACAAACTGCTTTTACTGGTCAAGCCCCGCACCTCCAATCGACCGGTACTTCTAGAATGCTGGCTTTATCTACCGGTCGAGTAAGGCGTCCTACTAGTCGACTGGCTGGGTCAACTGATTCTTCTAGAAAGCTTCTAGGCATCACCGATTGAGCTAAGGGCTTTTGCTGATCAACTGGCTTTTCCAAAATGCCTCGGACAACATGCTCATCAACTTTTTTAGCTTCAAATCAATACATTACAAGAAATACATAAAAAAAACAACCTATACAAGCTTTATTTGTGACAAGAAACATATATGTTGGCCACAAAATACAAGCCATTTTCCAATTCTTATTCTTTTCTCGATTTGAAGCTACAATAACTTTCTATGCAAGAAATTGAATCCATATATTCAAGCTATCAACTAGAAACAAAATCACACATAAGCTGCAACCACAAAGGTTAGCCCACTATAAAAAGACAGAAATCTCACCATCCACGAGATATTTCACATCTCAAAGCCATTGTTTTCATGTTCTAGGCCATTAACCATATGTGTAATAGGTACTTAGGCTCTGATAGCACTTGTTGAACTGAGTTGCTAATACTATGTCTAGTTGATTATCCAATTTAAAAAAAATTAATCAATAATATAGCAGCTAAACATCTATTACATACATATGCCCAATCACATAAACAACATATAAAGAAGATAAGATGTAATATGTTACCCTTGATACGTAGTATCATTGAATAAGCCTCTTTACACAATTACCCATCTTGTAATAGCCCCCCAATGGTCTTCTTTGCTATAATCAATCACTAATAGCTAGGATGTAATGTGCTATGTAGTGGGCAAACACTAATTAGGGATTAATTGAAGTTTAGGCTAGGTAGTGTGTATTCTTAGTGTAATTGTGTGAAAAATTATGCACCTATGCCAAAGAGAAAAATGAGCTTCGTATATTATGTATTCATTTGGGTCTTGCCAATTGCCATTATATAGTACATGGCAACCCTAATAAAGATAAGGTGCTAGGAAGATTATTGTTTCCAATAATGCCCCTCTTAATCTTCTAGAAAAGGAACATTCTCCATGGATATGTCTTATTGAAACTATCCGAGTTCACACACTATAAATATCTTCCATATGAACCCTGCTTATCCAATTAAGACATTCATGAGTTATATTAAAAAGACCAGGATAATTAAATCCCTTCTTAATTCTAAACTCAAATCTTAATTAAGCAATCCATATAATTAGCCATTCTTAATTAATTACATCTAATTAGAACATGACTAGTGGAGGGACCAAAAGACATAATTACTCTTGGCTCCCAGAATGACCAAAAATATCCTCGCTACCGCTTTGGCAATATCAAGGCCACTTTGAGCTCAGTCTATTTCCATCAAAAGACCAAAACCGCACTCTAAGGGTAATCACTGGCTAAGAAGGAGTTTGTCATCCGCTTTAGTGACCTTTGTCTTTGAACAACCGAGTGAAATGACCAAAACGCCCTCTATGTATACCCGTAGTCAAGGCCAATCCATACAAGTACCATCACCTCCAAGACTATATCTGGAACTGCCAAATCTTTAGTCCCATAAAATGATAATCTATTGGTCACGAATCTCTTGATGTAAGAAGTGACTTATAACCCAAATGATCAATATACCCCTGAAGGGTAATGTCACTAGTACTAGATATCTGGGGATCAAATGGACAAATCCAAGAGGGTATATACACTCTACTATTGCATATGCATGTCCCAACTAAATTAGCATACAACACCTAATATACGAGGTAGACATTCTTATTATTGAAAACCTCTTCTTATGGCACATCAAAGTGTTGTACCCTAACTTAGTTAGTTCATCCACTCTCAAGATGAAGAGCATTGGTCACTGAGACGTTATCAGTATCTCATCTTCTATATATGACGCTATAGTTCTCAGAAGACCCACTCATAGTGGCCCTGTTTAAAGCATGATACACACACTAGGAGTGTAGTTTGGAAAACCATCCAATGACCTAGGTAAATCACCCCATCAAGGAGACTCATACACTATAGCTTTGTCCTAGTAGAATGCCCAACACTGCTATTCAGCTATTGACCAATTTATGATATCACCAAATCTAGACTTGGACCTACTCTACATCCAGCCTCACTACGCATCAAGTCATTGATCTATATCATTGGACCTTCATACTTTGCATCAATACACAAATGGGGATAATAAGTTGTGCAAAGCTCAATCATATGAACAATATCATGAGCATATTATGTTTAATATCCAGTAATCACTATGCGCTTGTGGTCTTTAGGGCATACAATCCTAGTATGATCATCCCTAGAGTATAGCATGGTCTATATGACCAAGGGTTTTAAAGCTAGTTACTGAGAGTTACGCTAGTGTCAAAATCATTGGCTGGGTTTAAAGTCAAGACCTAATCCATCTAAGGTCGATTAAACTAACTAGAAGCCTATTAGTGGGGTTTGAAGCCAAAGAAAACTCAACTAAGCCTAATCATTAGTTAAGTGCCATAAATCATTACATCAGAATAACAGGTCAAGCTTTAAAGCGCACGTTCCATATATATTTATGGTATGGCATTCGTGAATACATAGACATATCCAACTACTAAATGAATAGGCATGTTTAGATTACACCATATTATGCAATAACATCCAACATGTATGCTATTGAAGCTAATCTTGCTATTAAGGTATGTAAACACACATATAATACATTACCCACTTCATAGATTATATAAACACATAGACATGTATAAAAATAGCCATTGAAACCCTCAGAACAAAGTGTATATATATATACACACACACACACACACACACACACACACACATATATATATCAAATACCTATTACAAGAATGTAAGAAATCAACCCATAAAACAAGTGTTAATCACCTTATCATGCTCTATCATACATCAAATAAACTAGGATTAAAGGAAGATAAAGAGTCTTCTCTTTCATCCTTAGCAATCTCTTTACAATCCTTGAGCAAAACCCTAAATCCAAGTGTTTGATCCAGTAAAGATGCTTGATTCCTAATGTAAATATGTGTGGGTATTAGGGTTTTTTTTGGGCATAGAGGATGGGTTGATACCTCTCAAATAAAAAGACTAAAATGAGCTTTTAAAGCTATTCTACAGGCACTACAAATAGGGTCAACCAGTCGACTGGTAGGCAAAAGGGGCTAGGGTGACCAGTCCTCTCTTTGCTTTATGCTTCTGCCAGTTACCTTAACCGATCAACAGGCAAAAGGCCTTGGGTAATCGATAGCTTATGCTCCTTACTCCAAAGTCTAGTGATTTTTGCTCCAGTCTTCCCGCTTCACCTGAGCCTTGTCCTCATGTTAATTCATTTTTCTTGCTCTTTTCAACCTCATAACCTCTTTCAAGCTTTGTCCATTCTATCTAAATCCTCAATCAAGCTCCAAACATTCCTTAAAACTCACTTAAAACACAAGTGTACTTTAGTGTAGCATTTATGCTCTAAGCTTAACTATGGACATCTAAAGCCTAATATGGAAAAGTATGATATAAATGCTATACGAATACACCTAATAGAGCACAAAACATCTCAAAACATGTGTAGAAATGTAATGTAAAAGCACGCACAAAACCAACACATTAGTAGCATAGAATTCTCCAAGCCAATTGTAGTTTTAGGGCTTAATTAATTAAGTTCTCTCACTAGGACTCACTAATTAACCTTATTATCATCTAGGACTCGGTGCAGGTCAATTCTTAGGCATCGCCTAGTAGAGCATAGAGTGGTCATTATAACTTAGGGTTTTTGGGCTTAGTTAATAAGGTTCCATGCAAGGTTGATTGAATCTACCCTAGTGTCTAAACCATTGGTTGGGTTTAAAGACAAGACCTAATGCATCTAAGGTCGATGAAACTAAGTCGGAAGCCTATTAGCTAGATTTAAAGCTAAAAAAAACTCAACCTAGCTTAAACATAAATGAAGAACCACTATCAACATCGCAAAAGTAAAATATAAGCATTTAACGCACAAATCATACATGGATCTTCACTTAGGTATTTTATTGAACACATAGGCACATCTAATTATCAACATATAGATATGTTGAATCCCCTAGATCACTGTATGCAAGCATGTATTTAGAGCCATAAATACATACAAATCTTTTATTCAAAGCCCTAACCGAATATACAACAACAAATGCCCAATGATCTAGCCTAATCTAGCAACATATTTACAAGAAATAGAAAGAGAACAAGAAGAACTCCCTTAAATCTTGCTTTTAAATTTGTACAAGCTCTTCAAATCCTTGTTGGATGTTTTAATCCTATCTTGGTATGGTGTGTGGATAATGTTTTGGGTGTTTGGAGAAGCAGATAAAAGGTTAAGGTTTATTAAGCTTTAAGAAATAAAAGTTCCTCCTTTAAAAATGAGCTAAAATGGTTATTTATAGACTCTTTAGTGCAACTGCTAGTCAGTCGATACGGTGGACCGATACTTTTCTTGATGCTCGACCAATAGGAAAAAATTGCTCTCTGGTTGTACCAGTTAACCAGTATACTTTACTGGACGACCATAGCAGTCGACCTATATTCCCTTGACAACTCTACCAGTAACTTTAGTTTTGGCCCTTTTAAGCCCTGTTTCTTGTCCGATCTTCTTGTTTAGCTCATTTCTTCCACGTGTAAGCTCAAACCCTTCTAGTAATCACCTAGAACATGAAATATAGCACTTAGAATAGAGCATTTATGCATCTAAATTTGTTTTGCACAAATGCACCAAAAACTCTACATCACCCCTAGAAATGTATGCAAACATTATGTACGTAAACAAATCACACATATCAATACCCCCATGGTTTTTAAAGACTTTCTAATTAAATTGACCTACTTTCCTTTTGACTCAAAGAGAATATAAGGAGTCATTCCAATTGTGTAAAAGGTCACCTAGCCTTTTGATTGTCCTCTCAAGCACAAGGTGTCTCACATCTTTTGGGAACTTACCAAGCTAGTTGAAACCACTACAACACTTAGGATTTCAACTCACATACATGGGATGTTGATTGTTTGTGCCCCCATCATCAAACATGGCTCCTCAACATGGATTTAGCAATAAGATACAAGGAAAGGGAAAATACATCACAATAGCTCATATTTTGACGAAAAGAGCCTTATTCATAACACATGGAATAATAAAAGAAAATACAAAATATAAAAGAAGAAAGGGACAGAAAGGGCGAAGGCATGCCAAGAAAACTTATCAAGGAAAGGGTACTCATATCAACAACCCTAAAAACACTTTTTCTACCTAAGTTGTAGGGTAACTAGAAGGTGCATTCTTAAAAGTGTTCACACTCCACAATTTTCAAAATGATTTTCTTCAAAGTCTAAGCCTTACTCCACACTCCATTCACTCCCTGTAATACACCCTTATCTTTTCCAATCAATTAAGTCAATAGCAAAATCCAACTCCCCAACCAATGTAGAGATAAACAATTCAAACATGCAAAAAAATAAAAAAAAAATCAAACACATTTCGAACAAAAATAATGTATGCTATGCAAATCTACCCCATAGATGATATAAATAATAAAGGAAAGTTACACCCCTAAATCTAAACTTTGCTTGTCCTCAAGCAGATAGCACTAAGCACAACAAGCAAGCACATGAAACACAAATAAGGAATGTAGAAGGATAGATAGGGATAAGTAAAGAATGGAGAGATACAACCTTGTCTATGTTGAGATTGTATACCCTAAAGACCATAAGCACAAGGTGATTACTAGATACTAGACATAATACGCTTATGATATTATTCATGTGGATAAGTTTTGCACACCATATTCTCTCCATTTTTTGCATTGATGCAAAGTATGAAGGTCCAATGATATAGATCGATGACTTGGGTACATATTGAGATTGAATGCACAGTAGGTCTAAGTCTAGATTTAGTGATATGATAAATTGGTCCATAGCTAGATGTTAATGTTAGGCACTCTTTTGGGATAAGGCTATAGTAGATGAGTCTCCTTAAGAGGGTGATCTACCTAGGTTATTGGATGGTTTTTTGGACTACACTCCTAGTGTGTGTATTATGTATTGGATAGGGCCACCATGAGTATGTCTTTTGGAAACCTAGGTTGTTGGATGGTTTTCTGGACTACACTCGTAGTTCGTGTATCATGTATTAGATAGAGCCACCGTGAGTATGTCTTTTGGGAACTATACCATCACATACAGCAGACAAGATAGTCATAGCTTCTAAGTGACTGATGCTCTCAATCTTAAGCATGTGTGGATGAACTGACTAGAGTTAGGGTGTAACACTTTGATGTGCCAGGGGAAAGGTCTTAACATGAGTAAATCTAATTGCCCAATATTTGGACGTTGTATTCTAACTAAGTTGGGACATGTATATGTAACATTAGAGCCTATGTGTCCCCTTGAATTTATCCACTTGATCACTAGAAATCTAGTACTAATAATATTGCCCTTCAGGGGTATATCAGTCATTTTACTTGTGGGTCACTCCTTGTATTCAGAGATCTATGACTAGTGGATGATCATTATATAGGACCAAAGATTGCGAGGTTCCAGATGTAGTCTTACAGGTGATAGTACTTGTAAGGACCGACTTTAACTATGCATATACATAGAGGGGCGTTTTGGACATTTCACTTGGTTAGTCAAAGACAGATGGCACCGGACCGGGTGACAAGCTCCTGTTTAGCAAGTAATTATCCGTGGAGTATAGCTTTGGTCTTCTAGTGAAAATGGACTAAGGTCAAAATAACCTTAGTGTCACCAAAGCGATGGCGAGGGCATTTTGGTCATTTTGAAAACCAAGGGTAATTATGTCTTGTGGTCCATTCACTAGCCATTATTCTATTGGATACATTAATTAAGGAGATTAATTATGTGGATTGCTTAATTAAGTTTGGAGTTTAGAATTAAGAAGGAATTTAATTATCTGATTCTTCTTAATATAACTCATAGATATCTTAATTAAACAAGCAAAGCCTATATAAAAGATATTTAGTAGATGAGATGGAATATTTGGGATAGCCTTATCCGTAAGGAATATTCCATTTCTAGAAGGACTAAGGGGGATTATTATGGTGAAACAAAATATTCTAGGAACTGATCATAAACCTTTAAGAGTGTTACCCATAAATGCACGGATCACAGTAGTATAGCATGTGCGAGTGCGGGGTTGTGTCCATGGGAAGGCTATCTAAGTGCAGTTCTAATGTAAAAGTGCGTCTTACAGAAGCTACATGTGGTCCTACCCATATTTTCTTGGGTTTTTGAATTGATTGGAGCTCTAATTTAAACCTAAATTAAGGGAAAATAAACTTGACTAATGGGAATGGTGGAATAAATAAGCTATGGAAGTGAGGATCTACAAAGTTTTGGGGGAACTTATAGGTGATTGCTCCTTTAGAATAGATTTGGGTTCTTGACTTTGTTTTGAGGTTATTGATGGTTTGATTACTCTATTTGTGGGTTGAGATTACTAGACTTACCACATCTAACTATTAGTGCAATCCTATCCCTAACCAAGCCCAATTAGAAGTATAGGTTTGTCCTAACTAGCTATGGCTTTTGAGTCTAGCTCTAAGTCCCTTAGGTTTTGATTAATAACCTCATAGGGAGTCTATCCTTTTAGTTATGTTTCAAACTAGAGATTAAGTCCCCTAGGTCAAGCAAGTGATAGTAGTACCCTTTTAGCCATGTTTCATGCTAGAGGTGATTACCTACTATATTAAAGGCATTAATAGCATAATTAATCAATACAAATGTAGTTGCAAGTAGGGCTCATGCCATTAGCATGGATTAAGGCTAAGGTGAGCCACTACTATTAACACCTAAGCACAAATTGCTCATGCAAACTCAAAGAGGTATTTCATCAAACATCTTGATATGTTCAATTTCAAGCCATAAGAATATAAGAACAAAGCATGTATATACAACCATCAATATCTCAAAACAAGTGTGAAAGTCCTCAATCCATTACAAAAATAGCAATCCACCCTAATCTAGAGCTAATCTAACATATTATAGATAAGAATAAAGAGAAGAATATAGAGCTGCCTCGTTATCCTTGCTTGCTCTTTGCAAATCTTGCTCCAAAACCCTCCAAATCCTTGTTTGATCTTTAAATCTAAGCTTGCTTATGGATGGAACTGATATGGAATTTAGTGTGTGAGGTGGGTATTAAGTGGATTTGAGTTTTGGCAAGTGGATATAAGAAAAGGTTGGTGTTCTCCTTTAGGGCAAATTATAAAGTGCACCTTATCTATGTGGTTCTTCAAATATGTTAAGACATATGCCTATATATATACATATTTTAAAAAAAAAAACGAAGAGCCACTTATCTCTTTAAATCTCAATCTCTGCATTCTCTTTCTCTTTGCATCTCTCCCCTCTCTCTCTCTGTACATCTCTTTTCTTCTCTATTTTCTCTCTTTCTCTACGTCTCTTTTTCTTTTCTCTTTCTCTTTTTTCTATTATCTCTCTTTCTCTGTTTTGACAGTAGATTTTTGTTAATATTATTTTTTGATATTGCTAATAGGTTGACGGTTTGACATTATTAACAATTGATTGGATTGATATCGAGAAATGGTGATGAAAGCAATTGATTAATGGGTTGTATCTTCGTAACAATTGGTTTTGATGGTTGTATACATATATATATTTGAAGGATTGGTATTTATTCAATAGTTTACTATTGTTTGGCCAGTTTTGTATAACTGTTTCTTCTGTAACCTATTATTGCCTATTCAGTGTTCTATAACTGTTTATTTAGTAGCCTATTATTATTTGTTCAGTATTCTATAATTATTTGTTCAATAGGCAATTATTATTTGTTCAGTGTTCCATATTTGTTTGTTCAGTACTCTATAATTGTTTGTTCAGTATTCTATACCGGTTTGTTTAGTAGGTTATTATTATTTGTTCAGTAGTAATAGCATGTTATTGTTTGTTCAGTGTTTTATAAGAGTTTATTCTGTAGACTATTATTATTATTCAGCAGTATATTATTTATCAAAATATCTATTTATAATTGAAATTGGTTGAATTTAAATTTAACATATCAGTTGAAAGACATAAGCATAGACATAAATTCAATTCTAGTTTTGCTTCGATTTCGTAGCATGTTGTTGCTTCGGATTCAATGTTTTTAAATACTTTAGATGTTGTTGCTTCCGATTTAATGTTTTCAAATCTTTTGAATGTTGTTGCTTCTATCATTTTATTATATTTAATCTATGATTTTGATTTATAGTATCTGTTTAGTTATTGAAAAAATTGAATTGAACAAGTATAGTTAGGGTTTGTGACATTTGGAGCTGAATTAGAGATGTTACGATAGAAAAGAGAGAGAAGAGAATTGTGAGCAAAAAAGAAAAAAGAAAAATAAGGAGCACTTATACAGCATGCAAAATACAGAGCCCATAGGTGCACGTTGTTACGTGCACGGGTGCATAGTATAAGCCCCCTCCTTTAAAAATGGTTGAAAAGTTGCTTAAATAGAACTCTTAACACGTCTAGCCGGGGGCCCAGTTGGTTGACTAGCTTTTGGGCTAAAATTGGCCCAGATTTTGATTTGGTCAGTCGACCGGCTAAGTCATCTGGCCTAGACAGAAGCTAGCCGGTCTTGATAGTAACATGTTCATATCTCGCTCATTTTAGCTTTGATTCGCACACCAATTTTTTCTATGGCTTTGTATCACCATGGGGGATCTCCCAAGCCATCTTTTCCACCGTAAAACATGTCAAAAAATTTTCCATGTCCTTCTTAGGTTGCAAACTCCGAATTTGGCTCACGTTGCGCTCAGTTTCGCCTTGGTTGCTCCTTCCTTCGCCTGGTCACTTCCAAATGCACTTTTCTTCATTCCTTTACAACTAAAACATCCTTGACTCTGTTCCAAACTCCAAGAACCCTCAATTAAGCTCCAATTATCTTCCCAAATCACACCTTAAATAAGCAACAAACACGCATTAGTGTAGCATTTAGGTCCTAACTTCAACTATGAACATGTAAACCCTAATATACACAATTATGACCTAAATACTATACTAATACATTAATGAAGCTCAAAACACCTCAAAATAAGTATATACATGCAATACATAAGCACAAAAAATGAACACATCAACACCCCAAACGTTCTTCTTGCTTGTCCCCAAGCAAGCCTAAACCTAAGTCTATCTCAAAGTTGGTATAAACGGTTAGTTAAGGAAATGACTTGCTATCATGGTTAGACTAAGAAGCATGAAGGGGACATTCCTATTGTGGAGAGATTCTCAAGTCTCTTCAAATCCTCCCTCTACTCATAAAGGGCCTTGAACATCGTGGGAAGTTCCCGAGTAGCCAAACCACCACAAGCCTAGGATTCTAATCACACACTCAGGATGTTGGGATTTCGTGCCCCCTCAACAACATGGCCTCCCTAGCATGCCCAAAGCCTCAAAGACAAGAAGAGAGAGAATAAACATACATAATGGCTTATAGAAAGCCTTATTCACATATCTACATAGAGGATAGTTTGTGCTAAGTTGACATTGTATCACTTATGCACTTATTGACAAAACATTTTTGATACCTTTGGCTTTTTCTCCTTTTCACTTTTTTTTTTGGATATTTTTGCACCTTTTTGCCTTTTCAATTTTTTTTAAAATTTTTTCATGTTTTGTATTGTATTCACACAAAAAGAAAAGAAAAAGAAAAGGTTTTAGCACATAAAAAAGAACCAATCAAGAAAGGGGCACTTATATCAACAACCCTTTTTCAACACTCTTTCCTACCAAGCTATGGGGTGGCTACAAGGGTCATTCTTAAAGGTCCTTACTCCCCACAACTTCCAATAGCATCCCCTCCAAGACCCCATTTTCAGTTCATTTTATTCATTTTCCACAATGCAACTCATATTTAGTAATCAATTAAATCAATCACAAAAGCCAACACTCCAATCAACTAAGAGACAAACGACTCTACCTACATCAAAATCAAAAAATTTTCACCATTTTAAGCACATAATGGACATCTACCCTATACAAAGCATATAATTAAAAAACCAAACTCGCACACCCCTAAACTTAAACTTTACTTGTCCTCAAGCAAATAGAACAATACTACTCAACAAGCAAACCAACAACACAAAGCAAGTAAGAGTGCTTGGGACGGGGTATATACAAGGGGTCAAGTGGAGAAAGGATAGAGACAACCTTGTGTAGCATTAAGCCGTGCATACCATGTTTTCATGATTGTGTCCATTAACTTCCTTTGCACCCAATTTCTATTCAACTTAAAAAATCTATAGAAGAAATCAACAAACACAACATTAACAGCTCACAATGGCAAGTGTAAATGACAAGGCTTTATGTATGAAAAGCAACGGACATGAGGGAAATAAAGATGAAAAGAAAAGAAACGAAAAGCAAAATATGCTAAGAAAATCAAAAGTAAAGAACTCATTAATCAAACTCTAACTATCAAAATTTATAGGGTGCCTCCTAGTAGCGCTAGATTTTACGCCCCCAGTCGAGCGATAATGTTAGGGCCAGTGGTGCTTAAAATCCTCGGGCACGTACTGTTAGATAAGCAAATTAACACAGAAACAAGCAAATGGATGCAACAAATGGAAAATGTAATCAACACCACGCATTTGATGCCTTGAAGATCTGAACTCACGCCTTAAGAATTGTACACAGGATCATGCTGGGCATCCTTAGATAAAATAAAAAGATTAGAAAATGTGCATCTCATGGGGTAGAAAAATGATGCAACAACAATTCTTCTATGCTTGGGTCGAACACTCAAATCTCTTCTCTCAAACTCAACTCACTAGTAGCTAACCTAAACTTTAGCATAATCCATGGAGAAAATGAATCATTATCCTTTATATGATTGGGGACAATAGGCACAGATGAGACTACTCTCAACTAGGGAATGATCTATGACAATGGTCTTACTAGATCTAAGAGTAGATGAGAGAATGAAGAGGTATTCAATTCAGAAAGAGAGATGCTAGAGCTAATCAAAGCAATAATATCATGAAGCTCACCAATATCACTTGGGGCTAAGAGTGAATCGAAAGACTCCTCGACACGGGACTTAGGAGTATCTACTAAAGAAAGCACATCACTCTTTAAGAGAGTCTCACAAAAAGCCTCCAAATTCATCTGCTCGATGATTGTGTCAAGCACAGCTCTATCTTCTAACGACAAGAAAGAATCGTGGAAATCATCATCACTAGAAACAACAGACTCTATAAAGAAACAATTCTCCTTATCACCCACTCTATCCTTAGTGGTAGACTCAGCACCCCTAACCTTTGCCTTCAAGTTCCCAAATGTGAACTCAATAATCCCTGTCCTACAATGAATCACTGCATTGACAGTAGCTAAAAATGGTCTCCCTCAAAGGACAAGTGTCATATTCCTAGTGTTATGACCTAGATGCATGTCTAGAATAATGAAATCCACAGGATAGTAAAATTCTCCAACTTTAATCATGACATATTTAACTATCCCTTGAGGTCTTCTCTCACTCCTATCGACCAACTATAAAACCACACTGGTTGGCTTTAACGCCCCTAAACATAAATGTTTATACACTGAAAAAGGAATGAGATTGACACTAGAACCTAAATCAAGCAAGGCATGGGCTACGGGATGATCATTAATAGCACAAGAGGTGGTAAAAGCTCTAGGATCGTTAAGCTTAGGTAGAACACCTATTGTGAAAATACTACTAACCCTCTCCGTAAGCTTTACATTCTTAGATAGGTGGGTGGTTTGTCTCTTCCTAATGCATAGATCTATAAAGAATTTGGCATAAGCTGGTATTTTCTTAATGGCCTCAACTAAAGGTAGAGTGACATTAATATCCTTAAGAGGCTCTAAAATCCTCGATTCTTTGTCGTCCTCAACTTTCTTGGATCACTCTAATGCTAAAGGAAAAGGAATTCTAGAAGTAACGTCATAAGATTCAACAACCTATTTGCCTTCTTTATGCGGTGAATCAACATTCACCTCAATGTGATTTCTCTCTTTCTCTTCAAACTCTCTAGTCTTCTCCTTAGGCACACTAGTCTCTCCATTAAGACAAGTCGTTTAAGGCCTAGCTCTACTCACGAACTCTCTCATCTAATTATCTATATCCCTGCCACTTCTTAAGGTTATGACGGCCTTAGCCTATGCATATGCACTTAGTGAAGGGCTCAAAGTGCTACACGAATCTCTAGGAATTGACTCATGATGAACAGGTAGCTTTCCTGGGTCTTTATGATAAACTTTTTCAGTAAGATGTCCTATTTGATTCTTCAAATCTCCTATTGCACTCTGAAACATCTAATGTTGGGCCTTTATCATCTCAGTAAATAAGTTTAACCTACGGTCAACTATAGGCTTAACAGGTGGAGTGAAACTAAAGGGAGTAGATTAAAATGACTGCTGTGACAAATTATGATACCTAGGCTCAGAAACTACCTGATGAAACCTTGGGGGACTAGGAAGTGATAGACTAGGATGATTCTAGAATGAATAAGAAGAATTTCTGTTGTTGTGAGACTGCACTATCCTAGAATGATCACGCCACCGGAGTCCAAGTGGGTGACAAGTAGTGGATAAATGACCTTGATTGGCAAAAACGGGTTCTTGTATAAACTCGGGAACTGTGGGCCGAGAGGGCATGCTATGGTGGTATGGCTAGACTCAGAGCACAAAGCACATACCTCTACAAGACTAAAACGATGAGGAAAAGATGCACTCGGAGTAGACCTATGAGTGAATGTAGTACTAAAGGCATAAATTGGTCAAACTTCCTAGTGAGAGCTCTCACCTCAGTAGCTAAATCATAATTTGAGTCAACCCCGAACACACTAGTAAGAGTGGTATTCCTAGTTCTCTTCCCTACTCTCTCAAAATTAGCATTCTGGAATTTTTCCTCTACCATAACCTCTAGTTTTGACCAAGCCTTCTTGGGTGTCAAATCTAAGAACCCCCTACCACTCGAAGCATTGACCATTAGCCTATAAGGTGAAGTCAAGCCTAAGTAGAAAAATTGGAGCAATTCATACAAATCATACCCATGATATGGGCATTGGCGATAAAGCTCATTGAATCTCTTCTAAGTCTCGTGAAGACGCTTTAATTCTTATTATGCAAATGTCATGGTCTCTGCCCTAAGAGTGACTGTCCTAGCTATTGGGAAAAATCTATTAAGGAACTTAACTTGAAGCTCATCCCAACTAGTGATAGACTCATGGGGTAAAGACTTGAACCATTGCCTTGCTTTATCTTTTAAAGAGAAAGGGAACAATCTAAGCCTAACATTCTCATAAGAGACATCCCTAAAATGAATGGTAAAGCATATCTCAAGAAATGCACCTATATACACATGGGGATTCTCATTGTTACGGCCATAGAATGATGAAAGCATTTGCAAGGTCTCGGGCCTAATCTTAAAGGTCGTATCTCCTATCATCGGTAGTTGAATAGGCATGCAAGGTTGATAAGTGTCGAACTCAAGATATTGCCTCAAGGTCTTGGCTCTGGGTGGAGGATCAGGATTAGGATTTATTCAAGAATGCAAAATAACCTAATTCTCCTTTCGCATTTCAACCTCTAAAACTTCAATTCAATAAGCAACTACCTCCCACAAACACCTAAATCCTAAGAAAAATACAAACATAGGAAGTAAACTAAACTAGCAATATAAAAAAAAGTCAAAGCAATAAACAATGAAAATAGATATGTACATAATAGGCAAACAAGAAATGTATAAACAACACATAACTATTTAAAAACACACAAAAACAAAGAAACCAACAACCGCGCCTCCCCGGCAATGTTGGCCAAAAAACTTAATCATAAACCTTTAAGAGTACTATGCTCAAGCGCACGGGTCGCAGTAGTATAACATATGCGAGTGCAGGGTCGTGTCCATGGGGAGACTATCTAAGTGCGGTTCTAATGTAAAAGTGCATCTTACACTAGTTACGTGTGGTCTTATCTATACTTTTTTGGGTTTTTGGATTGATTGGAGCTTTAATTTAAACCTAAACTAAGGGAAAATAAACTTGACTAATAAGAATGGTGGGACAAACAAGCTATGAAAGTGAGGATCTACAAGTTTTGGGGGAACTTAGGGGTGATTGCTCTTTCAGAATGGATTTGGGTTTTTGAATTGATTGGAGCTCTAATTTAAACCTAAATTAAGGGAAAATAAACTTGACTAATGGGAATGGTGGAATAAACAAGCTATGGAAGTGAGGATCTACAAAGTTATAGGGGAACTTATGGGTGATTGCTCCTTTAGAATAGATTTGGGTTCTTGACTTTGTTTTGAGGTTATTGATGGTTTGATTACTCTAATTGTGGGCTTATATTACTAGACTTACCACATCTAACTATCGGTGCAAACCTATCCCTAACTAGGCCCAATTAGAAGTATATGTTTGTCCTAGCTAGCTATGGCTTTTGGGTCTAGTTCTAAGTCCATTAGGTGTTGATTAATGACCTAATAAGGAGTCTAACCTTTTAGTTATGTTTCAAACTAAAGATTAAGTCCCTTAGGTCAAGCAAGTGATAGTAGTAGCCTTTTAGTCATGTTTCATGCTAGAAGTGATTACCTACTATATTAAAGGCAATAATAACATAATTAATCAACACAAATGTAGTTGCAAGTAGGGTTCATGCCATTAGCATAGATTAAGGCTAAGATGAGGCCACTACTATTAACATCTAAGTATAAATTACACATGCAAACTTATAAAGGTATTTCATCAAACGCCTTGATATGTTCAATTTCAAGCCATAAGAATATAAGAACAAAGTATGTATATACAACCATCGATATCTCAAAACAAGTGTTAAAGTCCTTAATCCATTATAAAAATAGTAATTCTCCTTAATATAGAGCTAATCTAACATATTATAGATAAGAATAAAGAGAAGAATATAGAGCTCCCTTATTATCCTTGCTTACTCTTTGCAAATCTTGCTCTAAAACCCTCCAAATCTTTGTTTGATCTTCAAATACAAGCTTGTTTATGGATGGAATTGATATGGAATTTAGTGTGTGAGGTGGGTTTTAAGTGGATTTTGAGTTTTGGCAAGTGGGCGTGAGAAAAGGTTGGTGTTCTCTTTCAAAAATGGATGAAAAGTGGCTTAAATAGAGTTGTTAATACGTCCAGCCGGTTGACCAGCTTTTGGGCTGAAATTGGTCTAGATTCTAGGACCGGCTAGGTTGTTTGGCCTAGACAGAAGCTAACCGATCTTGATAGTAAAATGTTCATATCTCGCTCATTTTAGCTCCAATTCGCGCACCGTTTTCTCTATGGCTTCGTATCGCTGTGGGGGATCTCCCAAGCCATCTTTTGCACCCTAAAACATGTCAAAAATTTGTCCATGTCCTTTTTAGGTTGCAAGCTCTAAATTTGGCTCACATTGCGCTCGATTTCACCTCGGTTGCTCCTTCTTTCGCCCAGCTACTTCTAAATGCACTTGTCTTCATTCTTTTACGTCTAAAACATCCTCGGCTTGGTTCTACACTCCAAACACCCTCAATTAAGCTCCAATTATCTTCCCAAATCACAACTTAAACAAGCAACAAACACTCATTAGTGTAGCATTTAGGTCTTAACTTTAACTATGAGAATGAAAACACTAATATGCACAACCATGAACTAAATGCTATACTAATACATTAAATGAAGCTCAAAACACCTCAAAACAAGTATATATATGCAATACATAAACACACAAAACGAACACATCAAGGACCCTTATCCTTAATGGGATTGCCTAGTACTATAAATAGTACAAGATAGGCATAACCAATACAAGAGAATAAGATATTTTTTTCTTGGTAGGTATGTGCAGGAAATTTCACACACTAGTACCAACAACACACATTAAATTCCATAACCTCAATTTAGCCTTAAAAATTGCTTGCCCACTATATAGAAAATTGTATCCTAGTAATAGAGCTTTGGAAATAGTTGAGAAGATCACTAGAAGGCTAATACGAGGCAGGTATTGTGCGAAGCTACTTTTGTATCCAGGTCACGCTACATGGATAACTGGTCTTAACTTTAGTCTCGTGTTTTGCTTGATTGTGATGCCTATGTGTGTAATAGACTTTGTTTTTGCTATATTTTCGATCCCATTATTGTCAATATGTATTTGCTTTTTTTTTAAAATCCAGTATAACAACTAGACATGGGAGTAGCATTTAGATCTAACAGTTTGCATGTGTTCCACAAATGTTAATGACAATCCATTCATCTGGTAGCCTCCATCTTTTTGTAAAAAGCATTAATGCTTAAAAAACAAAGGAGAGGTTAGAAGATAATACAATGCAAGTCCATATTGGCATTTAAAAAGATAAACAAGGATGTATGTAAAGGGTTTAGGGTAATGCACTAATGATGGAAAAGAGCAAGTAAAACAAATGAGGGAGCAAAAAACTAACCTATTAGAAGCAAATGAAAGAAAATCTAAACTATTGAAAGATAAGAGAAACAAAAGCAAGTCAAAACAATCTAACCTACTATATACAAAAGCAAAAGCAAGTAAAAGACGAGGAAAACAAAAAAAGTATAAACATGCATAGGGTGCCTCCTAGTAGTGCTAGATTTAATGCCTCCAACTGAGCGCTTGTGTTAGAGCCATATACGATTGAAAACTTTAGGCACCTATTGATGGATAATCAACAAAGCACTAAAAGTACGAGGAGAAGGATCATGATCATGCATCAAGTGATAGGGCAAAGAATGAACAATGCAAGCCCTTTCCAAAATGCCCCACCCCGAAATGTCAAATGTGAATGAGTGCTCTTATGTGGTAGGGATCATGCCTCGCTTGCTCACTAATTAACCACCCCATAGCCTTTTTCTCATGATTTAAGGCTAGAAACACAGCCTTCCCATAAATCAATGAAAAATCGACGCATGAAGAATGGGAGAAGTATGCACAAACCCTACATGGACATGCTCAAAATGGGATGGCATAAAAATGTGTTCTCCAGAAGGAGACATAACAGGAGGAAAAGAGAAATAATTAGGTGGAGTAATATGAACCAGAGGAGCTAAAGAAATGGATTCAGGGGATGAGGAATTAGAATCAAGAATGTTGTCCTCAGGAGGGGAATTCAAAAGTCTCTCAAATTCATCCATTTCTTCCTCAAATGTTAAACCTAAAGGAAAGGCTTTGCTCTATGCAATAGATGGCTCTAAATCAATACTAGCTAAGTGCTCATCAAACTCCTTCAATTCATCACTAGCACTCAACTCAAAGTCCTGCTTCATAACCTCCTTTAATGAGGTAAGTCGACAAACGAGTAGAGATGATAAAGGGGACTCAACGGATTCCTTACCATGTGAAGATGGATGCTTGAGGAAGGTGTACACACTAAACTCCTAAGTGTGGACTCGGGATGCAATTTAGTATTTAAAACATCAAGATCATCCTCCAAACATGCGTGCAATGTAGGGAGAGAACAAGGGATAGGTTTAGAAAACTTGGGAGTAGACGATGAAAGTACAAGAGAATAAGGTATCACTTTCTCTAGAACATACCTAAGGTTATCATCAACCAAAGCACCATTAAAGCTTATCTTCTTTCTCACTACAAGATGTGCACTCTTCATCAACCTCTCTCTCCATCTCTCTCTCTCCCTAACATCATTAAATTCACCACTAATTTCCTCATCCATAGGTTTGACTCCTATCCCTTCAACCCAGTTTAAAGGTATCTCAGCACTCTTACTCATTGGTTGCTCATTCTCAACTTCTCTATTCAAGCACTTGACGATTCTGGATAGTTGTTCCGTTCTCCTTTCTAGACTCTCTTGGTTAGAATTACTTAGGGATTGGAGATATTCAAGCTTTTCATCCTCACATGAGGAAGACCTAAAAGAAAAGGGTTCTCTCGAATGGAAATGGCAGGCATTTTGATCAAAATCATTATAAGCATAACTATTACAAAAATCAAAAAATAAGTAGGTGGGAAAAGACAGTGTTAGAGGTGGACAATCAAAACTAAGATGTGCATAGTAGCAAGAGTCATCTTGACCTCATGAAAGATATGCATGATATGGATCCATATAATCATGATGACTAGATGTAAATGCATGACTATGGGGATCATAACTTGAATTGGCCCAAGATTGGGGATTTCTACACACAAGGGGACAAAAAATAGTTTGATGCTCATAATTACCACATAAGAGACAAGTATTAGGAGTAGAAATGGGAGGCTGAGAAGAGGATGCAATTGACCAATATGAATCATTAGAATTATCCATATTAAATCAATCACAAGTAAACCTTTTCTTAATTCAAGATTTTTTTAATTTTTCAAAATTTTTTATTTTTTTGAGTTTTTCAAGATTTTTTAACTTTTTATGGTTTTTCAAATAAAGGAAAGTAAATAAAGATAGAACAACATGCAAGAGACTAATCAAAAACATAAAAGCATACAAAGAACCAATACCGTGGCTCCCAGCAATGGTGCTAGAAACTAAATCAATAAATCGGTGTATGTGCAAATGAGGCACAAATCAACAACCAAGTATTAACCCTCAAGCATATAGATTGTGTCTAACATAGATGTGCATACAAATATCGTCTCCACAAGAAGGCTTATAAGTTTGGTCTCTATATGCTCAGGTGCCTAAAGCTACTCAAAATATTTTTGGTCTTTTTGGGATAGAAAAGAGCTCATGATGATGGAAATTAAACCTAAACTATGGGGGAACTATAAGTGCCAAACTAAGGAAAGAAAAACTCATAAGGTAGAAAAGGATCTAGGGTGATTGTGTGATGCAAATGAGCTTCGGGCTATGATAATGAATCAGCTCTATTTATGGCTTTGATTACTCTACTGAGGACCCTAGTTAATTAAACTTATTATCTTTAATTCCAAGTGGACTCCCATCCTTAAACGATATCCCTTAATAGCGTAGGATTCTCCATGTCAAATGTAGTTTTAGGGCTTAATTAACTAAGTTCTCTCACCAGGCCTCACCAACTAACCTTATTATCCTTTAGGACTTGGTGTGGATCTATCCCTTGGCATTGACTCCTACCAAATAGTGTGTCCTTATGACCTAGGGATTTCGGGCTTCATTAATTAGGCCCCTGGTGCAGTTGATTAAATCTACCTTAGTGTCTAAACCATTGGCTGGGTTTAAAACTAAGACCTAGTCCATTTAATGTCAATTACACTAAGCTGAAAGGCTATTAGTTAGATTTAAAGCTAAAGGAAACTCAGCCTAACTTAAACATGAATGAGAAACCATCAATCAACATCTCAGAATCAAGATATAAACATTTCGCACACAAATCATAAAGGTATCTTTACTTAGGTATTTTAACGAACACATAGACATATCCGATTATCAATATATGGATATGTTGAATCATGCCATAGATTAATGTAAGCAATCATGTATTAAAAGCCATAGGTACACATAAATCTTTTATTCAAAGCCCTAACCTAATATACAACAACAAACACCCAAAAATCTAATCTAGCAACATAATTACAAGAAATAGAAAAAGAAAAAGAAGAACTCTCCTAAATCTTTCTTTTAAATCCGTACAAGCTCTTCAAATCCTTGTTGGATATTTCAATCCTAGCTTGGTGTGGTGTATGGATGGTGTTCTGGGTCATTGGTGAAATGGGTAAACAGTTAGGGTTTATTAAGGTTTAAGAAATAAAAGTTCCTCCCTAAAACATGAGTTGAAACAGGCTATTTATAAACTCTTCAGCACGACTATTGGTCACTTGTACTTGTTGGCCGATACTTCTCTTGATTCTCAACAGATAGAAAAACTTTGCTCTCTGATTGTACTAGTTGATCTGTACTTTAACAGACTACCATAATGGTCGACCTTAGTAGTCGACTTGTACTTCCTTGACAACTGAGCCGATAACTTCAGTTTTGGCCCTTTTGAGCTCTATTTCAAGTTCGGTCTTCTTCTTTAGCTCATTTCTTCCACATGCAAGCTCAAACCCTTCCAATAACCACTTAAAACATGAAATATAGCACTTACTAAAGCATTTATGCATCAAAACTCATCATGCACAAACATCATCAATTATGCACAATTATTACATTAAATGTGCCAAATAAGCTCTATATCATCCCTAGAAGTGTATGCAAACATTATTACAAACATACACAAATCACACACATCAAGAAGCATAAGGAATGGACTTTATTGCCTTCAGTTCTACATCATTCTTTAGACATTGCAAGAGACTAAATTTGTCTCCCTTCTAAATTATAAAAATTCTAGACAAGTACTTATCCATATTAAATCTCTCTAGAACTTTTTAATATAGGCTTTCTAAGACAATCCCAAAAATCCTTGTGACCTATCATGGAATATGTCAATTCCTATCACATAGGATGCCTTGTCTATATCTTTCATTTCAAAATTCGTAGAGAGAAAATCTTTTGTCTCTCATAATATGCCTAAACCATTAGCAACAAGTAAGATATCATCCACATATAAAAATATATAGGAATATAAACTTACTCTCTCTAATCTTTCGATATATGCACCTACAAATGGTGTTCTCTTGAAATTTGAAAGATGTTATGGTATATTGAACTTAATGTATCATTTTCAGGAATGTAGATACTATATGTGCTATTTTAGTGTTTTGATAATGCAAATAAAGATATTTCATAAATATATGTATGCATAATGTTATGTGGAATTGAATGCCTCAATAATAATGAGAATATGGATTGAATGTACTATATGAAATTTATGCATACTACATATGTGATGGGCATGGATGTTTTTAGAATCTGTAGACATGGATATGTTTAGATATTTGTATACATTTTTTATACTATGGCTAGCAAAGTTTGAAGGATGATGGAAATACCCACATGGAGAACAAGCACAAAAGGATCAAGTATTCAAAGAAAGACATCAGGAAAGCTCAAAAACAAAGAGAGATACAAGGAAGAAGACAAGGTGACATAAGGGGTGCTGGTTTGATCTATGCTCTTTTTAAGTATTTCCTTGAAAGAATTGTCTATAGCAATCTTCAAAAAGCTTCTTGAAAAGATTCTTGAGATCTAACTCCTGGTTTTAAAAATTATTTGCAAACTACTCTTCATGAGTTTGAGTCAAAGATCTTATACAAAATAATCCTTTAAAAAACTTTTGTTTATGCCTAAACTTGTTTTGATCTTGAAACAAAGTAAATTAGATTGAAAATAGAATGTTTCTAAACCTTCCGAAAGCCAAAGACAGCTGACCGACTTGTCTTTTAGTCCTACCTGATGAAATAGATTCTAAAAGAAATTTACTAGGCACTTTCTACCTCTGTTGGCAAGGCCATCCTGTCAACCGGATCTCCTACCAACAAGACCAGTCTGTTTGCAAAAATAGCCATTTCTTTGTGTTTTGAGTAAGTTTCCATTTCTTTCTCATCTGATACAATTTTCTCCTAATCAAGGGGATTCAAAAACTATCCAACAACTATTTAAACACTCCTTGAGATTTTGATTCAACATCTTCAACTCATTAAAAGACAATCACTGAGTTATTGACTTTCATATCCTTGAGCACTACAAGATCTTTAATTGTTCTCTCTTGGAAAGAGCTGAAAAATCATTGATATACTTTGTAATTCATTCATCGTGTTTATATACTCTTGGGCTAGATTAGGTTTGTGAGAAAATTGAGTAGCAAGAGTGTAGGGAAATCCTTGGTATAGGGAACACTTAGGTTCTTTGAAGAAAAGCATCAAAGAATTGTGATGTGTTATGATTGTGTGTGTGTTTGCATGACATTTTTATACTTGTTTAAGATGTTCTTGTGCTTTATTAGGTGTGTTAATGTGGCATATATACCATACTTGTGCATAGTCGGCTACAAATGTCCATAGGTGAGTTTAGAACACAAATGTGATACTAATGTGCACTTGTTTCTTATGTTATGTGAAGATTAGGACGAAGCTTGAGACTTGGATTGCTGATGATTTGAAGAAAGAGTCAAGATAATGATGCTTGGGATGTGAAGGAAGCTTGAAAAATGCATTTGGAAGTAGCCGGGCAAAGAAAAAACTAACGAGAAGAAAAGAGCTCACAAAGAGCAAAATTGAAGCATTGTCTGACTAGGCCAGTTGACCACACCTCTAGGTCAGTTGACTGGCCAAGTCCCCTGACGACATTAGAATCTTAGCCAATTTAGGCCGATTGACTTAGTCCTAGGCCAATCCCCTGACCAAGGCCTCCAACCTTGCTCAATGAAAACCCTATTTAAAGGCATTTTTCAACAATTTTGAAGGAGATTAGCAACCAATTTTAACACCCACTCCTCACACCCATTTCACACACATAAAACCCTACTTCACCCACCTTACACACATATTTCCCAACTTGGATTCAACTTGTTTAGAGGGATTTAACAACTTTAGAGTGAGGATTTGCTCAAGATTGTACAAGAATAGCTAGGATGGAAGGAGAGATTTTGTATTACTCTTTCATTCTATTTTCATTTATGTTTAAGTATACCTGGTTAGGGTGATCTAGCTTGTGTAATGGGTTGATTTTACATTCTTATGTCATGGAATTTTGATGGCTTAATATATATACATATTTTGTTTTTCATGTTCAATAACTTTTATTCAGCACATATCTAGGTGTTTGATAAAAAGCCTATATGAGTAGTATGTACATAAATTGTAGTTTATTTGCTACTAAACACCTTTAATTCATCTTATAATGATGTCTAAATGCTTATTTGGGGATTATATAAAGTGGGTATTACTTTTGTTCATATCTTTCTGAGCAATAGCATGCTTAGTAGTGAATACAACTTCAATAATGTCTATATGTCAATTGCTATTTATGGTGTAACTCGAGCATAATGATGTTTGAAAGTCGAATAGGTCTATGTATTCACAAACACCATAGGCTAGAACATGTATGATTGCACGTATTGAGCAAATCCTGCTTTAATGATCCTAAAATGATGGCACGTAACTCAGTGCTAGCCTAGTTCGAGTCTCCTTTGGCTTTAAACCTAGCCAATAGGTTTTTGTATAGGTGTAATCGACCCTAGAGACACTAGGTCTTGGCTTTAAACCTAGCCAACAGTTTAGGTACTAGGGTTGGTTTGTTCTAGGTCACCTAGGAGGCTAGTTAGTTAATCTTGAGACCCTAGGTCATAAGGACCATGCCGTGCATTTAGGTAGACGTCACCTAGGGACGGGCCTGTATCGAGTCCTAGGGAGAAATTAGGACATTAGTTAGCAACTTAGCTAAGAGCAATCTCCATAATTAAGCCATCCCCTATAATCCCATAGCATTTGAGTCTAGAATCTCTCAATAGCAAGGAAAAGTCACCCTAACCTATTCCATTACTTAAATCCCCTCTAGATTAGTTTTTTTTTTTTTCCCATTTTCCATTCTTGTTTCCTGTAATGTAGTTTCATTTTCCTTCCCTTGAGCTCCCATTAAATCCAAAAAGTAAAAAAAGTATGTTTAGTTTAGGTTTTCTTTTAAGCACCCTTTAGGACACACACGCATAGGATTCTTTCCCCGAATTAGCATTCTTGTAGTTCGACACCTATTCTCGCACATACTATATTGCATCAATCCATGTGCTTGCAACCCTTTGGGGCTTGCATCTCTAAAGAGACATCAAGTTTTTGGCACCTTTGCTGGGGAGACATGATTGGTTTGTGTTCTTTGCTTGTGTGGTTTGGTTGTTGCTTGCTTTATTTGTTTTCTTTGTTTCATTTTATTAGTTTATTTACTATTCTCTTATCTTGCTTTTTGTTTAGTTAGCTTATTCTCTTTTGTTTACTTTTTGTTTCTTAGCTTAACTTGCTTGTTTTCTTTACTTATTTTGAGTTTGCATTTACTTTCCATGTATAGTAGACTTTATTTTTATGGCTTTGTTGTTGCAGTTTAGGATTTCGTTGAAGTTTCAGGGGTTGAAGTGGGCGGAGTTAGGATAACATTGGATGCTTAATAGACGATCACTTAGGAATCCCTTAATTCCATTTAATCTTAAACCCAATAAAATTGCATGTCATTTTTGTAATTTAGGTGAACTTCTAGGAGAGATGGCCAGTCCAATTAATCCTCCTATTCTACCTCTGATTCCCTCTATGAATCCTATTCTGTCACAGAAGCACCATTGGCCTCCTCAAGCCTAAGATCATTTTAGGCAAAAGCCTCATAGACTGGACCCACCCATAGACGATGAGCCTACACTTAGGCAATTCATCCTCCCCAATGCATTCGGGCGTAATTTGGAAATTCATATCCCGGGGTTAGGGGAAGTGAATTTTAAGATTAAGCCTAGCATATTGGCTATGGTCCCTTCCTTCATGGGAGGAGAATTGAGTCTCTTGGACCACATCACCAATTTTGTAGAGATAAGTTCCACCCTTTACTTCCTCAATGTGTCTCAAGAAGTCATTCGCCTTAGGTTGTTCCTATTTTTCCTTAAAGATAAGCTAAGGCATGCTATCATTCTTTATCTAGTGATTTCATTACATCTTGGGATGAGCTCCAATCAAGGTTCTACTAAAAATTCTTTCTGATGGCCAAAACTGTCAACCTTAAGGCATCCATTATGACTTTCTCCCAAGACGATTTAGAATCCTTTCGTGAAGTTTGGGAAAGGTTCAATGAACTTCTTAGGTAATGTCCACACCATGGGTATGGTGTTCATGATCTCCTCTAATATTTCTTTAGAAGATTAAATAATTAAAATAGGATGATGGTGAATGCTGCCTCCAGTGGTAGATTCTATAATTTGCAATCGAGTAAAGCATAAGAGAAAAATAATTTGGCCGAGAACTTTTTTTAAAAATGCCACTATAGATAGGTCTAGTAGGGAAGCCAATAGAATAGCTGTTCATGAGATAGGTGTTTTTTCTGATTTGTCCACCGAGGTTAGAGCTTTAACACATAAGCTAGATCAATTCATTTCATTAAGTCTTTCCTCAAAAGGTCGTAAAGCTAACCCCGTAGTTTTGTTGTCCATCCCATTGATAGTTAAAGTATGTGCATTGTGTTCCAAATCTACTCACAAGACGATAGCTTCCCCCCTAGCACCACAGTTACCCAACTTAATTCAGGAGTTAGTCTATGCCACACAGGGGTACTTGCAGTAGTATAATTCGTACTCAAACATATACAATTCTGGTTGAAGGCATAACTTAAAGTTTTCATGCCGTCAAGGTCAATTTGAGTCTTCCCATCCCTAGTCTTTGCCTTATTCTAGCAAAGACTTCGTCCTGCTAATCCTCAAGGGTTTCATAATGTGAATCAGGCTAGACTTCCTAGTGTTCCTCATCCCTAGGCACTCTTTACCCTATTTAGTAGTCAATCCATTAGCATTAAGATTATTGAGAAGATGATGCAGTTGATCCAGAATCAACAGCAGGAATTAGTGGATAATAGACAAGAGCTAGCTAGTCATAAGCAGTAAATGGCTAGGATGGAGGCATAATTAACGTAGCTTGCCAATTAGATGAGCACTAGAGATACAAGAAAATTGCCTATGCAACAAAAGATGAACCTTAGAGCCCAGTCTTATTCCTTCTTCAGCCCCACTTATCCCTATCTAGCACAGGCTAAGGCTCTTACCACTTTTAAGAGCAGTAGGATAGTGGACAACAGGATAGGAGCTGAATATGCAGAGCCTGCACCTAGTGGTCCTTCTGAGTCTAAAGAGCCTAGTCATAGCCCTGTTAAGAGAGATCATAGAGAGAGTTCTACTGAGAGAGTAAAGCCTGCTAAAGACCATGGTGAGAATAGAACTTCTCACACATATCAGGGGAAAAGCAGCCTATTACTGATTCCTATGAGTCTAAAGATGTTGCTTCTAGAGTTCCATTCCTATCTACTTTAGAGAAGCCATCACCGAGTGAGGATACTAAATGTTTCAAGGTCTTAGAGCATCTCAAAGATCTTAAAGTTAATCTTCCTTTGATAGATGCAATTTTTTCCATTCCCTCCTACTCTAAGTTTTCTAGGGACCTTTGCACAAGGAAGCATAGTGCATCACACATGCCCAAGAACGTGAAACTCATGAAGAAGATGAGTAATACTTTCACATCACCTCATCTACCTAAGATTAGTGAGTCGTGAGCCTTCACCATTCTTTATCTATAAGAGAGACCTAGATTGACCACACTTTATTAGACTTAGGGTCCACCATAGACCTCATTCCTTACTCCATCTATTAGTAGCTAGTCTTAGGTAAGTCGTCTCCCATGCATGGTACACTCCAACTAGCTAATAGGTCTAAGCATAGACCTAGGGGTATAATAGAGGATGTCGTGATTTAGGTTGGTAAGTTCGTGTACCCTGTAGACTTTATAGTTGTAAATATGGACATAGAACACGACTTTAGGCATACTACACCTGTCTTTCTAGGTCGCGTCTTCCTTGCCACAATTGACGCAGTGATTTATTACAGGTCGAGGTCATTATAGATCAAGTTTAGGAAATTGAGGCCCACCATAAAAATGGCAGAAGCAGTAAATAGAGCTAGTGTAGATGGTGATGATGATGAGGAAGATTGCTTTATGATTAAGGCGATAGACCTATATGTTGAGGGCCATGATGAGGAGATCATGATCGAGAATGATGAATTGAGAAAGTTTAAAGACACCTTAGCTAGCCTTGACCAAGAGACCTTTGAGTGTGGATACATAGCCTCCACTTCTAGATGTGATGATCATAAGTTTGATGAGTCCTTTGAGGTTAATTCTTTCAATCTTGATGTGAAAGACATGGACCATTATGATTGCACATATAGGATTAATCATGAAAGTAAAGATATAAATAAAGGTTTAAGGTGCATGTGATGGAACCTTGTATTGATGAATGTAGATATGAGAAGATATTCCCTAGTGATGAATTCATTGAAGCGTTTGACAAGATATTAGCTAGATTGGATTTGGAAACACCTATTAAGAATAGCATCATGCTTATCTTTGATTCTAGGCCCAATGAGTCCATTGGAGTTGTAGATTCCGGTGTTGAAGTACATGACCAATCTATGACGACTCTTAAGGAAGAGATTGAGGAACACGAGATTATGATATATGGGTCTTTGGGTATTTTTGATAAGTCATTGTCAGAACCTTATTTGAACTTTTTACAAAGGAATTACTTGATGAGGTAAACCATTTCTTAGAAGAACATGAGCTGTCCCTTAGTGAGAGTGAGCCTATGACCCTTATTTCTGATTCTTTCTCTTCCAGGGCCATTCCTACTTGCTCTCCCTTTGACTCCATCTTATCCAATCCCATTCCATTAAATGATTCTCCTCTCTTTCCATCCATTGAGTCTCTACCTAGTGAGCACATTTTTATGCCATCCCACTTGGAGCATGTTCATGTAGGGTTTGTTCACACTCCTTCAATTCTTTGTGCTTTGGATTCTTCGTTGACCCATAGGCACAGATTGTAGGTAGCCCACGATCATTAATAGAATGCCATAGGATAGTTAGTTGCAAAGACAAAGCTTGCTAAGTTAGGATTGGAGAAGAACAAGGGACCTAAAGCTTTAGATTTTTCCATGACCTATGACACCTTGGAGTATTTCCTTTGCATTTGTCCTTTTTTCATGTGTGATTAAAAAGGATTGTGATGTGCATAATTTGACTGATCCTATACCACATGATTATTTTTCTTCTGAGTTCTACCTTGACAAGTTTGCATACTGATACGTGCTCAAGGACTACAAGTATCATTGGCCCTAACATTACTGCCCGGTTGAAGGCATTAAATCTAGTACTGCTAAGAGGCACCCTAGATGTTTAGTGCTGAGTAGATGATCGTCTGGCTGGCGGCATTGTGGTTAACACTACTAGGAGCAACCTAGGTTAATTTTGGTACTTTTGTTTCTTGTTGCATTTTTCTTTTCAGTTGTTTTATTTTCACCTACACAAATGTTGATCCCCGATCCTTTTTCCCATAGGATACACCTTGTCTTATTATTTACACATGCCAATGCAAGCTGGAATGGCAATATTCCTAACCTTGGTCTTTGTGAGTGCTTGTGGTTTGATTGAGTCACAAGATTAGTAGTTGAAATGTTGACCATTGGCATGGAGAGCTTCAACAATGCAAGGTTATATCTACCCTTTCTCCATATGTTCCCCATCAATCTACCCTTTCCCCACCATCCATACTTGCTTTATATTGCCAATTCACTTGTTGTATGCCTTTGTTCCATTTGCTTGAGGATAAGTAAAGTTTAGGTTTGAGGGTGTGGGAGTCTGGTTTTTATAGTTTTTATGCTTCATTAGGGTAGAGTGCACTATTTGCTTAAAAATGGTGAAAATATTTTGATTTTTGTGCATATAAAGTCATTTATCTCTTGGTTGATTAGAGTGTTGGCTCTTGTGATTGACTCAATTGTTTGGTGAGTATAAGCTTGCATTGTAGAGAGTGAATAAATGGGAGGGAGATCCGAGTCTTAAAGAGGATGCCCTTGAAAGTTATAGGGAGTAACTGCCTTTAAAATTGCACCTTATAGCTACCCCATAGCTTGGCTGGAAAGAGAGCTTGAAAAAGGATTATTGATATGAGTGTCCCTTTCTTGATTGGTTCTTTTTTATGTGCCTTAGCTTTTCTTTTTCTTTTTTTTTTTTTTGGTTATGCAATGCAATAGGAAAAATCCAAAAGAACTGAAAAAGGCAGAAAGGGTGCAAAAAGATGAGAAAAAAGTTGAAAATTTGAAAAAAATGGAAAAGAAAAAAGCCAAAAGCACAAAAAAAGTTCAATGAATAAGTGCTTAAATGACACTATGTCAACTTAGCACAAGTAATCCTCTTTATTCTTTGTTCTTATGTGAATAAGGCTTTTTACGTCATCTTGTGAGCCGTGGTGTTTGTATATTTTTTTCTCTCCTTGTCTTTGAGGCTTTCTCCATGTTAGGGGAGCCATGCTAGTCGAGGGGGCACAAAATATCAACACCTCTTGTGCGCATGTGAGAATCCTAGGCTTGTGGTGGTATGGCTACGCAAGAATTTCCCACAAGGTGTGAGTCCCTTTGTGAGTAAAGGGAGGATCCAAAAAGGCTTGGAGACCTTTCCACAATATGAATGACCCCTTTATGCTCCTTAGGTTTACCTTAATAACAATCAATCCCTTAGGCAACCTTTTTTATCGTCCTTGAGATAGACATAAGTTTGGGCTTGCTTGGGGACAAGTGATGTGTGTGTTTTTATGTATGTTTACATCGTCATTTATCTATGTTTAAAAGGTGTTTTGAGCTTTAAAGAGATGCATTAGTATAGTACATATGCTAGAGATAGGCTTAAGTGCACGCAAATGTACATAGTTGAGTTTAAAGACAAACGCTACACTAATGCATGTTTACTCAAGAGCTTAGAGGGTTTCAACATTTGGATTCAAGTTTACTCAGGAGCTTTGTACAAGATTAGCTAGGATGAAAGGGAAGCTTCATAAACTCTCTTTCATTCTATCTTTTATTATGATTGAGTAGACTTGTGTAGGGTGATTTTACTTATGTAATGGGTTAGCTATATACTCCTATGATATGGGATTAAATGGCTGATTATATATACATGTTTGATTTTCTTGTTCAAATGGTTATTTTCTCGTTCAAATGGTTATTTTCTCATTCATGTCTAAGTGTTTGATTAAATGCCTAAATGCGTAACATGTGTATAAATTGAAGTCTATTTATTACTAAACACATCTAATCCATGCTATAATCATGTCTATGTGTTTATATGTGGATGCTATGCAGTGGGTAATGCTCATATTCATGTCTATGTGTATATTTGCATACCTAGTAGTGAATATGACTTCAATAACGCATACATGTCGATTGTCAATTGCTTCTAATGGTGTAATCCAAGCATGACGATGTTTGGTAGTCGAATAGGTCCCTTTATTCGCGAACATCTCGGCTTAGAACATGTATGAATGTGTTAATAGGTTAAATCCCGTTATTGTGACCTTAGAATGACGAAGCATAATTTAGGGCTAGCTTAGGTCGAGTCTCCTTTGGCTTTAAATCTAGCCAATAGGTTTCAGGATAGGTTTAGTCAACCTTAGCGACACTAGGTCTTGGCTTTAAATCCAACCAATGATTTAGGTACTATGGTAGGTTCATTCTAAGTCACCTAGGAAGCTATTTAGTCACTCTTAAGGCCCTAGGTCATAAGGATCACGCCATAGCTCTAGAACGCACCGTCTTGGGACAAACCCACACTGAGTCCTAGGGGGAAATTAAGACACTAATTTAGCAATCTAGTTAAGAGCAATCACTAAAGTAGGCCATCATTCTTTAATCCCATAGCATTTGAGTATAGAATCACCCATTCATAAGTTGAAGTCACCCTACCACCCTTCCATCTATTAGTTCCTCTAGATTAACCTATCCCCCACTTTTCCCAGTTCCATAGTTTAGTTTAATTCATTTTAGTTAGAGCTCCTGACCGTTCAAAAAATCCAAAATCCCAAAGATAGATAGTTTAGATTTCTTATTTTTAGGCACATTCTAGAACGCACACGTAGAATCCATCTCACAACATAGCCTCCCTGTGGTTCGACACCCGTTCTCGCACAAACAACAATGCATCGATCCATGCGCTTGCGGGTCTTTAGAGCTTCACTCAAAGAAGTACAATCAAGTTCTTGGCGCTATTACCGGGGAGGCACGGTGATTTGCATTATTTTCTTGTATGTTTTGGTAGTTGCTTTTCTTACTTACTCGCTCTTCTTTTATTGTTTGTTTAGTTTTCGCTTATCTTGTTTATTATTTATATTATCTTGCTTTGATCCTCGCTTATCTATTTTAGCTTTTGTCTTTATTTTTAGTAGACTTTTTAATATTGTGGTATATTTGCAGTAGTTTTAGGAATATTGAAGTTTTCAGGGGTTGAAGTGGTCGGAGTTAGGATAGATTGTGCATGCTTGGTAGGAGATCCCTTAGAAATCCCCTAGTTCCTCTTAATCCCGAACCTGATAGAATTGCAAGACATTTTAGGAATTTATGAGATCTTCTTGAGGAGATGGCCGATCCCAATCATCCTTGTAATCCTTTCAATCCCCCAATGAATCCCATTCCACCTCATGAACACCTTGGGCATTAAGCCCAAGATCATTTTAGACGAGAGCCCCGTAGACGGGATCCACCCATAGATGAGGAACCCACTCTTAGGCAATTCTTTCTTCCCGAAGCCTTTGAGCCTAATTTGGCTATTCAAATTCCGGGTTTGGGGGAGACGAACTTCGAGATTAAGCCCAATATGTTGGCTATGCTTCCTCCCTTCTATAGGAGAAGCAATGAGAGTCCTTTAAATCATATCACTGATTTTTTTTAGATGAGTTCCACTCTTCATGTCCCCAATGTCTCCCAAGAGGTCATACGTCTAAGATTGTTTCCTTTCTCTCTTAAGGACAAGGCTAGGACTTGGTTGCATTCCTTACCCAATGGTTGCATTACTACATAGGCTGAGCTCCAATCTATGTTCTTCCAAAAATTTTATCCCATGGCCAAGACGACCGACCTTAGGACCGCTATTATGACTTTCTCCTAACATGATCTAGAATCCTTTCATGAGGCTTGGGAGAGGTTCAAGGATCTTCTTAAACAATGTCCACATCACGGGTACGGCAATCATGACCTAATGCAATACTTCTTTCGAGGCTTAAATGAACAAAATAGGATAATGGTCAATGCCGCCTCCGGTGGTGGCTTCTATCTTTTGAGACCAACCGAGGCATGGGAGAAAATTGAAATGATGGCTGAAAATTCTTTTCAAAATTTTTCCATGGAAAGGTCTAGTCGGGGGGCAACAAGAAAAGTGTTAGTGAGGTTGGAGTTTCTTTACATTTACCCGCTAAGGTTGAGACTTTGACGAATAAGCTAGATCAATTCATTTCTTTGTCCATTTCATCCCAAGGTCATAGGACTAGTTCTATCAGTTCTTCCTCCGCCCCTTTAGTTGTTGAAGTTTGGGCATTGTGTTCCGTGTCATCTCATGAGACTATAGCTTTCCCTTTAGCATCTCAATTTCCTGAATTCATGAAAGAGCAAGTGTGTGCCACACCAGGTTATTCTCGTGAGTACAACCATACTCGAACACATATAATCCAGGTTGGAGAGACAACCCAAAATTTTCTTGGAGACAAGGACAGCACGAGTCTAATTCACATCCTCAAGTTCCACCTCAGCAGCGACCTCGTCCTCAATATCTCCCAGGTTTCTGTCATGTTCATCAACCTTGTCTCACTAATGCTCCTCAACCTCAGGCTTTGCCTGCTCCCTCTAGTAGCCAACCTCCTAGTAATGACATGATGAAGATAATGCAGTTCATTCAGAACCAACAACAGGAATTGGCAGAAAATAGGCAGCAAATGGCTAGGTTTGAGGCACAGTTAGGACAGATTGCTAGTCAGTTGAGCCCTAGAAACCCCAGGAAATTGCCTTCTCAACTGGAGGTGAACCCTAGAGTCCAGTCCTATTTCTTCACCAATGCCACTTATCCCCCTCAGGCCCAGGCTAAGGCCGCCACCACTCTTAGGAGCGGTCGGGTAGTGGATAATAGGGTAGGAGTTGACTTTGCAGTGCCTGCACCTAGTGGTCCTTCTGAGTCTAGAGTACCACATTGTAGCCCTCTTGAGGGAAATTCTAGAGAAGGTCCTGTTGAGAGAGATGAGCCCATTAGAGACCATGGAGAGAGTAGTACTTCCCGTCCATATCGGGAGAGAAAAGAGTCTATTGATGACTCCCATGTATCTAGAGGTGTAGAGCCTAGAGTTCCCTTTCCATCCACCTTAGGAAGGCCTACACCTAGTGAGGATTCTAGGTTCTTCAAGGTTTTAGAGCATCTTAAGGACCTTAAGGTCAATCTTCCTTTGATAGATGCGATCCTTTCCATCCCCTCTTATTCTAAGTTCTTTAAGGATCTTTGTACAAGGAAACGTAGGTCATCGAACATTCCTAAAAAGGTGAGACTGACGGAGAAGGTAAGTAGTATTTGTACTTTAGGCCTTCCACCTAAGATGAGTGATCCCAGAGCCTTCACTATTCCTTGTAGGATCCGTGAGACCGAGATTGATCATGCCTTGTTAGATTTAGGATCTAGTGTAAATCTCATTCCCTACTCCATCTATCAGCGGTTAGGTTTAGGTGAGTTATCCCCTAGACCTGTTGCTCTTCAGCTAGCTGATAAGTCTGAGCATAGACCTAGAGGTGTGATAAAGGATGTTATGGTTCAGGTAGGTGAGTTTCTGTACCCTGTTGACTTCATAGTGTTAGATATGGATTCGAGACATGACTCTAGACATTCTACACCCATTCTTCTAGGTCGCCCTTTCCTTGCCACCGCAGATGCCATTATCCATTGTAAGTCGGGGTTATTGGAGATGAAATTTGGGAATTTGAGATCCACTGTGAAGGTTGCCAAGGCGGTGAATAGGGCTAGTATAGGAGGAGTGGATGAAGAAGAGTCCTTTAGGGTGGATGTGGTTGATTCTTGTGTTGAGGATATTATAGAAAAGACTATGACCGATAGAGAAGAATTGAGGAAATTTGAGAAATTGATGTCTAGTTTTGATTTGGAGACCTTAGAGTGGAAATGTGTGGCTTCTACTTCCTTGATTCAGAGCCATTTGACCAATAAGTCACTTGAGGTTAATCCTTCTAGTCTCATTTTTAGTGATGTCCCCGTTGATGATGTTGAGGTTAAGTCCCCCTTGGTTGAGCCTAGTACTTCTTTAGAGCTCAAACCCCTTCCGGATCATTTGAAATATGCATTCCTAGGCCCTAGTGAGACCCTTCCGGTCATTATAGCTTCCGATCTTTCTAGTGAGCATGAGGAGCGTCTCTTAGAGGTCCTTAGGAAGCATAGGAAGGCTATAGGGTGAAAAATTGGTGATTTAAGAGATATAGACCCTTCGGTTTGCATGCATCGTATTCACCTTGAGGATGGAGCCATTCCTTCTAGAAAGATGCAAAGGAGACTCAACCCACACATGAGCGAAGTAGTTAAGAAAGAGATTATTAAGCTTTTAGATACAGGCATTATTTATCCAATCTCCGATAGTGAGGGGTTAGCCCAGTCCAAGTTGTCCTTAAGAAGTCCGGGATCACGGTTGTTGAGAATGAGAAAGGAGAGCTTATACCTACACATACTCCCACGAGGTGGAGAGTTTGTATTGATTATAGGAAGCTCAACTCCAAAACTAGGAAGGATCATTTCCCATTGCCTTTTCTAGATCAGATCTTAGATAGAGTAGCCGGGCATGGCTACTATTGTTTTCTAGATGGCTATTCGAATTATAATCAGATCCCTGTGTTTCCTATGGCACTTTTGCCTATAGAAGAATGCCCTTCGGTCTTTGTAATGCCCCAGAGACTTTTCAGAGGTGTATGATGGCCATCTTTAGTGACATGATTGAGAGGCATTTAGAGATTTTCATGGATGACTTCTCAGTCTTTGGAGATAGTTTTGATGAGTGCTTAAGTCATCTCTCATTACTCTTAGATCGATGTGTAGAGAAAAATTTAGTGTTGAGTTGGGAGAAATCCCACTTCATGGTGCAACGAGGAATAGCGTTGGGTCATATAGTTTCAACTAGTGGTATTCAAGTTAACCCAACTAAGGTAGAATTGATTGAGAAATTGCCTATCTCTAAGTATGTCAAGGATGTTAGATCTTTTCCAGGGCATGTAGGATTCTACTGCAGATTCATTAAGGATTTTAGTCATATTTCACGTCCCTTGTCTAGGCTCCTACCACAAGATGTCCCTTTTGACTTTGACGATGAGTGTGTTAGAGCTTTCACTAGGATTAAATCCTTATTGTCTACGTTCCCGATTATCCAGCCACCTAACTACAGTCTCCCATTTGAGGTTATGTGTGATGCATCCGATTATGCAATAGGAGTTGTCTTAGGTCAAAGGACCTCTAGAGAGCTAAAAGCTCAAAAAGATCATTAAGCCAAGGGGATCCAAAATAGCTAAAAGCTCAAAAATATCAAAAGGTGAGGTGCCTCCAAAGAGTTAAAGTTCAAACACATCAAAAGCCATGAGCCTTGAGGAGAGCCACAGCTCAAACTTATCTAAGGCAACAAGTCTAAAAAAAAAGTTGTGGCTCGAAGCATCAAAGGCCACAAGCCTTCAAAACAAGCTATGGATCAAATCTACTAAGACCATGGGCCTCAAAGGAAGCTATGACTCAGATCATTAAAGGCCATGAGCCTCAAAGATGAGCAAAAGCTCAAAATATTAAAGGCCATGAGCCTACACTAGGGAACAAATCTCAAAAAAGACTCATACTACTCAAAGTTCAAGTATGCAAGTAGATCCTGATGGGGAATTATCAGTTTAATCCCAAGAAAGGACTCCCACTAATCAAAACTGAAGTGAACCCCAGTAAAGGGCTCTTAAGCCCAAACCTGAACCCTTCAGAGGCTACAAGACTTGACGAAGCTGCAAATTGCGAGTAAATAGCTTTGCTACGCTATGTTACAATGTAGAAAACTTTTCGACGTAAGGCCTTAACAAATCAAGAAATAAAGAAGCAAAATAGAGAAGGAAAAAAAAAAGAAAAGTCATACCCTGAAGAGTCCCAATAAAACTCTAGTAGGGGCTTAAGAGATAAAGGAATTACACCTACGAGCCAAATCTGATCATAACCACATAAAGGCAAGAGGCTTATCTTCGCTGATGATACCGCTATTTGAGCACAAGCCTAAAAAGCCCGCAAGTGCACGGGACGTGTGTAATATAGTGTGTGCAAGTGCGGGGTCGAATCCACAGGGAGGCTACCTTGGTTTAGTCTTTATGTGCTCGAGTGCCTTAAACTAGCTATGTGCGTGTGTGTACTTACTTTGGGATGGAAGGGAGCTCGGAAAAAGGAAAATAAAAACTAATCTATGGAGGAACTTAAAGGAGCCAAACTAAGGAAGGAAACACTAATAGAGAAGAAGGGGACCTAGGGCGATTGCATTGCAACAAGACTTGGGCTATGATAACAGATGATGTCTATCTAAGGCTCGGGACTTCTATTGCCGTTATGTTGATCGGGGGCTCTCTTAACCAATACTAGTGGTTCAACCCGTTAGCTGGATTTAAAGTTAAGGGCCAATCCCTCCTAGCCTACGCAATCCGTGCTTAGAACTTATCCTTTTGGCTGGATTTAAAGCTAAGGACTAGCACCTAAACACTACGTGACATTAAGGCTTAATTAACCAATACTAACGTGGGTGAGGGATACTCTAGTCTAGGTTAACTTATCCGCTTGGCTGGATTTAAAGCCAAGGACTAGCACCTAAACTCGACTAAGCATAGCATGTAGCCTATTAGCTGGATTTAAAGCTAAAGCCTACTCTACTAAGCAAAGCCATGAGATTAAGCACAATCACATCACCCAAATAAGTAGATAAGAGCATTTGAAGCACAAATAACACATGCATATTCATTTAGGCATTTTAACAAACACATAGACATGTTTGATTTCCAATACATAGACATATTGAATCCTGCCATAAATTTATGTAAATAAACATGTATTAAGAGCCAAAGATCTACATAAATCTATTATTCAAAGCCCTAATCTAATATACAACAACAATCAACCCTAAATCTAGCCTAATCTAGCAACATATTTACAAGAAATAGAGAAAGAACAAGAAGAACTTCCCTAAATTCTTGCTTTCAAATCCGTACAAATCCTTTAAATCTTTGTTTAATGCTTCAATCCTAGCTTGGTGTGGGTCGACCTAGCCAGTCGATCGGCTCTTTTTCCTTAGTCGTCCGGCTGACTTTCTTCCTCCATTCTTTGTCTTTTCGACCTCTGGTCTTCTCTCTTAGACCCGTGCATTTCCCATCTTCATCACCTTTCATCGTCCAATCTTGATCTTAACCCAAAGTTCACCTAAATCATTGAAAACAAGTAATTAGTGTAGCAATTTGTCTCTTAAACTCAATATGCACATTTGTTTATGCTTAAGCCTATTCTTATCAAAAGTACTACACTAATGCATCATTATGAGCACTCAACACCTCTAAAATATAGGTAAATGACAATACAAACACACACAAAAAAACAACACATCAACACCCCCAAACCTTCTCCTTGCTTGTCCTCAAGCAAGCCTAATCTTAAATTTTATCTCTAAAGTCGAGACAATGGATTGCCTAAAAGATTGACTTTCTATCAAAGTTAGTCTAAGAAGCATAAAGGGGGCATTTCTATTGTGGAGAGATCCCCAAATCTCTTTGGATCCTCCCTCTACTCATAAGGGATCTCGTTCCTCGTAGGAATTTCCCGAGTAGCCAATCCACCACAAGCCTAGGATTCTAACTCACGCACTCGGAATGTTGATATTTCGTGCTCCCTCAACTAACACGGCCTCCCCAACATGCACCAAGCCTCAAAGACAAGAAAAGAGAATATACAAACACAATGGCTTATAAAAAGCCTTATTCACGTATTTACAAAGATGATAACTTGTGTTAAGTTGACATTGTGTCACTTATGCACTTATTCGCTAACTTTTTGGTGCCTTTAGCTTTTCCTCTTTTTCACTTCATTATATATATATATATATATATATATATATATATTTGCACCTTTTTGCCTTTTTCATTTTTTTTTCCAAACTTTTAATGCTTTGTATTGTATTCACACAAAAAGAAAAGAAAAAGAAAGGCTTTAGCATGTCAAAAAGAACCAATCAAGGAAAGGCACTCATATCAACAACCCTTTTTCAACACTCTTTCCTACCATGCTATGGGGTGGCTACAAGGGTTATTCTTTCAATGTTCTCACTCCCCACAACTTTGAAGGGAATCCCCTCCAAGACTTAATTTTCAAGCCACTCTATTCAGTTCCCCACAATGCCTCTTATCTTCATAAATCAATATAGTCAATCACAAAAGCCAACACAATGATCAACAAAGAAATAAATGACTCTATATGCATCAAAATTGAAAATTTTTCACCATTTTTAAACGCAGAATGCAATCTACCCTAAGCAAGATATATAACAAGAAAACCAAACTCCCACACCCCCAAACCTAAACTTTGCTTGTCCTCAAGCAAAAAAGATCAATGCACAAAAACAAGCAAATCGTCATTACAAAACAAGTAAGGGTGGTGGGATAGGGTGTAAACATGGGGAATAAGTGGAGAAAGGATAGATACAACCTTGCATTTTCTTCAAAGCTTTCTGATGTGTGTCATTTGTGCATGTTTGCATCTAGTTTTTGCATGCATATTTAAGGGTGTTTAGAGTATAATTGAGTGCGCTTAGTATAAAGTTTATGCATATTTGTTAATATTTGTACATAATGTATTTAGGTGCATAAATACTATACTAAGTGTTATATTCCATGTGTTCAGGAGTGTTTTGGAAGGGTTCAAGCTTATGCAAGGAAGAAATGAGCTAACGGATGAAGACCGGAAGAAAACAAATAAAGAAGAGATCATTCTGATCCAGCCGGTCGACTTAGAAGAAGAGTCGGTCGACCGGCCGCTCCAGAGAATAAAAGATTTGAAGCCGGTCGAGTTCTTCAAGAAGTCGGTCGACCGGCTAGTCCAGAGAGCATCATGATTGAAGTCGGTCGAGCAAGAAAGAGGAGCCGGTCGACCGGCTGTGCGCTGAAGAAATCCATAAAAAGCTCGTTTCAGCTCATTTTCAGGGGAGGAACTTTTATTTCTTAAATCCTAATAAACCCTAACCCTTTACCCACTTCACAAAACACCCTAAACCACCATCTAAACCCCACACCAAGCTAGGATTAAAGCATTAAACAAAGATTTAAAGGATTTGTATGGATTTGGAAGCAAGAATTTAAGGAAGTTCTTCTTGTTCTTTCTCTATTTCTTGTAAATATGTTGATAGATTAGGCTAGATTTAGGGTTGATTGTTGTTGTATATTAGATTAGGGCTTTGAATAATGGATTTGTGTAGATCTTTGGCTCTTAATACATGTTTATTTACATAAATTTATGGCATGATTCAATATGTCTATGTATTGGAAATCAAACATGTCTATGTGTTTGTTAAAATGCCTAAGTGAATATGCATGTGTTATTTGTCCTTCAAATGCTCTTATCTACTTATATGGGTGATGTGATTGTGCTTAATCTCGTGGCTTTGCTTAGTAAAGTAGGCTTTAGCTTTAAATCCAGCTAATAGGTTACATGCTATACTTAGTCGAGTTTAGGTGCTAGTCCTTGGCTTTAAATCCAGCCAAGAGGATAAGTTATAAGCACAGATTGCGTAGGCTAGGAGGGATTGGCCCTTAACTTTAAATCCAGCTAACGGGTTGAACCACTAGTATTGGTTAAGAGAGCCCCCGATCAACACAACGGCAATGGAAGTCCCGAGCCTTAGATAGACATCATCTGTTATCATAGCCCAAGTCTTGTTGCAATGCAATCACCCTAGGTCCCCTTCTTCTTTATTAGTGTTTCCTTCCTTAGTTTGGTTCCCTTAAGTTCCTCCATAGATTAGTTTTTATTTTCCTTTTTCCGAGCTCCCTTCCATCCTAAAGTAAGTGCACACATACACGTAGCTAGTTTAAGGCACCCGAGCACATAGGGACTAAACTAAGGTAGCCTCCCTGTGGATTCGACCCCGCACTTGCACACACTGTACTACACACGTCCCATGCACTTGCGGGCTATTTAGGCTTGTGCTCAAATAGCGATATCACTTTCCATGCCAATGATAAATCACCATACTACTAATCCCGTGACTCACAATTCATAAACACTCACAAAGAAAACAAGATTAGTAGCATTACCTACGCATACTTGCATTGGCATGTGCAATAATGAGCAGTGGTGTATCTTATGGGATAAAGGATTAGGATTCAACACTTTGGTTTGGGTGCAAGAAAGATAAAAGAAAGAAAATGAAAAGAGAAGAAAGTGAAACAAATGCAAAACTGCAAAATTGAACCTAGGTTGCCTCCCAGTAGCGCTAACCACCAAGCCGTCAGCCAGGCAAACACCAACTCATCTTCAACTTCCATAGATGGGATCCTGAAGCATTAAAACCACCACACGAGCCATGCTCGGATCATATGCGTGCTTCAGGCGTTGCCCATTCACCGTCAACTCTCGGCCATCCTTCAAGTCTTTAATCTTGACTGCTCCAGAAGGATAGGCAATCATCACCTCATATGGACCATCCCATCTTGTCTTAAGCTTACCTGGAAAGAGTTTCAATCGCGAGTTAAACAACCAAACTTTATCAAAAGGAGAGAATGATTTCTTAATAATGTGTTTATTATGAATTCTCTTCATCCTATCCTTATAAAGTTTAGCATTCTCATACGCCTTAAATCTAAGCTCTTCTAATTCTACTAGGTCTAGCTTCCTTTTCTCACCTGCTCTTGCCAAGTCAAAATTTAGGGCTTTGATTGCCCAATAAGCTCTATGCTCTAGTTCTACCGGCAAGTGACAAGCTTTACCATAAACCAATCTATATGGAGACATACCAATGGGAGTCTTAAAGGTGGTACAGTAGGCCCACAAAGCATCATTTAGCCTAATAGCCCAATCTCTTCCATCGGGCCTAACTGTTTTCTCTAAAATGTGCTTGATCTCTCTATTAGACACCTCTACTTGTCCACTAGTTTGCGGGTGATAAGGAGCGGCTACCTTATGGGTGACCGAATATCTTCTCAACAAGGCCTCTAAAGTCCTATGGTGAAAATGCAAACCCCATCACTAATTAAGACCCTAGGGACTCCAAATTTAGAGAAAATGTTTTTTTTAATAAACTTAACCACTACCCTATAGTCATTAGTGCGTGTAGGAATAGCCTCAACCCATTTGGACACATAATCAACGGCCACTAAAATGTATTGATACCCAAAGGAAGGTGGAAATGGACCCATGAAGTCTATATCCCAAACATCAAACAACTCACAAGGAAGAATAGGGGATAAAGGCATCATGTTTCTCCTAGAGATGGACCCAGATTGTTGACATCTAAAACACTTCTTACAATATTCTTGGGCAGCCTTAAAGAGAGAAGGCCAAAATAGTCCACTTTGCAAGACCTTCGCGGCAGTCTTCTTCCCACTAAAATGACCCCCATACCCCTCATCGTGACAAATGCTCAAAACGCTCTCAAACTCATCCTCAGGCACACACCGGCGAATCATTTGATCCACACACACTTTGAAAAGATAGGGATCCTCCCAAAAGAAATGTCTAACTTGTGCTAGGAACCTATCTTTTTCTCTTTTCTCCCAATGGGAAGGAAAACGCCTTGTGGCAAGATAATTGACAATATGAGCAAACCAAGGCGTGTGATGAGAGACGGCAAATAATTGTTCATCGGGGAATGAATCATGAAAAGGAGATGGATCACTAGAAGACTCGCTAACAAGACGGGAAAGATGATCCGCAACTAAATTTTCTCTACCCTTCTTATCCCAAATTTCTATGTCAAACTCTTGAACGAAGAGCAACCACCTAATCAAGCGGGGCTTAGATTCTTTCTTAGACAACAAATACTTCATTGCCGCATGATCGGTGTAGACAATCACTTTGGATCCTAGGATGTATGACCTAAACTTGTCAAGGGAGAAAACTATTGCTAGAAGCTCTTTTTCCGTAGTGGTATAATTCTTTTGTGCTTCATCAAGAGTCTTACTAGCATAGTATACAACATGGGGCAACTTATCCTTCCTTTGACCTAAAACAGCTCCTATCGCATAATCGAATGCATCACACATAACCTCAAATGGGAGACTGTAGTCAGGTGGCTGGATAATTGGGGATGTAGACAATAAGAATTTAAGCCTATTGAAAGCTCTAACACATTCATCATCAAAGTCAAAAGGGACATCTTGTGCTAGGAGCCTAGACAAGGGGCGTGCAATGTGACTAAAATCCTTAATGAATCTACAGTAAAATCCTGCATGCCCTAGAAAAGATCTAACATCCTTGACACACTTAGGGAAAGGCAGCTTTTCAATTAATTCTACCTTAGCTGGGTCAACTTGAATTCCACTAGATGATACAACATGACCCAACACTATCCCTCGTTCCACCATGAAATGGGATTTCTCTCAACTTAACACTAGATTCTTCTCCACACATCAGTCTAAGACTGAAGAGAGATGACTCAAGCACTCATCAAAGCTATCTCCAAAGACTAAGAAATCATCCATGAAAATTTCTAAATGTCTCTCAATCATGTCACTAAAAATGGCCATCATACATCTCTGAAAAGTCGCTGGGGCATTGCAAAGACCGAAGGGCATTCTCCTACAAGCAAAAGTGCCATAGGGACAAGTAAAGGTGGTCTTCTCCTGGTCCTCGAGAAACACAGGGATCTGGTTATAACCCGAATAGCCATCTAGAAAACAATAGTAGCTATGCCCAGCTACTCTATCTAAGATCTGGTCTAGAAAAGGCAATGGGAAATAATCCTTCCTAATTTTGGAGTTGAGCTTCCTATAGTCAATACAAACTCTCCATCCCATGGGAGTACGTGTAGGGATAAGCTCTCCTCTCTCATTCTCAACAACTATGATCCCAGACTTCTTAGGGATAACTTGGACCGGGCTAACCCACTCATTATCGAAGATCGGATAAATAATGCTTGCATCTAAAAGCTTAATGATCTCCTTCTTAACTACTTCGCTCATGTGTAGGTTTAGCCTCCTTTGTATTTCCCTAGAAGGAATGGCTCCATCCTCAAGGTGAATACGATGCATGCAAATCGAAGGGTCTATACCTCTCAAATCATCAATTTTCCACCCTATAGCCTTCCTATGTTTCCTAAGGACCTCTAAGAGACGCTCCTCATGCTCACTAGAAAGATCGGAAGCTATGATGACCGGAAGGGTCTCACTAGAGCCTAGGAATGCATATTTCAAATGATCGGGAAGGGGTTTGAGCTCTAAAGAAGGGCTAGGCTCAACCAAGGGGGACTTAACCTCAACATCATCAATGGGGACATCACTAGAAATGAGACTAGAAGGATTAACCTCAAGTGACTTATTAGTCAAATGGCTCTCAATCAAGGAAGTAGAAGCTACACATTTCCTCTCTAAGGTCTCCAAATCAAAACTAGACATCAATTCCTCAAATTTTCTCAAATCTTCTCCATTGGTCATAGTCTTCTCTATAAGATCCTCAACGCAAGAATCAATCACATCCACCCTAAAGTACTCTTCTCCATCCTCTTCTCCTATACTAGCCCTATTCACTGCCTCTGCGACCTTCATAGTAGATCTCAAATTCCCAAATTTCATCTCCAATATCCCCGACCTATAATGGATAATGGCATCAGCGGTGGCAAGGAAGGGATGACCTAGAAGAATGGGTGTAAAATGTCTAGAGTCATGTCCTGAATCCATATCTAACACTATGAAGTCAACAGGATATACAAACTCACCTACCTGGACCATAACGTCCTCTATCACACCCCTAGGTCTACGCTCAGACCTATCAGCTAGCTGAAGAGTAACATGTGTAGGAGACAACTCACCTAGACCTAGCTGCTGATAGACAGAGTAGGGAATAAGATTCACACTAGATCCTAAATCTAATAAGGCATGATCAATCTGGGTCTCACGGATCCTGCAAGGAATGGTGAAGGCTCCAGGGTCACTCATCTTGGGCGAAAGGCCCAAAGTACAAATACTACTCACCTTCTCCGTAAGCCTCACCTTCTTAGGAATGTTCGATGACCTACGTTTCCTTGTACAAAGATCCTTAAAGAACTTAGAATAAGAAGGGATGGAAATGATCGCATCTATCAAAGGAAGATTGACCTTAAGGTCCTTAAGATGTTCTAAAACCTTGAAGAACCTAGAATCCTCACTAGGTGTAGGTCTCTCTAAAGCGGATGGAAAGGGAACTCTAGGCTCTATACCTCTAGATACATGGGAGTCATCAATAGGCTCTTTTTCCTCCCGATGTGGGCGGGAAGTACTACTCTCTCCATGATCTCTAATGGGCTCATCTCTCTTAACAGGACCTTCTCTAGAATTTCCCTCAACAAGGCTACCATGTGGTGCTCTAGACTCGGAAGGACCACTAGGTGCAGGCACTGCAAAGTCAACTCCTACCCTATTATCCACTACCCGACCGCTCCTAAGAGTGGTGACGGCCTTAGCCTGGGCCTGAGGGGGATAAGTGGTATCGGTGGAGGAACAGGACTGGACTCTAGGGTTCACCTCCAGCTGAGAAGGCAATTTCCCGGGGTCTCTAGCGCTCAATTGACTAGCAATCTGTCCTAACTGTGCCTCAAACCTTACCATTTGCTGCCTATTTTCTGCTAATTCCTGTTGTTGGTTCTGAATGAACTGCATTATCTTCATCATGTCATTACTAGGAGGTTGGCTACTAGAGGGAGCAGGCAAAGCCTGAGGTTGAGGAGCACTAATGAGACGGGGTTGATTAACATGATAGAAACCTGGGGGATATTGAGGACGGGGTCGCTGCTGAGGTGGAACTTGAGGATATGAACTAGACTCATGTTGTCCTTGTCTCTAAGAAAATTTTGGGTTGTCCCTCCAACCCGGATTGTATGTGTTCGAGTATGGATTATACTCACGAGAATAACCTTTTATGGCACACACTTGCTCTTTCATGAATTCAGGAAAATGGGATGCTAAAGGGCAAGCTATGGTCTCATGAGATGACTCGGAGCACAATGCACAAACTTCAACAACTAAAGGGGCGGAGGAAGAACCTAAAGAACTAGTCCTATGACCTTGGGATGAAATGGACAAAGAAATGAATTGATCTAGTTTATTTGTCAAAGCCTCAACCTTAGCGGGTAAGTCTAAAGAAACTCCAACCTCACTAACACTTCTCTTGTTGCCTCCCCGACTAGACCTTTCCATTGCAAAATTTTGAAAAGAATTTTCAGCCATCATTTCTATTTTCTCCCATGCCTCGGTCGGTCTCAAAAGATAGAAGCCACCACCGGAGGCGGCATTGACCATCATCCTATTTTGTTCATTTAAGCCTCAAAAGAAGTATTGCTTTAGGTCATGATTGCCGTACCCATGGTGTGGACATTGTCTAAGAAGATCCTTGAACCTCTCCCAAGCCTCATGAAAAGATTCTAGGTCATGTTGGGAGAAAGTCATAATGGCGGTCCTAAGGTCGGCCGTCTTGGCCATGGGATAAAATTTTTGGAAGAACTTAGATTGAAGCTCAGCCCATGTAGTAATGCAACCATTGTGTAAGGAATGCAACCAAGTCCTAGCCTTGTCCTTAAGAGAGAAAGGAAACAATCTTAGACGTATGACCTCTTGAGAGACATTGGGGACATGAAGAGTGGAACTCATCTCAACAAAATCAGTGATATGATCTAGAGGACTCTCATTGCTTCTCCTGTAGAAGGAGGGAAGCATAGCCAACATATTAGGCTTAATCTCGAAGTTTGTCTCCCCCAAACTCGGAATTTGAATAGCCAAATTAGGCTCAAAGGCTTCGGGGAGAAAGAATTGCCTAAGAGTGGGTTCCTCATCTATGGGTGGATCCGGTCTACGGGGCTCTCGTCTAAAATGAGCTTGGGCTTGATGCCCAATGTGATCATGAGGTGGAATGGGATTCACTGGGGGATTGGAAGGATTAGGAGGATGGTTGGGATCGGTCATCTCCTCAAGAAGATCTCCTAAATTCCTGAAATGTCTAGCAATTCTATCAGGTTCGGGATTAAGAGGAACTAGGGGATTTCTAAGGGATCTCCTACCAAGCATGCACAATCTATCCTAACTCTGGCCACTTCAACCCCCGAAAACTTCAATATTCCAATAACTACAGCAAATAATCCATAATCCTAAAAAAAATCTACTAAAAAATAAAAAACAAAAGCTGAAATAGATAAGCAAGGATCAAAGCAAGATAATATGAACAATAAACAAGATAAGCAAAAACTAAACAAACTATAAAGAAAAAGCAAGAAAGTAAGAAAAGCAACTACCAAAACACACAAGCAAAGAATGCAAATCACCGTGCCTCCCTGGCAACGGTGCCAAGAACTTGGTGTCGTCTTTCGAGTGTAAGCTCTAAAAGACCCGCAAGCGTACGGATCGTGCAATATAATGTAAACAAGTACGGGTGTCGAACCACAGGGAGGCGTGAATAATGTGGGTGAATTCTATGCTTGGTGTTCTAAAAAGTGCCAAAAAGAAAGTTCTAAACTAGACATATTTTTTTGGGGTTTTGGATTATCGGGAGCTCTAGGTAAAGGAAATAAAACTAAACTATGAATATGAAAAATGGAAGCACAAGTTGGTCAAGAGGGAACTAACACTTGAGAAGGGGTTAGGGTGACTTCGACTTATGAATGGGTAATTCTATACTCAAATGCTATGGGATTAAGGGATGATGGCTAACTATCATGAGTGCTCTTAACTAGGTTGCTAGTTAGTGTCCTAATTTCCCCCTAGGACTCGGTGCAGGTCCGTCCCTAGGCGGCGCGTCCTAGAGCTACGGCGTGGTCCTTATGACCTAGGGCCTCAAGAGTGACTAACTAACTTCTTAGGTGGCTTAGATTGAACCTACCTTAGTACCTAAACCTTTGGCTAGATTTAAAGCCAAGACCTAGTGTTTCTAAGGTCGACTAAACCTATCCGGAAACCTATTGGCTAGATTTAAAGCCAAAGGAGACTCAGCCTAGACTAGCCGTAAATTATACTTCGTCAATCTAAGGTCACTACAGCAGGATTTGACTTGCTAGTGCGTTCATACATGTTCAAGGCCAAGGTGCTCGTGAATAATGGAACCTATTCAACTACCAAACATCGTCATGTTCAGTTCACACCATTAGAAATAATTAACAACCAACACATATGCATTATTGAAGTTATGCTTGTTACTAGGCATGCAAATATACATATAGACATGAATAAAAGCATTACCCACTTCATAGTATCCACATATAAACACATAGACATGATTATAATATGGATTAGATGTTTTTAGTGACAAACAAACCTCAATTTATACACATGTTACTCATCTAGTCATTTTATCAAACACTTAGACATGAATGAGAAAATACCCATTTGAACAAGAAAATTCGAAACATGTATATATATACAGCCATCATATCCCATATCATAAGAGTATATAGTTAACCCATTACATAAGTTAAATCACCCTACGCAAGTCTACTCAATCATAATAGGAAATAGAATGAAAGAGAGATAATGAAGCTTCCCTTTCATCCTAGCTAATCTTGTACAAAGCTTTTAAGCAAACTTGATTCCAAAATGTTTAAACCCTCCAAATCAAGCTTGGTTCTTAGTGAGAAATGTGTGAAAAGTGTGTGTGAGGTGGGTGGGATCTAGGGTTAAGTGTGTGAGAATTTTAGGTGTGAAGTGTGTGTTAATCTTTCAAAAAGTCCTCCTCCTTTTTTGTAGAATCGGGCCCTATTTATATGTTCTCAGCAACGGTCGACCGACCTCTAGACCTAGCTCAACCGGCTTTTTAATGATGCTCTCTGGAGTGGCCAGTCGACCGCTCTAGAAGGATGGTCGTCCGGCTATTTTTGGCACCTCTCTAGAGTGGCCAGTTGACCTAGCCGGTCGATCGGCTCTTTTTCCTTGGTCGTCCGGCTGATTTTCTTCCTCCATTCTTTGTCTTTTCGGCCTCTGGTCTTCTCTCTTAGACCCGTGCATTTCCCATCTTCATCACCTTTCATCGTCCAACCTTGATCTTAACCCAAAGTTCACCTAAATCATTGAAAACAAGCAATTAGTGTAGCAATTTGTCTCTTAAACTCAATATGCACATTTGTTTACGCTTCAGCCTATTCTTATCAAAAGCACTACATTAATGCATCATTATGAGCACTCAACACCTCTAAAATATAGGTAAATGACAATGCAAACACACACAAAAACACAACACATCAATGGGCAATAAGAATGTTCTCATTAATAAGCCAATTCTTCACAAAGGCAGATTGATTCCAAGAAATGATTTCTTCCAAACATTGCCTCATTCTATTTGCAAGAATTTTTGAAATACACTTATAGATAGTGTTGCAACAAGATATAGGCTGATAGTCCTTAACCCAGGTAGGGTTTTGGACTTTTGGGACCAGTGCAATGTAAGTAGCATTTACCTCTTTGGGGAGCTTTTTTGAGTCAAAGAAGGATTTGATAGCTCTTGTGACATCATCTCCAATAATTTCCCAAGAGATCATGTAGAATTGAGAAGAAAATCCATCTGGTCCCAGACTTTTGTTGGGGTTAAGAGAAAAAAGAGTGGCCTTGATTTCCTCATTAGTGATAGGAGCCAAGAGAGCATGATGGGAGTCATCACCAATTTGTTTTTCAACAACGTACTTTATTTCAGCCACACTAACATTTGAGCTTGAAGGTGATCCAAGTAAACTCTAGAAGTAGTGGATGAATTCAAGCTTCACATCCGAGGCCTTAGTAAGAAGAACCCCCTCATTATTTGTAATAGGACGGATCGAGTTTTTTGCTTTTCTCCTTTTGATAGCATTATGGAAGAATTTAGAATTTGAATCTCCCTCTTGGAGCCATTGGATTCTAGACTTTTGATGAAGCATTGCTTTGTGTGTGGATTCAAGTTCTTCAATATGAAGAGTAAGAGCTTTTTCTTCCTTAATTAAATTTGCTCTATGATCGCCATTGAGAATGGCTCTTTGAATATCTTCAAGATTGCTTCTAAGTTCACCAATGTTGAATGGAATATTACCATAAAACTTCTTATCAAACTCCTTAAAAGCTTTCTTGAGGATTTTTTGCTTTCGAAGAAAGATATACATTCGAGTGCCAAAAACCTGTGCCCTCCAATGACTTTGAACAAAAGGTAGGAACTCATGATGTGAAGACCAAATATTATAAAATTTGAATGGTTTTGGGCCGGAGTTCCAAATCCTATTCGAGAACAAGATAAGTGGACAATGATCAGAGATTCTCGGAGCATCCACCAATAAGAAAGTATCCTTCATTTCATTCATCCAGCAATCATTTCTAAGTGCTCTATCAAGCTTGCTTGCCAAGAAGGAGAAACCCAAACTTCTATTTGTCCAAGTAAAGTACGGCCCCAAAGCTTTTAACTCACACAAACCAGAATTTACAATGCAATTTTTGAAACACCAAGCACTATTAGGGAGAGTGGGGGAATTAGACCTATCCCCAACATGAAGCACCTCATTGAAGTCCCCAATTACGCAAAAACAACCCTCTTCATACCAAGTAGCCCAAAGACCAATCTTTTCCCAAAGTTTGTTCCTTTGTTTTGCACATTTCTCCCATAAATGAAGGCCACAAGGAAAGATTGGTTAAGATGACCAAAAAAACAAAGTATGCCTTGATCAAAAGAGTCAACAACCTTCACATTAATACCTTTCTTCCAAAAGAGCCAAAGACGCCCTTTAATATTCTCATCCACATAATTCTAAAAAACCCATTTTGCTAAAAGTCCAATGGTAGAAGTGCAATCCAACTTAAAAACTTTTGTTTCTGTTAGCTAAATATTCATTATTGATTTTGATGATGAAAATATATATATGCATTATTTGACTAAATAGCTTCTTGTGAAAATGAGATGATATCAATATGAAGCTTTGAAAGATATGAAGATGTGCAAAAAGCCTTATTTGAAGGAAGAAAAGATGAGAAGGCATAAGGAGGAGACGAGAAGCCATAAGGGGTACCGGATTTGTTTTTGCTCTTGCTCTTTTTGTGAAATGCCTATATATTGTGTGGACTTGGCTCAAAATCTTTTTCTTATTCATAGCAAAAATTTTCAAGTCTTGCACATTTGAAATAACATATGCACAAATGTATTTGAATGCACACATAGAGTTAAAATGAGTTTTTAGGGCATTTCAATTCACAACATGTGTTTACAAAATTATTCAAAATGATTTGGAGTTGTGAAATTTTCACTTTAAATGAACTTTGCAAAAATCTGGCTTTACTTCACATTCTGGAGTGGCCGGACCCCCCAGCCAATCGACCTGCTGACCTGGCTGGGTCGCCCGGCCAAAACAGAGAGGTAAAGGGAAAAGCCGGACCCCTTAGCCGGTCGACCGGCTAAGGCGCCCGGCCTAGTCAGAGAAGGTAAAGGGTAAGCTGAACGACCCAGCCGGTCGACCGGCTGAACGGGAGCTGTAAGAAATGCACTAGCCGTTTATTACCGTTCTGGCCGAAAATCCCAAATCTTCTTCACCTACCAAATCCCTAACCCCCAAATCTCTTTAAATACTCATTCAATACACTTTCTAATCATCAATTGAAGTGTGCTAAAGTGTTTATCATCATTCAATCCATCTTTGAGCCATTCTTGCAATATATTTGAGCTTTCAAGAGCTTATTCATCTTCTTGTTGAAGAAAATATCAGATTCAATCTTTTCTTATTCTTGAGTTCATACACACTTTGAGAGCTATAATCTTTGTAAGATTTATTCATTAAAGCTTGTAAAGTGTGGGGAAATCCTATAGAGTATATCTCTTGGGTTCTTTGAAGTTAGGCTTCAAAGAGGTTGTAAGAATTTGGTTTGTGCTTCACCAAGTTTTGAAGAAGCATCTTAGTGGAGATCTTTGAAGTCCTAAGGGGAGCTTCCTTGGGCGGTGGACGTAGGCTTGGCCGAACCACCTTAAAATCGTTTGTTTCTCTTCTCCTTACACTTCTATTTTTATACTTACTTACCTTGCTTATCTTGTGTTGGATATATTGATTGTTAGAAGTTGTAAATTTTCTGTAAATTTTTAATAACGAAAATTAGTAGTAATATCTTAATTCACCCCCCTTTTAAGATATTTACACCCACAATTGGTATCAGAGCAAAGGTTCTACATAATAGTCTAACAACTAGTAGAATTTCTAGCAAATATGGAGGGAATTTCTATTAAACAAGCACCCCCTTTTGATGGAACAAATTATGCATCTTGGAAAATGAGGATGGAAGTGTTTATACAATCACATAACTATAAAGCCTAGAAAATCATAAAAAGTGGGCCTACCTTACCTACAAAATTAGAGGGTGATAGGAGAATACCCAAACCGAAAAATGAATGGAATGATGAAGATATTAAATTATTTGAGTTAAATTAAAAGGCATTACATTATTTATTTAATGCTATGAATGTCACCGAATTTGCTAGAGTAATGGGTTACACTTCGGCTAAAGAACTTTGGGATCAATTAGAAGTAACTTATGAAAGAACTATCCAAGTGAAAGAATCTAGGATTACAATGCTTGTACATAGATATGAATTATTCAAGATGCTTCCAAATGAAAATGTTGAACAAATGTTTTCTAGATTTGTTGAAATCACTAATGGTTTGAAAGCTCTTGGTAAAGATTATTCCAATGTAGAGAAGGTAAGGAAAGTGCTAAGGAGCTTGCCATCATCATGGCAACCTAAAGTCACGGCAATAAAGGAAGCGAAGGACTTGAATACATTAGAGCTCAATGAGCTCATTGGGTCACTCATGACTCATGAGCTTGAGATAAAAGATCATGAAGAAGAAGAAAGGAAAGCAAAGAAGTCCATTGCTCTCATTGTATCAAAATAACCATCAAGTGACGATGAAGAAGATGATGAGGACCTAGAAGATTAAGAAATTGCACTTCTAGCCCGAAATTTCAAAAGGTTTATGAAATATAGAAAGATGAGGAAAGGGGCTTCTTCAAGCAACACAAATTGGAAGAAGAAAGGAAAAGAAGGCAAGGAGTTCAAAAAGATAAAAGATGCAAAAGATGAGTTAAAGTGCTTCAATTGCAACAAGCCGGGACATATAAAAGCAAATTGTCCTAAGCTTTCAAAGAAGAAGGAAGTAAAGGCGCTCAAGGCCACGTGGGACTTCTCCAATACTGAAGAAGATGAGGAAGAGCATCATGAGGTAGCCAACTTTTGCCTCATGGCCAATGAGGAAGAGGTACCATCTTCACCTTCACCATCTATTCATTATTCATCTAGTGAAGAAGAGGAAGAAGAATGTAGTTTTGATGAACTAAAAGATGCATTTGCTAAATTATATGATGATTTATCCTTAGCTTTAGCAAAAAACAAGCAAATGCATAAAAGTTTAAAACTTGTCCTTAATGAAAAGGAAATCTTGGAAAATAAAAATACCTCTCTTATTGAAAAAGTAGATATCTTAAAAACGGAAAATAATTCATATGCCGAGGATTTTATAAAAATTGAAAAAGAGGTTAAAGATTTGAAAAAGAAAATTATGGATTTGAATGGAATTATTCAAAAATTTACTAATGGCAAAGAAAATTTTGAAAAACTTCTTGGAAGTCAAAAAATGTCTTTTGATAAGAGTGGCATTGGATACAAACCTAGTATTAATCAAAAATATTTCAAAACCTATTTTGTCAAGGCTTCTACCTCTACATCCTCTTCTCCACCAAAGTTAAATGTTATTTGTACCTATTGTGAAAAGGAAGGACATGTATCTACTCATTGTTATTACAAGAAGATTCGTGATAAGGGATCACATGTTCCGTATTGGCAAAGACCTAAATGGGTGGTCAAAAACAAAAAGTAAACTAACGCCAAGGACCCAAGGTGTTGGGGATCCCAAAATCAAGAATTGCATTTGAATTTCATGTGTGTAGGTATGCAATGAAAGCAATTCAAGCAAAATAAAATGGATCCTGGATAGTGGTTGTTCCAAGCACATGACGGGGAACTCTTCACCTTTCTACAAACTAAAAAGGACAAAAGGAGGAGATGTTACATTTGGGGACAATGGCAAAGGAAAAATTAATGGAAAAGGAAGCATTGGTAACGAAAATTCTCTTACTATACACAATGTCCTACTAGTAGAAGGTCTAAAATTTAATCTACTTAACATTAGTCAATTATGTGACAAAGGTCATAAAGTCATTTTTCAATCGTCTAAATGCCTCGTGTATGAATGTGGAAATGAAAATGTGTTATTTGTAGCTAAGAGAAATGAAAATGTTTACACTGTTGAAATTGATCAACTTATATGTCAACATGTTAAATGTTTATCTATTGTGCATGATAATGCTTGGTTATGGCATAGAAGATTAGGACATGCTAGCATAAGCTTATTGAATGATTTGTCAAAGCATGATCTAGTTAGAGACCTACCAAAGCTAAAATTTAAAAGAGACAAAATTTGTGATGCTTGCCAATTAGGAAAACAACACAAGACATCCTTCAAATCCTTAAATAAAGTTTCAACAAATGGAGCATTACAACTAGTACACATGGATTTGTTTGGACCCATTGATGTGGCAAGCTTAGGAGGATCTAGGTATACATTTGTTGTAGTTGATGATTACACTAGATTTACATGGGTCATGTTTCTTGCACATAAAAATGATGCCTTCAATGAATTTGCAAGATTGTGTAGAAAAGTGCAAAATGAGAAAGGCTATTTTATAACTTGCATCCGTAGTGATAATGGCACCAAATATGTGAATACTCCTTTCATGAACTTTTGTGATGAACATGGTATTGAGCATAACTTTTCGGCCCCTCGTACTCCTCAACAAAATGGGGTAGTAGAGAGGAAGAATCATACATTACAAGAAATGGCAAGGACTATGCTAAAAGAACACAACTTGCCAACATATTTTTGGAGTGAAGCCATAAATACTGCATGCTATGTGCAAAATAGAGTATTGATTAGACATATTTTAAACAAAACTGCATATGAACTATGGCATGGCAAAACACCTAAAATATCATACTTCAAGGTATTTGGTTGTAAATGTTTTATTCTAAACACTAAAGACCACTTAAGAAAATTTGATGCTAAATCAGATGAAGGAATATTCTTAGGTTATTCCACAAAGAGCAAAGCATATAGGGTACATAATAAGAGAACTCTTGTTGTAGAAGAATCAATACATGTTACATTTGATGAGACTAATCCATTTGAGCCGAGAAAGGAAATTGATGATGTAGATTATCTTTTGGAAAAGACAACGCTTGAAGATCCAACTCCAAAAGACAAAGAAAAACCAACGAAGCAAGAAGAAGAACTTCAAGAAAGGAGGTCTCAAGCAAATGAGGAAATCAAACATTGCTCAAACAAAGATAATGAAACAAAAGAACCTCATGAAGATCTACCAAAGAGTTGGAAGTTTGTGAGAAACCATCCTCAAGATCTTATTCTCGGTGATCCAAATGAAGGTGTAAGAACTAGGCGTAATATTAGTACTTTTTGTGAGCATCATGCATTTATTTCTCATATTGAACCCAAAAATGTAACAGAAGCTCTACTAGAAGAAAATTAGATAATGGCAATGCAAGAAGAACTCAATCAATTTGAGAGAAATAAAGTTTGGAAGCTAGTTGAAAGACCTAAAGATAGACTAGTAATAGGAACCAAATGGGTATTCAGAAACAAACTAGATGAAGTCAGAATAGTGACTACAATCAAGAAGAAGGAATTGATTATGATGAAACTTATGCTCCTATAGCTAGACTTGAATCCATTCGTATGTTACTTGCATTTGCATGTCACATGGACATTAAGCTTTATCAAATGGATGTGAAAAGTGCATTTTTAAATGGATTCATTGTAGAAGAAATTTATGTTGAACAACCCCCCAGTTTTGAAGATTCATGCTTTCCTAATCATGTTTTTAAACTAGAAAAGGCTTTAAATGGCTTAAAGCAAGCTCCTAGAGCTTGGTATGAAAGACTTAGTGGATTTTTGGTAGAAAACAATTTTGAAAGAGGAAAACTTGATTCAACCCTATTTATCAAAAGAAAAGACAATGACATTCTACTTGTCCAAATCTATGTAATGCTACTAATGTTTCCTTGTGTGAGAATTTTTCAAAGTGCATGCACAAGGAGTTCGAGATGAGCATGATGGGAGACTTAACTTTCTTCCTCGGACTCCAAATCAAACATGCAAAAGAGGGGATCTTCATAAATCAAGCCAAATACACCAAGGAAATCATCAAGAAATTTGGACTTGAAGATGCAAAGGAGATTGGAACTCCCATGAGCCCCTCAACAAAGCTAGATAAAAATGAGAAAGGTAAATCAGTAGACGAGAAGAAATATAGAGGTATGATCGGTAGCCTATTATATTTAACTGCCTCTAGACCTGATATCATGTTCTCAGTGTGCTTATGTGCTAGATTTCAATCCAATCCTAAGGAAATTCACTTAACAGCTGTAAAAAGAATAATTAGATATCTTAAGGGAACAATTAATTGAGGGCTTTGGTATGCTAAAGGAACGTCATTTGATCTATGTGGTTTTTCTGATGCTGACTATGCTGGTTGCAAAGTAGATCGTAAGAGCACTAGTGGAACATGCGAATTCCTAGGACATTCCTTAGTATCTTGGTCTTGTAGGAAACAAAATAGCGTTGCTATTTCTACCACCGAAGCTGAATATATTGCAGCTGGTAGTTGTGTGGCTCAAATATTGTGGATGAAACAAAATTTACTTGATTATGGATTGAAGTATGATCATATTCCTATATATTGTGATAATACTAGTGCAATTAATCTTACTAAGAACCCAATTCAACACTCAAGAACTAAGCATATTGAGATTAGGCACCATTTCATTAGAGATCATGTGCAAAAAGGTGATATAATTCTTGAATTTGTTGATACTTTACATCAAGTTGCTGATATTTTCACTAAACCTTTGCATGAGGATCAATTTTGCAAAATTAGGAGAGAAATTGGAATGATAAAATGTGGTTAAATGGCATATATATGTGTTTATGTGGCTTGGGTATGAAAAATAAGAAATTTGTGCACCTTCTGACCCAGCCGGCCGACCAAGCCGGTCGACCGACTAAGGCCTTAGGCGTCCGGCTAAAACACAACTTTTCAATATGCTCTCTGATCCGGCCGGTCAACCTAGCCGATCGACCCTCGCGACCAGCCGGTCGACCAACTAAACGTGGACAGGGTTAAAAATTGGGGGTTTTTCACCCCAAATTCACTACATTCTATCAAATTTTTTAAAACCCTAGCCAAAACTCTCCAAAACCCATCTCAAAATCTTCAATTTTCAACCGTTTTCTTCCAAATTTCTTCCTAACATTTGCTTGCCCACTTCAAAAACAAAGTTTTTCACCAATTATTCTTGCAAAAACAACACAAAATTATGGTGAATCCGAGAGAAAAAAGTCAAGCATGTGGGAGAAAAAGGAAAAGGCCAATAACTCAATCTCCTCCACCACCACCACCTCCGGTATCCAAGATTCAAGGCAAGCAATAAATTTTTACGATAAATATATCTTGGACTCTGACTTTGCTGGCATCGATATCTTGCCATTATTTGATAGATGGTTTGTGTTTCTACATCTGCATTGTGATGTGCAAGATAAATTAGTAATTGAGTTTTATGAAAATCTTGAGATACATTGTAGAAGCCCAAAACTTGATTTATCTTCTATAGTCTATGGGGTAAATTTTGTGCTTAAGGAGGAAACTTTACATGAAATATTTCATATACCTGTTGATGGGGAAGGCCACTACAATAGTCAAGGATGGCCAGAAGAAATTAAGGGAACCACCACCCCGGGTTAAGTCATAAAATATATGTGGGAGAAAGTAGGGCCTAAGGATCCCAATTTAATTCTTCCATTATTGAGAGATGTTGATGTTAATATGAGACTTGCTCTTAAAATCATGAGTGAAGTAATTCTCTCTAGAAATATCAATGATGGCAAAATTCCAGTCATGGATGCTTATATCTATTATAGCCTTAGGGAGAAAAAGGAGATAGCTTTGCCTTTCCTAATCCTTCAACATATGTTACATATTAGTGGAAAGGATGGAGGAAAAATGACCACTCCTAGTTATGGTATGGCCTTAATGCATATTTTCTCTCATTTCAACATATCTTCAGATGCTCCATATAGAGAGTTTGCTTTGAATTTTGATATGTTGTATATGAACTTCATGGGCATTTATTGGTACAATATGGAGCCCATAAATAGTGATACCTTCAAAAGTTTGCCCCAAAGCACTCAAGCTGCAATTAGGAATAGGACTAAGAAGGGGACTACTTTCACTAACCCTGTCTTTGGCACCACTGCACAAAACCTTGATGACATACTTGGTGGGGTAGATATCACCTTTGAAGAAGATGAAGGGCCGGAAATTGAGGGTAATCCCGACATAGGCATACCAGGAACTACACCCATGGTTGTAAGTACCTCTGAGGAAGAAGAGGCTGATCCTGAGGAGATTACTCTTAGGCAAGTAATGAGAGAGTCCAGGGAGCAAGCACATATTGCTGAGCAACGACGATGAGAGGTTCGTTGCAGTGCAGGTTCCAGCTCAATGGGTGGTGCTGCTTTTAGCTCGATGGGTCAACAGGAAGACCCTTCTTTGATGGCTCAGATTTTGTCTCAGTTGCAAGCGTTGAACACTGGTATGGGCGAAATGAGGGCAACTCTGACAAGCCAATGGGAGGAGCTCACTGTTTGGAGGCAACATATTGATTCAAAAGTGGCTGCTATGAAATCATACATGAGAGAATACTTCAAGGATCACCATGATCGCGCACCCTGATTTTCTTCTTTTTGAAAAACATTTTTCATTCCACTTGAAAACAATTTTTAGTTTTAGTTGACCTTTACATTCTTGACTTTGATTGACAAGTTTTTTGTTTTATACATTTCTTTTCCTGCCTTTATATTGATTTTGATGATGCCAAAGGGGGAGAAGTATGGTGAATGATATTTACACTTTGGTGAATGGTATTTTTTTGGTGCATGATATATGTTGAATGGTGTATGCTTTGTTTGGGAAAGTAAATGGTAAATGGTATGCTTTGTTGATATGTTTTACTTGTTTGAATATGGCTATTTGCATGTCTTTGCAAATGAGTTTAAATTTGATAGTCAAAGCATTTTCCCAAAAATGCACTTTTTAAAGAAATGCATATATTAAGGGGCAGTACTTTTGTCTCATATCTTAAAAATTTTGTCATCATCAAAAAGGGGGAGATTATTAGCTAAATATTTATTATTGATTTTGATGATGAAAATATATATATGCGTTATTTGACTAAATAGCTTCTTGTGAAAATGAGATGATATCAATATGAAGCTTTAAAAGATATGAAGATGTGCAAAAAGCCTTATTTGAAGGAAGAAAAGATGAGAAGGCATAAGGAGGAGACGAGAAGCCATAAGGGGTACCGGATTTGTTTTTGTTCTTGCTCTTTTTGTGAAATGCCTATATATTGTGTGGACTTGGCTCAAAATCTTTTTCTTATTCATAGCAAAAATTTTCAAGTCTTGCACATTTGAAATAACATATGCACAAATGTATTTGAATGCACACATAGAGTTAAAATGAGTTTTTAGGGTGTTTCAATTCACAACATGTGTTTACAAAATTATTCAAAATGATTTGGAGTTGTGAAATTTGCACTTTAAATGAACTTTGCAAAAATCTGGCTTTACTTCACATTCTGGAGTGGCCGGACCCCCAATCGACTCACGACTGGCTGGTCGCCGCCAAAACAGAGGTAAAGGGAAAAGCCGGACCCCTTAGCCGGTCGACCGGCTAAGGCGCCCGACCTAGTCAGAGAAGGTAAAGGGTAAGCCGAACGACCTAGCCGGTCGACCGACTGAACGGGAGCTGTAAGAAATGCACTAGCCGTTTATTACCGTTCTGGCCGAAAATCCCAAATCTTCTTCACCTACCAAATCCCTAACCGCCAAATCTCTTTAAATACTCATTCAATACACTTTCTAATCATCAATTGAAGTGTGCTAAAATGTTTATCATCATTCAATCCATCTTTGAGCCATTCTTGCCATATATTTGAGCTTTCAAGAGCTTATTCATCTTCTTCTTGAAGAAAATCTCAGATTCAATTTTTTTTTATTCTTGAGTGCATACACACTTTGAGAACTGTAATCTTTGTAAGATTTATTCATTAAAGCTTGTAAAGTGTGGGGAAATCCTATAGAGTATATCTCTTGGGTTCTTTGAAGTTAGGCTTCAAAGAGGTTGTAAGAATTTGGTTTGTGCTTCACCAAGTTTTGAAGAAGCATCTTAGTGGAGAACTTTGAAGTCCTAAGGGGAGCTTTCTTGGGCAGTGGACGTAGGCTTGGCCGAACCACCTTAAAATCGTTTGTTTCTCTTCTCCTTACACTTCTATTTTTATACTTACTTACCTTGCTTATCTTGTGTTGGATATATTGATTGTTAGAAGTTGTAAATTTTCTGTAAATTTTTAATAATGAAAATTAGTATTAATATCTTAATTCACCCCCTCCTCTTAAGATATTTGCGCCCACAGTTTCCAAAAGGCACAAAATATCAAGGTTGTGCTTATTGATCAAAATTTTCACTTCATTTTGTTTGTTCGAGGAATTGAATCCCCGAATATTCCAAGAACAGAAATTCATTGAGAAATTTGAATTGTTAGAGTCGAATGCTCCATAACCATTGCACCAAGTTTATTTTGCAAGAGAGCTTCCTTGTTTTGGACTTCCCTTCTATCCAATGAGATACATTCTCCTTCTTCAATTTCAAGATCAACATTCCTTTCAAGAATTTCAAAGTTGTTTTTATACACCATATGTGGAAGAGAATTTGAGAGGTTACCTTTCATTGGGGAAGATGGCCGAGAAGTAGAAGGCAAGGAAGAAATAGCAACTTCCTTATTTCTCTTAGCAATGTTTTTCCTTCCCACCGGCTTCCATTCTTGATGAGCTTTGTTTTGTAATAGCTTTGTCCATTACTCTTAGTAACAATCTTAGAATGTTGAAAGTGTGCCTTATCAAGTGGTTGAGGTTTAGGAATCAAAGGGCAATTTTTCTCAATGTGCCCAACCACCTTACAAGAGATGCATTTTAATGGCTTCCATGCGTATTCCATTTCAACCTTTGCTTTGGACCCATCCCTTAACTTGGGAAAGATCACATCCGGAAGATTCTCCTCAAGATCGACCTCAACACATATCCTTGCAAACTCAAGGTTTCTTCTAGTTTCAGTCATGGCATCCATTTGGAGTGGTGTTCCAATAAATGAAGCAACATAACCAAGACCCCTTTTCGACCAAAGTGACATTGGAACATCTCTAAGCTTTACCCAAATAGGCACTTTTTTGCAACTCAAGTTAATATACTCAAGATTAGGCTTCCATTTTCTAAGAAGAAGTGGCCGATTGTTAACATGCCAATATTGCTAAAGGATTTTTTGACAATGCTCTTCTTCTTCAAATTTGAAAATATATAATCCTTTCCCTTTATTTATGATTTCAACATTTCCAAATTTCCACCATGCCTTTTCCACCATATTCCTAATAAAATAAAAAGGTGGTGGTGCCCCCATAAATTGCCCAACAAGACAATGTGTCCAAAGTTTCTCTCCTTCATCATAAATCTCGGCTGGAGGGTCTTCAACCACTCTATTACCATTTTAACCCTAACCTCAAATTCTTTTTCAATGTGTAAGTTTGTGCTTATGAACTCAGCAAATTCATTTCCCCAATTTGGGGAAGGCTCATTAGGAGATGGTGTGTACCTTAGTCTAGGTGGCCGAATCCAAGCATTGTGTTTTTGTTTCTCTTCAACGAGTTTGACATGATCAGCTTTAGCATCAATTTCACACACTTCCTTCTTGTGAGTAGTATATTTTCGATCAAGGAGAGTGTCTTGACTTTTGTTTTTTGATGTGGAGTTAGCTTTTGATGTGGCAGCCACCTCATCACAACTAATCCTAGTTGGCAAGTCAGCATGTTGAGTCTGGCCAAGTGGAGGGAAATGCTCCAAGGAGTCAATTGATTTTTGAATTGGATTTTCATGGTCTTCCAATATTTTAGTTTCCAAGAGATGAGTTGTCAATAGACTATTTGTTGGTGCCCCATTTATCAAACCTTTTTTAGCAAAAGTACTACAAGTCCCAAGTAAAGTGTTATTACCCAGTCCATGAAGAGAATGTCCATTGGGTAAAGACTTGTCCCCAATAATCCCATCTTCTTCTCTTTCTCCAGTCGAGACTTTGAGGGTAGTTTGAGCATTTGTCTTCTCCTTTAATGGTTCTCGATAAGTTAGAGAAGAAAATAACATTTGAGCAATGTTGAGCTCTTCAACCTCTTTTGGTAAAGATGATTCCTTCCCTTCTCTTGAAGCTGAACTCGTCTTTGTACTATTTAGCAGATGCTTAACAAGATTTCCTTTAGTAAGGTCCTGCTCATCCGAGAATTCCCTGAGAGTTTTACCCGATTCAAGAGCACCAAAAGTATCTTTTAAGTCCTTTGAGGTTGAGGAGGCGTCTTCATTTTCAACAAGAGAAAAGGAAGAAGCCGGCTCAACCTCATCCAAACAATTAGGCTTATTTTGATGAGCTTTAAAAGAGGAGCTATGCAAACTTGATTTTTTCGCATTGATCCTTGCACTTGATCTAGTGGGAGAAGATCTTTTCTTCTTTGCCATGAATCTCGAGATGTTGGGGCTTGGGGGCGGGATTGAAAGGAGTGTTTAGGTTAGTGTTTGAGGGTTAGGAATGGAATATGGTTGTTTTAGGGTGGCGGGTGGTGGTGCGGTGGTGGCTGGTTGCTACATCTCTATGATAACTGAAAAAACGCTACTCGCCATTGTTGCTGATGAGAGAATTCAACTGTGTGTGAGTATGTGTGTGTGTGGAGCCCCCGGCCCTGTATGTTAACAGCTCTATTTAAGTCATTTTTTAGTAACTTTTGAGGGGAAACACTTATTATTTCACACACCCATTTGCCAAAACCCAAAATCCACCAAAACCAACCTCTCACACACTAAACCACACACAAATACATCTAGATCCAAGCTTGTAATTAGGGTCTTAACATTTGTATTTGCAAGATCAAGATAAGGATTTCTAGAGCAAAGCTAAGCATGAAAAGGAGGTTCATCCTTCTCCTTTTATACTTAGTTTTCTCTATGTTAGAATAGATCTTTTATAGGTGTTTGAAGCTTGTATTATGGGTTGATTGAGTACTACTTTGCTATGAGATTTTGATGGTTTTATATATATGTTTGCTTTTAATGCTTCAATGGCTACTTACATACATGTCTATGTGTTTGTTGATATGCCTAGGTGAAAGAACATGTATATTTAGAGGCTTGATTGCCATTTAACCCGTCTAAATCATTGTATGAGCATGTCTAGGTGTTTATGTAGTGATTCCATGAAGTGGGTCTTGTAGCTATGCATGTCTATGTGTGTCTTTACATACCTTAACAGCAACGTTTACTTCTATGACATACATGTTGGATTCTAATGCATAAATTGGTATGACCTAAATATGTCTAAGTGTTTAGGGCTAGAATGTGCTTTATATTCATTTGTATCATGCTCGAGAACATGTATGATGTGCTTTATTGTCAAAACCTACTTGCGTGATGCTATGATTAGTGGTTCTTCATTAATAATTGGGTCTAGTTTAGTCTCATTTGGCTTTTAACCCAGCCAATAGATGTCGTGCTAGCTTAATTGACCTTAGAAAGCCTAGTTCTTGGCTTTAAACCTAGCCAATGAGTTAGAACCTAGGGTAAGAGCAATTACCATCACCTAGGAACATAATTAGCTAAACCGTGCCCTAGTTCATAAGGACCATGCTATACCTCTAGGTAGCTACCTAGGGATAGACCCACAACGAATCTAGGGATTATCGGATAGGTTGATTAGATTCCTAGCTTAGAGCACCCCTTCTTAAAGCAAAACCATGAAAGTTAATCCCATAGGAAAGTTAGTACTCAAATCACCCTTAGTTAAGCAAATTTCACCCATTGCCTCATTGCTTTTGTCAATTCCCTTTTACTAGCTTGTTCTTCTTTACTTTTATTTCCTTTAGTTGGTTTAGATTAGCTTAATTTACTTTGAGCTCCCTTCAAATCTGAAACAACCAAAAAGAATCCTTTATTTAGCTTGTTTTCCTTCTAGCTTTCCAGGATACACACTTAGTTTTCATTCCCCATTTCCTACCTCCCTGAGGGATCAACCTTGTTCTTGCACATTAGACTAAATGACCTATGCACTTGTAGACTTTAATTAAGGCTTTGTGCTTAATTAGCTAGCATTAATGCTCAAAAAACAAAGAAGAGATTAGAAGATAATACCATGGAAGCTCACATTAACATTAGAAATGATAAACAAGATTGTATGTAAGAGGTATAAGATTAACGCAAAAATGATGGAATGGAACAAGAAACAAGTAAATGAGCAAAAATCTAACCTACTAAGAATAAAAACAAATGAAAGAAATCCTAAACTATCAAAATGTAAAAGAAACAAAACAATCTAATTTACAATATACAAAGCAAGAATAAATAAAAGAAAGTTAATCTACTATATACAAAAGCAAAAGCAAGTAAAATACAAGAAAAATAAGAAAAATATAAACAAGCCCAGGGTGTCTCCTAGTAATGTTAGATTTAACACCTCCAATCAGGTGCCAATGTTAGAGTAAAATATGTTTAAAATTGTGTGACACAAATTGTCGGGTAATCATTAAAGCATATAAGGTAGAGAGAAAAAGGTCATGCACTAAGGGTAGGGGCAATGAATGCATGGTACACCCTTTTTCAAGATCCTACCCCAAAATATCAAATGAATATATGTGCGCAAGTGTGGAATAGAGCTTGCTCAAATGTGAAAGACCATGCACTGCTCACTCTCTAATTAACCACCCCATGGCCTTCTTTTCATAATCAAGGGCTAAGAACACACCCTCCCCATGAGTCAAAAATAAGCCCAATGTATGCGCTATGGGTAGACTATTTCCTAGGCCTAGGTGAAAGTGTTCTATGCAAGAAGGCATGAATGTGAGCTCCAAAAAAGAAGACTCAACAGAATGGGAAAGGGGAGTAAAGACGACACTTGGAAAAGGAAGGTGAAAGATAACGGAGTTTGAAGTACCATACTCTTCTTCTCCACAAGATATGACATTATCAAGCCTATGTCACTCTAACTCCTCACATAGGGTGCACTCGATCTTAATGGGCTCACTCACACTAAGGGAAGGTTCAAGTTCATCAAGAAAATGCTTAACATCATCAATTAATTCCCTAGTTGAGAAGGTAGAAAAGGGTATCAACAACGATTCATCAAACACACCCAAAGACCCATAGATCCTAATTTCAAGCTCATCAATTTCTTCCTTAAGTGTCTTCTTGGACTGACTATTCTCCTCAATAAAACAACGCTTAACTCCAAGAGATTTATCACGTAAAAAATCTTAAATTGATTCTCTATTCTCCTCAATTGATGACTCCAAATCAACACTAGCCCAGATCTTATCAAATGATTCCACAAATTCGTCGCTAGTAGTCGTCATCTCCTCATCACGCTCTTCATAAAGGGTAAGCACAAATAGAGGGGATAAAGGGGACTCAAAGGATTCCTGATCATGTATGAATGAATGCTCAAAGGAAGAATGCACATTAAACTTCTTAAATGCTGACTCAGAATGCAATTGAGTACTATGAACATGAGACTCAAACCTCCACACATGTAGAGGAAGAGATAGAACATTAGGTTCACATGACTCAGTGGGCGGTGGCGAAAGCACGAGAGGATAAGGTACCACTTCCTCTAAAACATGGCCAAAGGAATCATCAAGAACCAAATTACTATCATGGTCACTCCCATCCATACTATAAGTTGTGATCTCTCCATCTACCTCTCTTTCTAATTTCCTCTCTAACACATCATCTTGTTCACCCCTAAGCACCTCATTGCTAGGTCTCTCTTCTGCCTCTCCAACCTGGTGCAAAGGTATCTCAAGACTTCCAACAACGGGTTGCTCGCTCTCAATCTCTCTCTTCAAGCACTCATCTAAATAGTCAACTTATTGCATCATGCTATCTAGACTCTTTCGATTAGATTAGAAGAGGGATAGGAGATAGGCAATATTTTCATCTTGTGAAAGAGACCTAAAAGAAAAGGATTCAACTGAGTAGAAATGGTAATCATTTTAACAAGCATTTTGCGCAAAGCCATCAAAAAACTTGAGAGAGGAATGGGTGGGAAAAGAAGGTGCCGGGGGTAGACAATCGAAAGAGAGTGAATAGCATAAAGAGTCATCTTCACCCTATAGTGAAAATGCATGATGTTGCTCCCTAGAATCATGATGATGAGATGCTGATGCATGCATGGGCACATGATTGCTAGGGGTGTACTTGGGCGATGCATGCAATCGGGGATAAGGGTGGAAGGTAGGACAAGAATTGGAATCATGATCATCTTCCACATAGATTGCAATGATAAGAATACACATCCCTATAGTGATGAATTTTAAATAAAGATGTATGAAATGATGCATGACTATAAGGGTCATAATTACCACTAGCCCTAGATTGGGAATTTTTACGGGAATAAAAGACGGTTGGATGCTCATAACTTCCACACAAGCGACATGCCTTGGGAATACGTTCGGGTGATGGGGAAAAGGACACTAGTGACGACCAAGAAGTATTAGGATTGGTCATATTCAATGAATCACAAGTAAAACCTCTTCTCAATTCAATTTTTTTTTGAATTTTCAAAATTTTCAATTTTTTTTGGCTTTTTCAAGATTTTTCAATTTTTTTGGTAGTTTTTGAATAATGGAAAGCAAGTAAAGATAAAGCACACGCAAAAAACTAATCACAAACACTAAAGCACACGAAGAACCAATACCGTGCCTCCCCGACAATGGCGCCAAAAACTTGATCGTTTAGTTTTACACCTATAAGCGTATGAATCGTTCGTTTCATAATGGATTTGAGTGCAGGTATCGTCTCTACAGGGAAGCTATCATAGTTTGGTCTCTATGTGCTCGGGTGCCTAAAATTAGCTACATGCATGTGTGTGCTTGCTTTAGGATAGAAGGGAGCTAAAAAAAAGGAAAATAAACCTAAACTACAGAGAAACTTAATGGTGCCAAGCTAAGAAAGGAAACCTAACAAAGAAGAAGGGGACCTAAGGTGATTGCGTTGCAACTAAACTCAGGCTATGATGATGAATTAGGCCTATCTAAGGCTAGGGACTTCTATTACCATTGTGTTGATTAGGGGTCTCTTAACCAATACTAGTGGTTACCCATTAGTTAGATTTAAAGCTAAGGTCCAATCCCTCCTAGCGTGTACAATCCGTGCTTAGAACTTATCCTCTTGGTTGGATTTAAATCCAAGAACTAGCACCTAAACACTACATGACATTAAGGCTCGATTAACCAACACTAATGTGGGTGAGGGATACTCTAGTTTAGGTTAACTTGTCCGCTTGGTTGGTTTAAAGCCAAGGACTAGCACCTAAATTCAACTAAGCAAAGGATGAAATCTATTGGCTAGATTTAAAGCTAAAGCCTACTCTACTAAGCAAAGCCATAAATTAAGTACAATCACTTCATCCATATAAGTAGATAAAAGCATTTAAAGCACAAATAACACATGTATATTCACTTAGGCATTTTAACAAACACATAGACTTGTTTGATATTCAGTACATAGACATATTGAATCATGCCATAGATTTATGTAAACAAGTATTAAAAGCCAAAGATACACACAAATCCTTTATTTAAAGCCCTAATCTACTATACAACATCAATCAATCGTAGATCTAACTCAATTACAAAGCATATTTAAAAGAATAAGAAAAGGAATAAGGAACTCTCCTTCAAACCCTTGCTTAAATCTAAAGCAAAACCCTTTAATCTCTTGTTACAAGTTTTAATCCCAGTTTGTTTTGGTATGGGATAGTGGTTTTAGGTGTTTGGTGAAGTGGGTAATAGGTTAGGGTTTATTAAGATTTAAGAAAATAAAGTTCCTCCCCCCAAAATGGCCTAAAATGGGCTTTCTATAAGCAAAATTTACGACTACCGAAAGACCTAATTGGTCGACCAATACTAGGACATCACTTAGCTCGCTCCTTAACTTGCTTACTATTTTTGGCGGCTTAGTGAGATGGCATACTAGCTAGCTAAAGGCCTCTCAGCTGCCTCCCTCCATCTTGCTTTGTTCGGCTTTACATCACTTCCATTTCGCCTCCAATTGCTTTGAACTTCTTCTGAGAGCCTCTAAGCTTGTTTTCTTTCATCTTTTCATCCCTCGATGCATCTTCAAGCCTTGCCCATGCCTTATAGATCTTCTATTAAGCTCAATACATCTCTTAAACTTCACCTAAAACATTGAAATAAAGCACTAAGTGAAGTATTCATGCACTTCGACTTCATGCACAAATGTCTTTAATTCATGCACAAATACACACCAAATGAATTCAATTAAGCTTAAAAAATCCCCTAAGAAGTGTATGGGAACACTATATCCAAACATACACAACCTACACACATTATCTACATCATATGTTTGTTGTCAATCTTCATCGTCACATATATTACATGTAAATTCATTATATCATATGCCCTACTGATTAGTAAAGGTGATCTAACTAGGAACCTTTAAACTGGCCTGACCCGATAGGACACTGCCCCAGAATGCATGGAATTTCGAACATTTGCGAAAGTATTATCTTTTATCTCATTTGTATTTATTGTATTTAATCAATGAATGACAACTCAATATTCCACGCTCTACCATGCAAAGGTACACTTTGGAAATACTTCTACGTAAATAAGTATATTATCTAATTTTGCAAATCAATAAAGAAAAACTAAGCCGACAAAATATACTAAGGAATATAATGACGAAAGCAGTACATGAAATAACACTTAGTACCAACAGCAAATATCTGTGATTTATTGGAAAATGATTGTTTAGGCCACAAACTATCTAACTGAATCAAAAGTAAAAATTGTTCATACAGAAATAAAGGAAGTTTGCATATTATTTCAATGAAATAAAGATAGAAAAGCACGAAAAAGTGAGAAAAGTTGCAGTCAGGCCACTAGAGCCATATTTTGATTAATAACCACCACTTCGCCTCTGCCAATTCTAGGTGCCTATCCACTGCCACCATCCTTGGCATCAGCGCCATCATTACCTCCAGCGTTGACCTCGACCACCACCACTTCATTTTCCGAATCAACAGCAGTAGGGGAAACGGCTAAGACCTTTTTCTATTGGGCTTCCATCTCCATCGAGAAGGGTTCTAATGCATCTAAAGGGGGATCGGGATTGACACTACCCGACCTGCCCATCAATGGCATTAAGGGCAACATCTTCAATAGATGGAACATAAGTATGGGTAGGAGCCACAATTTCCTTAGGAGCAACATCCTCAATAGCAGCATCATCGGGAGGAAGGACCATTTCATCTAGGACTGTATTGACTAAGGACTCAAGGGAGGGAGATTCACCTTGCAGCAACTTCACGGCCCTCTGAATGCCGATTTTATATTGAACGTTGGCTTTCTCGAGGAGTTTGGAAGTGTACTTGGCAGAAGCTTTGTACTCTGTAATAGCAAAGTCTCGAACATTGTGAAGTTCGGCCTCTAGTTGAGTAACCTACTAGATAACAACATCTTTTTCTCAAAGGATGGCTTCCCTCTCTTGCTCATGCGAGGCGACGCATTAAGTAGCCTCTTCCTTATCTTTCTAGAGGTTCTCCAATCTCTTATTGAGTTTTACAAGAGTTATCCATTGGTTGCTGATGACCCCCCGAGGGTGGTAATCTGATCATCTCTTTTCTTCATCTCCCCCTCTAAAGCCCTCAATGCTCTAGCGTATTTCTTTTTCAAGGATTGCAACTCCCTAAGATGGCACTTTTAGGCATTCTCCTTGGAAGTCCTTAGTCACTTCACCTCCTCTTTGAGCATATCAACCTCACAGGACTCGATGGCATCTAGAGATCGATTGGCAAGTTCATTGATAGTATGGCCTGCGGTCTTGACCAACTCAGTAAATTCGGCCACGAGCTCTCTCATCTAGGAGGAAAGGAACAAACAAGTAAGATAAATAATAAGAGAGGGAAAAGATAAGCATAGGAATAAGAAAAAAGAAGAGATAGTAAGTGTAGAAAGGAAAGCCTTACCCTACTGTTAACTGTGCCCAATGAGAGATGGAGATTAGATGTATGGGCAGAAGTGACCGGGGTGAAAAGATTCATACCTGCAACACTTAGTGGAATCATCGGGATCCCCTAAGATCTTGATGATCTAGCAGCTGCAGTAGACAGTGGTGGTAAGAGTATGGGGGCTGAGGATGATAGAGGCCCCATTATAACGGTCGTCGACGGTGGAGAAACGAGAGCAGAAGACAATGCATCCCCATGAGTGGCTACGCGAAAAGACTCGATACCATCCGAATGAGGTCCTTCCGACAACCTATGGCATTGCAGAGGTCTATCTTCTTCAGAAACCTCGGGCCCTTACTCGATAAGCCTTTTATCTAGCCAGTCTAGACTAGGGCTGGGCCTGGGAAGAGGAGGGTAGGTATCATCCCTGATGATAACGTTCTGCACAGGCCACTTTGTCAAGGAATCTTGGGAAACTCGATCATTTCGCGTTGACTAGCCGTGTATGCACGACGACCAAGAAGGCTAGCTACTATAGCATGCAACCAATTGCCGCTTCACCAGCTCCTATTGAGTGATCAATTTTCTTCTCTTCCTAGACATGCTTATAAAGGTAAGGAGAGAATAGTAAGTCAAAAGGGATATAGGTTAAACCAAAAACAAATCTAAGCAAAGGGATCAAAATTCTGACTATCAGTTGGCCAGGGGAAAAAGTCAGAATATAATCCCAAAGCCCTAATCATTTTGGGAGCTTGATAATCAGGGAACAAACCCTGACCCTTATCCTTAAGGGTGTTAAAGGCCTCTTCCTCGTTGTTGGTTAGTTGGGGAGCTTTATTGAGTTCTTTCCGAACATTGTGAGCAACATTTAATGTGGTCTACTTGGTGTTTACACCCCATAGGACGGGAGGGCTAGCAAAGATGTATGTATAGTACCAACCCCTTGTGGGAAGATGGAATTCCCTAAAGGATTACTTTATGATTCCTGTTCGCATTGTAGAACCACCCTCTTTCCTATCCTGGGCCAATCGAAACATGTACCGAAAGAGGTTGACGGTAGGCTAGATCTTATTCGCTTGCAAATAGAAGTACCATCCAATAAGGACTTCCCAGCTATTCGGACATAGTTGGTTGGGATAAAGGTCATAATGATTAAGGTACTCTTGGATAAACTATAGAATTGACAGTCTGAGGCCCATAATGGAGAAATCCTTGTAGAATGTAATGTTACATTCTTCCTCAAAGCAGGCGTACTCTTCTGGATAGGGTAACCTGATGGCATAATTCTCGGGTGCCCCTTGGCAAAGTCGTATATTGTTTAGCATTCCTTGATCAGGGATGGGTTCTCTCTCAAGAGCATTAAAGGGTTCCTCGACCTCTTCGACCACTGAGCCCTTCTCCTCCATAGCACCCTCCTCTACCATGTCTTCAACTACGGTAAGGGAGTTACCACCATCTACAGAGCCATTACGATAGGATTCTACCGTCTCCTCTTCTCTCATTGGCAGACCAACCTTGAGACTAGTAGACCGATGGACCCACTACCCTGAGCCACATCACCTATATTGACAATACAACTGTTAGAGAAAGAAATGGTAGGTTGTCGGCCGTTTCTCCAAGTTCACCATTGTGTCTTGAACTCATCATGGGCACCGGAGTAGTCAGATAAAATTTCTCGCCAAGAAAATCTAAAAAGAAGTCTTCTCCGAAACTAAAAGCTAAGGCCTCTTCGAGAGTAAAAGGGCTAGTAGAGGCTGAAGTGTCTGGGGTCCCAAGATTGTCAAAAATATTCGAAAGGTCTAGAGAAACCCTAATCCTATACCCATCAGGCCTAGAATCTAATGGGTTATTTTTGTTATTCTTGTATGAATTAGAGGAACCAGACATCAAACATTTGATCTAAAGAGAAAAGGAAGAAAATAAAAGGGTAGATATAGAGAAAAACGAGATTTGAAACAAACAGAGAAAAGAAACAGTGGAAGAAGCCAAAAAAGATACGTACCTACAACAAAGAAAGATGTACAATAGAGCTAAAAGAGAATGGTGCTAGAAAATTTTTTAGCAGCAATGATAGAAAGGAGGCAAAAAAGGCAAGTGTGAAAACTAAGAGAGGAAAAAGAATTCTAGGAAGGCAAGAAAGCAAATGAACATAAAATGGGAAAAAGAAATAAGAATTTTGTATTTATACTCAGTATAAAGATATTTGAATTTCAAGAAAGGAAAGGACATCAAAAGTGCCGGGTAAGCGAACGGTTGCATCTCTAGTCGTAACTCTGTCGCATGTTTCAGAGAAACGTCATTATTGTAGTACAGGCACGACAGTTCGTGAAAGTCACACGCGCATAAGAACAAGGTGACCCTTGAGCATTCACCACGAATCTAAGAAAATGCCTAAGTACAGGACCAAATGATCGAAAAAACATTTGGTAATATCCCGGATCGACACATCCCTGAATGGTGGCTATTGATATGGAGTCAGGTCATGATACGAGGTCGGGTCATACCCATGACCCAATAAGAGAAGATGGAGAGAAGGGATGATCTCAACTAAGGTCATACTTGGATTGTTGTTGGATACTGCCGATAAGGCAGTATTAATCGACCATCCACGTGATCACCCAACAAGGCTCCATCACTCGATAATTGGTTAATACAAACAAAACATAAGCAACACAAGTTCAGCCACCCCTAAACTATAAATACAACCTAGTCGTACTTGATACGCTATTTGAGCACAAGCCTACGTAGCCCACAAGCGCACGGATCTCGTGTAGTACAGTGTGTGCGAGTGCGGGGTCAAGTCCACGGGGAGGCCTGATGTGTGTGGCATCCTAAGGTAAATGTATCCTAAAGAGTAATGTGTTAGGGTCTTAACTATAATCTTTTGGTATTTTTGGTTCGGGGGGGAGCTTGGGAAAGATAAATCTAAGCTACAAGCAAGAAAATAAAAAGGCGGTATGTGTGTGATGGGGGAATTAAGCGATCTAAGGGGATGCAAACACGTGGAAATGGGGAATAGGGTAATTATGGCTTGCAAATAGGTGATTACTACTTCTTGTTAGGGTTGCTTGATGGATTAAACTCGGTTGCTCTCATCTAGTCTCCTAATTAACCTCCTAATTACACCCTAAGCCTCAATGCGAATCTATCGTTAAGTGCCGACCCTTAGAACCACAGCATATGGTCTTTACAACCTAGGGCCATAGGGCTAGCTAGTTAGGATTCTAAGTGACTTAGACCAATCTAACCCTAGCATTTAAACAGTTGGCTGGATTTAAACCAAGACCTAGTCCGTCCAAGGTCGACTAACCTACCCTAAAACCCATTAGCTGGATTTAAAGCTAAGGGAGACTCGGCCTAGGCTAGCTACCAATTATGCACCATCGATCATCATCACAATAGCGGGAATTGACATTAAAGTGGAAAGCTTACACATCTAGGGGATGGCATTCAACAACACTCCAGAATATTCTACTACTAAACACATAGATATGTTTAGATTACACCAATTTAAGCAATTGCACCGAACATGTAAGCAATAGAAGCTATTTATGCTATTAAGTATGCAAACACACACATAAACATGTATATAAGCATACCCACTTCATGTAATTACCACACAAACACATAGACATGCTAGCAAAATGATTTAGAGATGGTTAATAGCACAATAGACTTCAATATATATATATATATATATATATATATATTGAGGTATTTCAACAAACACATAGACATGTATGTAAGATAGCCTTTGAAACCCTAAGCATAAAGCATATATACATAAATCCATCAAGTTACCATTAATAAAAAGTAGTAATTAATCCATAAATAGAAGATATAATCACCCTACATTGTTCTAATCATACATAATTAGACTTAGAATAAAAAAGAGACACCCTTCTATCTATAGCCAAGCTTTATAATCCATGAGCTATGCCCCAAATCCTAGCATTTGATCCTCTTGGATCCTTGATTCCAACTGGTAAAATGTGTTTAGAAGTGAGTGTGTGAGGTGGTTCTTGGTGGATTTTAGGTTTAGGGAAGTGGGTGTATGAATTGGGTGTTGTTCTCCCTCAAAATTGACTGAAAAGTGGCTTAAATAGAACTGTTAATGCATCTAGCCAGAGGCCCAGCCGATCGACTAGCTTTGGGGCTAAGTCATCCAGCCAAAATTGGCCCAGATTCTGATCTGGCCGGTCAACCAAGGTCAACCAGCCTTGACAGAAGCTCAACCAATCATAATGTTCATATTTCGCTCATTTTGGCTCCGATTCACACACTGTTTGATTCTATGGCTTTGTATCGCCGTCGGGCATCTCCAAGCCATCTTTTGCATCCTAAAACATGTCCAAAATATGTTCATGTCCTTTTTGTTGCAAGCTCCGAATTTAGCTCCCATTGCACTTGATTTCGCCTCGGTTGCTCCTTCCTTCACTCAGCCACTTCCAAATACAATTTTCTTCATTTCTTTATGTCCAAAACACCCTTGGCTTTGTTCCACATACCAAGCATCCTCAATGAAGCTCCAATTATATTCCCAAATCTCACCTAAAATAAGCAATAAATGTGCCTTAGTGTAGCATTTAAGTCCTAACTTCAACTGTGAGCATATAAACCCTAATATACAAAAGTATGACCTAAATGCTACACTAATACACCAAATGAAGCACAAAACACCTCAAAACAAGTATATACTTGCAATATATAAACACACAAAACGAACGCATCAGTACTAAATGAGGTAACTATTCTATTCCACTCATTCTCTTCTAAAGTTTACCTTCTAAAGAAATATTCTGACTTAGGCATCGGAGGCTCTTTAACTGGTACCATACCGGTGCCTAAATTTCATTGTATCACAGGTAACTTCAACTGGAGATTCCATCACGAAGAGTTATTTGACCCTTCACAGGATCACTCATAAATAACTCGTATACTACCAGAGACAAGTATTTGTCTACAAACAGCATTAAACATACTACACATCAACATTACTAAATCTTAATATTCAAAATTCGGAATTACAACCTCAGTGTTCAAAATACTAGTACTGAATGTTCAAAATGATAGTTCTCAATATTCAAAATAACTCAAAATGTTCTAATGCTCATTCATTTCCAAACAAATACTACTATAGGAAAATATTCATGTACAAACAGCAATAAACGTACTACACATTGACATTGTTAAATCTGAATGTTCAAAATTCACAACTATCAACCACATAGTTCAAAATACTAATACTAAATGTTCAAAATTATAATTGTCAATGTTCAAAACAATTCAAAATTTTACAATGCTCAGTCAATCAACAATGCTAAATCTGAATGTTCAAAATTCATAAGCATAACCTTCAAAGTTGAAAACGCTAATACTAGATGTTCAAAATGATAGTTCTAAATGTTCAAACTAATTCAAAATGAATATTTCAAAATTTACTTGCACAAGTTGAACCAATAAACTTTGAACAACCTTCTTCTTCATCTGAATCCACTGAATAATCGTTCAATGCAACCAAAACACCCAAAGCTTCTTCTCTATGTGATTCAACTGACGCCAAAACATAATTCTCAGCTCGATCTTAATGTGCCATCAAATTCTCATATTCAAAATAGTCAACAATTCATCAATTTCACACGCTAACGTATCATATTTAACACAAACAAGCATATTCTCATATTCACCCATTGTAATTATCAAAATTAAAAACAAAAAATGAAAAAGCAAAGCTTATCAACAAAGAACACACAAGAGATTTGAGTTACAAATTAGAAGATAGATGAATTAGAAGATAGATGCTCAGAGATTAAAAGACTTAGATAACCTACACAGTGAAACACATAATGCAAAACTAGAACAACGATATTAACGGCTTTGTCTTTGACCTGTTAAAACGTGTTTTATTTTTTAAATTTTAAATGACATTAAACGACATCGTTTTATTAGCGTGTGTCCAAGACGTAACTTAAGGGGCACTGTGCTCTATAGGTGCACAGTGCCTATGAAGCATAGTAAAATCTAGGCACATATATATATACATATATACATATATACACACACACACACACACACATATATTTATAGATATAGATATATGTATATATGTTGTATACATCTTATAACATTTTTGTAATTTGCTAGATTTAATCAAATACAATAAAAATGACCAAATTTTAATATCGATTACTACTTAGTTTGCCTAATTTCCTTCAACAACTTATGCTATATTTGAACCTAAAATTTAGTTAATTAATTTTATATTTGAAATTTTATTTTGTCTTAAATAGGTATAGAAGTTTTACAAAATCATATTGAATTGAGCTAGCAAAATTAGAAAAAATTAAAGAATTAAAAAGAAAACATCTCGTAATTGGATACTTGCTCAATGTAGTGACTCGGTTTGGGGGTTAGGTAATTGGTGACGATTATAGAAAACTGTTGTCTGAGGTTTTTCTATAATTAGTGAGAAGTCATAGCCACTACTGGTGTCTAAGTAGTGAAAGATTTTAGCAACATTTACAAAATTGTTGCCCAATGCCAATTTTATATAATTAGCGGCGGGTAAAAATTGCTACCTTTATCTTTGCTTCTTACTAAAAAGCAATGGTTAACTAAAATACTGCCAATAGTCATGTATGTTGGGCAGTAATTATAAAAAATTGATGCCTATTTGGGATTTTCTGTATTTGGTGTTAATTCATAACTGTCATATATGTCCAAGTAGTAAAAGATTTTAGCAGCATTTAAAAAGCCACTGCCAATACCAGCTTTTTGCAATTGGCAGTAGTTTTTAACTGCTGCCTTTATCTTTGCTCCTTACTAAAAAGCGACGGTCAATTAAAACACTATTAATGGTCATATGTGTTTTCAACATGGGCAACTGTTTACTAAATACTGCTGAAAATTGTTGTGTTTTTGTGAAATTTTTGTAGTGCTAGCATCTAAACAATCTTCACTCTCTAGTCATCCAAAATACAACATTGATTCCCCCAAGAAGTGGATAGGGTGATTTTTCACACAGTGTCTGCCCTTAAATTAAAGTTTGTATCATTATATAATACTTGCTATATGTATTATGTTGTTTAATTAACATGTATATATTGTATTTGAAATCAGTCTAATATGTTATATATCATTAATAATATCTAGTAAAATTTAATACCTCTTTAATCTGATGTGTCAATCTCTTGTGTAAATCCTACATACACACACACACACATATATATATATTATATATAATTAACATTTTTGTAGTCTTTTGTATTACAAATTAGACAAAATTTCACGTGATTCAAACATATTTTCGACAGAAGAGTTGCGTCAATCTTCAATTCGTCGGGCTATGTAGGCGTTAGAGCCTGGATTCATTCTAAAATGATTTTTTTTCTTTTTTTACTGCCATCAGCTATCACAGACATGAAAATTGAGAGCATAAGATTGTGTCGCCTCTTTTTTTATTGACCTTGTCACCCACTTGGGGACTCAAGCCGCTCATTTCCCTCGCAAAGTCATGACGATACTCGAGCGGCGGGTAATTTATTTTAAATCAAATCGGTTTAAATTAAACCTTCCCTAATTAGTGAAGTTCTCCATATAATTTTAGAAGTCCTATTTGTCTTTTCTATTAATTTAACATTTGTGTTACTTAATTGTAAAATTTGAATTACAAATTCGTAGAACTTTTAGTAATAGAATTTTGGATAAAATATATAAAAGTTGTCGATTGGTTGGTCAATAGTAGAGTTTCGATAAAGTGGTGTTGTAAAAAGTTGTTTGTCATTCAATATTGTGTTTCAAATCTTGAGTTTTCATTTATAAGAGATATATATCCCCTTTTAAAAATAAAGAATGATATTTTTTGAAGAAAAGAGAAAAAAAAAACAATTTCTCTAAAACATTTTTAAAAGCTCTAGTTTGTAGCTTTTGGTTTTTTAAGTTTTTTCAAACTTTGATTTTTTTCCCTACAAATTGTCTTAACATATAATTTTAAGTTTTAAATTCATGAAAAATAGTTCGAAGTACTGAAAAAGCTAAGCCAAACAAAACTCGATACACACAAAAATTTCATTTAATAACTCTATCTTAAACAAAATAAATATATTCGACCCTTCCCTCTATAAGAATGTTATTATTATGTTTGCTTATAGGCATAGGAACAACGCTATTAAAGATTCCCAGCTCTTGAAGAATCACAGTTTCAGGCCTCTTTTGTGATTCATTATCGTAAACTGTTACCTCCATGCCAAAGCCAAAGCATAGAAAGGTAGGCATAAGTATATATCTGTTTCCTTGAGTTGTAAGTTTCTATCATTGTTTTTCTTTACTCAAAGCGGATATTGGTTGTATGTCTTCTGAAGTACATCACTTTCCTTTGATAAGAAACATAATCTACTTCTTTTCTAAGTTCTAGCCATTCCAACTACCCGATGTTTCGGAGTTTTCATTGCCTTTAGTCATGATGTCCAAGTCACTTGTCGGAATTAATGCACTAAGCTCCCGCTATGCGTAATAGTTGGAAAAAATACGAAAATAGAGAGCTGCAAAAGGTTTTCTTGAAGTTCCAGTATAATGAATCTCAGTCACATGTGATATATGGTCTCTGATTCTTCTATCTAATAAATGAAAAGAAAATGCAAAGTGCATGAAGCAAACAAGTCAATATTACTTATGCATAGCCGAAAAATTATCTAAATGGTAATGTAGCCTGAACTAATAAATGGATATGAAAATATTATATTGAATCTCCATTATTACTTTGGTTATTCTTAAGACTTGTTTCTTGTTATATGCAAATTATGCTTATTAAGACAGGGAGATGGTTTTCTGATACCCAGGAAAGTATGAAGAAGTCTTCTACATATCCAAAATACGAAAATGGGATCTCCTGCGGCTATGAATTCGATCCTGGGGCAGACTTTATACAGGTAATTTTATGAGCTCTTGTGATATTATGTAGAGAGTAACTTTAATTCTGATCTAGCTTGAATGTGAAAGATGAATTTTACCATAAGAACCTGAATGAAAAGAAATGCTTGTGCGACATACCTTCACACTTAAGCTGATCATGTCTGCCATTATTTTGAAAAAAGGAAATAACTGATGTGTGTAATATCAAAATAAATGATGATAACAGTTTGTACCTGTGAACTAGACAAACCTGTGAATCCGCAGAGGTATAGTATTTGTGTTTATAAATCGTACATTACAAGTTTGTATGATGAATTCTGATATCATGACCTCCTGATCACAATCTTGAAATAGTTGTAGGTAAGAATCTGTTTCACTCTTAATTCTGTAACCCTACATTTGAATCTTTAGTCTACTTTTTGCTCTTTTCAGTTCTTGGAAGAAGCAAGGAAACATGTAACTGGAGAAGAGGTTAAGCCTACACATAATCCTGATGATCAGGAAAAGAATCTGTTAAATGATGAGAAAAGGCACAGGAAATCCTGGAAGAATTCCCTTTTTTCATGGTTGAAGACTGATAAGAAGAACAAGCCCGTTGACCAACCATCAAATGAGACCACCATCTCCAAACCTAAGCAGGGTTATGTTTCTGGTCCAATACAGACGAGTCAAAATGACAGCTCCGCTGGCAGGAGTAGAAGGCCAGCATCAGGACCCCTCACAAGTCTCTTCAATTCAAAAAGAGTGGAGAATGAGTTACCATATATGTGTCTTGAGCGCCTTAACAAGCCTCATGATCTTCATTCTTACGGACCTGTTTACTTGGTAACATAGGGAAACCTTCACAACTATGGATCTACTTCCTTCTTTGGAGGGTATCCTAATTCAGTCACTGATAACAGAAATTTTGGTAAACTGAAGTGTATTTTGTGGTCTGATGATGTTACAGTTGATTGGATTTGCAAGCAAATACCACCTGTAATGTGTGTCGCATGAATTGCCTGTAATGTGTGTTGCATGAATTGTTGGTAACCGAGAAATTAAAGAATATGGCAAAGATCACCAGTTACTTAATTTACCCTGGCTACGTGGCTGAAGTTATTTGTCCCTGATTTGCAGTTTATATTCTCAAGATGTTTATTCCTGATATAGATATAAACTGAGAAACCAGTGTTGTTTGTTTCTGAAATCCCACTATTATATTGATTAACAAATCAATAAATACTTGGATTGATCAATCACACATTTCAGTGTCCACACAGAGTTGTGTCCTGATTCAATAGCATAAAAGTCCTTGACAAAGCAATTTCAAATATCTAAGTTATTTCATGAAACATGACATCTGCAAAATCAAATAGCTTGCAATCCATTTACTGAGAAAGCAAATATATAAATAACAGTACAATCAGCAACATCTGCCAAAGATCAAAACTTTATTACAATTGTAATGAATTGAGAATACACGGGATCAAACAGTAGTAAATGAAACAATTTATACTCTTCTGTAAGAGAACCAGATACATTCCAGTCTCAGACAGAGAAGCCTACCATCTATTGTGTACAACATACTATCTAACTATTTTGGATACTCTTCTGTAAGAGAACTAGATACATTCTAGTCTCAGACAGAGAAGCCTACCATCTATTGTGTACAAAATACTATCTAACTATTTCAGTTTCAGAAATTCTTGCAACATATAGGGACCATGGTTTACCATCATCTCTATCATAACATACGGAAAGAAAAGATCAGGACCCTCCATCTGCACTAAGAATGAAAGAACATTGAATAAATGAACTCTACCATTGACATTCATCACCAAAACAACTCCCTTCAGTGACAATTGCTAAATCCCCAATCAATTTTAATTGCCATAGTAACATAATACTACAAGCAAACTATCTTTGAACTCTGGGTCCTTCTTCCACATCAATATCTCTGGGACTAGAAGGAGTGACCCTTCTATCCCTGCTCAAGAGCCTCTTGAATGACCTCAATCGCCTTGGCATTGGCGACTTTGACTCTTCTTCCTCGTTAATCTCCCTTGGAATATCAATAACTAACATCCCATCTGGCCTATTAATACCAGCAGCCGATGAGGACAATGAAGATGATGCTGCAGATGATCCTTCTGATGATGATGATGATGATGATGATGAAGTAGGTATCTGAGTATTAGGGAACTGATTAACTTCCTCCAAATGACGCAATGTGCTGACCTGAGTCTCATTTCCCCAGAACAACACATTGGTAGGAAGATTAGGAGAATTCTCTTCTACCGGTGTCCTAACTGCAGTATCAATTGTTGATTCAGGGCTGCTGCTAGATGCTTGACTTGAAACCGGGTTTCGACAAAGAGGGCAAGTTGAGTGAGACTGAAACCACATGTCAATGCAATCTACATGAAATCCATGATTGCATTTGGGTAAAAGCCTTGCCTTTTCCCCTTCAGAAATATCACAAAGACACACTGCACATTCTAGTCCATCTTTGAACTCTTTACTATCAAACACAATAACCGGTATGCTTTTAAGTACTGATGGCTTAAGGCCTTTACGCACGGTGGTCGTAGCAGCTGATCCTTGGTGGCCAGGAGCAAAGTCAAGGCGGCTGCGCCGTCGCGTTGGGGCTAGGTTGTTGCCTTGTTGGCGGCGACGAAAGGACCATTTGGCATAAATGTGGAGTACAAACACAAAGACAACAACCAAGAACAGTATTATGATGGCCACCACCATTACCTGGCCTGTTAGCTCAACCGCACCCGAATCCCCCAACTTTTGTCCCAAATCCGATGATGCATCTCCCATTTTTCAGATCACCCTTTTTTTGCTAAAAGAAAATTATTTTCTTTTTCTCAGTTTCTTGTTTGGTTCTAAAAATTCTGAGCTTTCACAAAAAGCTCAATTTTTCTTTTCCCAAGAAATTCTTCAGATTTTAAGCAAAACCCAGGTGGGATTATTTCTTGGAATGCTTCAGATTTTCAAAAAAAAAAGAAAAATGTATTAAAGAAGGTGGGGGAAAGAAACAAATAAACAAAATGAGTAAATTTGAAGGATATGAAGCAAACCCTGAAGACTTTCCCTTCAGATATCTCCAAAATCAGTACACTTGGTCGCTGACAAAGAATCCAAATTTTGAGAATCTGAGCAAAATCTAACGCAGATTTCTCTTTTCTTTTTTTACAAATATTCAGCAAAAGAACAAAAAGGAGGTTTTGAGATTGCTATGAGATGTACAAACAAATGAAGAATGAGGAGAGAGAAGAGGGAAATAGAGTTGGAAGTATCCAAATTGTTAGTTCAATGGAAAAAAAAAAGTTGAGGTGTATTATTAATAAAGAGGGGTTTGTTTTAGACGACTTTCAGAAAAGTCTGCTGACGGAAAAGTAGGAGAAGGTGAGGCTTGGTTCTAACTATGGGACGTGAAAATGACACTTCAAAATGGTATGCAAGATTAGGAAGAAAGAATAGTCAACAAGAAAAAGAAGAGTCAATCAACATACCCCCCCCCCCCCCCCGCCAAGGCTGCTCCGCGACGACTAAGAAGATTTCAAAGTCGAAACTCCACTTGATGTTGGGCGGGTTAGTTTGGATTAGCTTCTTTTTTTAAAAAAAAATATTTTTTTTAAGTTACATTAAATTTATAATAATTATTTATTTTAATTTTTTAAAAAATTAAAATTATAAAAAAATTTAAATATAACCATTTTTAAAAGTCAAAATTTTTAATTTCTCAAAAAAAATTATTTTTAAAAATTGTTAAAAAAACACTTTTAAAAAAAGTCAATCCAAACGAACCCTAAGAAGGTCTTTTAAATGACACTGAAAGATAGCGAAATTAATGGTTCGTTCATGTTCTCTTACATTTGTTTGTAATATTAATATTATTTATTCATAATATTAATATTATGTAAAATTATAAATAATTTAATTAGCATTTTTTTCATAATTTTTATACTATTTTTATATTCTTTGTTCATTTAAGGTGCACAATGCTTAATGGGTACATAATTCTTAAGATGCACAATATAACTTCCCCGGTCTTGCATGGAGTATATTATATTTAGTATTTTCAATTTATGTTTGTAAAATTATAGAGTACAGAATGAAAAGCAATAGTTCATATTTGTTGGTACGGAAAATTAATTGGTCTAGTTGGGAAATAATTCTTTTGCAAGTCCAAATATTGAGAAATTACCCATCCGTAAAACTATAATTATTAATAAGGGCTTTTTTGACAGAGAAGGGAATCTTGTGGTATTATAGAAGCAGAAATAATGTAAATTATTAAAAAATCAAAGTTGATTTGTTTTATAAAAAAGAAGATATCAATAAACTCTTATGAAATGGTTTCACGAGATTCAGCTAATTGTCTTGATCTACAAATAAAATTATAATTGGAAATAATAGTAATTTGGCACTTGAGCTACAAAGGATTAGCCCCTTCATGCCTAAATGGAAAAAAATAAAAAGTACCAAGGTGGCATATTTTCGGATTAGTCCTTTAAAAATGCCTTGCTACAAAAAATGAAAAATACAAGCTGGCATACTTCTAGAGATAGACAACGACAAATGGCAAAAGAAGTTTTAGAGAAAAAGAATAGTTATTTGGTTTTTATTTTAATGTAGATAACATCATTATTGCACTTAAGTACTTGGTGATCAAGTTTTATGGAGAAATTCAGTGATTGAAATCTGTTAATTGTTCATTCAAAGAAAAAAAAAAAAAGGAAAGAGAGGGATTTTTTTTGTGTCGTGTATCACGTATTCACGTTGATCATGACAAAACAATAAAAAAAGAAAAAAAAAATGAAGAGAGAGCGAGAGAGAGAGAGAGAGAGAGAGAGTTTTCTTGTCGTGCGGTGTGTCATGCTATGTGCTGTGGTTGAGGCTTGCGGGTGAAGTAGGCTTTCAAATTTTGTTGTTGATTACTTTTTCGATACTAATCCAATTTGAAAATTAAGAACGGAATAAGGTAGGGATATTCAGAATCTGTTTATAACCGAAACTTTTTTAATTTATATGTCCTCCAAGAATAGCTGATAATAACTTATAAACTAAAGAAAAATCCGTGAGATGCACAGGCAATTAAATGAAAATTACGTAATATAAAGTAAGTTAATATAATAATTATTAATGTTTTTTGTGATATAAAAAACTATTGTTTTGTAAGATATAATGACTATATGTTTGGTGATCGAGTTTTGTGGATGGTTAGATTTTGTTAGTTGGGTTTCCATTATATATCTCTATATATATATATATATATATAGAAGAGACTTTGTTAGTAAGTCAGAGTGAAAATGTTATTGTTCTACAAAAAACGTTTATATACTTTTTTGAGACTTGGCACACAATTGAGCAAAAACCAAATATATGAGTAGTTTTCTTTATTCTTTGTTAATCCGTCAATAAGTATTGTAAGGTTAAGTCTCATTTATGAATTTATATAACATAAAAGATTAAGTTTCACTTAGTTGGTCTTAATTTTTGTTCATATTCAATGGTGCAATGGAGATGCAATAAGGATGGCAATATGACGGGTAACTTAAGATACTCAACGTCGACTGACATGATTAAAATTCAACAGAACCTAGAACAAATTTGAAATGATTAAAAATAACCATTAGGGTTTGGGATGGAACTAGGATTGACTCCCCGAGTATCCGCATTTCCGAACCTGGTTTTTATATGTGGGTGTATATGTGTGTGTGTAAAGATTTTCTACATTTATTAATTAATTATATTTTTAAGTATATATATTATACACTAATAATTAAGAGAAGATTGTTACTTTCTATTAGTAGTAAGGTTTGAACCACCAAACTTTTACTCTTTAAAATTTTATCATTTTAAAAATTTTATTTAATTCTCTTGGGGCAAAAATAGGAAATTTATTGAAATGGTTAGTTTTCTTAAAATTTGGTGATTCAATTCGGGTTTCGAGTCCGGGGTTCGAGTTCAAGGTTGAGAATATATCTTGAATTCAAGTTCAGGATGTTTCTGGTTAAGAATTTTTATTTTATTTAATTTTTTTACCCAGTCTGGGACATTTTGGGTACACACGGGTTTGAAACATTCCCGGAATAAGATTCTCATTTAATTTTTATCCAAATTTGGGATGGAAATGGAAACAGAAATGCTATCCGAATAGCGGGTTTGGGATTCCTTTATGAGTAGAGTACCTGTCTCTTTGCCATCCCTAAGATGCAACAACCAGCCATCATATTGCACATCATTTATTAATAGTATAACTGCCACATGTATATAAGATGTAAAATTCCAAAAGTAGAATATTACCCAAAGTATTACGTATTAGAATGCATAACTAAACACAACCAACACTGCAAATCCATTAAATACTGCAAAACCTAGACTACAATACAGAATATCAATTCTGGGTATCATAATAACACATTGAGATCTTTTTCACATCTTTAATTTTAATGGTCTTCTGAAGCTTTGTGCTTGACATCTGTCGCGTTAAAATATCTTCTCCATCTAAAAATGTACTTGAAAAATAACTTTTCCTAGATTTTATGGTGAGGACAAGATAAATGAACATCATTGTCAGTCATAATTGAACACGTTTCCTAAATGGAAAAAAAATGAAAAACTGTTGCTAACTTGACTGAAATTAAAAAAAAAAAAAAAGTTAAGAAGAAGACTGATAAAAAGAAAATAGATTGTTATAGTCATCGTAGAAGAAAGGTGGTTGGACTACAAAGTAATATCACAAAACCGTTGGAAAAGAAACATAAAACAACATAACACATTCAGCAAACAAATAGAAGATTTCCAACTTAAATAGTGAAATTCATTTCACTAGCTACTTTAACCATATTACTATTATTATTCACTAAAGTAACAAAGTAAGAGCTATTATCTGAAATCAGACTAAATTAAGTGACCTTAACATGGAACAAATACTTTATATTGATAACACTTTTCAATTTTTGAGGGAAACCATCCTCATTTTCCTTCTTGCAATCATGCACAAAATTGGTTGATCGGGTACTCAGGGAAGTGTGGAAATGAAGCACAAATACAACCAAGTTTTCCACCCGCAAGTGTACGGATTGTATCTAGTATAGTACATGTGTATGTGTACCGTCTTCACAAGGAGGCTACCATAGTTTGGTATCTATATGCTCGGTGCCTAAAACTAGCTTTTTACGCACACGTGTGTGTATGTATGTGTGTGCTTTCTTTAGGATTAAAGGGAGTTCGAGAAAAAGAGAAAAAGAAAATAAACCTCAACTAACTTAATCTAATGGAGGAACCTGGGGTGCCAAACTAAGGAAAGAAAGCTCTACAAAGTAGAAAGGGATCTAGGGTGATTGCGTTGCAACTAGACTCGAGCTATAACAACGATCCAGTCTATTTATGGCTCGATTGCTCTCTTGGAGACATTAGCTAACTAACCTTATTATCCACTAGGACGCGGTACGGGTCTATCCCTATGTAGATCTCCCTAAAGTATAGCATGGTTCTTATGACCTATGGTTTTAGGACTTAGTTGACTAAGTTCTCTTTGGTGTTAATTAACATCCTACTCACGAGACTAACCTATTAGTATTGCTTTAGACTAGAGATTAGATTCCTAGAGCATTAACAAGTGCTAGTGGGTATTCTTTAGTATTGTTTCATATAAAGGTATACTCCTACCACACTAAGCCATCTATTAAGCATATTAATCAACACACATTATTCGAAAATGGGGCTTATGCAGTTAGCATAGAAAGGCTAAGGTGAGACCACTACCGATAGTATTTAAGCACAAAAAAATGCATGCATCTTCACTTAGGCATTCTAACAAACACATAGACATATTGATTTATGACATTAATCAATGTAAAGAAGCACATATTAAGAGCCAAAGATATACACAAATCCTTCATTCATAACCCTAATCTAATATACAATAGCTAACACCAAAGTTCTAGCCTAATCTAACAACATATTTACAAGAAATAGAAAGAGAACAAGAAGAACTCTCTTAAATCTTGCTTCCAAATCTATAAAAATCCTTCAAGTCCTTGTTAAATGCTTTAATCCTAGCTTGGTATAGGGGTTTAAATGGTAGTCTAGTGTGTTTTGTCAAATGGGAAAGGGCTAGGGTTTTTATTAGGGTTTTGAAATTAAAGTTCCTTCTCTAAAAATGACCTAAAACGGGCTATTTATAGACTCTTTAATGCGAGTACCGAGGGACCTTACTGGCTAGTCGATAACAAAGGGGTCAACCATTAAAAAGTCTATGTGCTCTGGATAAACCGACTGACCGGTACCTCCTCTAGGTTGACCAATTCTTCAAATTGCTTCCATTTTGCATCTTTTTGCTTCCAGTCTTCAACGTTTAGTTCGTTTCTTCCTCGTTTAAGCTCGACCCATCCCAAAACTCGCTTAAAACACAAAATATAACACTTAATATAGTATTTATGCGTCTAATTATATTATGTACAAATATTAACAATTATGCATAAACTTTATACTAAATGCATTTAATTATGCTTCAAACATCTCTAAATATGCATGCAAATAGTATGTACAAACACACACAAGTGACACACATCATTGGCCTTTCTATAACCATTGAGCAATATAATAAATAAAACATTAAACACATATTGGCAGCAGAAAAGAACTTTAAAAATATTAGTAATAACAATAACAATAAAAAGTAAAAAAGTAAAAAGCAAAAAAGAAAATATTATAAAAGATAAAGGTAACCAACCTGCTTCATGGCCTTTCAACTATAATCCTATAGTTGAGAAATACACACTAAATTATTTTTTCACCATAAAGCAAGTACTGGTACCTTTGAACAAATAGCACAACTTCTTGATGAGGGGGTTCAACAAAACCTTGTATGCAACAAATGTATTGGTGACTTGAGGTTGACCTAGCAAAAGAACCCAAAATAGAGAATTAATTAGTAGATGGATATTGTTGCCCAGAAAATGAATCCAAGAGGGGGGGGTGAATTGGATTATTGGCACAATTAACAAATTAAAAATCTTAAAAATAATCTCAACCAAAATAGCATGCAATAATCAAGATAAGTGCTTGAAAGTTAAAGAGAGTAGAGTCAAGAATATCAAACACAGTGATTTAGAGTGGTTCAAAATCCCGAAGGCCTAGTCCACTACCTAAGGTCTCCCCTTAGGGTTTCGAAAACTCCACTAGTGAATCAGCTTCTTGCTTAGTACGTTGTACAAGCGTAGAACAACGAACACAATCCTTGCTCCTCTACAAGGACCAAAAGTATAACCCTATACTTGAGGATTTCAGCCCTTAACTCTTGAAAATGGTTGCTCACACCTATGCTACCCAAGAGTAAAGAAATTCACTCCCAATATGATAGTAAAGTGTTTGATCTACAATGAACTTCTTATGAGCAAGAATACAAAGGTATTTAAACCTTCCTATGTTGCTCTAAGTAGATAAGCAATTTATGAAGCTCAAGAGAAAAACTTGTTCTTAAATGCCAATGATATGCAATCAATGAGGGTTGCAATTAATAGAGAAAGATTGCAATAGATAAAGCAAATTAAATGCAAGAGAGTTGTTAGGGATGTTTTTGAACAAGTTGCATCTGAGTTGGGGAGGGGTAGGATGTATTTATAAGCCAAAAAAGCAAGTTTTCCAACAGTCAATTTTTTAAGACAACACAGAGGGACTACCGGAGTACACTACCGGTCGACCCCCTGGGTGTTTCAGTAGTTCCAGAGGCCAAAAGGCCTTACCGGAACACTCTACCGGTTGACCAATAGGCTCTTCCGGTAGAGTAACACAACTTTTCGTTAATACCGAAATGCAGAGCTGGTCGACCGGCTGAGTAAGCCGGTAGGAGCAGAAAAGGCTGAAAAAAGCTGCCTTACTTTTTACCAAAAAGTGCTAACATCTAATCAACAGTGAATAGCAATTTTCTGTAGAAATTTTTACAACTCAAGACAACCACTGTGCATATAAGATCAAGTCAATAATAAATGCTAATACCAACTTATTTTCCAAACATTAAATGCAAGATTAGAATCAAGATTTTCGAAGAAAAAGGCTTTTTGCATGGAAAGCTATTATCCAATGGGTAATAGTCTTATACCAAAATGCTTATAGATTAATAATATAAATGCTATACACAGAATAGTATCTTTTACTACAAAACTAAGCTGATATTTACATATATATGAGCATATAGATTTATTAAATTACCAAATATCAATGCAATTGAGATTGCTATAGTGCATGCAGCTCCATAGTGCAAACTATGGACTAAAACTTGATTTTTCTGCAGAAAAAGTTTTTGAAGGCAAATGTAGGTAGGTATTTAGAAGAAAGATCAAGACATATGCATGCAATGTCTTAAGTTTTTGAGTTTCATAGATATTTGCTTATGTACTAAGATCAACTTGACAAAAGCTTAAGACTAAGAACTGATTCTATAAGAGATCTTCATAGTCTTCATGCTCCATATGCATCAAGCCTTTCCCTAGCTTAAGCTACTGTAATTAACAATTACAAGATATAATGGTAGCAATTTACAAAGTGCAATTATTCAGAGAGCAATTGAGAAAGTGCAATTATGACATCATCAAAATTGATTAAACGAATAAGTTCAACATTCTCCCCCTTTTTGATGATGACAAAATTGTCAACATAGAGGCTCCCCCTTAATCAAGGCATGTCATCCAAGCAACCTGAGAGCAAAGCTAAAAAAAAAAAATAAAGCAATAAGCAATAGCTAAATAGCTACCACTACCTTATCCCCCTTTGGCATCATCAAAAGAGAGGTAGAGAAGGGTAGGAAAGCAATGAGCCATCAATACTAGGAAGTATTATCACTTGGCTCTTACACAAGCATGCAAGCATAGAAGTCCTAAGCAAGTATAGAGTAATATAATATGAATAAGCAAAGATCACCATAACAAGTAAGAAATGAAAGACAATATCTAGTGAAATGAAAAAGTTTGAGAAACCATCCTAGGAAGTGGGACTAGAAAAGAGACAATAAGAAAGGAAGGCTAATGGCTTGGTTCGGCATCGTCATCGTCTGGAAGGCCCACATGTAACTTCATCAAACGGACATCCCGAGCTAAGCGAGCCATGATTTGGCTTTGATCCCATTTAATCGTCGCAAGGCTATCAAGAGTACCATGTTGATTCCCCATAGTAGTAGCCCATGCATCCACCTTCTCTCCTATGGAATCCACCTTGTCAAAAAGCCTTTGCATTATCCTATCATTAACCTTCTTTGATCGAAGCTCATGGTATTACCCTTGCTCTTTATTATATTCTTCCCGAGCCTCCTCATCTTCCTCTACTTCCTCTTCTTATTCTCTTTCAACATTCTCCATTTCTTCATCATCATAAGCAGCACCATGTTCACCAAAGTCAATTTCTTGCCCTTCTTCGTCTTCATTAGGGAAATAAAAGGTGGTTTTGTTAACTATCGTTTGTATGATGAGATCCCTTATGTTTAAAGGCAAAGCTCTGAATTCCTGCAGGTGCATCCATCGTGCTCTCCAATAGAACAATTCCATTCTCTTGAGACATTGTAGATCAAGATTCCACATGTGATTAAAGGAGCTTTTGGGAATTCTTTCAAGCACAATACCTTTAGCTTGAAAAATTTCTAGTTAAGGCCATCCCATAACCAAGCACCGTGTTCCTAAGCACTACGTTTTTCATGTATGCAAGAATAGTCTTAGGGAGATTCACTCTATAGCCATGATAAAGTCAATAGAGACAGTATGCTTCAGCCTTGTATATTAGCCTTTCATGAGTATCCTTAAGAACTACATTATGCTTAAACATCTTGATAATGGCCTTATGGACTAGATTTACATCATTTAATGGAGGAATCTCAGGATATTCCGGCATATAACCTAGTAATAATTCATATACTTTCCCTTCTGTAATACCCTTAGGAAATTGTAGGAAATTCCTAAAGGAAAATATAGGATATTGTTGCTCATGCAGAGGGATATTAAAAATATTCCTAATATCTTCCTCAGTGACCTTAAAGGATATTCCCCTTACAATAGAACAAACACTACCATATTCATGTCTCCACCTCAAATGTTTATAAAATTCCCTAACTAACTGTGGATAAATAGGCTCTTTATAGTCATGTATGTCATCCAGCCATTATCAGTGCAATACTCAAGCATATTGAGATTTTGGAGTTCATCAAGAATTAGACATTTACCTACCTATATCTTTTTTCAGAGCAATCACAATTTACAGGTGGTGAGGACAGATTTGGCTCGGGTGAAGGTTGTCTTGTTGGTCCCCTTGAGCCTTTTGAAGTACTTGCACCACTCTTTCTCTTGGAACTGGAAGCTTGAGCCTTTCCCTTATTTCTTGTGTTAGCCATGAGATAGAGAGAGAGAGAAATAGAGAGCCAAGGTTTTGATGAAGAGATTTTGGAAGAAATTAAAGTGGGTAATGTGTTAATGTAGAGATTTAAGAGAGAAAAATGTTTGAGGGGGATTTTATAGAAAGGAAGAAGGTGAAGGGATGAAGAGTTTTGATAAAATAAGAGTTATGAAGCCTTGGAACACGTTGAGCCCTATTTATTTTTTTCAAAAAATCACGACTACCAGTTGACCGGTACTGGACCAAGTGTTTCGGTACAGTGTTCCGGTAAAAACAGAAACTAAGGCATAAAACCGGTTGACTTAGCCAGTGTACCGGTACAAGGCTTGAGTGTTCCGGTACATATAGTTTTGCAAAAAACTCGAGTTTTTCATAATTGAGTCATTCTTACTCCCTTTTAATGTTTAAAAACTGGTTTTCATGCAGTGGTTTTGTAAAAATATTAGCAAGTTGGTGCAGAGAATCAACAAAATTAAGCACAACATCACCTCTTTGCACATGATCACGAATGAAATGATGCCTTATTTCTATGTACTTAGTCTTAGAATGTAATTGCACTTGTGTTGTCACACATAATAGGAACATGCTCAAATATAACACCAAAGTCAAGCAAAGTTTGTTTAATCCAAAGAACTTGTGCAACACAATTTCCTACTGCAATATATTCAACTTCAGCTGTTGAAAGTGCTACACTATTTTGCTTTCTACTTGACCATGAAACTAAGCAATTGCCAAGAAAATGACAGGTTCCACTAGTGCTTTTCCTGTTGGTTTTACAACAAGCAAAGTCAGCATCAGAGTAACCTACTAATTCAAAATTTGTTCCCTTAGGATACCAAAGCCCCAGTTCTTGTGTTCCTTTAAGATATCTAAAAATCCTTTAACAGTAAGTAAATGAGACTCTTTAGGACAAGATTGAAAATGAGCACACAAGCATACAGCAAACATAATATCGTGTCTAGAGGCTGTTAAGTAAAATAGGCTTCCGATCATACCTTTATACCTCTTTTCGTCCACCAACTTACCATTTTCATCTTTATCAAGTTTGTTGGAGGTGCTCATTAGAGTTCCAATCTCTTTTGCTCCATCAAACCCAAACTTTTTCAGTAGTTCTTTTGTGTACTTAGTTTAGTTAATGAAAATTCCTTGTTTAGTTTGTTTGATTTGAAGACCAACGAAGAATGCAAGTTCTCTCATCATGCTCATTTCAAATTCATTGTGCATACATTTAGAAAAATTCTCACAAAGAGACTCATTAGTGGCACCAAAGATGATATCATCAACATATATTTGTACAATAAGTATATCTTTACCATCATTCTTTACAAATAATGTTGAATCAAGTTTACCTCTTGTAAAGCCTTTTTCAACCAAGAATCTACTTAATCTCTCATACCATGCTCTAAGTGCTTGCTTTAGTCCATACAATGCTTTTTCAAGCTTAAAAACATGGTTTGGATGAATAGGGTCCTCAAATCCTAAAGATTGAGCCACATATACTTCTTCATCAATATAGCCATTTAAGAAAGGACTTTTCACATCCATTTGACACAATTTAAAGTTCATAAAGCATGCAAACGAAAGTAACATTCTGATTGACTCAAGTCTAGCAACGGGAGCAAAGGTTTCAACATAATTGATACCTTCTTCTTGCTTATAACCTTGTGCAACTAATCTAGCCTTGTTTCTAGTTACTACGCCAAATTCATCTAACTTGTTTCTAAAAACCCATTTAGTTCCAATTATAGACTGATTTTTAGGCCTTTCAACAAGTTTCCATACATTGTTTCTTTCGAATTGATTGAGTTCTTCTTGCATGGCATTTATCCAACTATCATCAACTATGGCATCGTTTATACTTTTAGGTTCAATTTGAGACAAGAAAGCAAGATGATTGCATACATTTCTTAAGGAGGATTTAGTTTCATCACCTTTGGAAGATTCACCAATAATTTGGGAAAGGGGGTGATAACCAACAAATTTATAGGTTTTTGGCAAGTTATCATGCTTATCATGTAACACATTTTGATCATCACATTGTTCATCTACATGCTTATCTTGTTTATCCTTATGACGTGCATCATTAGGTTCATTTCCTTTATCTAGATCAAGATTATTCATATTCTTTTGAATGGTAACAACATCAACATCATCACACTTTGAATCAAAAACTCCTTCATCAAATTTCACATTTATAGTTTCTTCAACAACCATGGTTCTTTTATTGTAGACCCTATATGCTTTACTAGATGAAGAGTATCCAAGAAATATGCCATCATCGGATTTTGCATCAAATTTGCCAAGATTGTCTTTTTTTATTTAAGATAAAGCATGCACAACCAAAATTTTTAAAATATGAGATGTTTGGCGTTCTTTCTTTCCAAAGTTCATATGAAGTTTTGTCAAGATCCTTTCAAATAATGCTATGATTAATCATATAACATGTGGTGCTTATGGCCTCAGCCCAAAAGTAGCTAGGTAAATTATTTTCACAAAGCATAGTTCTTGCCATTTCTTGTAATGAACGATTTTTTTCTTTCAACGACACCATTTTGTTGTGGTGTTCTTGGTGCTGAAAAAGTAGGAGAGATACTATTTTCGTCACAAAAGGATTTCATAGTAAGGTTTGTAAACTTGGAACCTTTATCACTTCTTATGATGAAAATCAAATATCCTTTTTCATTTTGAATGCATTTACAAAATTTTATAAACTCATTTGGTGTGTCATTTTTGTGAGCTAGAAAAATTACCCAAGTAAATCTAGAGAAGTCATCAACAATCACATAAGCATACAATTTTTCACCCAAGCTAACAACCCTGTTAGGTCCAAATAAATCCATATGCAAAAGTTCTAAAGGTCTTCGCATAGAGATTATATTCTTGCTTTTGAAAGATTTTCGAGTTTGTTTGCCAAGTTTACATGCACAACACACATTATTATCAACATATTTGACTTTAGGCAATCCTCTAACAAGATCAAGATTAGCAAGTTCATTTATGGAGTCCATATTAGCATGTCCTAGTCTTCTATGCCAAATCCACATATTTTTCATTTATAGCATTTAAGCATTTTACATCTTGGTCATGCAAGTCATCAAAGTCAAAAGTATACACATTACCATGCCTCATGCCAATAACTATGACATTTCCACATTTATCAACTATCTCACATGAAGAAGCTTTAAAGTTAACAAATAAACCTTTATCACATAGTTGACTAATACTAAGCAAGTTGTATTTCAAGCCATGTATGAATAAGACATTTTCAATACACAATTTAGATTTGTTACCAACATCTCCAATTTTGATGATTTTTCCTTTAGAGTTATCACCGAATGTGACAAATCCACCATTCTTTTCCTTGAGTGACAGAAACTTTGATTTGTCACCTGTTATGTGCCTTGAGCATCTGCTATCCAAGAACCATTTTTCACTATCCTCGAAAGATGCAAGGCAAACCTACAAAATTCGAATCAAGCATAACATGGTACCCAAGGCTTGTTGGGTCCTTGAACATTAGTTTTTAGTTCTCTTAGGAACCCGCTTCAAATTATATCTTTTCTCACTGTATTTTCTTGTAAAGCATTTATGTGAAGCATGTCCATTTTTACAACAATAGTTGCAAGCAACTTTAGAAGCACTTGATGAGGATACTTTAATAAAATGCCTTTTGTAATGATCATTTCTCTTTTTGAGACTTTTTGTGTCTTTTGAAGAATAAGCCTTGGAAGAGCTTGGTGTTTTTTCAAAAAACTTTATGTAGGATTTTTGTTTTGAGTAAGAATCAAATCCAATTCCAGCTTTATCAAAAACACATCGTAAGAATCAAATCCAATTCAAGCAAGGAATCTAAGTTTTTGGTTCCATTTGTAAATTTTGAAACCACATTTTCCAAATCATTGACTTTTTCTTTCAAGTCCTCATTTTCCTTTTGTAAATCAATATTGGGTTTTCTCTTTTCCAAATTCTTTTTCAAGTCCTCATTTTTAATGTAGGTATCATGCAATTGATTTTCAAGATATATAACATTTTTCTTGAGCTCTTTATTTTTGTTAACTACCTTTTTGAATTCTATGAGCATTTCATTGTACATTTCTTCTAGTTTGTTATAAGAGCGATTTTCATCACAAGAAACATAGTTTGGACTTACCTCATTTTCTTCTTTTGCTATGAGACATAGGTCGGGTACCTCTTCTACAACTGAGTCTTCTTATTCATCACTTGACTCCAAGTCACTCAAAGTAGCCTTCAATGCTTTCCTTTTGGATTTCTTTTCATCCTTCTCTCTCAGTGGACATTTAGCTTTGACATGTCCAGGTTTTTTGCATTTAAAACAAATTAATTCTGTACTAGTCTCACATTTACTTACCTCTCTCATTTGTCTCTTTTTTGGATTAAACTTTTGCTTCCTCATGAATCTCTTGAATTTGGAGAACACAGCCATTTCATTGTCATCTTTACTCTCACTTTCACTTGTTGACTCTTCTTGTGGTGTGGCATTGAGAGCAATATTTTTGTTGACCTTAGGTTGTCTTTCCATCTTCTTGAGCTCCAATTCATACGTCATGAGTGATCCGACAAGTTCACTCAATTGTAAAGTATTGAGATCTTTAGACTCCTTGGTGGCTGTTGTCTTTGGTAGCCAAGCCATTGGTGCGCTTCTCAAGAGCTTTCTCACGAGTTCGGCATTTTCATAATTCTTGCCAAGAGACTTTAAAGAGTTAACAATTTCAATAAACCTTAAAAACATTTGCTCAATATTTTCATTAGGAAGCATATAGAACATTTCATATCTATGTACAAGCATGCTAATCCTAGTCTCTTTAACTTAATTTGTGCCCTCATGAGTGACCTCTAATTGATGTTATATTTCCTATGCTGTGGTTCACCCTATAATTTTGTTGAATTTGGAAGGATCTACAGCAAGGTAAAGATAGTGAATGGCATTAGCATTATCTTCAACAAGTTTTGTATCAGCTTTATCCCATTCTTCTTCTGGTTTAGGTCCATTTACTATGGTTTTCCATGCAACATAATCATTGGCTTGCAAAAATATTCTCATTCTAACTTTCCAAAAAACATAGTTTACACCATCAAAGTATGGAACCTTAGTAGTGGAAAGACCTTCCTGAATTCTATGTGTCGTGATCTTTAGCTCTAGACGGTTAAGTCAAATCACACAATTATGCAAATAATGTGTAGAGCACTTGGCTCTGATACCACGTGCTACCCAGAAAATGAATCTAAGAGGGGAGAATTGGATTATTGGCACAATTAAGAAATTAAAAATCTTAAAAATAATCTCAACCAAAATAGCATGCAATAATCAAGGTAAGTGCTTGAAAGTTAAAGAGAGTAGAGTCAAGAATATCAAACACAGTGATTTAAAGTGATTCAGACTCCCGAAGGCCTAGTCTACTACCTAAGGTCTCCCCTTAGGGTTTTGAAAACTCCACTAGTGAATCAGCTTCTTGCTTAGTACATTGTAGAAGCATAGAACAACGAACACAACCCTTGCTTCTCCACAAGGACCACAAATATAACCGTATACTTGAGGATTTCAGCCCTTCACTCTTGAGAATGGTTGCTCACACCTATGCTACCCAAGAGTAAAGAAATTCACTCCCAATATGATAGTAAAGTGTTTGATATACAATGAACTTTTTATGAGCAAGAATACAAAGGTATTTAAACCTTCCTATGTTGCTCTAAGTAGATAAGCAATTTATGAAGCTCAAGAGAAAAACTTGTTCTTAAATGCCAATGATATGCAATCAATGAGGGTTCCAATTAATAGAGCAAGATTGCAATAGATGAAGCAAATTAAATGCAAGAGAGTTGTGAGGGATGTTTTTGAACAAGTTGTATCTGAGTTGGGAAGGGTAGGATGTATTTATAAGCCAAAAAAGCAAGTTTTCCAACGGTCAATTTTTTAGAACAACACAGAGAGACTACCGGGGCACACTACTGGTTGACCCCCTAGGTGTTCCGGTAGTTCCAGAGGCCAAAAGGCCTTATCGGAACACTCTACTAGTCGATCGATAGGCTCTTCCGGTAGAGTAACATGGCTTTCTATTAATACCAGAATGCAGAGCTGGTCAACCGGCTGAGTAAGCCAGTAGGAGTAGAAAAGGCTGAAAAAAGTTGCCTTACTTTTTACCAAAAAGTGCTAACATCTAATCAATAGTAAATAGCCTTTTTTTGTAGAAATTTTTACAGCTTAAGACAACCACTGGGCATATAAGATCAAGTCAATAATAAATGCTAATACCAACTTATTTTCCAAACATTAAATGAAAGATTGGAATCAAGATTTTCTGAGAAGAAGGCTTTTTGCATGCAAAGCTATTACCCAATGGGTAATAGTCTTATACCAAAATGCTTATAGATTAATAATATAAATGCTATACACAGAATAGTGTCTTTTACTACCAAATTAAACTGATATTTACATATATATGAGCATATAGATTTATTAAAGTATCAAATATCAGTGCAATTGAGATTGCTATAGTGCATGCAGCTCCATAGTGCAAACTATGGACTAAAACTTGATTTTTTTACAGAAAACGTTTGTGAAGGCAAATATAGGCAGGTATTTAGAAGAAATATCAAGACATATGCATGCAATGTCTTAAGTTTTTGAGTTTCATAGATATTTGCTTATGTACTAAGATCAACTTGACAAAAGCTAAAGACCAAGAACTGATTCTACAAGAGATCTTCATAGTCTTCATGCTCCATATGCATCAAGCCTTTTCCTAGCTTAAGCTACTGTAATTAACAAGTACAAGATATAATGGTAGCAATTTACAAAGTGCAATTATTCAGAGAGCAATTGACAAAATGCAATTATGGCATCATCAAAATAGATTAAACCAATAAGTTCAATAGATATGGACATTTAAAGAAAGTAAAACTACATAAAATGAGAAGACTACTGTGGAAAGTTTAACTCTTGCAAGAACCAACACCACAATAGTTGGACCAATATCGTGTGTATTTTAAAATGAAACATAATTCATAGTCACCATATGAAGTGAAATTAAGCCTCAAGTTACTGCAACATATAATCAATTAAATGTAAGCAACAGGAAACCAAACAATAGATAGTCACAGGAAAACATTAGAGAAAATTTTAGATTTTAGTAGCTTAGTATCTTGTGACTCAAGCTTTAAGCATCTTGTAACATTTCCATTAAAAGTAGACTCTATAATCTCTCGACTAAAACTAACACCCCTATGATATTTATACACATAATAAAGCAAAATGCTTACTCATAAAGAACATGAAACAATGATTATTGAATTGCAAAAAGTATAAGTAGAAACATAGAAAAATAACATTTGGGTTGAGGAACAACACATATTCACGAATAGAGTACGATTCATCCGTACATCGAAATAGTACGTGATCAAATGCAAGAAATTCATAGAAAATTCTGTAGCATATGATAGTTACCTTCATTAATAACCTATCTATACACATCCATTAGTCCCTTTGTGATGGTGCATTGTGTCTTTCTACCTTATATATAAAAAAAAAAAAAGAGAAAAGGTAAGAAATTTATAAAATTCATACATATAGATAAGATAAAGGGAAAATCTAAAAGAAAAACAAAAGAACTATTTCATCATCTGGAATGCTGCATTACAAATAAGCACATAAGATAACATGTTTATTAGAATAAAATAGAGAACGTGTATGTAGAGGACAACCTTTACGTTACATATTGGCACCATCAATTTGTTTGAAAAAGGCAATATTTTTTCTAGCATGCATACCTCCACTATCAAATATAATGCAATTTTGAAATAGTAGATATTGAAAACATTTGGTGCTAGTTAAAGACCTCATTAGGAGATATAAGATGTTATAAGTAAGCAACAATATTAAAAGATTCTTGAGAAGATTAAATGGAGCTGTAGTTGGTGAATCATATACTATAGAAAACATAATAGTATATAAATAAATTTATAGGTTGAACAAATTGCATAATTATAGCATAGCAATGACTTAATATAAAGAAAGGCCTAAAATATCAGAGATAAGAATTTACAGCAAAGAAAAACTAAATGCGGGAAATTAAAAATTATATTAGCAAAATATGATAATTCATCCTTCTTTTTTCTGATTGTTTCTTGATAAAAACAAATTAAATAAACAAAAAAGGGTAGTGATCCTGTGACGAGCCAAATAGAATCTCCTTTGGCCTGCTCCGCTAATGTCAATCCTACAAGACAAAGAAATCTAGGCATTGGTGTGGTACCAGCCGAAGAGCCTCCGATGCCTAAGTTAGTATTTGTTTTTAAGGAGTAAGTTTAAGGAAGTGGATGAGCAAGAATGAAAGAGTAACCTTATTTGAAACCTAAGGGCCCCATTTATAGTTTCTAGAGAGGGGCACGTGTTATCTTTACCATGTTTGTACAACTAGTAATCAGGTACTGAGACCTGGTCGGGTAATATCATGGGTGGTTAGTCGGTCTATTCTAAGAAGACCTTATTGGAAGGTTCTCGATAAGGTCACGGGTATGACTTAGTCCTGTATTAATAGCCCCCATTTGGGGATGTCCCGTTTCGGGATGTCGCCAAATACTTCCTGATCATGTAGTTTTACACTTAGGAACTTTCAAGGCTTATGGCGTGTGGCGGTGAATTGTCTTGTTTGCACGCGCGCGCGTGAGTTGCACGAATCGACATGCTTATTTGTAATAACAGCATTCCATGAAAATGTGAGGCAGAGCCACCACTAGAGTCGCGACTCTTCGCCTAACCGACTTTTTGGCACCTCTTTTTTAATTTCAAATGTTTTAATTTCGAAGTATAAATACATTTATCCTCTTTAAGGTTTTACTTTTTGCCTTTTCACTTTTTTCTTTGCTAAAAAATTTCTTTCTATTTCTCCAGAATCCTCCTACTGCTTTCTTGCCTTGCTTCTCAATATCTACACACAATAGCTGTTAAAGACATCTCTGGTGTCTTATCAGTTCTTGTTCATTTTCTTCATACTAAGGCTCCATATGCACTTCTCTCCCTTATAGGTACACTATCTCCCTAACCCTTCATCTTTTCTTCTCATTCTTAGTCATTTTTTCTTTATCCAATTTCATCTTTTACGTACCTGTTATTTTCCCCTTGCTTTCTTTGCTCTTGTTTACTCGTTCTATGTCAAAGTCCCCTAATCTACCTAGAAATAAAGAGAACCGCTTATCATCAGTGTCTAATTCCAACGATCGCAGGGATAGGGTTTCTTTAGAATTTTTGGGTACTTTCAATAATCTAGGGACCTTTGATGTCTCCATCATTACTAGCCCCATGACCCTCGCAGAGGCTTTAGCCTTAAGTTTTGGTGAGGATTTTATTTTAGATTTCCCCAACAATAGATTTTTTCCGACCATTCCAGATTTCGTAATGGAACCAGACCAAACCACCATTGTAGAGGAGTTGATTGATGGTTTTACGGTCCCTTCTCCTGACAACTATGTCATTGATATGGGCGAAATGGCCCAAAGTAATGGTTTCATTGATTGCTAATCATGGAATCGAAATGTTTATCGGGTATAGAAGTTGTTGTGTCAGATAGGATGATCCCATAGGTGGTGCTAAGGTTCCTGCTGAGGATAAGGGTGTTGGTGAGTAAGATGCCATGGAAGATAAAGCTTCATCGGCCAAAGAGGTTGAGGCCCCTTTCAACGGCCTAGAGAAAGAGCCAGTACTCAATCGGGGGATGTTGAACAATATCTAGCTTTGCCGAAAAGTTCCTAAGAATTACTTAGTCAGGTTGTTGAACCTAGGGGAATATGCTTGAGCTGGGGAGAATGGTCATATTGCATTCTATGAGGATTCTTTTTATCATGGGTGATGTGTTTGTTTTGTGTGTGCTTATGCATTATATGTATATGCTTGTTTTGAGGTGTTTTGTGCTTCATTTGGTGTATTAGTATAGCATCTAGGTCATATTTGTGCATAATAGGGTTTTCATGTCATAGTTAAGGTCAAGACTTAAATGCTACACTAATGTACATTTATTGCTTATTTAAGGTGTGATTTGGGAAGATAATTGGAGCTTAATTGAGGGTGCTTGAAGTGTGGAACAAATCAAAGGGTGTTACAGACATAAACAAATGAAGAAAAGTGCATTTGGACGTGGCCGGGCAAAGAAAGAAGCAACCTAGGTGAAACCAAGCGCAACGTGAGCCAAATTCAGAGCTTACAACCTAAGAAGGACATGGAAAAATTCTGGACATGTTTTAGGGTGCAAAAGATGGCCTAGGAGATCCCCCACAATGATACGAAGCCATAGAAAAAAATGGTGCGCGAATCAGAGCTAAAACAAGCATGATATGATCATTTTACTATCAAGACCGATTAGCTTCTGTCTAGGCCGGGATCATAATCTAGGCCAATTTTGGCCGGACGACTTAGCCCCAAAGCCAGTCGACCAGCTAGGCCCCCCGGCTAGACACGTTAACAACTCTATTTAAGCCATTTTTTAGCCATTTTTTTAGGGGGAACAACACCCAAATCAAACACCCATTTCCCAAAACCCAAAATCCACCAAAAATCATCTTACACACTCACTTCAAAACACATTTAACACTTGGAATCAAGGATCCAAGAGGATCAAATACAAGGATTTCGGCATAGCTCTTGGATTGTAAAGATATGGCTTTGGATAAGAGGATAGCATCTTTGTCTCTCTTTTATCCTAAGTTAATTTATGTTTGATTAGAGCTATGTAGGGTGACTTACTCTTGTATTATGGATGATTATTCCATTATTGTGATGGGTATTTGATGGATTTATATATATATATATATATATATATATATATATATATATATATATGCTTTTACTTAGTGTTTTGATTGACAAATTTACATTCATGTCTATGTGTTTATAGAAATGCCTCAATGATGTAGCATATGTATATTGAAGTCTATTTTGCTATTAACCATTTTAAAATCATTATGCTAGCATGTCTATGTGTTTGTGCGGTGATTGCATGAAGTGGGTGTGACTAAATACATGTCTATATGTGTGTTAGCATATTTAATAGCATAAATAGCTTCTATTGCATACATGTCAGGTGCCATTGCTTAAATTAGGGTAATCTAAGTATGTCTATGTGCTTAGTAGTAGAATACCCTGGAATATTCTCAAACACCATGTCCTAGATGTGTTTGCTTTGCGCTAAAAAGTTAATACCCGTTATTGTGATGACAATCAATGGTGCAAAACTAATGGCTAGCCTAGGTCGAGTCTCTCTTAGCTTTAAATCCAGCTAATGGGTTTTAGGGTAGGTTAGTTGACCTTAGACGGACTAGGTCTTGGCTTTAAATCCAACCAACGATTTAGACGCTAGGGTTAGATCGATCTAAGTCACCTCAAATCCTAACTAACTAGCCCTATGGCCTTAAGTCATAAAGACCACACGCTGTGGCTCTAGGGGTCGACACCTAGGGACAGATTTGCACTTAGTCTTAAGGTGTAATTAGGAGGTTAATTAGGAGACTAGACGAGAGAAACTAAGTTTAATCCATCAAGCAACCCTAACAACAAGCAGTAATTACCCATTTGCAAGACATAATCACCCTATTCCCCATTTCCACGTGTTAGCATCCCCTTAGATCACTTGATTCCCCCATCACGCACACACACACACACCATCTTTTTAATTCCTTATTCTCAGATTAGGTTTACTTTTCCCGAGCTCCCTTTAAACTAAAAACCCCAAAAACATTGTAGTTAGGACCTCAACGCGTAGCTTTTAAGACGCACTTAGCTTAGGACATCATACACTTTAGGCCTCACTGTAGATTTGACCCTGCACTCGCACACACTATACAACACACGTCTCGTGCGCTTGTGGACTGCTTGTGCTACGAGATAGCGTATCAATGGGCCTCAGACTACTAATACTGGGGTTCATCCAGGATTTCCTCAATCATTGTGAACTCTGGCCCAACCAACTATGTTCGAATGGTTGGGCTGCCGATAGTACTCATACTTAAAGGTGAACGGGATCGAGCCCACTGTTAACCTTTTGCTTTATGTTTCGACTGGCTTAAGATCAAAAGAAAATGTGGTGCTATGTCACAGCCTGGAACCAAAGGGTAATTTTGCAAGGAAATCCCTTATCTCACAAAGGTTGGCATAACAGATATGACTTTGCCAACTCTCCCGACCCGTGGGCTATGAACACTAAGTGGACCATGTTGGACGTTATCCGTGGGATTGGGAAAAAACTCAACAAAGGCCCCAAGGTCACCAATGGCGAAGAAGAGAGATTTAACGCTCTCAAGGCTTTGGGTCGGGGTCTATTCCCCGATTATCAAACCCCTGATAGAATTAGGGCCTCACGATAATATTCCAAGTTTTGGCCATGGTCATTTGTTGGTTAGAGTCTAGCCCTCTTGACCCTTTATTTGTTTTCTCTCAATTACGTGCTTCCATACTTATTCTTTTTTCTCTTTCATTTTCAGCCATGGCTGGAAGAAGGAGATATATGACTCCCTAATAGGCGGAGGTGCAACGATAACTCACTACGTGTTATATCAGTCAGCTTGCTTAATCATCATGCCTACAAGGCTAAGTGTCACACTCTGATCGGGTCGTACATCTAGGTCTACAAAGAGCCTCATCAAGGTAGCCTGTTTTGGGGTAAGTGATCTAAGAAGGCGGTTGCCTTTCTCGGTCAAACTCTATCCCTAGCCAAGATCAACGGGATAAGAGGCCTATTGATGAGGGCTCTAAAGACTCTGTGGACAATAGGCCCCTTTAACACCGTAGGTTGTAAGGGGCCCTTGCTCAGATGGAGCTGGGCCCTTTCACATTTCTACTCATGGGGAATCATTGTCATCTATCCCTCTCGTACTTCCACTGATCACTACTGCTACCACTGATCGGGGAGCCTTGTCATCTTCTGCTCCCATTTGACTGTTGCCAACAGCTTTTGCTGTTGCCATACAATTAGGATTACGGTTGATCCCAATAGTCTCATTAGGCGTTCTGGGTCAGAATCTTTCTGCCCTGGTCATATCAGCTCGCACTTCCAATCTCTTCTACTCGCTAGGTACTGTATATAGCAGGGTAAGACCCTTTTTTCTACTCTTCTGCGTTCTCTTCTCTCTGTTTTTTTTACACCTATACTTTGCCTTTTATTCTCTTGCTATTTATTTGCTTGTTTGCTCTTCTACTTTTAGACAGGAGAGCTCACGACCGAGTTCATTGAGCTGGTCAAAATTGAAGGCCACATGATAAATGAGCTCACAAACTAGTCCTTGGATGCTATCAAAGCTCACGAGGTTTAAAGGCTGAAGGGAGAGATCTAGGGGATTCGGACGTCCAAGGAAAATGCCCAAAAACATCATTAATTAGAGTTGCAGGCTTTAAAGGAAAAATACTCCAAAGTGTTGAAGGCTAGGGAGGGAAAGATCAAGAAGAGGGATGACCAGGTCGTTGCTCTGGGGGTGGTCATCACCAAGCAATAGACAACCCTTGAGTAGCTTACCAAGAAGACGAAGGGGCTCGAGAAAGATAAGGATGAGGTTGTCCAACGTATCGCTCACTTTGAGCGAGAAAGAGAAGCAGCCCTTCGAGAGAGAGATACTGCCCTTTGCCAAGTCACCCAGCTAGATAATGAACTCCAAGGTGCCCAAGACTCCATAATCAAGGAGTACAAGGCCTTAGCGGAGTATACTTCTGAGTTGTTTGAGAAAGCAGCCATCCAGTATGAGAACGATATTGAAGTCGGTGCTTAGAAGGCTACAAAAGGATACTTTTCCTCTACTTGAGTCCTTGGTCAAGGCCGTCCTTAATGAGATGATTCCCTCTTCTCCCGAAGATGTTGCCCCCGAAGGAGTAACCGAGAGGATGGTGACCCTAATGCTTGTGTTACTTGTGCCTCCCGAAGAGACGACAGTGGTTCCTGTTCCTGCCCCACCTACTAATGATGCCCCTAATGCTATGGCTGGGGGATTGGAAAATGTCAATTCTGATCCTCTAGTGGGGGCATTTGAAGTTATTTTAGTAGAGGCGGGAGCCTACGAAGAAGAAACCCCACTGCTCCCCTCGCGATAGTGCAGCAAGAAGAAGAAGTAGTAGAGGTTGGGGCCAACTCTAGAGTAGGTGATAGTGAAGCGGTAGTAGCTATTGGTAGTCACTAGCTTGTGCAGTTGGTGGTGATCAATCACAAGGTAGGTCCAGCGGCCTAATTGTTGTTTCTTCTATTGTTTTGTTTCTTTTTTTGTTAAGTTGATGTATAAACAATTTTATATTATTTCTTTCTTTTATGATCTGAAAGAGTTTGTGGTTTTATCATTTATGAATTAAAGCAATTTTCTCGATCAAGTTTAATCTCGCATGTTGACTTCTTGCAATTTCGTTCGTTGCGTTGTCTCAGCTATGGTCACCTTTTTAATGAATTGTTATACTTAGCCATAGATTAGGATAGCAAACTTAACTGCTTTAATTGAAAATCTTTCAAAATGTACCTTTGCACAATTGGGCATCAAACCTTAATTTGTCATTCATTGATCAAATACGAGAAATATAAAACAAATCAAATGTAATATTTTCACAAATGTTCAGAGTTCCATGCATTTGGGAACAGTGTCCTATTGGCTCTTGTCAGCTTAAAGGTTCCTGATCAGATCACCTTTACTACCTGATAAGGGCCTTCCTAGTTTTCATCAAGTTTGTTAGGATTTCTTTTGGAAAACTGATGCTACTAGAGAACTATGTCTCCCAGTTTAATGTTCTTCAGCCTGATCTTTTCCAACAACTATCGCTTTAAAGCTTCCTTTGTAGCTTCATTCCTAAGACGTGCATCTTCCCGCACCTCATCAAGCAACTCCAACTGAACTCCCAGAACCTCATCATTTTCCTTTTTAGCAAAGTGTTTTACCCGCAAGGTTGGGACAAAATCTCTACCGGTAATATGACATCTGACCCATAAACCATGTGGAAAGGAGTTTCTCCAGTACTGCTGTAGATGGTCGTCCAATAGGTCTACAGAATTTTTGGCAATATTTCTGGCCACAACCATTTTGCACCTTCAAGCTTTGTCTTTAAACCATTGATTATGGCCTAATTTATTGCCTCTACTTGCCCATTTGACTGAGGGTGTGCCATTGTTGATAAGTGCAGGTCAATTTTCAACTCAACAGTGCACTCTAAAAAATGTTTGGATTCGAACTATTTCCTATGATCGAGAATGATACTCCTTGGAACTCCTACATATGATGTTTCTCCAAACAAAATTCCAAGTTGCCTTTTCTATTATAGTTGTCGTAGCTTCAGCTTCCACCCATTTGGTGAAGTAATCAACTGTTACAAATGCAAATTTCCTTTGAGCTTTTCGATAGGCATAGGGTCGATAATGTCACGCCCCCACTTTGCAAATAGCCAAAGGCTTGTTATCAAACATAGGGCAGTATAGGCCATAGATGGAATTTTGGCATTCTTTTGACACCGATCATACTTCTCAACAATCTCTTTAGTAGCCTTTGTGATGCTAGGCCAATAATACCCCTATCGGATGGCTTTTTGTGCCAAAGTCCTAGCTTTAAAATGATTTCTACACATCCCCTCAAGCATTTCTCTGATAAGGAAATCCCTTTCAGTGCTACCTACACACTTCAATAAAGGTCTTCCGATAGTGCATTTGTATAGTTGATCTTCAAGGATGAGAAAGTGATGATCAGTTCACCACCTTCAAGGCTTCTCAACGAACGGATAACAACGAACTTTAGTTGATAACAACAAACGGATGGTATCCGCTTCGAGTCTTTTGACATACCTTAGTTATTAGAGTAGTTAATTATTGTTTAAATAGTTGATAATTAATACATTTTGACTGTTAGCATATAGTTATTTAGCTAGCTAATTAAATATTATGTTTTCAGTAAAGTTAGCTATTGAATTAGCTCGTGAATGAAAAATTTATAAAAAAGGACATTGGTATTATTGTTATGATAAATATTATTATTAAAATAAGATAATTTATTTTATATTTAGATATATGCTTTTGTAATAATATTTTATTATTGAAGCATAGCAAAATTATATTTTTTTGATAAATTATTTGTAATTAATATTATAAAATATGTTTTTTAATATATTGAAGATTTATTTTATTAAAGAACAATAATAAATGGACTAATAAAACTTGCAACTTTTAGTATATATTAATGTAGATAGGATTTGAAAATTAATTTTTATATTATTTTGAATATATGTTTGTAAATAAAATATAAAAAAGTAGAGAGAAGGAAAAAAAATCATTATAGCAACCAAAATACAACAAAGGCGGCTAACATTATATAATTTCTTCAGTGTCTCCTCGACTTCACTTGTCTTTTTTATAGGAAAGGTGACTTCTTTATCATTAATATTATGTTTTCAGTAAAGTTAGCTATTGAATTAGCTCGTGAATGAAAAATTTATAAAAAAGGACATTGGTATTATTGTTATGATAAATATTATTATTAAAATAAGATAATTTATTTTATATTTAGATATATGCTTTTGTAATAATATTTTATTATTGAAGCATAGCAAAATTATATTTTTTTGATAAATTATTTGTAATTAATATTATAAAATATGTTTTTTAATATATTGAAGATTTATTTTATTAAAGAACAATAATAAATGGACTAATAAAACTTGCAACTTTTAGTATATATTAATGTAGATAGGATTTGAAAATTAATTTTTATATTATTTTGAATATATGTTTGTAAATAAAATATAAAAAAGTAGAGAGAAGGAAAAAAAATCATTATAGCAACCAAAATACAACAAAGGCGGCTAACATTATATAATTTCTTCAGTGTCTCCTCGACTTCACTTGTCTTTTTTATAGGAAAGGTGACTTCTTTATCATTAAGATACTAATCTTCATCCATTGTAGTATTTCAATTATAATAAACCCAAACACCATTATCAATCTAAGTGACAACATACTTTAGGTCACACTATCTAATGAAATTGTGTTTCCTGCAATTGTAGTAGAAGTGCATGTTCGGCAACAGCTTTCAAGTAGTGTTTAGCGTTTTGACTAGTCAAAATGCTATTTTGCTAAATTATTGATGTTTGGTAAACTAGCGTTTCAAGTAGCTTTTTAGGTAGCTTTTAGCGTTTCAACTAGCATTTCTCAAAAGTTAAAAACTTTAGCGTTTCAGGTAGCTTTTAGCTTTTCATATTTTTTTTTGCAATTCTACCCTTTTGCATTTTTTGATTTTTATATTCTCTTTACAATCTCTTCCTATATTTTTACCTTTTATTTCACAAATATAAATAAGAAATAATATAAAAATGAATTTCAATTTCTATATAATCAACATTACTAAAAGCATAAGTTTTATTAGTAAATTTTTTTTAACAAAATAATTTTGAATCTATTAAAATTAATTTTTGTAATATTGATATAAATGTTTTATCAAAAAATTAGTTATACTTTAATATTAAAATATGATTATGAAAATAAATATCTAATTATGAAATATATTATCTTATTCCTATAATAGTAATAGTAATTACAATTATCATAATAACAATAATAATAATAACATGATATCAATGTCCTTTTACATCATTTAACATTCATCAGCTAATCTAACCGCTAATTTTACCGAACACATTTTGTTCAATCAACTAGTTAAACAACTATCCGCTAACAGCTAAAATACAACAGCTATTAGCTACTCTAATAGCTAAATTTGCCGAACAGGCCCGAAACAGTCTTTTGAGTCATTATCTTCACCACCAACAACAAGAATCTCACACATTTTTTCGCATTTATGGCACCTCTTGTTTATATATCTCAAATAAAGATCTGGTTTATTGTTGTTTTGGTCGTACTTTTATATCCCATTGCCTGCTCGTCGACATGGATGACATCTTGCAAACAATAAACAAATATGTGAAGAAAAAATTGAAAGCAAGACGCCAATAAACTCAATTTTTTCCTTGACAATGTAGTAGCTCAAGAAGACAAAATCATGAAGAGAAAAAATTGAATATAAGAGACAATAGCTTGAGTTTTACCTAGAGAATGTAACAGCTCAAGAAGACCAAAAAAAAAATATGTAAGCAACAAGCTAAATGGCTGAGCTCTTCAATCAGGACTGCTATTTGGAACTCCACTCCATTGGTTTTTAGGTATTTTAGGATGTGAGTAATTTTGTGTGTTTTTATAAAGAATTGATGGTTAAATTGGTCTCAAAAAATAAGTTTTTACATGGATTTTGCTATTACAAATGCAAGAGTAGTGCATGCTTGATAGTGGCCATCGAAACTGAAGAAAAATTAGTGACGGGGTGATATGCACATTTCAAAAAATGTCAATGGAACAATTAGGTAGTTTCGATACTACAAGGAGTATTGCAACAAAGGTCAAAATACAAGGGGTAATATACAATTTATTCTCTTATTTATTTATCTTTATATTTTTTATAGAATAAATTATTATTACACATATAATAGAGTTTCAAGGCTTAAAATATTACGAGAATGGTAATAGTGAAATTTAATGATTAGATTTATGCTCCTTTTTTTTGGGACATTATATAATTGATAATTTTATTTTATTTATTGTCAGCTAATTAATATAAATTTTAGTGCAAATAAAAAAAATAAAAGCTCAATACATTAGTAAACTTCAGAATTACAAGCTTGAAATAAAACTTATGCTTTTCTTCAAGGTATTAAATAATTATAAAGTTTATTTTATTTACTGTAAACTAATTCAAATAAGGATTGTCTAAGTAAAACAAGATTGAAAAAGTGCAACTTCAAATGATACACTAATGAACTCATATGACAATGAAGTCGATGAAATTAAAATAGTTATATTTGTAAGAATAATACATAAATAGAGTTATTTCTATTCAAGCTTTGAAAATGAATTGCTAAGAGACAATGAAGATGAAGAACAAAAATAGTTACATTTATAATAATAATAGACAAATAGAGTTCTTTCCAGTGATTCAAGCTTTGGTATTAAATTAATCAGGAGTAACAAAAATAGAGTTTTGTCTTTGATATTAAAGTAAGAAGTACGGGACTCATCCTAATCCTTTATATTTTTAAATGAATTCTTATAAGTGTGCTAAAAAAATAATAGGCCAGATTAGGCCTAATCCATTTACAACTGGGCTGGGCCCTTAAGAAGAGACGGGGCTAAGATTTCCAGAATTTCAGAAAAACCTAGTTAGCCTGCAAGCCTCTCGGCTCAGCCCAATCTAACCCAGCAGCATTCCGGCTTTGTGGGCCCAACCTAGCCCGGTCCGAGGCTGCCTCGTTTTCCATGCTGAAAATTGTACGAAAAAAATGATAGGCCAGCTTGAGCTTAGCTCAACCCAGCCCATAAATAAATGGGCTACGCCCCTTAGATGAGTTGGTTAAGGATTTCTTGAATTCTAGCTCGATCCAACATAACTGGCTGACCTCTAGGCCCAACTCTGCCTGGCCTGGCAACATGCAAGTTTAGTGCACCCAACCCCGGCCCACTTGTCATGTTTATTTGTTACCCCAACCTTGCAGGACTAATTTGAACCACTTCAGTTTATGTAATTTAACTCCAAAAAATTTTGGCTTTTGCAGCTGATACAGCTATGGTTAATCGTAAATGTCACATTTATATTGTTTTTCTTTCGGTTTCCTTCTATTGCTACTGTCTATTTAACTAAGCTTATTTGGGGCTTATAAGTTACAAACAGTAAAAAGTACATGAAAAAATGTTTTTTTTTTTTAACGAGCTTATAAGTTACAAAATAAGCAAAGCCAAACAGGCTCTAAAACTCGTTAATCCAATTCTTGCAACTTTTATCATAACGGCCACGTAAGAGTATATGTTGCTATGCAGCAACTGCAATGGGGAACCTTTAACGGCAGTTCCTCTAACCGCCGCACACACTAAACTTTATTTACACTTTCTCATTTCTGCTGAATTATATTCCCCAAAGTCAGGATTTCGCTCCACCACACATTCACTAGCGATTCTTTGCTAACCGGCGCCCAACTTAGCTCCGTCATAACGAGCTCCTCATAAAGCTGCCTCCTCGGATATGCACTTCTTGATTTTTTTGCTTATTTTGTTTCTAAAATTATCTATAAGCATCATTAATTTTTGCTTAATTTGGGGCTAAATCATAATGGTTGCATCATCTGCAGTAAAAAAGTTGAGATCATCTACAAATTTTACTTCAATTAGTGTAGTGGATTGGGAGAACTCTTCCTTGGCCAGTTATGAGATCGGCCCGTGTAACGTGTTTTCCACTAAGACTTCATACTCTTTCCAACGGTACTTTATTCTTTGATTAGCTCACACTATTTTAAGTTATTTCCTTCTGATACTTGTTTTCTTGGAGTTGCATATAGTTTGAATTGTTATTTTTCTATTTAGTTTGATGGTTTGTTATGTAATTTTCAGCTTATGTTTGAAATATTATTGTTTCCATAGTCATTTTGTTCTGATAATGCACATATATTTTATGATTATCACATATATTTTATAATTATCTTTTCATTTACTTGTGATAACGTTGAGAACATTTTAGGACTCTTGTCATGTACGTATAGCAGTGTATTGTGTTCTATTTATAATGTAATACTTTGGTGAATGAAATACAACAGAGAAACACTTCTCTTATTTCTCTTTTATGGTATCAGCAGTATACAACACTAATACCTTTCTTGTCATTACTTCATGGCCACTGCTACATCAACCCTTTCTTTACCTTCTTTTAACGTCAAAATCTATGTTACCGTCACCCTAGATTATACAAATTACTTGACTTGGAAGGACCAAATCACTGCATTTTTTATGTTCAATGGTCTGATAGGTTATATAGATGGCACGTTGCCTACACCAACATCATCAAAACCAACCACATATGCTTCCAAAGTTGCATCACCTACTGCTACTTCAACCACAGAATCTCCATCTACTTCACCAACAAAAGTTGCTGGGTCGGCTTTGTCTTCTGCATCAACTTTGTCAATTGAAGACTGGACACGTTTTGATATGTTTGTCAAATCGTGCATTACTGCTACTTTATCCGAAACACTTGCTCATTAGGCGCTTGGCCATGCAACGGCTCAAGATCTCTGGCTCTTTTTAGAAGAATCTTTCATCCAACAATCGGTGGCCAGGAAATCTTTACTTCGTGCTCAATTGCGCAACACCAAGAAAGGTACGAAATCCGCTGCAGAATATCTTCAAGTCATTCATTTATGCGCTATAGCTCTTCAAGCAATTGGAGCTCCTCTCACTAATGCAGATTTGGTGCTTGCAACACTTGATGGATTACCACGCAAATATCGATCATTTGTCACTTCTGTCGAACATATTTTTCCAGCTATGACATTTAATGATCTACATGCGAAGTTGTTGGTTTATGAATAACTCTTGCTTATGGATACTGATTCTATTGAAGGTGATTCGAATTCAACAACAGCTCTTGTAACCCAAGTTAAACAATCATCTCAATCTGATCATGTTCAAGTGCCTTCACATGCCACACATGGTCAATCCAATGCAAACAGGTTTCATTCATCTGAGAAACAATCATCTGGTCAAAATAAAGTTAAATGCCAAATATGTTTTAAGATGGGTCATGGCGCTGCAAAATGTCACTTCCATTATTATGACTCTAGAAATAATGCTTTCAATTCCAATTCTCGCAACCAGTTTGCTGGGTTTCATCAAAGAACTATGGGTGTTAATTCTTTGCCATCTCATGACTCCATTCAGGCTTGGATTCCGAACTCAGGTGCCTCGTCCCATATGACCTCCGACGCAGGTATTCTCAATCATACACAGCCATACACTGGGAATGATCAGGTGATACTTGGTGATGGTCAACCCTTCTCAATTCATCATACAGGTTCTTCATCTTTCTCGACTCCCTCGAAAACCTTTACTTTGAACAAAATATTGCATGTTCCTCATTTGTTTACAAACTTATTATCGGTGTCACAATTTACAAAAGAAAATTCTGTCTCACTTGAGTTTTTTCCTAACTGTTGTCTTGTCAAGGACCTCCACACAGGGAGACCACTTCTCAAGGGCCTCGCTAAGTCAGGCCTATACACCATCTCTCTTCCGTCGTCATCCCGGTATAGTCATCAGTCTGCTTTCCTAGCATCTGTCGAGTCTGCATCACTATGGCATCGGCGTTTGGGTCATCCGTCCAAGTCTATTATTGCTTTACTGCATTCTCAACATTTTATTCCTGTTTCTAGTTTAACTTCTCTTGATAATAAATGTACAGCGTGTATGTTAGGGAAAAGTCATAAACTTCCCTTCTCACGCTCAGATAGGCAATATAGTACTCCCTTAGAATTAGTACATTGTGATATATGGGGACCATATGCCATAAATTCTTGTTCTAGATTTCATTTCTTTGTCATTTTTATTGATGATTTTAGCAGATTTACTTGGTTTTTTCCTTTGAAAAACAAAAATGATTGTGTTGATGAATTCTTTCGCTTCAAAATTGCTTGTGAAAATTTTTTTGATACAAAAATCAAGTCTTTTCAATGTGATGGTGCAAAAGAACTCATACAAGGACATTTCAAAACCCTTCTTGACAACTCTAGTATCCAACTTAGAATTTCTTGTCATTACACACCTAAGCAGAATGGTTTAGCAGAAAGAAAAATAAGGCACATAATAGAAATGGGACTCACACTTTTAATGCAGTCAACAATGCCAAAAAAATTTTGTGCCGAATCTTTGTCGACTAAAGTTCATCTAATAAATTGTTTGCCCACCCAGTGCTTAACAATCAATCTCCTTATTATGTGCTTTTCCAAAAAAAACCCAGATTACACTTCTTTGTGAACCTTTGGTTGTTTGTGTTTTCCTTTCTTAGGTAAGATTTGAAAAGATAAATTGAGCCAAAAATCAGTTCCCTGTGTATTTCTTGGGTATGATAAAAATTACAAAGGATACCGATGCTATGATTTTTCTTCTAACAAAGTTTTTGTGTCAAGGCATGTTATATTTGATGAGTCTATCTTTCCATATCATCAATCTTTTTCAACTTTGACACTAAGCACCATCACGTCATCTTTCAGTAATCATGAAAACGATTCCTCTCATGGTCATTCAACATCCACAACGGTCACCTCTTTGCATGAAAATCCAAGCCACACTGACTCAAGACCATTTTCACATATATCTACCTTCACAAAATCGTGTTCTTCATCTGAACCTTTGTCTCCACCTGGGTTGCATGCAACTGACAAAATTTCTCAAGTTGACACCATCTCAGTCTAGGTCCGTTGAGTCATGCTTTTCCTCTATTCAGTGTACTTTGTCCTCCAATCTTGTCTCACCTAGTCATGAGACCAGTACAAATGTGTCCAACTCATCCTTTTCTTCACATCACACACCAGGACACTTAGAGTCTTCTGCTTTAGAAAGTCAAGTTGCATCTGATCAGCTCCCTGCTTCTTCACATTCAATGGTCACTAGGTCTCGAGACAATACTCGTGTCCTTAAATCATTTCCTGATTATGTGGTTTTTCAAACATACACGCAATCCACATATTTGTCTTGTTTTGAACCCTTAACCTATGCTCAAGCATCCAAATTTAAACATTGGAGAACTACTATGGCAAAGGAATATAATGCACTCATTCAAAATAATACCTGGCAACTTGTTTCCAAACCAACCAATGTGAATATTACGGGCTCAAAGTGGGTATTTCGCATTAAAAGGAAACCCGATGGGTCTGTTGAGCGCTATAAAGCACGACTTGTTGCAAAAGAATACACTCAAGAAGAAGGGATTAACTACACCGAGACATTTAGTCCTGTAGTTAAGCCTACTACGATACGGGTCATATTGTCTCTAGCAGTTTCAGAGGGATGGCATGTTCGACAATTGGATGTTGATAATGCTTTTCTGCATGGTATTCTAACTGAAGAGGTTTACATGTCTCAACCTCAAGGCTTTGAACATCCATTATATACTGATCATGTGTGCAAACTCCAAAAGGCGATATACGGGCTCAAGCAAGCTCCCCCTGCATGGTTTTCGAGGTTAAGTACCTTTCTATAGCATATGGGATTTCATGCTTCAAAAACAGACTCTTCACTTTTTATCAAGAATTCAGGATCTCCTCCAGTCTTCATTTTGGTATACGTGGATGACATTCTGGTCACCTGTATAGACTATGATACAATCAATTCTTTGACCAATCTTTTACATCAACAATTCAGTCTAAAAGATTTGGGTGAGTTGTCTTATTTCTTGGGCATCCAGGTCCACAAAACAGTTATTGGCCTCCTTTTAACTCAGCAAAAATATATAATTGATGTCTTGAAGAGAGCACATATGGTAGAAGCAAAACCAATTTCAACTCCAATAGCTGCGCGACAACAGTTGTCTATGACCACTGGAGACCCATTCCCTGATCCAACATTATATCGAAGCATTGTGGGAGCTCTACAGTACGTCACTATCACTAGGCTAGAAATTTGCTATGCAGTAAACAAAGTTTGTCAATTCATGCACTGTCCTACTGAGGCACATTGGTCAGCTGTTAAGCATATCTTGCGTTATCTTAAAGGGTCTATAACAGCAGGATTACTTATTCAATAGTCCCAGGATAGGAGTTTGCATGCTTATTCGGATTCTAACTGGGCAGGCTGTTTAGATGATCGCAAAAGTACTCATGGTTATTGTATATTTTTTGGTCCTAACCTAGTCTCATGGTCAGCAAAGAAACAGACAACAGTTGCTAGATCAAGTACTGAGGCAGAGTACAGGGCACTTGCGTTTGCTACAGTAGAGATATGTTGGCTAAAATCCCTCCTTATCGAGTTGAATGTTCTATCTTCCACACCACCAATGTTATGGTGTGACAACATTGGGCCACTTATTTATCTGCTAATCTGGTGTTCCATGCACGTACAAAGCACATTGAGATAGATGTACATTTCGTTCGTGAAAAGGTAGCATCTGGAGAATTACAAATCAAATTCATATCTTCGGTGGACCAACTAGCAGATATTATGACCAAGGGATTGTCCACAACAAGATTTCAAAAACTGTTGCCCAAGCTTGCTGTTTACAAATAGGCTTCGCTTGAGGGGGAGTGATAACGCACATATATTTTATGATTATCACATATATTTTATAATTATCTTTTCATTTACTTGTTATAACGTTGAGAACATTTTAGGACTCTTGTCATGTACGTATAGTAGTGTATTGTGTTATATTTATACTGTAATACTTTGGTGAATGAAATACAACAGAGAAACACTTCTCTTATTTCTCTTTTATGTTCTTCAAGGGTTGGAAGTTCTCTAGGAGTAATGCATTTGAAGAAGGTGTTGAAAAGCCCAATTCAACTCGCAAAATTGTTCGAAGTTGTTGTTGATGACCTTCAAACTCCAAACAACAATCTAAAATATGTACGTACATTGAGAAAATCTCTAATTAATTGGAATTATTCTTAGACTCAAATGATACCTTTATTACTTTGATAAGTAGCATCGTTGTTTATTTTTCATAATCTGAGCGTGTACGGTGTGCTAAATTGGATTCAGCATTAAAAACTGGTGTGGTGATCTTTCTCTTCTTAATTTCCTTGAGTAGTTATGGTGATTGTTTGGGTTGGTCCTGACAGATGGATTAAGAAATTGCAACCCGTTTAGGCTGCTAGCTATAATCTGACAATCACTACAAAGTTGTTAGATATATTGTAGTTCTTATTATGCTGCAGTACCTTGGTGGCATTGGTCATAGATGCTACAATAGAAACGAAAATGGGGCTATTATTATAGCTTCATAATCATGTTATTAGTACAGCTTTGACTCGTTTCTTCTTATATATGTAGTGATTATGACACTTAATGCAGCTAATTAGTAGTCAAACAACTGAAATACTAAAAGCATAAATTGGAAAGAATCCCTTCTAACCATGTACTTGTTAGGAATAGTGTCTTAAAGTCAGTCATCTATTGTAGTTCTAGAATTGTTTGCATACGAGTTATGTTAATAATATTTGGCCATTACATCATATCGCACCATCTTCTCTTATTTTGATCATGATGTAGTTCCTTAGAACAATTGTGTGGGATCATGTGAATGAGGCATGGTCTGATTGTTCTTAAAATCTGTTCATAACCGAATGATGGAATTGGTTCTAGGATGTCAATTCCTTCGAGTAAAGGTTATTGTTTGTCACATGGTCTTCCTCATGATCAATGGGTGTTGAGACACCGGTGTGACACACAGGTAGGATGTGGAGACACGCTTACTGAACATGACTCACTTACAAGCATCATATGGTACTTACCCTACTATCAAAGGATTGCTTGTGGTGCACATGGTTGTAGTATTCCCTTCAACCTGAGACTGCCATAGATGCTTGTGAATTACTTCTCGTACTTTGGTGTCGGACTACCCAAATTTCCAATTTGGTGACGAAGGGTTACTGGGTGCGAGCAAGTGTCGTGAAGCCAATGTGCAGAACAAGATGGGATTGACCTACTCTGGGTATTGGGAGAATGATGTTCCACCTAGTCCTAACTCGTTAAGTCTTCGGCCAAAGCTTTCTGCGTGATGCGTCACGGAGACATGTCATGATAAGATTAAGACTTAATACAGAATAACTAATTAGGGGTTTGACAGTTGACCATGCTCTTAGGGTTGTTTTGGGGTATCGAGGGTCATAGGGGATATGCCATAGTGCCCAGGTTCATTGATAGTTGTCTTGCAATTTTTCAGCTTATCTGGACGTTAGGAACCGTTGCTAGACGGTATCTCAGATTAGTACAGAGACTGTCTTTGTATTACCGGCTTAAGTTTGAACCTATGGAGTCACGCAAAAGGTCAAGAATTTTATTGATGGATTGGTCTAATATATTTAATTGAGAATTAAATATTCCATTATTTAATTGGGAATTAAATAAAGGAATTAATAATTAGTGTATTTGAATATTTAATTAGAAATTAAATATTTAATATTAATTATTAAAAGTTCACGGATTTAATTTCATCTATTTTTTGCTAGCACAGAAAATGTGGTATGAATTAAATCTTGGGCTAAACGGGTTAAAAATTAAATAGAGATTTAATTTATAATTGGGTTAAAATGTTTAGGCCCAATTGGGTTGGAGGAAATGAGTCTGGGTCTTATGAAGGCCTAACTCCTTTTGTTCTATAAAAGGAGAGGTATTGTACATATTTTTATTAAGGGTTTTCAGTTTTTCCTACAGAGAAAAAAAAAATTCCTCCTCCCTTTAAAAAAAACTCTAGCCTCCATCATTGTTTCTTGGCTGCGTACGAAAAGGAGGAAGATCAAGCTTCCGCAAAGCTACTTGTCAAGAACACATATTCGTGTCACGAATATCCAGGTACTAATCATGTTCTTTGTGAAATTTTTTAATTTATAAGAGCCTGATCCTGGAAGAATTTGTGAAAAAGTTTTGCAAAATTCCTTCAATTGGTATCAGAGCCAAGGCTCTTTTATACGTGTTTTCATGATTAAATTGCACAATTATATATGTATATATGATATAAATATTGAATATTAAATCAGAATTTAGTTGTGTTTGACCCTGCCTATTCATTGTTTGTAATCCAATTACGAGCTATTTATTCTATCATAATAGCCATAATAGATAGCATTTAATTAAGTGTTTATGAAACCATGATGACAACATTTATTTCTACGTTTGTGAAATAATGAAATAAAAAAAAAAATTGATGTTGCTCCAAAGTTTCGAACTTGAAAAACCTGGTTGGATCATGCACTATCTAACCAATCTAGCCAAACTCTTATTGTTGTTAATAATGCTATTCCATCTTATATTTAGTTCAGATTTTGGTATGATAAAAATTAAAAAAAAAAATTTTGCGTTGTTGAAGAGTGTTGAAGCCTTGAACACAGATCAACCAAAGATAGAGCCTTAACACTAGACTACTCAAACGTCTCTATTAGACATAGAAAATTGTTTCTCTTTTATGTTGTATCTGTGTTCAATTTAAAATAAAAAAAAGAAAATATTTGCCATTAGTGTGTTTAGATCCCACAACCTCTAAGAGCCATGCATAGCATTACTACCACTAGGCTATACCCAAGCTTATGCTACAATTTGCAGTAATTTTTTCTTTATAACCAAATCTGGTATCTCAATTTAATAATTTAAAAAAAAAACACGTTTATGCTATTGCCAAGTTTCAAAATTGCGTGCATTACATGAGATTTGCTCGCTCTTACTAGCCCAGCTACTGGTAAGGCCTGGTCCATGAATCTGATTCATGACTTTTATATGCCAGTCGCTCAATTAATTAATTAAAAAAATGTGTGTTTTATGCTATTGACTAATTTGGAACTCAAGACCTAATGAATAACATTTCAATGTCTTTACCATCTAAGCTACATGCCTCTTTGGGTTTGAATGTTGATTTTTAATTTACATAGTACTTGTATGGCATAGTGTATAATTTAATTAAAGTAAATGTTAATTAAATTATATATTTATTAAATAGTTTATTTAATGCCTACAAATTATTTTATGTGACAAAATTGATTTGTCCTTTTCAATAAATAATTGTTATTTATTTTAAAATTCATTATTTGTCAAAAATATATTTTTGACACCCAATTAGTTTTTAAAATTATTTTTTTTAATTAAAAGGGTAGGCCCAAAATTTTTTGAAAATTTTGTTTTTCACCCTAATAGTCTCAAAATTAGTTTATTTAATTGGGAAACTCTCTAATTTGTCAAAATTGAGATTTTGACCACAAATAATTAAAATGGAGTTGTAATTAATTTTTCAAAATTGAGATTTTTGACCCCAAATAATTAAAAAGGAGTTTTAATTATTTGGTAAGTTCAATTTAATTTGATTAAATTGATCTAATTATTGTGCGATAAAATCGTGAAAATATTTATACTCGTTTATTTTGATGTATGACATTATGAGGTGGTTATGGGCTTGCATATCATGTTTATTATTGCATTTTATTTATTAATTATTGTAATTAATTTATGGGTTTTTAAATTGGGCTTGCAAGCCGAGCCTTCTCTTCAATCTGGTTGTAAAATCCCTCTCCCAAGTGATGTATCCCCTCCTTTAAAAGGAGTTCTTCTTTATATGATGTAATTAGTAGGTTTTAGCACTATCGAGACAAGAAACTAAAGACCATGAAGCTAAAGGCCTGGGCCTGTTCAGGTTTCCCAAAATTAAAATGAAATAATTTAGTTTTGCATGATAAAGTGGCCCATGATGGCTCTAGTGGGCCACACTAGGAAGGCCCATAACTACCTGTATGTGCTTATATATGTTGTTTTGTATGCCAATCAATTAATTAAATTGGATAATTAAAGGTTTGGCTATTAAACAAGCGCGCTCTTTTAATCAAACAAATCCCCTAAAATTTATTAGGTCCACAAAGTGACTTGGACATAAGGATGTCTAAATCATTGCCTTCCATTAAAGTAAATGATAATGGGTCCAATACTCCAATAAACGTTGGAGGCCCTTAGGCCTGACTTTTATTGGAATATTGGGATTATTATTTACTAAATGAGACCCTTGGAATCCCTTCGGACTGTTGAGTAGGTGGGCCGACCTCAGTCGGGTCTACTCATTAGGGTCGAAGGAAAACCTTGGGAGTTCATGTTAATGGTTTGACCTAACCAAGCTTTTCAGTAGAGGACCTTAGTCCTGCTGAAGAGATGCTTGGGGCAGAACAAAATACTGGGAGTTACATGGGGAAGTAATTGGTTATGAACCTACCAAGTGGTGTCCATAGGTTGGCCGACCTCAGTCGGGCCTATGTACATTGTTTTGGATCTCGGTACCCACAAAAGGAGTTTATTTTTCGAAAATCCTTTCGGGCTATAAGTAGGGGCTAACAGTCTGAACAAAATAGTGGAAGGATCCATTAGATATTGGCCCATATCTTTTGGAAAAATTAATAACTCATATTTACAATAGATTATCTATTCTTTTTATGTCAATTATTTGCAGATTTAATGGCTAACACATTGTCTTTAAGATCACTATTGGATAGTGAGAAGCTTACTGGGCCCAACTTCGATAGTTGATATCGAAGGTTGCGCATTGTGCTTGAACATGAACATATCTTGTATGTTCTTACTGATCTAGCACCTGCGGAGCCTATTGCTAATGCACCTGTAGCGGATTGTAGATGCTATAAAAAATGGCTTGATGATAGAGTCACAGTTCGCTGCATTATGAGGGCGGCGATAAATGACGAGTTTTATCGCAAGTTCGAGGATTCGCAGCCTGAGGCTATCATTCAAGCATTGAATGAGTCGTTTGGCACATCGGATGATGCTAAAAGACATATAACCTCATGTGCTATTTTTGGTGCTAAGATGAAGGAAGGCACATCAGTTACTGATCATGTATTGTACATGACAGAAAACATTGAGAAGTTGGCTAAGCTAGGCTTTCCACTTCAGGATTAGCTTGGCAAGGATGCCATTCTTAACTCGTTGCCTCCATCTTTTCTCCCCTTCTTGAATCAGTTCAAGATGAATAAACCTATTGTTAACTACCACGGGCTACTAGGACTATTACAAGCCTTTGAGAAAGATAACCTGCTCCTAAGAAAGCCTGTTAATGTAGTGGGAGATGTCTCATCCTCGAGACGCAAAGGTTTTAAGAAAGGAAAAAAGAAGAACAAAATTGCGTCCAAAACTCGAGGTGGGATTAAGAAGCCCACACAGCAGCAAAACCAAGCCCGCAAGCAAAAGGTTGATAAGAGCCAAGCAGAGTGTTTCTTTTGCAAGTAGCTTGGACACTGGAAGAGGAATTGTCCTCAATATCTGGCGTCCTTAGATCCAAACAGGCCTAGAAGAAAGCAACAGGTTGCTCAACAAGGTACGTATATGATTACTCCTTGCAACTTCAGTGTCATAGACTCTACTACCTATGTATTAGATACAGGCAGTCCTTATCATATTTGCAATTCGTTGCAGGGGCTACAGGTCAGTAGGAAGTTCAAAGACGAAGAGCAATACCTAAGCGTTGGCAATGGGAATCCTGTTCTAGTACTAGCATTAAGGTGTTTATCTCTAACTATCAATTCTATGAACTTAAGTCTTTCTGATGTTTTCTTTTGTCTGAATTTTGTTTTGAACATTATTTCAATTAGGCTATCCCAAGATGGATATTCCTTTAGAATTCCAAATAATGGAATTGACATTATTTTGAATAATGTTTGTGTTTTTATTGGACGATTGGAACATGGGATTTATGTTTTGACACAGCCTGTGCACATCTTGCATGTTAGCAATAAACGTCCCAAAATAGGAACTACTTCAGATATATATATCTTTGGCACTATAGACTTGGTCATATTAATAAAGATAGGATTAACAAGTTGGTCAAGGAAGGGTTTCTTGACATTAGTGATCCTGAATCACTACAGACTTGTAAGTCTTGTCTACTTGGAAAAATGACCAAATCCCCTTTTATTGGAAAAGGTGATAGAGCTATAGAACTCTTGGGCCTTATACATACTGATGTATGTGGGCCCATGAACACTAGTGCTAGAGGTGGGTGTTCTTACTTCATTAAATTCACTGATGACCTATCCAGATATGGATATGTCTATTTGATGAGACATAAATCAGAGTCTTTTGAAGTGTTCAAGAGATACAAGAGTGAGGTAGGAAAAAAAACTAGAAAGAGTATTAAGATCCTACGATTTGATCGTAGAGGAGAATATATTTCTAATGAGTTTTTAAGTTACCTAGATGAGAATGGGATTCTCTCGCAATGGACTTCTCCAGGTACACCACAACAAAATGGTGTATCTGAAAGGAGAAACCGAACACTGTTAGACATGGTTCGATCCATGATGGGACGCACGGATCTGCCCATATCTTTTTGGGGATATGCTCTTGAGACAGCCGCACATGTGCTGAATAAAGTACTTAGCAAGTCAGTAGAAAAGACACCATATGAGATGTGGCATGGTCGTAGACCAGTACTCTCTTACCTCAAGGTTTGGGGTTGTTTGGCATACATCAAGCGTCTTCAGACTAATAAGCTAGAACCAAAATCTAACAAATGTAGATTTGTAGGATACCTTAGAGAGTCTAGAGGATACTACTTCTATCATGATGAAGAACAAAAGGTGTTTGTTACTGCTAGAGCAGTCTTTCTAGAGAAAGAGTTTCTTGAACAAGAGAGAACTATCTCTACTATTGACCTTGGTGAAGTATAGACACCTTCAGTTGAACATACAGGATAGGATGAGGTTAGAGAACCAGATCCTGAAGCTACTATAAAGGCATCACTTAGGAGATCTAGTAGAGTACCTCGTCAACCAACTAAGTATGGATTCCTGGTTCGAGACAGTGATCCTATCGAACTAGATGAGAATGATGAGGATCCGATCGCCTATATGGATGCCATGTAAAGGCACGACTCTGAAGAATGGCTTAAGGCCATGGAATCTAAAATGGAATCCATGAAAATCAATAATGTGTGGACATTAGTTGATCCACCTAAAGGGATTAAACCTATTGGGTGTAAATGGGTTTTCAAACAAAAGTGAGGAGCAAATGGGAAGGTGGAAACCTACAAAGCCCGTTTGGTTGCCAAGGGATATCGGCAATGTCATGGTATTGACTATGACGAAACTTTTTCCCTTGTAGCAATGCTCAAGTCAGTTTGCATCATGCTTGCTATAGCTGCACACTTAGATTATGAGATCTGGCAAATGGAGGTTAAAACAACTTTCCTTAATGGTGAGCTAGAAGAGGAAGTGTATATGACACAACCTAAAGAGTTCACATCTACAGATGAGTCTAGAGTGTGTAAGCTTCAGAAGTCTATCTATGGACTTAAGCAAGTTTCTCGGAGTTGGAACATACGTTTTGACAAAGTTGTCAAAACGCATGGTTTTGTTAAGAACAAAGAAGAGCCTTGTATTTATAAATGGGCTAATGGACATGTGGTCACATTCTTAGTATTGTATGTAGATGACATTTTCCTTATAGGAAATGATATCCCCACATTACAGAATGTGAAGTTATGGCTTTCGTCCCAATTCTCCATGAAGGATCTAGGAGAAGCTTCCAATATCCTTGGGATCAAAATCTATAGAGATAGATCTAAAAGGTTGTTGGGATTGTCCCAATCCACGTACATTGACACCGTGCTGAAAAGGTTTAACATGGAAAATTCCAAAAAGGGCTATCTTTTAATAGGCCATGGAATTTCTCTCTCTAAGAGGGATTGTCTTTCAACTCCTCAGGAAAGAGAGCGTATGAGTAGAGTCCCTTATGCTTCAGTAATAGGATCTATCATGTATGCTATGACATGTACGAGGCCTGATGTGGCTTGCTCCTTAGGAGTGGTCAGTAGATATCAATCTAATCCCGGTGAGAGACATTGGCAAGTGGCAAAAACCACCTTAAGTATTTAAGAAATACTAAAGACTTATGGCTCGTCTATGGGGGGTTCTGACATGAAATCGGTAGGTTACACTGATTCTAGTTTCCAGTTAGATAGGGATGATAGTAAAAGTGTGTCTGGGTTCGTGTTTACCTTAAATGGTGGAGCTATTTGCTGGAAAAGTTCCAAGCAACATACCATGGCTGATTCTGTCTGTGAGGCGGAATACATAGCAGCGTCTGATGCAGCGAAGGAAGCAGTTTGGCTCAAGAAATTCATCACTGAACTTGGGGTTGTTCCTGACTTAGCTGGTCCAGTCACAATCTTCAGCGATAGTACTGGTGCCATTGCTCAGGTGAAGGAACCTCGATCCCACCAGAAAGCCAAACATGTGCTGAGACGTTACCACCTGATTCGAGAGATCATAGCTAGAGGTGACGTCAATCTGTAGAAGATCGGCAATAAAGAGAAATTGGCTGACCCATTTACTAAGGCCCTCGGGGTCAAGGAGTTCGATTCACATCGAGAGAATATGGGTATAGGATATAGATTTGCCTAGCTTTAGTCCAAGTGGGAGATTGTTAGGAATAGTGTCCTAAAGTCAGTCATCTATTGTATTTATAGAATTGTTTACATACGAGTTATGTTAATAATATTTGGCTATTACATCATATCGCGCCATCTTCTCTTATTTTGATCATAATGTAGTTCCTTAGAACAATTGTGTGGGATCATGTGAATGAGGCATGGTCTGATTGTTCTTAAAATCTATTCGTAACCAAATGATGGAATTGGTTCTAGGACGTCAATTCCTTCGAGTAGAGGTTATTGTTTGTCACATGGGTTGGTCTTCCTCATGACCAATGGGTGTTGAGACACCGGTGTGACACACAGGTAGGATGTAGAGACACGCTTACTGAACATGACTCACTTACAAGCATCCTATGGTACTTACCCTACTGTCAAATGATTACTTGTGGTGCACATGGCTGTAGTATTCCCTTCAACCTGAGACTACCATAGATGTTTACAAATTACTTCTCGTACTTTGGTGTCGGACTACCCAAATTTCCAATTTGGTGACGAAGGGTTACTGGGTGCGAGCAAGTGTCGTGAAGCCAATGTGCAGAACAAGATGGGATTGACCTACTCTGGGTATTGAGAGAATGATGTTCCACCTAGTCCTAACTCGTTAAGTCTTCGGCCAAAGCTTTCTTCGTGATGCATCACAGAGACATGTCATGATAAGATTAAGACTTAATACAGAATAACTAATTAGGGGTTTGACAGTTGACCATGCTCTTAGGGTTGTTTTGGGGTATCGAGGGTCATAGGGGATATGCCATAGTGCCCAGGTTCATTGATAGTTGTCTTGCAAATTTTTAGCTTTTCCGGACGTTGGGAACCGTTGCTAGACGGTATCTCCGATTAGTACAGAGATTGTCTTTGTATTACTGGCTTAAGTTTGAACCTATGGAGTCACGCAAAAGGTCAAGAATTTTATTGATGGATTGGTCTAATATATTTAATTGAGAATTAAATATTCCATTATTTAATTGTGAATTAAATAAAGGAATTAATAATTAGTGTATTTGAATATTTAATTGGAAATTAAATATTTAATATTAATTATTAAAAGTTCACGGTTTTAATTTCATCTATTTTCTGCTAGCACAGAAAATGTGGCATGAATTTAATCTTGGGCTAAATGGGTTAAAAATTAAATAGAGATTTAATTTATAATTGGGTTAAAAGGTTAGGGCCCAATTGGGTTGGAGGAAATGGGTTGGAGGAAATGAGTCTGGGTCTTATGAAGGCCCAACTCCTTTTGTTCTATAAAAGGAGAGGTATTGTACATATTTTTATTAAGGGTTTTCAGTTTTTCCTACAGAGAAAAAAAATATTCCTCCTCCCTTTAAAAAAAACACTAGCATCTATCATTGTTTCTTGGCTGCGTACGAAGAGGAGGAAGATCAAGCTTCCGCAATGCTACTTGTCAAGAACACATATTCGTGTCATGAATATCCAGATACTAATTATGTTCTTTGTGAAATTTTTTAATTTATAAGAGCCTGATCCTGGAAGAATTTGTGAAAAAGTTTTGCAAAATTCCTTTAGTACTTACTATATTGGCTTTCTGTGTATATCGAATTTCTTATTTCTTATTCTACCTTGTGCATTTGACCCATCTCTTTACATGTCACGGTGTTATCAACCTGGCTTTCTGAAATGCTAAATTAAATAGAAAACTAAGTGTTTTGCAGCTATAAATCATTTAACAATATAATTTGACATATATAAAAGTGGGCATTCTTCCATGATTTATTATGTAGCTCATAATGTTTACATATGTAGACAAAAGTGTAAGCACAAATAAAAAAGATATACATAAACTTGCATTATAAAATTTAAAGACATAATTGATAGCAGAAGTACGTACCTATTTGAGTCATTATTATTAAAAAAATTATTGAAGAAATAACTGTCACTCAGTTTAGGCTTAGATCTTCCTCTCATCACTCTACTCAATATTAACAGATGCTTATGAGAACAAATGTTAGGTTAAAAGCAAGAGAGGGGATATAACCCTATTTATAATAAATTCGGATAGACCTACTCATAAAATGCTTTACTAGAATATATAGGCCTATGCGCTAAAGAAACATATGGAATTACGAGGTGGGCTTAACCTAATATGATCACAGAGCCAAACTTGCAAACCAGATATTCAGCCTATTTTATAAAACCAAAAATAATTAACGGCAGGCCAGTACTAAGAGAAATATTCTAACAGTTTCCCACTTGGGCAACGTTAATTGCTTTGTTTATTTTTTAAAATTTTTTAAGAAAAGTATTTATTAGGCTAAATAGGAAAACAGAATGTGGCCACAAATTTTAAAAACATTCTGATTGACAAAATTATACCTTGAGCGTAAGTCCGAACTAATAAGATTGTTAAACATCAAATTATGGCAGTCATAGTGTTTCATATTGACACAAGACTTTCCATAGTTACAAATGTCATCCGTCCTTATCGTCATGAACCAAACATTACTGTAGTGTAACAAGAAACTAGCACCAATATATGATCAAATGTGCTATTTCTTTGTCAGTATTCCATATAATTTCTCCAAAATCGCCGTTCAAAAGGCCAAAAAATTTCATCATTCTTATCCTCACAAAATAGTGTTCAACATGTTAGAGGAAAGAACGCATATCCTCACAAAATGACAATCAACAGGTTAGAGGAAAAAAATACATATCTCTAACCAAAATGGTATCCTTATGGAGATATTAAACTCAATAGGGGATCTTCTCCATGGACACCAAACATAAGATCCATAACAAAATATGAAAATGAGCAATTGATGAAATTTCAAATTATGTCATAAAACATAAAATAACATGCTATTATATAAATGCATCAACGTACAAGACAAAACAAAAAATAGTGGGATAATATCCAATAGTACGTGATAATGTAAAACTCCCACTAGACAATAGCATCAAAAGACTATAAAATGTCCATATTCTCAATATGTTTCATAAAGACTATAGGTTTAAGACCCTTAGTCAAAGGTCAACTAACATGTGATCATTAGTAATCTGCTCTATAAGAATATTACCATTTTTGACAAAATTTCTTACTACCAAGAACTTGATATCCATACACTTGCAAGCTCCAATACTCTTACTATTCTTTGAAAACAGAATATCAGCTCTATTATCACAATAGATCTTAATAGATCTAGTAATAACGTAGTTAGAGTCAGAATATCCTAGATCTAGTAATAACGTAGTCAGGGTTGGAATATCCAATCAACTCCAGATGATCTAATTTATGGTAAACAAGCATACAGTTCTTGGTCTTCTATAGATATCTCATTACTTTGTTTGTAGCAAGCTAATGCTTTCTTCCAAGATTTATCTGGTATCAACCAAGAACACCTACCGCAAAAGCAATTTCAAGTTTAGTGCATACTTGAGCATACATTAAGCTCCCAATAGCACTAACATATGGCACATCTTTCATGAAATTTCTCTCCATATCATTTTGAAGATATTGCTTAAAGCTGAGGTGATCACCTTTTTCAACAGGGGCATCTTCTAGCTTACAATTCTTCATGTTAAATCACTTGAGAATTCAATCCATGTAAGCCTTTTGCGAAAGACCCAAAATCCCACGAGACCTATCTTGACAAATCTGAATACCAAGACCAAAAGAAGTCTCTCCAAAATCTTTCATATCAAAAGTCTTAGACAAATATTGCTTAGTCTTATGGAGCATACCCAAGTCATTTGTAGCTAGTAGAATAGTTTTAACATACAATATCAGAAAGATAAATTTGTTCCCACTGATCTTAAGGTATATATATTGATCAACTTTATTTTCCTCAAAACCATAAGAAGTTTCCTTTTCATCAAATTTCATCTACCACTACCTTGAGGCTTGCTTCAAACCATAAATGGATTTTCTAAGTCTACATATTATGTTCTTTTTATCAATAATAATAAACCCTTCAGACTATTTCATGTAGACTTCACCATTGATGAAAGCTGTTTTTACATCCATTTGATGTAACACTGAATCAAAATGTGCCGCAAAAGCCATTATGACCCTAAAAGAATCTTCTGTAGAAATAGGTGAAACGGTTTTATTATAATCTATCCCTTCTCTCTAGGTAAAGCCTTTCGTAACTAATCTCACCTTGAACCTCTCAATCTTCCCTAAAGGATCTCTCTTGGTCTTGAAAACCCATTTGCAACCAATAGACTTATGACCTTTTTGAAAGATCAACAAGTTCTCAAACTTCATTATCCATCATCGATTGCATTTTCTCTCTCATAGCACTCATTCACATCTTAGATTGAGCCCTATTAATAGCCTCACGAAATGTAACTAGGTAACTACACTTCTAGGATCATAATCTCCCTTAATCAGGTAAATAAGATAATCATCAAAAATGGTAGGTCTTCTTTCTCTATTAGACCTTCTCAAATATTTTTCCTCATTAGGGTATAAGCTCTCGGCTTATGGATTCTCATTTGTTGTAACATTTTAATCTTCTACCTGCTACCCTACTAATGTCTTGTCTCTTACTATGAGTGAAAGTATTAGCTTGACTATTTGTTAGTAGTGGAAGTGAGACAATTTCTTTATCAGTACTTTCAATAGTAGGCTGAAAGCATACAACATTACGAACATCTAATTCCAAGAATTTTGCAGTCTGAGATTCAACAACTTTAGTACCACGTGTAGGAGAGTAGGACCTATATCCTTTAGAGTAAGCTTGATACCTAATGAAATAACAAGAAGTAGTCTTAGGGTCAGTGGGTTTCTCATTTGGATTGTAAATCCTCACCTCAGTAGGATAACCCCAAACTCGTAAATGGTTCAAAAACTAGACTTTCTCTCTATCCAAAGTTCAAAAGGAGTTTTAGGGACAGATTTGCCGGGAACATGGTTAAAAATATAACAAGCTATTTTAATGGCTTCACCTTAAAGATATTCTAGTAGGTCAGTAACACTTATCATGCTCCTCATCATATCCTTAAGGGTGTGATTTCGCCCTCCGACCACACTATTTTGATCAGGCTACCAGGCATGGGTAACTGGGCAATAATCCCACAATCCTGTAAGAGACCCCATGTCTACCATAGTACTCACCTCCCTGGTCAGATCTAACAATTTAGATAATCTTCCCAAGCTATTTCTCTTAATCTTCCCAAGCTATTTCTCTATCTCTGTCTTAAAAATTTTAAATTTGTCAATAACTTCATATTTCTCTTTAATTAGATAGAGGTATCCATAACGAGAAAAGTCATCAATGAATGTAACAAAACATTTATTACCATATAATGTCACAGAATAAGGTCCACTAATATTTATGTGTATTGCCTCTAAAAGATCAGAACTACAGGTAGGACATTTTTTTCAGTTTTAGTAAGCTTTCCCTTTATGCACCCAATACAAGTTTCAAGATCATCAAAATTCAGTTTAAGTAAGATGCCACTTTTAATAAGTCTTTCAACTCTTTCCCTAGAAATATAACCTAGCCTTTCATGCCATAGCAAAAAAGAAGTTTCTTTAATTAAACTCCCTTTAGAAGCAAAATTTTATGTATAAAAAGAGTCATGAGAACTTCCTGGGAATAAACACAATTGGTATAAACCATTTGATAAATTACATTCACCAATAATTTTGGAATTGAAAAACAATTGTACTTTGCCATTGCTAAAGTTAAAATCATAACGAATCTTGTCTAAAACAAAAATAAAAATCAAGTTCTATCTAAAAGATGATACATAGAAAACATGTTCTACAACAAGTTCAAAACTAGTGCTCAAACATAGACTAATAGTCCCCATGTATTCTACTCTAACGGCAACATTATTCCTAACTTTGATCTTGGACTCTAATCCACTTGGCCTCCATTTGTTTTCGAACCTCTACAAAGAAATGACAACGTAAATCGTTGCACCACTGTTAATCCATCAAGTATTTGATGGTACACTAACTAAATTGGATTCTAAACAAACATAGGCTAGTAAGTTACCTTTTTCTACTTTCTTTTTCTCTAACGAAGATTTGCATTTAGTGCATTGAGCTTTCTTGTGACCTTTTCTCTTACAGAAGTAACAGTTTTGATCAAACTTATTGATAACAGATTTAGGACCTTCTATATTGTACTTTTGGTTTTGTTTTTGACCTTTACCACTTTTTTTAAAACCCTGAACTTTCTCATGAGCATGACTCTTAGAATTTGAGGTACCGACCTTATCAGAGTAGGGTCCTGATTTGGAAACAAGCAATGCTACCTTAAGGATTTCACTCTTAATTTTGTTTTTCTTAGCAATACAGTGGATAATAAAATGAGTAATGGTCCAGGATTCCTTTTGGGTGTTGCAAGCAGTCTTTATGTGGGAAAACTCAGAAGGTAAAGTGTTAAGAGCATGGTAGATGATGAAGGAATCTGGAATTGTGGCTTTGCAGGATTGAAGTTATGTTTGAATATGAACCATTTTCAAAATATAATCTCTCACCCCATCTTGTTTATCATATTTCATTCCTGTAAGCTCACTTATCAGGTCTTCAGTCTCAGCATTATTGGATACTTGGTATCTCTTTCCTATAGCAATTAAAAATTCTTTTGCATTCTCAGTTTCAGGCAAACCACTCGTTAAATGTTCGCTACGGTCTTCTTCATAGTCATCAAGGCAAGACGGTTAGACCTTTCCCACTGCTGGTAATATTTCTTCTCTTTATCACTACTTTCCTCCGTTAAATCTACCGATGCATCATAACATAAGGCTAAGTCGAGATCAGCTACACCCATATAGAACTCAATGTCTGCTTTCCATTTCTGAAAGTTTTGTCCATTCAAAACCTCAAAGGTAGTAACAACATTGTTCAAAGCAAAGGAAACTATCCAAGAAAAGAATGTAATATCAATAAACATTATGCACACATGCCATATTACAAAAGTAAGCATTATAAACAAAAGAGTCTAGGCACATCGTTGTCATACCCACCTTGGACAGATAATTCGACATGTAAATAGGCACTCTTTAACATAAAAATAATACAAAAGATTACCCCATTGAAAGAAAATTCAACCACTTTAGGGTAATTGAACTCCCTAACAGTATTGTTATCTTGGTCCATACTTTATGTTATACCACTGGGCTAAAGCTATATAATAATATCTTTCGGGAGAGCATTGCACACTTTACCATGGTAGTTTCCCGAATAAAGCAAGAAAACGCACAAATTTAATGGAACAAATCACTTTGGTGAATTTGCCAACTTAAATTTATGCTATTAACTCATTGGAAAAAAATTAATGTTTAAAATAGTCACAAAAAGCTATGTATACACTTGATCACACAATATGAAACACTTTTATATAATATGTCTCAATGATCCATTTAAAATTGCATTACTCAAAAATATTTAATCAACATTAACTAATAGTCAACATGACACATAGGGACAATTTAGAAAGAAAAACTATAAAATTCCAAAGTAAGGAAAATAAATATTTTCTTTAAATACAGAAACCAATAATAAAAAATAATATAAAATAAGCTAAATTTTCAATCAAATTATTGCATACGCAACCAAATTTTATTGCCAACTCAAACATATTGGCTAAGAAACAATCATATCAAACATAGGCTTCTAGCTTATTGATTAAAGAACGAATGATAAAGCTCATAGCTTAAGAATGGCCAAAGTTTGAAATTTCCTACTAACAAGTCCTTTTTTTATTATTTATTTGTTAATTTAGTCGACAAATATATGCCAAACAAAAACAATCACAAGCAGTTTACTTAGTATAGAGGCAACTCGCGCAACAATAATTTCCCTTAATGTGCTTGGTCCGGGGTCTAAATCTTTTTAGCTACAAAACTGTTTTAAATATGCTTTGTCGTGATGATATATTCGCAGCCAAATAAGTAAAAAAAATATAGGATTCTGGTGTAGTGGTAATTCACTTAACTTAGAAGTCTGTTCCTCTTAAAAGTTTAAGGTTCGACTCCCGCATGCAACTTGTGGTATCAAATTTTTTTTTTTATTATCATGCTAACAGATATAGTAATAGATAAAGAGAAAATACACAAGTAGGTTGTCAGTGTGGCTGGTTGAGAACTCATTTTTAATAAGCTAAAGACATGGGTTCACCTTCTTCTACTTTCAAGTGAGTTTTTTTTTTAATTAATTTTATCACCATCAGTTGTAAAAACAAATAAAATCACAAATAGCTAAATATATAATGAACATTTCTAGTGTGGTTGCAACATAAGCATTTTTAAAACTTTAGACACCAAAAGGCTAAGGTTCAATCCTTACCAACATCATCTAAACCTCTTTTTTTATTTGTTTTCAATCAATCAATTAATTACAAAATGAGAAAACTTATATGAATTATGCAATAGCATGAACAAAAAGAAAAGGCACCATGAATAGCAGAAATGATTCTATGAAAGCTCTTAATTAATTTTATGAAACAAAATTTAATAATCACATAATCATAAAATAAATTAAATCTTTCATAGTTTATATGCTCAAACAAAAATATATATACATATATATACACACACACACACACACACACACACATATATATATATATATAACATGTAAATATATATATAAGTGGCTCTGATACCATATGTAGGCGCAAATAAAAAACATATAGGTTAACTTACAATATAAAATTAAAGGCATAATTGATAGCGAAAACGTATACCTGTTTAAGCCATTATTGTTAAAGAAATTGTTGAAGAAATAACTGCCACCCAGTCTAGCCTTAGATCTTTCCCTCCCTGCACTACTCAATATTAACAGATGCTTATGGAAACAGCTGTTAGGTTAAGAGTAGGAGAGGTGATCTAGCCCTATTTATAATAAATTCTGACAAGCCTACCTATAAAAGGCTTTATTAGAATATAAAGGTCTACAAACAAAAGAACCGTATGGAATTACAACGTGAGCTTAACCCAATATGATCACAAAGCCAAACTTGCAAACTAGATATTCGGCCTATTTTATAAAATAAAAAATAATAAACGGTAGCCCACGTTAAAGAGAAATATTCCAACAAAAAGAACATTAGACATTTGGTCACTGTAGATGACAAGTGTGATAGCTATTCTAGGATGCAAATGCATAATTAGATGAAAGTAAGACAACACTATAAGATAATGAAACCACATATATGTCTTGATAAAATTAACTCAAATCAACAAAACATATTATTAGATAAAAAAATAAGACTCAAAAGCTTTTGAACTAATATCCTTGTAACAATACCAGGAGAAGTTGTTCATTGTCCTCCCTAACACATCATAAAGAGGCATCAAGAGACAGAAATTGGTCCTCATACAATTTGATGTAAACTGTGGTGTATGCAAATTCATAAATAGAAAAGAAATGTAACTATGAAAGGTTATATGTTGAAATAAACTCATTAAAAATGCAAAATATAATTTGAGTCAACAATAGTTGTATTTGTCATTTGGCAATTAAACCTAGTCATCTATTCCATTTCTTTTAAATACTAGGTACGGGCAACTACATGAAACAAACTAATTCAAAATGTATACGGATGCGGTATTTTGTGCATTTGTGATTTAAGCTTGTAACTTTATTTATTTTCAGTTTCTTGTTTCTTCCCCTTTAAGTTGTCTCCCTAATAAAAAGGTATGTATAGATTGTTGATGTAGAAAACCCAATCCTTATGTCTATTGCTAAGTAGATTTTAGGTGTTGGTAGTGTCAAATCCCCGAGCCTAGACCCCCAAGCCCGCGAGTAAGACTAGTATTGTAAACATAACTAATAACTACTTGGGTTTTTAATCAACTGGCTCAAAATAGTTAACCCAAGTTATTAGTTATACCAACTCCACCCACTTATAAATAAGTCACATCACAAACCGATATGGGATATCACACTCATCCCTCGTTAAGGACCTGAAGTCCTCATCAGGGGCACACAATCACACACAAGACCAAGCAATGCAAGACTGTAGAGGTGACTCCTACGGGCTCAAAAGGCGGCTCCCACCACACATTTGGTGTAGTACTTTGCCCCGCATAACACTTAGCTCCGACAACCGATTGGTAACTGGCTCTGAATACTATTCTGTCACGCTCTCAAGCCCAGACCCTCAGGCCTGTGAGTGAGACTGGTGTTGACAGTATAACTAATAACTACTTGGGCCTCTAATCAATTTGCTCAAAAGGGTTAACCTAAGTTATTAGTTATACCAACTCCACTCACTTATAAACAACTCACAAGGCACCTCACAAACCGATATGGGATATCACAGGTGGTAAAAAGATGAGACATACTTTGGTTTTCCTTGTGTCAAGAGCCAATGCATAAATTTTTTATTTCAAGTGAGTATTATCTAATTCATCTGTTAGAATAATCATTACATCGGATCAACTTGTTGAATAGGGTCTTCATGATTCAAAAAACTCATAACAGAACATAGAAGGTTACGTGAGATCATTGAAACTGCTAATTCTGCTATTCTTTGATCAAGATATCATAAAGCTCTATCCCCTTTCAGATTCTTAATTTCTGAAATTGCCCTTCCAGGACTAAGTGTCTTGAGGGCTTTCTGTCACACATGCTGAATAGACATAACTTTCATTAATTCTTATGGATCTCAAATTAGATTAAGTTCAAAATTTGTTCAAATTGTTGTTTCAGTATTGCTCTTTCCCCTCTTTTAGAAAATTTCTATCTTTCCTATAGTAAACTATCTTCTTTAAGGCATATCTTTGATTTTTAATTAGAGATGTCAACATCACAGGAAATAACTTAAATGAATGAGATTTAATATATGTATGTGTTAAAGAAGATACTAGGTTTGGAAGCCTTCAAGAGACCTTCTTCTCTCTAATCTTCATAAACCATTAATTGGTGCAAGTACTTCCTCTGTAAAAGCAGCAGATAAATCTTATTAACATTAACTATGTTCTTACGTTTGGAGCTAGTTCCTCAATCATTGAAACAACAAATTATAAAAACTCATATAAATATAGAAAAAGAAAAGAAATTTAGGAGAAATATAACTATAAATAAGGTTATTTTTGTCTTTATTTTTTCTCTTTTCCTCTTTTGTGCAACTAACCAAGGATCCTAGGAGTAAAGGCTCTCATGAAATGGATCATAAGATTGACACCATACATATACTATTTATGGGATAGCTCTGGATACTCGGTGGAAGAGTCAAGGTGTATACTATGCATGAAATGTGAAAATTCCCACATTTGGGTTTGCACCCATAGGACTAAAGCCAAGGCAAGGTGGTATCAGGGTGGCATCTTTTTCAGATTGTACAATTTGAATCTCATGTTTCTATCTCGACTTTGCTCTCTTTCTTCAACTCCCTGCTCTCACAACTGGTGAAAAAGTTGATTTATGCAAGATTTTTGTAATATCATCAAGCCAAGGATGGAGATGGTTGGATAGAATACAATAGGGTCATTGGTGTTTGATCAGCCTCAAAAGGTATATGTTGTATCATCCTCCTTTGTCTAGGATCAAAATTGTGCATACTGCTTCCAATGATGCTTCCAAAATATTTACATCTTGAAGTATAAATGTAAATATCATATCTTATGTTATTGCTGGCCAAAATATGGCTTGTGTAGGAAAGTTTTGTGAACAACCAAAAGGTCATTTTGAAACTTTTATCTATGGTAAATTGACATTTTTCTTGTGTCTAGATTGTTTAATTTCAGAGATGATCCTCCAACATCCATCTTATCACGTCGATACGTCCTTTGAGATTTGGACATATACATTGCGTTAGCTTATAGTGGTGCATCTATAATGTGCCCTATATACAAGCTCTTTATTTTATGTGCTGACTAATACATCATTAAATTTCATTCAAGTTAACAGTGTGAATTTCTTTGTGATTTAGGTGGAAATACCACTTGCTTTTGTTTTTGCTAAGAGCAAAATTTTTTGTGTCTAAATGGCTATCTATTAGGTTAGTGTTTTATTTTCATTCATCTATGTGTAATACTAAAGTGTGTTTTAGAGGATATTTATTATATTGAGAGTAAATTTTGCATATTTGCTGACTATATTTGAGCTTCATTACTACCAAAAATGGAATAAATGTCTAGCCATTGCTTGTTGTTTCACCTTCTTGGATACTCGTTTTGTTAAATATTTCTTTAATTCTAAGATTTGATGATCAATCACTTGTAGCTTTTTGCCTTGGGTTAAGTTCAAATAATAGACATGTTAAAGGATTAAGATTTAGTATTTGTGTTTTCTTGCTTGGTCCTATTTCTGTGTTGCTTGATGAAATTAAGACTTGTATTTAGTATTCTAGCACTATGGAGCCAATTTTTCTTGCTTTGTTCTTGCTACACCTTTCTAATTTGTAGTAAATAAATTGGAGATTTTGTCATAAACAAAACTAGTGTGCATTTCTACTTTCACATTCTCTTCTTCTTCTTCTACTGCGCCATCGTCGTCTTTAGGAGAAAGACGTATCAGAGTGCACACCGCTACTTCTCCAGTTGTTGGAAATCTATGTGAAATGTGTTGGGTTGCTGATACATTTATATATTTGCATTGTTTTGTTGCAGATCTAGGTGCAATGCCATTGTTTGTTTATTTTCTAGGCTAGGTCATCTCCTTTTGCTTCATGTAGATTAAGGAGGATTGAAGTTCCATCATATTTTGTCTTTTCTTTCTTTTTTTTTTGTGTCAAACATCATGGATTATAAAAAAGTATTAATTTTATTATTTCATAACACTATTGTATTAATCAAGTTGATCCTTTTGCTCCTCACAAAATATATGGGCACAGTCATAATCCTTGCAAACAAGTTTTAATTAAAGGGAAAAAAAGTTGAAAGTAAAATCGTAGAGGTGGCCGTAGTGATTCCTACGAAAAATACAAAAAAGTTGAAATTAATCGCGGTTACTCGAAAATGCTGCTAATTTTGAACATTAATGGCAGTTCATTTTAGTTGTCAATAAAAATCATCATTTGCTACACAATAGCAAAACGTTGCTAGAGGATATTTGTAACATGTCAATGACGATTAACATGCAGTTGGAGATAAGCATGGGACAGGATGGTTCAAAATCTTCGTCAATCATTATTCATGCAAATTAGAAATAATAACTACAAATATTAATGTCAATCGAGAGATGGAAGTTAAAAATAAACAACTTAATAACTTAGATTCTTATACTATATTTGCATTTGTTTATGTCACATCTTTAGAGTTTTGAGGTATTGTAATTTTAGAATTCTATATTAATCCTTTTCAAAATTTTAATTCTAATTTAGAATACGAAAATCATTTTCTATTATTGTAATGAAAATAAATTAAAATTAAAATTCTTTTATGGATCTCAATTTTAAGATATTATTGGAATAAATAAAAACCCATTAATAATTCTCTTTTAAAAGAAGCTTCGATGTTAATGACTTTTTTCACCTACTACATCACCATTTGTGAGCATATATAATTAATTTGTAGTTTTGTACCCTCTGTTACATTTATGATTTATTTACATGGTATCATCAGAGTTTTAAGGTTTAACTTTATATAAATTATACAAATTAATAAAGTGAAAGATAAAGGATGTCTTTAACATGTGAAAAATTAGGAAGGTAGGGTTAGAAATGTAAAAGGGATTTTAAAATAGTATATAAAATTTTACATTATTATATATAATAATAATAATGATGATGACGATGATGATGATGATGATGATCATAATAATAATAATATATTTATTTTTATATGACATATATTATATATATTCATACATATATTATTATATAATTATATATTATTTTGGTTTGGGATAGAATTTACGGGATGGGATGGACTAGTTTGGGTTCTGCGTGGGATGGGATGGGATAAGGGGTATATCCTTATCCCATCTCGAAATTTGAAGTTCAGGATGGTATGAGATGGGATACAAAAAAACTAATTGGAATTTTTCAGTACGGGATTTTGATTAGGTACGAATATCCCACGTCCCATGCTTAGCCCTACATTTAGTGATTCGTCAACTGCCATATTTGGCATTTGTGGCAATTTGAACCGCCACAAAAGGCTAAAAATGCGCGGCAAAAGATTAGTTTTTTCTGTTAGTATTTACACCTTGTCAACAACAAGGACCATAGAGTCCTCAAGTAGCCCAGCAGAATGTGCCATTGCAGGCTTGCCCTGTTTGCCATGGTAAAAGACATGCTGAATAACTAATAGGCTAGCTTGAGCCCAACTCAACCTAGCCCATATATGTGGGTTAGGCTCCTTAGACAAGTTGGGTCTAAAATTTCTTGAATTTTGGCGCGACCCAACCTGGACTGGGTGACCTCTAGGCCTAACTCGGCCTGGCCCAGCAACATACGGGTTTCGTTGACCAGGTCGTGACGCGTTTATTATGTTCATTTGTCACACAAGTTTGCAGGAACAGTGTGAACAAATTCAGTTTACCTGTGTTCATTTGTTACCCAACTTTGCAGGGCCGATATAAACAAATTCAAATGACTTGATTTAAAGCATGATTGGCTAAGTTTATTTGGAGCTTATAAAAGTAAAAAGTACGTGAGTGTGTTTTTGGAGGTGCTTAGTAACAAATTAAGCAGATCCAAACAAGTTCTTATCCTTTTCTCAACTACCAAGAATCGTGGAGTCCTCAATATAGCACAAAGAATGTTGGGAATTCAATCACTAAAACACTCTTCACATAGGTCCCCTAGTTACCAGCAAAACACCACGAGCATCCCAAGAATAACACCTCAGTACAAATGGCTTTAGTTGACTTCAAACCATTCAAAGATTCCATCAGGGTAAACTCTTCCATCAATTCAAATTGATCTTAATTTTTGTAGTTTTTTAACAAAAATTCATAGGTCTAAAATGAAAATTTATAGGTGAAGACAAAATATTTGTAGGTTAAGAACAAAATTTTTTGTTTCAAAAACAAAAATTTATAGGTAAAACTTTTGTGCTTCACCTACAAATTTTTTATCTTCACTTATGAATTTTTTGTCTTCACTTATAAATTTTTGTTTAAAAACTACAAATTTTTCAATCGAACTGATATCAGTTCATGCTAATGGAAGGCTAATCCTTCAAAGAATCACAATGGACAAACTGTCAATCACATGCCACCACCTCTGGCTTGATTATTTCTCGAATTTCTCATGTATTTCACATATAAAATTGCCATTCTTGGGCATAAAAAATGAGATTGATCTTACCAAATCCGCAATTTGTCGAAAGGATTGAGTAGAAAGGAAGTAAGAAAGAATGCGAAAGTGTGATACATTTATTTGTACTATATAATAAAGCAAAATCAATTCATAACAAAGCTTTTCTCCAAAATTGATACATCCTATATAGCTGCTACGTATTATTTATTTAATTCATTCAGCAAAAGACAACAATGGTCACATCTTTTTCCAATATTGCGTTAATGCCCCTCTGCCATATCATTCGTTCATATGTATGAAGCTAGGATTTATTTCCTTAATTACAGCTCCAATCATGCATACATGATTTGCTGGGATTTTAAGAGATATTATACCCGTTTTTCTTAAAAAAAAATGACATTATCGAGAGGAAGGTTACGTTAAAAAAAAAAAAAAAAGATTATCAAGAAGATTGATGCAGATAATCATCATGATTTCATCAGCACATGATGATCATGTTTTTTTAAAGTATTCATGTGACGAAATCTAAAGTAAATCAGCATAATTTTAGCCGCATATCAGGTTTTTTTTGTAACTATTAAGCTGGTAAGAATTAGTAAAATCATTGTTATGTTTCCAATTTTATTAGGTGATTCAATTATTTAAATCATTTAAGTATAATTATTCATAGCAAAATGGGGACAGTCAATTTTTCTCCTCTATTTCAATTGTTGTTCTGTACCTGTTTTCTCCTGCCGGTCGTTCTGTACCATTTTCTTGCTTGGCACCACAGTTTCGGTTTTATTTTTTTATTTTTTTATTTTTCCACTTGGTAATTAGTATTTATTGATCCAGAGGTGAATATATATATATAGAGAGAGATATATATATATTAATACATTTTTTTGTTATGTTGTTTAATATATTCATTGTGATGTATACACTGAGAAGGCTATATTTTTATCCTATATTAATATACAAATGAGAAGACCATATTATTTTTATTCATATAATATGAATTCAACTAACTAATAATACTGTTTCTTTCAAACATTTAGTTGCACAAAAGTAAAAATTGTTTTAATAAGACAATTTATATAGGTTACATCCTATCCATGGCACGGACGTTTTACTAATATATTAAAAAAAATCCCTTCCAATTCGATTTTTTTTTTCCTTTGTAAAGAAATAAAGAAGTTGTTTTCAGATATAACCTTTCCATTAATTAATTTGTTCAATTTTCCAAGAAATTACCATCATAACACAGCGATAGTAACTTCTACACCCAAAATATCAATAAATTTTGCATCTCAAAAGTACTAAAAGAGCCCAAAAAAAGAAAAAAAAATTATATATATATATATATATTTATTCAATATTCAATTTTGGACCATAATCATTTAAATTGGCGAGAAAATATACAAGAAACTAAAAATTCTACTACCTTAGCAATTCAATTACTTCTTCCAAGGGGGTAATGGTACGATAAAATTCAGTAAAAATAATGACTATCCTCGATTGGATCAACTGAGATGCCTAGAAAGCACTTACAGAAACCCTCCATGAAGGAGAAGAAAACAGAAACGATTACATGAAACCGATGTTTGTGTTGAAAGCAACTTTGCTGGACCAGAGACCTGCACAAAGGGCAAGTAGGGTTGGCCTGCAACCAAGCATCTATACAACCCACATGAAAACGATGCTTACATCCTTTAAGAACCCGATACCTTTCACCACCCTCGGACATCTCGGATAAACACACCGCACACTGGATTTCATTCCCATGTTCTTCTTCTTCTTTGTTCTGCCCAGCAAATTTCGCGGCGGCGTCATCTTCTTGATGGGGGTGGCTAAACAGCATCACCGCTAAAGACCACAACGGATCTGCGATAAAGTTGAGGATGAACATGATTGGCAAGGATGCTAAGACTGATACGGCTACCATCTTGCTATTTATGGCAACTGTTTCGTGTTTAAGACCTACCCCTTTTGCAAGCAGCCCTAACAAAAGCCTAATCGTCATAGTTTTCTTGATTGGCCTTTTGATGCTATGTACCAAACCTTCTGCTACATAACCATTTTTGACATAAGCTTTTGGGGTTGAAACTTGAATTAAAGCTTCTAGATCTGTTATTAGTGTCGGGAGAGTCTATGGAAGAGTTGAGGAGAAAGTGGACTTAATTGAGGTGGGGATTGAGTCTATTGTTTATTCACTACCACTTAAAAATAAATTGATACGATGATATCGTGGCAGACACGACGGTGGAAAAGACCACGTTGTATTGTCAGTGGAAAATTTTATAGTGGTCGCTGACTTTTATACTCTGCTTGGATTTAGGGGGAAATTTAATAGAGAAAAAGGAAAAAAATGTAATGATTATAAAAGAAAAGAGAGGGGGCGAGTAATCCATATTTAGATCACAACATTTTTATGAGACAAAAAATTATAAAAGATCACGTGCATCGTGTATTTGAATTGGAAAAGAAGTTGAAGTAAAGAATATATTTTATATGAAAAAGATTGAAAGTAAAGGATTTAAATAATCAAAAATCCTTTTTCTTTATTTTATTACACTTTAAAAGGATTAAAAATAAAATAGTTGAGAGGATGAAACTCATCCCCTCCTTAACAGAGGAAAAATTACTTTAATCCTTTTATTACCTTTCCTTTTTTCTTTTCCCTCAATCCAAACAGATTTAGTGGAAATATCAATTTCATTGTTATTTGTTGAAAATTGACTATTTAATTCTTAATATTTTTTTAAAAAAATATTAAGTTAATTAATTATTTTTCAAATAACTCATTTTGTGCTTATTATTTATAAAAGTATAATTTTTATTGTCATTAATGACTCATGTGCGGTCACATGATCATCTTTTCAGAGCCAAGATGGAGAGGAAATTTTCAATTTTTATAAATATTAAAACCAAATAGATAGCTTTGACATAATTCAGACTATAGTAAAATATAGTAAGTAAACTACTTTTAAAATTACATGGATGACATATAAAATTTTCCCGTGCTACTGTGGTTGTTCTAGACGGTATTGATGTTGATATCTTAGGCATTTTTCATCACGACAAAGAAAAGAAATAGCATCTTCCACGTATTGTTAAATTATTGCAGTACTAAGGTTGTTCCAGTCTTCCAGATGGTATTGATGTACATTGATTTTTTGTGAGCTTGTTTAGATTGATTTATTTTAAAGTTTTTTTTTAATTTAAAAAAAATATTTTTGGAAAAGTTTTGAGTTTTAGAAAAGCTATAAATGAATTTTTTTTAGAGTTTAAACTTTTTTTGAAATTTAATTTAAATATTTTTTAATTTAATATTTATTAAAAAAAGATATATATATTTTTTTAAAAGTACTTTTTTATTAAAAAAAATTAATCCAAACATACTCTTAGTATATTTCTTTTTAATTTGCTGATGACTGGATAAGCACTAGCGAATACATTAGACAAACAAGGCAATCGACAAAACCATCGACAAATCCAAAGTTAGGCAAGCTTTCCACTTGGATTCTTATGATTAATTAGTGGGCAAAAGACCTTACAGCTGGAGACAGCAATCCTGGAAATGAATTGTTTCTTCTCTATTATATTTTAATATAAGAAGAAAGGTCTTTGTGGTCCTATTTATTCATAGTTCTCTAACATAAATAAATAATATTTAAAAATAATAATATTGTAATAAATTCTAAACAAGGACATGATTATCAATGAAAATTTATATAATATTTATAATAACAAATTTGTAAATTTTATGTTTATCATCCCAAAATTATAATTTTTACATTTACTCTTTCTTTCTTTTTTCCTTCCCTAACAAAATGATTTTTTCTTTCTTTTCCTAATTTTTTTGTTAATTACGTCTTCTAACTTTTGTCTAAGGCATAAATTCATTTAAATTGTTTATTATTTTGATTTTTGTGAACAAAAAAATTGGTTGGATATTAAAAGTCACAAAACTCAAATCAGGTTAAGAGAATTAGTTTGAGTTTTCGAGTTTAAATTTTTAAGTTTTTATTAGTAAAATCATATAAACTATTTGATTAGATAATTTTATACCTGCTCTATGTTTCCCCCTTTCTTTCTCAATCAAAATAACGTGTACCTTGTTTTTCATTTTTATACTAATCACACCTTTTCGCTTTCAAATTTTTATTTTTATTTCATTTCAATTTGAAAAAATTATTTGATTGGGTTAGAGGTGGGAATTTGGTTCAAATTTTTAAGTACAAATATTTGCATTTTTTAGATCTAAAATTTATTAAATCAAATATTGAAAATCATAAAAATTTAGTATTTTTGAATATTTGGGTTTTAGATTTTTTAAATTCAAGTTTTGATTTTTGATTTTTCTTATTTGCTAAATATATTATGTTGGGGACTTTTGAACGTCCCTATTCATGGGGTGGTTGTTAGAGTAATATAGTCTTTTAGCCTTATTTGTCTTTTTTTTTTCCCTTTTTTTCTTGATCTAGACATTGTTTGTCTTTTGATGCTATTTTTCCTCAACCAAGAGTCTTAAATTTTTATCCGGGTTTGGGACGGGATTTGGGATTGGGATGCTATCCGGGTAGCGGGTTTGGGATTCCTTTGTGGGCAGGGTACCCGTCCCGTTGCCATCCCTAGTTGATCTACACATTGTTTGTCTTTTGATCCTATTGTTTCACAACTAAAAGTCTTAAAACCAAATTGTGTTTATCAATTTGAATTTTCAAGTTCAAAATTTTAAATTTCTAGAACTAAAAAAACTAATCAATTACATAATTTTACACCTACTCTTTTTCTTTTTCCAATTTTCCTTGGCACTCAAAATAATGTGTTCTCTTTTTTCACTTCTTTACTTACCACGCTGTTTCACTTTGGACTTTTAAATTTTGTTTTTGGGTTGAAAAAATAAATTCATTTGAATTTTTGAATTCATAATTTTGAACTTCTGCATCTAAAAAGCTACTAAATCGAATATGAAAAATCATTGAACCTTTTCGCTTTTCGATATTTGGGTTTTGAATTCTTTTTCCTCAAGTTTTGGTTTTTTATTTTTTGTTATTTGTTAAAAATATATTATGTTAATTTAGATTAAATTAAAAAATAGATAGATTTGTTAAATTATATTTTATTAATTTATACTAAATTTGGAAATAGATATGAAAAGCTAATATAAAAAGAATGACATTTTGAGGTCCTATTCATTCATGGTTCTCCAGCTTAAATGAATAGTACCCAAAAATGACAATATTGTAATAAATTATAAAAAAAGATATGATTATCAATGAAAATTTATATAATATTTATAATAACAAATTTTTAAATTTTATGTTTAGCATTGAAAAATTATAATTTTGTATTTACTCTTTCTTTCTTTTTTACTTCCCTAGTAAAATGATTTTTTCTTTCTTTTCCTATTTTTTTGTTAATTACGTCTTTTAACTTTTATATGAGGCATAATTCCTTTGAATTTTTTACTATTTTGAGTTTTGCAAACAAAAAAAATTGATCGGATATTAAAAGTCATAAAACTCGGATCGGGTTAAGAGAATTAATTTGAGTTTTTGAGTTCAAAATTTTAAGTTATTATTATTAAAATCAAATAAACTATTTGATTAGATAATTTTATATCTACTCTATCTTTCCCCCATTTCTTTCTCAATCAAAATGATGTGCACTGTGTTTTTTTTTTTATACTAATCACACATTTTCGCTTTCAAATTTTTATTTTTTGTTTCATTTCAAGTCAAAAAAATTATTCGATCGGGTTAGAGGTGGGAATTCGGTTGGAATTTTTAAGTTCAAATATTTGCATTTTTAAATCTAAAAACTATTAAATCAAAATTTTAAAATCATAAAAGTTGAGTATTTTTTGAATATTTGGGTTTCAAATTTTCTAAATTCAAGTTTTGATTTTTTATTTTTCTTATTTGTTCGATATATTATGCTAGGGACTTCTCAATGTCCTTGTTTATGGGGTGGTCGTTAGGGTAATATAGTCTTTAGCCTTATTCGTCTTTTTCTTTGTTTCTTTTTTTTTCTTCTTGATCTAGACATTGTTTGTCTTTTGATCCTATTTTTTCACAACTAAAACTCTTAAAATCAAATTGTGTTAATCAATTTGAATTTTCAAGTTCAAAATTTTAAATTTCTAGAACTAAAAAAACTAATCAATTACATAATTTTACACTTACTCATTTTCTTTTTCCAATTTCCCTTGGCAATCAAAATAATGTGTTGTCTCTTTTTTCATTTCTTTACTTACAATGCTTTTTCACTTTGGACTTTTAAATTTTCTTTTCAGGTTGAAAAAATTAATTCATTTGAATTTTTGAATTCACATTTTTGAAATTTTAGAGCTAAAAAGCTATTAAATTGAATATAAAATCATTGAACCGTTTCACTTTTTGATATTTGGGTTTTGAATTTTTTTCTTAAGTTTTGGTTTTTGATTTTTTTCTTATTTGTAAAATTATATTGTGTTACTTTAGTTTAAATTGAAAAATAGATAGATTTGTTAAATTATATTTTATTAATTTATACTAAATTTGAAAATAGATATGAAAAATTGAACAAAAATAAATATAAATAATTTAAATTCACCTAAATTACCATTATTTAAATTCAAATAATTATTAGATCATTTTAAAAAGTGACATACTCTCTTTTTTTTTTTTTCCTGCATCTCCATTAATCACATCTTTCAACTTTTATCAAAGAGTGAAAATTGGTTAGAATTTTTAAATTTTGAGTTTAAATTTTTGAATTTCAAAGGTTAAAAAAATTATTTAGCTTTAATAAATGTTTATTGTATATTATAAAATTTGTACTGCAACAATATTGGACAATATTTCCGTGCCTTGCACAATATTATTTTACTAGTATAACAGAAAGAAAAAGTTTAGGATAAAATATGATGCTGGAGTTTGAACTAGGTGCCTTACTATATTTAGGATTTGAATAAAACTTTTAATGAAAGAGTTTATATTCTTAAAACTAAGTACTTTATATGTTGCTAAATTTTAGTAATATGTTTTACTCTACGTGTCATTTTCTTTTCTTTATCTTTAACTTTTTTGGACTTTATTTATTTTTCAACTCTTGGAAGGTATTTCTTGATTTTTTTAATTTTGATATAAAATTTTTAAACAAAAAATAAGATACTATTAAATTTTCTTTATCAATCTCCAGTAATGAATTTTACATAAAAATCTCTAGATATCAAAATTAGTTAATTCAAAATTAAATCAATGTGACAAATTTTTAACCAAAAACCTAATTGTTATTATTAATTTTGATTGTAATTTTTACCAAAAGTGTTATTTTTATTTTTGTTTTTAATAAATGCAACTTTTTGGGAAAAAATTGGAAAATCAAAATAAAAATTATGTTTGGGTTTCTTCAGTTGTGGCAGAGTGAACACAAAGCTCTAGATTCAAGAAAAGTTTAATTTTGGAATTTTTTTGGTTTTCCATGTTCTCTAGATTTTTGCAATTGATTAAAAAGCATTTCTTTTTTATCTGCAATTTTCAACATTGTTGATATCTATCTTGTTATAGTGTATCACATATGAAATCATGAGATGCGATTATCTAAGCTCCTACAAAAGATTTAGATTGGAACTATGTATTTAGTCATATCTAAAAACTTATGTCTTACCTCAATAAATAGGGTCTTTTGCGTTTTAGATTTTCACACACCAAGAAATAAAGAGCTCTCCCCCTTTTATTGTATTTTCTGCCTTGTCTCCTTACTTTCGTTAGTCTAGTCCAATAATAGTTAGTTTCTCTAGTTTAGTCTTATTAGATTAGTTTCATCATATCAGTAGTTACTGGATATGCAAATTTTTCACCAATGACAATTTTATTTCGAATCCATCTTTTTCTTGTGGAGATATAATTAACTAAGATCTTTGTATTTTCAATATTGTTGAAATTTATCTAATGCTCAGGTGCTTGATACCCTGATGGAGTTGTCATTCTAGTTATTTTTGCGACATCCACAAGATTATCAAAAACCTAAAAAATGAAACTTACTTATTTGGCTCCCTTGTTTTCCATGGATTTTTAGTTTTGGGACCAATTGATGTACCCCGCTTTTGGCATGCCATAGATTCATTTACAAGAATATTAGTAGATTGCCATTTTAGAATAACAATTTTAACGGTAGCATTTTGATGTATGCGTGTTGTATGTGTTTTTTATAGTGTTTACACACACTTCACAAGGTGTTTTGAGCTTATTTGAGTGCATTTAGGGTTGCATTGTGCACTATTAGTCATATTTGCACATATAGGTGTCAAAATGCATCAATGCTACACTAAGTGCTTTATTTCATATTTTAGGCACATTTTAGGAGAAAGAAGCGAGCTTGAAGATGTGCGGGCCAAAAACAAAGCTTGAGAGTGATTTGAAGATAAAAAGATGAAGAAAAATGGCTTTGGAGATTCCCAAAAGTGATATGAGGCAATAGAAAAAGATTGGGCTCGAAATGGAGCCAAAACTTGTAAGTTATGGGCAAAACTGGTTCTGCCGGTCACCTTTCCTGTTCCTGTCGATCAATTGGCTGAGGGAGACTCGTAATACTAGAATGCATTAAAATTTTGCTGGTAGACCAAAAGTATCTTGAGGTTGACTGAATGAGAGTCCGGTAGAGTGCATTGAAACTTTAAAAATGCATTTTTAGCTCATTTTCAAGGGGAGGAATTTCATTTTTTTAAAACCCACTTCACCCTGACCTTAATCCCATTCAATAAACACCTCCGCACACCATCTAAATCCCATACTAAGCTAGGTTTGAAGCATCTAACAAGGATTTGAAGGGTTTGCACAGATTTGGAAGCAAGAATTTAGGGGAGTTCTTCTTATTCTCTTTTTATTTGTTGTAAATATGTTGCTAGATTAGGCTAGATCTTTGGGTGATTGTTGTTGTATATTAGATTAGGGCTATGAATAAAAGATTATGTGTATCTTTGGCTCTTAATACATGTTTGTTTACATAAATCTATGGCATGATTCAATATGTCTATGTATTAGAAATCAAGCATGTCTATGTGTTTGTTAAAATGCCTAAGTGAACTTGCATATGTTATTTGTGCTTCAAAAGCTTTTATCTACTTATACGGGTGATGTGATTGTGCTTAATTTATGGCTTTGCTTAGTAGAGTAGGCTTCAGATTTAAACCCAGCTAATAGGTTTTATGCTATGCTTAGTCTAGTTTAGGTGTTAGTCCTTGGTTTTAAACCCAGCCAAGAGGATAAGTTAACCTAGACTAAAGTATTCCTCACCCATGTTAGTGTTGGCTAATCGAGCCTTAATGTTACGTAGTGTTTAGGTGCTAGTCGTTTGCTTTAAACCTAGCCAAGAGGATAAGTTTTAAGCACATATTGCATAGGCTAGGAAGGATTAACCCTTAGCTTTAAACCCAGCTATTTGTTTACAGACCTCCCGATCAACACAATAACAATAGAAGTCCCGAGTCATAGATAGACCCAATCCAGTACCATAAGCCCGAGTCTAGTTGCAATGCAACTGCCCTAGGTCCCGTTCTTCTTTGTTAAGTTTTATTTCTTAGCTTAGCGCCCTTAAGTTCCTCCGTAGCCTAGGTTTATTTTCCTTTTCCCAAGCTCTTCGCATCCTAAATATTCACACACATGCATGTAGCTAGTTTTAGACACCCGAGCACATAGAGACCAAACTATGGTAGCCTCCCTGCGAAGAAGATACTTGCACTCGAATCCACTATACTATGAATAACCTATACGCTTGCGCATGTAAAACTCGAGACACGATCGCATTTATGGTTGAAACATGTGACTTGGCCACTTTCTTTGTATTAGTGAATCCATCTAGCCCTAATCATCAAATCTCTCTCCCTCTAGCATCATCTCTCTAAAATTTTTCTCTCTTCTATTTTTTCATTTTCCCCTTGTTTCTTTCGTCTCTAACTTTGTCTCTATCTCTTCTCTATTTCCTTTATCATTATTCTTGTTTTCTTTATCTTTTTCCAGGGGCTAGTTTTTCTTGGTTAATGTGCCACTAGATTTCTTAGTCTTCTTTGGGATTTGTGCCTTGTTTATTCCCAGCTATGGAAAACCCTGAATCCAATTGACGAAATAACAAACCTATTATGCAGCAACAAAACCTCAATCAACCTTATTTTAACTCTTTTTACAAACCAAAACCTTCTAGGTGTGTAGAGTCTTTCGTTGGTAGGGAGAATAGTTCTTAGCTTATTAGGTCCTTAATGCTACAAAGTCCTGGGGACTTAATCAAAGGCCAAAGGTGGTCACATTTAAGCCAAACACCTTTATCATAACCTTCCAATCTACAACAGACAAAGAAAATACTTGGGATTATCGTTCTTGGTCTGTGAATAGTTTACAAATCATTCTCTAACAATGGCAGGATGACTAAATAGTTGAAGAGCTAGATTTAAATACTCTTTCCTTTAGGGTACAAGTTGTAGGGTTATCTTCAAAATATATTAACAAAGAAAATGTTATGGCCATTGCAAATAGCATTAGAAGATTTGAAGAGTTTAAGCTGGAATTTGAAGAAAAGATCAGTTCTCCATTAAGTTTGAGGTTTAAGATGGCAATTGATGTGCAAATGTTCCTCTGCGTCTTGGCTTCCAATTCCCAAGGGAAAACTTTACCCCTATAAATTTTAAATTGAAATATGAAACACTACGCTTATTTTGCTTCCGATGTGGTATAATGGGTCGCGAAAAAGTGGGTGAATATCTAGCCAAGGAGAAATTAAAAGAAGTAGGACTGAAAGTAAAGTTTAAATATAGCTATTAGATGAAGATTGAACCAAAGAAAATCCACACTCCTCTATAATTTAAATCTCTTTCTTTTGATGAAAGTTGGAAAAAAGTTGGTAAAAGTGGCAATAGTAGAGAAGCTGGTTGTAGTAGTCGTGATGGTTGGGAGGGTACTAGATACAGAGGTGGTGGATTTAGGTGTACTGGTCTGATTGTGCAATGTATGGGGACCATCAAGAATGCTGAGATGGATAATCCTCATTCTTTCTTGATTAAAAAGGACAACATCGGGAGCGATCGTATAGCAACTCGCAAGAGAGCATTTTATCAGAAGGGATCAGGATGACATCGAAAGATTTGGCTCTTCCTATAGTAAGACCTAATCATAGAAAGGAGATAGAGGTAAAAAACCAGGTAACTTCTTCAATTAAGATTAACCAATCCCATTCACTACCCTAACCTACCAAATATAACCTACCTACAAACCCAGAAGCTGAACCCTCAAAATAGGCCCAATATAATGAAAAAACTGGTGGGTTTAATTTAGTTATTGAGCCCCACAAAAATGTAACTTGCTTGAAAATCAAAGTCAATAGTCCATGATCAAAACAATTGAAGAAATTGACGACCCCATATCTAGCCTAAAATACCAACCTAATAAGATGGACTAGTTCGAACCCGTAAACCTTATACACAGAAGTATTACTCGTAAACCAAACACATTTAACATTAGCCAAATTTCCCTTTCACAAATCAAGCAAAAGTGTAAGGTAAAAGATGGAAACACATTACCCTAAGCCAAGAAGCCTCTTATCTTAGCTATTGAAGCACCTGGACGCACAAATTTTGGCCCCTTCTCCTTCTTCTTTGGATCTCTCGCTTATAGAAGTCCCTATCTCTTTGCCTGTTGATATCAAGGTTGAAGAATCTAGGAAAAAGAGGAAATTCAAGATGCAGAGCAATAATAAACAAATAAGTGGAATCTTAAATTCAAAGAAAAATTCACTGTGGGTTTTGAAGACTGACCATATTCAGTCTCTAATGGAGCCACAAGTCTTGTATGTTGAAACTGTCAATAGCAAGGGCCTTTTTGACAAAAAGAAGCTCAAAAGATTTAATGTCTAACCAAAAGCCCTCAATTTTGGCTTTTACTAAGGCAAAATTAAAAAGCAAAAAATCCCTCACTTTGTTGATAAAGCGAGCTTTAATAATTGGGTGGAATCTCCAACCCTTGGAAAGTCAGGCAGTTTATTAATTATGTGGAGCATTGATGTTGATTTGACAGTTGAATGTATGAACAGGTATTTTATTCATTGTAAAGTTAAAAGAAGTGGAGGTAAGAATAGAGCTTGATAGTGGTCTATGGTTGTCCAAATTTCCATGATCGCCATTCTCTTTGGAGGTCTATTACAAACTTGGGAGTAGTGGAGGATAAAGCATAGATCATCATTAATGACTTCAATAACATCTCTACTAATGGCAAAAAGATGGGCATCAAAGATAAGGCTAAAAGGAACATGAACTTTAACTCTTTCTTGGATGATAATAATTTGCTTGTCCTGGAGGCAAAATGTTTATTCTATACTTAGAGCAACAAGAGACATGGTCAACACCTGATACTAGAAGGCTTGATAGGACAGCTTGTAACTACGAGTGAAGACAAATTTTTCCTAAGGCTTAGGTGAGTGTGCTTCCAACTATTGGTTTTAATCACACACCATTGGTTGTCAAGTTTAAGGATAATATCTTGCCTAAAAAGAAGGTCTTCAAATTTGAGGCTTTCTAGCTTAAGATGGATGGGTGTTTACAGATGATTCAAAGAGTTTGGAGAGAGAATATAAGGGATAAAGGTATTAATTTCATCCGGATTAGAAAGAAAAACTGTGGTAATTATCTTTTGGATTAGAGCAGACTGAACAATGTCAACAACAAGAGGCATCCTGAATTTTTTAAAAATATTTTGATATAGAAGCAAGACAAGTCCTGTGATGAATAAGAGAGAATCAACATGAAGATAATTGTTGAAGAAATTAATAGTTTGTGTGGGAGAAAGAAGAAATGTATTGGTTTATGTGCAAGAGTTAAGTAGCTTAATTGGGGAGATAGAAACACAAAATTTTTTCATGTCTCTGCTTTATAGAGAAGGATGCATAACAGAATTATTAGATTGAATGATACAAATTATGAAATTGAAAATAAAGAGGAGATTCAAAATTTGGTGCAACCTCATTTTATAAGCATTTACAAGTCTGTTGGTCCTCGGGCTTTTGATCTTATACTCAAGAATAATAAGCCCATAGTCTCACATGATCTTAACCAAGAGCTGAATCATCTTATAACTATGAAAGAGGTCAAATTTTCCATTTGGAGTATTGGGAACACAAAGGTGCCTAGGCCTAATGGTTTCCTTGGATTATATCGTCAAATGTTTTAGGAAGAGATTAAAAATGAACTATTTGAAATTATTAGATGTTGAGAAGAAGGCTGCTCTGTTGCTTGTCTGAATGAAATTTTCATCACCCTGGTTCTGAAAGTCTCTCAACCAGAGGACATTTCTCAATATCGACCAATCAGTTACACAAATTTTATTTACAAAATCATCTTAAAGATATATACTATAAGACTAAGGCGTTTTATAGATAGCTTAATCTCCCTAATTCAATCAACTTTCATTCATAGGCAGCAAATTCATGACAACATAATTGTGGCTTAGGAAGTTGTGGCTTTTCTCAAGAAGAAATGTAAATCCAGTAATCATTTTGTAATGCTTAAGCTCAATATGAGGAAGGCCTATGATTTGGTTGAATGGGACTTTTTGAAGGCCTTATTGCTAAAGCTAGGATTTTATGAAAAATGGATCAAGGTGATCATGAATGGAGTGACTCCTATTTTATTCCAAATCATGCTTAATAGAGAGCCCTTTCCATCTTTCAAACCTCAATGAGGCCTATAGCAAAGAGACCCTATATCTCCATTTCTTTTTGCCTTGCTGATAAAAGCACTCTTGAGGCTAATCCAACAAGAAAAAACCATAATTTGAAAGGTTTGCAATTGGCAAGAAATTTCCTGGCCTTATCTCATCTTTTTTTTGCTGATGACTTGCTTTTCATGTTCAAAGCTACAACAAAAGAAGCTTTCTCCCTTAAAATAAGCCATTCACCAGTGTTGCTTCACTTTAGGTCAGGCCATTAATTTGAATAAGTTCTCTTTATGCTTCTCTAAGGGGACTTCACTAGATGTCAATGGTGGTATCTGCTCAATCCTCTCAGTCAAGAGATCTTCCAACGTAGGCAAATACTTGGGATTGCCTCTGAGCTAGGAAAGATCAAAGATTAAATCGGTTGATTGGATTCTGGATCAAATTCAAAGTAAGCTTCAAGGTTGGAAAACAAAGTTCCTTTTTGAAGAGGGCAAAGAAGTGCTCAATAAATCTATTCTACAAGCTATACCTTGTTATGCTATGAATTTGTTTCTCTTCCCAAAGCTTTTTGCAAAAACCTTAGTGGAATGATTGCTAAATTTTGGTGAGGATACTAGAAGAGAAGTCACATTCAGTGGATTGCTGAGAAGGAAATCATTAAACCGAAGAGTATTGGTAGTCTGGACTTCAGGGACTTTCACCATATGAATGTTGCTCTTATTGCAGGTCAAGTCTAGAGACTAATTGAAAACCCGAAGTCTCTGGTTGCAAGAGTTTTGAAGAGCATCTATCATTCTTCAACTGACTTGCCGTAAGCATCTCGATAGAAATACGGTACTTGGTTATGGAAAATTCTACTCCAAGGGGTGAATATGATTAAGGAGAACTATTATTAAAGGCTTGACAATGATAGAAGCATAGACATATGGTAATAACACTGGGTTCCAAATAAACTCTCTATTCAGAGACCTAAAAATTGCAACTTAGATAGAGTTCATGAGCTGATGAATGAGTTGTTTCCTGATGGGGTTGATAATGTGCAAACTATTGAGAATCAAGTTCAAGATAATCAATAGAATAGCAGCGAGAATTCAATAACTTGGGTACCACCGTTGCCTAGAAAACTAAAGGTTAACTATTATGCTTCTTATTACAGCCATTAAAAAGATGCCGCAGTAGCTATTGTCTATCTTGATGAGTATGGCAGAATTCTACATAGTAGGGTAAAAAGAATGGTTTATGAATCAGTAGTACATGCTGAGATGATGGCTCTCAAAGAAGCTTGCTTGATGGTTAAAAAGGAAGGTTTGAACAATACCACCATTGAAACTAACAACTTGGAGCTGATTAACAGTTGGGAAGGTCAACACTAAGCTAGTCTATAAACCATCTCATGCAGGATGCAAAAGGTCTTCTTGTAAATTCTAGTAATGCTAGCATTGCGCATATTTGTAGAAATGAAAATAAGGTGGCCAATTGGTTTGCTAGGAGTGTTAGACTTGGTACTTTATGTCAAAATTGGACTGATACTCCACCTTTAGAACTCCAATGCACTATACTTTGTCTTTGACTTTACTAGAGTTGATTAGTTTTAAGTTAATGAAAATTTTCATTTTCATTGACAAAAGAAAATGTATCTAGCAATTTATGAGCAATCTTTTGCAAATGAATATATTGGTGGCAGAACATTTTAGGGGGAAGGGTAAATAAAGAAGAATTTGACCTCTTTTTGTTTTTTAAATTTGGTTGAGGTATTTAATCAAACACTTATAGCGAATCAACAAAACAATGTAAAGATCAAAAGAAAAGGCAAGAACAAGGAATGTAAGAATTGGGTAAATAGCACCATACCCCCTGTGGTTAGGCATAAATGTATAGGTAGTCCCATTTTTTTAAAATTAGGCACTAGCCCCCCTATCATCTTAAAAAATAAATCACAAACACCTTATTTATTAACTCTGTTTGTTTTAGTTAACAAAAATACAAAAAGACTTATATACACTTAAATAAAGTCAACACTTATTTAGATTTTTGTTTTTATCCTAAACAAAATTACCTCATCTTTCCTCTGCTTCCCACCAAAACCTTATCCATCCACCGTCACGTACAACTTACATAGTAGCACCGCCACCTCCCACCACCAACAACAACACCATAATGACTACTTCGTCAAAACTTTGCCTGGTACACAACTTAAATCCTAAAATAAATAGGCTTACAGTTATTCCTTATAAGCACAAATTCATAAGACATTTCCCTTTAAAGACACAAGCATGAATCAATTGTAGATGAGGAAATGGCCTCGTTGAAGAACTAAAACCTGCATTGCTTATATGCTTTCTTCAGTTATCTTGTTCGCTTGAATTGTGCTAATTAGATTAGTAATATCACCCTTTCAAGTTGCAAGCTTCTCAGAGTGCTTCCCATTGATAAGGCCCAAAGATACTCTTAGTGTAGCGACTCATAGTTGATACTTGATTCATTTGGTCTATTGTAGTTAAATCAATGCTGAATACATTATGCCAGTATAAGGTTCTTGAATTTGAGTTCATTTATAATTAATTTTAATGGGTCTAACCTAAACTAGGACTCTTGCATAGTAAGTGTGTTGTGCACCGACCATCTCTGTATACTTTGCTTTTTATTAGTTTAGATGTTACATTCTTGAACCAAATTTAATTTGATTATACATGGGAAATTTTTGGTTATTTTGTTTCCAACTTTCAGGTGCTGAGCAAGTAAATCCTCTTTACATAATATAAAATTAGAAAAATTAGGTTTCTTCATGTTTGGCATAGTTAAATTAGGTGAGGTTTTTGAGTTTAGGTTGTTTTAAAATGGCTAGTTGTGTACCCCATGGTGGTGTGGTGGTGGTAAGACAGTGATGTGTTAAAGGGGATGATAATGGCTGTAATAGGTGGTAGTAGTGGAATTTATTTTTTTTTCTTTTTTAGGTATAAATGGTGATATCTACTTATTGTAATAAAATTAAATACAACATTATTTTTAGTTTAATCCAAGGTCAAGGGTTCAAATCTTTATTCTTACGAATGTTTTTTGAAAGAGAAGTGCATTTTTTTTACCAAAATTAAGTTTATCATACAAAAAAGAACTCAGTTGCAATTTGGGTGAGTGTGTTACACTCACTGCTGAAAAGGAATGGATTTTTTAACAGAAAGTGGTAGTATGCTTTATTTTTGAAGACGACAAAGAGGCCTGGTGCCTAGTGTTAAACAATAGTGACTAACTGTACATTTATGCTTAACCAAAGAAGGATACAATGCTATTTACCTGCAAGAATTTATAGTGGTTCATCACTGGCCTACATCCACTCCTCAAGCCTCCCGCTCTAGAATTTCACAAACTCCAATAAAAACTTAAGCTTTTCAAAAGTTAGCTCAGCTAAAAAACTAATGTACAACACATGAATAACCCCAATTCAAACAAATCCCCAAATCTCAAAATGTTTTCCAACTCGTTTCACACAACCCAGCTACTTAAAATATCAATAAAGTATTTTGATAGTAACATCGCAAGAAGTTTAAGCTCAAAGCTAGAAAGAATAAGAATATAAAGTTTAATCCTATGATTGTCTCAATTGTATCCTATGATTGTCTCAATTGTAGTGCAAAATTCATTTTTGGCTCTTGTAATTAATGTATTTATATTTGCAAAGCTATAAAATAGCTATTAGACACATGGACTTCTTCAATTGACAAATTTCAAATGTTAAGAGTGGACAAGGCTAGCGATTGTATCGAAAATGACTAGTTTTTAGATAAAAATTTTGTTGACAGCTCATTTGTAGTCAAGGTTCTTGCCGTGGTAGTCCACCACACTACTCGGCTATTAGAGAATACAAGGTATTCTCAAGAGGTTGGGCTCCGATACATATGGTTGACATCGTAGTCGATATTGCATCCAATCCTCACTAATAGTTGAGGTACTGCCTCATGTAGTCGACCACATGACCTCTATTGCCACAAAGTTTGAATTGATTTTAAAAGATACTTTAGTTTTCAAACTGAATTTTTACAAAAACAAATTTAAAGCACTTTTTTGAAACCCATGTATAGTAAAAAACATTTAAACTCCTTTGAAAACATTTAGTGCATATAATTTTTGAGCCGATCATACAAAGACGGGTACATATAAAGGCAATCTTACATAGAAATTTACATTCAATGCCATTTATGCCTTCTATCTCCGTCTTTATGTCACCCTTTTACATCAAGTCTTCAAAAATACTTCCAATTATACTTCAAGACTTGTAAGTAGTAGTTACACAAGTTCTCCGATAACACTATAAGATCGACATCTAATGCAATGACTCAAAACAAAGTATTAGTCTATGTTAAGCACATTTGAGTCTAAGTAATTAAGGAATATAAATCAATTTACCCATTCATTTCAAGCATTAAAACATTCAATAAGCATATAACTTTGCTTTTATTCAAAAGCTTCATAAATACCATGTCATTACTTATCACCAAAATACTTAAGAGCATGGAATACTAACAATCTCCCTCTTTTTGATGATGATCAACATATTGATAGCTCATGGATGAATGTATGTAAGCCAGTATTTCAAGGACATGATGAATGGAGCAAAAGATAAAATGCTTCCCTTGTCAATATGCATATCAAACAATAAGCACATGAAGTCTTCAATTGGCATGATTTGCCCTCAAATTATGCATATACCATGTTGGAATTATTGCTTTTGGTATATTTGGATAATGTAAATAATTGATATGGTTAATTATCCTTGACTAATAATTACTCTCTAAGTTGTATTGTAAAGAATATCTCTGGGTAATTATTTGGAGTGTTGGAGGCATACTTGGAGCAAGTAGTATAGCATGAAGTCTTCTTGGAGCTTGCAGGATAGCATTTGGCTATGAAGACTTTGATTTTTGATTTATAGATTTTACTTTATCTTCTTGTTAAATTGATCTTGGTAGATAATCATTCTTATGAGCTTAACCTTCTCGGCATGACATTGTTGTATGAATTGAATGTGCATATGCTTCTTATAGTAGATGGTTTATATGTATATATGTAGATGTCTTTGAAATCCTTCACATGTTTTTAAATTAAATACATGTACATACTTGAGCATAAGCTTTCACAACATGGTTTCGTTACAATACTTTTCAAACTAAAAAAGGTTTTTGACTTAGCTTGGTTGATTTCAAAGTGTTTTACTTCATTTAGTTAAGTCTTAACTTTTTAACCATATATATATATATAAATATGTATATGTATCATATTTGTATGTATTTTTTGCAGTAAAATTTCCAAAATTGGTTGGATTTTGCATTTCATTTAATGCTTCGAGTGTATAGTGATGTGTGTGCTTTGTGTATGCTTGTACATAGTGTTTGCACACACTTCTTACGGTGTTTTGAGCTTATTTGTGTGTGCTTAGTGTGTCTTTTGTGCATAGTCATTAATATTTTTGCATAAGGTGTTTGAATGCATTAATCCTACATTAAATGCTACATTTTGCACTTTAGGCAAGTTTTGGATGGGTTTCAACTTGAATGAGGAAGAAACAAGCTAATAGATGAAGACCAGCAGAAGGAGAACAAAGAATAGAGCATGCTGGAGGTACTAGTTGAGCACTATTAAAGACCCGATCTAATCGGTTAGGTTGACCAGTATAAATAGTGATGTGTGATGCTTTGTGTGTGATTGAGCATAGCATTTCCATACATTTCTTTAGGTATTTAGAGGTTTTGGAATGCATTTGTGTGATATAATGCACAATTAGTAATTATTGTACATATCGAGTTCGTACATGTATATGTGCCTTATTAATGCATTATTTTGTGTTTTAGGTGTGTCTCAAAACAATTTGAAGCTTTATTGATTATCGAGAGGGTGATATGAGCTTGGAGAAAGAGTGTCAGATGAAAAAAGTGAAGAAAGAAGCAAAGAAGTTCAACCGGTCAACTTTTGAAGCAAACCGTGCGCAATTGTGAAAAAATGGGTGAATTGATATACTTCTCCAACCCGGCAAACTGGCATATGACTACGTAAGGGACTGAGAGTAGAGCTAGGAAATGGTCGCCCCATGCCAAGAATCAGCCAATTGGATGGTGATCCAGACTTTACACTTGAAGCTATAAAATTTGCCTGCTGTGCTTATTTTTGGGGCCGTTTTTCATTAATTCCTCAACATCCACTTGACCAAACCATAATCCTATCACATACCCACCTCACACACTCATTCCCACACATTAAACACCTAGAAACAAGCTTGGATTGGGGATTACACTTGGATTTAGAGTGCAATTTCAAGGGTTTGCTGTCAAATAAGCAATGATATGAGAGAGCTTTTCATAATTCTCTTTATTCTTGTTTATCATATGTTAGATTAGCTATAAATTGGGGTTGATTGCTACTTTTGTAATAAGTAAATTATATTAACACTTTTTTTGAGATTTTTGATGGTTGAATAACATGATTTTTTCTTATATTTCCATGGCTTGGAATTGAACATGTCTATATGTTTGATGAATTATGTCAATGACTTGCATGTGATAATTTATGCTTAGATGCTAATAATATTGGCTTCATCTTAGCCTTAATCCATGCTAATTGTATGAACCCTACTTGCAACTATAGTTTGGTTGGCTAATTGAGTTCTTAATGGTTTAATATAGTAGGTAATCATCTCTAGCATGAGACGTGGCTAAAAAGGTACCCACTATCACTTGATTGACCTAGGTGACCTAACCTCTAGTTTCAAACAAAGCTAAAAGGTTAGGCTCCCAATTAGGTAATTAATCACACCATAAGGACTTAGAAACTAGACCTGAAAGCTCTAGCTAGTTAGGACAAACCTATACTTCTAATTGCGCCTGATTAGAGATAAGGTCACATTGACAGTTAGAGGTAATAAGGCTAGTGAACTAAGCCTACACTTAGAGTATCCAAACCATCAAATAATCAAAACAAGCATAGGAATCTAAACCTGATCAAAAGGAGTAATCATCCTTAAGTTCCCTCAAATCTAGTTGTTTTTTTCCTTTTCATAGCTTGTTTATCATTCCATCCCCCATTAGTTAGGTTTACTTTTCCTTTAGTTTAGTTCATTAGAGCTCCAATCAATCCTAAAAGACCAAAAAAATAGTAGGTAGAATCTCACATAGCTCATTGTAGGACACACTTGCGACAGGAACCACCCTTAAATAGCCTCCTTGAGAAAGACAAGCCCCGTACTCACCCTAGACTACAAGGTCCCATGCACTTGCAGGTGTTTTAACTTGGAAAGTACATCATGTTTTTGGTTCCGTTGCCGGGGAGGCATAGATGTTGGTTTATTTGTTTTTGTGTGTTTTTCATTAGTTACGTGTTGTATAAACTTTCCTCATTTGTTTATCATGTTCATAGCTAGTTTTGTTCTTTGTTGCCTATACTTGTTTTGTTATTACTAGATTAGTTTAATATTTCCATTTGAGCTTCTTTTTTTTTTTGTGTTTGTCTTAGGATATAGGTGTTTATGGTAAGTAGTTGCTTGTTGAAATAAAGTTTTGGGTCTTGAAGTATGGAAGGGGAATTAAGGAATATTGCATTCTAGAATAGATGGCTAATCCTAATCCCGATCTTCCACCTAGAGCCAAGACCTTAAGGCAATACCTTAGGTCTGATACTTATCAACCCTACGTCCCTATTCAACTACCGACCTTAGGAGATGTGACCTTAAAGATTAGACCCCGAGACCTTGCAAATGCTTCCATTATTCTATGGTCATAGTAATGAGAGGCCCCATATGCATACATGTGCATTTCTTGAGATATGCTTTACCATTCATTTTAGGGACATTTCTTTCGAGAATGTTAGGCTTAGACTATTTCCATTCTCTTTCAAAGATAAAGCTAAGCAATGGCTTAAGTCCTTACCTCATAAGTCTATCACTAACTGGGATGACCTTTGGGTTAAATTTCTTAAGAGATTCTTTCCTATAGATAGGACAACCAATCTTAAAGCCGAAATCATGACATCTTCTCAACGAGAGTTAGAACCCTTTTACGAGACTTAGGAGAGATTCAATGAGTTTTGTTGCCAGTGCCTCTATCATGGGTATGATTTGTATGAATTACTCTACTTTTTCTGTTTGGGATTGATTTTACACCATAGGTTAATGGTCAATGCTTTGAGTGGTGGGAGGTTTTACAATTTGACACCCGAGAAGGCATAGTCAAAATTAGAGGATATTGCTAAGGAGTTGTTCCAGAATGCCATTTTAGAAAGAGTTGGGAATGGAACTAAGAGTGCTACGCTTAATAGTGTGTTTGGGGTCAACTTGATTTACCTGCCAAGGTAGATGCTCTTAGTAGAAAGTTTGACAAGTTTGTGTCATTAGGTGCCACATCTACTTATGGGTCTATTCCTAGTGAATATTTCCTTTATTCTTCGAGTCTTATAGAGGTGTACGGGTTATGCTCTGAGTTTAGTCATACCACTATAGCATGCTTTCTTGCTTTTCAGTTTCTTGAGTTTATCCTGGAGCATGTTCTCGCCATCCAAGGTTGTTCATTTACTTTATCTTACCTACCTGAGCTTGAGTGGCATGATCAATCCAAGCTTGTATAATGTCACAACAACATGGATTATTCTTATTCATTCCAAAATCATCCTAGTCCATTACTTCCAAGTCTTTTTACATTTCATCAAGTAGTTTATGAGCTTAGGTATCATAGTTCTTCACAGTAGTCATTCCAGTCTATTCCTGTTAGTTCTACTCCACCGTTTAGCCTATAGTTGATCATAGGTTTAATTTACTTGCTGAGATGATATAGGCCCAACAATAGATGTTTCAGAGCATGATTGATTACTTAAAGACTCAATTAAGACATCTTGCAAAACAAGTTTATCATAAAGACCCAGGGAAGCTACTTGTTTATACTGAGTCGAGTCTTGGAGGCCCTTATAGCACTTGTAGCCCTTCTTCGAATGACTATGTATAGGTTAAGGCTGTCATGACTTTAAGAAGTGGTAGGATCATTGATAACTAGGTGGGAGAGTTAGTGAGTAGAGATAGGCCTAAAACGACATGTGTTAATGGAGTGACTAGTATGCCTAATGAGAAAATTAGAGATTTTGAAAAGAACAAGAGAAATCACATGGAGATGAGTGTTAATACACCACACAGAAAAGGGAAACAGGTTGTTGAATCCCATGATGTTACTCTTAGAGCTCCTTTTCCCTTAGCATTAGAGAGGCCAAAGAAAGTGGATGATGACAAACAATAGAGGATTTATAGCTCTTAAGGATACTAATGTCACTTTACCTTTAGTTAAGGCCATTAGGAAGATACTGTGTATGCCAAGTACTTTACAAATCTGTGTATTAGAAAGAGACTGACCACCTCCTTACTTGAGAAGGTAAAACTTATAGAGAGAGTGAATAGCATTTGCACTATAGGCATTCTGCCTAAGCTTAGTGATCTCGAAGCTTTTACCATTTCTTATGCTATTAATGATCACCCCATGGCCCTTGCTTGACTTGATTTAAGATCTAGTGTCAATCTTATTCTTTTTTTAGTGTATAAATGTCTGGGTTTTGGGGGCGTTGAAGCCTACTAGTGTGGCTTTATAGTTAAACAATAGGAGTAAGAAGAGACCTCTAGGGATAGTTGAGGATGCCACAATTAAAGTTGGAGAATTCTATTATCTCGTGGATTTCATTATTTTAAACATACGTCTAGGTCATGACAAAAGGAACACGACACTTGTTCTTTTAGGGAGACCATTTTTCGTGACTACCGATGTAGTGATATATTATAGAACAGGGATCATTAAGTTTACATTTGGAAATTTGAAAGCAAAGGTTAGGGGTGCTGAGTCTGCCACTAAGGATAAAGTGGGTGATGAGGAGAATTGCTTCTTTATAAAGTCTATCGCTTTTGGTATTAAGGATCCCTCTGATTCTTTCTTGTCCTTAAAAGATAAAGCTGAACTTGACACAATCATTAAGTGATTGAATTTTGAGGCTTTTAGTGAAACTCACTTAGAGAGTGATTGTGCTTCCTTTAGTAGAAACTCCTACATCCCATGTTGAGGAGCCCTTTGATTTACTCTTAGCCTCGGGCGATATTGGTGAGCTTGATGAGATTATTGCTTTAATTAATTCTGGAATCTCTTTTTCTGAATTGAATACCTCTTCCATTCTCTCATATACTTTTAGATCTAGTAAGACCACTAGATCAAGATCCTTCCCTAGGTGGAAGTAGTCTTAAGCTTTCACTTAGTGTGCTTTCTACTTTTTTTGAGTCCATATTTATGCCCTATATTTTTGATCATATAGAGGATAATGCTTCATTTTCTCCCTGGATTCCACTAGATTTTAAGTTAGTCGTTAGTGAATTAAATTCGAGGAAAGAGATTTATGTGTTCGACCCAGGCATAGAAGATTGTATTGTTGTGCCATTTCTTACAGTCTGTCCCACGCGATGCCAAGTTTTTAACCCGTTTCTTGTATCTGAGGACACCCATCATGACCTAGTTCAAATCTCCACTATGTCGGATGGATGGTGTTTATTTTATTTTCATTTATTGCATTCATTTGCTACATTCTTTTTTGCTGATTTGCTTATCTGGCAGTACGTGCCCATGGACTTTAAACATCACTGGACCTAACATTATCGCCCAGAAAGGGGCGTAAAATCCAGCGTTACTAGGAGGCAGCCTAAAATTTTGGTAGTTAGAGTTTAGTTCATGAGTTCTTTGTTTTTGCTTCTTTTAGTAAATTTTATTTTCCATTTCTTTTTCACATTTTGTTTCCCTCATGCTGTTGCTTTCCATACATGAAGTCATGTCATTTATACTTACCATTGTGAGCTTCTTATGTTATGTTTGTTGATTTTGTTTATAGATCTTTTCGAGTTGAGTGAAAAATTGGGTGCAAGGGAAGTTAATGGACACTATCATCAAAACATGGCATACGTAGTTTAATGCTAGACAAGCTTATATCTATCCCTTCTCCGCTTGTTCACCTCTTATCTACCCTGTGCCTACCTCTGTTACATGCTTTGTGATATTTATTTGCTTGTTGTGTGGTTTTATTTTATTTTCTTGAGGATAAGCAAAGTTTAGGTTCGGAGGTATGGGAGTTTAGTCTTGTTTTTATGTTTATAAAGGATAGATTTGCATTATCTTCATAAAATGGTAAAATTTTTTTGATTTTTTTTATAGAGTCGTTTATCTCTATGCTGATTAGAGTGTTGGCTCTTATTATTGACTTAATTGATTAGAGAAAATGATGTTGTAATGTGGGGAGTGAATGGAGTGGAAGGAAAATTGAGAATTCAAAGAGAATCCTTTTGAAAACTATGTAGAGTGAGCAATTCTAAGAATGCACCTTGTAGTTGCCTCACAACTTAGATGGAAAAGGTGTTTTGAAAGTTGTTAATATGAGTGCCCTTTCCTTGATTGATTCTTTTATGTGCCTTAGCCCTTTTCCCCTTTTCTTTTATTTTATGTTATGTATTGAGAAATGCAAAAATGTGAAAGAAGTGTAAAATATTGAAAAGAATGGAAAAAAAGTGATGATGTGCTTGAGTTTTACACCCGCAAGCATACGGACGTGGTATAGTAGATCCAAGTGCGGGTATCGTTTCCACAGGGAGGTTGTCTTAATTTGGTCTCTATGTGCTTGGGTCCCTAAAACTAGCTATATATGTGTGTGTGAATATTTAAGATGTGAAGAGAGCTCAGAAAAGGGAAATGAACCTAAACTAAGAAGAAACTTAAGGGTTCCAAGCTAAGGAAGGAAACCTAACAAGGAAGAAGGGGACCTAAGCTGATTGCATTGCAACTAGACTCAGGCTATGATAATAAATTAGATCTATCTATGGCTCAAGACTTCTAGTATCGTTGTGTTAATTGGGGGTCTCTTAACCAATACTTGTAGCTCAACCTCGTTAGCTTGGTTTAAAGCTAAGGCCTAATCCCTCCCAACCTATGCAATCCGTGCTTAGAACTTATCTTCTTGGCTGGGTTTAAAGCTTAGGATTAGTACCTAAACACTATGTGACATTAAGGCTTGATTAACCAATACTAACATGGGTGAGGAATACTCTAGTCTAGGTTAACTTATTCGCTTAGTTAGGTTTAAAGCTAAGGATTAGCACCTAAACTCGACTAAGCATAGCATATAACCTATTAGTTGGGTCTAAAGCTAAAGCTTACTCTACTAAGCAAAGCCATGAATTAAGCACAATCTCACCACCCATATAAGTAGATAAAAGTATTTGAAGCACAAATAACACATGCATATTCACTTAGGCATTTTAACAAACACATAGACATGTTTGATTTCCAATACATAGACATATTAAATCATGGCATAGATTTATGTAAAAAAGCATGTTTTAAGAGCCAAAGATATACACAAATCCTTTATTCATAGCCCTAATCTAATATATAACAATAAACACCCAAAGATCTAGCCTAATCGAGCAGCGTATTTACAAGAAATAGAAAGAGAACAAAAAGAACTTCATTAATTCTTGCTTTCAAATCTGTACAAATCCTTCAAATCTTTGTTAAATACTTCAATCTAGCTCCGTATGGGTTTAGATGGTGGTTTCAAGTGTTTTGTGAAATGGGAAAAGGGTTAAGGTTTTATTAGGGTTTTGAAAATTGAGTTTCTCCCATGTAAATGAGCTGAAACAAGCTATTTATAGTTGTTATCGAGCTCTGTCAGTCGACCTAATTAGTTGACCGGCTTCTCTTTCTTGCTCAATTGGTTAAATGAAGTGGCTTTCTAGACCTGTTGGTCGACTTAGCAGATCAACAGCTCTGGAGGCCACATCAACCGGAAGAATTTCTATGTTCTTTGCCGGCTCCTCTTTAAGGTCAATCGGTTGGGTCAGACTTCTTCTAGAACATGGAATATAACACTTAATGTAGAATTTGTGCATCCAAATATATTATGTACAAATATTAATAGTTATGCAAAAAACTCTATACTAAGTGCACTTAATTAAGCTCTAAACACCCATAACAGGCATTCAAAAACTAGATGCAAATGTGCACAAATGACACACATCAAGTGAAAAAAAGCCCAAAGACAACAAAGAAAAAATGAGAAAAATAGTGAAGTATGTTGAATAAGTGTCAAGTGATACAATGTCAATTTGACACTAGTATCTCTTTTGTTGTTTCATTGTGTTGTGAATAAGGCTCTTACATCAAAATGTGAGCCATCGTGATTTATTTTTCTTTTCTTTGTATCTTTGGGCTAACTGCATATTGGGAGGCTATGTTAGTTGATAGGGATACGAAGTATCAACATCCCGGGTACGTGAGTTGAAATCCTAAGTGCTGTAGTGGTTTTAACTACTTAGAAAGTTCCTAAAAGGTATGAGACCGCTTGTGCTTGAGAGAGGATTTAAGCAAGGCTAGGAGATCCCTTTTTACAAAAGGAATGACCCCTTTATACTCCCTCAGAATTGAAAAGATAGCAAGTCAATACATTTGGCAACCCTTTTTAGCAACTTTGAGATTAACTTAGGTTTCGTCTTGCTTGGGGAGAAGTAAGGAGAACGTTTGGAGGTGTTGATGTGTGTTGTTTTATGTGTGATTGAGCATAGCATTTGCTTGCATTTCTTGAGGTATTTAGAGGTTTTAGAATGCATTTGTGTGATATTTATTCACAACTAGTGATAATTGTACATATCAAGTTCGTACGTGCATATATGCCTCGTTAATGCATTATTTTGTGTTTTAGGTGTGTACCAGAACAATTTTAAAGCTTCATTGATCATCTATGAGGGTCATGTAAGCTTGGAGAAAGAGTGCTGGATGAAGAAAAGTGAAGAAAGAAGCAAAAAAATTCAACCGGTCAACTTTTAAATCAAACCGTGCACAGTTGTGAAAAAATAGAGGAACTAGTCGCATATACTCCTCCAAACTGGCAGACCGGCACATGACTATGTAGGGGTCAAAAAGTATAGAAAGGAACTGATTGCCCCATGCCAAAAACTAGTTGGCCGAATGGTAACTGGCCTCTATAGCACAAGTTATAAAAAATGCCTGTTGTGTTCATTTTTGGGGGTGTTTTTCATTCATTCCTTAATATGCACTTCAACAAACCCTAATCCCATCACACACCTACCTCACACACTTATTCCCACACCATTAAACACCTAGAAACAAGCTTGGATTATGGATTACAATTGGATTTGGAAGGCAATTTCAAGGGGTTGCTATCAAATAAGCAAGGATATAAGGGAGCTTTTCATACTTCTCTTTATTCCTGTTTATACTAAATTAGATTAGCTTCAATTTAGGGTTGACTGTTACTTTTATAATGGGTTAATGATTTTAACACTTGTTTTGAGATTTTTGATGTTGAATAACGTGCTTTTTTCTTATATTTCCATGGTTCTGAATTGAACATGTCTATGTGTTTGATGAATTGCCTCAATGATTTGCATGTGCTAATTTGTGCTTAGATGCTAATAGTAGTGGCTTCACCTTAGTATTAATCAATGATAATGGCATGAACCCTACTTGCAACTACGTTTAGGTTGACTAATTGAGTTCTTAATGATTTAATATGGTAGGTAATCACCTCTAGCATGAAACACAGTAAAAAAGGTACCTACTATCACTTGATTGACCTAGGTGACCTAACCTCTAGTTTGAAATAAAGCCAAAAGATTAGGCTCCCAATTAGGCAATTAATCAAACCTCAAAGACTCAAAAACTAGACCCGAAAGCTATAGCTAGTTAGGACAAACCTATACGTCTAATTATGCCCAGTTAGGGATAGGGCTGCACCGATAGTTATTGGTAATAAGGCTAGTAAACTAAGCCTGCCATTAGAGTATCTAGACCATCATATGATCAAAACAAGCATAGGAATCTAAACTCATTCAAAAGGAGCAATCACCCTTAAGTTCCCTCAAATCTAGTTGTTTTTTCCCTTTCTATAGCTTGTTTATTATTCCGTCGCCCATTAGTTAGGTTTACTTTTACTTTAGTTTACTTCATTAGAGCTTTAATCAATCCTAAAAGACCAAAAAAATCGTAGGTAGAATCTCATGTAGCTCATTGTAGGGCACATATACATATAGGAACCATACTTAAGTAGCCTCCCTGAGGAAGATGATCCCCGTACTTATGCCCTAGACTACAAGGTCCCATATGCTTGTGTGTGTTTTAACTTGGAAAGCACATCAAATAGAATGATGAAAATTTTACCGATCGAGTGAAGTGAAGGAGCCAGTCGACTGGCTTTGTTGACCAGTAAGACCAAAGAGCTCAACATTGTTACCAGTCGAGCATCAAGAAGGTATTGATTGATCGACCGGGTGGACTAGTAGTGGCATTGGAGAGGCTACAAATAGCACGTTTTAGCTCAAAGTTAGGGGAGGAACTTTAGAAATAAAAATCCTATAAACCCTAACAATTTTCCCCACTTCACCAACACCCCAATACACCATCCACACACCATACCAAGCATGGATTAAAGCTTGTAATAAGGATTAGAAGAGATTAGCTTTGGATTAGAAGCAAGATTAGGGAAGTTCTCTTTGTTCTTTCTCTTTTTCTTGTAAATATAATGTTTGATTAGGTTAGATCTTAGTGTGATTGTTGCTGTAAATTAGATTAAGGCTTTTGAATAATTGATTTATACTCCACTATGGCTCTTAATACGCGCTTTTTTATATTGTTACATGCCTTGATTCAAACATGTCTATGTGTTTGATAATCAGATATGCCTATGTGTTTGATAAAATGCTGCAATGATGATGCATGTATAATTTGTGCATTAAATACTTATATTCTTACTATTGTCATGTTTGATTGGTGGTTCTTAATATATGTTTAAACTAGGTTGAGTTGTCTTTAGCTTTAAACCCGGTTTATAGACTTCTAACTATCTAGTCGATCCTAAATGGCTTAGTTCTTAGCTTTAAAACGAGGTAATGAGTTAACCAAAAGGATTATACCTAATTAACATTACCTAGTACCTAACTAGCTAAGCCCAAAAACCAAAGGTCATAAAGACAACACTATAGTCTAAAGAGACATCACTTAGGGATAGAATTTCACTAAGGCCTAGAGAATAATAAGGTTAGTTGGTAAGACCTGATAAGATGACTTAGTTAAGTCCGAAAGTTCACTGGGAGAATCCTATACTATTAAGAGACGTCACTTAGGGATAGGAGTCCACCTGTAATTGGAAGATAATAAGGTTAATTAGTTAAGGTCCTCTATAGAGCAATCAAAGCATAGATAGACCTAAATCAATGGCATAGCTCAAGTCTATTTGCAACACATAATCGCCCTAAATATCTTTTGTTCCTCCTAGTTTAGTAGTTCAGGTTTATTTTTCGTCTTTTTAAGCTCCCTTCCATCCTAACAAAACACATACATGCACATAGCTTCTCTTTAAACGCACAAGCACGTAGAGACCAAACTAAGGAGCCTCCATGTGGAGTCGATCCCGTACTTGCACATGCTATACTATTTCTCATCCATGCACTTGTGGGTTAAGACTTAGTTATTAGTTTGCACTTCATTTTCACACATAACTAGTCAATGATCATATAGCTCATTTTATATGTAATCATGTGATTAAAGGTAATATATCTCATGAATTTTTTGATACAGAACTTCAAATTTGTTGTACGAGATGTCAATTGGCTGATATTTTTACTAAACTTTTGCATGAAAAAAGATTTTGCATGATTAGAAGGAATTTGCGAATTCTTGAACTCAATATTTTTTTATACTTATATGTGACAGTGTATGTGTTATTGAGTGATGTGTATGTGTCATGAATGAGTTCTAATGATTTGAAGTGAAACTATGTAGTTTGGAGTGAGTTTGTGTGACTACATTGCATTTGTATTTAAGAAAGTTCTGAAATTTTGTTTTGCTCACCACCAAGGAATCCCTAAACCTTATTGAGTGACCAAATAAGCCAGATTAGACTATGGAAAGGGGTGCACTATCGGGCAAGATTACTTTCATCTGGGTGAGGTAAGACATCATGTTGGGCAACCGGACCTGATGTCGTACAAAGGTAAAATAGGGTTGCTTTTCAAATATTTTCCATTTTTTACCAATTCTCTTCCCTAAAAAAACTATTTTCTCAAAACTCAAATTTTCACCAATTAAACTTCGATCTTTTATGTAAACCATCAAATTCACTTTAAAAACACCCTTTCTACAATCAAATTTCTTGAAATTAATGGCAAGAGAGGCATCTTGAAGTGGAGTTAAGCGAAAGAAGTGAAGTGTTATGAAGAATAGTCCCAAACCATTCCCCGAGAAGAATCTCAAGATATAACAAGCACAAAATTATCACTCAAAGGATATTGACATTGGAGGAACTTTAGGACATCGCAATGCTTGATTATCAAGGTTGGTTACCTTTTTGTACTCAAACTAAAATTGTTTATACATCCTTCGTACATGATGCCAATTATCAAGTGACTTACACCAATGAGAGAAATGTTGGATATTGTACTAACATATCCAATAGAACTGTTTGCACAATTGAGAAAGAGATTGTAGAAACATTTAGTTTGCCAATGCCTAAGAGTTGTTTTAAAGCCCATAATACTAAAGGTTGGTTGCAAGGAATCAACAAAGCATTTCAAGAACAAGTGCTTAATTACTTTTGGGAAGAAGTAAGGGTAAAACAACACAAGGAGTTTCTAGAAGGTATTCAATTACCCATGAAAAAAAGAGTGCTTCTAAATTTTATCAAGACAAACATTCTGCCAAGAATGGTAAAAGATGATTCTATAGTAACTCAAGACGTGATGACCATGTTCCAGTCTTTACGGAGTAAGTGAGGATTTTCATAAATGAAAGATATATACAAGTACAATGTGAAAAAAGAGCAAAACATGGAAAGCCCTATACAAGTCTATCATCTATTCTCCACAATTTACATAAGGTTTTGTTCAAACAAGACAAAGCGAATTTCCTACCAAAAATAAGTCTAATTTTAACATCGTTGAAGATAAACTCCTCGATTTTGGCTTTATGGCTGAAAATACGATGGTTCTTTTCAAGCAAAATGTGATCAATGGATACTTCAAGAAGATGCTTCAAAAATAGTTGGTTTCAAGTGCTTTACAAGTGCAAATGGGGTGAGATAAGTAACAATGTCATCCCAACAAATCAGATGTTCCAGAGCCAAAGTGAGATTAAGCCCATGCCTCCAAATTGTCCTAGTGAAACTATACTTAAAGAAGAGGCGATCTCTAGTTTCACAACCCATGTAGCAAAAAACACAAGCAAGATTTAAATTTAAGCTCTAACTAAGCAATCTAAAATTTGTACATAGTCTATCTTGAAATACAAGCTAACAAATAAATCCATGCCTCGGATTATGCCCTTTGTGCCACATCAAATGATGCCATTCATTAATATTTCCTTTCTTTTGGATGTACTCCTAAGTGTGCTTGAAAGAGAAGTCCTTGATGTGTCTCTCGAGTGCAAGCTCTAAAGACCCGCAAGCGCACGGATCAGTGTAGCAAAGTGTATGCAAGTGCAGGGTTGATTCCAGAGGGAGGCTATGTTGGGAGATAGATTCTACGTGTGTGTTCTAGAGTGTGCCTAAGAAGAAACCTAAACAATCTATTTTTGGGATTTTGGACTTTTGATGGTCGAGAGCTCTAACTAAAATGAATTAAACTAAACTATAGGAATGGAAAGTACAAAACAAGTTAATCTAGAAGAACTAACAAATGGAATAGGTGTTAGGGTGACTTCAACTTATGAATGGGCGATCCTATACTCGAATGCTATGGGATTAAAGAATGATGGCTTAATTTCATAATTGCTCTTAACTAAGTTGCTAAATTAGTGTCTTAATTTTCCCTTAGGACTCGGTGTGAGTCCGTCCCTAGGCAGTGCCTTCTAGAGGTACGGCATGGTTCTTATGACCTGGGGCCTTAAGAGTGACCAATTGGCTTCCTAGGTGACTTAGAATGAACCTACCCTAGCACCTAAATCATTGGCGGGATTTAAAGCCAAGACCTAGTGTCACTAAGGTTGACTAAACCTATCCTGAAAACTATTGGCTGGATTTAAAGCCAAAGAAGACTCGGCCTAGGCTAGCCCTAAATTGCCTACCCTCATTCTAAGGTCATTACAGTGAGATTTGACTTGATAGCACATGCATACATGTTCTTGGCCAAGGTGTTTGTGAATAAAAGAATCTATTCAACTACCAAACATCGTCATGCTCGGATTACACCATTAGAAGCAATTAACAACCAACATATATGCGTAATTGAAGTCATATTCACTACTAGGCATGCAAATATACATATAGACATGAATATAAGCATTACCCACTTCATAGAATCCACATATAAACACATAGACCTGATTATAGCATGGATTAGATGTGTTTAGTAATAAATAGACTTCAATTTATACACATACTACTCATTTATGTATTTAATCAAACACTTAGACATGAATGAGAAAATAACCATTTGAACAAGAAAATAAAACATGTATATATTCAGCCATTTAATCCCAATATCATGAGAGTATATAGCTAACCCATTACATAAGTTAAATCACCCTAAACAAGTCTATTAAATCATAATAAGAGATAGAATGAAAGAGAGTTTATAAAGCTTCCCTTTCATCCTAGCTAATCTTGTACAAAGCTCTTGAGCAACTTGAATCCAAATGTTTGAAACCCTCTAAATTCTCTTGATTTAAGGTGATGAAATGTGTGAGAGAGTGTGTGTGATATGGGTGAAGAGTAGGGTTTAGTGTGCATGTGTGTGTATGTAATGGGTGTGTTTTGATCCTATCTAGAAAAAAAATGTCAAAAAGATTCCCTCTTTTAGTCTGAAAATCAGGCTTTTATATCGGCTTCTCATGAAACTGCCGGTCGACCTAGCCGGTCGACTGGCATCTCCTCTTAGCTTGACCGACTTTTTGGTGGTGCTCTCTAGACTGGCCTGTTGATTGGCTTAGCACCTCTCTGAGTTAGGTCAACCGACTCCTTCTCTTGGATCGTCCGACTAATTTCCTTCCTTCATTCTTTGTCTTTCCGGCCTCTGATCTTCTCTTTTTGACCTGTACATCTCCGATCTTCATCATCTATCATCGTTCAATCTCAATCTTAACCCAAAGTTCACATAAATCATTGAAAACAAGCAATTAGTGTGGCAATATGTCTCTTAAACTCAATATGTACATTGGTTTACGCTTAAAGCCTATTCTTATCAAAAGCACTACACCAATCCATCTTTTTGAGCACTTAATACCTCTTAAACATAGGCAAATAACAATGTAAACACACATAAAAACTCAATGCATCAACACCCCAAAACCTTCTCCTTGCCTGCTCCTAAGCAAGCCCTCTCTAAAGTTTATTTCTAAAGCTGAAGCCAAGGGTTGCCTAAAGGATTGACTTTTTATCAAAGTTAGTCTAAGAAGCATGAAGGGGGCAATCCTATTGTGGAAAGATCCCTAAGCCTCTTTGGATCTTCTCTCTACTCATAAGGGGTCTCGTTCCTTGTGGTAATTTCCCAAGTAGCCAAGCCACCACGAGCCTAGGATTCTAACTCACGCATTTGGGATGTTGATATTTTGTGCCCCTCAACAAACATGGCCTCCCCAGCATGCACCAAGCCTCAAAGACAAGATGAGAGAATATACAAACACAATGGCTTGTACAAGCCTTATTCACATATCTACATAGAGGATAGCATGTGCTAAGTTGACATTGTGTCACTTTTGCACTTATTCACGAATTTTTTTTATGCCTTCGGCTTTTTCTCTTTTTCACCAATTTTTTAATATATATATTTTTGCACCTTTATGCCTTTTTCAATTTTTTTTTTTTTGGATTTTTCATGCTTTGTATTGTATTCACTAAAAGAAAAGAAAAAGAAAGGCTTTGGCATATCAAAAAGAGCCAATCAAGGAAGAGGCACTCACATCAACAACTCTTTTTCCAACACTTTTTCCTACTAAGCTACCCACAATTCTGAAGGGCATCTCCTCGAAGACATAGTTTTCAAACCACTCTATTCATTTCCCCATAATGCATTCCATATTCACCAATCAATAGAGTCAATCACAATAGCCAACACAATGATCAACAAAGAAATAAATGACTCGACATGCATCAAAATTGAAAAATTTTCACCATTTTTAAGCAAATAATGCAGTCTACCCTAAGCAAGATATATAACAAGAAAACCAAACTTCTGTACCCCCAAACCTAAACTTTGCTTGTCCTCTAGCAAATAGATCAAAATACATAAACAAGCAATTTGGCATTACAAAGCAAGTTATGGTGTCGGGGATGGGGTAAAAACATGGGGAACAAGTAGAGAAATGATAGATACAACCTTGCATTTTCTTCCAAGCTTTCCATGCCTATGATAAATCACCATACAACTAATCCTGTGACTTACAATTCACAAACACTCGTAAAGAAAACAAGATTAGTAATATTGCCTATGCATGCTTACATTGGCATGTGCAATAATAAGCAATGGTGTATCTTATGGGCAAAGGATCGGATTCAACGCTTTGATGTGGGTGAAAGAAAAAGAAAGAAGATGAAAAGGAAAGAAAGTGAAATAAATGCAAAAATTACAAAATTGAACCTAAGTTGCCTCCTAGTAGCGCTAAACATCATACCGTCAACCAGGCAAACACTAACTCATCTTCAACTTCCATAGATAGGATCCTGAAGCAGTAAAACCTCTACACGAGCCATGCTCAAATCATATGAGTGCTTCAGGCGTTGCCCATTCAAAGTCAACTCACGGCCATCCTTTTAAGTCTTTGATCTTGACCGCTTCAGAAGGGTAGGCAACCAACACCTCATATGGACCATCCCATCTTGTCTTAAGCTTACCTGGAAAGAGTTTCAATTGTGAGTTAACCAACCAAACTTTATCGAAAGGAGGAATGATTTCTTAATAATGTGTTTATCATGAATTCTCTTAATCCTATCCTTATAAGGCTTGGCGTTCTTATACGCCTTAAATCTAAGCTATTCCAACTCCGCTAGGTCTAGCTTCCTTTTCTCACCTGTTCTTGCCAAATCAAAATTTAAGGCCTTGATTGCCCAATAAGCCTTATGCTCAAGTTCTACCGGCAAGGGACAAGCTTTCCCATAAACCAATCTATACGAAAACATACCAATGGGAGTCTTAAAGGCGGTACAGTAAGCCCACAAAGCATCATTTAGCCTAATAGACTAATCTCTCCTATCAGGCCTAATCATTTTCTCTAAAATGTGCTTGATCTCTCTATTAGACACCTCTACTTGTCCACTAGTTTGTGGGTGTTAAGGAGCAGCTACCTTATGGCTGACCAAATGTCTTCTCAACAAGGCCTCTAAAGTCCTATGGTAAAAATGCAAACTTCCATCATTAATCAAGACCCTAAGGACTCCAAATCTAGAGAAAATGTTCTCTTTAATGAACTTAACCACTACCCTATGGTCATTAGTATGTGTGGGAATTGCTTTAACCCATTTGGACACATAATCAACGGCCATTAAAATGTATTGGTACCCAAAGGAAGGTGAAAATGGACCCATGAAATCTATTCCCCAAACATCAAATAACTCACATGGAACAATAGGGGATAAAGGCATCATATTTCTCCTAGAGATGGACCCAGATTGTTGACATCTAAAACACTTTTTATAATATTCCTAGGCATCCCTAAAGATAGTGGGCCAAAACAATCCACATTGCAAGACCTTCGCAGTAGTCTTCTTCCCACTAAAATGACCTCCATACCCCTCATCATGACATATGGTCAAAACGCTATCAAACTCGTCCTTAGGCATACACCGATGAATCATTTGATCCGCACATACTTTAAAAAGATATGGAAAAGAAATGTCTAACTTGCACTAGGAACCCATCTGTTTCTCTCTTCTCCCAATGGGAAGGAAAACACCCTGTGATAAGATAATTGACAATATAAGCAAACTAAGGTGTGTCATGAGAGATGGCAAACAATTGCTTATCGAGGAATGAATCATGAAAAGGAGATGGTTCAGCAGAAGACTCGCAATAATACGGGAAAGATGATCTGCAACTAAATTTTCTCTACCCTTCTTATCCTGGATTTCGATGTTAGGCTCTTGAAGGAGGAGCAACCACCTAATCAAACGGGGCTTAGACTCTTTCTTAGACGACAAATACTTCAATGTCGCATGATTGGTGTAGACAATCACTTTGGATCCTAGGATGTATGACCTAAACTTGTCAAGGGAGAAGACTATTGCTAGAAGCTCTTTTTCCGTGGTGGTATAGTTCTTTTGGGCTTCATCAAGAGTCTTGCTAGCATAGTACACAACATGGGGGCAACTTATCCTTCCTTTGAACTAAGACAGCTCCTACTTCATAGTCGGATGCATCACACATAACCTCAAATGGGGGACTTTAGTTGGGTGGTTGGATAATCGGGGAGGTAGTCAATAAGGATTTAAGCCTATTGAAAGCCCTAACACATTCATCATCAAAGTCAAAAGGGATATCTTGTGCAAGGAGCCTAAACAAGGGACGTGCAATATGGCTAAAATCCTTGATGAATCTATGGTAGAATCTTGCATGTCTTAGAAAAGATCTAACATCTTTGACACACTTAGGAACAGGCAACTTCTTAATCAATTCTACCTTAGCTGGGTCAACTTGAATACCACTAGATGAAACTATATGACCCAACACTATCCCTCTTTGCACCATGACATGGGATTTTTCACTTAACACTAGATTCTTCTCCACACATTGGTCTAAGACTAAAGAGAGCTGACTCAAGCACTCATCAAAACTATCACCAAAGATTGAGAAATCATCCATGAATATCTCTAAATGCCTCTCAATCATGTCACTAAAAATGGCCATCATACATCTCTAGAAAGTCGCTGGGGCATTACATGTTAGGATTAGTATGCCCTAAAGCTCACTTGTACATGACATTTTGGATATGAAACAATGTATAATCATATTTTTGTTAAATGGCATTATGAGTTTCTTACATATAATCTCTGTTATGTTTTATCAATGCATGTATGAAGGTCCTTTGACTTGCACTAATGACTTGGGTGCGCAGTGAGACTGGACGCACAGTAGGTTCAAGTCTAGATTTAGTCACGTCATAAATTGAATCCATAACCAAATAGTAGTGTTGGGCACTCTACTTTGATAAGGTTATATTGAGTAAGTCTCCTCTTTGAGGGTGATCTACCTAGGTCATTGGAGGACTTTCTGGATTTGTCTCAATAGTACGTGTGTCACGTATTGGAGAGGACCATTGTGAGTATGTTTTTTAGCGACGTACTATCAAAGAAAGAAAACAAGACACTCACTGCTACTAAATGATCATTGCTCTTAATCTTGAGTATATGTGGATGAACTAATGAAGTTAGGGTTTAGTACTTTGATTCACTGTGGGTGAGATCTTATTTTATTAGGATCAACCCTTGTGTATTGAGTGCTAAGTTCTAATTAATTAGAACATGCATATGCAAAATGGAATCTATGTGCCCCCTTTGGGATTGTCCAAATTTATCATCCGAATCTAGATCTAATGATACTACCTTTATAGGTGTGTCGGTCATATGGCTTGAGGGTCGCTCTCGAGATCAAGAGATTCCATGACCAAGGATGGTTGGCAATAGGACAAGAAACCCAACGAAAAAAGATACAGCTAAGGAGGTGATAGTACACAGGCCAAAGGACCGATCTTAGCTGTGGGTATACATAAAGGGCATTATGGTCAATTATTTAGTAGGTCAAAGACAAAGTTCACATTCTTTTGTGATAAGCTTTTGGGTAATGACAATTATTCTTGGAGTGCAACTTTGATCTTATGGTGGAATAGATCGAAGTTAAAAATAATTATTATGTCGCCTAGATCGGGCAAGAATATTTTTAATTATTTTTGGAAGCCAATGATAATTGTGTCTTCTTGGTCCCTTCCCTAGTTGAAATGACTTTGAGAGAGTAATCTTGAAAGAGAAAATTCCATATTGTGGTAGTAGCCTTATTGGGCCAAAGCTTGAAATTGGGTTTGGGCTTTCTTTAGAGTCCAAGATAACCTAATTGGGCTAGGATGGTTTCCTATTGGGCCTGGGCCTCCACATGGATTATGGACTATGTGTTGGACTTGGATAATAGGCTTGGCCTAAGTCTTCCAAGACAAGTGGACAACTTGCAAAATACTACAAAAACAAGTGGACAACTTGCACAAGTCTTCCAAGACAAGATTGACAAGTTTCAAAAAGGAAATACTACATGGAAATTTTCTCCCACATTGAAAGTTTAGCAACTTTAGATGCCAAGGTTCTCTCTATAAATAGACAAGACCCTACACCTTTTATGGATTCCACTTTGTAGTTGATTTCTTCCTTTTTGGCAAGAAAATACTACAACACATAGTACACACTTATTGTGTGATTTTTGCTCTAGTTTTTCAAGAGCATATTACTTTGCTTCTTCCCACACAAGAGGCTATTCTCTCAAGATAAGTCTCTTTAATCATAGGGAAGAAGACTAGGGAGTTGCTTATTGTGACACTCTTATAGCAAATTTTGGTGGCCTTGTTCATGAACGGGAACAAAGCTTGTAACCGGTTTTAGCTTCATCAAAGGCCCCACGCTTCAAGAGGTTAGCTTTATATATTTTTGCAAGCATTAGTTATATTCTATATGTTCTTGAGCATGTTCTTGTGTGTGTAATGTGGTTATTTTATTTTCCTAGCATGTTTTCTTAGTTATAATTTAGAAAATATGGACTAGGATACCCCACACTTAATAATATCGATCCTACATTACAAAGACCGAAGGGCATTCTCCTATAGGCAAAAGTGCCATAGGGACAAGTAAAGGTGGTCTTCTCCTGGTCCTCGGGAAACACGGGGATCTGATTATAACCCGAATAGCCATCTAGAAAACAATAGTAGCTATGCCCAACTACTCTATCTAAGATTTGGTCTAGAAAAGGCAATGGGAAATGATCGTTCCTAGTTTTAGAGTTAAGCTTCCTATAATCAATGCAAACTCTCCATCCCATGGGAGTGCGTGTAGGGATAAGCTCTCCTCTCTCATTCTTAATAACCGTGATCCGGACTTCTTAGGGACGACTTGAACCGGGCTAACCCCCTTACTATCGGAGATCGGATAAATGATGACTGCATCTAAAAGCTTAATGATCTCTTTCTTAACTACTTCGCTCATGTGTGGGTTTAGCCTCCTTTGCATCTCCCTAGAAGGAATGGCTCCATCCTCAAGGTGAATACGATGCATGCAAACCGAAAGGTCTATATCTCTCAAATCATCAATTTTCCACCCTATAGCCTTCCTATATTTCCTAAGACCTCTAAGAGATGCTCCTCATGCTCACTAGAAAGATCGGAAGCTATGATGACCGGAAGGGTCTTATTAGGGCCTAGGAATGCATACTTCAAATGATCAGAACAGGGTTTGAGCTCTAAAGAAGGGTTAGGCTCAACTAAGGGGGACTCAACCTTAACATCATCAATGGGGGCGTCACTAGAATCAAGACTAGAAGGATTAACCTTAAGTGACCTATCAATCAAAGGGCTCTCAATCAAGGAAGTAGAAGCTACACATTTTTGCTCTAAGGTCTCCAAATCAAAACCAGACAACAATTCCTCAAATTTCCTCAATTCTTCTCTATCAGTCATAGTCCTCTCTACAAGGTCTTCAACACACGAATCAATCATATCCACCCTAAAGCACTCTTCTTTATTATCTCCATCTCTTATACTAGCTCTATTCACCGCCTCGGCAACCTTCATGATGGACCTCAAATTCCCAAATTTCATCTCTAATAATCCTGACCTACAATGAATAATGGCATCTATAATGGCAAGGAAGGGGCAACCTAGAAGAATGGGTGTAGAATGTCTAGAGTCATGTCTCGAATCCATATCTAACACTATGAAGTCAACAGGGTACACAAACTTACCTACCTGGACCATAACATCCTCTATCACACCCCTAGGTCTATGCTCAGCCCTATTAGATAGCTGAAGAGTAACATATGTAGGGGATAACTTACCTAGACCTAGTTGCTGATAGACGGAGTAGAAAATGAGATTCACACTAGACCCTGAAGCTAACAAGGCGTGATCAATCTGGGTCTCACAGATCCTCCAAGGAATAGTGAAGGCTCTGGGGTCACTCATTTTGGGCGGAAGGCCTGAAGTGCAAATACTACTCACCTTCTCTATAAGCCTCACCTTCTCTGTAAGCCTCACCTTCTTAGGAATGTTCAATGACCTATGCTTCCTTATACAAAGATCCTTAAAAAACTTAGAATAGGAGGGGATGGAAATGATCGCATATATTAAAGGAAGATTGACCTTAAGGTCCTTAAGATGCTCTAAGACCTTGAAAAACCTTGAATTCTCGCTAGGTGTAGGCTTATCTAAAGCAGATGGGAAGAGAACTCTAGGCTTAACGCCTCTAGACACATGGGAATCATCAATTGGCTCTTTTCCCTCCCGATGTGGGCGGGAAGTACTACTCTCTCCATGGTCTCTAATGGGCTCATCTTTCTCAACAAGACCCTCTCTAGGATTTCCCTCAACAGGGCTACTATGTGGTGCTCTAGACTTGGAAGGACCGCTAGGTGCAGGCACTGCAAAGTCAACTCCTACCCTATTATCTACTACCTTACCGCTCCTAAGAGTGGTGACGGGCTTAGCCTGGGCCTGAGGGGGATAAGTGGTATCAATAGAGGAACAGGACTGTACTCTAGGGTTCATCTCTGGCTAAGAAGGCAATTTCCTGGGATCTCTAGTGCTCAACTAACTGGCAATTTGTCCTAACTGTGTCTCACACGTAGCTATCTATTGCCTATAACTAGCTATCTCTTGCCTATTATTAGCTAACTCTTGCTGCTGACTAGCTAATGCCCACTGCTGATTCTGAATAAACTGCATTAGCTTCATTACATCATTACTAGGAGTCTGGCTACTAGAAAGAGCAGGTAAAGCCTAAGGTTGAGGAGCACTAGTGAGACGGGGCTAATTAATATGATAGAAACCTGGGGGATATTGAGGACGGGGTCGTTGCTGAGGTGGGACTTGATGATGTGAACTAGACTCACGCTGGCCTTGTCTCCAAGAAAATTTTGGGTTGTCCCTCCAACCCGGATTGTATGTGTTCGAGTATGGATTATACTCACGAGAATAACCTTGTGTGGCACACACTTGGTCTTTTATGAATTCAGGAAATTGAGATGTTAAAGGGTAAGCTATGGTCTCATGAGATGACTGGAACACAATGCAGAAACTTCAACAACTAACAAAGCGGAGGAAAAACTTATAGAACTAGTCTTATGACCTTGGGATGAAAGAGACAAAGAAATAAATTGATCTAGCTTATTCGTCAAAGCCCCAACCTTAGCGGGTATATCTAAAGAAACTCCAATTTCACCAACACTTCTCTTATTGCCTCTCTGATTAGACCTTTCCATGGCAAAATTTTGAAAAGAGTTTTTAGCCATCATTTCTATTTCTCCTATGCCTCGGTTGGTCTCAAAAGATAAAACCACCATTGGAAGCAGTATTGACCATCATCCTATTTTGTTCATTCAGACCTCGAAAGAAGTATTGCATTAGGTCATGATTACCGTACCCATGGTGTGGACATTGTCTGAGAAGATCCTTGAATCTCTCCCAAGTCTTATGAAAGGATTCTAGATTATGTTGGGAGAAATTATAATAGCGGTCCTAAGGTCGGCCGTCTTGGCCATGGGATAAAATTTTTGAAAGAACTTAGATTGAAGTTCAGCCCATGTAGTAATACAACTGTTAAGCAAGGAATGAAACCAAGCCCTAGCCTTGTCCTTAAGAGATAAAGGAAGCAATCTTAGACGTATGACCTCTTGGGAGACATTAGGGACATGGAAAGTGGAACTCATCTCAACAAAATCAGTTATATGACCTAGAGGACTCTCATTGCTTCTCCCGTAGAACGAAGGAAGCATAGCCAATATACTAGGCTTAATTTCGAAATTCGTCTCCCCCAAACCCGGAATTTGAATAGCCAAATTAGGCTCAAAGGCTTCGAGAAGAAATAATTGCCTAAGAGTGGGTTTCTCATCTATGGGTGGATCCGGTCTATGGAGCTCTCCTTGTTAGGATTAGTATGCCCTAAAGCTCATTTGTATATGACATTTTGGATGTTAAACAATGTATAATTTGTTAAATGGCATTATAAGTTCCTTACATATTATCTTTGGTATGCTTTATTGATGTATGTATAAAGGTCCCTTGACTTGAACTAATGACTTGGGTGCACAGTGAGGTTGGACACACAGTAGGTCCAAGTCTAGATTTAGTTGGGCACTCTACCGGGATAAGGTTATATTAAGCAAGTCTCCTCGTTGAGGGTGATCTACCTAGGTCATTGGAGGACTTTCCGGATTTGTCTCAATAGTACGTGTGTCACATATTTGACAGGACTATTGTGAGTATGTTTTCTAGAAACATACTATCAAAGAAAGAAAACAAGATACTCACTGCTACTAATTGATCTTTGCTCTTAATCTTGAGCATATGTGGATGAACTAATGAAGTTGGGGTTTGGTACTTTGATTCACTATGGGTGAGATCTTACTTTATTAGGATCAACAGCCTTGTGTATTGAATGCTACGTTCTAATTAATTGGAACATGCATATGTAATACGAAATCTATGTGCCCTTTTGGGATTGTCCATATTTATCATCCAAATCTAGATCTAGTGATACTACCTTTATAGGTGTATCGGTCATATGGCTTGAGGGTCGCTCCCGAGATCAAGAAATTCCATGACCAAAGATGATTGGTAATAGGACAAGAAATCTAACGGAAAAAGATACAGCTAAGAAGGTGATAGTACACAGGCCAAAGGACCTGTCTTAGCTGTGGGTATACATAGAGGGGCATTATGGTCGGTTATTTAGTAGGTCAAAGGCAAAGTTCACATTCTTTTGTGATAAGCTTTTGGGTAATAGCAATATTTCTTGGAGTGCAACTTTGATCTTACTATGGAATAGATCAAAGTTAAAAATAATTATTATTATGTCGCCTAGATCGGCAAGGACATTTTTATTATTTTTGGAAGCCAAGGTTAATTGTGTCTTCTTGGTCCCTTCCCTAGTTGAAATGACTTTGAGAAAGTAATCTTGAAAGAGCAAATTCCATATTGTGGTAGTAGCCTTATTGGGCCAAAGTTTGGAATTAGGGTTGGGCTCTCTTTAGAGTCCAAGATAACCTAATTAGGCTTGGATGGTTTCTTATTAGGCTTAGGCCTCTACATGGATTATGGACTATGTGTTGGGCTTGGATTGTGGGCTTGGCCCAATCTTCCAAGACATGTTTTAGAAAGTTACTATAAGAAAAATTCAAATTGTACAAGTAACTTCCATGACATGTGGCAAACATTTACTAATAGGAAAAAGTTTCTCACATGGAAAGTTTACAAGGTTTAGGTGCCAAACTTTTTCTATAAATAGGCAAGACCTTAAACCATTTCTAGCATCCAAAAATTTTGTAGTTGATCTCTTCCATTTTGGTAAGAGAATACTACAACACATAATATACACTTATTGTGTAGTTTTTTTTGCTCTTGATTTTCAAGAGCATATTACTTTGCTTCTTCCTACACAAGAGGCTATTCTCTTAAGAAAAGTCTCTTTAATCATAGGGAAGAAGACTAAGGAGTTGCATATTGCGACACCCATATAGTAAAATTTCTTTTGGTGGCCTTGTTCGTGAGCAGGAACAAAGCTCTTGATGGTTTTAGTTTCATCAAAGGCCCCACGCTTCAAGAGGTTAGCTTTACATATTTTGCAAATACTAGTTATGTTCTATATGTTCTTAAGCATGTTCTTGTGTGTGTTATATGGTTATTTTATTTTCCTAGCATGTTTTCTTGGTAGTATTTTTGAAACTATGGACTAAGGTAGACCACATGTAATATTATCGATCTTACACTTGTCGAAAATGATCTTGGGCTTGATGCCCAAGGTGATCATGAGGTGGAATGGGATTCATTGGGGGATTGGGAGGATTAGGAAGATGATTGGGATCGGCCATCTCCACAAGAAGATCTCCTAAATTCCTAAAATGTCTTGCAATTCTATCGGGTTCGGGATTAAGAGAAACTAGGGAATTTTTGAGGGATCTTCTACCAAGCATGCACAAACTATCTTAGCTCCAGCCACTTCAACCCCCGAGAACTTCAATATTCCTAAAACTATAGCAAATAAACCACAATCCTATAAAGTCTACTAAAAATAAAGACAAAAGCTGAAATAGATAAGCAAGGATCAAAGCAAGATAATATAAACAATAAACAAGATAAGCGAAAATGAAACAAACTATAGAGGAAAAACAAGAAAACAAGAAAAGCAACTACCAAAACACACAAACAAAAAATGCAAATCACCGTGCCTCCCTGGCAACGGCGCCAAAAACTTGATGCGTCTCTCGAGTACAAGCTCTAAAGACCCACAAGTACACGGATTGGTGTAGCAAAGTGTATGTAAGTGTGGGGTCAATTCCACAAGGAAGCTATGTTGGAAGATAGATTCTATGTGTGTTCTAAACTGTGCCTAAGAAGAAACCTAAACAATCTATTTTTGGGATTTTGGATTTTTGATGGTCGGGAGCTCTAACTAAAACAAATTAAACTAAACTATGGGAATGGAAAGTGGGAAACAAGTTAATCTAGAAGAATTAACAAATGGAAAGGAGTTAGGGTGACTTCAACTTATGAATGAGCGATTCTATACTCGAATGCTATGAGATTAAAGAATGATGGCTTACTTTCATAATTGCTCTTAACTAGGTTGCTAAATTAGTTTCTTAATTTTCCCTTAGGACTCGGTGTGAGTCCGTCCCTAGGCGGTGCCTTCTAGAGGTACGGCATGGTTTTTATGACCTGGGGCCTTAAGAGTGACCAATTGGCTTCCTAGGTGACTTAGAATAAACCTACCCTAGCACCTAAATCATTGGCTGGATTTAAAACCAAGACCTAGTGCCACTAAGGTTGACTAAACCTATCCTGAAAACTATTGACTGGATTTAAATCCAAAGAAGACTCGGCCTAGGCTAGCCCTAAATTGCCTACCCTCATTCTAAGGTCATTACAGTGAGATTTGACTTGATAGCACATGCATACATGTTCTTGGCCAAGGTGTTTGTGAATAAAAGAATCTATTCAACTACTAAACATCGTCATGCTCGGATTACACCATTAGAAGCAATTAACAACCAACATATATGCGTTATTGAAGTCATATTCACTACTAGGCATGCAAATATACACATAGACATGAATATAAGCATTACCCACTTCATAGCATCCACATATAAACACATAGACCTGATTATAGCATGGATTAGATGTGTTTAGTAATAAATAGACTTCAATTTATACACATGCTACTCATTTAGGTATTTAATCAAGCACTTAGACATGAATGAGAAAATAACCATTTGAACAAGAAAATCAAACATGTATATATTCAGCCATTTAATCCCAATATCATGAGAGTATATAGCTAACCCATTACATAAGTTAAATCACCCTAAACAAGTCTACTAAATCATAATAAGAGATAGAATGAAAGAGAGTTTATAAAGCTTCCCCTTCATCCTAGCTAATCTTGTACAAAGCTCTTGAGCAACTTGAATCCAAATGTTTGAAACCCTCTAAATTCTCTTGATTTAAGGTGATGAAATGTGTGAGAGAGAGTGTGTGATATGGGTGAAGACTAGGGTTTAGTGTGTGTGTGTGTGTGTGTGTATGTAATGGGTGTGTTTTGATCCTATCTAGAAAAAAATGTCAAAAAGATTCCCTCTTTCAGTCTAAAAATTGGGCTTTTATATCAGCTTTTCACGAACTGCCGGTCAACCGGCTCCTCTTGGCTGGGCTGGCTTTTTGGTGGTGCTCTCTGGACTAGCCGGTCGACCTAGCCAGTCGATCGGTTTTGGAGGGGTGGTCGTTCGGCTATTTTTAGCACCTCTCTGGAGTGGCCGATCGACCGGCTCCTTCTCTTGGATCGTCCAGCTAACTTCCTTCCTTCATTCTTTGTCTTTTTGGCCTTTGATCTTCTCTTTTTGACCCATACATCTCCAATCTTCATCACCTATCATCTTTCAATCTCGATCTTAACCCAAAGTTCACCTAAATCATTGAAAACAAGCAATTAGTGTAGCAATGTGTCTCTTAAACTCAATATGTACATTTGTTTATGCTTAAGCCTATTCTTATCAAAAGAACTACACCAATGCATCTTTTTGAGCACTTAAAACCTCTTAAACATAGGCAAATAACAATGGAAACACACACAAAAACTCAACGCATCAGTCTTTATTTGGTGAAAGAATCCAAATCGGAGAGTCTTTTGTATTTTTAATGAGATCAGAGTGAAGAACACCAACATGAATAAGATTGATAAGACACTTCCAATTTCTATTGTGAAAGATATCATTAACCTTGGCAAAAAAAGGAGGAGAGCGAAAAGTAGAGCTTCAATGCATCAAAAGTGGCCCCTTTATGTGCCAATTATTTCATGCCAAAAGAATATGCTTGAGCTATCCTCTAATTTATGTTGTATGAGATTCATTGCATCACTGCGACAATTTAATACGACTTTAAGAATCCAACTTGCATCTTGTGGGACATGCTTTTACCAAATAGAGCCTTTTTCTATAATTTGCAAGAATCCATTGACTCCAAAGAGTATCTTTAGTAGCACACATTCTCCAAAAAGTTTTAGGCATGAATGTTGGTTTGATTTCCTTAATCTTCCTAATACCAAGCCCCCTTCATGTAACACAAACAAATATCCCTCTAAGCAACTTTAGGACCAGTTCCTCTCCAAAAAAAAGGCCTTAAATTAAGATTTAATGGCAGCCAAGCTACCTTTATATTGCTCAAAAAGTACAAATTTGAGTGAATGTGGATTTGATGAGAACAAGCCTACTCGCAAAAGAAAGCCAAATATTTGTTCAATTATTAAGCTTCATTAATCTTATAAAGAGGAGAAACACAATCTAATTTTATAAACTTTGTTGAGACAAGAGGAATGCCCAAGTGTGTAATGGGAAGATCACCTTCTTTGAACCCTACTTGATCAAGAATGATTCTTTTCTTCACATGAAATCCTTCTAAGAAGATATCACTTCTATCATGATTGATTTTGAGCCTAGAATAAGAGGAAAAGGTACCTAAAACTTCCACAATGCAAGCAATATATTTGAGGTTCTCTTTGCAAAAAAAAAAAAAAAAGATCATCTGCGAAGCAAAGATGATTAAGCTTCAAGGGAAAGCATTTTGGGTGAAATTCGAACTTCGAATTGTATTTTGAGTTGTTGATCATTCATGTAAGCACTTTTATAAAAATAACAAAGATGTAAACAGAGAGAGAGAGAGAGAGAGAATCTCCTTGTCTAATACCATTTTCTCCATGATAACTCTAACCTAGGGGTGAGTATTATTCGGTGCTAACAGATTAACCGAACCTAACCCGACCGAATTTTGTAATTTAGTTTGGTCAATTTTGAATTCGGTCAGGTTTCGGTTAGTAAATTTAAGAAATTTCTGTGTTCAGTTCAGTTTTGGGTCATTAAAAAAAATTCAGTTAATAACCGAAATAATGAAGTTTCTCAAAACTACGTCATTTTTATGCACACACACACACATATATATGTGTGTGTGTGTGTGTGTGTGTGTGTGTGTGTATATATAAAAGTAAAAGTTAGGGTTTTCTCATTCCTATATTTTTGAGTTTTTTTCTTTGCTCTTTGGCTCTTCTTGGCTTTAGCACTGAATAGCATCGCCCTTGTTGATCTTCAAGCTTCATTCTTCACATCAACTCATCGAGCACGCTAAGCAACAGTAAATTTCACAGCGATCTGCGTTTTGCTCCAGCCTTCAAGTAATATCTTTTATTTTCTTTTTTTCTTAAATTTAGTATGGGAAATTTTTTTTTTTTGAAAAAGTTTGGCTCCAGCACAATTGCATGATGATATTGATGAAGATTAATTGATTAAGTATTAATTAATATTTACCACTTCAATTGCTTCTTTATTTCTTATATCTAATTTATTCTTTTATAGTTAATTAATTTTTTAGCTGTTGATAAATTGATAAATAAAACTTTTACAGTTAATTAATCTTTTTAGTCGTTGATTAATTTTCTTTAACCTCAGATGTTGCGTGAAACCTCATAAATTCTCAGAATGAGCTTCATGAACATTATTGTTAGTGGTGGGGAGATGTTTCAAGTTCTATTGAGATAACTCAGACTTGAATTTAGCCCATCAAAATTTGAAACTAAATAAAAGATAAAAAATAAAATAAAATAATCAAGACAAGTGAAAAATAAACAATCAAAATAGTCAATGATGAACAATTACTGAAACATATAGGAAAGCAATTTTTTAGTTTTGTATAGCAACCTCCAACAGGAAGTAGAATTAGTAGGGATTGGTTTAATTTTGATGCTTTTATAGACATTCTTGTTAAGAAAAAGTCAAATATCAGTGAACCTAACAAACATAACATATCTTAAGCTTTGATTATGAGATTAAATTTGTAGTAGTTATAGTACAGATGCATATTGTTGGTCATTAATAAAAGCAATCTATGTTTTCATTTAATTAATAAACAAAATGCACGTTAGCAAAACTTCCTCTGTTCATTTATAATACTTAATTTGTTTGAGTTTTTCATCTAATAAAATTATATACATACATACATACATACATACATACATACATACATATATATATATATATATGTTTATATATATAACACTAGTTCATCTATCATAAATTGTTTGTGTCATTTGGTATAAATACTAGAACAAATTGTCTTCTACATGATAGAGACCATTGAAGCCTTTCACTTGCATGTACCAATTACTATATGATGAGTTGTTTACTTGTTTTTGTACAGACTTTCAAAACAGAATCAAGTTGTTTATCGTGCAATATAAGTTCAGTCTTTTCTTAAGTTAAGTGTAAATTAATTAGTATAGTGGCAACATTTTAATAGTATATTTTACTAATAATAACTTTTGGCTTTTGCGTAGATGACGGATGATAGGATGCACTGATAGATGCAAGTTCTCAATCAGTGGGTGACAGTGGTGGGGCTGGAAACTCAAGCCAACTAAGTCTAACACAAGAAAAGAAAAAGAGGAAACCAATGAAGTCAAGATCTACCGTATGGGAGCATTTCACTAAGTTCACAAATGAGATAGGTGAGATAAAAGCTAAATGCCATTATTGTGATGCTACGTTAGTTAGTGATCCCATAAAGAATGGAACTACTCCTTTGAAAAATCACATAAAAACTTGTAAAAAATATCCCCCCTAATATAGAAGTAGAAGCTCGTCAACAAGAATTGAATTTGCAAGCAAGAGAAGAGGGAACTAGTTTAACAAATTGGAAGTTTGATCAACAACGAAGTAGACAAGACCTAGCTACCATGGTTATTGAATATGAGCTTCCTTTTAGCTTGGTTGAGGGACGAGGCTTTCGGAGATTTATAGGTAATCTTCAACCTAAGTTTCAAATTCCATCAAGATTTATGGTTAAGGGAGATTGTTATGAATTTTATGAGAAAGAGAGAGTTAAATTGAAGAGGTTGTTGAAAAATTGTAGTAGAGGTGTTTCTTTAACCACTGACACATGGACTTCTAATCAACAAATCAATTACATATGTCTCACTTCTCATTTTATTAATGATGAATGGAAATTGCAAAATAAAATTATAAACTTTTGCCCTATCTTTTCTCATAAAGTTGAGTCACTTGGAAAAGCAATTGAAAAGTGTTTGCCTGAATGGGGGTTAGATCGGGTGTTCACTCTTACTGTTGATAATGCTGGTTCTAATGATGCGGCTCTTTCATATTTGAAAAGGAAGATGTCTAATTGGGGTATATGTGTTGCTAATGGAAAGTTTATGCATGTTAGATGTGTTGCACATATTCTTAACCTTGTTGTCCAAGATGGATTGAAAGATATTGGTGATTCAGTTGATCGTGTTAGGGTAGCTGTGAGATTTATTTGATATTCACCTTCACAATTAAAGAAATTTAACGATTGTGCTGAAAAGGAGAAATTGGATACTAAAAAAGGGTTATGTTTAGATGTTAGCACTAGATGGAATTCAACTTACACTATGTTAAAGATTGCATTTCATTATGCACGAGCATTTGAGAGATTTGATGAGCAAGATCCTTACTATAATGTTGATCTTTCATCTATTGAAGCTGTGTGGGTAGGAGTTTCTAAATTTGAGGATTGGAAAAATGTTAAGAGAATTGTTACTTTCTTAGAACATTTCTTTGATCTTACATTGAAGGTTTCAGGCACTCGATATGTGACAAGTAATGCTTTCTTTGATGATATTAGTACACTTTATTTGGTTTTGGAAAAGATGAAATTGAGTGAAGATGTTAATTTATCTGCCATGGCTATCAAAATGATCAAAAAATTTGACAAGTATTGGAGAGATATAGATAAAATGAATAAGGTCATTTTCATTTATGTGATTCTTGATCCCTGATACAAGTTTGAATATGTGGAATATGCTCTTAAAGAAATGTATGACAAGTCTGGGTTGGAAAGTAAAATGAAGGATGATTTGGAAGCTATCTTTGAAGAATATAAACAATCCATCAATGTTGGTACTAAAGATGCCCCCACAGTGATTGCTTGTAGAAAGTGCTCAACCTAAAGAGATTTTGGTTGAAAATATGTCATTAAAGTTCAAGAAACATAAGAGTACTTCTAGGGTTCCTAGTGCTAAATTAGAATTGGAGAAGTATTTAACTGAGTTTCCTGAAGAGGAGAGAGATGGGTCTGATGTCTTGCAATGGTGGTGCATCAACTCGGGAAGATATCCCATTCTCTAAAAAATGGTCCATGATGTCTTAGCAATACCAATTTCAACGGTGCCTTCGGAGGCAGCTTTTAGTACAAGTGGACAGGTTCTTGATCAGTTTAGGAGTTATTTGACTCCTAAAATAGTTCAAGCCCTTATAAGTGTTACAGATTGGCCTCGATCATCATATGAGCCAATCAAAATTGAGGAAAATTTGGAAGAACTAGACAAATTTGAAGAAGGTTATTCTTTTAATTGCATGTGATTCTTTATTTGGAATTATAAATTATATACATTTATGCCTAATGATTTTTTTTTTGTTGATAAATTTGCAGAGTTATCCAAATATGACGGTAGAGCAAACCTTTCAATTGCTACCTCTGCCACTGCAATTTAAGTTTATTTTGTTAGTGGCATTGTTGAAACTTTGAACCTTTGTATTATGTTTGTGAAACTATAACTAGCATGATGTTGATGTGATGATGGTATATTGGTATTAGACTATTGGTAGTTGGCTGGTGACAAGTTGTAAACTGCATTTTAGCATTTTAGTTGTTATGTTTGGAATTACTTTTGTATTAAAAAGACATCATTCTAACATGTTGCAATGTTGTTGACTTCTTGTTGAATGAATTTCATTTGCTGGATAGGTTTATTTTTGTAACACTTGATAGGTTTGGGTTTTCACTTTTGACAGGTTTATTTTTTTGAGTTTTGTCACTTTCTAGGTTTATTTTGACAAGTTTATATTTGACAGGTTTATTTTCTATTTTGAATGTTGTTTGCTAGCCTACAAATTCTATGAGTTTATTTTGTATTTTGGATGTTATTTGCTAGCTTATACAATCTATATTTGACCAGTTTGTAGCTTGTACAAATTATAAGTTCGATTAGTTACTTAGTTTGACATTAGTTTGTAGCAAAATGATAAAATTCATGACTTTTTAAAAAAATTGGTTTTTTAATTAATAACCAAAAATCAAACTGAAAAAATTTGGTTAGGTGACTTTGGTTAATAGTCCTATTCGGTTCAGTTTTGGTTAACAATTTCAAGAAATTTAGAAATTCAGTTAGTTAAATTCGGTTTCAGTTAGGTTTGGTTATAATTGAATGCTCTACCTTACTCTAACCCTTCACTAATAGTAACGGATAAGCTAGGAGTGGTGATGCAAGCCGTAATCCATCTCACAAATTTATGTGGGAGGCCAAAAGCAATAAGAGAGAATTTAATGAAGTCCAAATTTAAAGAATCAAAAGCCTTCATAATATCAACCTTGAGAGCACATCTTGAAGAAATATGTCTTCTATCATAGCCCCTTAAATGATCATCTATAGTAAGAATGTTTTCATTGATGAGCCCATTCTTTAGAAAAGCCGATTGATTCCAAGAGATTTTGTGAGGCAAGCAATATTTGATTCTATTTGCAAGAAACTTAGAAATGCATTTATAGATAGTATTGCAACATGAAATAGGCCTAAAGTCTTTGACTACAGTAGGATTTTGCATTTTAGCCACAAGAGTAACAATAGCAGAGTTTACCTCTATAAAAAGTTTGCATGAGTCAAGGAAGGAGGAACTAGCCTTTGTAACATCTTCACCAATGATCTCCCAAGCAACCATATAAAAATGAGAGATGTAGCCACCTGACCTCGAGTTTTTATTAGGATTGAGATTAAAAAAAAAGGTGCTCTTGATCTCATCAATTGTAATGAAAGACAAAAGAGAATCAACACAATCATCATTGATGGTCTTCCAATTAATACCTTTGATCAAATTAACACTATAAAAAATGCAAGTAGGCGTGTCGAGAAGCCTTTTAATAAAATCAACGAATTCAGCCTTTACCTCATAATCTTTGGTAAGAAGTTGATTATCCCTATTTCTGATGCTAATAGTTTTCTTGAGCCTTCTACCCTCGATGGTGTTGTCAAGAAATTTGGAGTTGGAGTTACCCTCCTTAATCCAATGCAGTTGGGATGTTTAATAGAGCATGGTTTTATGTGTGGCCTCATGTTCCTCAATTTGCCTCGAAATGTTCTTCTTTTTATCTAACAATTTGGCTTCATGATTTTCATTATGAATGGCAACTTGTACATCATAAAGATCATTACGGAGCCCAAGTAAAGTGTTTAGAATGCAAGCAAAAAGCCTCTTGTCAAAAGATTTAAGTGCTTGTTTAAGAACATTCTGCTTTTGATGTAGAGAAACATTGAGTGCCAAAGACCCATGCACTCCAACATTCCTCAACAAGCCTCAGAAAGTCCTCTTAAGAAGTCTATGCATTGTAAAATTTGAAGGCTTAGGAGAAGAAGTCCAAGACTTACAAGAGGGCATAATACGAGGGCAATGGTCGGAGAGTCGGGATTATCCACCAAAAGGAAAGATCTTTGCTTATTTTGGATCCAATTTGCATTGACTAAAGCCCTATCAAGCTTGCTAGCCATAAAATTGTCATTTGTGCTCTTGTTGGTCCAAGTAAAATGAGTTCCATGAGCATTGAATTCATGAAGACTAGCATTAGTAACACATCTTTTAAAGTCCCAAGCACTTCTACGAATAGAAAGAGAATTTGATCCATCCCCACAATTAAGCACTTCATTGAAATCCCCTATAATGCAAAGATTACCATGCTCATAACAATTGCACCATTCACTAATTTTGCTCTAAAGATTGGTTCTTCTTAAAGATTCATTCTAGCAATAGATGAAAGCCACAAAGAAAGGATGTTAAAAAATATCATCAATATTGAAAAGTATGCCTTGATTAAACGAGTCCATAATGGTCACTTTGAGATCACTCCTCAAAAAAAGCCAAAGCCAACCCACAATGCTATCATTCACTTCCTTTTGTTTGCTAGGGGAATTTAGACCCCTAGTGTTCCAAGCACAAAAAATCATTAAGATAAGGGGTAGAGCACTACGCTTTAATAAAGTGTTTCTTTGAGCATTTTGCAATTCTTCACCCTTATCAGCACGTACCAAGGGCCAAATTTCATGTTTAGAAAGCTCACCTTCCACCAAGTCTCCGACTTTGTTAAGAGCTTCAAAAGGATTGCTTTGCTTCACCATGGAACTTAAAGGCTTTGAAAGAGAGGAGCTAATTTTGGGAGAGAAAGGCCGAGAGATAGCCTTTTTCCTTATGGATTTTTAAGCTTCAACTTGTTTCGCAATGGCATAATTATGTTTTTTCTTGGAGCTTGCTTTTTGCTAACCACATGCCGTTTATCATGATATCCTTACTTAGTGGCTGGTCTTTTAGCATAATTCATGGGTTGTTGAGGTTGTGGAGGTTATGGCTTTGGCTTTAATGGACAATACTCCTAAATATGCCTAACCATTTTGCAATGAGTTTATTTAAATGGTTTCTATGCATACTTAATTTCCGCTTTAGCTTTTGAGCCATCCCTAAGTTTGGGAAAGATCTCTTTCAAAAGGTGACCATTAAGATCAACTTCAATGCACACTCTAACAAACTCAAATTCCTTCTAGATTCCATTAGGCATCCATTTGCAAAGGCCTCCGAATGAAGGAGGCAAAATAGCTCAAACCTTCTCTAGACCATAAGCTCAAAGGCATTTCTCTTAGCTTGACCCATATAAGATACTTATTTTAAGTTAGATTCACAAATTGAAGGTCTGGCTCCTATTTTCTTAGAAGAAGAGGTCTATGGTTTACATGAAGTAGTTACTCTAAGACCGTTTAACAATATTCTTCTCTCTCAAATTTAAAAACAAACAAGCCCTTTCCTTTTATGAAAATGTCCATCCATCCATATCTTCTCCAAGCAAAATCCACCCCATTTTTTATAAGAAAGAATACAGAAAAAGCACCAAGGAATTGGCCCACAAGACAATGAGTCCAAAAGCTATCCCCTTTATCATAAAACTCAACCCTGAGGAGGGAGAGAGGGGTCAACAACATCTCTAACACCATCAATAATATTAATTTTATGCTAATTAAGTTGCAAAGTTTGTACCAACATATTTAGCAAAGACACCCTCTCGAGTGAAGTTTCATTTGGAGTAACCTTATACCCTGGTTTTGGAGGTCTTCTCCAAGCATTTGGTTGTCCATTTTGGAAGTTTCCATTTATGCCAGTTTGTTGCCTTTAGAAAACTCTACCATTTGCACCATTCAATGAAGGACGTAAACGTTGATAATAGGAGTTCATTTAGTTTATTGGCTAACAAGAATTGTTTGCATACATATTTTGCTCATTTTGCACTTGCTTTTAAGTGTTAGATAAGTTGGCATGATATGATCTGGCTCCCACGTTTTGCTGAGCAAGAGGCTGATCTAAGAAGTGAGTGGAAGGAAGGTTTCAATTTGCTTGCAAGTTGTTATTCAAATCTTGGGACCATATTAACGGTCAATATCTGAACCATGAAGTGTCAAAATGGGGTTGTTTGGGGTAGCAAAAGTTAGAGAAGCTACTGCATTTTCTTGGCTAACAAGAATTGTTTGCATACATATTTTGCTCATTTTGCACTTGCTTTTAAGTGTTAGATAAGTTGGCATGATATGATTTGGCTCCCACGTTTTGCTGAGCAAGACTGATCTAAGAAGTGAGTGGAAGGAAGGTTTCAATTTGCTTGCAAGTTGTTATTCAAATCTTGGGACCATATTAACGGTCAACATCTGAACCATGAAGTGTCGAAATAGGGTTGTTTGGGGTAGCAAAAGTGCTAGCAAAAGTTAGAGAAGCTACTACATTTTCTTGGCTAACAAGAATTGTTTGTATACATATTTTGCTCATTTTGCACTTGCTTTTAAGTGTTAGATAAGTTGGCATGATATGATCTGGCTCCCACATTTTGCTGAGCAAGAGGCTAATCTAAGAAGTGAGTGAAAGGAAGGTTTCAATTTGCTTGCAAGTTGTTATTCAAATCTTGGGACCATATTAACAGTCAATATCTGAACCATGAAGTGTCAAAATGGGGTTGTTTGGGGTAGCAAAAGTGCTAGCAAAAGTTAGAGAAGCTACTGCATTTTTTGCTAGAGTGATACTTGAAAGAAGATCAAGTTTTAGTCCTTTGGTAAAACCATTTTTTCTCTATCTTCTTTAGCTTCACCTAAACCTTCAAGAGAGCCTTTAGAAGCATTTCCAATTGAATTTTTTTTACCATTTTTGGCTACTAGAACCTAAACCACTAGGTTCCTTAAAGGTGACTAATATGTTATTTGTGAGCACAAGCATAAATAGCCACAAGTGCACAAGTTGCGTGTAGCACCGTGTGTGCAAGTAGGGGGATCAAATCCACAGAGAGGACTAACGTGTGTGGTATTCTAAGCTAAGTGCGTCCTAAAATGCTATGTGTTGAGATCCTAACTAAAATTTTTTTTGGGTTTTTGGGATTGAAGGGAGTTTGGAAAAGATAGCTAATCTAAGGACAAGGAAATGAAAGGGCGGTGTGTGTGCGCGATAAAGGAATCTAGCAATCTAAAGGAGTCAAACACATGGAAATGGGGACTAGGGTGATTGACTAGGGTGATTACTACTTTTTGTTAGGGTTGCTTGATGGATTATACTTGGGTTGCTCTAGTCTAGACCTTTAGCCTTCTAATTGGTACCCTAAGTCTTAGTGCAGGTTCATCCCTAGGTGGCGATACCTAGCAATACGGCGAGGTCTTTATGACTTAGGATTTAGGGCTAGCTAATAGGATTCTGGGTGATTTAGATTCATCGAACCCTAGCACTTAGTCCTCTAATTAGTTCCCTAATCTAACCCTAGGCCTCGATGTGAATCCTCCCTAAGCTTTGCCTCACTTAGCAGTACAGCGTGGTCCTTATGAACCTAGGGCGTTTATGTGGGTTAACTAGCCTTTCTCAGTGAATTAAGGTCAACTAAATCTATTCGGAGACCTATTGGCTGGATTTAAAGCTAAAGGGGACTCGACCTAAGCTAGTTACAAGCTGTGCGCCATCGATCACATCATAATAGTAGAAATTGACATTAAAGTGCAAAGCAAACACATCTGTGGCATGGCATTTGAGGAGTCACCGGTATATTCTACTACTAAACACATTGACATGCTTATATTATACCAACTTAAGTAATAGCACCTAACATGTATGTAATAGAAGCTATTTATGCTATTGAATATGCAAACACGCACATAGACATGTACATAAGCATACCCACTTCATGTAATCATCACATAAACATATAGACATGCTCGCATAATGATTTATAAATAGGTAATAGCATAATAAACTTCAATATACATATGCAACTTCATTGAGGCATTTTAACAAATATATAGACATGTATGTAAAATGGCCTTCAAAACCCTAAGTACAGGTATATACATATAGATCCATCAAGAATGCATAACAATAATGAAATAATCATCCATAATATAAGAGTAAATCATGCTACATAGATCTAATCATACATAGATTAGCTTAGGATAAAGAAGTGATATCTTTTTATCCATAGCCATGCTTTGCAATCCAAGAGCTTATGCCCAAATCCTTGTATTTGGTCCTCTTAGAGGATTGATTCCAAAGTGTTTTGTCTATGAAAAAGTGTGTGAGAGGTTGGAGATGAGAGGATTAGGGTTTTGCGAGATGGGTTTGAAAGAACATAACTTGTTCTTCTATAAAAATGGCCAAAAGAGGGCTTATATAGCCAATTTTCCGCAACTATCAGAACACTTAATCGATGCGTCGCCTCTAAGAGCTCTCTATTATGCCAAATGAAGGTTGATCACTGGCTTTATTGGCCTAGTAAGCAGGTGCACTGCCTCTCTGAAGGGCACTCAGCCGGCTCTTCTTGTTTTGCTCTGTTCGGCTTCATTTTAGCTCCAATTCGCACACTATTTTTTTTCTATGGGTTCATATCACTTCCAGGAATCTCTCAAGCTATTTTCCTTCATCTTTTGCACCCTATAAACATGTATAAACTTAGTCCATGTCCTCTTTGGTTGCAAGCTCCGAATTTGGCTCCCGTTGCACTCAATTTTGCCTAGTTACTCCGTTCTTCTTCCAGGAGCTTGCAAATGCAATCTTCTTGCTTTGTTCTCATCCAAAACACCTTTGGCTTGGGTTCATCATCACATCTTCATCATTTTAAGCACCAGGCATTGTTCCAAAACTCACTTAAAAGCACAAGAAATAAGCACTTAATGTAGCACTTTTCCTATAAACTCAACTATGTATACTTCTGTCCCTGTATGCTCGAAGACAGTACAAATACTATACTAAGGCCTTTTAATAAGCACAAAACACCTCTAAATAGATATAAAAATAAAATGCAGAATCACACTCGAAACCAATACATCAACACCCCCAAACCTGCTCCTTGCTTATCCCTAAGCAAGCCCAAACCTAAGTTTAGCTCTAAAGTCAATACAAAGGATTGCCAAAGGGATTGACTCACTATCAAGGTTAGCCTAAGAAGCATGAATGAGGCATTCCTATTGTGGAAAAATCTCCAAGTCTTTTTGGATCGTCTCTCTACTGATAAAGGGCCTCAAACCTTGTGGGAACTTCCCAAATAGCCAAACCACCACAAGCTAGGATTCTAATTCACGCACTCGGGATGTTGATATTTCACCCCCCCTCAAATAACATAGCCTCCCCAACATGTACAAAGCCTCAAAGACAAGAAAAGAGAGAATATACATACACAATGGCTTATAAAAAGCCTTATTCACAAATCTACAAAGATGATAGCATGTGCTAAGTTGACATTGTGTCATTTATGCACTTATTCACAAAACTTTTTGATGCCTTTGACTTTTTCTCTTTTTCAATTTCTTTCAATTTTTTCAACTTCTTTTCTCATCTTTTTGCACCATTTTTGCCTTTTTCAATTTTTTTGAATTTTTCATACTTTGCATTGCATAACAAAAAGAAAAGAAAAAGAAAGGCTAAGGCACATAGAAAAGGAACAATCATAGAAGAGGCACTCACAACAATAACCTTTCATCCTTACTCTTTCTTACCAAGCTATAGGATGGTTACAAGGGGTATTATTAAAAGTCCTCACTCCCCACAACTTTCAAGAGCATCCCCTCCAAGATCCAATTATCCCTCCATTCTATTCATTTCCCATAATGCAACTCATATTCACCAATCAATTGAGTCAATTACAAAAGTCAGCACAACGATCAAGCAAGAAATAAACAACTCTATATGCATCAAAATTGAAATATTTTCATCATTTTAAGGCACATAATGCACATCTACCCTAGTCAAGGCATATAACAATAAAACCAAACTCTCACAACCCCAAACCTAAACTTTGCTTGTCCTCAAGCAAATAGAACAATACTGCTCAACAAGCAAATAGGCAACACAAAGCAAGTAAGGGTGACAGGACGGGGTAGATATAAGGGGAAGAAGTAGAGAAAGGATAGATATAACCTTGCGTTCTTTCTGAAGCTCCTCGACACTAGTGGATAATGAATGATCTACTAATCCCTATTTCTCAACAGATTACAACCACTCAAAGCATATGATTAATAGCATTGCCATGCTACTCGCATTGGCATCATCTAATGGCAAATAAGGTGTATGAATAATGGGAAATGATAAAATTGAGGATCAACACTTGGAAGGGTGAAAAAGAAAACAAATAAAAAGAAAGTGAAAAGCAAAGAGCGAGAATAATTAAAAAGTAAAAGCAAGTACAAGAAAAGGAAAATAAGGAAAGCAAATGGAATATAAACAAGTCTAAGGTGCCTCTTAGTAGCGCTGGATTTAACGCCTCCAGCCTGGTGTTAATGTTAGAGCCATATATGTTTAAAATTAAGAGGCACGAATTGCTAGATATTCAACCAAGCACAGAAAATAGAAGGAAAAGGGTCATGCAATAAATGATGAGGTGATGGATGCATAATGTACCCCTTTTCTAGATGCCACCCTAAATCATCAAATGAAATTGTGTAAGCAAGTGTGAAAGATGTCATGCATAAATGTGAAAGATTATGCCCCGTTTGTTCCCTAATCAACCACCCCATAGCCTTCTTCTCATAATCAAGGGCTAAAAACACATTATTCCCATGGTCAAAGATAGTTCTAATGCATGCAACATAAGAAACATGCTTTTTAACCCTAGATAAAAGTGTTCTATGCATAAAGGCACAAACGTGAGCTCCAAAGAAGGAAGCTCAACAGAATGGGAAGGAAAAGTACGAATGACATTTGGAGAAGGAATGTCAAAGATAAGGGACGTAGAAATACTACACTTTTTCTCTCCACAAGATGCATCATGATCAAGCCTAGGTTCCTCTAACTCCTTATAAAGAGTGGAATCAATCTTAATAGGTTTTTCTCACACTAAAAGAAAGTTTATGTTCATCTGAAAAGTGCTTAACCTCATCAATCAATTCCCTAATGGAGAGGGTAGAAGAAGGTATCAACAATGATTTATCAAACACACTGCAATTTCAAGCTCATCAATTTCTTCCTTAAGTGTCTTCTTAGAGTGGCTATTCTCCTCAACACAACAATCCTTAACTCCAAGAGACTTAGCATCTAAAAACTCCGAAATTGATGTCTTGTTCTCCCTAATGGATGACTCTAAGCCTTTACTAGCTAAGATCACATCAAATGCTTCCACAAAGTTATCGCTAGTAGGTGTCATCTAACTATCACGCTTCTCATAAGGGGTAGACATAAATGGAGAGGACAACGGGGACTCAATAGATTTTGGGTCATATATGCATGAATGCTCGAGAGAGATGTGTTCCCTAGACTCCCTAAATGTATGTTCGAAATGCAAATGAGTGCTATGATCATGAAACTCAAACTCCAAGTGTGTAGAATGTATAGAATAGGAGAAAGAAAAGGCCCACATGACTCAATAGAAGGCGTTGAAAGTTTAGGAGGATAGGGTACTATTTCCTATAAAACATAACTATAAGAGTCATTAAGAACCAAACTATCATCAAGCTCATTCTCATCCTCACTATAAGATGTTAACTCTCCATCGGTATCTCTTTCTAAATTATTGCTCTCATCTATAAGTCTCTCTTCTATCTTCTTAACCCGATATAAAGATATCTCAACAGTTTTAACCACGAGTTGTTCACTTTCAATCTCTCTCTTCAAGCACTCACTAAGATAGTCAACTTGTTGCATCATGCTATCTAGCCTCTGTCAATCAAATTGAAGGAGTGATTGTAGAAAGGCAATCTTTCCATCATAACTTAAAGACGACCTAGAAGAAGAGGGCTTAACCAAGTGAGGATCATGAACATCTTGATAGGGAGCACTATAACCACAACCATTGTAGGACTCGGAGAAGGGTGGACGGGAAAAGACGATGCAGAAGATGGACTTTCAAAGCAAGGAGATGGACTATATGAATAGTCATCTAGAGGCCGATATTAATATGCATGATATTGCTCCCTAGAATTATGATGATAAGATGAGGATGGATGCATCGGCACATGATTACTCGGGGCATAGGGCATCGCACGCAATCAGGAATAAGGGTGGAAAGTGGGACAAGCACTAGAAAAATGAGCACGACTTTCACAATGATTGCAATAACAAGAATATACATCCCTATAGTCATGATTTCTAAATGAAGATGTATAAGATGATGCATCACTACAGGGGTCATAAGTAGCACCAGCACCAGATTGAGGATTGTCATGAGGGCAAAAGAAAGTTTGATGCATATGACTTCCATAAACGCAGCATGCATTGGGAACAAGATCGAGTAACAGAGAAAAGGATACTAAAGACTACCAAGAAGTATTTGTGTCATTAATATTCAATTAAGCAAAAGTATTCCTCCTCATAATGCTCAGCAAAAAAAAATTTCAGATTTTTCTTTTATTATTCAAACAAAGAAAACATGAAAAAGTAAAACAACACGCAACAAGCTAATACACACAAAAATAAAGAAACCGAACAACCGTTGCCTCCCCGGCAATGGTGCCAAGAACTTGATACGCTATTTGTGAGCACAAGCCTAAATAACCTGCAAGCGCATGGGTCGCGTGTAGTACAGTGTGTGTGAGTGCGGGGTCGAATCCATGAGGAGGCCTAACTTGTATGGTATCCTAAGCCAAGTATGTCCTAAAGAGCTACGTGTTGGGATCCTAACTACAATCTTTTTGGGGTTTTGGGATTGAAAGGAGTTCAGAAAAGATAAACATAATCTAAGGACAAGGAAATGAAAGGGCGGTGTTTGTGTGTGATGGGGGAATCAAGCGATATAAGGGAGTCAAACACGTGGAAATAGGGACTAGGGTGATTACTACTTTTTGTTAGGGTTGCTTGATAGATTATACTTGGGTCGCTCTAGTCTAGACCTTTAACTAGCCTTCTAATTAGTACCCTAAGTCTCAGTGCGGGTCCATCCCTATGTCACGATGCTTAGCAATATGGCATGGCCTTTATGAATTAGGAATTAGGGCTAGCTAATAGGATTATAGGTGATTTAAATTAATCTAACCCTAGCACTTAGTCCTTTAATTAGTTCCCCAATCTAACCTTAGGACTTGGTGCGAGTTTGTCCCTAAGCTTTGCCTCACTTAGCAGTATGGCGTGGTCCTTACGAACCTAAGGTGTTTGAGTGAACTAACTAGCCTTTCTAGGTGAATTAAGGTTAACTAAATGTATTCGCACACCTATTGGCTGGATTTAAAGCCAAAGGGGACTCAACCTAGGCTAGTTTTATGCACCATTGACCGCATCACAATAGCAAAAATTGACATTAAAATGCAAAGCAAACACAACTAGGGCATGGCATTTGAGAAGACACCGGTATATTCTACTACTAAACACATATACACGCTTAGATTACACCAGTTTAAGCAATACCACCCAACATGTATGCAATAGAAGCTATTTATGTTATTAAATATGCAAACACACACATAGACATGTACATAAGTGTACCCATTTCATGTAATCATCACACCAACATATAGACATGTTAGCATAATGATTTAGAAATGGTTAATAGTGCAATAACTTCAATATACATATGCAACTTCATTGGGGCATTTCAACAAACACATAAACATATATATAAAATGGCCTTCAAAACCCTAAGTATAAGTATATACATATAGATCCATCAAGAACGCATAAAAATAATGTAATAATCATCCATAATACAAGAGTAAATCACCCTACATAACTCTAATCACACATAGATTAGCTTAGGATAAATGAGAGATACCCTTTTATCCATGCCATGCATTACAATCTAAGAGCTTATGCCCAAATCCTTGTGTTTGATCCTCTTAGAGGCTAGATTCCAAAGTGTTTTTGTGCATGAAAGAGTGTGTGAGAGGTGGGGGATGAGAGGACTAGGGTTTTGAGAGATAGGTGTGAAAGAATATGACTTGTTCTTCCATAAAAATGGCCAAAAGAGGGTTTATATAGCCAATTTTCTGTGACTACTAGAACACCTTACAGGTGCACTGCCTCCAAGAGCTCTCTATTTTGCCAAAGGAGGATTGCTTACTGGTTTTACCAGCCTAGTGACCCGGTGCAACACCTCTCTGAAGGGCACTCAGCCGGGTCTTCTTGTTTTGCTCTGTTCAGTTTCGTTTTAGCTCCAATTTGTGCACGAATTTTTTCTATGGGATTGTATCGCTTCTGAGAATCTCCCAAGCCATTTTTCTTCATATTTTGCATCCTATCAACATGTCAAACTTAGTTCGTGTCCTCTTTGGTTGCAAGCTTCGAATTTGGCTCATTTTGTGCTCTGTTTCTCTCGATTACTTCGTTCTTCATCCAAGAGCTTGCAAATACAATCTTCTTACTTTCTTCTCACCCAAAACACCTTTGTTTTGGCTTCATCATCACATGTTCATCATTTTAGGCACCAAGCATTGTTCCAAATCTCACCTAAAAGCACGAGAAATAAGTACTTAGTGTAGCACTTTTCCTTTAAACTCAATTATGTACACTTATGTCCCTATATGCTTGAATATAGTATAAATGCTATCCTAAGGCCTTCTAATAAGCACAAAGTACCTCTAAATAGATATAGAAATACAATGTAGAATTGCACACAAAACCAACACATTAGTGACCCGAACCACTAGGTTCCTTAAAGGTGACACAAAACTATGTTATGTAAGTTCCTTTTTAGCATTTTTCTTACAGTGGTCATAACTTACATATATGCTGGAGATGGTAGAGAATGAGATCTACGCCTATTAATAATGCTTTGAACCAGCACTGTCTTTGCATTAGCATGTGATTTTTGCAACTGCTAGAACATTTGCCCAAATTCAAAAGCTTTATAGACTTCTTTCAATTCTTTGTTAGAGGTTGATGAAACATCTTCACTTTGAAGCGGTAAGAGTGCAGGAGGCATAATCAACCTCCTCAATAGTTTTTGAAACTGATTTTACAAAAGAAAGACATTCTTTAGATTGCATTTTAGTCAAGATTCTAGCACTTGACCTTGAAAGAGTAGAGCTATTCTTCTTTCTCATGAATTCAGATTATATGTTCCAGTTGCGCATAAGAGAGAAGATTAATTTGACCATTATTATCTTAAGTCATATGTATCATGTCTATATCAAAGAAGCTGTTATTCCATATGCTATGTCATTAACCCATTTATTTGAGAAACATGGAATGATTCAACTGCACGGAGGAGAAGGAGCTCCTAATGATAGTTTAGATAGAGGAGTTGCTCTTACTCATCACACGGAGTTTAGTTTGAATAAACTATGGAATGATTATCTATTAATATAATAGTGATTATATCATGAAAGATATGCATCAAACATTGCCCAAACACATTCAAAATTGCACTACTGTACATATACTCTAAGAGAGGCAATGAAATCTCTAAATAAAGATAGAAATGAAAAAGAGAAAGAAATGAGAGTAGCATAACAAATGAGTGAAGAAAAAGAAAGACTTGGATTTTGAGAACAAGACATTTAAGAGGCTGTGAGAAAGTCTTTGGCAGATTTGACCAGATAAGGAGCTAGCATAAATAGTGCTTCTTGATGTGTTGGTTTTATGTGTGTATTTGCATTGTATTTCTATATCTATTTAAAGGTGTTTTTGAGCTTTTTAGATTGTTTTAGTGTAGTGTTTATACTATATTTGTGCATATCAGAATATAAGTGTATATAGTAAGCTTCAAGGTTAAATGCTGCGTTAAATGCTTATTTTGTGTCATAGGTGAATTATAAGGTGAAACCGGAGCTTACACGATGATGGGTGATGAAGATAAAAGGTGTAAATGTTGTGGGGAAGAGGTCAGAGTCAAAGAAGATGAAGATTGAAACAAAAAAGGAGGAACCGATCAACCCCCAAAGCTACTGGTCAATGGGCAAATCCAGAGAACATAAGAGCTTACTGGTTGAACCTACTGGCTGACTGGTAAGGTTAACTGGTGATTCCAGAGAGCCATTTAGAGAATCGATTGACCCTCTCATTTACTGGCTAGCCAGTAGGGTGGACCGGTAGTGCCTTTGTTGTCTATAAATAGGACTCCATCTTCAACATTTTTAGGAATCAACTCATATACACTTCACAGCCACTTCACACACACTAGACCCTAACTCTCACCCACCTTACACACACACTTCCAAACCCAAAAACACCTTGGAATAAAGCATCTAGGAGGATCAAACACAAGGATTTGGCTATTAGCTCTTGGATTATAAAGCATGGCTATGGATAAAAGGGTATTTCTCTTTTATCCTAAGTTAATCTATGTATGATTAGAGTTATGTAGAGTGATTTACTCTTGTATTATGGATTGATTATTACATTGTTGTTATGGGTACTTGATGGATCTGCATATATATGCTTGTACTTAGGGTTTTGAATGGTAAATTTACATACATGTCTACGTGTATGTAGAAATGCCTCAATAATGTTGTGTATATGTATATATATATATATATATAACCTTTTCTAAATCATTGTTCTAGTATCTCTAAGTAGATGATGCTTAAGGACGAATCCATACCGAGTTTTAGGGATAGATTAGGGAACTAATTAGTGGACTAAATGCTAAGGTTAGATCGATCTAAGTCACCTAAAATCCTAACTAAGTAGCCCTAATTCCTAAGTCATAAAGACCACGCCATAGCTCTAGGAGTAGTTGCCGATGCACGAACCCAGACTGAAGCTTGGGGTACCAATTAGATTTACTTTTCCTGCACTACATTCCATCCAATACACATTTGGCCTCCTTATAGATTCGACCCTGCACTCGGACGTTACATTACACATGACCCGTGTGCTTGCAAGCTATTTAAGGCTTATGCACTGAATAACATATCACTTCTGGTGATCGAGAAAATGTAAATGTGATTAGATTGCTAATGAGTGATTGGGATATGCTTTTCCCCAACCTGATCTGACCTGAATAAGACTACCTAAGTGTGCACGCATGCGCGACCCCCGATCTTCAATGCCTGATGTGCTCTCTCCATGCACTTCGTACTATGACATCGTGCTAAGGATCCACGTTTCTTAGAGAATGTTCTATAAATAGACCACTTGTATATTACCCCAAATAGAAACTTGCCAAACTTAGAATATTTTCTCTTTCTCTTAAATACCTTACTGACTTAAGCATTGGAAAACCTTCAGCCGGTACTACTTTGGGGTCAAGCTTTTTCGCTATGCAAGTCTATGACTCCACTAGAGAAGAAGATCTAACACTTTATCTAGTTAATTGCAGAATCAGATTAGTGCCGTTTGTGGAAAACAAAACCACTAGAGAAGAAGATCTAACACTTTATCTGGTTAATGGCAAGAACAAGGAGTCAAGTCACCAGTGACCTACCACTGGGGGCCAATAAGGAAGAAGATCGTGATGAAAGATGTTTGGAGCCAAATACATCAACTAATCAGGGGGATAAACCACTCTTACAAACTTAATCGCATGAATCATTTACATTTGCCCCTACTTTTTCTAGGCAAGTGCTTCATCCAAATCGATCTTTGCCACAAACACACCTGAACTCTCAATTAGCTGCATTCACCAATATGTTAGCTAACATTCAAAACTTGGTTAACCAAATCTCCAACACCCACAGTCACCCACCTCCTAACCCCGCAACCTTTGCATGCCTAAGCCAAACACACTACCCCTAACTGAAAATACCCATAAATGTCCAGCACCTACTACCAATTAAGTGGGAAAGAGACCATAACGAATCACATTCTTAAGGAGACATCAAGGATAGAAGGGCCATTGCGATTAGGTCAAAACTCAGTTAGTTCCTCAACCTAACCCTTGCAAGTTATAAAGGTTAAGGAATTCGCTAACAGCCTCTCGGCCAAAGAGATCATTAGGGAGCCAATCCCGACAGATTTCGTGATCCCCAAGTTATCGTACTAAGACGGGTCTCCAAACCCAACTAATCATATTTCTATTTTAAACCATAAGATGTTGTTCCATAATGCAACGAACGTCGCCTGATGCAAAGCTTCCCTGACCACCCTTCTGGGGACTGCTTGATCCTGGTATGATGAGTTGCCCGCACATTCTATTACCTCATTCAGTTAGCAAGGATAGGTGGATCCAAACTCCTGAATGCTTGACATGAAGAGCATTTGAGGAAATACTTCGTCTAAAAAAGAAAGCGAGTTTAAAGTTTATTTCCAAACTCGTACATATTCAACTTCTAATGAAAATGACTACCACGTCGATGCGAATCTTTTGTGTCCCATGATAAATTCATATTTCTCAAGGACCAATGCCCCAATATTAAGTCTAAATGACCATCTATTTCGATTAAGGATCCATGTCCCAAGCAAAAGCTTTACAGTTTACCCAGATTTAAGGGTTGGTATCACAACAATAAGTTTATAATAAATTATTACTTAATGAAGGACTAACGTCTTCAAGATATCAACTTACTGTCAGCTCTAGTTAAGGACCGACATCCCCTTCAATTTGTTTAAGTATACATAAGTAGAAAAGACGTAACCATTCCCGACGATAAGCAAAAACTTACCAATATATGCAAAGCATCAAAGGAAGAATAAAAGAAGGTCATCAAATTAATTAAACAAAACCAAAAAAGCCCACAAAGGCTATTAACGTTTGTTCATCGAGCCTCAGCGGAGCAAATTCCATCACATATGAAGAAGAACAACAAAAAACAAATCTTTTTAGACTTTAGGCGGAGTGGGGGCATTATCAACCTTGGGCATCTTAGGGTGTTGGCAGCTGAATCGACAGGGGCAACAGAATCACCAACATCTACAATTGTAGGAGTATCAGGAAGAAGCTCAGCATCTTCAACTACAACAGCATCCGGGGGAGGAAGGGCATCCATTCCCTTTTGGACCAAATTCTCAAGGCTCACAGGTGGATCCCTTTGAAGAAGCTCCAACACCTTTTCCAAACCTTCCCCGTATCTCGTGTCGAACTGAGCAAGAGACGTTGTGTAGATTTCATCCTTGTATTCTTGAGAGCATCGGTACGCAGCAGTAGTGTCTCTCACCTCGGCCTCCAAAGTCTGGATACGGTGAGTGGTCTCCTTTTACGCTTGGTTGGTTACGGCAAGATCGGCCTCCAACCTCGCAAGTTCTTTTTTCTTCTCTTCGAGGCTTGTATGTTGCCTGTCAATCGAGCACTTGAGGTCGTTGACCTGAGCCTCTTTCTTGTTCATTTCATCATTGTGCTTACGGTTCAAGTCAAGCTCGTCGGCGACTTGTCTCCTCCGCGGGTCCATTACATCTTTCTTCAGCTTTTCCACCTCCTCTCTACGCTTGGTCACTTCGGTAGCCTCAGCAGTCATCAGATTGAGCTTGCGCCCGTACCTCGTTCATGGTCACCCCAAAGAATAGAGGTGGTGAAGAGCCTCCTTCAAGATGGCAGCGAACAAGGAAAGCAGGTTACAGGAAATCAGGGGTTAAGAAAGATAAAATGAAGGAAAACAAACCGAAAAGAAAGAGAATTAAAAACAAAGGACTTACTTTATCCTTGGAGGTCACCATTGACAACCAGAGGGTCGAAGTTTTGATGCAGGTGATCAGGGCCATCGTCTCGTAGTGTCCGTCCCTGATGCTAGCCATCGGGATGTCCGGTTCACGAGCGATCCCCCATGATCGCCCACGAGCCTCTCCGGCTCTAGAAGACTTCGCCCCATCAGATTGGCGCGCCCCCATAACAACCGCCGCCTCGTCAAAGGTTGCTACCAAACTCACTAGAGAACTTTGCCACCTCAGCGGGGCACATGGATCCCAGGCCATACTCATGAGGAGTTGATTGGGAAGTGGATCGCCGACCCTGCCCACGTGGATGGCCACCCCTTGGGCATGATGTCTCTGTTGGTTTGGCTCTGCCGGTTTTGGAGGCGCGCCCCCAAGAGCCTCTTATGAATCTCCTCTTAGGCTCTGTTCAACAACAGTGTTTTAGTGTTTAGTGTTTTGACTTAGTTAAATTATTATCTCCTTTCATTTTTGTTGTTGTGTTTTAGGTAATATTTTTGGTTAAAATAATATTTGAAGTAGTGTTTTCAAACGTTTTAGGTAGTAGTTAGTATTTTATTTTTCATTTTGACAATCTTACCCTCCCTTTATTATGTTTTGGTAATTCTAATTACTACACAATCTCTTTCTACATTTTTATATTTTTTTCACAAGTATAAGTCTAAAATAACATGAATAGCAATTTTAAATCCTATCTATATCAAAATATACTAAAAAAAGTGTAAGTCTTATTCGTCCATTTATTATTTTTCTTGACAAAATAAATTTTTGATCAATTAAAAAATATTTCTCCAATGATAACATTTTTTGTAATATTAATAAAATTAATATATCAAAAGTAATTTTATTATACTTTAATAATCAAATGTTATTACAAGAAACATATATATAATTATGAAATAAATTATCTCATTCCAATAATAGTAATAATAATTATATTTATCATAACATAATATCAATGCCTTTTTATGTCATTTTACACTCATTAACTAATCAAACAACTAATTTTATTGAACACGTATTATTCAACCAGCTAACCAAATAGCTATCCGTTAATAGTTAAATTACAAAAGCTATCAGCTACTTTAACAGCTAATTTCGCCAAACAGACCCTTAGTCTTGTTCCTTTATCCGCTTTTCCTTGACATGGCTACAAAAGATGGCAAAAATTAGTCAAAAAAGAACTCATCAAAGATTAAAAGCGAGGAATTAAAGACTAGGGGTAGGCTCTTGACCATCTCGTTCTTTGGGCGATGACCAAGGGTGAAACTCTAGATATAAACCCGAGGCTTTGATTTTCTTTGGACATCGGCAATCAAGGTATAACTGTCTTCCCATTTTTTTCAACACCTTATAAGTTTTCTCTCAGCTCTTATAAGGACAGGCTCTTCGTTTAGATCACTCTTGACACCACTTTGAAGATCTAGTCGTGCCTATAGGTACTAACACCTCAAGGAGTAAAGCAGGTTACAAACACATATTTATAATGCTAGCCCTTATAAGACGAAGGGTTTCCCTTCAAAAGCTTCCCATGTTCTCAGGCCATTATATAATACCACCCAAAATCTCTATTCTATACTAGTCAATGCATGTGAAAGAAAAGATTCAAACTATGGGTTAACCGGTTATTTTGAAGGTAAGATTAGAATCCTATCATGGCCGCCCAACTATTCAGGCATAATTGGCTGCAACAGATGTCGTAGTGATTTAAAAATTAGAAATAAATTGAGGGATCAGCAACCTCAACCCCATTGCAAAGGTATCTTCATAAAATGATATTTCTCTTCTCGAACCAACGCTGGCAAAGTCATTAGGATCGGGAGTCCGAACACCGTACTCATCGGGGATGCCCTTGCAAAATTCTATACTCCTTGAAACAACCATATTAGTGGGAGGACTTCAATTTAAGTAGTTAAAAAGAGGATCGTCCTCATCATAACCAGCTAAGAAAATACGAGCATCTTCTTTTGTAGGGTCCAACATTAGGCTAAGGATTTTTGCATTAGGAGGCCCAATAATCTCACCACTTTCAATTGCCCTACTATTCTGAGTGGCCTGATATTTTGTACGAGTGATCTCACCAATGTGCTTTATAACGTCGTCAAAGGTGCCATTAAGATCGATGTCCATATCTAAACTAGTGCCCATTATGTGAAATTCTTCTTCCAAAGGGTTAAAGGTATAAGCTTGACCAAAGGCGCTGAAGATATCCTTCTCAATAGAACCAAGGATGTTGAAGAGTGAAGAAAAGATGTTATCAGAAGCTTCTGAGTGCTCCACAAAAACAAAGGGACTCATAGGGTTCAAGTTTAAGGACTTAAAATTAGAACGTGGTGTTGTTTCCTCTGCATTCCTAACCATCCTGGACGAACTTGACATGTACTTAAACGACACTTTGAAGACAAGAGAAAAGAGAAGAAAAAGAAATCTACAAAAGATAAAGAGAAGTGATGATGAGGAGAAAAATAGATGGCATACTTGAGTTAACGAGAAAGTTCACTGGGAGAGGTTGCTAGTGACTATAAATAAGGGACTTCTGGATGGGACTCTTCAGTCATGAAGCTCAAATGAAAAAAGAAGATTGAAAATATGATTCTAGCAAATGAAGTTGTAAATGCCAAAATGGCTACTAAGGGCCCCTTAAATAGGCCTGAAATGGCCTTATAAAGAAGGAGGAAAACAAAGAGACGTGATTGTAATGGTGTCTCTTCAGCCAAGTTATGAGAAGATGCAATGATTATTGCAGGCGCGTTGGTTTGGTGAGTCATGCGCGTGCGAAGGAACACTTCAAGTGAGTGACTACAGGCGCTAGGTCAAAAGAGAAGCCCAAAGTACAAATTCCAAGGAGTTAGATCGGGATGAACATGTTCAGTAACGTCCTGATGCAGCCTGCTACTGAAAGGGACTATTAATAAAGGATCGAGCTACGCCCTTCCCCAACCCAATTTGACCCGACCCAAACTATTGAAGCATGCACTCATATGCAACCCTTAATCTCTAATGCCTGATGTGCTTTTTCCATGTGCCTAGTACTATGACATTGTCCCAAGGATCCACTTGTCTTGGGAATGTTGTATAAATAGACCACAACCTGCACAAAAAGCAAAGTAAGCCATATTTCCTCAAATATAAACTTGCCAAAATTAGAATATTCTCTCTTTCTCTTAAATACCTTACTGACTTAGGCATCAGAAGGCCTTTGGTCGATACCACACCGATGTCAAGCTTTTTCGTTTTGCAGGTCTACGACAACACCGGAAAAGAAGATCCAACACTTTATCTAGTTCTTTGCAAAATCAGTTGCTATATGACATAAAGGATGGACTTACAGCAATACTATTGAGATTAACAAACTTGGAGATAAAATCTCATCTCCTAGGGTCAGAATACAAAAGTTGAAGAATGTTGTTAAACGCACATCAACATCCTCTTCGATTAATGAAGATGTTGATTTAAGATTCCTAATTCACTACTTCACCATAATCCCTTCTTTTATTCACTCTTCAACAATTTCTAGTCTTTCTTGGGTTTTGGATACTCTTGCATTTTAGCACTTTTACAATGCATTTGCATTTGCAAACTTAGCATTGATCTCTTGATGCTTCAATGAAGGCTCTTAGTTAATGGCCGCTTTAGTTACTTTAATCTATGTATTGAATGCCATCTTATTCCCTTTATGTATATATGATATGATGATGCCAAAAGAGTGAGAAATATGAGTATATCTATGTTTATGGATGAATGATGGAAATGTGAGTATATGTGTTATTGTGGATGATGAGTTGTGTTGCTATGAATGAATTGGATGCTATGATTGAATGAGAATAGTATAGGTTTTGTTGTGGTAATATATATGTTAAAGATTGAATATATTCATCAAATGTATGTTTTTAGCTTGATGATGCCATATTGTGCTATGAAATGTCTTGACTAAATTATGGCATTGGATGATTATCACTATAAGATGAATGTCATATATGCTATGAGGGAAAAAATAGCTAAAAGGAGATGTGACTGAGCTATAAAAGTGATAAAATAAGCCTAATGAAAGATATATGATATATGTATGCATGACTAGGCTTGTTATTTTGAAACAAAAGATATTCTTGGAAGACAGGTTAACAAGATATGATGACATATGATAAGCTTATATGTCTTGATATATACAAAACTTGAGGGGAGTTGTGTCTATTAAAGACTCCATATGCTTAATTGTGAAAATGCATGTTGACAGGGGTAGCTATTGCCCTAAGTGTTCCATTCATTTCATGCTTTATGTGATCTAGTCTAATGCATTCATCTATAAATTGTAGATATGTTTGTCATCATCAAAAAGGAAAAAATTTTTAGCATATTTGTCATATATGCATGTTTGGATGATAATATGATGTGATGATCACTAATGCTGAATAAAGCTCCTTATAGATGAATGAATGTATTGGATGGTAAATTAAATGAATGGTTATGTTGTTTAATGAAACTTAGACTATATTGTGGGAAGGTACGAATGCATTTGTTTGAATCTTTGAGATTGTTTTGATCCAATATGCTTTAGAGAACTTTTGTTATCACTTGGACTCTTAAGTTAAGGAGCTTGATTGATGAACATCTTAGAGACTTAAAGAAAAGAAGTGACATAAGGAAGAAGACAGGAGACATAAAGAGTGTGGACATAGATATTATATTGTAAGGCTATTGTTCTTATGTGCTTCTTGTCGTTTTTTGCTAAATTGTGTTATAATATATGCTCTAAGTGTTTATAAAGCTTTTATGTGCTTTAAATGTTTTTATCATCCAAAAAGCTGCTCTGAAAAATTGGTTTTTGAAAAATGGAAATGTGGAACTTGAATTGTTCTTGAACTCAATTCAAAGTTCTCTACTAGGAGAGAGGCATCTGGTTAACCGAATATGGTGAACCCTTACCTGATAGTGAACACTGAGTTGCACTTTTGGTAGCCCCTTTGAGCACTTGGATGCACCAGGGCTCTACTGGCAAGGGGTTTTTGTGCTCTCTGCAGGGCGAGGTGTCGGGGCAACTGGCGTGATTCAGACCTTACCCTAACCTGAGTTGCCACTTAAAATCTTATCCGAAACTAGCTGTTTTTAATACATTTATCAACCTTATCCGCTCTTAAATGTTGAAATTTGATTTTAAGGCTTCCCTAAATATGCCTAATAGCTACTTTTCAAATGAGCATATAAATACCATAAAAAAATAGCCAAAAACAACTTTTGCACATACATTGAGGCAATCAAAAGATCAAAAGTGCAATATTTTTTTCTCTTAGCTTTGTGCTAAAAATTTGTGAGCTTGCACCTTCATATCCTTGTATTTGTTGTAGAAAAGCGAAGTGTATGCTAAACTTGAGAAAAAAACAACAAAACAATTGAGATTTTCAATTGGATCTCTTGATTCGGGAAGAATCAAGGTTTAAATTTATTGATTCAGGTTTGAATCATGATTGTAAGTTGGTTTGTGCTAAGCCAACACTTGAAAAGCAGGGGTTTGTGATTAGTGGAGTTTGCCAAAATTCTTGATTGAGGTAATCGAGGAGTGGATGTAGGCGAAATGCTGAACCACTAGAAATCCCATGTATACTTTCTTTGTTTCTTTGCTTTATTTACTTTTGTTCTTGGAGCCTTACTATCAAACTCTTGATTAAAGTTTTGATTAAGTTTGAAAAAGCGAAATTCGTTGCCAAAACGCACTTTTTACCCCCTCTCCATCGTATTTGCTAAAACTGATAGCTGTATTTCGCTAATTCTAACCATTTTTTAGGTTTGGTTGTGACAAACATCAGGTCATTTGGACCATCTATTTGAATACCTCCATAAAATAACACAATACCGAGAGATCTTGAAGCCATTATAATGAAAAAAATAAAAAATGCTAAAAAAATGAAAAATTTGAGAGAAAGCTAATAAAACATTTGAGACAAATTTAAGAAAAAAATTTGAAAGAAAAAAAAATAGCACAAGTAAAAGCTGGTTTGGCCTTGGTATTTATAGGGAAATTTTAATGTTTTAAGAACACTATGTCAATTTGTTTTATGGACATAAATTCTTTTTGTCATTGAACATTTTATGTTTTTCTTGGAGCACTCTATAGTGTTCTAAAATGCAAAAGCATCCATGGAATGCTTCGTATTAGGAATGGCAACGGGACGAGTGACGTAGGGTACCCAGGACGGGCGATCCGCTAAAAATCCGACAAAAATCTGTCCCGTTAAGAACCCGGAATAAACCCCCAAATGATTAAAAATACCTGCTAGGGTTTGGGACGGTACTGGGAGTGACCTTCGAGTACCCGCATTCCCAAACCTGGCTTCTAGAATCCGGGTAATGGGCACCCAAACAATACCCGGTTCCGTCCTGTATACATACGTATATACATATATATATATATATATTTAATTATACATGTATATGTATATACACATATATATCCATACCTTATTATATAATTTATATTAATATCTCAATATATTTTATATTTATTAATTAATTATAGTTATATTGATAACATTTTTTATATGCATACTTATTAGGACTATATAAGAAACTATAATAGTTAGAACTATGATAGAACTAGTTATATGATTAGTTTAAATATGATTATATAAAAAATCATACAAATTCTAGTTATATGATTAACTTTAGTTAGAATTATACTAAATAACAAACTAAGTCTAATTATATAGCTACACTAACTTTAGTTACATAGCTATCTAAATATGTTTTACATTTATTAATTAATTGTAGTTATATATATGTATATGTATATTATACAGTAAATAAAGAAGCAAAAATTATTAATTTTGTTGATAGTAGTAAGGTTTTAACCTTTTAGTCTTAAAAATTTAACTTATAGTGGATTACCACTAAACTAATATTTCATTTTTCACTTTTTATTTATGCAAAAAAGCTTATTATTATAAGGTATCTAATTAGAATTATATAATTTCTATTGACATCTCAATATTTTTTATATTTATTAGTTAATTATAGTTCCATTGGTAACATTTTCTTATATGCATATTAATTAGAATTATACAAGAAATGATAATAGTTCGAACTAAAATAGAAATTGTATTAATTTTAGTTATATGGAAATCTTTAATTAGAATTATACTAAACAATAGATTAACCATAATTACATAGCTACACTAACAAACTAACTTTAGTTATATAGCTTAATAGCTACATAAGATTTTTCACATTTATTAAATAATTATTTGTATCTGTACATATTATATATATATATGTGTGTGTGTGTGTGTGTATACATATACATATAAATATACATATTATACACTAAAATGTTGCAAAGATTTTTACTTTATGGGTAGTAGTAAGGTTTGAACCCTCAACCTTTTACTCTTTAAAATTTTAACTTATGGTAAAATTTTAAAATTAGAAGTTATATAATTAAAATTATAAAACTATGCCAATATCTCAAAATATTTTATATTTATTAGTTTAGTATAACTTACTAATCAAATTTTAATTTTTTTATAAAAAAATTTAAAAAATGACTAATTATTTTTTTATCAAGAAAACCTGACTAACTAAAATTAAAAATTTAAACACTCTTGTAAAAAAGAAACTTAAAATTAATGATTTATTATGTACTAGAAAAAATATTTAAAACAAATGAGATTAAAAAAGAAAAGAAAGATCTCAAACCATTGGTCCATTACTTCACGTCCACTAGGGTATGGTAAATCATTATGTCCTAGAAGTTTCTTAGTTGTTTTTACTTTTCATATTTCATATTCTTTCATTCTAGAGGCACTGCCTCGCGTTAAAAAAAAAAACCCCTATCGGGCATTAAATTTTCTCATTCTTGGCATCTAGTCGTGTACTTCATCTCCAGTAAAGAAGTAAGGCAAAGGCTCGCGAGTCGCGATTTCATCCTATTATTTCTCAAATTTGTTTGTTTTTTGGAGAAATTTTTTCCGACTAAGATTTCTTAGATATCATCCCCACCACGTGTTTATCTTAGAAAGAGTTTGCTTTGTTTATTTCTCAAGTGTAGTAATTTGTGAACTTTTTTTCTCAAATGTTAACTCTCTCTGTATATCTCTTTTGGGCGCTTGATAGTGATTTTTGTTTTAATTTTTATTTTTATTTTATTTTTTTAACCTGATTTGGGAAGTTCCGGGAATGGGATTTGCATTTAATTTTTATCCGAGTTTGGAACGGGATTTGGGATTAAAATACTATACGGGTAGCAAGTTTGGGATTGCTTTGTGGACAAGATACCCGTCCCATTACCATTCTTACGTCGTATGTTATGTTGGTATTCCTAATAAGCCGTAGGTACTTCAAACATGGTATAGTATCGCAAGAATAATATAGCATTCCTAAAACACTATCCCTGGGATCGTAAAGTACTTTTCTAATATTTTCAAAATCATCTCAAAAGTTGTAATATTTTTATAAACAACAATAAAATTTGTAATATTCAAAGAAAAAAAAAACAGAAAAGAAAAGAAAAGCCTATTTTCCTTCGGTCATATGGTCTGGTGATATCATTATCCTGTGATTGTTTGGATTAGACAGTCGTGTGTGGTTGTCGCTGTGCCCCAAACTCCCTGTCCCTCCATTTTCCGTCCCGCTTATTTCACTTCACTGTACCTCCGCAATCCACTCTTTCGTTCTCCTCCCCAAATCCACTGCTTATTTTCTCAGATTCCTTTTGAACTCCGACAGAGACACATATAAATACACATCTAAGTTGGTTTCACAAGGTACAGCAAAAGGTATAGGTGTATGGAATCTGAAACGAAGGTTGCGTTCTGTTTTGTCATCTGAATTTCTTTTTTCTGGGCTTGATTGGATGAGCTCCCCATGCATTTAATAGGTAAAAACAAGATTATTTTCCTTTTTGTCTTCTAAATTCAAGCGTATATTTACTTGCTTAATCTCTAATATCACACGTTTTTCCTGAATTTTAAGGTAATTTTGTTTCTCCACGTTGTATGATTTTTCAATCATATTGGACTACATGATATTGTCCGCTTCTTTTTTTTTTTTTTAAAAAAAATGGAAGATAAAGCTCCATAAAATAAAAAGTAAATTTGCATAGAGCAGAACCAAAGTAGATTTGACCTTTGTCCAGATCCCTTTAGTTGAAGGGTCAGGAAGTTGACATTGGAGTTGGATAATATAAGGACTTAACTTATGATGTTTAGCAGTTCTTAGCCGACTGTTGCAGACCCTTAGGCATGCCTGTAGTTTGATTCTTTATCTTTTGCTGTTTGGTACTTCTTCACAGACATAATGGAGGCTTATTGATTTTGTTACACAGATATTGCTACTGTGCAGACTTGTTTACAGAACAATGGATATGTGTTTGGGTCACAGACCTTACATTATAAGAAACTTGTTTATGGGGATACAAAAAGATTTCGATATCCTTGGATATCTTTTTCTGTCCCCAGAAATGCTAAAAGCTTTAAATTTGGAAGATTTGAAGTATCACGGGGTGGATTAGTTATCAGAGGAGTTGCCACTCTTGAATGTGCTCAAGCAGCGAGGAGCAATGAGGAGCAAGAGGAGTATCAGAATTTAAGGATGGGAAATGACTCATGTAGATTGACTTCTGCTGCAACCGAGCGATCTTCTTCGGGTGAAGATTCTGGTGAATTGGATGAGAGAGAAAAGTTGAGACGGATGCGGATATCCAAAGCTAATAAGGGGAACACACCATGGAACAAAGGGAAGAAGCACAGTCCAGGTAGTTCAATAGTCCGTGCTTCTATATCTCACAGATTCTTTATTCGATTCTGAGTCTTGAAATTTATGAAGCTTTTTTTTGTTATGTGCTTCTATATCTCACAAATTCTTTGTTCGATTCTGAGTCTTGAAATTTATGAAGCTTTTGTGTTACATGCAGAGACAGTGCAGCGGATCAAAGAGAGGACCAGGCTTGCAATGCAGGATCCTAAGGTGATGTCATGTAAGAGTAATCTTATGCAAAAGGGATGCAAATATATTCTAGGGAGATTAGCACTACTTAAATGTAGCATCATATCTAGCATCCTAAAAGATAGTGCCATCTTATGGCATACGACTCCATTTGGTTGAGACTTGATAAAATGAAGGAAGTGTTTCAGCAGTAACATATTGTTCCATGGAGCTAAGGGACAAAATATGGAAGAAACAAGCGTTTCCACAACTCTACCACCCAGTCAATTCTGTTCCACTTAATCCCTCTGTCATGGCCACATATCTTTCCGGCTGAACAAGTTGATAGGATACCCTTTTTTACGTCCCCACCTCCCCCTGTGTGGCGATATGGGGGTGAAAAAAGGAAAGAGAGGGATGGCGTGAAGATTCTAGATGGATATCCTGACTTTTGGATTAACTTTAAAAGTGCTTATAAGCAATGCTTATTAGCTAGAAACACTTCATGATAAGGGAAATAACATAAATATTTTAGTAAGACTTGCTTAAAACGGGAATATTTATAAGAACCTAAGAGATAAGTTCACGAAAAGGCCTTCTCAGTGTCAGAATAGCATACAACATCCTTACAAGCAACTAAAAACAAATGAGTTCTTTTGTTCTTAGCCAAATGACTCTATTATAGACATTTTACATGCTTATAAGCAACTTTGAAAAGGTTATAAGCTAAGAGAGTGTTTTGGAGTGCTTATAAATTGGACAAAGCAAGTTGCTTATAAGCAGCTAAAATAAGTAGGGGGAGACCTTTTTCTTTCTTTACTTGCTTATCATCCACCTTTACTCGTAGCTACTTATAAGCAACCTGTTTTGACCAGTTTATAAGTACTCCCAAAGACTTTCTAAGTCGTACATCGTCCAAATATATATATATATATGTATATACTAGTGTGACACCCGTGCGATGCACGAGGAATGACATATGTGATTGGATATATTAAAATTATAGAATTTTTACATCTTACTAAATAGTTATTGACACAATTATGTATACTATGGAATTAATAAAACAATTATGACATATATAAAGAAAGGGTATAATATTAATTAAATTAAAATGCTTAATATAGGAATGAAACTAAATAAATGGTGGAAAGCAAAGAATAACCTAAGAATGGGCATATTTAATTAATTGATAAGCAATTATGGAAAGCTTGTCATACAGAGCGTCACTTGGTAGCACGAAATTACAACTTATTTTGCTTTATTATGTATATATATATATATATATATATATATATATATATATATATATATATATATATATATATATCAGAGTTGATGCTGTCAGGATGAGAATGTATTTGCATGCTACACTTTGGATGGTGATTATCAAGGTGCAAGTATTATTCTTTATTATTGTTTAAACCTATTTTTGGTTTGTATGTGGATATAAGATATGAATACATGACAGTTTTTCGCAATTAATGGTGTACATTTCAGTTGGCTTTAAGGGATCTTATGTTTGGAGTAATTTTTTAGTCTATTTGGTTCCACTGAATAAGTTTCTGTTTTCTTCAGTCAACACTAACAAATATTTTCTGATCTCACTGATTTCCTTGAAATCAGGATGATATTTTTAATATTAAATGATGTTACTAGAATTATCTACCCCATGAGATGGCCTATTGCTTTCCTTTCTTTTACTTCTTCTTTCTTTACTCCATTCAGGTTAATTATCTTACTAGTAATTTCTAACTGGTGCAGGTTAAGATGAAATTAGTCAACCTGGGACATGCTCAAAGGTCCGCTAGGCTGCTCTATTACTTTCAGTTCTCACTTCAATATTTTAACTTGTTCTGCATATTTTCTGACAAACAACTTTTTTGCTTTTGCTTCATGGAGGTACATATATACTAATTTGTTTCTTTGCACTATTTGCTTCTACTAATATAATAGTATGATGTTGAAGGAATTCCCCTCTTAACATAGTCTAATAACTGGCTTTCTATGAATAAAAATATTCAGTTCACCGCAAGTGTACTCTCAATTTTTAAAAATATTTTCTTATTTCTCTTGATTATGCAGTGAAGAAACAAGAATAAAAATTGGACTTGGAGTTCGAATGGGCTGGGAAAAACGCAGGGAGAAGCTGATGCTGCAAGAAACCTGCTATTATGAATGGCAGAATCTAATTGCTGAAGCTTCAAAAAAGGGCCTTCTTGGTGAAGAAGAGTTGCTGTGGGATTCATATAAAATTTTGGATAAACAGCTTAAGCAGGAGTGGTTGCGGAGTGTGGAGCAACGGAAAAAAATGCCTAGAGTGAAGGGCAGCAAGAGAGCGCCCAAGTCTCCTGAGCAAAGAAGGAAGATTTCAGAGGCTATTGCTGCTAAATGGGCTGATCCTGTAAGAGCTTTAACCTCAAATATGAATCCTTTATAAATGGGAAATTTTCATTTTTGGTTGTCTGGTATGTTATATAGTTCCTACTTGCCACACTTCTAGACACAGCAACTTGCAATTGAGATAGTCCATAATTTAGGTTGAAACTTGGTTATACAGATTGCATTGTGGTCTTTCTTACTGTATATCACCGGTCATATTTTCAAGAAAGAGTTTAACATTAGTATAAACCATACTTTTTATTTCGCCACCAGGAGTATCGCAGTCGGGTTACCTCTGGTCTGGCTAAATACCATGGCATACCTGAAGGAGTTGAGAGAAAGCCCAGGAGAAAGCCTAGCGTCAATGGAAAGACCAGAAAAAAGAGTCCTGCCAAAAAGAAAGTAAATGATGCATATGAGTTTGCCAATCACGAGACCAAGAGCCAAATTCAACGAATTAAGTTGCAGAGAAGTAAAGCTCCACAGTTTAGGGATCCTTTGGCTAGTTCCAAGTTAGAGATGTTAAAGTCTATTAGGGCACAAAGAGCAGCTGCTGAAAACAAGAAAATTGAGGCCATTGCAAGAGCAAAGTAAGTTCACTGTATTGATAATTTTTTTCTCTTGGATTCCTGCTGTTGAATTTTCGTTTATCTGAGAGGAGAATCTATATAGATACATGGAAATGAGCAGAACAAGAAAATATATAGACACATGGAAATGAGACAGAACAAGAAAATAAATAGAATAGGACAACAGGGTTCAAAGTTTAAAAGTACATTATGGTATGCTCATTGGTCAACCGATTATTAGATCTTCGGTGGCCTGAACTACAGTCTTCCAAGAATAAGATGGTTGTGACTGTCGGTAATCGTTTTAACTCTTTATTTAGTCTTCCAAATGTTCTCTATAGGTAGGAGATAATGTTTCAAGCTAAATAATGCTTGACCAAATTTTATTGCATCGTACATCCACTCCTATTGATCTACTCCATTCTCTGGTACTGTATTGGCTACTAATTCACCTTTAAATTGGTCCATCCTTTGCTAAAGAATTCTGCTTAATGCAGGGCATTGATTGCCGAAGCTGAGAAGGCTGCAAAGGCCCTTGAGGCAGCTGCCGAGAAGAGTCCTCTTGCTCATGCTTCCCTCATTGAGACCAGGAAGCTTATTGCTGAAGCAAGAGAGTCAATTCTATCAATTGAGATAGCTGAGTTAGATTATGAAAATGTGACTTTATCAGATCTAGTAGTTAATTCCAAAGATGAAGTTAATGCAGAAACTGCAGGTTTGAATCAGACTGCTCACACGACTGTTAATGGAACCCAAGTGTTGGGTACAAGTATGAGCATTGTAAATGACCTTGATCTTGACGAGTCTGCCTTGCACAATATGTTGAATTCAAGAAGCTGCCCGGTCCTCCCACTGAGCTCCAAGAACTATGTTTTACCCAATGGTAAGAGTAACTTCTCAATGAGGAGTTCTGATTATGATCCGTCTCCAGAAGAGGTGAACAACATGCCGAAGCACTTCAACTTCGCAGGGCATTCTCCTGACCCTGAACCAAATGGGAGTGAACAAAATACGGACAGCCTGCTGCCTGATGGACCACCTTCCGAGGAGGGAGCACCTAAATCAATAAATGTAACCAAGAGATGGATTCGCGGGAGACTGGTAGAAGTGGTGGAAGAAGGTCAGAGTAAGTAAAGAATTTTAGGACTAATGTATACTTCAGCCATACATGTTAGGTAAGTGTAGAAGGCTTAGTATTTGCTGCCACCACAGTTTTGGCCAAAAATGTTCCCCACATTCCTTGAGCATCACAAAGTCATGCTAGTTTGTACATGGTTTATTGTCATCTGTAATACAAAAATTTTATCATGATCATGACAATCTAGATCTGGTTAGAGACATGATTTCGTGACTGGTAAGAGACAAGTACGCACTTCAATTTTTTTCCCTTAGGCCTAGGTTTTGTTTTGTTGGATTTTCCTACCATGGTTTTCGATGAGGCAATATAAGGCGTATAAAAAATATTGTACTCTTTTTCTTGGGTCACTTTAGTTTTTCTTAGTAAAGTTTTAATGAGGTATATTTTTTATGGATGAATATCCAATTGACGCATTGTGAATCATGTATATATTCATGTTTTATAAGATAGTATTTGGTTGTGGTCCAAATCCATGTATGAGAAGACAAGTTGTAAGGGAAATTTTTTGATGAGAAACATATGTATCCTTACAAATAAGACTTTATAGGTCTGTTTGGTTACCATAACGTAATTACTAGATGGCATAATTATTAAGATAGTATTTACACAGTACTTTAAATCACAAGATGTGTTTGGACCATAAATTAATTGCATATTAATTTCTTATGTCATGTTTTTTATTACATATGGCAATTACACAATTAAATAATTTAATGTTAAAAATAAATATTTGTTTTAAAAATTTATATTAATTGTTGTGAAATATTTAAAAATGTTATTTCATAAACATGTTTAAAATAAAAAATTATTTATTATAAAAAACAAATATGACTTCTGAAAATCTTGTTAATTGAAAATATTAAAAAATAAAACTAAATATTATCTATTACTTATATTTTAAAACTAAAATGTTATTTTCCAAAAATATAATTAATAATTATAATCAACAACTCTATTAAAGTTTATAAAATTAAATAAATTTTATAATTTTTAAAAATATTTATTTATAGTATATATTTTTTATTTATCTATTCTATTTTTATTTAGATTAACTTATTTATGTTTTTATTATTTATATTTAGTTTATGCTGAAAGATGTTAAATATAAAAAGTTTTAAGAGAGTAATTACATTATATAAGTACACTAATTTATACCTTTTCATGAGAATTGAAGTGTAATTGAGTAAATTCAATTATACAATTCACTTATAACCAAGTAATTATTTAAAGGAGACTATATTAAAAATATGAAACCAAACACATGATACAAAAGTTATCTCTCATGCATGAAGTCATAATGAAAGGCGAATAAAAGCTCTTCAAGTTTTATTAAGTGAGAACCTGGCATGTTTATTTGAGAAGGCATCATCAACAACATTTGAGAAAGTGCAAGATTGGCATTCGTGGAGCTGGAGATTTTCCTTAATATACTAATACGAATGGACGACAAAAAAATATTTTACTCTTTCTCTTTTATCCTAAGTTTTGTCTGAATTTCAAATCAAGGTTTTCAATGATTTAACATGAAGTATATAATAAAAATATTATAGTATTTTTCTTAAGTTGCATTAAAATTTTTTCACTGTAATGTTTGAATGAGACATATTCTTAATAAATAAATATTTAAAGAAAATCTTATCAAGGATGTTGATATTCATGATACATAAGTTAGCATCAGATTGTGGACCAAATTCAAGTCCAAAAAATAAGTTAAAAACAAAAATTCTTAAAAGAACAAGTTATATATTCTTATAAATAATACCTTATACGTTTCAATTATGCACATCAAAACTAATCAAAATCATTAGTTTACCTTTTTTTCATTCTTCTTCCCTCATTGGTTTTATAATAACAAAATACTAAAATCTAAAATTGAGGTTGAAAATTTCCCGAGAACAGCCCCAAATTACGTTGTCAGGTCCGCATCGGGGCAACGACCGCCTTCCGCAAGGTGGGACAACAGGTAATGTGTCAGTTTTCACACCGACGATCTCTTATTTTCCTAATCATCAGTAAAATTATTATTATTATTATTATTATTATTGCGTGTAAAGTCTCTCTCATTCTCATTCCTTCGTTTACACTTTTCCACCTCTAAAGTGTTCATATGAAATCATAATAACAATAACAATAATAACAATGAACTCATAATCACTCCCAGGTATGTCTTATCACTCTCACCGTCTTCGCTCTCTACACCACTGTTAAAAACACACACACACACGCACGCATGCATTGCTGAATCACATCTCAGCAAATAAACGAAGGACCCAAGGGTAAGAAAGTCCAAGGAGAAAATGATGGAGACCCAATCTTCCTCCGACGAAGAAGACGATCGCCGGTATCTGATCGAGCAAAACGACCGGCGAGGAGAAAACGACGCCGTTAAGTCTCAGTCTCCGCGCAACCACTCATCTCCGCCGCCTTCGTCTCGCCACCGTTCTGCTTTCCAGATCGACGACGGTATCAAGAGCCGTTTCGGCGCCGCCGGCCGGAGCTTCTTCAAATTGTCGAACTTCAACAAACGGTACCTTTTCGCCATTTTCCTTCCGCTTTTCATTCTCGTTCTCTACTTCACTGCCGACATCAAGAGCGTGTTTCAAACTAGCGTTTCGAGCGTCAAGTACGATCCGTCTGTTAATCGCATGCGCGAAGCTGAATTGCACGCGCTTTATCTGCTGAAGCAGCAGCAGCTAGGGCTTTTTAAGCTATGGAATAACACTCTCCTGTATAACAATAATAACAATGTCAATAATAGGAATAACACTGGTGACATTAATTTGGTAAATACGGCATCGTTTTCGTCTGCATTGTTACAGGATTTGAAATCGGATTTGCTTAGCCAGATTTCGATAAATAAGCAAATTCAGCAAGCGCTTTTGTCATCGCATCAATACGAAAACTTATTGGATTTATCGGAGAATAATGTGACGGATCCGAGTCTTGGAGGTTGGAATAGGTGTAGGAAGGTGGATCAGAGGGTAGCAGAGAGGAGGACAATTGAGTGGAAGCCGAGATCGGATAAGTACTTGTTTGCAATCTGCACCTCAGGCCAAATGTCGAATCATTTGATATGTTTGGAAAAGCATATGTTTTTCGCAGCTCTGCTTAAACGTATTTTGGTGATTCCGAGCTCAAAAGTTGATTATGAGTTTAGTAGAGTGTTGGATATTGATCACATTAATAAATGCTTGGGGAGAAAGGTGGTTGTTACATTTGACGAGTTTGCTGGGAGTAAAAAGAATCATTTGCATATTGATAAGTTCATTTGTTACTTCTCGCTGCCGCAGCCTTGTTTTGTGGATGATGACCATGTTAAGAAATTGAAGTCGTCAGGGGTTTCGATGAGTAGGATTGAGGCTGCTTGGGTTGAGGATGTTAAGAAGCCTAAACAAAGGACAGTTGAGGATGTGGTAGCAAAGTTCTCTTCAGATGATAATGTTATTGCCATTGGAGATGTGTTCTTTGCTGATGTTGAGAAAGATTGGGTGATGCAACCAGGTGGCCCAATTGCCCACAAGTGTAAAACACTGATTGAACCAAGTCGTCTTATAATGCTGACTGCACAACGCTTTATTCAAACATTTTTGGGAAAGGATTTCATAGCTCTTCATTTCAGGCGACATGGTTTCTTGAAGTTCTGGTATGATCGATCTTCTTCTACTTATTCCTTTAATATGTACTTCCATTTGCTTGTATTGTAAACGTGTATTGTTCTTAAATGTCATAGTTGTTGGATTTAGTCCTTATGTTCGTTTCTTGGTTGGTAGATACTCATTTTGCTCTGCATGATTTCATGTGTTAGGTTGTTAATCCATTGGACAAAGGTAATCAGTTTGCATTTTTAAGGTTGCAGCTTGATTATGCTCCTACAAGTGACTGCTTATGGATAACTTCACAGGAGACTGAATTACTTAAAATAAATGGTTTGGGATTGTCTTCTGTTCCTTTTTTCTTCAAGGTTACATACTGTTGTATAATATTCCAGAACTTAGGGAATGCAACTTTTATTAGCTGAACAGGAATATGTGAAATTAACAATTTTAGTCCAAACTTTTAGACCCCAACTCCAAGAGCACTCCTATTCAATCCCTTACCTTACATTTAGGGGGCTAGATAGGGGAAATATGCTCCAGTAGCCATTCCTTCCTATCCCTCAAATATTAGGAGCCTCCAATGAGTTCCTTCTTCTCCCCTATCCCTCGCCCTAAATCTAGTAACGTTAAAAAAATAAATAGCTAATTAATAATAGTTGTTAATTAAAATAAAATATCTATGTATATAGTAAAAGACATAGATGACGTAAAAATTAAAGTAATGTGGTTTACTAAAAATAAGAAGAGGCATAAAAATAAGGGACATTTAACATTGGAATAGGAAAGTTTTTGGTGTGAAATTGAAATAGGAGATCCCTAAATGTGAAAGAATGAGCTAAACCCCCTAAATGTTGGGAAAGAAAATATATAAGCTGCTTCTTTGATGATTTACGTCAGTATGTTAAGTATTATCATGTTCATGTAGATTTACACCTAATATGTTAAAATGCTTGTTGTTTTTTACTAGTGGAGGGTTTTTCTGGTAAACTAGATAATCTTTTCTGCTGGACCAAAGGCCTAACACATATCTGATTGGTTTATCGAAGTTCTTCAATTAGATTCATGTATGTGTCCCTTGTATGCCATAGTGAAACACTTCTTTTTGCTTCAAATCTCTAATGATCCTTTTGTATTTCCTGTCAGCAATGCCAAAAAACCAAGCTGCTTCTACCCTGTCCCTCAAGCCGCTGATTGCATTAATCGAGTTGTTGAACGGGCAAATGTGCCAGTAGTATATCTGTCCACAGATGCTGCAGAAAGTGAAACTGGTTTGCTGCAGTCACTTGTTATGTTTAATGGGAAAGCTATACCTCTTGTTAAAAGACTGCCTCGTAATTCAGCTGAGAAATGGGATGCTCTGTTGTACAGACACGGACTTGAAGGAGACTCTCAGGTTCGCAAAATAGCACTGGGAATATGTGTTTCATATATTGAGCTTAATAGTGTTCAATGGAAAGGGTTATTGAACTGTTTGGAGTGAACAATCAATTAAGTTTGGTTCCTTGTTGTAACATCAAAATTCTTAAAATGGCCATTATATGCCTCGTCACTGCATGAGATAACCACGTTCAGCTAAAACTCCTTCATAATTGCTATTTGGCTGGTACATCAGCTGCTGAATTTAATCACGTTGTTTCAAAAATTTTAAAGCTTCTCCATAATAGTTTCTGGCTGCTCATAGAAACACTTGACATGACAATTTCTATATATTCATCTAACTTAATAACTGTGCATTCCGGATATGGCTTTTGTCTTCTGTTGCCATTTAGTTCAAAATATGGCCCAAAACCCCTTACTTCAGGATCAATCCTGTAAAAGAGTTTAGTACAGTTTCATCTCTACTCGGATGTTTAATGCACTTTAGTTCTCTGCATGTGGGTCTATCCATAGCCATCATTAGTAACAGAAATGATGATTCAGATATGCTACCCATAGCCCGATCTTCCCTGAGGTTTCAAATGTGGTTTATACGAAGAATGGATTGTTTTTATGGTAGAAAAGTCTAAAGCAAGTAGTTGTGTTTGTGTACGACACAAGGCCTATGGTGAATCTGAATTGTGTTTAACGTGCTTTTCTAACCTTTATTTTCTTGTATATTTGTCTTGAAGGTGGAAGCTATGCTGGATAAAACAATCTGTGCTTTATCTTCTGTGTTTGTTGGATCTTCTGGATCCACCTTCACAGATGACATTTTGCGGCTTAGAAGGGGCTGGGGCTCAGCATCATCATGTGATGAGTACCTTTGCCAGGGCGAAGTGCCAAATTTTATTGCAGAGGATGACTGAAGCAGTGAATAAGATAAAAGACTAAGTGATTAGCACTTCTTGGTCAAGTTTTAGTGAGGACATTCAGTGGCATGGAGCTACATCAATCACCATTTTCCTGACAAGTTACTCTGCCAGAGCGAATTGTGGAATTTGTTTCCCAGGACGACTGATTTCTTTCTTTGGTTGTGGCTCGTAAAGAGCAATATGGTTATGAAGATTCCATTTATTTGCTGATTCTTCAATCTGTATTCTAGTGTATAATATAGTTTTATGGCACATTGCTATTTGTCTTGTCCAGTATACTTTGTGGATCTGAACATGAAACGCTTCATGTTCTGATACATTTGCAGCTTGTGAGTGTAAGCAATATACATTTCTAGACAGTCCCATTTGTACATCTGCAATACGGCTTTTTGATACCCACATACTTTCTCCTTGTTTTCGCTCGACTGCTTCTTTCCGGCTTCAGCTGTAAGCCTGTAACTATAGTATTGCCTGAGCTCGCGCGTGCACAATATTGACCACTGTCAGTTGGAATCCTGTAAGAGAGAACCGCGAAAGTGCTTGCAAACATTGTATTCGACTTCGTGAGTGTATTGACCATGTATGTGCATGTTCGTTGACCCCAAACCTGCCCATAACCCCTGTTTTTTTGTGTGTGTGTGTGTGTGTGTGTGTGTTTTCGGATACGTTATATGTGAGTATTGACCATATATTTTGCAATGTTCACTGAACGTGTGTGTTAACGGGAGTTTTAATTTCATTCTCCTTAAGATTTTTTTTTTGCATTTATATGATACTTGATGTACACGAATTGTGTTCGGTTAATTGTGTGCTTTTGTTTGGGCTTTTAAGTGCTTCTGTGTGCAACAAATGGCATTTATTGAATGCCGTAGGTGCTTGGCGTGTCTACCTTGCAAATTACGTTTAGTTTCCTCTTTTAACTAATTTTAATTTTGATTTTCTATGCTTCTAGACATTCTCGTTTTTCGAGTTGTGACATAATTGTTTTAGTGGTTATTCTATTTAGTTTTATTTTGACGATTTCTATCTCATTTAGTTGGTTTAATTGTTTTAGTGTTTTAATTATTTATATTTTTTAGTTCTTTTTATATAGAATTATTATATTTCATTGTAATATAAAAGCTTTAATGAATTTACTGTTCTATTTTATCTTAATTTGTAATAATATTTCTTTTTTTATTCTATTTTAACTTTAATTCTTCTTTATTATTATTATAAAAAGCTTTAAAGTTATCTCATTTTACCTTATTATAAATTATAGTAGTAATTACTCTTCTTCCATTTAGATTTCTATTTTCTTTTTTTTTTATTGTATTTACTTCATTAGGTGAAGTTTTATTCTATTTTATTTGCTTGAATTTAATTTTGTTTTAGTTTGTCTTTTGTTCAAGGAAAAAATAGCAAGCCAAGCATTTGATAACCAAACCCCAAACTAGGTACTACCTCAACACCAAGGGACGGCCCCTCACCAATCCTTAACTCAACACTAAGAAAGCCCACTAGCACTTACCAGCATGAGCACCAAGGAGAACAGATACTATGCACCCTGCAACGGTGAAATCACGCGCTACATGATGCCTTCTTTTTTTTTCAGCCTCCAATTCTTTTTCTCTTTTCTCTGTTTCATGACAGCAAGTAAAATATTACAAAACCCTAAATATAATTCTTTAATTTAATTTGTTCAACAATTCAACAAAGATATCCAATCAAAATTGCAGCTCAAATCAATCAAGATGACCGAAGCAACAACGTTGAAAGAAATAGAAAACATCAAATCCAAAGGTACGATCTCTCCCTGCAAAAATTTAACTAAACTTAGGTATGTGCTTATGTCTTTCCACTAGGTATGATTGTATCATCAATGCATATAGCTGATTGTTCAAATATATGATACCTAGAATTACATGTAATTCAACTAAATTTTTATTGAATAAACATATGTAACTTTGAATTGTAAGTTATGAACAAGAATATAAATCTGATTAAGCTTTCCACGAACAAATAGAGATTGAATAGTGAATAAACAATTCTGGTACTTTCAACTAATTTCAATTATAGACTGATATTTTGATCAATTACCAGCTTTAAATGAACAAATAGCTTATGAGTTATGAACAAACATAGTTTTCATACTGAACAAAAATTTGTTATCATTTCAAAAAATTTTGCTTATGAATAGATATTGTGATGCTTTATGAATTCTACTGAGCAAATAGCTTATCGGTACTAAATAAATAATGTTTTTACATTGAACAAACATCTTTGGCTATTTGCGCATTTATAGTTTTCAAATATTGTGAAGGTCTGTAAATTCTATTGAACAAACAGCTTATGAGATATGAACAAACATAGTTTTCATACTAAACAATCATTTGTTATTGTTTCAAAAAATTTGCTTTCTGAATTTTATTAAACAAATAGCTTATCAGTATTGAACAAACAGTGTTGTTATACTGAACAAACATCTTTCACTGTTTTAACTAATAGGGGATACCAATGATTTAAACATTATAGAAGCTGAAACATCAGATTTAATGGGCAAAAAAGAGTTCAATGAGGAAGATGCATTCAAAATGTACAATGACTACTCATATACAATAGGATTTGGTGTGAGAAAAGCAAAGAAAAGATACAAGAGAAACACTAAAATCATGTTGCAAAGAGAATTCTGCTACAACAAAAGTGGACAGAAGGACAGAAGGCACATTGCAGAAAGAGCTTTCACTAAGATAGATGTTAGGAAAAATTGCTATGAAAAAATTAGATTCAAGATTTGAGACTATGGTACTTGGAAAGTAGTGAAGCACGAAATGATACATAACTATAAATGACCAGCCCTGGCAAGAGATATATGATAAGATCACATAGATAACTCAAAAAACAAAACATTGAGATGTTTAAAAGCATGAAGAAAGTTGGGAAAAAGGTAGCTGACGAGTTTAGGGCAATGCCAAATGAGGTTGGAGGAATTCATAGATTGCCATACACAAAGAGAGACGTCTATAATGTCATTGCAACACATAATAGAAAGTATTTGGAAGGTGGTGATTGCAAAACTTTGATTACAATATTCTCCAATAGAATGAAAAGTGAAGATGATTTTTTTTTTATGATTTCGAATTGGCCAAACAAGGAACACTGACAAGTTTCTTTTTCAGTGACTCTAGAATGAAATATGATTACTCATTATTCGAAGATTTATGTGTGTTTGACACAACTTACCGAACAAACAAGTATGGGATGATTTGTGCACCATTTGTAGGAATGAACAACCATATTTTCAACGTGATGTTTGGCATTGGATTTTTGGCAAATGAGAAGGAAGAATCTTTCATTTGGCTTTTTCAAAAATTCCTCTATTCCATTGAAGGAAAACAGCCAACATGCATAATGGCAGATCAAGCTTTTTCCATGGCTGGAGCGATACAACATATTTTTCCCCAAACTTATCATAGGCTTTGCCTTTTGCACATTGGAGAAAATTCAAAGAAGCACATAAACCACTTGAGAATCAAGTATCGATTTGTGGATCAATTCGATTACGTGCTAAAGAATTGTGAAAGCATTGCTGAATTTGAGTATCGTTGGCAAAAGTAAGTATCATATTTATTTTTTTTGTCATTTCTTCATTTGACAAATATATACCTGACATACATAAAACCACTGAACAAACAGTTATGTAACATTGAACAAACGATTACCAGACACTGAACAAACATATTTTCTGGTTGCATCTGCAGGTTAATGACAGATTACAATTGTGCAGAAAACAGTTGGCTTGAAACTCTTTACGACGAGAAACAAAAGTGACTTCCTGCCTATTCCAAGTACGTCTTCTCCGATGGTGCACTTTCATCGCAAAGGAGTGAGAGCACAAACAATGCATTGTCAAGGAAAATGGTATCTTCTGCTACTTTGTGTGATTTCTACAACATGTTTTGCCAAGTCATATCTGAATGGAAAGAAAATGAGAATATGGACGATTTTAGTTGCTTCAATGGCTTTCCTAGAGATTGCATTGCAACATGTTGGATTGCTTGAATATGCCACAAAGGTATATACATTGAAAATGTACTGGTACTTCGAGGGTCAATTCATTCAAGGAACTGCGTACAACTATAGGCCTATAGTTATGGACCCATTAAACAAGACATATAAGCTTTGGAGAGGCAAGACAGACTTATTCAAGCATAGAGTAGTTTACAACAATGTCACTTGACACATTAATTGCACTTGTTAGAAGTTTGAAGAAATGGGGATGTTATGCAAACATAGCCTTAGGATTTTACACATGAGATGCATAGAAACAACCCTAGATGCATATATTTTGAAAAGTTGGACAAAAGATGTCAAGTGCTCCAAAAAAAAATGACAATACTTCCATAAGCAGTACAACTAGCAGAAATTCAACAACTTCTTCTCTCGTATGGAAGCTACAAAGAGAGAGAAAGTTTGACATGCTGATAGATTCAAGTGGAGACAATCAAAAAGTTAGGCAAACATGTGAAGATCAATTTTAAATAATGACAAGCTTAGTTGAAGAAGCAATTAGATCCACAAAACTCTAAATAATACACGGCAATGAAGATTCTACTGTCTCCATCATACGAGATCCAAGCATTTCCAGAAAGAAAGGAGAGAGAAATGAGAGGACAAAAGGCATATCCGAGAAGAAATGCAACCAAGTAAGAGCACGAATACAAAGACAAAATAAATCTCAATCAGTCAACAAAAATGGAATAGTGGTAAAAACTTTACAATATATTTACTAAACAAATAATGTATGGCTATTGAATAAATAGGTACAACTTACTAAACAAACATCACTTCTTGAACTAATACTAACAAAATAATTTTTTCTCTTCATTTTGGGTAATAGAAACTTAACAAGAGGTTGGCAAACAAATTTTCTTGCATGGGAATACAACTGATTCATGTCTTGGAATTCAAGATCATAGTTATTCTTCAAAATTGTGGATAATAGAAAACATAGATGCTAATGGTCTATTGATTGCAAATCCAAGCACATAACATAGTGTCATCAAGAATTTTTTGTTTTCTAAGTTAATGATTCTTCTACTGTCTTGTACACTCTTTCATAATGTTCCAACCCTTTTCTTTATATTTGAATTCAATGAGTTACTCTTTCTTCAAAGTTAACTTTGATATAAAACCTTCCTTAATGGTTAATTATAGTTTACCATCTCTATCTTTCTCATCCCTCTCCTCCCTCCTCTTCTTCCTTTTTCAATTTCTTCCCCTTTCTTCTCCTCCTTCATTCTTAACTTTCTTTTTGTTAGGAACCTACTTCACCTCCTTCATCCTACTGAATAAATAATAATAGGCTACTGAACAAACAATAATAGACTACTGAACAAACAACAATGGGAAATTTTTTCATTTCACTTTATGATTCTTTTAGAAAATTGTATATCATCAATTAGTCAAATTTGAGAAACAATATTGTTTAGTGCCTTAGCACAATTTGACCAAATAAGCATCACACTAAAATAACAAATCAAAAACAGTAACCATATACACTACACCAACCTACTGAACAAACATGCATACTTCACTGAACAAATATCAAATCTGTACTGAACCCACTATACTAAACCACCGTACTAAAATATCTATCCTAAACCATCACCATTTACACTTCGAACCATTTGTCCCTGAATATATCAATATCAAAATTCAACCCCATCAAATTTGTTAGTAGTAACAAAATCTATACTAACCCACTACACCAAACAACTATACTAAAACATCACGTCCAACCATTTGTCCTTAAATATATCAATATCAAAATTCAACCCCATCAAATTTGTTAGTAGTAATAAAATCAAATCCAATAACATGTTAGAAAATCCCATCACATAAGAATTCTTTTTCAATTCTTTCTAGCTCTCCTTCCTCCTCTTCCTTGAGCTACTCCACTTGCAGTGCTTGTCTTTGTCTTTTTACCCCTTTTCTGCCTCTCTTCTTCTTCTTCTTCTTCTTCTTCTTCAACTCTTTTACGTTTCTTCTCTATTTCTTATTGCGCATGAAAATCATCAAGTAAAGAGAAATAACTTGCACCAAGTTCGTCCATCATAGTTTGAACAACATTCTCATCATGCGTTAAAAATTCCAAAGCTATTATTCCTCTGAAGTCCTCCATAGTCTAAAAAAAGAAAAACAATATATAAAAATAACATTCTAATATACCAGAAACTACAAACTTAAATAATTTTACCTCTGTGAACGGGTTCCAGTATTTCACTTCACCCCTATATGTTTCCATATGCTTTATTGCATAAACACCGCAATCAACTCGATTATCCAAGTTCCCCTGAGGCATTTCTAATAGATCTGGAACATAATATAGAACTCCTTCACTTTTAGGATGCTTCCAACCCAACAAATACCTTGACAATGCTTTCTTCTGCAATTCATTTCAACATATACAAAAGCTATAAACAAATAGCAAAAGTATTATCAATAAAAATGCAATTATGAACCAAATAACTATTTTCTTGCAGCAATCTCAATGTATTTTGCATAATAATGAGCGTCATGTGATGTCATATTATCTAAAACTTGTAGCTTTTTATCTCTCAAATTGAAGCACACTACAACATAATGCTCATTATAACAAAATTGAATGAATACTTGTAATGACAAAAATTAAGATGTCAATAGCTGAACAAACAATTTTAACACACTGAGTAAACAATTCTTTAATTTACAGAACAAATAGTTTTAACACACTAAACAAACATACTGCACAAAACATAATAACTTACTAAATCGACTTTGCTCATCTTGATCCATTGGCACATATTCAGCTCAAAATCAACTACCTTTACAAACTTATAATAATAAACATCCTCACCCCAATTCAAATTTGGATTTTTTAAAAGCATAAACCACAAAAAACAAAAGAAATTCATTGTCAACAATATCATCAACAAATGAAAAACAAAAAGCTTATTAACAAATAATATTGAATATCAATACTCACAAAAATATCATGTGATATGAAAAAGCACTTCAAATTTGAAGGGTTTGCAACCCTTTCCTTCATATGATGCAAATGACACCATGCACCTAAAACACTTTGTGTCGTGAATTCATTGGGATTGAGTGATACAAAGTCTTTCCTTGTTAGAATATAATGCATATCAACTCCCAGATAGAACAATACTTGCGTACAAAATAAAAATAATACAAGTTTAGAAAACTATTAAATCCAAAAAATTAACTAAAAATTAAAAATCAAACAAAATTCTCATTCTTTTTCATAATTATTCCTTTCATATACAGGATTATACAATGCATAATCAAGAATCAACATATTATGGTTGTTGAACTTCATAGGATTTTTATTATATTTTGAAAAAAATGGAGACATCAAGTTTCTAGGAACCTGAACAACTCTCTTCGACCTCCTCTAAACTCCTTCTCCTTTTCTGCACCCAACTCCCTTTCTTCATTCCTCATACAAATTGGAGAAACTGGATCAACAAACACCCCTTCCTTGTCCTTCTTAACACCTTCCCCTTCCTTCTCAACCCCTCCCTCTGCTTCTATTATATTGTCTCACAATATCAAATACCATATCAGATATATCATCCTTTTCTCCCACATTTTGCCACAAAGGATTATCTTGAGAAATCCCTAAAAGAAGGAGAATTCCTAACATCCCTACTTCCAGCTTCTTCATATGACTTTCAAGATTCTTCATATGACTTACTAATTTGATCAATAACTCCCAAAACTATTGGATCACCAAAAAACTCATCATTAGCAATCTCACAAGCATTAGATGGTTGGGATGGTGCACGTGGTTCTTGCAAAAAACAAACATTAGCTTTTGATTGCAAGAACATAGAGATTGACTCTTAAAAAGACTTATCTTCTCATTATCTGGATATTTACTTTGAAACTCTTCAAGAAAAAATCCAAGCTCAACCAATCTAGTAATAACCTTCTCCAAAACACTTACAAATCTTGAAATATGCAACTGCAATTAACAAACAGTGAGGACAAAGAATGCACTCAATTGCTCAACAAACAATAATATAACACTGAACAAATAGTACTAAAATACTAAACAAAAAACAATTCTTATACACAAACATGCTAATAGTACTAAAAAATAAAAAATCTAAAAAATATAGCATAACAGATTAGTTATATCATGACCTTCTAAAAAGAATATCTTATAATTGTAAAAAAAACTTATCATATGTGTTTTCATTTCAAAACAACAAACCATCACAATGAGGAAAAAGCATGCATCCAGTTATTGAACAAATAGTAAAATAACACTGAACAAACAATACTAAATTACTGAACAAAAAACAATTATGGTACACAAACATGCTAACAGTTACTAAAAAATAAAAAATTTAAAAGACATACCACAACATATCAGTTACATAATGACCTTCCAAAAATATATCTTATAATTGTTAAAAAAACTTATCAGATGTGTTTTCATTTGAAAACAACAACCCAACGAAGTAAGGAAAAAAACATGCACTCAATTACTAAACAAATTGTATTACAACACTAAATAAACAATATTATAACACTGAACAAATAGTACTAAAAATAAAAAATCTAAAAAGTACCCATATTAACAATACACTTTTACCTTAAGATCAGAGCCACTTCTCCCTGAGTCGTGCTAATCTTGCTCTGCACAACTAGTTTCCTTCTTTGATGCATCCTTTTCTTTCTCTTCCACTTTACGATCAAATTTTTCTAACTTAGATAACTTACTCTTTATACTTCCATCTATAAAACAATTCCCAAAAGCCTTAGCAATCAAGCTTATCCTTAACCCTTTTCTTGATTATTGCAGCAGTCCAACCAAATATGGTCGGATAATATCTATCAACACACGTATCAATATGAACAACTGTGTCCATGTACAATAAATGCTGAAAAATCAACGACTGTTGGCAACACCTCTCAGGCTTCTTACTCCAATAAATAATAGAATCAATCAGTGATTTCATAACAAATGCACACCACTTCAACTCCCTAAATTTTCTCACATCATATATAGACTTTAAAAACTTCAAATTCACATATCTATTTTGATTGGGGTAAATAAGGGTTGAAACCATATAAACCACAAAATTACTCTTAAAAGTGTTCTTGTGCCCTTGAAGTAATATCTTGCTCGGCATTGAAGTGGTAAAAACTAGTTTCATAGTAACATTTCCAACATCTTCCCCCTTAAACCACTCTATTTTCCATTGAACAATATATTTTCTAATTTCCAAAAGATTTTCATTTGAAAATAATTCAATAACTTAACTGTCCATAGGAAATCTTCAAGTATGATGAACATCAATTTCACCAACTTTAATATATTCATTCTTCCTAATCTCCAATCTCTTACAGTAAGGATTATACCATTCATACAACCATCGACTGAATTTCCCATTCAATTCACCGGGCTCCAAATACAACAAATATCCAAACCCAATATCCATCACTGAAGCTTTTTGATCAACATCAAGCGCCTTTATAAATTCCACAAAGCTTGAAATAGAACCTCTTGCTTGGAAACAAACTCCTTATCATCTTCTTCCTTTTTACCCTTCTTCAACTTCTTTCTTCTAAATTGTTCATCATCCTTACTCTTTTTCTCAACATGCTTACTTTTCCCCAAAACCTTATTTTCTCCACCAAAATCTTTTTTTATTATCATTTCTCTTCATCTTCCCTTTATCCTTATCTTCTCCTCATTCTTCACCTTCTCCTTATGCTTCCCCTTACCTATATCCTTCTCCAATATAATTCCCTTTCCCCATATCTTTCTCCTTCTCCACATCCCTCCTATCAACATTACCTATCTCTGCCCTAGAACCCTCCGTTTCACACTCTTACTCACCCGACTCAGCATCTACATTCCTCCTTGATCGATATACCTTTCTCCTAACCTTCTTCTTCGTATAATTTTTTCTCCAATGATATACATTGCCCTCTTTTCCTTTCTCTCCTTTCACCCTGGAATTAAAAAAAAAAAAACACACAAAAGTGAACAAATACTTTATATATAATCTTCAAAAATTCTAGAAACTCTTAATAATTACATACAAACTACTAAACAAATACTTATATGTCACTAAACAACTAGTTACTAGATACTGAACACACATATAATCTGAACAAATGTCTCTATGCCAGTCAATAAGATACTGAACAAACAAATGTCTATATATCACTAAACTAATAGCAATCAGATACTAAACAAACAAATTATCTACTTATTCTTCCAAGTCGATGATATTTGCTTCTATAAATATCTTTGCCTAACTTATCCTAAGTGATCCATTACTACTATTTCTAATTCTATAGAGCAAACATTAAAGAAACACAAACTATATACTTACAAAGCAACAAACACATTCATAGATACTGAACTACTTTCTTCAACAATAAACCCATTCACAAATATCTAAACAAAAGTTTATCGGCAGACAAACAAATGACACATATAAACTATTGACCAAACAACTATCTATCACTGAACAAAGAAATTTTTTGCCCTATACACACATTCAAACATTACATATTCAAAAGCAATAACCCAACACAAACAAATGTTTATCTGGCAGACAAAAAAATGACACACATAAACCACTGAACAAATAACTATCTGCTATTGAACAAAGAAATTTTGCTACCTTATACACACATCTAAACGTTACACATTCAAAAGCAACAACCCAACACAAACAAATGTTTATCTGCAGACAAAAAAATGACACACATAAACCACTGAACAAATAACTATCTATCACTGAACAAAGAAATTTTCTGCTTGTGCTTTCAATTCCATGATATCTACTTATATACCTATCTTTGGCTAACTTATTTTAATCTCCATTACCACTATTACTAACATAAACACACATGCAAACATTAAACATTCAAAACTAACAACCTAACATAAACAAATGTTTATCTGGCAAAAAAAATGACGCACATAAATCACTGAACAAACAATTATCTATCACTGAGCAAATAACTATCTGTCACTGAACAAAAAGCTATCTGTCACTGAACAAAGAAATTTTTTCTTGTGCTTTCAATTTCATGATATCTGCTACTATATCTATCTCTAGCTAACTTATCTTAATCTCCATTACCACTATTACTGACCTATACACATATGCAAACGTTATACATTCAAAAGCAATAAATACATTCACAAATACTAGAAAAAATAGTTAAAGAATATAACCTATACACAAATGCAAACATTACACATATATAAATATATTATAAAAATACAAAAACACTAAATAAGTACACTACACTACAAATACTAAATACATACGTAAAGTACACTGAACAATCACAAAAAAAATATTGAAAGAAAATATAACATACATTGTTAAGCTTACCTTTTGTCATCATCATCACTTGAAGAACCAATGCAATACAGCTTAGGTAATAGAGAAATGTTCTCTCCAGCAAAAGGAACAAGTTGCATATCTTCATTACTAGAAGCCACAGCCTTACAACACAACTCACAAACCAAAAATAAACCAAAACTAGGGTTCCAAAACTTTAAAAAAATGTACAAACAAAAATAAACCAAAATAAAACCAAAACTAACCGTCAATGTACTATACATACAACCAGAGAGCAAAAAACAAAGATTAAAAACCTCTTTGTGCACTTTGCTTCGTCCAAAAAATGCTGCTTCATGTAATAGTCGTGCGTTTGACTGCTTTTCAACAAGTTAATTCCTAAATCTTCAGCTACATGCGTCGTGTAAGAGCAATAACAGAAAGAAATAAAGAAACGAAAAAGATTGTGCTTGTGCTAATTACGACTGTTTAGTTTTCTTTTTCACATATATGTAAGCGCGTGTTATCATACACCTGAAGGTGCATATTAGTGAAGTTGTATCTTAGTGAGGATGCACCTTATAATTTGTGAGCACTAGGCCTTACTCAGTCTTCAAAACTCATTCGTACTAGCAGGCCCATGACACAACACTAATTGGACCATACAAGACTAGCACCTAGCACCATCCAAGCACTAAGCACCATCCAAGCACCAAAATCCATTTGGCCTCTTATAAGACTATATCTAACAACTTACCTATATTGTCCCTATATTTAAAGGGTTTTAGTTCATTTTTTATATTTAGGAATCCCCTATTTTAGTTTCACTCCAGCAACACTTTTACTTTGAATCAAACTCTTATTTTAGGGACTCTTCATTTTAGTATCAATCCAACAACATCCTTATTTCAAAAGATTTATATTTTTATATCTTTTCTTATTTTAGTCAAACACATTTTTTAAATTTTTATGTTATTCAAGGATTAAGCTAAGCCCATCCCTAACCTAATCCGATCCAGCCAAGGCTAGGCAAACATGTAAGCATGCGCAACTTCCTGATGAATGAAAGCCTGATGTACTTCTAGACCACCTAGTATAAAGCATTAATCCCAAGGAGACACATGTACTAAATGATCTTCTATAAATAGACCACCTACACAGAAAGCAAGGTAAGCCACTTTTACCCAAAATAGCACCCGTCAATTCTAAATATTCTCCTTCAACACCAGATTGACTTAAGCATTGGAAAGTTTTTGGCCTGCACCACACCGGTGTCAAGCTCTCTTTGTTTTGCAGGAACATTGCTGAAGAAGAAGACATTGAGATCATTTGATTCATTTCTAGATCATCAGATATTTTTATTAATTAATTATAATTAATTATGAATTATTAATTTTTTTACGTTAGTGGATTTAGGGGGTTGGAAAGGTGCTAGATTTGAAACCCTTATATATGGGGGAGAACAAAAATAGACAAGATGCCAGGGACCACTATAATTTGAGAGGTAACATAAGGGACTGCTGAAGCATATTTCCCCTTTCTCACCTCTTAAATTTAAGGTAGGGGACCATTTAGGCGCCCCATTGAAGATGGCCTAAGATCGCTCCAACCGAGCTCTCTAAACACAAAAGCACTTATCAGCAAGCACATAGTACTAATCATATGCACCTATTGACTTGAAGTCCCATACCACTTGACTCTATACATTTTTTGACAATTCACTATACCAAACAAGCTCCAATTGTTAACCTCACTTAACAACACCGCTTAGACACCCACTCAGCCTTCATCACTTGGACCAGAACCAAAGCACTCTCTACATGTACCAAAAATTAGCACTTGTACACAGGGCAGGCCTTTGCCCAACCAGGCTCCTAAAGCACTAGCTCAGCCTCCCTTACCCCCTTCTCCCCGAAAAAGGTTTCCTAATTTGAACATCAAACATCTCACGTGCCCTTGAAAGTAGCACCCAACAAGCACCTATTCCAACTCACTCATACCTCTCAAGGACCAATCAGGCACCACCCACCACTATCACTTATTATGACACAAACAATTTTTTTTTTTTTTGGTTATGGAAGGAGAGATATTGTCCCTCAAATAGAAATGTGAGACTATTGGGGTCAAGGGCGATGCCTGAAGGAGAGTTAAGGTTTATTCATGGAATTATTCCAAAAGTTTTTACTTTTAACAGGGTTTTTGATCCAAGGAATTGGTTTGGGATAGGAGGTGACGAAAATTACAAATTACTACGGCAATGGGGTTTTAGAATGGGGCATGGTGATAGCTCGTGGCTTGGGATTTCAACGGTCATGATGAATAAGACTAAGATCCATGGAAGTTGCAAAGAGCAGCAGTTGATGATGATCACGTATGTCTTATAAAGCGTCGTGTAGTGTGATCATTTAATGCTTAGACACGTGGCATAAAGGGGTTGAGCAAAACTAGGGATCGCAATGGGACGAGTGACTTAGGGTACCCAGCATCGACCGACCCGATTAAAATCCGATAAAATTCGTCTTATTAAAAACCTGGAACAGATCTAAAGCGATTAAAAATACTCGTTAGGGTTTGGGACGGAACTGGGATTGACCTTCCGGGTACCTGCATTCCTGAACCCGATTATATATATATATATGTACAGATATATATATATATATATGTGTGTGTGTGTGTGTGTGTGTATAGGTGTTTGTGTGTGTGTGTATAGGTATTTTACATTTATTAATTAATTATAGTTTTAAGTACATAAGTACATATTATATACTAAAAATTAAGGAAAATTTTTTATTTTCTAGTAGTGGTAAGGTTTGAACCTCAACCTTTTTACTCTTTAAAATTTTATTATTTTAATATATTTTAGGGATATTGTTGAGATTTTTTGGGAAAAATTATTTGATTGGTTATTTTTTAAGATTTAATGATTTAATTCGATTTTCAGGGTTGAGAACATGTCTTAAATTCAGGTTCAGGACATTTCTTGTTAAAATTTTTATTTAAATTTTAAAATTTTTTAACTAGGTTTAGGATGTTTCGAGTACCCGCGGGTTTGGGACGTTCCAGAAATGGGATTCCCATTTAATTTTTATCCAGGTTTGAGATGGAAATGGGAATTGGGATGCTACCCTGGTAGCGGGTTTGAGATTCCTTCATGGGAAGGGTACTTGTCCCATTGCTATCCCTAAGTAAAACAGAAGGCATGGCTTGCTAGAGATTTGGCGCATTAAGTGTGCAATAGTCCCAATAGCAAGAAATTCGCTTGGTTGTCATATTCGTATGATTGTTATTGAAAGTAGAGGTTGAGCGAGCATGTGGTGGCAAATGAGGATAAGGCATAAAGCATAACCAATCCAAACTCTTGCGATATTGTTTAGCTAGTTTATAGAGGCATTGTTTACTCCTAGAATTTATATGATTCAGCCAAGACATGGCTAAAGAAAAGACCAAGTCAAAATTGATGTTATTTTAAAAACCCATAAGCGCACAAATTGGAAGTAGTGTAGTATGTGTAAAGTACGGGTATTGTCTCCTCAAGGACGCCTCTAACTATGGTCCTAGGTATTATGCACCTTAAACTAGCTACGTGCTAAAAAGGAAAATCTTTTTGTGTTATTGTGTTTCGAATTGAAGGGAACTCTAAATTAAAGACCAAATTAAATTACCTAAACTAATGTGTGCAATAGAAATACAACCAAACTAAAGAGGAAGTGATATCAATAAGGAATGATTAGGGTGATTACTACTCTATTATGGGATCGGGATCTTAAAGAGTTTGCTTTGAGTATTTTGATGGCTTTGATTGCTTCTTTTAGAGGTCTAAACTCACTATCCGTATTATTCCTAATTCTCGGTGCAATCCTATCCCTAAGCGAGTCTTACTTAGAGTATAGCCTTGTCCTTTTTAACTAGGGTTTAAGGCTTAGTTGATTGAGACTTCTAGATTGGTGATGATTAATACTAACCTAGCGTTTAAACTGTTAAATGTGTTTCAAGCCAAGGTTTAATCTTCCTAAGTTCAACTAAGTGTAATGGATGACCTATTAGTTTTATTTCATTCTAAAGGTCATACATTAAACCTAGTTATAAATTCAAGTATAATTAATCAACACCATATAAGTGGACACGAGAAATTAAGAGTATAATAATACATGTTTCTCCATTAAGGCAATTAATCAAACACATAGACATGCTCAACAGTCACCATTAAATAATAAAAACCAAACCTGTATTTAAACCATCAAAATATCTCAAAACAAGTTTTATAATCCTGAATCCATAATAGGAATAGTAATCAACTCTAAAAAGATTTAGTTCATCATGTCAAAGGAGAGTATAAAACTAAAATTTAATCTTATAAAAATCAATTCCGCGTCTAAGAAATTAAATCTCAAGCTTAGAACCTCTTTCCATTTCAATTTTGCACAAATTTGTCTTCTTCTCCAAGTTTTGCTCTAAGATAGCCCCAAAAATTCTGCAAAAAAAATAGCTCCAAAGTAGATCAAAATAAGATAAAAAGTAAAGAAAATAAAAAGAAAATAAAAAATGTATTTTTCGGGGAAATTTTCTGAAATTTTTCTATTTTTTTCTTTCTTGGCCTGAGAAGGAGCAAATGCTCTTTTTTTTTTCTTTTCTTTTTCTCCAATGTGCTTGGCCGCTAGTTTTGCTTTCCTCACAAGCTCGCTGATGAGCTTTATATGGGTGGTGTGTGTGTGTTAGGTTGGTCAAAAGAAAGAAAAAGAAATGGTTTGAGGAAGATGTCCATGGGTAGCTTTTTAGGTTTAATAATATAATGTTATATATTATAATAATAATATATTATATATTATGTATATGTGAGTATGTGAATGCCATGTGTGTATCTACGTATCTGTTATATGTAATATATATAATATGTATATAATATATAACATATTAATTATTCATTAAACTAATTAAATATCCTAATACTAACTTAATAAATTTTAATCTAATAATGCCCTAACCTATTTAATCAATCCTAATTTATTTAATGTGTCCTAATCTAATTAATTACTAACCTAAGCAACTAATCTAAGATTGTCCTAAAACCCTAAAATCAAATTAATAATGTTCGAAACCTAATTTCCTAATCAACAAATAATCAATTAAAACTAATTAAACTAATACTACTAAAATAAAAATATTAAAAAGGAATAAAAAGATAAGAAGAAGTGCACAACACACAAACACTAAAACAAGACTCAATAAGCACTCGAAAGCTCAAAATAGACAAAATTAGTACCAAAACACGCATACAAACACACTCCAAATCATGCAATTCATGTTCCAAATACATACGCATCAACACCCCCAAACCTTCTCCTTGCTTGTCCCCAAGTAGACTACTCCTAAACTTATCTCATGATGCTCAAAGGGTTGCCAAAAGTATTGACTTGCTAATCTTGACGAATCTAAGGAGTATGAGGGGCCATTCCTATTGTAAAAGGGATTTGCAACCCTTTTTCGAATCCTTCACTTAATCACAAGGGTTCTCGTACCTTTTGAGAACTTGCCGAGTAGCTAGAACTGCCACAAACCTAGGATTCCAACTCACGCACCTATGATATTGATAGTTCGTATCCCCATCAACTAACATGGCCTCCCAACATGCACTTAGCCCATAAATACAAGGAAAGGGGAGAATTACATCACAATAGCTCACAATTGGCGTAAAAGCATTATTCACAGTACAACAAGATGGCGTCCTTGGTGATTGGGGCCCTCGTGTAGCAAGCTTTCAACCAACACATTCCAGCCAATTAAAACTTAGGGTACTATGGGAAGAAACCCCTCTCGGGACTAACTCGGGTTTTGCCAACCACATCAAACAGCAAATCAAAGAAAGAGAACTAAACATGTGTCAAATTGATATTGTATCCTTTGACACTTGTTCAACATACTTCATTTTTTTCTTGCCATTTGGCTTTTTCCCACTTTTTTTTCACTTTTTTTGCTTTATTTCTTTCTTTTTTTGCATTTTTTTCTCAATGCATAACATAAGCACAAAGAAAAGAAAAAGAAGGGCTAAGACACACTGAAAGAACCAATCAAGTAAAGGGCACTCACATTAACAGCCCTCAAAAATATTTTTTTCTAACTTGGTTGTGAGGCAACTACAAGATGAATTCTTAGAAGTGCTCACTCTCCACAGTTTTCAAAAAGATTCTCTTTAGAGTCCTAGTTTTCCCTCCATTTTATTCACTCCCTACAATACAACCTCATCTTCCCAATCAATTAAGTCAATCAACAAGAGCCAACACTCCAATCAACAAAGAGATAAATGACTCTACATGCACAAAAAAAAAATCACCATTTTGAGCAAAAAACCATGCAAATCTACCCTTTTATGTCGAATATGAAAAACAAAAAGAACTCATGCACCCCTAAACCTAAACTTTGCTTGTCCTCAAGCAAATAGCAATTAACCATGCAAACAAACAAACAATAAAGCACATGCATGGGAAGCGTGGAAAGGGTGGAAAAATAAGGCTAAGAGGATGGAAGGATACAACCTTGTGTTTGCGTGACTTCACAAATGCCAATGGAATTTCAATCATCTACTAACTTGTTTCTCATCAATACACAAACACTCAAAAAGCACACGAGATTAGTAGACATACGCCATGCAAGTTTACATTGGCATTAACAAATAAGAACAAGGATGTATGCAAAAATGGAGAAGGGGAATGCAAGGAATAGGAACAAAGCTCCAGCTATTAAAATGAAAAGAAAAAGACAAATGCATAAAAACAAAAAGAATAGAATGAAATCACCAAAATGTAGGTTGCCTTCTAGTAGCGTTAACCATCATGCTGTCAGCTAGGTAAGCTTCATTCATCAAGTGTCATATGAAGGCTCTTGAAGCTTGATGGACTTCACTCGAGCCATGCTCGGGTCAAATGAATGCAAGCACTACTCATTTACAGTCAAAATTCGTCCATCCTTTAAATCCTTGATCTTTACTGCTCTAAAAGGGTAGGCTTCAATTACCTCGTACAGACCATCACAGTGACTTCTTAGTTTACCTGGAAAGAGCTTCAATCTAGAATTAAACAACCAAACTTTGTCAGTAGAAGAGAAAGATTTCCTAAGGATATGCCTATGCATTTTCTTCATTCTCTCTTTATAAAGCTTCGCGTTCTTGTACGCCTCATATCTCAAATCCTGTAGCAAAGCTAAGTCAAGCTTCCTTTTCTCACTTGTAGTAGGCAAGTCAAAATTTAAAGCCTTAATAGCCTAATATGCTCTATGCTCTAACTTAATAGGTAAATGGCAAGCCTTCCCGTACATCAACCTATATGGAGACATATCTATGGGGGTCTTGTACGCAGTACGGTAGGCCTATAATGTATCACTGAATCTGCAAGACCAATCTTTCTTGTTAGGCCTAACCATTTTCTATAGAATGGACTTGACCTCTCTATTTGAAACTTCTACCTGTCCACTCGTCTGAGGGTGATACAGGGTAGCAATCTTATGAGTTACTGAAAAGTTCTAAGTACAGCCTCAAGTGTTCTATGACAAATGTGCTTTTCTTTATCATTAATCAAGACTCGTAGTACCCCAAACCTAGAAAAGATGTGCTCTCAAATGAACTTGACCACAACCTTGTGGTCATTGGTTCAAGTAGAAATCGCCTCTACCCACTTGAACTCATAGTCAATAGCCACTAAGATGTATTGATACCCAAAGGAAGGTGGAAACGGACCCATGAAATCAATTCCCCAAACATCAAAAAGTTCACACACACGAATAGAGAAAAGGGGCATCATATTTCTCCTAGAAATGGACCCAAATTTTTGACATCTAACACACTTTTTAAAAATTCCTAGGCATATCCAAAGAGTGAGGGCTGAAAGAATCTACTTTGCAAGATATTAGCTGCAGTTTTCTTACCTCCAAAGTGACCTCCACATGCCTCACCCTAACACATATTCAAAATACTCTTGTGCTCGCTCTCTGGAACACACCTACAAATCACTTGATTTGTATACATCTTAAAGAGATAAGGAACTTCCCAAAAGAAATTATTAACCTACAAATAAAACCTATCCTTTTCTCTCTTCTCCTAAGGAGGTGGCAATTGACTTATGACAAGATAATTCACTGTGTGTGCATACCATGGTGTGTGATGTGAGACAACAAACAATTATTCATCCAGAAATGACTAATGAAAGGAAATGGAATCACTAGAGGACTCATGAATAAGACGGGACAAATGATCAACAACAGAATTCTCACTACCCTTCTTATCTCTAATCTCTATGTCAAATTCTTGCAAAAGGAGCATCCACCTAATCAAGTGGGGTTTAGATTCATGCTTAGACAAAAGGTACCTCAAAGCCACATGATCAGTGTAAACTATGATCTTAGAACCAAGAATGTATGATCAAAACTTATCAAGGGAGAACACTATTGCTAAAAGCTTCTTATTGGTGGTGGTGTAATTCTTCTGAGCCTCATCTGGAGTCTTACTAGCATAGTAGATCACATGGGACATCTTTATGTTGTCCTAATACAACTCCTATGGCAAAATTTGATGCATCACACGTAATTTTAAAAGGAAGACTGTAATACGGCAGTTGGATGATAAGGGAAGAGGAAATCAAGCATTTAAGCCTATCAAAAGCTCTACTGCACTTTTCAATAATTTTAAAAAGAAGACTGTAATACGGCGGTTGGATGATAAGGGAAGAGGAAATCAAGCATTTTAAGCCTATCAAAAGCTCTACTGCACTTTTCATCAAACACAAATGGAGCATCTTGCGCTAACAGCCTAGACAATGGATAGGGGATCTGGCTAAAATCCTTAATGAACTTACGATAGAAACCTGCATGGCCAAGGAAGGATCTCACATCCTTAATAGATTTAGGAACGTGCAATTTCTCTATAAGCTTTATTTTGGTCGGGTTAGCCTGAATACCATCAGAAGACACTACATGTCCCAAAACTATTCCTCTTTGCACCATGAAATGTGATTTCTCCTGACTCAGCACAAGATTCATCTTAATGCAACAGTCTAGCACTAAAGACAGGTGACTAAGGCAATCATCAAAATTCACACCAAAGATTGAGAAATCATCCATGAAAATCTCTAAGTGCCTCTCAATCATATCACTAAAGATAGCCATCATACATCTTTGAAAAGTGGCAGGCATATTGCAAAGATCGAATGACATCTCCTATAAGCAAAGGTACCATAAAGGCACGTGAAGGTGGTCTTCTCCTGATCTTGAGAAAGCACGAGAATTTGATTGTGTCCCAAATACGCATCTAAAAAGTAGTAATAACTGTGACCGGCTACTCTATCCAAAGTTTGGTCAAGGAAAGGCAATGGGAAGTGATCTTTTCTAGTCCTAGAGTTGAGTTTCCTATAGTTTATGCACATTTTCCAACTCGTAGGGATACGTGTAGAAACTAGCTCACCCTTATTATTCTCTACCACTGTGATCCCAGACTTTTTTGGTACTACCTGAACAGGACTAACCCACTCACTATCATAGATAGGATAAATAATTCCTGCATCTAAGAGCTTAATGACCTCGTTTCTTACAACTTCACTCATATGTGGATTAATTCGTCTCTGCATCTCACGAGAAGGTACCGTACCTTCTTCTAGATGAATCCTATGCATACAAACCGAAGGGTCTACACCTTTTAGATCACCAATTGTCTACCATATGGCCTTTTTATGACTTCTAAGGGCTTCTAGAAGATGCTTCTCATTGTCACTAGACAGATTAGAAGCTATAATGACATAAAGGGTCTCATAAGGTCCTAAGAATGCATACTTCAAGTGCTCAGGGAAGGGTTTGAGCTCTAAAGATGAGGGAGACTTCACTATAGGGGGATCACTAGAAACTTCTAAAGAAAGAGACTCGGGCTAAGTAACTTTAATCAATTGCTCAGGCCTCGAGTCAGTGAATATGGACGTGGAAACTACATACTTGCTAATAACTTAGAATCAAACTGATCTAAAATGGCCTCGAGCTCAGCTAACTTAGCCTTAACAAACAACATTCGCGGGCATACTCCTCTCCACACAGATTTATAACATCAATAGCCAAACACTCCTCCTCATTATCCATACTTATACTCACTATATTTACTGCCTTCGCGACTCTCATAGTGACCTTCAGATTCCCAACTTATTCTCTAGTAACCTTGACTTAAAATAGATGACTGCATCAGCTGTAGCTAAGAAAAGACGTCCTAAGAGAACAGGTGTAGCATGCCTAGTGTCATGGTCGGAATCTATATCTAAGACAATGAAATCAACTGGATACACAAACTCTTCAACCTGTACTATGACATTCTCTGTTATACCTCACGGTCTCTGCTCAGATCCATCAGCCAACTGTAGAGTGACGTACGTGGAAGATAACTCCCCCAAACCTAGACGTTGATAGACTAAGTAGGGAAATCAAATTCATGCTAGACCCTAAATCTAGAAGACCAAGATCAATCGGGGTCTTCCTAATGCAACATGAAATAGTGAAAGCTCCTGGGTCTTTCAACTCAGACGAGATACCCGAAGTGCAAATGCTATTCACCTTTTCAGTGAACTTCACTTTTTTCAGCATGTGGGAATTATTTCTTTTTCATGTGCACAAATCTTTGAAGAATTTTGCATGAGCTAGAATGGCATCAATAAGAGGAAAGTTCACCTTAAGGTCTCTCAAGTGCTCTAAGATCTTACTCATCCTAGTGTCCTGAGCAAGTCTGGGCTTCTCTAGTACGGCTGGAAAGGGTACTTTAGGGATGACATCACTAGATTCTATGGACTGCTTTCCCACCCTAATTGAAAGGGTACTACTCTCATCTCTCTCTTTAGTGGTCTCCTCTCTATAATAGTCCCTAACCTCGCTAGACTCTATAGGAACATTAAGTACAGACTCAACTGAGTTTTCCTTCTCTCCTACCCCATTGTCAATGACTCTACCACTCCCAAGTGTAATAATTGCTTTCGCCTATGTATGAGTGGTGTAAGAGGGATTGGAGGAAAAATTGGATTAACCTCTAAGGTTTACCTCAGGCTGGGCAGGCAATTTGCCTAGCTTCCTAGCACTTAACTAACTAGCTAACTATTCTAACTGGGCATCCATCTTAGCCATATGCTATTGCTGTGACTGAGTGGGAATAGCGGGAATAGATGGGCGTTGGCCCTGTGAGGCACCAAGAAGTTTAGATGGCTTTACGAGATAAAAACCTGGTAGATCTGATTGAGTAGGACGAGGTTGCTACTGGATGGGACCCAAGGGCTGGGAGGGCTCCAAGTGATTATTGTGCCAAGAAAACTTAGGGTTATTCCTCCACTCCAAATTATATGTGCTCGAGTCGGCGTTATACTCTCGTGAATACCTCTGTGTAGCATGAACTTGCTCTTGAATGAATTCTAGAAACTATGGTGCTAATGGGGAAGCGATAGTCTCGTGGGATGACTTGAAACACAAGGCACACACCTCAACAACAGAAAGAGAAGATGATGATACCAGCAGATCAGCCTTACGGCCAAAAGTAGCTACTAAACCTACAGAAATCAACTGGTCAAACTTATGGGTCAATGCTTCTACCTTAGTAGGAAGATCATGGGATGTGCCTACTTTATTCACTTTTCTTCTAGGATTACTTCTACTCAGCCTATCCAACGCCATATTCTGAAAAGAATCCGCAGCAACATGCTTTAAAATCCCCCAAGCGTCACTAGGTCTTAGATTATAGAATCCCTCACTTGACATGGCATTCACTATCATGCGCTGGGACTTAATAAGACCATTAAAGAAGTACTGCAGAAGATCATGGGCACCGTTCCCATGATGTGGACACTGATGCAACAAATCATTGAACCTTTCCCACGTCTCATGGAAAGATTCAAACTTGTGCTAAGAGAAGGTCATAATCGAAGCTCGAAGGTCAACAATCTTAGCCATAAGGGAAAACCTCTAATATAATCAGGATTGGAGCTCGTCCCAAGATGTAATGGCTTCATCGGCAAGTTGAAGCCATTGTTTGGTTTTATCCTTGACGGAGAAAGGGAAAAGTCTGAGCCTAATGTTTTCTTGTGGCACAATTGGAAAATTAAAGGTAGAACAAATCTCCACAAAATTAGTGACATGTGCTAAAGGACTTTCATTACTCTTACCATAGAAAGACGGGAGTATAGCTAATATCCCATGCTTAATCTCAAAACTCGCCTCCCTCGAACCCAGTGGATGGATGGCCATATTCGACTCAAAGGCACGAGGAAGGAACTATTGCTTAAGGGTCATATCAGCAGCTGCTTGACATGGATTCGATAGCCTAGGAAGCTCAACATTCTCATTACGGGAACAACAGGAGGAGGAAGAGGAGGAGGGGGATTATCATTCCCATCATAGGGAATAAGAGGAGGAAGATCATTCCTATTTTCTACTATTTCACCTAGATTGCATTCTAAGATCCTAAGATGATGGTGAATTCTCTGTGATTTAGGATTAAAAGTAACTAAATCAGGTCTAAGTGAACGTCTACCAAGCATGCACAAAAAGAAACAAAATCTCCTTCCAACTTTTCAACCCCCAAAACTGAAATTTCAATCTAAATCTACAACACAAAAACCACAAGTCCTTAAAAACTACAAAAGAAAATAACACAAAATAGAAGCGCAAAATTAGACAAAACACAACGCAGAAATAAAACATAAACTAACATGAAAATAAAAGAAAACAATGACAACTAAGACTACTACTAGAATAATAACAAAAATAACAAAGCACATAACCAACTAGAACATACAAATCAAAGAAACCAACCGTGCCTCCCTAACAATGGTGCCAAAAACTTGATGTTATTTTAAAAACCCACAAGTGTACGGATCAAAAATAGTGCAATGTGTGCAAAAGTATGGGTATCGTCTCCTCAGGGAGGCCTTTAACTATGGTCCTAGGTGTTATGCGCCCTAAACTAGCTACGTGCTAAAAAGGAAAATCTTTTTGTGTTTTGGTGTTTGGAATTGAAGGAAATTCTAAATTAAAGACTAAATTAAATTACCTAAACTAATGTGTGCAATAGAAAGACAACCAAACTAGAAAGGAAGTGATTAAATCAATAAGAAAATATTAGGGTGATTACTACTCTATTATGGGATCGGGATCTTAAAGAGCTTGCTTTGAGTATTTTGATGGCTTTGATTGCTTCTTTTAAAGGTCTAAACTCACTAACCATATTATCCCTAATTTTTGATGCAATCCTATCCCTAAGCGGATCTTACTTAGAGCATTGCCTTGTTCTTATTAACTAGGGTTTAGGCCTTAGTTGATTGAAACTTCTAGATTGGTGATAATTAATACTAACCTAGGGTTTAAATCGTTAACTGTGTTTCAAGCTAAGGTCTAATCCTCCTAAGTTCAACTAAGTAAGGCAATAAAGCAGCACATGGAGTACGCAAATTATACCATGATCCCTCGTAAGGTGCTTCTTCATTAAATATCATGTTCTCTCATGTATTGAAAAAAAAAAAAGAAAAGAAAAATATAGCTAGCACACCTTTCTCTCTCTCTCTTCTAATGTCTCTCTTTTCATTCTTCTCTTTTCTCACCTTTTTCTTCTTTTCTTCTTTGCTTCACAGGTGACACCATCGGTTATCTCACACTGGATAAAGATCACTATAAAATTCATCTTTCTTCGCTAATCGTAATGATGTGCATCATGTCCAAGAAATTCTCCTAGGTGTCGATCCACCATTAAAATCCGTTGTCTTCTTCCTTATACTGGCAAAGATTTAGGCACTATCTCTCTGCGTTGCAGCTACCAATCTCTTCCCATCCTTGTTGCGATTCTAACCATACCTCCCATGCGGTGTTTGGACACCCCAAGATCAATCTGCCATTAAATTCCACCTTTACCTTCAAGTATGCATACATGCAAATGTGTTTGTGTTTGTGTGTGTGAGAGTAGTGAAGAAATAATTGTGAGATAATGAATAAATATTTGATATATATATATGAAAGTTAGTGAAGAAATAATTGTGGGATAATGAACAAATATTTAGTGAAAAAATAGTTATGTGACAGTGAATAAAGAGTTGTGGTGTATTGAACAAATATTTGATATATATTTAAAAATTAGTAAACAAATAATTGTGAAATAATAAATAAATAATTATAAATAGTAAATAAATAATCATTAAATAAATAATTATAAAATAATAAATAAATATTTACTGTATATGAACCATAACAAAAGGAACACATTATTCCATGAAAGGATATTTTGTGACTCGACTACAATATAAGGACTCCACACGGTACCCGAAAAGAGAAAAAAAGGAAAAAAAAAAAAGCGCGACACATGGAGTGAGCCGCCACTAACTCCTCGACCTCCACGTACCACTCCAATTCCTTGAAGCCTTCTGGTAGAAGAGCCCGCCGCTTCTACCCAAAAAATTGATTAGAAAATTGAAGAAATAATATATCACAAGTAATAAACAATTTAAAAATAATAAATAATAGCGTCGTTGAATTCTTTGAGTTCAATTTTCTGTTCCATTCTATTTACCATCTTCATTGGTTCATTGGTTCATTGTTTCATTCATATACTAAAGACATAGGATAATAGTAATACTCAGGAGCCGCCATGAGAGCAAGACTAGTCGTGTTCCCAATCAAAGGAAGAAATTGGTGTTTCAGCAGATCCATTGACAACAACTCTCACTCTTCTTCTTCTCAAACACCCACTACCCTCAAACAACTGTGGCACCAGATCTCCTCCTCCACCAAAACCGCTCCTAAACCATCCTCCCACTTCAATGTCGAACTCATCGTCGATTTTGTCGCTAATAAAGTAACCCATTTGGTTTAGGCTAATTTCTGTTACTGTTTTTTTTTTTTTGTATTTTTGTTTTCATTTTTGTGAAATTTTCTGTATCTAGATGAATAGAGCTTGGAGTGCTTTGGAAAATGCGCCTGCTGGAAGTTTCAAGGGCAAGCTTCATGGGTAATTCCTTTTTTTTTTTCCCTTTTCTTTCTTTCTTTTTTTTTTTTTTGGGTTTTTGTGGTTTATGGGAGGCCAAGATAATACGTTGTTGTACCTGGGTAATTTTTTTTTTTCCTTTTCCTTTTTTTTTTTTGGGTTTTTGTGGTTTACGGGAGGCCAAGATAATATGTTGTTGTACCTACCAAGAATTGATTTCAGAATTCTCGCACCTAAGCCGAGTAGCATTTGCACTAGACTTGAATATGTATCTTCTTTTACAATTACTAGTTTACATCTATCTGCCTCAAACCGTGCCTGCTCATGGATATTGCATATATTTGGGGGCAAATTTTGTTTCATGATCTTGCACGGTTTAGTACAGAAGCTGTGTGTCACGCCATTGCACATGCCACTGCAGAAATTTTCTGGCTTCAATTGGTAATGGCCGAGTTACATATTCCACTAAATCTAAGTTGTGAGTGTATATGTGGTTTGTTATCATATTAGGGTAGGGTTGCGGCTGCTTTTGACTGTGAAGCCATCAGAGATTTTTTTGAAGTCCATACCGAAGGAGGTCACACACATTGATATTACATTCCCTGCAAGGTTTGTTTGCCGGATCATATTTTCACCCATTTGTTGCTTAATTGAATACTTTAATAGGACTTTTTATTTTTTTCTGGTGAAGGAGAAAACCCGCGTGTTTCATGTTTGTCGTTTGGCAAAATTACATTTGATTGTGTGGTTATAAGAATGAGGCGAAAAGCCTCTAGCATTACCTTTCTGTTTTACCGGACACAGTTCAGTAAATGGACAATTTTGTAAGCTATAGGAGTTATTAGATTATTACATCTTGATAGATCTAACGTGCCATTTTGGCTCAAAGAATATTAAATTCGTGAATTTTGCTTATGTAGTCAAACTTACATGCCTATTGATTATCTTTGTAATTCTTGGTATGACTGAGTCTGGCAGGATGTTACATGGACGTGACTGAATAAGAAGGGACCTTTTACAATGTCTTACCATTTTCTCGGATAGAAACTTATGTAGAAATCATGCTCTTATTATATTAATATTTGGTTACTGTTTGAAGCATGTTCAATGTTCTCTAGAAAGGAAATATGAATGTGTTGTACTCTTGGAGTGTTTATATATTTATTGCATTCTTATATTCTCCCTTCAATTGAAATAATGTCTTACTTTTTGTTCAATGTTACATGATGAATATGTTTTACTTTCTGTTCTTTTTGTTACATGATGATTATACTTCCCTACGAAGAGGAACTTCTCCTTTAGGAATATAATTCTTTAATAGTAAACTAATAGGAATTCTTGCTAGGTTAAATTTTCAGGTCTGTGGTAAGAACATGGGAAGTACTTTGTGAAGTCATGTAGTATGGTATCGTCTAAAATTTTATTAGTTATTTTCTCATAACTAAAATTAGAAAGATGAATTGACTTGTATGTTCAATTTTTGATTTTTTATATTGGCCAGAAGGAGAATAATAATATTAATGTTTCTTATTTCTTTGTCATGAAATTTTCAAGACGGAGCAGAGACAAATCTTTTGTGGCCTCACACTCATGTAAAGATGTAACCATTGAACAAATGATATGGAGATTTTGTGTACAGCTAATGTAGATTACATGTGTAATCATAAAAGTAACGCATCATACTGTAATCATAAAAAAGAATTTCTTTTTCTGGGTTTTAGTTCATGAGTCTTTAGTTTCTTCACTTGTGAAATTTTATTTGTTGTACATTTAGTCCTCTAATTCTTTTCACCAGCACTTTATTTCTTTCCGTTGGGAAATGTTCGCGAGTATTGCTTTTGCTTGCATTTCCAAATTCTATATTACCCCCTTTCTCTCTAAAGCTTTAAAATCTGCAGCATGTCAGCCCACTTAGTTTTACAAGAACAATATGCACAAACGAGTTTATGATTGTAGAAGAAGCTAGAGTTGTATATACAGCTTGTTTCAATCACTTGTGCTTGTTTTTTGCTAATATGTTCAGCCATATTTCAGTTTAAATGAGCGGCTTGTTCGCCGAAGATTGCGGCACTTTGCCTTCAGGTAACTTTCATGCTTTGCTTTTGCTGTGTGAATTTAGTACCTAAAGATAGGAGCTGCTGTTGTTTAACCACTAGCACCAACTTCCCATCCTTTATTATCATTCAGTGATGTATCAACAAAATGATAGAATGATTTTTCAGCCCTCACAGATGTCTTTGGAGACTTTAATAATTGTTTCCAGTCTTCTAGCAAGTTGAAATGCTTAATATTGCTCTCATACGTTGCCAGATGAAATCACTCGCTCAGCACACGGGTTGCTCTTCATTTTCTATATGAGAGGGAATATGTGGATGAATCAGTTTAAGAAGAGAATTTGTTAATTTAAGATTAGGAATTTGCTAAATATTCTTCAAGGATACTATGAGAAGAGCAACATATTGAAAATTCTAATCATTCAAAGGATTTTTCCTTATTGTATAGCTTTGGAATTAAATGTTTGGTTCAACATAATATTTTCTTCTTTTGATGCTTTAAGTGGAGGAAAAGTTATCACTCACTTCAGATCTTAACTAGATGCAACTTTTATTATATTTATTGCTCTTGGATCCTGTGCATAGAGGGAGGTGCACTGGCCACCTTTTTTATCATTGATTCACCTTAAATTTTTTCCTGTATCCAGACCTTCATGCAATTTTAGTAGTTCCTTCTTCCTTGATGTTTTAACTAGGGATTTCGAAATAGTTGGTATGACATTTATCACTAGGAGAATAAACAATTCTAACTGTCTTTTGTTAGCATCTTTTCAGTTTCACTGAATTAATCACCTTAATGTGATATTATGACATGCTTGTCAGGGGAACTGTTATCCACAAGAAGTACTTATATGGATCTGCTACACTGCTTCCATTAACATCAGCCCTCGCAGTATGTAGATGTGCATAATTTTCTATTCCTCTTTTTTAATGGTAGCATCAACATACATACTTTTCTATTTAATCATGGATTCTCCTCTTTCCCCTTTGCTGTGCATCCCATTCTTTCTAATGAGTCCCTCTTCTAGGAGCAGAAATGATTTGTGCAAGTAATTTCGTTATTGTTTAACAGGTTTTACCTTTGCCAAACATCCCATTCTTTTGGATTCTGTTCCGCACTTATTCTCATTGGAGAGCTCTCAAGGTGAGCAAATTTTCTTGAAGTTAGTGATCAATGGGGCTTTGCGCATATGTTTATAATAGTCACGAGTTTACTTGAAATTAGGATTGGACACAAGAAAAGGGGGGGGGGGGGTTTAGAATGTTAGTGAAATTGTTTATTCTCCTAGTGATTTCTGCACATTAATCTGCTTTTGGTATTACTTCTAACTATTTGACATTATTTATTTCTTTGACTCTGGTCTATAAAGAGGAAGCAAATACTTATCTAAAATCGAAACGATTTGCCATCCATGAGGAAGCAAATACTTATCTAAAATCAAATTTATTTGTCATCCATGATCCATCCATTTAAGTAATTCAGCCTTGGTAGTTTTATCTGCATTACTCAATCTTCATGCACATTATCTACCTGGATGGTGTTTGGATTGGTACTATTCCTCAATTAGTAATGAATCTGTCAAATACTATTGATTTTCATCATGCCTTTAAGGGCTGCTTGACTGCACGGGCCGGCCTTAATTTACAGTTGATTGGTTCAGTGGTTATCTGGTCCACTCATTACATGGCTCTTGTTGGTGATTTTCCAGGGTAGTGAGAAGCTGCTTCAGTTAGTTTCAGATAATTCTGTCCAACAACAATCATCTGAGGAGCAGGTGAATGGCAGTAAAGTTCCATCAGATGACTTTAGAAAAAGAAATCATAACTCTATTGGCTCCCCATGGGTAGAGATTCTCACTTGACGATGAACTTATATGCTTATATGCACGCATGTGTCATTCAGGCATCTGCTGATATACTGTATTCTGCCATCATCAGGTCTTTCAACCTTCAGAGGAACTTCAGGAACTTGTTCAGAGCAAAGATGCAAATGATGGTCTCGATAAGTCAACTGTAGAAGATATATGCCGGAGATTTAACTTGAACACGATGGATGTTTTGAAGTACCGAGACAGAATGTAAACTGAAAATCCTTGAACATCTCTGCTCTCATAAGCTTATTGCTCTGTCCAGAACGAAGTGACATTTTTCCACAGTTCTTTTCTTAGCAATTGAATTTCCTCGAAGGAATGGAAAAGAATGAAAAATGGGATATGGGATCCTCTCAAGAAGCGTAAATGAGCTTGCCCTACGATTTTCCAATATAAGAAGCAATCACATGCGACTCCAGAGATCTCTTACTCTCATTTAATGGCCATCCTGTTGCTCTCCTTTGCTGTTTGTGCTGCATCTGTCTTTTTTTTTTTCCATAAAAAATTTCGTTTTCGGACACAGCTGAGCAGATATTGTTCCGAAAGCAGTTAATAAAAGTGATGTTTTTGGGGATCGAGCGGCACCACATTTGTTACTCCGGTAAGGCTGCTTCCAACAGATGTCTTAAATGGCTAAATCCAAATTCTCTAAATGTAAGGTAATTGTTGGATACTTAAAAGAATAGAGCCTTTGTGTGATATTCAACAAACATCGGTTTTGGATATCAATTCAGCATCATCAGATTAAAATAGAAAAGTTATTTGGAGTGACGTAAATAAGATTTTTTTTTAATAAAGAATTAATTAGAAGGAGGTTGTGTTAAAACTAAAATAGAAAATCTCTAGAAGGGGAAAAAAAAAAAAATCAAATGGCTAACTGTGTAGCATGACACCCTAAGTAGAAAGAGCTTTAGTCTTTGGCTTGAAGGGCTCAAAAGTTTTAAAGGATATGTGAGTCAAGCTCAAAGGGACTCAAGACAATTTGTGATGATGTTCGAAGGTCCAAGAGGTGTTCGAACATCCTGGTCAAGGTAGTTAGCGAAGCCAACGATACATTGGTGGTTACTAAGTGGCGGAGAAAGTGATGAAAAAGGCTCAAGAACATGGGCATAAGAAATGGAGATTACTTAGGTAGTTATTAGCAGTTATCTTGCACCTCTTGTTAAACGAGATGAGGCAAAAGAAGGAATCCTATGAACATTGGCTCAATGTCACTTTACATTCTTTACAAAGTAGAATTACTTATCTTAGTCTAGCCTAGAGTAATTTAACCTAACTCAGTGTAACTTTTACCTGGATTTCCTAGAGTAAATTTGACTTTCTTGCTCATAGTTGTACTCTTATGATACATTTGGTATGTAGGAATAATCTGGAATGGAATTGTTATTCTAGCTTTTGTTCCTTTTCTTTTGTTTGGTGGAACTAATTGAAGTCGAAAAGCCCATTCCCATGTAATGGCATTTCTAGAAAAAAGTAAGAAAACTCATTCGTTAGCCAAACCTAAGGAATGAGTATTCCAACTTAAGTTGGAATCATAAAAAATAAAATAAAACCAAAAAAATAATTTATTATTCTCCATTTATTCTCACAAATCTTCAATCGTTATTAAACAGATAAAAAATTAAAAATACACATATTTTTTTTCATTTTAAACTCTTTTTCACCCAAAAAAAGGTGTAGTTTTATTGAATGATTAACTTTTATCTGAATTATGTTAGAAAAGTAAATAAATTGAAATATGGTGATAAAAATTAAAAAATGATTGAACAAATAATGCTATGTTTTGTCGTTTATCAAAAGACAAAGAATATTTTAGTTTATGTTAATATAGTATAAAGATAATTGTCACGTATAAGTCTAAATTTATACCAATCTAAAGAATAAGTGTATTTTGGTTAATTGAATTGATTTTTATACTATTCTAATTTTGTTTTAAAATAATTTTACCAAATATATCAAATAAGATAGTCATTCCGTTTTAACTTTTTTAAAGTTTTAACCAAACATAAGAAAAAAAAAAGTATTCTATGGCCATTCTGCCTTGAATATTTTCTGAATTGAATGACCATTTCTTTCCAAACCATTCCATCATACCAAACGGGCCATTAGCGTAATTATAGTATTAATCTTTAGACTCTTGGATCAACTATATGGTAGGCTTCTTAATGGTAATGACCTATCTCATTTCTTTAATTTCTTTCTTTATATTACGATAACTACAAGTACCACAATTCAATCAATAAAGACAAGGATACAAGGCTCTAATTGCACACGACTTCTCATAGGGATTTAAGCCCTATTCCCCACCACTAATGACTCTAGGCCCTTATTAAGTAAGGTCAAGGCCTAAAAGAAGGGTATAGTAAAGCAACCCCACGAGGAATTGCCCATGTGAGGTCATCCCTGTTAAATTTGTTTATGATTCACAAATAAATTTTGGCAACCACAGTGGAAGCCTTTGGAGAATGGAGACTCTAAGAGGGTGTTTGGGTTTACTTATTTTGGGTGCTTATAAGCACATAGAAAAAAGTACTATTTCACATGCTTTTAACTATTTAGGTACTTATAAGTACCAAGCAAAACCAAACACCCTCTAAGTCTAGGCATAACCATAGAGATCTTTAGTTGCACCCAAGATTGTAACTTTGAATGTGTCTAAATCAAAGACAACATGTGTCCATAACTAAGGATTACCTATAAGTCAAAAGTCGAACAAGGGAACATCTCACAATGGAGATGGCATATCCTAACTTAGGGGACACAAACCATTTGGATTTCTAAGCAGACCTATTAGTATTGGTAACCAAAACTTTGCCTTGGACAGTAAAGATGTAAGTGATTGGAGCATGATGTGTCTCGATTTTGTGCATGTTTGCATGGTATTTTTCCTATGTTTTAGAGGTGATATGTGCTTTTGTAGCGGCATTAGTGTAGTACCTATGGTAGAGTTATGCTTAAGCAAAGATAATTGTATATAGTTGAGTTTATAGTTAAAATGCTACACTAAATGTTCATTTTGATGACTTAGGTAAGTGTTGGGATGGTGAGCAAACTTGCACGAGGATAAACAATGAAGGACTAAAGTGTACGGGTTGTGGGAAGAGGATCGAAAGCAAGAAAGAAGAAAATTGAAGGCTTTGGGAGCAACCGGTGGACCTAGAGGCATTATCGGTTAACCAAGCTGGTCGACCAGTCACCACAGAGAAGAATGAGTTTTGTCGGTCGAGCCCCCCCAAGAATTGGTTGATTGGCTAGGTCGATCGGTTACTCTAGAAAGCCTAGCATTCAACCGATCGAGTACCCTCATGGAGCCGGTCGAACTAGGTCGACTTGGAGTGCGTGAGAGCCGTCTATAAAAGCTCGATTTTCAACATTTTAGGGCAAACTTGGAGAAAAATTCACACCCACTCTTCACACCCATTTCATATACACTAAACCCTAACTCACCCGCCTCTCTCACGTACACACACACACACACATTCTCACTCTTCTTAAAGGGTTTCAAATACTTGGAATTTAAAGATTTACTCAAAAGATTGTAATGCTATTTCAAGGATGAAAGGGGAGTTCTCCTATTTCCTTTTTCTCCTATTTTATATTATGTATGAGTAGATCTATTTAGGGTGATTTAGCTTGTATTATGGGTTAATGAAATACTTGATTATTATGGGTTTTGATGGTTTAATATATATATACTTGATTTTATTATTCAATGGCTATTTTTCATACATGTCTATGTGTCTGATAAAATGCCTAGATGAGTAGCATACATGCATACATACATACATATATACATATATACATACATATATATATATACATACATACATACATATATATATATATATTGATGTCTCTTTGCTATTAACACTTCTAGAACCTTATATGAGCATGTCTATGTGTTTGTGTGATATTTGTATGAAGTGGGTATTGCTCCTATACGTGTCTATGTGTGTATTTGCATACCTTAGTAGTAGATATGATATCAATGGCATACATATTGGTCTCTAATGCATGATATGGTGTAATCTGCGCATGATGATGTTTGGTAGTTGAGTATGTCTATATATTCGCGAATGCCATAATGTAGAACATGTATTAATGCCCTTAAATGATCAAATCCCACTATAGTATAAATACTATACCAAGGCCATCTAATAAGTACAAAACACCTCTAACTAGATATAGAAATATAATGTAAAGCCACACATAAAACCCACACATCAACACCCCTAGATCTTCTCCTTGCTTGTCTCCAAACAAGACCAAACCTAAGTCTATCTCTAAGAAGCTAAAGAGGGTTCCCTAAAGTATTGACTTGCTATCTTGGTGAATTTAAGGGGCATGAAGGGGTTATTCCTGTTGTAGAGGGGTCCTCAAGCCTTTTTGTATCCTCCTCTTTACTCACAAGGAATCTCACACCTCTTGGAAAATGCTCGAGTAGCTTTGCTACCATAAGCCTAGGAGTTTAACACACGCACACGGAATGTTGATACTTTGTGCCCCCTCAACTAACATGGCCTTCCCAACATCACATATCCTCAAAGATAAGGATAGAAAGAATATACAAATATAATGGTTCACAAAATGATATAAAAGCCTTATTCATATTACAACAAAGGAACGAAAAGAGGAACTTGTGCCATGTTGACATTGGGTCACTTGAGCACTTATTCAATGAACTTTTTGGGTGCCTTTTTGGCTTTTTGCATTTTTTTTTTCATCTTTTTGGCCTTTTTAATCTTTTTCATCTTTTTGCACCATTTTGCCTTTTTCTCATTTTTTTTTGGATTTTTTGCATTTTGCACTATATAACAAAAAGAAAGGAAAAGAAAGGCTAAGGCACATTAAAAAGAACCAATCAAGGAAGGGGCACTCATATCAACAACTTTTTCAAACGCTTTCTCCAACCAAGCCATAGGGTAGCTACAAGGTGCATTCCTAGAAGTGCTCACTCCCCACATATTTCAAAAGGCATCTCCTCCAAGTCTTAGCTTTCCCTCCACTCCGTTTACTCCCCACAATACAACTTTATCTTCGCCAATTAATTAAATCAATCACAAGAGCCAACACTCAAATCAACAAAGAGATAAACGACTCTATATGCATAAAAATCGAAAAAACTTCACCAAATGTATGAAAATAATTCAAATCTACCCTAAATAAAGCATAGAACAATAAAACCAAACTACTACACCCTTAAACCTAAACTTTGCTTGTCCTCAAGCAAATAGAACAAGAATAACAACAAGCAAATAGGCATCACAAAGCATGTAAGGGTGGTGGGATGGGGTAGATATAAGGGGATCAAGTGGAGAAAGGATAGATACAACCTTGTGTTCTTTTCGAAGCTATTCGATGTCAATAGTCTATGAATTATCTATTAACCCTGTTTCTCATCAAACCACAAACACTAATAAATCAAAAGATTAGTAGCATATGCCAAACAAGCTTGCATTGGTATCGACAAATAATAAGCAAGGTGCATGCAAACAGGAAAATGCTAGAAGTGAGGATCAAAACTTGGGAGGGTGAAAGAGAAAACAAATGAGAAAGCAATGAGAGCAAAAGCAAAAAGACAAAAAGAATGAAAATACCAAAAAAGGAAAAGTAAAAGCAAGTAAAGGACAAGGAAAACAAAAAGAGTATAAACATGTCTAGGGCACCTTCTAGCAGCGCTAGATTTAATGCCTCCAATTGGGTGCCAATGTTAGAGTAAGACGTATTTAAAATTGCTAGGCACAAATTGTTGGATATTCAACCAAGAACAGATAATAAAAGAAAAAGGGTCATGCAACAAATGATGGGGCAATGAATGTACAATGTATCCCTTTTCTAAATCCTACCCCGAATCATCAAATGAGAATGTGTGCACAAATGTGGAAGTGAACAAGTAAAAAGATAAAAAATCATGCCCCACTTGTTCTCTAATTAACCACCCCATGGCCTTCTTTTCATAATCAAGGGCTAAGAACACACCTCTCCATGGGTCATAAAATTATTTTAAAAAATAGTGTAGTGTGTGCAAGAATACGGGTATTGTACTCAGGGAAGCCTCTAACTATGGTTCTAAGTACTATGAGTCCTAGATTAAGTACGTGGAGAAACGGAATTATTTTTGAGATTTTTTCAAATTTTGAATTAAAAGGAACTCTAAACTATCCTATTGAAACTAAAGTGCACAAATTAAACTAAAAGTAAATGGAAAACAAATGAGAAGAAAGTAACTCTGACCGACTAGGGGAATTCGATGATGGGAAACAACCTAGGGTAGGATTACTTCCTATGTTCAGCTAGTGATTGGGTTAACTAGCTATGGATTGTGGGCAATCAATTGCTCTAATGCCTTAGTCTATTAGCTAGCCTCATAACCCTTAAATGAAGGTGCACTTCTATCCCCAAACGAGCATTTTTTAGAGCATAGGTTTGTCCTACTAATTAAGACTTTACAACTACACCAACACCTAAGTGATTTGACTAATCCAAGTTGATTAAGGCACACCATTTATTGTGCTTCAAACTAAGGATGAAACCAATTAATCTTAAGCCTATTCAAGTGCAATTAGCAAATCTAGTAAGTAATAGATCATGGCTCACACATTAACAATGTTTCATGCTAAGCACAAGACCAATAATGATAAACAATTACAAAACAAGCACGCATAAACTCTCTTGGGACTTTCAACAAACACATAGACATGTTATATTAAAGTCATCTACAATTCTCCATAAGTTATGCAATCAACATGCCTCACAAAATCCATAAAAAGTCAAAATTCAACACTAAGCCATAACATAATCCATAATCCAACCCTAGCCTAAAACAATTAGTTCAACATGCTAAAAGAGAGTGCAAAACTGAAATTTAATCTCATAAAAATCAATTCCACGTCCAAGAAATTAAATCTCAAGCTTCGAACCTCTTCTCGTTTCAATTTCGCGCAAATCTATCTCTAAAACACAAATTTCACAAAGAATCCCAAGTTCACAGTAGTTTTTTACAAAAATTCTGCACCAATTTAGCTCACCTTTACACCCCAAAATAGCCTCAAAACCTGCAAAAACAGGCACACAATTAATGTATTTATATAACACTAACTAGTAGAAAGTAAGCTCAAAGAAAGGAAAAAGAAAAGTCTCTTGTTTTTGTAGCTTTTCGGACTGATTTCTGCAATTTTTCTTGTAGAAAAGCTTGTCAGAATTTGCCTTTTTAAACCCCCAGATTAGCCTTAAAAATTCACCTATTGTGTGTGAATGTATGAGAGTATGTATGTGACAAAATGAGAGTTTGTGTGTGAAAAGGAAGGACGAATAAGAGGAGAAAAAGGCTGGTTCGGTGTTGCTTTCGTTCGTTAAACTCGTTCCTAGGCAATAAGTTTCTAGGTAGGTTTAGTCAATCATAGCGATACTAGGTCTTGGCTTTAAACCCAGCCAATGGTTTAAGCACAATGGCAGGTTCAATCTACGTCACCTAGAAAGCTAGTTGGTCAACCCTAAGGCCCTAAGTCATAAGAACCATGCTGTACTCTAGGAGCTAGCATGTAGGGATGGTCCCGCATTGAGTCCTAGGAGTAAATTATGTATGTAAAAAGAATTCTAGTATAAAGTGACCCCTCATGGTTAAACAATTACCCAAATCCCATTGCATTCAAGTATAGAATCACCTGAAGTCAATTTGAAGTCACCCTAATCCATTCCATTTGCTAGTTTCCCTCCTAGCTTAACTTGTTACCACCGCTTTCCCTTTCCTTTTCCTTTTAGTTTAGTTTAATCTAGAGTTTCTTTTATTCAAGCTCCCTTTAATCCCAAAAACCAAGAAAAAGAAGATTGCTAGCTTAAGATTTTCTTTTAGGTGCCATCTAGGACAACCTTGGCATTGAGTAAGAGTTTGGTTAAATAAGTTGTAGTGCAACTTGAGCCTATGGTCAAACAATATAATCAAATAAATGAAAGGCTAGTCAGAATCTTAGGGGGATATCCTGCTCTGAGAGAACCTCTAAACTCATATTAGGCAAATGACAAGCCCTTCAATAGGTCAATTAGAATCTGAAAAGAAGTCTCTTTCACCAATGGATAATTCTACTAGAACAAATGCTAAGATAAAGAATACTTATCAAGAAACATTCTTTAGCCATGGTGAAATGTTTAATAGCCAGTTGAATTTTGCTTTGAGGTTTGAGCCATCACCTCCTCTATGATATCCTACTCTAAGGATTGGGGAGTTTCTTTAAGAGCCAAATCGACCTCTAGCACTTTCAATTCCTTTTGCAAACCCTAATATCTCTTTACCATTAATGCCTTGGGTAGAAGGGGATGCATAACTGTCAATAACCTTGCACCCTTTACATAGAGTACCTTCTGTCTAAAGGCCAAGTCAACTAATCAAAGGGTTCTTTCTAAAGCAAGCATTACCCACTAATATTACAGGCAAGACATAATGTATAAAATGTGCTAACTAACCACTCAAAATCTTAGAGGCATATTTCTCTACCTCCTCCATTTCAAAAGGGAGAAAGTACCATATGTTCCTGTTGGGTTATGGCTCAAAGTCCTAGCCCATACAAATTAGGAAAGAATTTTAATGAGAATTAAAATTCTAGTTATGGTAAGAGTTTTAATTATGGTAGGATTGATGGCTGAGGAAATCCTTTGTCTTGGAGGACAAGGAAATCTCCTCTATAAATAGGACTCTTATATTAGTTGTATAAAGTGTGCCATAGGGCCACACCCCATGGGGGGTGTGGGTGAGAGAGAGAACCTGAGAGCATCAAGAGTGTCTTATATTTGTTCTAGTCTTGTTGAGGATAGAACCATTATAAGAACTCTGTGGGGGAGGGTTTAGACTTTTCTTTCCGTGCAAAAAGTTATCACCTGAGTTGTAATCCCATTATTGTTGAATAGTGAAATTTATCCCCGAGGGGATTGTGCAGAGGGCCGAACCACGTTTAATAGTGCGTATTTCTTTTCTCGTTACTCGTGATTTAATTTCGCTGCGTGAGTGTGTGTTATGCATCCTAATTTCCCAACAAGTGGTATCAGAGCTATGTTGGAGGGAGGACGCTGGTTTGCACGAAAAACGAAAAAAAGAAACGCCGAAGAGGAGTAAAAAAATTCGCTGATCTGCTGGTCACGTTTGGCAGCTTTTTTGACGTCCGATCGATGATGCGTTTGTTGCTGTGTTTTTGTCTCGGAGAGGAGAGTAAGCTACTAAAATTTCATGACGATCCGACGGTCGAATTGTGAGATACGAGCAGGTCAAGTTTTGTGAGTTTGTGGTCAAACAATCAAACAGAAGGTTTGACCAGCGGGCTGCAGGGGTTTGATCGCGTTGACTGATGGTGTCCTCACCGTTTTCCGACGTCTGGAGTTCATTTTTGAGGTCCGTTTTGCCAAATTTCTTGATGTATCATGGGTGAGCCTTGAAATTAGGTAAAACAATGAAGTGCTGATGAAATTCTGTGAAAGTCTTTGAAGCATTGTGCGAGCAAACACATTTAGCCGACTAGTGAACAAACTTCTAGAGAAGAGAAGTTTGGATGAGAAGACTAGTTGAAGAAGGTTCGATTCGAGGGAGGAGTCACGCGAAGAGAGTCTATGTAGCTGAACAATCAGAGTCCTGGCCAGACGACTGATAAGGAATGCTACTGCTAGAAGAGAAGACCACGTTCGAAATGCCTTGTGTCGAGGGAGGACGCAAACAACCTCAAGAGGTCGAGGTTAGATGGCATGAAGAGGGATGTTTGGGATGACTCTGAAAAACCTGCTAGGATGTGTTGGTAGCTGCTGCCGTGAAGATTGTTGTCGAGTGAGGGCTCTAGCATGAAGACTGTGAAGAGGTTCCAGTTGCGGCAAAGAAGCTTTGGACTTTTCGTGAAGGGAGGAATTTGTTGGGTTATGGCTCAAAGTCCAAGCCCATGCAAATTAGGAAAGAATTTTAATGAGAATTAAAATTCTAGTTATGGTAAGAGTCTTAATTATGGTAGGATTGATAGATGAGGAAATCCTTTGTCTTGGAGGACAAGAAAATCTCCTCTATAAATAGGACTCTTGTATTAGTTGTATAAAGTGTGCCTTAGGGCCACACCCCATGGGGGGTGTGGGTGAGAGAGAGAACCTGAGAGCATCAAGAGTGTCTTATATTCGTTCTAGTCCTGTTGATGATAGAACCATTATAAGAACTCCGTGGGGGAGGGTTTAGACTTTTCTTTCCGTGCAAAAAGTTATCACCTGAGTTGTAATCCCATTATTGTTGAATAGTGAAATTTATCCCAGAGGGGATCGTGGACGTAGGTAGAGGGCCGAACCACGTTTAATAGTGCGTATTTCTTTTCTTCTTACTCGTGATTTAATTCCGCTGCGTGAGTGTGTGTTATGCATCCTAATTTCCCAACAGTTCCATATGCGCTAATGAAGCCAGTACAGAATTATGTCAAAGCCATTATAGAAAGTGTTAGCATTATTATATGCTTACCTTATGTTTTGATAATGAGGGTGATAAGGATTGGGTCTAGCCCGGAACATCGGGTTACTCTTCTATCAAGTCTACCCATATAATACTCTGTGGGAGTCTCAGGTCACCTACCCCCACACACCTCTTGAGTTTGCTTAAACCAGTAAGTCTAGCAGCTCTGATGTACCAACGGTTGGCCACCACTTGAGGACCGACACAATCTACTCGATGACACGTGTCCCCAAACACGTGTCCTTGAGCGAATCTTATAAATAGGCCACTCACACTCCAAAGATGGTAAGCCACTTTTTCTAGATACAGCCTTTCTTCTCCATAACTTTTAATCATCTCTATTAACTTAGGCATCTGAGTGCCTTTGACCTGTACCATATCGGTACCTAGTTTCTCTTTGTTTATAGGTAGCATTGCCAGAGTTTAGATCTAGGAGTATTATCTGATTTGTTGTAGAATTAGATTGACGTTATCTGTGGAAATGAAGTGTATACCATTGAGAAATACATGCATGTACAAGGAGTTAAATAGCAGCAGGAGTAAATATTGAATCTGGAGATGAAGGAGAAAGTGGGGTTGTTGGCAGTGAGCACTTCCGCAAGAAAACCACCCAAACCGACGTCCTCAAACTACCCAATCACATGAATCTTTCACTTTCGCACCATCTACTTCAAGATCACGACCATCGCAACCACCACCGGTATCCCTGGAACCCTAACTTGCGACTATAGCGAACATGTTCGCTAACATAGAAAACATGATAAACCAAAGCTTCAACACACAATGATTACCTCCTAACCCATTGGGATTTACCTTCCAAAATCCATCTTACTAGCCACCTTATGAAACACTAACCAAGCTCACCAACCAAATCTAAATTAGCACCTAAAGGAGCCCAAAGAGTCGCTGTACCAAGGAGATACAACAGCAAAGTCCCTAATCACGGCTACTACTGACACATAAATCATTCTAAGACCAACTCCTATCCAAACCATAAATGTGTAAGAATTTCGCCAATAGCTCACTATTTGAAGAAATCATCAAAGAACCTGTCCCGAAGGACATCATGATCCCCAAGCTCTCATACTATGATGGTTCTAGAGACCTCGCGAATCACATAGCAATTCTGAATCAAAAAATGTTGTTCCATAATGCCAAGAATGTAGCAAGGTGTAAGGCCTTCCCCGTTACACTATTGGCAATCGCTCGATCCTGATACGATGAGTTACCATAGCACTAAATCTCTTCCTTTCAATAGTTAGCCATGTCATTCATGAATAGGTTCGCCAGTGGAAAAATAGCTCCCTAATTATCATTTTCGGTTATTGGTATGAGGCAAAAATAAGGGGAAACCTTCCAAGAGTTTTCCAAAAGGTTTAATGAAGCTACTTCGAGGGTACCTGACTTAGCGGACTCTGTCACCATAGAACCTTTATCCACGGCGTACGAGATGACAAGTTATCTAGCACTCTGACTCATAAAAACCTCACCTCCCTAATTGACATAAGGGCAAGGGTTGAGAAGTATATCCTAGTGGAAAATGTCATCCTTTTGGAATGAGAGAAGGAGAAGGAATATAACATGAAGCAAACCACGGGGAAGCAAAAGCAAACTTATCAAGAAATTCCAAAAGAACGGCAAGAAGCAAAGAGAAAGAGGGAAAATCCCGAGGGAATGAGAAGAAGGTTTGAGCCGTATACCCCATTGAATACCTCTGGGCTAAAATTTTGTCAGCACTGAAGAATGAACGGGAAGTCAAATGGCTCGACAAACTGAAAAGCTATCCCAAGAATAGAGATAAGACAAAATACTATTGTTTCCACAAGAACCATTGGCACAACACTGAAGATTGTTAGAACCAAAGGATGAGATTGAATCTCTGGTAAGAAAAGGCAGGCTATCACGGTTTGTCAGAAAATAAGACAATCATGATGATCGTTGAACCCTTAGCCTGAAGAGGGAAAATAAAATCCTCAGTACCATAAATATGATTGCAGGAGGGTTAGCAGCTCGATGGGAAACCCTGACTAGAAGAAAGAGATATGTTCAGTCGGTGTAAGTTGCCCTGACCCAAAAGAGAAGGAGGATAGATGACATCATCTTCACCAACAAGGACCTAGATGGAATACCCGTAAACCATGACGACCCTTTATTTATTGATGTTATTCTGGCTAACTACACTATACGCAGAATGTTGGTCGACACCGAAAGTGCAGCAGATGTCCTATATTATCATGTCTTTAAAAAGTTAAACCTTGATAAGACAAAGCTGACTCCTCTAAAAAGTGAACTAGTAGGATTTGCGGGTAACGGAGTCATAGACGAGCATGTCATGAGCTTGCCTTTCAACATTGGGATGGAAAAAGATATGTTGACTTGACAATAGACTTTGTCATCATATACTACCTAACAACCCTTAATGGGATTATTAGATGGGAAACCATCAACAAACAGGGAGCCATAGTCTCAACATATTATTAGATAATGAAGTTCATGACCAGGGGAGGAATAATCACTGACTGAGAGAGCAGTATAATGCTTGCTCATGTTATGCCACAACCCTAAAGCCCAAAAACTAATACAAAAAATTTGAGACCAAGCTGGTGGGAATATAGGAGGAAAAAGCTGATTCAAAATGTGAAAGTCTATTTGGAGAGCGAGCTGCTGTCGAGCTTAGAAAACCCGAGCACAAAACTTTTATAGGAATAAAACAAACAACCAACATACGAAAAGGTATTATCGCATTCTTAACTACAAATAAAGATGTGTGATTGTTATCTCACGGCACAAGTCTAAATAGCCCACATGCACATAGGTCGTGTGTAGAACGGTGTGTATTAAGTATGAGATCAAATCCACGGAAAGGCCAAACGTGTATGGTATCCTAAGCTATGTGCGTCCTAAAAGGCTACATGTTGGGTGCCTAAACTACGATATTTTTGGGTTTTTAGGATGGAATGAAGAGCGGCGAAAGTAAATCTAACCTAAGTACAAGAAAATAAAAGGTGTGTGTGTATGATAGGGGAATCAAGGGAATAAAGGGAGTCACACATCGAAAATAGGGAATTAGGGTGATTACAACTTGCTAATGGGTGATTACTACATTCTTGTTAAGGTTGCTTGATGGATTAAACTCAATTGCTCATGTCTAGATCTCTAATTAACCTCTTAATGGAACCCGAGGACTTAGTGCGTATCTGTCCCTGGACATGTCTACCTAGAGCTATGGCGTATGACCTAGGCATTAAGACTAGTTAGTTAGGGTTCTAGGTGACTTAGATCGATCTAACCCTAGCGTCTAAACTGTTGGCCAGGTTTAAACCCAAGATCTAGTTTGTCTGAGGTCGACTAACCTACCCTGAAACCTATTGGCTAGGTTTAAAGCCAAAGAAAACTCGACCTAGGCTAGCCATTAGTTAATCTCTATCGATCGTCCATCACAATAGCAGGAATTATCGTTAAAGGGCAAAGAAATACATATATCATACTACTAAACACATAGACTTGTTTAGTTAAAGGGCAAAGACATATACATCTATGATTTTGTGTAAGTTCTCTTTCAAAATGCCTAAAAATGAGCTTTTAAAGCTGTCATGTGGGCATTTTTGGAAGGCTTAACTGGTCGAATGGCATAGGAAGGGGCCTCTGCCAATCACCCTAGCCGGTCTGCCCATAGAGGCCCTAGGGCAATTGGCTGCAGCTGCAAGTTGCCTCCCCGATTGCTTGGAGCATTGTCTGTATGCCTCCAAACTCATTTTCCTCACTCTTTTCATCTTCAAAACCCTTGTGCATGCTTGGCCATTCCATCTACATCTTCAATCATGCTCCACGCCTTGCTCACAACTCACCTAAAACATATGAAGTAAGTGCTTAGTGTAGTACTTTCTCTATAAGCTCAACTATGAACACTTGAATCCTTATATGCACAACTATAGTATAAATACTATACCAAGGCCATCTAATAAGTACAAAACACCTCTAACTAGATATAGAAATATAATGTAAAGCCACACATAAAACCCACACATCAACACCCCAAGATCTTCTCCTTGCTTGTCTCCAGACAAGACCAAACCTAAGTTTATCTCTAAGAAGCTAAAGGGGGTTCCCTAAAGTATTGACTTGCTATCTTCGTGAATCTAAGGGGCATGAAGGGGTTATTCCTGTTGTAGAGGGGTCCTGAAGCCGTTTCGTATCCTCCTCTTTACTCACAAGGAATCTCACACCTCTTGGAAAATTCTCGAGTAGCTTTGCTACCATAAGCCTAGGAGTTTAACACACGCACACGGAATGTTGATACTTTGTGCCCCCTCAACTAACATGGCCTCCCCAACATCACATATCCTCAAAGATAAGGATAGAAAGAATATACAAATATAATGGTTCACAAAATGATATAAGAGCCTTATTCATATTACAAAAAAAGGAACGAAAAGAGGAACTTATGCCATGTTGACATTGTGTCACTTGAGCACTTATTCAATGAACTTTTTGGGTGCCTTTTTGGCTTTTTGCATTTTTTTTCATCTTTTTGGCCTTTTTAATCTTTTTCATCTTTTTGCACCATTTTGCCTTTTTCTCATTTTTTTTTGGATTTTTCACATTTTGCACTATATAACAAAAAGAAAGGAAAAGAAAGGCTAAGGCACATTAAAAAGAACCAATCAAGGAAGGGGCGTTCATATCAACAACTTTTTCAAACACTTTCTCTAACCAAGCCATAAGGTAGCTACAAGGTGCAATCCTAGAAGTGCTCACTCCCTACATATTTCAAAAGGCATCTCCTCCAAGTCTTAGCTTTCCCTCCACTCCGTTTACTCCCTACAATACAACTTCATCTTCGCCAATTAATTAAATCAATCACAAGAGCCAACACTCAAATCAACAAAGAGATAAACGACTCTATATGCATAAAAATTGAAAAAATTTCACCAAATGTATGAAAATAATTCAAATCTACCCTAAATAAAGCATAGAACAATAAAACCAAACTACTACACCCTTAAACCTAAACTTTGCTTGTCCTCAAGCAAATAGAACAAGAATAACAACAAGCAAATAGGCATCACAAAGCATGTAAGGGTGGTGGGATGGGGTAGATATAAGGGGATCAAGTGGAGAAAGGATAGATACAACCTTGTGTTCTTTTCGAAGTTGTTCGATGTCAATAGTCTATGAATTATCTATTAACCCTGTTTCTCATCAAACCACAAGCACTCATAAATCAAAAGATTAGTAGCATATGCCAAACAAGCTTGCATTGGTATTGACAAATAATAAGCAAGGTGCATGCAAACAGGAAAATACTAGAAGTGAGGATCAAAACTTTGGAGGGTGAAAGAGAAAACAAATGAAAAAGAAATAAGAGCAAAAGCAAAAAGACAAAATGAATGAAAATACCAAAAAAGGAAAAGTAAAATCAAGTAAAGGACAAAGAAAACAAAAAGAGTATAAACATGTCTAGGGTACCTTCTAGCAGCGCTAGATTTAATGCCTCCAATTGGGTGCCAATGTTAGAGTAAGACGTATTTAAAATTTCTAGGCACAAATTATTGGATATTCAACCAAGAACAGATAATAAAAGAAAAAGGGTCATGCAACAGATGATGGGGCAATGAATGTACAATGTACCCCTTTTCTAAATCCTACCCCGGATCATCAACTGAGAATGTGTGCACAAATGTGGAAGTGAACAAGTAAAAAGATAAAAAGTCATGCCCCACTTGTTCTCTAATTAACCACCCCATGGCCTTCTTTTCATAATCAAGGGCTAAGAACACACCTCTCCATGGGTCATAAAATTGTTTTAAAAAATAGTGTAGTGTGTGCAAGAATACGGGTATTGTCTCCTCAGGGAAGCCTCTAACTATGGTTCTAAGTACTATGAGTCCTAGATTAAGTACGTGGAGAAACGGAATTATTTTTGAGATTTTTTCAAAATTTGAATTGAAAGGAACTCTAAACTATCCTATTGAAACTAAAGTGCACAAATTAAACTAAAAGTAAATGGAAAACAAATGAGAAGAAAGTAACTGGGATCGACTAGGGGAATTCGATGATGGGAAACAAACTAGGGTAGGATTACTTCCTATGTTCAGCTAGTGATTGTGATACGCTATTTAAGCACAAGCCTAAATAGCCCGCAAGTGCACGGGACGTGTGTAGTACAGTGTGTGCAAGTGCGGGGTCGAATCCACAGGGAGGCTACCTTGGTTTAGTCTCTATGTGCTCGGGTGCCTTAAACTAGCTACGTGCGTGTGTGTACTTACTTTAGGATGGAAGGGAGCTCGGAAAAAGGAAAATAAAAAAAAAAACTAATCTATGGAGGAACTTAAGGGAACCAAACTAAGGAAGGAAACACTAATAAAGAAGAAGGGGACCTAGGGCGATTGCATTGCAACAAGACTTGGGCTATGATAACAGATGATGTCTATCTACAGCTCGGGACTTCTATTGCCATTGTGTTGATCGGGGGCTCTCTTAACCAATACTAGTGGTTCAACCCGTTAGCTGGATTTAAAGCTAAGGGCCAATCCCTCCTAGCCTACGCAATCCGTGCTTAGAACTTATCCTCTTGGCTGGATTTAAAGCCAAGGACTAGCACCTAAACACTATGTGACATTAAGGCTCAATTAACCAACACTAACGTGGGTGAGGGATACGTCTAGGTTAACTTATCCGCTTGGTTGGATTTAAAGCCAAGGACTAGCACCTAAACTCGACTAAGCATAGCATGTAACCTATTAGCTGGATTTAAAGCTAAAGCCTACTCTACTAAGCAAAGCCACGAGATTAAGTACAATCACATCACCCATATAAGTAGATAAGAGCATTTGAAGCACAAATAACACATGCATATTCACTTAGGCATTTTAACAAACACATAGACATGTTTGATTTCCAATACATAGACATATTGAATCATGCCATAAATTTATGTAAATAAACATGTATTAAGAGCCAAAGATCTACACAAATCCATTATTCAAAGCCCTAATCTAATATACAACAACAATCAACCCTAAATCTAGCCTAATCTAGCAACATATTTACAAGAAATAGAGAAAGAACAAGAAGAACTTCCCAATATTCTTGCTTCCAAATCCATACAAATCCTTCAAATCTTTGTTTAATGCGTCAATCCTAGCTTGGTGTGGGGTTTAGATGGTGGTTTAGGGTGTTTTGTGAAGTAGGTAAAGGGTTAGGGTTTATTTGGATTTAAGAAATAAAAGTTCCTCCTCGAAAATGTGCTGAAACGAGCTTTTTATGGATTTCTTCAGCGCACAGCTGGTCGACCGGCTCCTCTTTCTTGCTCGACCGTCTTCAATCATGATGCTCTCTGGAATGGCCGGTCGACCTAGCCGGTCGACCGGCTTCTTGAGGCACTCAACCGGCTTCAAATCTTTTATTCTCTGGAGCGGCTGGTCGACCTAGACGGTCGACCGGCTCTTATTCTAAGTCGACCGGCTGGATCAGAATGATCTCTTCTTTATTTCTTTTCTTCCGGTCTTCATCTGTTAGCTCATTTCTTCCTCGCATAAGCTTGAACCCTTCCAAAACACTCCTAAAACATGGAATATAACACTTAGTATAGTATTTATGCACCTAAATACATTATGTACAAATATTAACAAATATGCATAAACTTTGTACTAAGTGCACTCAATTATACTCTAAACACCCTTAAATATGCATGCAAAAACTAGATGCAAACATGCACAAATGACACACATCAACACCCCCAAACCTTCCCCTTGCTTGTCCTCAAGCAAGCCCAAATGAAGTCTATCCTCATGCTTTTCAAAGAGTTGCCAATTGCATTGACTTGCTATCTTTTCGCATCCAAGGGGTACAAGGGGTCATTCTTTTCATGTAAGGGCTTCCCTAGTCTTTTTCGGATCCTCCCTTTGATCACAAAGGGGTCTCACACCTCTTAGGAATGTCACCAAGTAGCTAGAACCACCACAAACTTAGGATTCCAACTCACGCACTCGGAATGTTGATACTTCGTGCTCTATCAACTAACATGGCCTCCAATATGCACTTAGCCCCAAAGATACAAGAAAGAGAAGATACATCACAATGGCTCACATTGACGTAAGAGCCTTATTCATAACACATGAAAGAAGAAAAGAGATACTTGTGTCAACTTGACATTATGTCACTTGACATTTATTCAACATACTTCACTTTTCAATCTTTTTGTTGCCTTTTGGCTCTCTTTTTTTTTTCTCATTTTTTTTTTGTTTTTGTTTGTTTGTTTTTTTTTTCAATACATAAATAGAACAAAAAGAAAGGAAAAAGAAGAGGCAAGCAAATCTATCCCAAATATGATATAAACAATAAATGAGCAACCACACCCCCAAACCTAAACTTTGCTTGTCCTCAAGCAAAAATCACAAAACCACACGACAAGCAATCAACATGAAATACATATGAGGAATGCAGAGAGGGATAGATAAGGACAAGTAAAAGATGGACAGATACAACCTTGTTTCCATGTAGTCCGCAAATGCTAAAGACAATCCAATGATCTACTAGCCTCTATCTTTTGTGGAAAGCACTAATGCTCAAAAAAAAAAAAAAAAGAGATTAGAAGATATGCTATGCAAGCTCACATTGACATTTGAAATGATAAACAAGGATGTAAACACGGGGTAAGGGATTGATGCACAAATGAAGGAAAGGAGCAAGAACAAGTAAGGGAGTAAAAATCTAACCTACTAAGAACGAAAATAAACAAAAGAAATCCTAAAATATAAAAAGGTAAGATAAACAAAAGCAATATAATCTATTATGTACACAGCAAGAATTAGTACAAGAAAACTAATCTACTATATACAAAGGCAAAAGCAAATAAATACAAGAAAAACAAGAAAAATATGAACAAGCTAGGGTGCCTCCTAGTAGCGCTGGATTTAACGCCTCTAGCCGGGCGCCAATGTTAGAGTAAAATATGTTTAAAGTTGCGTGGCACAAATTGCCGGATAATCATCAAAGCACAGAATGTAGAGGGAAAAGGGTCATGCACTAAAGGTTGGGGCAATGAATGCATGATGCACCCCTTTTCAAGATCCCACCCTAAAATATCAAATGAATGCACAAGTGTGGAATGAAGCATGCTCAAACGTGAAGAATCATGTCCCGCTTGCTCTTTAATTAGCCACCCCAATGCCTTCTTCTCATAATCAAGGGCTAGGAATGCACTTTCCCCATAGGTTAAAGATAGGTCTAATGCATGCAACATGGGAAACGTGCTTTCTAACCCTAGATGAAAATGTCCTATGCATGAAGGCACAAACATGAGCTCCAAAAAGGAAGACTCAATGGAATGGGAAATGGGGGTTGGAACGACATTTGGAGAAGAAGGAGCAATGATATAGGAGGTGGATGTACTACACTTTTCTTCTCCACAAGATATAACATGATCAAGCCTAGGTCGTTCTAACTCCTCACGAAGGGTGGATTCAATATTAATAGGCTCTATTTCCATCAATGAATCATCAAACATCCAAAGAGACCCATAGATCATTCTTCCAAGCACATCAATTCCTTTCTTATGTGTCTTCTTAGAGTTGCTATTCTCTTCAACATCATGATTCTTAACTCCAAGAAACCTATCATCTAAAATCTCCAAAATTGATGTCTTGGTTTCCCCAATGGATGACTTTAAACCTTCACTAGCTACAGTCTCTTTAAATTCATCAATACATTCATCACTAGTGGGTGTCATCTCATCATCATGCTCTTTATAAGGGGCATACACATATAGAGGGGACAATGGGGACTCAACGGATTCCAGGTCATGCATGCATGAATGCTCAAGGGAGGTGTGTAACGTAGACTCCCTAAATGTATACTCAAAATGCAAATGAGTGCTATGATCATGACACTCAACCTCCACGTGTGCAGAATGTGTGGGATGAGGAGGAAGAAAAGGCTCACGTGACTCAATGGAAGACGTTGAAAGCTTAGAAGGACAAGGTACTATTTCCTCTAAAACATATCCATAAGAATCATCAAGAACCAAATTATCATCAAGCTCATTCTCATCCTCACTACATGATGTGAACTCTCCATCAATCTCTCTTTCTAATTGTCTCTCCATCGCATCATCTTTTTCACCCCTAGTCACCTCATTGTTAGGTCTCATCTCTATCCCTTCAACTCGCTCTAAGGGTATCTCCAAAGTCTCACTAATGAGTTGCGTACTCTCAGCCATTCTCTTCAAGCGCTCTCTTAGTGATTTGGATTCTCGCTTAAAACTCTCTAGTTTCTCTTGATTAGATTGGAGAAGAGATTGGGATTGCTCAAGCATTTGATCTAATTGCTCCGAGAGTGTGGACATAACAGAAGAAGGTTCAACCGAGTGAAAATGGTAAATATCTTGATTAGGGCCACTATAAGCACAACCATTATATGACTCGGAGGATGGGTGGGTGGGAAAAGATGATGGGAAGGATGAACTATCAATGCAAGGAGGTGTACTGAATGAAGAGTCATCTTGACCCCAATATGAAAATGCATGATGTTGCTCCCTAGATTCATGATAATATGATGAAGATGCATGCATGGGCATATGATTGCTAGGGACATAGGATGTAGCATGCAATCGGGGATAAGGATGGGAGGTAGGGAAAGTATTGGAATCATGAGAACGACTTCCACATATATTGTAATAACAAGAATATGCATCCCTATAGTCATGCTTTCTAAATGAAGATATATGAGATGATGCACGACTATGGGGGTCATAGTTAGCACTAGCCCTAGGTGGGGAATTTTCATAGGGACAGAAAACCGTTGGATGTATAAAACTTCCACAAATGAGACATGCAATGGGAACACGTTTGGGTGGTGGGGAAGAGAATACAAGTGACCACCATGATGCATTAGGATCATTCATGATTAATTAACACAAGTAAACCTCTTCACAATGCTCAACAATTTTTTTGAATTTTTTTTATTAATCAAAATAATAAAAACATGAAAGAAAAGATAAAACAACACGTAACAAGCTAAGACACACAAAAACTAAGAAACCAAACAAACGTTGCCTCCCCGGCAATGGCGCCAAGAACTTGATACGCTATTTGAGCACAAGCCTAAATAGCCCGCAAGTGCACAGGACGTGTGTAGTACAGTGTATGCAAGTGCGGGGTCGAATCCATAGGGAGGCTACCTTGGTTTAGTCTCTATGTGCTCGGGTGCCTTAAACTAGTTACGCGCGTGTGTGTACTTACTTTAGGATGGAAGGGAGCTCGGAAAAAGGAAAATAAAAAAAAACTAATCTATGGAGGAACTTAGGGGAACCAAACTAAGGAAGAAAACACTAATAAAGAAGAAGGGGGCCTAGGGCGATTGCATTGTAACAAGACTTGGGCTATGATAACAGATGATGTCTATCTAAGGCTCGGGACTTCTATTGCCGTTGTGTTGATCGGGGGCTCTCTTAACCAATACTAGTGGTTCAACCCGTTAGCTGGATTTAAAGCTAAGGGCCAATCCCTCTTAGCCTACACAATCCGTGCTTAGAACTTATCCTCTTGGCTGGATTTAAAGCCAAGGACTAGCACCTAAACACTACGTGACATTAACGCTCAATTAACCAACACTAACGTGGGTAAGGGATACTCTAGTCTAGGTTAACTTATCTGCTTGGCTGGATTTAAAGCCAAGGACTAGCACCTAAACTCGACTAAGCATAGCATGTAACATATTAGCTGGATTTAAAGCTAAAGCCTACTCTACTAAGCAAAGCCATGAGATTAAGTACAATCACATCACCCATATAAGTAGATAAGAGCATTTGAAGCACAAATAACACATGCATATTCACTTAGGCATTTTAACAAACACATAGACATGTTTGATTTCCAATACATAGACATATTGAATCATGCCATAAATTTATGTAAATAAACATGTATTAAGAGCCAAAGATCTACACAAATCCATTATTCAAAGCCCTAATCTAATATACAACAACAATCAACCTAAATCTAGCCTAATCTAGCAACATATTTACAAGAAATAGAGAAAGAACAAGAAGAACTTCCCAATATTCTTGCTTCCAAATCCATACAAATCCTTCAAATCTTTGTTTAATGCTTCAATCCTAGCTTGGTGTGGGGTTTAGATGGTGGTTTAGGGTGTTTTGTGAAGTAGGTAAAGGATTAGGGTTTATTAGGATTTAAGAAATAAAAGTTTCTCCTCGAAAATGTGCTGAAACGAGCTTTTTATGGATTTCTTCAGCGCACAGCCGGTCGACCGGCTCCTCTTTCTTGCTGGACCGTCTTCAATCATGATGCTCTCTGGAATGGCCGGTCGACCTGGCCGGTCGACCGGCTTCTTGAGGCACTCGACCGGCTTCAAATCTTTTATTCTCTGGAGCGGCGGGTCGACCTAGACGGTCGACCGGCTGGATTAGAATGATATCTTCTTTATTTCTTTTCTTTCGGTCTTCATCCGTTAGCTCATTTCTTCCTCGCATAAGCTTGAACCCTTCCAAAACACTCCTAAAACATGGAATATAACACTTAGTATAGTATTTATGCACCTAAATACATTATGTACAAATATTAACAAATATGCATAAACTTTGTACTAAGTGCACTCAATTATACTCTAAACACCTTTAAATATGCATGCAAAAACTAGATGCAAACATGCACAAATGACACACATCAGATTGGGTTAACTAACTATGGATCGTGGGTAATCAATTGCTCTAATGCCTTAGTCTATTAGCTAGCCTCATTACCCTTAATTAAAGGTGCACTCCTATCCCCAAACGAGCCCTTTTTAGAGCATAGGTTTGTTCTACTAATTAAGACTTTACAACTACACCAACACCTAAGTGATTTGACTAATCCAAGTTGATTAAGGCACACCATTAATTGTGCTTCAAACTAAGGATGAAACCAATTAATCTTACGCCTATTCAAGTGCAATTAGCAAATCTAGTAAGCAATAGATCATGGCTCACACATTAACAATGTTTCATGCTAAGCACAAGACCAATAATCATAAACAATTACAAAACAAGCATGCATAAACTCTCTTGGGACTTTCAACAAACACATAGACATGTTATATTAAAGTCATCTACAATTCTCCACAAGTTATGCAATCAACATGCCTCACAAAATCCATAAAAAGTCAAAATTCAACACTAAGCCATAACATAATCTATAATCCAACCCTAGCCTAAAACAATTAGTTCAACATGCTAAAAGAGAGTGCAAAACTAAAATTTAATCTCATAAAAATCAATTCCATGTCCAAGAAATTAAATCTCAAGCTTTGAACCTCTTCTCGTTTCAATTTTGCACAAATCTGTCTCTAAAACACAAATTTCAAAAAGAATCCCAAGTTTACAGTAGTTTTTTACAAAAATTCTGCACCAATTTAGCTCACCTTTACACCCCAAAATAGCCTCAAAACCTGCAAAAATAGGCACACAATTAATGTATTTATATAACACTAACTAGTAGAAAGTAAGCTCAAAGAAAGGAAAAAGAAAAATCTCTTGTTTTTGTAGCTTTTCAGACTAATTTCTGCAATTTTTCTTGCAGAAAAGCTTGTCGGAATTTGCCTTTTTGAACCCCCAGATTAGCCTTAAAAATTCACCTGTTATGTGTGAATGTATGAGAGTATGTATGTGAGAAAATGAGATTTTGTGTGTGAAAAGGAAGGACGAATAAGAGGAGAAAAAAAGGCTGGTTTGGTGCTGCTTTCGTTTGCTAAACTCGTTCCTAGGCAGTAAGTTTCCAGGTAGGTTTAGTCATTCATAGCGATACTAGGTCTTGGCTTTAAACCCAGCCAATGGTTTAAGCACTATGGCAAGTTCAATCTAAGTCACCTAGAAAGCTAGTTGGTCAACCCTAAGGCCCTAAGTCATAAGGACCATGCTGTACTCTAGGAGCCAGCATGTAGGGATGGTACCGTACTGAGTCCCAGGAGTAAATTATGTATGTAAAAAGAATTCTAGTATGGAACGACCCCTAATGGTTAAACAATTACCCAAATCCCATAGCATTCAAGTATAGAATCACCCAAAGTCAAGTGGAAGTCACCCTAATCCATTCCATTTGCTAGTTTCCCTCCTAGCTTAACTTGTTACCACTGCTTTCCCTTTCCTTTTCCTTTTAGTTTAGTTTAATCTAGTGTTTCTTTTAGTCAAGCTCCCTTTAATCCCAAAAACCAAGAAAAAGAAGATTGCTAGCTTAAGATTTTCTTTTAGGTACCATCTAGGACAATCTTGGCATTAAGTAAGAGTTTGGTTAAATAAGTTGTAGTGCAACTTGAGCCTATGGTCAAACAATATAATCAAATAAATGAAAAGCTAGTTAGAATCTTAGGGGGATATCCTGCTCTGAGAGAACCTCTAAACTCATTTGAGGCAAATGACAAGCCCTTCAATAGGTCAAATAGAATCTGAAAAGAAGTCTCTTTCACCAATGGATAATTCTACTAGAACAAATGCTAAGATAAAGAATACTTATCAAGAAACGTTCTTTAGCCATGGTGAAATGTCTAATAGCCAGTTGAATTTTGCTTTGAGGTTTGAGCCATCACCTCCTTTATGATATCCTATTCTATGGGTTGGGGAGTTTCTTTAAGAGCCAAATCGACCTCTAGCACTTTCAATTCCTTTTGCAAACCCTAATATCTCTTTACCATTAATGCCTTGGGTAGAAGGGGATGCATAACTGTCAATAACCTTGCACCCTTGACATAGAGTACCTTCTGTCTAAAGGCCAAGTCAACTAATCAAAGGGTTCCTGCCAAAAACAAGCATTACCCACTAATATTACAGGCAAGACATAATGTATAAAATGTGCTAACTAACCACTCAAAATCTTAGAGGCATATTTCTCTACCTCCTCCATTTCAAAAAGGGGAAAGTACCATATGTTCCATATGCGCTAATGAAGCCAATACAGAATTATGTCAAAGCCATTATAGAAAGTGTTAGCATTATTATATGCTTACCTTATGTTTTGATAATGAGGGTGATAAGGATTGGGTCTACCCTGGAACATCAGGTTACTCTTCTATCAAGTCTACCCATATAATACTCTGTGGGAGTCTCAGGTCACCTACCCCCACACACCTCTTGAGTTTGCTCAGACCAGTAAGGCCAGCAGCTCTGATGTACCAACGGTTGGCCACCACTTGAGGATCGACACAATCTACTTGATGACACGTGTCCCTCAACACGTGTCCTTGAGCAAATCTTATAAATAGGCCACTCACACTCCAAAGATGGTAAGCCACTTTTTCTAGATACAGCCTTCCTTCTCCATAACTTTTAATCATCTCTATTAACTTAGGCATCTGAGTGCCTTTGACCTGTACCATATCTGTTGTTTCTGTAGCTTTTTGGACTGATTTCTGCAATTTTTCTTGCAGAAAAGCTTGTCGGAATTTGCCTTTTTAAATCCCCAGATTAGCCTTAAAAATTCACCTATTGTGTGTGAATGTATAAGAGTATGTATGTGAGAAAATGAGAGCTTGTGTGTGAAAAGGAAGGACGAATAAGAGGAGAAAAAGAAGGATGAATAAGCGGAGAAAAAAAGGTGGTTCGGTGCTGCTTTCGTTTGTTAAACTCGTTCCTGGCTACTGTCCTTCTATAAGCTTGCTGATTAGCTTTGACAACTGTGTGGTATGTGATTGTGTCGGCGTAGAGAAAAGAAAAGAAAAGGAAAGGGGGGGGAAGGAAGTAATAGGGTTGGTTCATGGGTTAATTTTTGCTGAGAACAAAACAAGACAAAAGGAAAGAAAGGTCAAAGGGGTCCACCAGTGCTTGCATATGTGTAATTATTTGTGTGTGTGAGTTGTGTTTAATAAATATGATATATATACATATTATAATGTATATATTATATATTACATATTATATATTATATATTTTATATAATATATTATTCTAACCTAACCTAATTAATTAATTAACTAGTTTCCTAATTCCTATTTAAACTAAATTACTAATTAACTTAATTAATTCTAATTAACTAAATCCTATCTACTTCCTAATTAATTAATTAAAAACTCAAATTGAATTAATACTAACTAAAATCAAGATAATAAAATAAAAAATATAAAAAAAAGAAAATGAGTACATTACACACAAATACTCATTTCACTCAATGAGCACACAAAAGCTCAAAATAGGGAAAATTAGCACCAAAACATGCACTCGAACACACTCTAAATCATGAAATTTACGCCCCAAATACACATTTACATCAAGTCAAATATAGGTCTAATGCATGGAACATGGGTGAAGTGTTTTCTAACCCCATATTAAAGTGTTCCATGCATGAGCACAAACGTAAGCTCTAAAGAGGGAGGCTCAATGGAATAGGAAAGGGGAGTAATGACGACGCTCAGTGAAGGAGGATAAAATGAGAGAGATGTTGAAGTACTACACTTTTCTTCTCTACAAGATATGGCATGGTCAAGCCTTGGTCACTCTAACTCCTCACAAAGGGTGGATTTGATCTTAATGGGCTCTATCTCCAATAGTGATTCATCAAACATCCAAAAAGACCTATAGATCATTCCTCCAAGCTCACCAATTTCTTTCTTTGGTGTCTTATGTAGGAAATTGGGAAGACTTTCTTCGGATTTTCACACACAGGATCAAGCTATAGAATTAGAAGTAGAATTACCTCGTAATTCTTACACTGAAAACCTTACCTTGCGAAAGCATCGAGTTCCTTCTCTTCGTACGCGATCAAGAATAGTGGGAGGGGGCTATTTTGATTTCTAACCATCGTCAGTAGAAAAAGTGAATTCTCTCTATATATAGAGAGATATGGGCTTGCCATAAAGCCTAACCCCACAACCCAATATGTCCAACTCTTTGGACTCAAAATTATGGACTTCTCAAATCCAAATTAAAGCCCAAATTAAATCCATATTTAATTTATAAATAATAGCCTATGAATTAACTTTGATCTACATATCTAGTACTAGTTAAACATGGTCAAAATTAATTCTGTGACTTGTAATAAGTAATTAAACATTATAATATTTAATTCTCAATTAAATATCTATAATTTTAGTTACCCAAAATATTATTTAACTCATAACTAAATAAAAACAAGTTTAATTCTCAATTAAACATGATTGATATAATTACAATAGAGCCAATTGATGTGTGCGTATTGAGTTTTACACCCGCCAGCGTACGGATCATTCGTGGTGTAACGGATTCAAGTGCAGGTATCGTCTCCACAAGGAGGCTACCGTAGTTTGGTCTCTATGTGCTCGGGTGCCTCAAACTAGCTATGTGCGTGTGTGTGCTTTCTTTAGGATGGAAGGGAGATCGAAAAAAGGAAAGTAAAAACTAATCTATGGAGGAACTTAAAGGAGCCAAATTATGGAAGGAAAAACTAACAAAGAAGAAGGGGACCTAGGGCGATTGCATTACAACTAGACTTGGGCTATTATAACAGATGAGGCCTATCTGAGGCTCGGGACTTCTATTGTTGTTGTGTTGTTCGGGGGCTCTCTTAACCAAGACTAGTGGTTTAACCCGTTAGCTAGGTTTAAAGCTAAGGGCTAATCCCTCCTAGCCTACGTAATCCATGCTTAGAACTTATCCTCTTGGCTTGGTTTAAAGCCAAGGACTAGCACCTAAACATTACGTGACATTAAGGCTTAATTAACCAATACTAACGTGGGTGAGGGATACTCTAGTCTAAGTTAACTTATCTGCTTGGCTGGGTTTAAAGCCAAGGACTAGCACCTAAACTCATAAACATAGCATGTAACCTATTAGCTGGATTTAGAGCTAAAGCCTACTCTACTAAGCAAAGCCATGAGACTAAGCACAATCATATCATCCATATAAGTAGATAAGAGCATTTGAAGCACAAATAACACAATCATATTCACTTAGGCATTTTAACAAACACATAGACATGTTTGATTTCCAATACATAGACATATTGAATCATGCCATATATTTATGTAAACAAACATGTATTAAGAGCCAAAGATCTACACAAATCCATTATTCAAAGCCCTAATCTAATATACAACAACAGTCAACCCTAAATCTAGCCTAATCTTGCAACATATTTACAAGAAATAAAGAAAGAACAAGAAGAAATTCCGTAAATTCTTGCTTCCAAATCTGTACAAATCCTTCAAATCTTTGTTTAATGCTTCAATCGTAGCTTGGCATAGGGTTTAGATGGTGATTTAGGGTGTTTGGTGAAGTGGGCAAAGGGTTAGGGTTTATTAGGGTTTTAGAAATAAAAGTTCCTCTTCTAAAATGAGCTGAAACAAATAACTTAAAAATAGCTTTAGTGCACAGCCGGTTGATCGGCTGCTTGATGAAGTCGACCGGCTTAATAATAGGGGCTTCTGACTTGGCCGGTTGACTTAGCCGGTCGACCAGCTCTTCTTCAGGGTCATCCGGCTGGGTCAGAATGCTCCCTTCTTTATTCCTTTTCTTCCGGTCTTTATCCGTTAGCTCAATTTTTTCCTCGTGAAAGCTTGAACCCTTCTAAAACACTACTAAAACATGGAATATAACACTTAGTGTAGAGTTTATACATCCAAATAAATTATGTACAAATATTAACAGTTATCCATAAACTCTATACTAAATGCACTCAATTATGCTTTAAACACCTCTAAACATGCATATAAAAACTAGATACAAACACGCACAAATGACACACATCACCAATCCTCCAACTAATTCTCAACCAGATGCATGACTCCGTGGGTTCAAACTTAAACCAATAATTCAGGGACTATTCTTGTATTAATCGACGATACCGTCTAGCAATGGTTCCCTACGTCCGGATAAGCCGAATAGTTGCAAGGTAATATTGAATGAACCTGACACTATGTTGGATTCCCTATGACCCTCGATATTCTAAAACAACCCTAACGGCATGGTAAACTGTCAAACCCCTAATTAGCTATTCCATGTCAAGTACGAATCTTATCATGACTCATCATGACGTAACCATATGACAAATAATGCGAAAAGCTTTGGCCAAAGTCTTAATGAATTAGGACTAAGTAGAATATCATTCTCCTAATACCTGAAATGGTCAATCCCATCTTGACCTAGGCATTGACTTTATGGCACTTGCCCATACCCAGCAACCTTTTGTCACTGGATTAGAAATTCAGATAGTCTAGTACCAAAGCATGGGGAGTAATCCACAAGTCTCTATGGCAGTCTTAGGTATGATGGAATACAACATCTATGAGCACCACAAGCTGTCCTCAGATAGCAGGGTATATACCATAGGATGCTCGTAATAGAGTCATGTTCAATGAAAATGTCTCCACATCTCACCGTGGGTTATACCAATGTCTCCACACTCCTTGGTCATGAGGATGACCAACTTATGTGATGCACTAAAACCTATGCTTGATAGGATCAATGTCCTGGTATTGACTCCATCATTTGGTTATGAACTAGGTTTAAGGACGATGGAGCTATTCATTATTCATATAGCCCTATTAGGTTATCTTAAGGAGTACGTCATTACTTAACAATTAAGGAGATATGACGTAAGGCCAAAAGTAAGACGATTCATGTACAAATCAGTGCAAAATCTACAATAGATGATTGACTTTAGGACACCATTCCTAACATCTTCTCAGAGTTTCTATTTGCCTCAATACAATGATCCTTAACTCCAAGAGACTTGTTATCTAAAAACTCAAAAACTGATGCCTTGTTCTCCCCAATAGATGACTCTAAATCCTGACTAGCTACAATCTCATCAATTTCATTCACAAATTCATTGATAGTGGGCGTTATCTCACCATCATGCATCTCACAAAAGATAGGCATATATGGAGGAGACAAAGGGGACTTAATGGATTTTGGGTCACATATGCACGAATGCTCATAGGAGATGTGCACACTAGACTCCTTAAATATGGACTTGAAATGCAAATAAGTGCTATTGACATGAGACTCAGCCTTCATGTATGTGTGAAATTATGAGAAGAAAGGAAATGTTCACATGACTTAATGGAGGTTGTTGAAAGCTTATGAGGATAGGGTGCCACTTCCTCTAAAACATAACCATAAGAGTCATCAAGAACCACATTATCATCAAGCTCATTCTCATTCTCACTACATGATGCTATCTCTCCATTAACCTCTTTTTCTAGATTTCTCTTCAAAACATCATCATTTTCACCATTATCCACCTCATTTTTAGGTTTCACTCCTATCTCTTCAACCAGTTTATAGGCATCACTATATTCTTAATCACGAGTAGCTCACTCTCAATCTCTTCTTTCAAGCACTCACTTAGATAGTCAACTTGTTTCATCATGCTATGTAGTCTCTCTCAATTAGATTGGAGGAGGGATAGGAGATAGGCAATCTTTTCATCATAACTTAAGGATGACCTAAAAGAAGAGGGCTTAACCAAGTAGGAAAAGATGGTGTGGAGGATGGACTCTCAATGCAAAGAGGTGGATTGAATGAAGAGTCATCTTGACCCCAATATGAAAATACATGATATTGCTCCCTAGAATCATGATAACTAGCATAGGCACATGATTGCTAGGGGCATAATTGGGCGTTACATGCAATTAGGGATAAGGATGGAAGGTAGGACAAGACCTAGAATCATGAGCACAATTCCCATAATGATTGCAAAAATAAGAATACACATCTCTATAGTCATGGTTTTTAAATGAAGACACATGACTATAGGGGTCATAGCTAGTACTAAACCAAGATGGGGGATTTGCATGGGGACAACAAACATTTTATGCACACAACTTCCACACAAACGATAAGAATTGGGATCAAATTTGGGTGGTAGGCAAAAGGATACGAGTGACCACTATGATGTATTAGGATCAAATATGATTAATTGACACAAGTAAACCTCATCTCAATGCACAATATTTTTTTTAGATATTTTTTATTATTCAAAATAAAGAAAATATGAAAAGATAAAACAACACACAACAAGCTAAGACACACAAAACAAAGAAACCAAACAACCCTGCCTGCCCAGCAATAGCACCAAGAACTTGATCACTATCTGGCTATACAAGCCTATATAGCCTGCAAGTGCATAAGTTGTGTGTAGTATGGTGTGTGCAAATGCGGGATTAAATCCACAAGGTGGCCAAACGTGTGTTGGTGTCATCTTTCGAGTGCAAGCTCTAAAAGACCCGCAAGCGTACAGATCGTGCAATATAGTGTATACAAGTACGAGTGTCAAACCACAGGGAGGCGTAAAAATTATGTGGGTGAATTCTATGCTTGGTGTTTTAGAAAGTGCCAAAAAGAAAGATCTAAACTAGACATATTTTTTTTTTTTGGGTTTTGGATTATCGGGAGCTCTAGGTAAAGGAAATAAAACTAAACCATGAATATGAAAAATGGGAGCACAAGTTGGTCAAGAGGGAACTAACACTTGAGAAGAGGTTAGGGTGACTTCGACTTATAAATGGGTAATTCTATACTCAAATGCTATGGGATTAAGGGATGATGGCTAACTATCATGAGTGCTCTTAACTAGGTTGCTAGTTAGTGTCCTAATTTCCCCCTAGGACTCGGTGCGGGTCCGTCCCTAGGCGCCTCCTAGAGCTACGGCGTGGTCCTTATGACCTAGGGCCTCAAGAGTGACTAACTAACTTCCTAGGTGGCTTAGAATGACCCTACCTTAGCATTTGGGAGATGGGTGAGAGAGTGGTTGAAAGATTATGTGTCAGTTCTCTTTTAAAATGCCTAAAAATGAGTTTTAAAGCTGTCACACGGGTGTTGATAGAAGGCCCAACCAGTTAACCGACAAAGGCGGGGAGGTGACTCATTCTATCATGAACTCTCTACCTTTGCTGATCACCCTAACTGGTCAATTGACAAAGGCCCTATGGCTTTCGTCAGCAGTTGCAAGTTGCCTCCGAAGTTTGCTGATTTTACTCCGGTTGTCCCTGATTGCACTGAGCCTCGTCCACATGCCTCTACACTCATTTTTCTTGCTCTTTTTATCCTCAAAACCCTTGTGCAAGCTTGGCCATTCCATCTACATCTTCGATCATGCTTTAAGCCTTGCTCACAACTCACCTAAAAACACATGAAATAAGCACTTACTGTAGTATTTTCTCTATAAGCTCAACTATGAACACTTATATCCTTATGTGCACAACAATAGTATAAATACTATACTAAGGCCATCTGATTAGCATAAAACACCTCTGACTAGATATAGAAATGCAATGTAAAGCCACACACAAGACCAATATATCAATGTATTTACATGAAATTCTATTGACATGATAGGTATCGGCCCGAGTATCATCGAGCATCGGTTACACATCGATCCCGACTTTGGCGAGTCCATAAAAGAGATAGCCCTTTAGCATAGCAAAGAACCAACCTATCCATTAAGAAGTGGAAAAATTTCTTAGAGCAGGCCATATAAAAGAGGCTCAATACCTGACATGGTTTTCCAACTTAGTGTTGGTAAAAAAAGTCCAATGGAAAGCAGAGATTGTGTTGATTTCACTAATTTAAACAAAGCATATCCAAAGGACAGCTTCTCACTTCTACAAAATGGCCAATTAGTAGACTCCATTGTAATCTTTGAAATGCTATCATTCATGGATGTAGTCTTAGGCTATAATCATATAAGGATGGCCCCAAAGGATCAAGAGCATACTTCATTCATCACTAATCGAGGACTTTATTGTTATAAAGTAATGCCTTTTCGCCTAAAGAATGCCGGGCAACATACCATAGAATGGTGAACATGGCATTCAAATACCAGATAAGGCATAATATGGAAGTACACATTGTTGATATGTTCCTGAAAAGCAAAAAGGCAGAGAATCATGTGTCCGAACTTGACGAAGCTTTCAAAATCATGCAGAAATTCGTGATAAAATTAAATCCCGACAAGTGTGCCTACAGAGTTTGTATAAGGAAGTTATTAGGCTTTATGGTCACTCACTGAGAAATTGAGGCAATCCGAGAAGATAAAATCTATCATAGACATAGAGCCATCTAAGACAGTACATGATGTTAAATCTTTGGCAGGAAAGGTGACGGCCTTATGTAGGTTCATGTCCCGACCCATTGACTGATGTACTTCATTCTTGAAGATATTATGAAGTCTATAAGATTTCAAGTAGACTGAGGAATGTTAGGAAGCATTCAACAGAATCAAGCGCTATTTGATGGAACCCTCCCATATTGGCCGAACTAGAAGATGGGGAATCTTTGTCTTTGTACTTGTCAAATTCAAATGTAGCCATTACTGTAGTTTTGATACGAGAAAGTGAGAAAGGGCAGTAACTAGTGTATTATGTTAGGAAAACGTTGAAGGGAGCTAAAATAAGGTATACTAGCCTCGAGAAATTAGCCCTAGGTTAAGTGACAGCAACAAAAAAGTTAAAAACTTATTTCGAGTCTCACCAGATTAAGGTTATAACAGACCAACCATTAAAATAGGTGCTCATAAGCCGGAAGTGTCGGGACAGTTGTTTAAATGGTCAATAGATCCGGGGTAGTGCGACATAACTTTACAACCCCAAACGACGGTTAAGGCCCAAAGTTGGGCAGATTTTATGGTCAAGTGTACACAACCTCGAGAATGTACCTTAGGTGAATGGATAATCTATATAGATGGAGCATTGAGCAAAGCAAGTTCAGGAGCAGGTATCGTCATACGTAGCCCCGATAATCAAGAGCGGAAATATGCAATAAAGTACGAGTTCAAGACTACTAACATTGAGGCAAAGTATGAAGCACTATTGTTAGGGTTATCTTATTAAAGGATATGGAAGCACGATGTCTCAAGTCATATACAGACTCTTAACTAATAGAAGGCCAGGTCAACAAGAACTGTGAAGTTAAAGGCAAGAGGATGAAAACGTACCTCGAACAAGTAGTCAAAGCATTGTCGAAATTTGAGTCCTTTATAATATAGCAAGTACCAGGGGAAGACAACATCAAGGCTGATGTGTTTAAAACCCATAAGTACACGGGTCATGTGTAACAAAGCGTGCAAGTACGGGTCCTTTTTCCATAAGAAGGCTACCTTAGTTTAGTCTCTATGTGCTTGTATGCTTAAGACTAACTTCATGCATGTGGGTGCTTTCTTTAGGATTAAAGGGAGCTCAAGAAATGTATAATAAAACCTAAGCTATAGAGGAACTAAAGGTTCCAAGGTAAGGAAAGAAAACTCTATAAGGTAGAAGGCGATCTAAGGTGATTGAGTTCCAACTAGGCTCGGGTTGTGATAATGGATTAGGTTTATCTATGGCTTGATTGCACTCTTAGAGGCCTTAGCAAACTAACCATATTATCCATTAGGACTCAATACGGTCTATCCCTAGGTAGATCTCCCTAGAGTATAGCGTGGTCTTTATAACCTAGGGCTTTCGGGCTTAGTTAGTTAGATCCTCTTTGGTGTTGATTAATGTTCCACTCAAGAGACTAACCTATTATTATTGTTTTAGACTAGAGATAAGACTTCTAGGGCATTAACAAGTGTTAGTAGGTATCCTCTTTGTATTGTTTTAGATTAAAGGTATACTCCTACGACACTAGGTCATCTATTAAGCATATTAATCAACACATATTAGTTTGCCAATAGGGCTCATGCCATTAGTATGGATTAAGGCTAAGGTGAGACCACTGCCAATAGCATTTAAGAACAAAAGACCACATGTATCTTCATATAAGCATTTTAACAAACACATAGACATGTTTGATTTTCAATACATAGACATATTGAATCGTGCCATTAATCAATATAAATAAGCATGTATTAAGAGCCAAAGATATACATAAATCCTTTATTCATAGCCCTAATTTAATATACAACAACAAATGACTCTAGATGTAGCCTATTCTATCAACATATTTACAAGATCTAAAGAAAGACCAAGAAGAACTCTCCTAAATCTTGCTTCTAAATCTGTACAAGCTCTTCAAATCCTTGTTGATTGCTTCCATCCTTGGCTTGGTAGGGTGTTTAAAGGGTTTGTAGAGGTGCTAATTGAAGTGGGAAAAGGGTTAAGGTTAATGGGTTTGAGAGATTATTAGGTTCATGCTCTCAAAATGGCATAAAAACCCTTATTTATAGCCTTTTAGCATGTAAGGTCAGGAGGAGGGGTTGGTCCTCCAGCCTAGAAGCAAGTGAGACTAACCTAAATCAGTTGCATTTTAGTCTGGGTGGTCTCCTAGGTCAGTTAGACGACCTTGGGCAAGGGGCGACTGGTTTTGATAGGTAAAATGCTCAAAACTTACTTATTTTGGCTCCAATTCGCACATAGTTTTTTTCCTATTGCCTCATACCACTTCTAGGGACCTTTAAAGTCATTTTTCTTCATATTTTCATGCCCATAAACATCTCCAAGATTATTCCATGCTCTCTATGCCTGTAAGCTCCAAATTCTGCTCTAATTGTGCTCGATTTCGCCTTGTTGCTTCATTCTTCGTCCGGGAACTTCCAATTGGCTTTTTTCTTCATTTGCTCTCTTCCAAATCAACCCTACCTTTACTCCTTGATCTAAGCATAATCATTTTAAGCACACGTCGTCTCCCAAAATGTCCTAAAATACAAAATAAGGCACTTAATGTAGCATTTATGCATTTGGACACTTGTATGCACAAATATGACTAATACTGCACAAATGCAACCCTAAATGCATTTAATTATGCTCAAAATACCCTAAAATGTCTATGCAAACAATAAATACAGACATACACAAATCACAACCATCAATATCCCTAAACCTTCCCCTTGCTTGTCCTCAAGCAAGCCTAAACCAAAGATCCACATGCTTTTCAAAGAGTTGCCGGTTGTATTGACTTGCTATCTTTTCACCTCTAAAAGAGTATAAGGGCTTATTGCTTTTGTGTAAGAGATACCATAGCCTTTTTTAAATCCTTCTCTCAATCACAAAGGGTCTTGCACCTCTTGGAATCTTACCAAGTAGTTAGAGCTACCACAAACCTAGGATTCTAACTCACGCACCTAGGATATTGATTCTTTGTGCCCCATCAACTAACATAGCCTCTCAACATGCACTTAGTCCTCAAAGATACAAGGGTGAGAAGAATACATCACAATGGCTCACAATTGACATGAGAGCCTTATTCAGAACACAACGAAATAACAAAACAATCACTTGACACTTATTTACATACTTCACTTTTTTCATCTTTTTGTTGCCTTTTGACTTTTTTCCACATTGTTCACTTATTTTCTTTCTTTTTTTTCATTTTTCCATTTTTTTTCTCAACACATAACATAAACAAAAATAAAAGAAAAAGAAAGAGCTAAGGCATACTAAAAGAACCAATCAAGGAAGGGACACTTATATCAATAACCCCTAAAAGTACTTTTTCCAACAAAGTTGTAGGGAACTTCAAGGTGCATTCTTAGAGGTGCTCACTCCTCACAGTTTTCAAAAAGATTTTCTTCAAAGTCTAGGTCATACCCCTCACTCCATTCACTCCCCACAGTACACTCTTATCTTCTTCAATTAGTTAAGTCAGTAGTAATAGCCAACCCTTCAAGTAACATAGAGATAAAGAGACAACTCAAAATATGCAAAAAAGGCCAAAAAGAATTGAACACTTTTTGAGCATGTTGCTTAATATTGCATTTTATGAAGATTTTGGTGATGCAAATTATATCTTAATTACTAAAGCATCTTGTGAGTTTGATTGCATATTATTAAGATAGGTGCTTTGAAGTATTGAAAATGTTGGACTTGAGCCTTGATCATTTAAAGATTGCTATTTTAACAACAGAGCTCAAAGAGGAAGAAGATAAAGAGTCATAAGGCGAAGACGAGGTGCCATAAGGGGAACCAAACTAATGCTCCTTATGAATAGCCTTTGGTTCATCATAATAGCTCAAATTATTTATCTATTCACTGCATATTTTACATAACACCTTTACGGGCAATGGTTTACAAAATTGAAGTCTTGATTTCATTGCATAAAAGCTTGGAAAACTTTAGACAAATGTGTTCGCATGTTTTTGGACTTCATTTGGCCTAGAAAAACCTTCTTTGAATTGGTTTTTACTGGCAAAATGTCTTGATTCAAAGTTGGAAGCCTTTTAAGATCGTTTGGCATAGTTTTCAGACATTCTAGAGTGGCCAGACCCTTCAACCAGTCGACTGGCTGATTGTGAAGGTCGCTCGACCTCCTCAGAATATTGGGGGTTGAAACAGGACTCTTAGCCGGTCGACTGGCCAAGGCGCCCGACCTATTCAGTAAGGTTAGGTAAGAAGCTGGACGCCCAACCAGTCGACTGGCCAAGCGACCGGCTTCTTCTGCAACAACAAATATTGTAGCTATTTTCTTACCATTGTAACCTAATTTTCACCCATTTTCTCAACCACCATTGCCCTAACACTCAAATTTTCTTTAAATATACTTTTCTATCATTCAATAGAGATGATCTAGGCTTTCTAAAATCTTTCATATCATTAATTACTGAGAGATTTGGGCTATTATTGTGAAACCCTTTGAGCATTCAGGGGCTTTATCTTATTACATCTACTTTTAAGAAGATGTACTCACCTACACATTTATTTCTTCATTTATTACTATAAACACACACTCTATAAGTTAAAATTCTTGAGAGAAACACTTGTTAATCTTGAGAGAGTGTGGGGAAATCCTAAAAAGTGAGACTCTTGGGTTCTTTGAAGTTAAGCTTCAAAGAGGTGTACTACTTGGTTTATGCTTCAAGAAGTGTTGAAGAAGCATCTACTAGTAAAGGTGTTAGAGTGCTACGGAAGCATCCTTAGGCGGTGGATGTAAGCAAAGTCGAACCAGCTGAAAATCACTAGTTTTCTTCTTCCCTCTCTTTAGTTTTAGCTTACTTGCTATAATTGTTTGCTAAATGTTTGTTAGATTGTGTAAGTGATATTGCTTTCTTTAATTGAGTATTTTTAACACGAAACTAAGTCGATATCTTAATTCACCACTCTCTTAAGATATTTGCGCAACAAGTGGTATTGAGAGCTAGGGTTCTACCTATAGTGTAACAATTAGTAGAATTTAATTGGTAAATATGGAGGGTATTTCAATCAAATAGGCACCCCATTTTGATAGCAAAAATTATACTCTTTGGAAAATAAGGATGCAGGTATTTATTCAATCACATGACTATAAGTCTTGGAAGATAATAGAAAATGGACCTACTTTGCCCACTAAAATGGAAAGAGACAGGAGATTCCTTATATCTGAAAATGAATGGAATGATGATGATATTAAATTGTTTCAATTAAATAAAAAAGCTTTGCATTACTTGTTTAATGTCGTGAATGCAATTAAATTTGCTAGAGTAATGGAATGTACTTCAGCTAAAGAGCTCTGGGACTAGCTAAAAGTAACATATGAAGGGACTAGCCAAGTAATAGAATCTAGAATAGCAATGCTTGTACATAAATATGAACTATTTTAGATGCTTCCTAATGAAAGTGTTGAGCAAATGTATTATAGATTTATTGAAATTACTAATGGCCTCAAGGCAGTTGAAAAGGACTATTTCAATGCAGAAAAAGTGAGGAAGGTGCTAAGGAAGTTGGCATCTTCATTGCAACCCAAGGTGACGGGCGTTAAGGAAGCAGAGGACCTCAACACATTGGATCATAACGAGCTTATTGGATCACTTATGGCTTATGAGCATTAGGTGAAAGAGCATAAAAAGGAATATAAGAAGATGAAGAGGTCCATCATACTTGTAGCCTCAAAATACACAACTAGTGAAGATAAAGATGATGAGAAGGACCCAGAAGATGATGAAACAGTGCTTCTGGCCCGGAACTTCAAGAAATTCATGAAATTTAGAAAAATGAAGAAAGGAGAGTCTTCCAACAACAATAACTAGAAGAGAAAGGGAAAAGAAGTCAAAGAAACCCAGAAGGCAAAAGAAGTGAGAAATGATGAGTTGAAGTGCTTCAATTGCAACAAGTTAGGGCACATTGAAGTGAATTGTCCAAAGCTTGCAAAGAAGAAGGAAGGCAAAGCACTCAAGGTGACTTGGGACACTTCTGAGAGTAAAGAGTACATGGAAGAGCAACATGAGATAACTAACTTTTGCTTCATGGCCAATGAGGATGAGGTATAATCTTTACCTTTTATATCTAGTTATTGTTCATCAAGCGAGAAACAGGAAAAGGACTTTAATTTTGATGAGCTAAAGGAGGCATTTGCAAAACTCTATGATGATTTTTACTAGCTTTAGCAAAAATAAACAAATGCATAGAAAATTAAAGCTTGCTTTTGATGGAAAGGAGAATTTGGAAAAGAAAAACACTTCCTTACTTGAAAATGTTGAGAAATTGTAAAATGAGGTAAAATATTTGAAAAAATGAGGATTTAAATAGTATTGCTCAAAAGTTTATAAATGAGAAGGAGAATTTTGAAAAACTCCTTGGGTCTCAAAAACTAGCCTTTGACAAGAGTGGACTTTGCTATGAATTAATAATTAAACAAAAATATTTGAAAACTTATTTTGTCAAAGCTTCTACTTCTACTTCCACTTTCTCTATTTCCTCAAAGTCAGATATCAATTGCACTTATTGTGAGAAAAAAGGGCATGTATCAATCCATTGCTACTATAGAAAACTTTGTGATAGAGGATCACAGGTCCCGCATTAGCAAAGACCTAAATGGGCCGTCAAGGCCAAAAAGTTATACTAACATCAAGGACCCAAAATATTGGGGACCTGAAAATAAAGAATTGTTTGACTTCTATATGTGTAGGTATGCCAAGTGAGCAAAACTAGCAAGATGAAGTGGATCTTAGATAATGGTTGTTCCAAACATATGATGAGGAACCCATCACTATTCTATGAGTTGAAGGGAACCAAAGGTGGGGATGTAACCTTTGGAGACAATAGCAAAGGAAAAGTAATTAGTAAAGGTAGCATTAGTAATAAGGGTTCCCTTACTATTCATAACGTCTTGCTTGTGGAGGATCTTAAGTTTAACTTACTTAGTATAAGTTAATTGCATGATAAGGGTCATAAAGTGGTTTTTAAATCTTCAAAGTGCATTGGGCATGAATGTAGTAGTGATAACGTGCTATTTGTTGCTAGTAAAAATGAAAATGTTTACACCATTGAGATTGACCAACTTGAGAATCAACACGTTAAATGCTTATCGGTTGTGCATAATAATGCTTGGTTGTGGCATAGAAGGTTAAGGCATGTTAATATGAGTTTGTTGAAAGATTTGTCAAAACATGATCTTGTTAGAGATTTGCCAAAAGTCAAGTTTCAAAAAGACAAAGTTTGTGATGCATGTCAATTAGGAATACAGCATAAAACTTCTTTCAAACCCATCAACAAAGTTTCAACTAATAAGGCATTACAGTTGTCGCATATGGACTTGTTTGGACCAATTGATGTGGCTAGCTTAGGTGGTTCTAGATATACCTTTGTGGTTGTGGATGACAACACTAGGTCTATGATAGTGTTAGTTTTAACCCATAAGCGTACGGATCATTCGTGGTATATAGGATTTGAGTACGGGTATTGTCCCCATAGAGAGGTTACCTTAGTTTGGTCTCTATGTACAAGAATGCCTAAGACTACCTACGTGCGAGTGTTGGTATATTTTTGGTCTTTTTGATAAAAAGGGGCTCTAAAATTAAACATAAATCTAAATCTAAGCTAATGGAGGAACAAAGGTGCCTAGGTAAGGAAAGAAAGCCTAACAAGGTAGACTCGAGCTATGATAATGGCTTGGTCTATCTATGGCTTGATTGCTCTCTTAGAGACCTTAGCTAACAAACCTTATTTTCTCCAAATTGTGGGTGCACTCCTATCCCTAAGCGTGGACTCTCAGTAGCATAGGATTCTCCAAGCCAATTGTAGTTTTTGGGCTTAATTAACTAAGTTCTCTTTGGTGTTGAAAAACGTCCTACTCGAGAGACTAACCTATTAGTATTGTTTTAGACTAGAGATTAGACTCCTAGAGCATTAATTAGCACTAGTGAGTACCCTTTTATTATTGTTTCAGACTAGAGGTATACTCCTACCAAACTAAGTCATCTATTAAATATATTAATCAATACACAGTTGCAAATAGGGCTCATGCCTTTAGCATGGATTAAGGTCAAGGTGAGACCACTATCGATAGTTGATAAGTCCTAAATAAGCCTTTAATTTATAGTTATTTACGTTTAATTTTGGAATTAGGTGCTTCCTAATTAGTGCTTTTTATGTGTTTTTGCATGTTTATGCTTGGGAAAAAGAGCTAGAAGTATTATATAACCTTTTTATTTTAGATAGCATTAAAAAAGTTTCCTTATCTGAAGGAACCCTTAGGTTAGATATCTTTTTCTATAAATTCTCCAGGGAATTACATAGGAATTATCGATGTTTTTATTCGTTATTTTTTCTAGCAAATATTTTTCTTTCTTCTAGGCACTTAGTGGACAGATTTTTATCCTAGTCGAGGTTAATTCAAAGTTTATGGTTCTTCGAAATCTGTGAGATCTAACTGATTTTCTCTTTACACTTTATTTGGTATTTATGTGTTTACTATTTTAAGAATTAATATTATCTTGTGATTGTTTAATTTACCCGTGATTGTTCAATTGTTTGATGATAGGTAGCCAGATAGATTAATTTAATTAATCTAAAAATAGTGGTAACCAGGTCTCCTATGTAAACACAAAATTTGACTGATTAATTGCCGTGAGATAATCAACTTTTAGAATCAGGTTTTTAGAACCTAGTGTTGCCATTAGATAGACCTTGCGGGCACCTCCGGAGGATAGATCATCTAATAGGTGAGACAATAGCAGGGAAAAATCTTAGGAGATTTAAACCATTATTAACACTATAAGGAAAGATGAGGTTGTTAGGCTGTACAACAATCATAACTAGTTCATCAAAATAGGCGGAAGTTATTTTTGCATTTAGGATCAGATTTATAGGCCTAAATGGAGAACACACCCCAAGCTAGGTAGTTTATCATTTAACTCTTTTTCTTTATTATCTCGCTTTATTTATAGTCTATTATTAGTTCTTTAGTTTTTTATTTATTGTTTATTTAGTTTTAATTAACAACCCCCCTCTTTCTTGTATTTTGCTTGTTCTTTCGTTTTGGCATAAAAAATATATTTTAAACCAATCTTTGTGGGTTTGACCCTTTTCACCACTATTGCAAATAGTGAGGCAGAGTAGGAATTTTATTTTCGATTTGACACCCATCAATAGAATTTAAGCACAAAAGAACACATGTAAGTTCACCTAGGCATTTTAACAAACACATATACATGTTTGATTTTCAATACATAGACATATTGAATCATGCCGTTAATCAATGTAAACAAGCATGTTTTAATAGCCAATGATGTGTACAAACCCTTTATTCATAACCCTAATCTAATATACAACAACAAATACCCAAAGATCTAGCCTAATTTAGCAACATACTTACAAGAAATAGAAAGAGAACAAGAACTCCCCTAAATGTTTCTTCCAAATCTATACAAATTCTTCAAATCCTTGATAGTGATCCTTGCTTGGTTTGGTATGGGATAGTAGTTTTGGGTGTTTGGTGAAATGGGTAAAGGGCTGAGGTTTATCAGGGTATAAGAAAATAAAGTTCCTCCATAAAAAATGACCTAAAGCGGGCTATTTTAGACTCTTTGGTGCATGTACCAGGGGACCCTACCGGCTAGCCGATAATAGGGAGTTGACTGGTTCTTTTCTGTGCTCTCTGGAATAACTTGCTGACCTTACTAGTTAGCTGATAGGCTTAGTTGCTACAGTCTTCTATTCTATGGATTTGTCGACTAACCCTACCGGTCAGCCCGTAGCCTTTGGGGGTCAACTGGTAGTTCTTTCTAGCCTCTTTCGTTTAGCTCGTTTCTTCCTTGTTTAAGGTTAAGCCATCTTAAACTCACATAAAATACAAAATGTAACACTTAGTATAGAATTTATGCATCTAAATACGTTACGTACAAATATTAACAAATACGCATAAACTCTATACTAAATGTACATAGTTATGCTCTAGAACACCTCAAAATATGCATGCAAACACTATGTACAAACATGTACAAATGACACACATCAACACCCCTAACATTCCGCTTGCTTGTCCCAAGCAAGCCTATGCCAAGTCTATCCTTATGCTTTTCAAAGAGTTGCCGGTTGTATAATGTTATCTTTTTGCCTTCAAGGGGTATAAAGGATCATTCCTTTTTGTGTAAGGGTTTTCCTAAGCTTTTTCGGATCCTCCTCTCAATCACAAGGGTCTTGCACCTCTTGAGATCTTACCAAGTAGCTAGAACCACCATAAACTTAGGATTTCAACTCATGCACCTAGGATGTTGATATTTCGTGACCTATCAACTAACATGGCCTCCTAATATGCACTTAGCCCTAAATATACAAGGAAGAGAAGAATACATCACAATAGCTCAAAATTGATGTAAGAGCCTTATTCACAATGCAATAAAATAACAAAAGGGAATACTTATGTCAAATTGACATTGTGTCACTTGATGCTTATTCAACAGGCTTCACTTTTTCATATTTTTGTTGCCTTTTGGCTTTTCCTCATTTTTTAGTTTTTTTTCATTTTTTTTCTCCATTTTTTTTCTCAATACATAACATAAAAAAAAAAGAAAAGAAAAAGAAAAGGCTAAGGCACACTAAAAGAACCAATCAAGGAAAGGGCATTCATATCAATAACCCTAAAAAATACTCTTTCCAACCAAGTTGTGGGGAAACTATAAGGTACATTCTTAGAAGTGGTCACTCCCCACAGTTCTCAAAAGGATTGTCTTCAGTGTCTTGGTCATACTCCATACTCTATTCACTTCCCACAATATAGCCTCATTGTCTTCAATTAAGTCAATAATAAAAACCAATTCTCTAACCAACATGGAGATTGATGGGCGTCAAATTCACCAAAAATAAAATTTTTACTCTACCGCACTTTTTGCAATAGAGGTGAGAAGGGGGTTTAACCCACAAGGATTGGTTAAAAATATATTTTTTATGCCAAGATGAAAGAACAAGTGGAACATAAGAAGGGAGGTTGACAAATTAAATAGACAATAAATAAAAGCTAAATAACTAAAAAAAGATTAAAAATAAAGCGAGATAATAAAGAAAAAGAGTTAAGTGATAAACTACCTGCCTAGGGTGTATTATCCGTTTAGGCCTATAAATCTTATTCTAGATGGAAAGATGACTTTCACCTAATTTGATAAACCAGTTATGGTCATTGGCACGGCCTAATAACCTAATCTTTCCTTTCAGTGTTGATATTGGTTTAAATCTTCTACGATTTTTCTCCACTATTGTCTTACCTATTAGATGGTCTAACCCCTAGAGATGTCCGCAGGGTCTATCTAAAATAAAAAAGTAAATAACCAAAAATCTAATTCTTTTTAAAATAAAACTATTCCAAAATATTATTTTTTGTTCTAGAACTAATTCATATTTTTGGTTGACAATTCCTCTCCAAGAAACATGCAAAATATCTTCCAATTCTCTGGTCAATCCCGCATAGGACTTTTGGGCTCTCTTCCATGGTGGCACAACCAATTATAATAGCTCCAAACATGTCCAAAAGTCCCTTCAATCCATATATATTGCTTCTATCTTCTTTCCAAGGATATTTATGCCAAAATATAAGAAATAACATCAATTAGGAAGTCTCTAATTCCAAAATCAAGCACAAATAATCATGGATTTAAAGCATATTTTGGACTTATCAAATCCCCCCATACTTGGACCATGCTTGCCCTCAAGCATGAAAATAGTTTAGAACATACAGTTCACACACAGGATTGCTCACAAGTGTTGTTTTGCCAAGTTAGACTTTATCTTTTCAAAACTTGAGAATATGTGCAAGCATAAAGCAATTGCAATTGTCTTCACAGCACCAAACTAAAGTTTACTCTCGTTTCAAAACTCATGCATTAGCTTTCTTTTTTATTTTTTCATTGCACACAAGTTGTAAATAATGTTTTAGGAACATGTAGTACCAAGTTTAACTTTACAAATTCCCCAACAAGACTGGGTTATCGGCGTACGCCCAGTCACTGGCGATGGTGGTATGTGGCGGTGGCTTGCTTGACTTGTTGCTCTTGTGGTTATGGGTTTATTTTTATATGCTTGCTTGCTCGCTTTTTCTTGGCCATGATGTGTATTTGTAAGTGGGTTGGTGGATTTGATGAAGATTTGAAGCTCTTGAGGTGCTTTAATGGTGGATTATGGTGATGGGTTTGCTTCTTCAAACTTTATTTTTCAGCTCTTGGGTTTATTTTTACGGTTTTCTTACCATTCTTTTCTTGTCCATTATGTGTTTTTGAATATAGGTCTTGAGATTTGTGGAAGGATTGAAACACTTGAGTGGTGGTTATGATGGTTTGTGGTAGTGAGTTTAGTGATGGAGGTGCGAAGAAGAAGAAGAGTGGAAAAAGGAAATAGGAGAATTAAAAGCGTAACTAACCTTTTATGTTTATTCAAAGCAGCCCCTATGCATTTGGCATAGGCACGCCTCAGCTTCCAACATCATTTTTCCAGAAAACACCATAATTTGCTTGAATTTTTCTTATAAACTACCTCCTGTCAATATAAAAACGCTACAAATTTTTATCAAACCATAATCAAAGTTTCTAAGATAGAGGAAAAATAACATAAAAATTCCTAAAAACAAAAAGAAATGCAACAATCAAAACTAACATAAAAAGAACACTCTAGGGACTAAGGATGAGTTGGCTCCCATAAACGCCCTGGTTTAATGTCACAGGCTCGACGTAGCCAATCATTTAAGCTTTATCTAGCGGCTTCGGCTCAATTTCTTCAATTGATTATTCAGATGAAGCTTGTGATGTATCAGCTAGTTCTTGCATTTATTACAGCTTTGCTTCCTTCATCAAGCTGTTTGCGGTCCTTTCAATCTCTAGATAAAATTGTAAATCACTTGTACTATCTAACTTGGTCATAAAAGGAGAAAAAATTAGTGCACCAATCCCCGTCAATGGTGCCAAAATTTGATGGGTGTCGAATCCACCAAAAATAAAATTCCTAATTTACCTCACTTTTTGTGATAGAGGTGAGAACGGTCGAACCCACAGGGATTGGTTTAAAATATAGCTTTTATGCCAAGATAAATGAACAAGGGAAATACAAGAAGGGAGGTTGACAAAATAAATAGACAATAAATAAAAACTAAATAACTAACAAAAGATTAAAGATAGAGTGAGATAATAAATAAAAAGAGTTAAGTGATAAACTATCTAGCCTAGGGTGTATTCTTCGTTTAGGCCTATAAATCTGATCATAGACGCAAAGATGACTTTCACCTAATTTGATAAACCAGTTATGGTCATTGGCACGACCTAATAACCTAATACTTCCTTTCACTCTTGGTAATGGTTTAAATCTTCTACGATTTTTTCCCACTATCATCTTACCTATTAGATGGTTTAACCCCAGAGATGCCCGCAGGGTCTATCTAATGGTAGCACTAGATTCTAAAAAGACCTGATTTTAAAAGTCGATTCTCTCGTGACAATCGCTCAATTAGATTATGTGTTTACACAGGAGACCTGGTTACCACTATTTTTAGATTAATTAAATTAATCTATTTGGCTACCTATCATCAAGCAATTGAATAATCACCAGCAAATTAAATAATCACAAGACAATATTAATTCTTAAAATAGTAAACATACAAAAACCAAAACAAAGCGAAAGGAGAAAATCAGTTAGATCTCACAAATTTTGTAGAATTATAAACTTCAAATTAAGCCTAGCTACGATATAAATTTGGCGATTAGGCACCTAGAAGAAAGAAAAATATTTGCTAGAACAATAATGAATAAAAGCTTCCAAGATTCCTACGTAGTTCCCTAGAAGATTTATAGAAAAAATATCTAACCTAAGAGTTCGTTCAGATAAGGAAACTCTTTTAATGCTATCTAAAATAAAAAGGTAAATAACTAAAAATCTAATCTTTGTCAAAATAAAACTCTTCCAAAATATTATTTTTCCTTCTAGAACTAATACCTATTTTTGGTCGATAATTCCTCTCCAAGAAATGTGCAAAATATCTTCCAATTCTCTGGTAAAAACTAGTCAATCCCAATAGGACTTTTAGGCTCTCTTCCATGGTGGCACAACCAATTTTAAGAGCTCCAAGCAGGTCCAAAAGTCCCTTCAATCCATATATATTGCTTCCATCTTCTTTAGAAGGATATTTATGCCAAAATATAAGAAATAACATCAATTAGGAAGTATCTAATTCCAAAATCAAGCACAAATAATTATGGATTTAAAGTGTATTTTGGAATTATCAGAGATAAACAACTCAAAACATGCAAAAAAATAAAAAAAATTGAGCATGTTTTGAGCAAAAACAAGGCATGCTATGCAAATCTACCCTGAATATGATATAAACAATAAAGGAACAATCACACCCCTAAACTTAAACTTTGCTTTTCCTCAAGCAAATAGCACAAAACGATACGACAAGCAAGCAACATGAAACACATATGGAGAATGTGGAAGGGATAGACAGGGACAAGTAAAGAATGGAGAGATATACCCTTGTTTGCGTAGAAGTCCATGAATGCTAATAATATTTGATCATTTAGAAGAGAATACCATGCAAGCTCACATTGACATTTAAAAGATAAGCAAGGATGTATGCAAGGTATAGGATTAACGCACAAATGATGGAATGGAGCCAAAACAAGTAAGGGAGCAAAAATCTAACCTACTAAGAATACAAACAAACAAAACAACTCCTAGACTATTAAATGGTAAGAAAAAACAAAAGCAAATAAAAGCAATCTATTCCATTATATACATAAGCAAAGGCAAGTAAATACAAAAAGAACAAAAAAAATATGAACAAGCCTAGGGTGCCTCCTAGTAGCGCTAGATTTGATGCCCCTAGCTGGGTGCCAATGTTAGAGTAAAACATGTTTAAAATTGCATGGCACAAATTGCCAGATAATCAACGAACCACAGAAGGTAGAGGGAAAGGGATCATGCAATAAATGATAGGATAAAGAATAAACAATGTAAGCCCCTTCTGAAATGTCCCACTCCGAAGTATGAAAAATGGATGTATGCTCAAATATGGTAGGGAACATACAACAATACAAATGATCATGCCCTATTTGCTCACTAACTAACCACTTCATGACCTTCTCATGATCTAGTCCTAAAAACACACCCTTCCCATGAATTAATGAAAAGTCTAATGCATAAAGAATGGAAGGAGTATGCACATACCCTACATGGACATGCTCAAAATGAGAAGACATAAAAATCTGTTCTCTAGGTGGAGACACAACAGGAAGAGAGGAAGAATAATTAGATTGAGTGATATGAACTAGAGGAGTTGAAGGCATGGAATTGGAGGAAGAGGAATTAGGATCAAGAATGGTACGCTGAAAAGGGGAATAAGATTCATCCAAAAGTCTCTCAAATTCCTCAATTTCGTCCTTGCTTTCTTCAACAAATGGCTCCAAATCAACATTTGTTAAGAGCACATTAAACTTCTTCAATCCATTACTAGTGCTCAACTGAAAGTCTTGCATCATAGGCTCCTCAAATAGGGTTGGTTCACACATGGGTAGAGGGGAAGAATGGAACTCAACGGATTCCTCATTATGCAAACACGGATGCTCAGGGAAGGTGTGAAAACTTAACTCCCTAAAGGTGGAAGCGGAAAGCAATTGAGCACTCAAAACATCAAGATCATCCTCCAAATGTGTTTGAAAAGTGTGAAGGGAAGGGAAAATAGGTTCACATGACTCAAAGGGAAGCGATGAAAGCACGGGAGGATAGGGTACCACATTCTATAATAGATACCCACAATTGTCATCAAGAACCATGACGCTGTCAAACTCATCTTCTTCCTCACTGCAAGATGTAAACTCTCTATCCACCTCTCTCTCTATTTCTTCCTCGTAAACATCATCTTCTTCACCACTAATCTCTTCATCTATGGGTCTCATTCCCATCCCTTCAACCCAGTCTAAAGCTATCTCAACGCTCTTACTCACGGGTTGCTCATTCTCTGCTTCTTTTTCCAAGTACGTGACCATTCTAGATAATAGTTCATTCATCTCTTTTAGTCTCTCAAGGTTGGAATGAATTAGGGATTTTAGATATTTAATCCTCTAATTTTCATGTGAAAGAAACCTAAGAGAAGAGAGTTCACCCAAATGGAAATGGTAATCATTTTGAAAATCACTTTAAGCATAACCATAAAAACACTTGGAGAAGAATAAGTGGGAAAATATGGTGTTAGAAGTGGACAATCGAAGCTAAGAGATGGATAGAATGAAAATTCATCTTGTCCCCAAGACGAAGGTGCATGATGTGGCTCCCTATAATCATGATGACTAGATGAAGCATGCATGGGTACATGATTACTAGGGGCACTATTGGGCTTTACAAGAAAATGGGGATTGGTATGGAGAATGGGGCAAGAATCAAGGTCATGATCACAGCTTACACAAAGATCACAAAAATAATAATATGACTCCCTATAATCATGATTACTAAATGAAGATGCATGAATGGACACAAATTATAAGGATCATGACTTGTATTAGCCCAAGATTAGGGATTCCTATATGCAAGGGGCCAACAAACGGTACGATGCTCATAATTACCATATAGAACACAAGCATTAGGAGCATATACAGGTGGTTGGAAAAAGGATACAAGTGACCACCAAGAAGCATTGGATCTATCCGTGCTCAATTAGCACAAGTAAACCTCTTCTCAATTCAAAACTTTCTTTTTATTTTTCAAAATTTTTTATTTTTTTGGATTTTCAAAATTTTTCAATTTTTTTGTGCTTTTTCAAGTAATGGAATGCAAGTAAAGATAGGATAAAATACAAGCAACTAATCAAAAACACAAAGGCATACAAAGAACCAATACCATGCCTTATTGGCAACGGTGCCAAAAACTTGATCGTGTTAGTTTTAATCCACAAGTGTACGGATCATTCGTGGTATAGCAGATTCGAGTGTAGGTATCGTCTCCACAAGAAGGCTACCTTAGTTCGGTCTCTAAGTGCAAGAATGCCTAAGACTACCTACGTGCGATTGTTGGTATATTTTTGGTCTTTTTGATTAAAAGGGGGATCTAAAATTAAACGTAAATCTAAACCTAAGCTAATGGAGGAACTAAGGTGCCTAGCTAAGGAAAGGAAGCCTAACGAGGAAGAAGAGGGGCTAGGGTGATTGAGTTGTAACTAGACTTGGGCTATGATAATGGTTTGGTCTATCTATGGCTTGATTGCTCTCTTGGAGACCTTAGCTAACTAACCTTATTTTCTCCCAAATGCAAGTGGACTCCTCTCCCTAAGAATCAACTCTCAGTAGCATAGGATTCTCCAAGCTAATTGCAGTTTTTGAGCTTAATTAACTAAGTTCTCACATCCTGTTCAAGAGACTAGCCTATTATTATTTGTTCATACTAGAGATTTGACTCCTAAAGCATTAACTAGCGCTAGTGGGTACCCTTTTTGTATTGTTTCAAACTAGAGGTATACTCCTACCATACTAAGGCATCTATTAAGCATATTAATCAACACATGTTAGCTGCAAATAGTACTCATGCCATTAGTATGGATTAAGGCCAAGGTGAGACCACTATCGATAACTTAAGCACAAAAGAACACATGTAAGTTCACCAAGGCATTTTTAACAAACACATAGATATGTTTGATTTTTAATACATAGACATATTGAATCATGCCATTAATCAATGTAAACAAGCATGTATTAATACCCAAAGATGTGCACAAATCCTTTATTCATAACCCTAGTCTAATATACAACAACAAACACCCAAAGATCTAGCGTAATTTAGTAACATATTTACAAGAAATAGAAAGAGAACAAGAACTCTCCTAAATATTGCTTCTAAATCTATACAAATCCTTCCAATCCTTGATAGATATCCTTGCTTTGTTTGGTGACATGGGTAAAGTGTTAAGGTTTATTGAGGTTTAAGAAAATAAAGATCCTCCCATAAAAATAACCTAAAACGGGCTGTTTATAGTCTTGTCAGCACAAGTACCAAAGGACCTTATCGGCTAGCCGGTAACAGAAAGGTTGGCTGGTTCTTTTCTATGCTCACTGGAATAACCAGTTGACTGGTGACGTCAATTGGTAGGCTCTGCCGCTACAGTTTTCTATTTTCTAAATTTGCTGGCAAGTCAACCGATAGCTCTTTACTCCTTCAATCTTCTTCTTCTTTGCTTCCGGCCTCTTCCATTTAGCTCGTTTCTTCCTCGTTTTAGCTCAACCCATCCCAAAACTCACCTAATACACAAAATGTAACACTTAGTATAGTATTTACGCATTTAAATATATTATGTTAACACTTAGTATTGTATTTACGCATCTAAATATATTATGTTCAAATATTAACAACTATGCATAAACTCTATACTAAATGCACTCAATTATGCTCTAGAACATCTCTAAACGTGCATGCAAACACTATTTACAAACATGCAAAAATGACACACTTTAGTTCACATGGGTCATGTTTCTTACACATAAAAGTGATGCCTTCAATAAATTTGCAAGATCGTACCGAAAAGTGCAAAATAAGAAAGGCAATTTTATAGTTTGTATTCATAGTGTTAATTACATAGAATATATGAACACTCTTTTTTTGAATTTTTGTGATGAGCATGCCATTGAGCACAACTTTTTGGCCCCTCGAACTTCTTTACAAAATGGGGTAGTAGAGAGGAAGAATCTTACATTAGAAGAAATGACAAGAACTATGCTAAAAGAACACAACTTGCCAACATATTTTTGGAGTGAAGCCATTAACACTGCATGTTATGTGCACAATAGAATCCTCATTAGGCCTATTTTGAATAAAAGTTCATATGAACTTTGGCATGGCAAAACCCTTAAGATTTCATATTTCAAAGTCTTTGGTTGCAAATGTTTCATTCTAACTAATAAGGATCACTTGAAAAAATTTGGGGCTAAATCGAATAAGGTTAAATTTCTAGGCTATTCCACTAAGAGTAAAGCTTATAAAGTCTATAATAAAAGAACTCTTATTGTGTAAGAATCAATGCAAGTAACCTTTGATAAGACTAACCCATTTGAGCTAAGAAAAGATGTTGCTGATGTAGGTTATCTTTTGGAGAAGACTACACTTGAAGATTAACCCTTTAATAGCAAGGAAACTTCAACTAAGCAAGAAAATGCACATCAAGGAAGAGCTCTCAAGTCAAGGAGGAAAATGGAAAATGCCAAATCAAGGTACCACCTTTGAAAGAAAAGGAGACTCATGTCAACTTGCCTAAAAGTTAGAAGTTCATGCAGAATCACCGTCAAGATAAAATCCTTGGTAATCCATCACAAGGCGTAAGAACAAGGTGTAATCTTAACACTTTTTTGTGAGCATTTTGCATTCATTTCACATGAAGAACCTAAGAATGTAAAAGAGGCTTTACTTGATGAAAATTTGATAATTTCCATGCAAGAGAAATTAAATCAATTTGCTAGAAAAAAAGTATAGAAGCCAGTAGAAAGACCTAAAGACCACCTGGTAATTGGACTTAAATGGGTATTTAAGAAGAAACTAGATGAATTTGATGTAGTAACTAGGAATAAGACTAGACTTGTAGCTCAAGGGTATAATCAAGAAAAAGGAATAGACTATGATGAGACTTATGCCACTGTAGCTAGATCAGAGTCCATTTATGTTACTTGCATTTGCTTGTTATATGAATTTTAAACTCTTCCCAATGGATGTCAAAAGTGCTTTCTTAAATGGTTTTATTGAAGAAGAGTTATATGTTAAGCAACCTCTCGATTTTAAAGATCCTTATTTCTCCAACAATATTTTCAAACTTGAAAAAGCTTTATATGGTTTCAAACAAGCCCCTAGGGCTTGTTATAAAAAACTTGGTGGTTTTCTTGTAGAAAATGGCTTTGAAAGTGGTAAAGTTGACTCCACTTTGTTTTTAAAAACAGAAGGAAAAGGTATTTTACTTGTACAAATTTATGTGGATGATATAATATTTGGTGCTACTAACATTGCTTTACGTGAGAGTTTTTCTAAGTGTATGCATAGAGAGTTTGAAATTAGCATAATAGGAGAGTTGACCTTCTTCCTTGGCCTCCAAATCAAGCAAACAAAGGAGGGCATCTTCATCAATCAAGCCAAGTTCACAAAAGAGATAACAAAGAAGTTTGGGCTTAAGGATCCCAAGGAGATCGGAACCCCGATGAGTCCCTGAATAAAGCTAGACAAGGATGAAAAGGGTAAGCCGGTAGATGAGAAAAAGTATCGAGGTATGACCGGTAGCCTACTCTACTTGACTGCCTCAAGGCCGGATATTATGTTTTCTGTGTGTTTATGTGCTAGATTTTAATCTAATCCTAAGAAAACACATCTAGTTGCCATAAAATGAATCATTAGATATCTTAAAGGAATTAGTAACTTAGGACTTTGGTATGCAAAAGGAACTTTATTTGATTTATGTGGTTTTTTGAATGCCGATTTTGCAAGTTGTAAGGTAGATTGTAAAAGTACTAGCGGCACTTGTCAATTTCTTGGTTATTCCTTAGTATCTTGGTCTAGTAAGAAGCAAAATAGTGTAGCTATTTCTATTACCGAGGTAGGGTATATTGCCGCCGAAAGTTCTACTACCCAAATCTTGTGGATGAAACAAAATTTGCTTAACTATAGTTTGCATTATGATCATCTTCCCATCTACTGAAAAAACCCCATTCAACATTTTAGAACTAAACATATTAAGAGTAAGCATCATTTCATTAGAGATCATGGGTAAAAAAGTGATATTATTCTTTAATTTGTTGATTCTTTGCATCAAGTTGTAGACATTTTGACTAAACCCTTGCATGAGGATCAATTTTGTAAGATTAGGAGAGAGATTGACATGTAATATTGTGGCTAAAATGTGTTTCTGTGTGTATTTGTGGCTTAAACATGTGAAACATTGCATTTTCCCACATTCTAGGCAAGCTAGTTGACCGCATGGGGGGCGTCCGATGATTAATTGGTACTTATTGACCTGGCCAGTCAACCTACTAGACCAACTAGTCGACTGGCATGTTGTGGGTAAAAGATTAAAAAGGTTTTAACCCCTTTTTTTCACTTTTTCCCAATTCGTTTTCACCCAAACCCCATCCCTATCAAAACCCATCTCCAAATCTTTATCTTTTTATCAAAACTCTACAAATCTTCTTACAAAATCTTTAAACCCATTTCATAAAAACTAGTTTCTATCAATTATTTTTCAAAAATTCATTCAAAACCATGGTGAATCCAAGAGGTAGAGGCCATGAATGTAAAAGAAGCAAGAAGGCTAAGACTTAATCTCCTCCACCATCCGTATCAAAAATTCAAGAAAAACAATCAATGGTGTACGAGAAATTCCTTGTGGACTCAAATTTCACAGGTACAAACGTTTTACAACTCTTTGAAGGATAAGGATGGTATACATTTTTACATCTAAAAATTGTGATGTCTATGTTGGTATGGTTAGAGAGTTCTATGAAAATCTTGAGGTAGAAAGTAAGAGCCCTAAGCTTGAGTTAAAATCCATAGTTTGCAATAAGATGTTTGTGTTAACAAAAGATGTGTTAAAGAAAATTTTTGGAATTCCAGTGGATGGAGAGGGTCACTACAATAGTCAAGGGTGGCCGAAAAGAGCGAAACCATATGCTAGTGCGGTCATTGATTTCATGTGGTGTGATGTCGAGCCTAAATCCTAATACTTCCTTTATTGAAAGATATGGATGTGAATAAGAGGATTGTGTTGAAGGTCATTAGTGAAGTTTTGCTTCCTACGATGATAAATGATAGAAAGATCCCTTTAATGGATGCTTATCTTCTTTACATGCTTACTTAAAAGAAGCAAATTGCACTACCATTCCTTATTTTACATCAGATGCTTCATATTAGTGGCAAAAAGGGTGGTAAAACAGCTACTCTGGGGTATGGCATGGCTTTAACATACATTTTTTTATCACTTTAAGATCAAGTTGAGGGAGAAATCTAAGTCCTTTGCCTAGAACTTTAACATGACCTATATGAACTATGTTGGGATTTACTAGTATAATGGGAATGCTATAAATAGGGCTACTTATTCTAACTTTCCCCGTGAGATCAAAGTTGCCATCTAGCAATGGTCAAGGAATGGAACCACTTTTACCAATCTGGTTGTCGGACCGGAAGCTTGCCATGTAGATGAGATAGAAGAGGCTTTAGACGAGGCTCAACGGGAAGAATAAGCTAGGGAAGGTGGAGTTAAGATGAGAGAACCTATGATGATTCCCATGGATGGAAACTCGAATGAAGAATTGGCTCTTGAAGAAGTTGAACTTAGAGCTACCTTGAGTAACTCATGGCAACAAGCACGAGTCGATAAATAAAGATGTGAGGAAATAAAGCGAGGTGCTCGGTCTAGCTCTAAGACTTCACAAGAGGATCTCTCCATTATGACATAGATTCTCACCCAAATGCAGGCAGCGCTTCACAAGGGAAAAAGAGGACGGAGTGAAATAAGATTAGAGAGAGGAGATGATTGCATCCCTGGTCAACAGACTCAAACTTGCAATCAAGGTGCGGATCGATGCAGATAGAGAGAATGTTCAGTGCAGCAAGCCGAATTGGTAGAAGTAGAAGAAGACGAGGTCCGCCATTATGCTACCGCCAGGAACAGGTGAAAGGATGCCCCTTTGGGGAAAGATCGAGAGGAATGGCATAACATAAAAGAAATGTGGGAGAAGCACATGCAGCTGGAGAAAGACTTGATGAAAAACCCATTGACAAGGGGGAAAGGAATAAAAGCAACTAAGATAACAAATACGTGGAACCCATTCATTCGTTGATCATATTATTAAGTGTAGGAGGCGCAAAGGGCAGCGGAATACCGGATACTGCTAAAATCTCCCTTTAGGGGACTGCGAGGTCCAAAAGAAAGAGGCCAGCCATACAAAGTTGGAGCCGGTGGGAGGGGGCATAGGGGAGTTGGAAGCGGCAGCCAAGATTTTGGAAACGGCGTAGCGGCTCACGAGGGACGGGTGAGGGGGTCAGTCTGGATGTGCCAGAAGAGAAGTCGGCAAGACTAAAAGGCACAAACAGACGTTGGGAAGTTCATTCATCAGAATCATGCGTGCGAATTTCTTACTTAGGAAGTTTCCAAATGACCTTAGGAGCTCAAATCGCAATTGAAAGAGGCTAGATTCCATTGAGTAGAGAAAGGGACACTCTCAGAGCACAGAAAGGTTGTCGTATGGCAAGGTTAAAAAAAAAAAGAAAAAAACCTCATATTTCACATCTTTGCTAAACATATGCCACATGGAGGACTCCCGGTTGAGGAGGCCAGTCTGATTACATATGATACGATTCTATCGTAGTTACTTTCAAAAACCAAAGGTAGTTTACTTGCTTACTTGTTAGAGTAAGGAGAAAAATGAAAAAAGAAAATTAGAATTGCATGTGTTAAGCATAGTACAATATAGTTTAGTCATCCTTTTCCTTGCCATTCCTTGCAGGGAGTTCGCTCGGTAACCCCATTACTTCAGAAGTCTTGAAAGTGACTCAAGACCTCCTGAAAATAATGGCTCCGACGCCTTTCCGTTTCGAGACTATGGAGGATTTCAGTCATTTTGTCGGCTCCATGTCTGTCCTCCAACATTTTCGTGAGACGCTTCGCTTGGAAGCCGCCTGGAACCCTAGTGTGTAGCTCTCTGCGCAGATCCTGGATTCGATCAGCGATCGCCGGTGGCGATGAGAAGCTCTGAAAAAGAGTTCAAGGACTCCTGGTCAATAGGAGGCAGTTCCCGATTAGCGTGGGACGGAGACGGTTCAGACTCCAAAGCCACCTTTCTTCGTACTGAAGAAGGGCCCTCTCCATCCCCCGGATCCACTTTTCTTTTTCTTGAAGCGTCCGAGCTCTCGCTATCGATAGTTGGTGGACCACTATCTCCTTGAGGGCGAGCCCCAGTGGATGAGGTTGATTGGTCGGGGGCGTGCTCTGTTGATGGTTGGGAGGCGGCATTTCCGTCTGTACTTGAGGAGCAGTTGAGGTACTTTTGCCAACTCTCTGAGTCCGATTCCGAATTTTGTATTGAAGAGGGGCCGGCATCACCCCTGTGCGGCCCTTGGTTAACTATATCGTTTCCTCCTGTCATATTCAGTATCGTTCCGTCATAGATCCCGAAAGCGGCTAGAATAAAAAACAAAAGGAGCCATCCTTCACAGCCTAAGCCCCTACTTAAAAGGACTCGACTCCCAAGAGAGAACCCCATTTCGAAAAAAGGTACAAAAAGAATTCCATTGAGCCGAGTTTCAGACAAAGAAGTGCGAAAAGACTGGACACTGTTGCTACAAAGAGGAAAGGCATCGATTTCTTAAAAATAAGAGTACCATGTTTGCCCAATAATCAGACTTTCTTCCTAACTCTTTGGATTATCGGGGAATACTTTATCAGCCATAAAGCTGAAAATAGGGTGGAACAATTATTCATAGTCAAAATATATTATACCGGCAATACCGATTATATGTCGGATAGGCGCCCGCCCCCAAGCCAGTGTCCATCTTCATGAAATGACATTGGTAGACAGGTTGGGACAAGCCTTCTATCCCGGTGAACAATGTTCCACTGATTAGGCGGGGACAGGATTCGAACCTGCAATCTTCAGGTCATGAGCCTGATGAGTTGACCAATTCCTCTACCCCGCTTCTTCTCCTTCTCCTCCTTCATCCTCCTTGGTCCTTTTGGGCTTGGAATGCAATGCATTCTTTTCGATCTTGAATCCAGTAAGAAAACGAATGCGCGTTAGCGCAATGGCTTTTAGCCCCTTGCTTGTTCCCTCACTGTACACTTTTTATATATCTGTCTGGCTGCACGCAATTACGTGTACACCGCCACGTCGAGACTCTCTTTCGAAAGTGAGATCACCACCGGCTTCTTGAAGGAGGGAAGGATCACTCCTAAATCCAGCCGTGATCTTATATACGATACCACCAGACGCACCTTGGTACTTTTCCATCCGCCAATCAAGGCTAGTGGAGCGAAGGGAGCCAAAAAAGGTGAGCGGCCCTACGCGAGCCTTATTGAAAAGGCCTCTTACTATAGATAGGGTGTTAGCGCTCACTAATAAGATAGAAAAGGGCAAGCCAAAACACTCCTAACAAGTTGGTGAGTTCAGTTTTCTGGGCTACCTACTTTAAGGCTTATGTATGTAATATATAAAGAAGAGCCCTCTTAGGGCCTTTTTGTTTAAGGGCTGCTCGCCTTTTGAATAGAAGGAAGTGGGAGAGCGGAGGTGATTTCGGTAAACCGATGCATGAGCTGAAGCTCCCATGTCTCGCTGACCCTCCGAAAAAGTCCGGTCGTAAAACGGCTCATAGGAAATCAGAAGCAAGCAGAGTAAAAGGCGGGCCAAACTCACATAAGCAGAGGGGGAGGCACATTCATGAAAAGCGAGAAGTCGTGCCGTGGGGGGCTGACCAACTATGAATAGATCTTACTTACGGGTAAGAGTAGAAACATCTATTTGTCCGTATCGTGGGTCTACTTGTTGCAAAAGGCGAAAATCCCCATTCCAAAACATTCACATAGGTCCTCAGGCAGACATCGTAAAGGGGACAAAAAGAGTCTATTTACCTTTACAATATTCTGGAATGTATCATGGCTCTATCTATGCATTTTTTTTTCAAAAAAAAAAAAGAGTTCTGCATCTCATAGGGGCTGGGCAAACAAATAGGCGTGGGGAAGAGGGAGAGGGGGGCTACGAGCCCTCTCCCGTTGTTGTTCCCGGACTATCCATCCCTTCCTTCCCCTTCGCCCGGCTCGGTGAGATCAGATTTCTCGAACGAAGTGAAGTGATAGGAAGAGAAGACTGCTGGCGGGAGATCTCTATTCATTAAAGCCCCTTGTATAGTAAGAGGAAACCGAAAGTGCGCTCCTGCGCACCAGCTGAAGAAAGGAGCTTTGGAAGCTTACCGTATTATTATTAAAAGGCGAAAGGGTTCCAAACCTATCAACCTAATAAGAAGAGAGGGGCAAGCCAAAACACTCCTAACAAGTTGCTGGATCGAAGTAGCTCATTCTCCATCCGCCTGCCAGCAGCAGAAGGGGTTCGATTCCCGTTATACGCGATGTGGCGAAAAAGACTGATTCAACGAGATATGCCTTGCCTGCATTAAGATTTAAAACTTGTCGTCTACTTTCAGGAAATGTTTGGAACAGAGAACTTACAATAATACAACGCCGCATTCTCCGAAGATTAAGAAACAAGAAGAGATCTATTAAGAGAAAGATTTATTCGAGAGAAAATCTTATGATTACATTCAATTACAAACTACACGAAAGTTGTCCCTTTTTCATGGAGATTTACCCATCACAAAGATGCACAGAGGAACATAACGAACTTCATATATCCCTTTTCTACTCAATCCGAAACTAGATTGGGCGTTATTCCGGTTCGTCTCCATTTTTGTGAAACTATTCCTCAAGCAAGGCAGCGATAAGTCATCGAAAGGTTTGTGTGAATAATGGAATGGTAAGCATTACTCATTTTAAAGTGTCCCCCGGTGATATAATATCTTTTCAAGAAAATGATGCGAGAACCCGCGGTGAAGAATTAAGGAGATCTTTCTATATTGAAATATCACTTGAAAAAATCATAGGCAAATTCCTGGATCACTCGGTAAGAATGTGGAGAAGAACCAAAACAGAATGGTTCCGCCTACTCAAAACTAAGAGGGGATGCCGCCTACTACTAAAATCTCGCTTTTGGCAAGAGTTTTATTCTTCTATGCAAGAAGAAGACTTAGAAAGAACAAAGAGGTTTGGATCCGAAAAAGTATGCTTAGGCAGTTCTTTCGCTGAGCACAACAAAATGAAGAGGAATTTGTATCATTTCAAATCCCTATTCTTATCGAAGAAAAGGAACGAGAAAAACCGAAATATTCCTACTCGAACAAGAAGTCCTATAGTTTACAACTCTTCTTTATATAGTAATTCGACCTATTGCTTCGTATCCCCCCATCTAAAAACTATGAAGAGAAAAAGAAAAAGGATTGAACTACCTACTCATTATTCGGAGGTGAATCATAGAACACCAAAAGCTGTGGTATCTTATGGACCTAACATAGGTCACATCCCCCACGACATAAGATTGAAAGATCTAAACCTTCTTCTTCGGAGCGGAAACGGACGTGGCCAAAACATATAAAGATCGGCCTAGTCGCTCATAGGAACATATCTATCCGAATAGAGGATAGTCTAGATCGATTCATAGATAGATCTTTCTCCATATAGATAGGTATCTCCGTGGATAGAGATAAAGATAGGGATCCATCTAGATCTTGATTCACTATTTCCATTTTTTTTTCTTGATTCTGATTGATTGCCTTTTTTTGACGACAAGTTTTAAATCTTAATGCAGGCAAGGAAACATTGTTTTTCAATTATTACTTGCTGGGTCGGAGCGTAGACGAATGAGCAGAGCCCAAGAAACAGGGAAGCCCGTCATAGAGCAGTAGACTAAAAGTAGAAGACTGCTAGCCTGAGAGAAGGCTGCCTCTCTCGGGAAACATGGCCCAATTTCTCTTCTTTCTTTTTGATTTCAGCTTCCTTTATTTTTTCAGGGGCCCAGAACGCTAAAAGGTGGGGGAGGAGGAAGCCGAACCTCTAATCAACCTAGACACAACCAAAATTCTCGGCATCGAGAGAGATTTGAGATTCTGTAAATAACTCTGTGCTAAGAAAGGCTTGGAAGAAGAAAATGAAATACGATTAACCGTGCTAGTCGTAATAAATCGACTTTCATGCTAGTTCTTGCTCTAGCATGAAAGTTCCATTTCAAGGTCCATTGACTATGATACTTTCTGTTTTGTCGAGCCCTGCTTTGGTCTCTGGTTTGATGGTTGTACGTGCTAAAAATCCAGTACATTCCGTTTTGTTTCCCATCCCAGTCTTTCGCAACACTTCAGGTTTACTTCTTTTGTTAGGTCTCGACTTCTTCGCTATGATCTTCCCGAGTTCATATAGGAGCTATAGCCGTTTCATTCCTATTCGTTGTTATGATGTTCCATATTCAAATAGCGGAAATTCACGAAGAAGTATTGCGTTATTTACCAGTGAGTGGTATTATTGGACTGATCTTTTGGTGGGAAATGTTCTTCATTTTAGATAATGAAACCATTCCATTACTACCAACCCAAAGAAATACGACCTCTCTGAGATATACGGTTTATGCCGGAAAGGTGCAGTTGGACTAATTTGGAAACATTGGGCAATTTACTTTATACCTACTATTTCGTTTGGTTTTGGTTTCTAGTCTTATTTTATTAGTAGCCATGATTGGGGCTATAGTCGACTATGCATAGGACTACTAAGGTGAAAAGACAGGATGTATTAAACGAAATGCTATTGATTTTAGGAGGACTATAATGAGGAGGACGACAGACCCACTCACGATCTACTAAAGGGAAAGTAGCGTCGATATTGGTTCAAATCCAATTCGTGAGATGGCCTTCTTGGTCATATAGATGTCTTGACGCCTCCATTCTCTCGTTTGGATGACTGTCCTATCATAGTGAATGGAAGGGTAAAGTCTTCAACAATCTCTTCCGCAAAGGATGGAGGCCAATCAGAGCTTAACGACTCAAGTCGACAGTGATCTAGGCATCCGTGGCGCTTTTTCAAAAGAGGAGATCTTTACTACTTGAAGTAGATCCTGCCTAAAACCAGGAGGATTGGAGGGCTTTGAGAGAATATTTGAGACTTCCTTTTCTACTATATTTTTCACTCCCTTGATATGCATTATTTCAATCACCGAAAGTCGAGACTAGGTATTGGTGAAATGGAGCTTCTGACTCAATTGAAGAAAGAGAAGTGAAAGTCGCTTTCTTCCATAATGGAGGATTTCTTCCTTACGCGCCTGAAGACCTGAAGTGCTTTTGACTTTAGTTAGGGTTAGGGGTCTACAACTATTCAATGAAATTCCGTCCATTCCATCAACGTTTAGGAAAAGAACATACCTCGATGTCTGAAGAAAAAGATTACTCCTTCCAATATGAATTGCCTCTAGTTTCGTTAGACTAGGCGATATCTTCTTTCTTGCTTGCTTATAGTTTCATATTAGGCTTAATTCCTCCTATTATATGATATCGGATTTTCTACCTATCTGAAACTCTGGCTTTCTAAATTGAAAAAGGCCAGGCCAATTCCAGAGGTAAAGGAAAGGCTTTGGTATTGTTTATGTAAATAAAAAGGCTTTCTTATCTTGGAATCCTACCAAAAGTCAGTTTATAGCGAACCAAGGGAAGTGATTGGGACATATAGTTTGCAAAGATGGATTAAAAAGGGGATCAATTACTCCTAATTCGGGAAATGGTGACCCCGATAAGGAAACCGTGTCCGGCCCTTTCTAGGACTTTTGACTATCCCACTAAAGATTCATTAAGCATTTAGCCAAAGATGCACATCCTTAAGGTTAACTGGAAGGGAGCCTAAAAACTTGTACAATACTATAACAATAAGAGATCTGGCTTTCTCGAAAATCTTGGCATGGCACCATGCGAAATACACCCTAGACATAGCAATCTTTTATGCGAGAGGATGTAGCATTTAAAAAACCATTTCCTCTTTTTCCACTCGCTGTAGAACGCTTCATTTAATGTAGCTCTAACATATCTCTTCAACTCATTAGAGCTTTCAATAGACATCAAACCCTTCCTCCTAGACTATCACACAAGATAATAGCTGGGACTGAGACTTGTGAGCTAATGAAAGGAAGGGAAAGGCGCAGGGGGACATATGAGAGGTACGACTCTACTTTCATACCTTTTTTTTTGGGGTAAGTTACTGCTTTTTTTTTATTCTATTCCTATTATTTAAAACCTTATTTTATCTATCCATCATTTATTAGACCTATCTACTTTTATTTATTTGAACTGGTGCTTGACTTGATGGGAGAATTTCCTTAGAATGATTACTTCCTCTCAGGCACATGCACATGTAAACCCCGAGGTGCAGTTGGTTGTGTATCACCTGGTTTGGTCAGTCACACATGCCAGTATCCAAGTGAATTTGAGAGCATTCTCCGGTGAGCGAGAGAAAAACCCTAGTTGTTGGGTATTGGAGTGCGAGCTATGAGCGTGGGTAGACGGGTTCCATGATGGGAATGGCTTTGAGTTCGGGTTAGAAAGATGTAAGATCCTTCCGCCTAAAAAGCCTTGATTCTTCTCTTGAGGAGGAGAATGGATATCGATTCCACGTCAAGCTTTTCTTTCGGATCAAGCAAGCTTAAGAACCATTATAACCATTAAGGTAAGTTTCTTGCTCAAGTTGCCTGTGTTAATACACAAAATATAAATAAGGTATTAAAGCAACCATAAAAAAAATGCCTTTTCATTTCAAAGCGAAAATGAATTATCAACGGTGGAAAGCCAAGCCGATGATTAGCCTGGAGCTTCCACTAAGACTTAGTAGGGATAGGAGCTTGTGCCTAGATCTCTGATAGCACGGGATCGTATGGCATTTAGTAATTCCCCTCTATTGGGAACTAAAATCGAGGTGATTTTGGCCTGATGCCTGACAACCTCTGACTCCACTTTGAGTAGGATTCGATTCCACTCCTAGCCACGAATAGAATTTGATTGTTCGCTTTGAATTAAGCAAAAGTCTTTCCTCGCTTTGATACCGAAGGTAAAGTGGCACCATTCAATGTTGGATGTTGTGTGAGTTCAAAAATCGCGATGGGGTGAGCTTCTCAAAACCCAAGAGTTGGGCACGGGATTGGCTAGAAGGAAAGGCGGGCAGCCCGACTATGAGCTTAAAAGCTAGGAGTTATCCTATCTTAGGATCGAATTTCTGGATGTGATGCACGATAACTGGGGTAGGAGTGGAAAGAGTTGACTTCCTAAAGCGATAACAACCAAGGATGTCTAGAGAACTTCTCCTCGATTAGCTACGAAAGAGCAAGAAAGTCGTTTGCCTGCTCGGTCCGAGACTGGTACAGCATAAGACGATATCCTAGTTAACCGAGCAATCTTAAGAGCTAATCCACCTTGATAATATTTTTCAAATATCATTCTGGCTGAGGGTACCGTTGCATTTGAGTTACTAAAGTCGTAGTCAGGTAATCGTACTACACTGCCTAAAAAAAGCCTTCTATCGATAGAGTGAATGCTATACTCTCTTATGTCATTGGTTTTAAAGCTCGGTTATAGATAGATAAATGGTCAAAGAATCGATAACTCGAGAAAGACACTAAAAAAGGTATTCCTTCTCAAGTGCGAGAACTTCTATTAGGATTAAAGGCATAAAAGATAGGATCGAAATAGCAAGAGAGGTTTTTCTACCAGAGGTTTGCAAGATAGGGGTTGCCTTTTGGAAATGGTGACTCTTCCACAGGTAGAGATAAGGCTTTAGCTGCTGCTACTAATTATTCTTTTTTATTATTTATTATGATTTGTCGAAAGAGCTTTTGACACCTGCTTAATCTTCGAGTGCTATGCCTGCTTCCATTTGAATGAATTTGAATTGTATCACTAGTCTTTCTCTTGACTCCTTTTCCGAATGGAGAAGTTGTGTGTGGATTGGCATAAAAGCGGATCATATTTCGTATGCCTTAAAAACCTTAGGTAAAGGAGATCCGGGGTTCGGCTTTGGTCACCGGGTCAGCTCTTCCCGCGGAGAGGAGTTATCAAATCATTGGCTTTAGACAGCGATTTCTTTGATGTCTGTAGGAGGAGAGTTATTGCTTCATTCGTAGTTATACTGATTTAGGAGCAGGTCTTGGCTCTGAAGGAATTTCTTCTCGATTCTTTGTCCTCTAGTCCCGCTTATTCCAAGTCTATGGTAGAGCTAGAGCCCGAGAAGGTTCTCCATGACAGACGAGAAAGGCTTTTTGGTCCTTTAGTATTTAGTAGTAGTCACTCACAGCCCCTTTCCTTTAAAGAAGAACTCCGTAGTTTATTAGTTGCATCTGAGGTTCAAAGCCCTACTCATAGAAGGGATGGAGACAGCTACTTTTAGAATGAGAGAGTCATGGACCAATACAATGAATATGGACTTATAGCAAGAAGGATTTTCAACATATCATTCTAATATAAATCGAGAAGATAATCATCCGTCGCTATTAAGAGAGCAAAGTCTTCTTTAAAGCCAAATGATATAACTTAGTATAAACTACCATGCCAATTGAACATATTGAAATTGGAAACCTAGGGAGGCAACCTCTTCTCATTTAGCTTTTAAAGGATGCCAGAATGGTGCTTGCAAGCCTTGAAAAGGGGCCGGTTGATGATTGCTTGGGAATTCCCACCTTTTTTAAAGAAATGTTCAAAAAACATGCCAAGGAAATCTGTCAAAAATCATATCAAAGTCAAAGACAGAAGTGAGGGAAAACGGCTGTGGAAACTATACCCAAGTAGGGGATTTATCAGATGAAGGCCCCCTAAAAACATCAAGGGACGCTACTCCGTTGGTTCGTAATCTATCCGTCAGCCATGTCCTAAAAGACTAAACTGTATAAGCGCCCCTCAAATAACAATCTCTTCTTGAAGCAGATCTGCGATAGTATACCTTCACTGCTACTAGTTCTTGTTGGGTAGCAGTTGTGGTTCCTACTTTAGGTGACACTTTCAGCTTACCGAGAATTCCTTCTCTCTCTAATAGTAGTAAAGGATTAGGCTGGCTTTGTCCTAGCTCCATGGTTATTCCCTTCGGGAAGAACTATGAGACCCTCTCTTAAACTACAAAGAGAAGATGCGGCGGAACTCCTTTGCGTTGTGGATACGAGCAAGGAAATAATGATATAACTCCGATATCGCCCTTAGCAAACCCGAAACAAGACCCCGGTCTTATAGAATAAGGAAGACTTCTGGAGCCAACTCTAATGGGAATAAATCCGTCGACAGCCGCAGGGATATTCTAGAAAAGGTACAGCTGCTTAGTTCCTCGAACTTCTACGGCATTAAGCCGGGTGAGAGGGGGTGTCCGGTAGTTGAAGATATGGAGTCGTTCGGGCCCCAGAGCTCTTTGGGTCACGAACTCCAGCCGGCAAGACTTAATACTTCTCCTAAGTGACAGCGAAATGGGCTATTTTCTCATAAACCCGGGATTTGGGCCATCAATTTTTATTATATGATAGGACTCGCAAAGGAAATTAGGTCCTTCTTGGGGTGCTTCCTGCTTTTTTTCAAGGTCCATTCCCTTCCTTTTGGTCGTATTCCCAAATCTTCCTTGGTGCTTGGCGCTCACCGATTCGATGAATCCAAATTGATCGCACCGGATCGGGGCGACATTCATTAAATAAAAATGGCATTCAGCCACGAAAAACCGAACTCAAAGAAGATTCAATTCCAAAGATAAAAAAGTCAGCAAAGAAGGATCGGGAGAAATAAGCCTAATCAGCAAGAATTCCTACTTCTTATTCAACAGAGGAAGACGGGGGTTGAGAAGCCATAGCAATATTCTATTCATTTCGAGCCTCAGTTTCTGCATCATGATCCACCTAATAGTTGTAGTGTGATTGGCATATGGATTTTGAGAATTTATGGGAGGGGACTTTTGTGGATTTATGAAGGCGGATATGGGAGAACTGATGTTCGGAGGATTGTAGAGTGACGAAGGAGCTACTTGGGATTGGAGGAATGCCGAACGCATTGCAGACATGCCTTTTGAATTAAGACCTAATTTGGTATTCAATTGAGAAGAAAAATTTGCTCAGTTATTTTTAAGTAAAATGAACTTTTACCAAATAAAATGATGTTTAGTTTTATTTTTGAAAATAAATTATTTGAACTTTTTATCTTTGCACTCCACTTGCAAGGACAAGTGATTACTCATGCTGTAAGATGCAGTACTTCATGCTTCAAAAATCATAACTGGCATAAGTACGATATACATGCAATACAATCATACTTAATATATAGTTAAATTTACAAGTCTAGATTTAGTCACGTCATAAATTGAGTTCATAACCAAATGATAGTGTTGGGCACTCTACCAGGATAAGGTTATATTAAGCAAGTCTCCTCGTTGAGGGTGATCTACCTAGGTCATTGGAGGACTTTACGGATTTGTCTCAATAGTACGTGTGTCACATATTTGATAGGACCATTGTGAGTATGTTTTCTAGAGACGTACTATGAAAGAAAACAAGATACTCATTGCTACTAAATGATCATTGCTCTTAATCTTAAGCATATGTGGATGAACTAATAAAGTTAGGGTTTGGTACTTTGAGTCACTGCGGATAAGATCTTACTTTATTAGGATCAACAGCCTTGTGGATTGAGTACTAAGTTCTAATTAATTGGATCATACATATGCAATATAGAATCTATGTGCCCTCTTTAGGATTGTCCATATTTATCATCCAAATCTAGATCTAGTGATACTACCTTTATGGGTGTATTGGTCATATGGCTTGAGGGTCGCTTCCGAGATCAAGAGATTCCATGACCAAGGATGGTTGGCAATAGGACAAGAAACCCAACGAAAAAAGATATAGCTAAGGAGGTGATAGGACACAGGCCAAAGGATTGGTCTTAGCTATGGGTATACATAGAGGGGCATTATGGTCGCTTATTTACTAGGTCAAAGACAAAGTTCACATTCTTTTGTGACAAGCTTTTGGGTAATAGCAATTATTCTTGGAGTGCAACTTTGATCTTATGGTGGAATAGATCGCAGTTAAAAATAATTATTATTATGTTGTCTAGATTGGGCAAGGACATTTTTTATTATTTTTGGAAGCCAAGGTTAATTGTGTCTTCTTGGTCCCTTCCTTAGTTGAAATGACTTTGAGAGAGTAATCTTGAAAGAGCAAATTCCATATTGTGGTAGTAGCCTTATTGGGCCAAAGCTTGGAATTGGGTTTGGGCTTTCTTTAAAGTCCAAGATAGCCTAATTGGGCTTGGATGATTTCTTATTGGGCTTGGGCCTTTACATGGATTATGGACTATGTGTTGGGCTTGGATTGTGGGCTTGGCTCAATCTTCCAAGACATGTGCTAGAAAGTTACTACAAGAAAAATTCAAATCGTACAAGTAATTTGCATGACATGTGGCAAACATTTACTTTTTGGAAAAAGTTTCCCACATGGAAAGTTTGCAAAGTTTAGGTGCCAAACTTTTTCTATAAATAGGCAAGACCTTAAACCATTTCTAGCATCCAAAAAATTTTGTAGTTGATCTCTTCCATTTTGGCAAGAGAATACTACAACACATAGTACATAATTATTATGTGGTTTTTCTTTGCTCTAAATTTTCAAGAGCATATTACTTTGCTTCTTCCTACACAAGAGGCTATTCTCTCAAGAAAAATTTCTTTAATCATAAGGAAGAAGACTAGGGAGTTGCATATTGTGATACTCTTATAGTAAAATTTTTGTGGTGGCCTTGTTCGTGAGTAGGAACAAAGCTCGTGACGGTTTTAGTTTCATCAAAGGCCCCACGCTTCTAGAGGTTAGCTTTACATATTTTGCAAATACTAGTTATGTTCTATATGTTCTTAAGCATGTTCTTGTGTGTGTTATGTGGTTATTTTATTTTCCTAGCATGTTTTCTTGGTAGTATTTTTGAAAATATGGACTAAAATAGACTATATGTAATATTATCCATCCTGCAATTGGTATCAGAGCTTAGGCTCACACACAACATACTTAGACTATGCAAGAATATTGTATTTGCATAAATACGTTAGTCATCTTGTGAGTGGCAAGATTAGGAAATCTTGTGTTGCATATACTTGTGGTTTTATGCTTGTATGTGTAGGTAATATAAAATCCCCTTGATGGGTTGTATGTATGCATGACAAATTTTCGTGTATAGTCAACAAAGCTTGGCCATAGGCAATTTCATGTATAAATATTTATGGTTATTGCTTGTAGTTTCATTTAAAAGAAGTATAGGATATTTTGATATCCTTGTAATGTTTCTTTATGAAGCTTGTATTAACAATAGAAAAGTGTATTATTGTAATCTTTAAAGACTAAGAAAAAAAACAAGAAAATAGCATGGAGGAACACTCTGCTGGGTGAGCTTGCTGGTTGACCAACTCAGTGGACTGGCTTCTATTGACAGATGACCGGCTAAGGCAGAAAAAAACTATTAAGTGTGCTGTTTTGTTGAAGATTGCAAGGAGCCATCAAAGAGGGATTTTTAACATATTTTGGTGGATGTTTATAATGCATTGACATATATTTTAACATATTTGTATAAGCATAAACATGATTACCACCTAGAAATATGCCCACTCATTAGGTTTTTAAAATTGGCCAATCCTATGCGTTAATTTCTTAGGGATAGTTAAGTTCATTTAAAAGAGATTGGCTTAGACAAGATAATTATAAGCAATTATGTCTAAAGATGCGATGCAATCTCATGACAAAAATGAAAAACTTAACTTGAGATTTAAAATATGAGAACCTAAGGGTCCATACACCCAGATTTAGGTAAGTAATCTATTATGGTATTGCAATATTTTAGTAATACAAAAGGGATTCGCAAAAACCAAAGTGTTTCCTAAATCCAAAGTGTGTTTAGATCTAAAACAAAAAGCGAGAATACCAAAAATAGAGAAAACCCTTATGTTAAAATATTGAGTGGGAGAAGGGACTGGAAATACCCCTCGGCTTTCCATATCCAATTCACGCTAATGGTAAATGTCATTAACTTCCCAATCGGAGGGTGACACTTTATCAAGATTTAGCAAGGTGAATTTAAAATGTTTATTCAAAAAGGATGCTAGTGGGTTTGGCCATCCTATTAGTGGAATTCTTCACTAAAGATCACCTCACACAACATTGATTAAAGTCACTACCCCATCGGAGGGCTTAAATCAAGAATGTTATGGTAAATGAACATAAGGAATGGGTATACACTTAATTTAAATGGTAGGTTCGGCTATCCCATTGATAGAGTTCGCTATTGGATTTAAGAAGCCAAACGAAACAATGATTGAATTATTCAAATTGGAACATATCCAGATAATTGTCAATTCAAATAAGCGGTAGCGCTTAACTTAGCGTTTATAAGTTCGGCTATCCCATCGGTGGAGTTCTTGTAAGGACTTTGAGGTACTGTTACATCGAGTAGTTTAAGGGTTAATCTACTCAAAGGAAAATGATGTAAAAGTACTTGTATGTTTTATTTCCAAAGATAGCATACATATTATACATGCATCAATTCCATACTCATAAAATAATTATGATTATATTGTTATATATCCAGAAAAATGTCTTTATTTAGTCCACTAGCTATAATTCTCAAAGAGCACAAACTTACTAGACTGAATTTTGTGGACTGGAAATGAAACTTGGACATAGTACTAATCGCAGAAGAGTACAAGTATGTCCTAATAACTCCTTGTCTTGTTGTGAGGGTAAACTCTTCTAAAGCCCAAAAAGATGCTGAGGCAAATGGCAGAAGGCCAATAGTATGGCCAAGTGCTATATGATGGCTTCTATGTCAGATATTTTGTAGAGCAAGCATCATCATATGGAAACTGCAAAAGAAATCATAACCTCACTGTCTCGTATGTTTGCCGATAAGAGTAGGCCTGCAAGGCAAGGTGCTCTTAGAGAAATTATGAATCAAAGGATGGCAGAAGAAGCATCTGTCAGAGAGCATATGCTCAAATGATGGATTACTTCAATACTGTCGAGATCTTAGGGGCAAACATAGATGAACAGTCAAAAGTAGACATGATTTTGAAGACTCTATCACCGTGAGTCTTACATAATTATAACATGGGCAAGATGAACATGGATATGACAGAATTAATGAAAGAGCTTCTAGCTGCAGAAGCCATAATGATAAATAAGGGCCACGTAAACATAGTTCAAGCATCCACTTTTGGACTTAACTCGAAAGGGAAGAAGTTCAAAGAAAAGAGGAAGCAAAAACGTGGTCAAGGGAAAAAGAAGAAAAATGGTGAACAGCCCAGGCAGTTAATAGGTGAAAAGCCCAAGGGAAAATGCTTTAAATGTGGCCAGAAAGGACATTGGAAAAGGGATTGCCCGAAGCACCTGGCACGAGGCCAGATAGGTACACCTTTTTTGTTCTACATTGAACCTGTTTAGTGGTTAATTCTACTAATTCTTGGATTGTAGACTCTGGAGCCACTAACCATATTTGCAATTCTTTGCATTGGTTTCAGGAAATGAATGAACTAGCTAAAGGGGAATTTGCTCTGAGGATGGGTAACAGAGCAAAAGTATGAGCTGCTACAGTAGGAGGAATGTGCTTAAATTTTCTATGTAATAGGAAGTTATTTTTGAACAACGTTTATTATGTTTTGGATGTACATAAAAACCTTATTTCTATTTCGCAATTAATATTAGATGGTTTTTGCATTAATTTCCATTCTGGTGTTGATATCAGTAGATATGGAAATATTATTTATTCTGGTAGCATGCATGATAACTTGTTCTATATAAAACCTATTACAAACTCACTACATAATATAGAACAAACTAATCCCCGAAAAAGGAAGGTTTCTTCGACCAATGATACTTATCTTTGGCATCTACACTTGGGACATATTAGTCTAAAGTGAATTTGGAGATTAGTCGAGGATGGGCATATTAGCTCATTAGATCTCGAAGATCTACCTCCGTGTGAATCTTCCCTTAAAGGAAAGATGACCAAACGGTCATTTTCTTCTAAAGGAGAAAAGGCCAAAGAAGTGTTGGAATTGGTTCATACTGATGTATGTGGTCCTATGAGCAAACCAGCATGAGGAGGTTATGAGTATTTCGTTACCTTTACTGATGATTACTCTAGGTATGGATATGTATATCTGATGCAACGTAAGTCTGAATGTTTTGAGAAATTCAAAGAGTTCAAGGCTGAAGTGGAGTGGAAATTAGATAAACGTATCAAAGCCCTTTGGTCTGATTGAGGTGGCAAATACCTCTCAAGTGAGTTCAGAGACTATCTTACATAAGAAGGGATTGTGTCTCAATTGACTGCACCAAGGACACCTCAGCGAAATGGTGTAGCAGAGAGAAGAAATCGCACCCTATTAGATATGGTTAGGTCAATGATAAGTCATGCATCATTACCTTTATCATTTTGGGGCATGCCCTTGAGATAGCAGCATACATCTTGAACTTGGTACCATCTAAATCAGTACCTAGGACACTACAAGAAATGTGAACTGGGCATAAGCCTAGTTTAAATCATCTCCACATTTGGGGTTGTCCAGCTTATGTACTTAATAGTAATGCTTCAAAGTTGGAACCAAGATCTGAGTTGTGCTATTTTATTGGGTATCCTAAGGGAACCAGAGGTGGGATCTTTTATAATCCTAAGGAGCAAAAGGTGTTTATAAGCACCCATGCTAGATACTTAAAGAATGGTGAAATGATCCAGAAAACACCAGATTCTGAAGTTGTTCTAGAAGAGATACAAGAATCTCCAGTAACACCTGGTGGTAACTGTAAATGAAAAGGAACAGCATACTACACCTAATATATCGGAGCCTCGTCATAGTAGGAGGATATCCAGGCCTTCTAATAAATACTATGGAGAGTCCTTTTAGACTTCTTCAGAGGATCAGGTGGTGGATCCCACAAGTTATGATGAAGCAGTTTTCCGACATAGATGCCGACCAATGGCATAAGGCAATGGATTCAGAGTTAGGATCTATGTATTCTAACAAAGTCTGGGATCTTGTAATTGCACCTGAAGGGGTAAAACCTAAAGGGTGCAAATGGGTCTACAAGAGGAAAAGAGAAGTTGATGGAAAAGTTGAAACATTTAAAGCAAGGTTGGTGGCGAAAGGTTTTACTCAGAAAGAAGGGATCGATTATAAGGAAACTTTCTCACCAGTAGCCATGCTTAAATCCATCAGGATACTTCTTGCCATTGCATGTCATTATGACTACGAGATATGGCAAATGGACGTCAAGACAGCTTTTCTTAATGGAGAGTTTGATGAAACCATTTACACGACACAACCAGATGGATATGTTGCCAAAGGCTAGGAACATATGGTTTGTAAGTTAAAAAAGTCCATTTATGGATTAAAGCAGGCATCTAGAGCATGGAACATCAAATTTGATCGTGCAATTAAATCTTATGGTTTTGATCAAAATATTGATGAACCTTGCGTGTATAAGAGGCGTAATGGAAATGCTGTATCTTTTTTTGGTTCTATATGTGGATGACATCCTACTTATTGGAAATGATGTGGGGATGTTATCATCCATCAAGGTTTGGCTTTCTATTCAATTTCAAATGAAGGATTTAGGAGAAGCTAGTTATGTTCTAGGCATCAAGCTTATGCGAGATCGTAAGAATAGAAGACTAGCCCTATCTCAAGCTTTATTTATTGAGAAGATATTGGCCAGGTTTAACATGCAAAACTCTAAGAAGGCCTCATTACCTTCTAAACATGGAGTTTATCTATCTCGAGATCAATGTCCTCAAACACCTGAGGAGATAGAGAGTATGAAACAAGTTCCTTATGCTTCGACAGTTGGAAGCCTGACGTATGCCATGTTATGTACTAGACCAGATATCTGCTTTGCTGTTGGCATGATTAGTAGATATCAGTCAAACCTGGACCGGCACATTGGGTCGTGATTAAGCATATATTCAAATTCCTTCAATGAACGAAGGATTATGTGCTGGAATACTATACAGATGATCTAACGCCATTAGCCTATACAGACTCAAATTTCTAGTCTGACAGAGATTCTAGGAAGTCTACTTCTGGATATGTTTTCACTCTGTCAAGAGGAGCTTTTTCATGGAGAAGTATGAAGCAAACTTGTATTGCTAACTCTACCATGGAGGCCGAGTATACGGCAGCATCTGAGGCTGCAAAAGAGGCAATATGGCTAAGAAAGTTCCTCTTAGATCTAGAGGTTGTGCCGATAGTTCACAGACCGATAACATTGTATTGCAAAAATAACGGTGCTATTTCACAATGCAAAGAGCCCAAGAATCACAAAAAGGGGTAAACATATTAAACGGAAATATCATTTGGTCCATTAGTTTATCCAAAGAAGAGATGTTGTAATTGAAAAGATAGCTTCAGCAGAAAACCTGGTAGATCCATTTACAAAGACTCTTCCAACGAAAATGTTTACCACGCATTTGGAGTCTATGGGTATTAGGCTATGCAAAAGTGATCTTTAGTGCAAGTGGGCGATTGTTAGGATTAGTATGCCCTAAAGCTTACTTGTATATAACATTTTCGATGTTAAACAATGTATAATCATTTTGTTAAATGGCATTATGAGTTCCTTATATATTATCTCTGGTATGTTTTATTGATTTTGCATAAACATCACTTGACTTGAACTAATGACTTGGGTGTGTAGTGAGGCTGGATGCACAGTAGGTCCAAGTTTAGATTTAGTCACGTCATAAATTGAGTTCGTAATCGAATGGTAGTGTTGGGCACTTTACCAGGATAAGGTTATATTGAGCAAATCTCCTTGTTGAGGGCGATCTACCTAGGTCATTGGAGGACTTTCCAGATTTGTCTCAATAGTACGTGTGTCATAAATTTGACAGGACCATTATGAGTATGTTTTCTAAAGAAGTACTATCAAAGAAAAAAAACAAGATACTCGCTGCTACTAAATGATCATTGCTCTTAATCTTAAGCATATGTGGATGAACTAATGAAGTTAGGGTTTGGTACTTTGATTCATCGTGGGTGCGATCTTACTTTATTAGAATCAACAGCCTTGTGCATTGAGTGCTAAGTTCTAATTAATTGGAACATACATATGCAACATGGAATCTATATCCCCACTTTGGGATTGTCCATATTTATCATCTGAATCTAGATCTAGTGATACTACCTTTATGGGTGTATGGTCATATGGCTTGAGGGTCGCTCTAGAGATTAAGAGATTCCATAACCAAGGATGGTTGGCAATAGGACAAGAAACCCAACAAAAAAAGATACAACTAAGGAGGTGATAGTACATAGGCCAAAGGACCGGTCTTAGTTATGGGTAGATATAGAGGGACATTATGGTCGGTTATTTACTAGGTCAAAGACAAAGTTCACATTCTTTTGTGACAAGCTTTTGGGTAATAGCAATTATTCTTGGAGTGCAACTTTGATCTTATGGTGGAATAGATCGCAGTTAAAAATAATTATTATCATGTCGCTTAGATTGGGCAAGGACATTTTTTATTATTTTTGGAAGCCAAGGTTAATTGTGTCTTCTTGGTCCTTTTCTTAGTTGAAATGACTTTGAGAGAGTAATCTTGAAATAGCAAATTCCATATTGTGATAGTAGCCTTATTCGGCCAAAGCTTGGAATTGGGTTTGGGCTTTCTTAAGAATTCAAGATGACCTAATTGGGCATTGATGGTTTCTTATTGGGCTTGGGCCTCCACATGGATTATGGACTATGTGTTGGGCTTGGATTGTGGGCTTGGCCCAATCTTCCAAGACATGTGCTAGAAAGTTGCTGGAAGAAAAATTCAAATTGTACAAGTAACTTCCATGACATGTGGCAAATATTTACTATTAGGAAAAGGTTTCCCACAAGGTTTAGGTGCCAAACTTTTCCTATAAATAGGCAAGACCTTAAACCATTTCTAGCATCCAAAATATTTTGTATTGATTTCTTCCATTTTGGCAAGAGAATACTATAACACATAGTACACACTTATTGTATGATTTTTCTTTGCTCTAGATTTTCAAGAACATATTACTTTGCTTCTTCCCACACAAAAGGCTATTCTATCAAGAAAAGTCTCTTTAACCATAGGGAAGAAGATTAGGGAGTTGTATATTGCGATGCCGTTATAGTAAAATTTTTTTGGTGGCCTTGTTCGTGAGTGGGAACAAAGCTCGTGACGGTTTTAGTTTCATCAAAGGCCTCACGCTTCTAGAGGTCAGCTTTACATATTTTGCAAATACTAGTTATGTTCTATATGTTCTTAAGCATGTTCTTGTGTGTGTTATGTGGTTATTTTATTTTCCTAGCATGTTTTCTTGGTAGTATTTTTGAAAATATGGACTAGGATGGACCACATGTAATATTATTGATCCTACAATTCTCGTGTTGTTTTCTTCCCGTGTTCTTCATATTTGCATGTTTTTCCCCAAAAAATAGGTAAATGATTCCTTTCCTAAATAATGAAACAGAAAGAGAGCTTTCATTGACATGTATATTACCACTAGCATTTGGTACAAGAGTAACCATGTCATAATTCGAAACAAGTAGTGATGCTATACCCCGAGTCCTAACACCCAATCTATGAAGTTGACTGCAATATTGCAATGACGATAATCAACCTAACTTTTAAACAATGAGATAAGCAAAAGGTTCACATCTTATCATCCATGATCTCAACTCTGTCAACAACAGAATTAACAAAAGTAAGAGATGTTGAAAATGAAAAATAATTGACATACTACCTTAGGCATAATGAACCAAACCCAAATTTTATCCATCCGTATTGATTCATCTTCATACATCTGAGAAACTACTAATTTATGATGTCTCAAATCAATAATAGAAATGAAAAATGGATGTTATGCTAGTTATGGACTACCCAACACCAGCCTCCTCCTTTATCCAAGCTCGAAACAAGCTATACAAGAGATAAACCCTTGACACTGGCAGAGTTTACCTTAGGGATAATGATGCTGCAATAAATAGTTTGAAAACAGAATCAACACCATAAAATTACCATTACAATAGGAGATGTAAAAGAGAAAAGGATGCTTGTAATAATTATTCAAATATATGTCAACACACTTATGCATGTTATTCTCAATATTAGACATATACATATACAAATACCTAATCACCTTTGAATTGTAGATACTAACCAAGTACTGAGTAGCCTGGTAGTCATATATTGAAGCCATCTTTTCATTTAACTTGAAAATTTCTAATCATAATGCAAGTTTTCGATATTGGAACCATTAAAGTAATGGTGCTTATTCATGTAAAAGCACATTGATTAATCCAAATTGCCAAAACTGCTTCTAGTTCACCTCTGTGACATGAGATAACCCTAGCAAAGTCACCAACTCCTAAATATAAGTCAATGTCATATATTTCTAGAGAAAATGAGATAAAGCCAAAATTTCTAACTTGTAGACATAAATAACACAACCAAATATGCAAGATTTGGTTGCCTTTGAAATAACTTGTCAACTATGGTCGCACAATTCCTACATTTTGCCTCACAAGATAAGTCTTTAGACTTGTTTTGACTGCCCACACAATTTTACTATAATTCATAAAATTTTATTTTCAGCAACCAAATTCAAAAGCGAAAAAATTTTTAGAATCTCAACAAAAAAGGGTGAGAAAGGAAGATGAGCAAAGTAATCTCCGTACCTTATAGGCAACTGCATAATCGATCTTATTCACTAACCGAACAGAGCACGAACTTTGCTTCTTCAGTTCAACTACATGAAAATACAAATAAATAGCATATTAAGTTGCTACTAAAATACCTTCCAAATTTTATCAAAAAACAACACAAGCAACAGGTCATGATTTTTCTAAGTCAAGTATCAATGTGAAACACAATAATTCCTTTGCTAAGCATTAAATTAAAAAATCTGAGTTTTCGTAATTATGGTTATCGCTTGTACTCAACTTAATAATAATTAATAAGCATAAAATAATAGTAATGATCATATAATTTAATAGAATGAAAAATTACCCAAAAAATACAATAACGAAATAAATGATGGTGACTTACATACGAATTCAAGCTCTCTAGGTTAAACTACTAGCACTTCAATGCTTATTGCTCTGCTTTACCCAATCATACAACCAAAAACAAATCTCTTATGCTACACAAAAATCAACAAATAGGAAAAAAATTAAAATGTATAAAATGACAGCAAACCATCGAAGAACATAATTAAATAAAAGAGCACATCGTTAATTTCATTGATTAATGTAAACTAGGAGAGGAAAAACTATAACTAAGATTCAATCAATCCAGTTAAGCTTTTTGTTTTAATTACCAAAGACTTATTTCCTCTTTCTTTTTATTGCAAAAAGTTATTAAACAAGTGTGGAAAGTCAAATAATAAAATGCAATTATTGTCATCCAGGTTAACAAGAGAATGATTTGCAACTTGCCTCAACTCAAAATTTTACTCAATTAGTATGCATTCTCGATTCACGTCTAGTAGAGTCTTGCTTGACACATGAATGCACGTAGTTGAAAACTGTGCAATTAATGCACTCAAAAAATATTATTAACAAATACGAATCAAAAGTCAAGCCTTAAAAGATTATAAGCCCTAATAGCAATCATAGATTATAGTCCCTTATAGCAATCAAATTCAAGCCCTAACTTTGATTGCAAATAAAAATGCAAACATAATCATTGATCTCTGCTTTTCCTTTCTCGACTCCCTCTTCTTCCGAGTAAAAATCCATGCACAACACACACACACACATATAATAGAGAACATATTTAGAATGTTTTGGACAACCCAAAGCTGAGTCACAATTTGGTAGCAAGAGGTGGCAGAGGATATATGCATCTTCCAACTTTCCAGCAGGAGATATGGCTCAGAATATATGCATCTTCTAACTTTCCAATAGGAGATGGTGGCAACTGGCATGAGGAGAAGGCAGCTGATGAAGCAGGAGGTGGCAAAGTAGCAAGTGACAAGGGTGGAGAAAAGGTGAGAGAAAATAAGCAAAGTAACTTTGAGGATCGAGAGAAGAAGGAATTAAAAAAAAATGAAACGACATCAAATAATAGGCAAGACGACGCCGTTTAGCTATGGTAAGGCCCAAAACAATGTCGCTTTTGACCAAGCAAAAGCTATAAAGGGTTGAAAACAATGTCGTTTTATGGGTCCAAAACGACGTTGTTTTGGAACGACGAAGAGCAGTCTGCTTTGACAATTAGTATGTATAGTAATAGAATATATTAGACTACAATTAGATATTGCACATAGTGTTAATCTTAATTAACGAGTATAATATATTTACTATTAATTATATATCTATATACAAAAATTGAAAAAGTGGTGCTAGAATTTGACATAGTAAGAATTTAAATCAAGGAGAGCTACATACGTTAGCTTAAAAATCTACTAATTTTCCTCAATATTGTTAATGCTATTATATAACACAATATATTAGACTGCTATCAGATATTGTACATAATGCCAATCTTAATTGAAGAGTAGAATATATTTACTTATATGCATTAATATCAGATACTATATACATGATGCTATATTTAATTTATGGATAGCCTAAAAAATTAGGATATCATTCACTAATATGACAATTAGCATAGTAAAGAAAAGAACCTATTAAGTACTACACATAAGCTATTATATACATTTAAGAACACACAGTTACGAAATTCTTACGTTTGCATGCATGTTAATAGATCTTGAAAAGAGTTTTAGATATAGTTAAATTCAAATTAGAGTAGTGGTTAGAATTCATTAGTTTGGGAAGCAGATTTCTGTTAGGATTAGTATGCCCTAAAGCTCACTTATACATGACATTTTGGATATGAAACAATGTATAATCATATTTTTGTTAAATGGCATTATGAGTTTCTTACATATAATCTCTATTATGTTTTATCGATGCATGTATGAAGGTCCTTTGACTTGCACTGATGACTTGGGTGCGCAGTGAGGCTGGACGCACAGTAGGTCCAAGTCTAGATTTAGTCATGTCATAAATTGAATCCATAACCAAATGGTAGTGTTGGGCACTTTACTGGGATAAGGTTATATTGAGCAAATCTCCTCTTTGAGGGTGATCTACCTAGGTCATTGGAGGACTTTCTGGATTTGTCTCAATAGTACGTGTGCCACGTATTGGATAGGACCATTGTAAGTATGTTTTCTAGAGACGTACTATCAAAGAAAGAAAACAAAACACTCACTGCTACGAAATGATCATTGCTCTTAATCCTGAGTATATGTGGATGAACTAATGAAGTTAGGGTTTAGTACTTTGATTCACTGTGGGTGAGATCTTATTTGATTAGGATTAACAGCCTTGTGCATTGAGTGCTAAGTTCTAATTAATTAGAACATGCAAATGCAAAATGGAATCTATGTGCCCCCTTTGGGATTGTCCAAATTTATCATCCGAATCTAGATCTAGTGATACTACCTTTATAGGTGTGTCTGTCATATGGCTTAAGGGTCACTCCCGAGATCAAAAGATTCCATGACCAAAGATGGTTGGCAATTGGACAAGAAACCCAACGGAAAAAGATACAGCTAAGGAGGTGATAGTACACAGGCCAAAGGACCGATCTTAGCTGTGGGTATACATAGAGGGGCATTATGGTCGGTTATTTAGTAGGTCAAAGACAAAGTTCACATTCTTTTGTGATAAGCTTTTGGGTAATGACAATTATTCTTGGTGTGCAACTTTGATCTTATGGTGGAATAGATCGGAGTTAAAAATAATTATTATGTCGCCTAGATAGGGCAAGGATATTTTTAATTATTTTTGAAAGCCAATGATAATTGTCTCTTCTTGGTCACTTCCCTAGTTGAAATGACTTTGAGAGAGTAATCTTGAAAGAGCAAATTCCATATTGTGGTAATAGACTTATTGGGCCAAAGCTTGAAATTGGGTTTGAGCTTTCTTTAAAGTCCAAGATAACCTAATTAGGCTAGGATGGTTTCCTATTGGGCTTGGGCCTCCACATGGATTATGGACTATGTGTTGGACTTGGATAATGGGTTTGGCCTAAGTCTTCCAAGACAAGTGGACAACTTGCAAAATACTACAAAAACAAGTGGACAACTTGCACAAGTCTTCCAAGACAAGATTGACAAGTTACATAAAGGAAATACTACATTGAAATTTTCTCCCACATTGAAAGTTTAGCAATGTTGGGTGCCAAGGTTCTCTCTATAAATAGACAAGACCCTACACCTTTTATGTATTCCACTTTGTAGTTGATTTCTTCCTTTTTGGCAAGAAAATACTACAACACATAGTACACACTTATTGTGTGATTTTTGCTCTAGTTTTTCAAGAGCATATTACTTTGCTTCTTCCCACACAAGAGGCGATTCTCTCAAGATAAGTCTCTTTAATCATAGGGAAAAAGACTGGGGAGTTGATTATTGCGGCACCCTTGTAGTAAATTTTTGGTGGCCTTGTTCGTGAACGGGAACAAAGCTCGTGACCGGTTTTAGCTTCATCAAAGGTTCCACGCTTCAAGAGGTTAGCTTTATATATTTTTGCAAGTACTAGTTATATTCTATATGTTCTTGAGCATGTTCTTGTGTGTGTAATGTGGTTATTTTATTTTCCTAGCATGTTTTCTTAGTTACAATTTAGAAAATATGGACTAGGATACACCACACTTAATAATATCGATCCTACAATTGGTATCAGAGCCAGGTTCACACATAACATGCTTAGACTATGCAAGAATATTGTATTTGCATAAATATATTAATCATCTTGTGAGTGGCAAGATTAGGAAATCTTGTGTTGCATATACTTGTGGTTTTATGCTTGTATGTGCAGGTAATATAAAATCCCCTTGATGGTTCGTATGTATGGATGATAGATTTCATGTACGGTCAACAAAGCTTGGCCATAGGCGATTTCATGTATAAAATATTTATGGTTATTGCTTTTAGTTTCATTTAAAAGAAGTATAAGATGTTTTGATATCCTTCTAATGTTTCTTTATGAAGCTTGTATTAGCAATAGCAAAGTGTATTATTGTAATCTTTGAAGACCAAGGAGAAAAACAAGAAAATAGCCTAAAGGAATACTCTACCGGGTAAGCAAGCTAGACAACTGGCTGGACTTAACCGATCGATCGGCTAGGTCGACCGGCTGAGGCAGAAAAAGCTACTATAAGTGCTATTTTTGTTGAAGATTACAGGGAGCCATCAAAAAGGGATTCTAACATATTTTGGTGGATGTTTATAATGCATTAATATATGTTTTAACATATTTGCATTAGCATGATTGCCACCTAGAAATATATCCACTCATTAGGGTTTATAAAAATTAGTCATACCTATGAGTTGATTCTCAAAGATAGTTAAGTTTATGAGAATGGCTTAGACAAGAGAATTATAAGCAGCTATGTCTAAAGATGCCACGAGATCTCATGACAACATTAAAAGAACTTAACTTGAGATTTACATGTATATATATCTCAACCTAAGGGTCTATGTACCCAGATTTAGGTAAGAGATCTATTGTGATATTGCAATATTTTAGTAACACAAAGGGTACAAAAATCCAAAATGTGTTTAGATCTAAAACAAAGTAAGAATATCAAAGGAAACCCTTAAGTTAAAATATTAAGTGGGAAAGGGGGACTGGAAATACCTTACAGCTTTCCATATCCGATTCACGTTAATGATAAATGTCATTAACTTCCCCAACGGAAGGTGACATTTTGTCTAGATTTAACAAGGTGAAACATAAAATGTTTATTCAAAAGGGTGTTAGTGAGTTCGGCCATCCCATCGATGGAGTTTTTCACTAAAGATCGCCTAACGTAATATTGATTAAAGTCACTACCCTATCGGAGGGCTTAAATCAAGAATGTTTAGGGGAATAAACATTAGGAATGGGTGTACACTCAACTTAAATGGTAGGTTCGGCTATCCTATCGATAGAGTTCGCTATCGGATTTAAGAAGCCAAACAAAACAGTGATTGAATTATTTAATTGGATCATATCCAGGCAATTGTTAATTCAAATAAGTGGTGGAACTAAACTTAACATTCATAAGTTCGGCCATCCCACCAGTGGAGTTCTTATGAGGACGTTGAGACACTGTTACATCGAGTAGTTTAAAGGGTTGATCTACTCAAAGGCAAATGATGTAAAAAGTACTTGTATGTTTTATTTCAAAAGATAACATACATATTATATATGCATCAATTCTATACTCATAAAATAATTGTGATTATATTGTTGTATTCAGAAAAATGTCTTCGTTCAGTCCACTAGCTACAATTCTCAAAGAGCACAAGCTCACTGGACCGAATTTTGTGGTGGGAACGAAACTTGGACATAGTACTCACCTCGAGAAGAGTACAAGTATGTCCTAACAACTCCTTGTCTGTTGTGAGGGCTAACTCTTACGAAACCAGGAAAGATGCTGAGGCAAAATGGCAGAAAGCCAATAGTATGGCCAAGTGCTATATGATGGCTTCTATGTCAGATATTTTGTAGAGCAAGCATCATCATATGGAAACTACAAAAGAAATCATGACCTCACTGTCTCGTATGTTTGCTGATAAAAGCAGGCCCACAAGGCAAGGTGCTCTTAAAGAAATTATGAATCAAAGGATGGCAGAAGGAGCATCTGTCAGGGAACATATGCTCAAAATGATGGATTGCTTCAATACTGCTGAGATCCTAGGAGCAAACATAGATGAACAGTCAAAGCTAGACATGATTTTCGAGACTCTACCGTCATCCTATACCCAGTTCAAGCTTAATTATAATATGAGCAAGATGAACATGGATATGACGGAACTAATGAAAGAGCTCCTAGCTGCAGAAGCCATAATAAAAAATAAAGGCCACATAAATATGGTTCAAGCATCCACTTCTGGACTTAACCCGAAAGGAAGAAAGTTCAAAGGAAAGGGGAAGAAAAAACGTGGTCAAGGGAAAAAGAAGAGAAATGGTGAACAGCCCAGGCAGTTAATAGGTGAAAAGCCCAAGGGAAAATGCTTTAAATGTGGCCTAAAAGGACACTGGAAAAAGGATTGCCCGAAACACTTGGCTCGAGGCCAGATAGGTACATCTCTTTTGTTCTACATTGAAACCTGCTTAGTGGTTGATTCTACTGATTCTTGGATTGTAGACTCTGGAGCCACTAACCAAATTTGCAATTCTTTGCATTGGTTTTAGGAAATGAAGGAACTAGCTAAAGGAGAGTTTGCTTTGAGGTTGGGTAATGGAGCAAAAGTATAGGCTGCTGCAGTAGGAGGAATGTGCTTAAATTTTCCATGTAATAAGAAGATATTTTTGAACAATGTTTATTATGTTCCAGATGTACGTAAAAACCTTATCTCTGTTTTGCAATTAATATTAGATGGTTTTTGCATTAATTTCCATTCTGGTGTTGATATCAGTAGAGATGGAAATATTATTTGTTCCGGTAGCATGCATGATAACTTATTCTATATAAAACCTATTACAAACTCACTGCATAATATAGAACAAACTAATTCCCGAAAAAGGAAGGTTTCTTCGACCAATGATACATATCTTTGGCACCTACGCTTAGGACATATCAATCTAAAGCGAATTCGGAGATTAGTCGAGGATGGGCATCTTAGCTCATTAAATCTCGAAGATCTACCTCCGTGTGAATCTTGTCTCAAAGGGAAGATGACTAAACGGTCATTTTCTTCTAAAGGAGAAAGGGCCAAAGAAGTATTGGAATTAGTTCACACTGATGTGTGTGGTCCTATGAGCAAACTAGCACGAGAAGGTTATGAGTATTTCATTACTTTTACTGATGATTACTCTAGATATGGATATGTATATCTGATGCGACGCAAGTCTGAATCCTTTGAGAAATTCAAATAGTTCAAAGCTGAGGCAGAGCGGAAATTAGATAAACATATCAAAGCCCTTCGGTCTGATCGAGGTGGCGAATACCTCTCGGGTGAGTTCAGAGACTATCTTACACAAGAAGGGATAGTGTCTCAGTTGACTGCACCAGGGACTCCTCAGCAAAATGGTGTAGCAGAGAGAAGAAATTGTACCCTATTGGATATGGTTAGGTCAATGATGAGTCATGCATCATTACCTTTATCTTTTTGGGGGTATGCCATTGAAACAATGCATACATCTTGAACTTGGTACCATCGAAATCAGTACCTAGGACACCTCAAGAAATGTGGACTGGGCGTAAGCCTAGTCTAAATCATCTCCACATTTGGGGCTGTCCAGCTTATGTACTTAATAGTAATGCTTCAAAATTGGAACCAAGATCCGAGTTATGCTATTTCATTGGATATCCTAAGGGAACCAGAGGTGGGATCTTTTATAATCCTAAGAAGCAAAAGGTGTTTATAAGCACCCATGCTAGATACTTAGAGAATGATGAAATGGTCCAGAAAACACTAGATTCTGAAGTTGTTCTAGATGAGATTTCACAAGAATCTCCAATAACACCTGTGGTAATTTTGAATGAAAAAGAATAGCATATTACACCTAATATATCAGAGCATCGTCGTAGTGGGAAGATATCCAAGCCTCCTGATAGATACTATGGAGCCTTTCAGACTTCTTTAGAGAATCAGGTGGTGGATCCCGTAAGTTATGATGAAGCAGTTTCCGACATAGATGTCGACCAATGGCATAAGGCAATGGATTCAGAGTTAGAATCTATGTATTCTAACAAAGTCTGGGATCTTGTAGTTGCACCTGAAGGGGTAAAACCTATAGGGTGCAAATGGGTCTACAAGAGGAAAAGAGGAGTTGATGGAAAAGTTGAAACCTTTAAAGCAAGGTTGGTGGCGAAAGGTTATACTCAGAAAGAAGGGATCGATTATGAGGAAACTTTCTCACTAGTAGCCATGCTTAAATCCATCAGGATACTTCTTGCCATCGCTTGTCATTATGACTACGAGATATGGCAAATGGACGTCAAGACAGCCTTTCTTAATGGGGAACTTGACGAGACCATTTACATGACACAACCAGATGGTTACATTGCTAAAGGCCAGGAACATATGGTTTGTAAATTAAAGAAGTCCATTTATGGATTAAAACAGGCATCTAGAGCATAGAACATCAAATTTGATTGGGCAATTAAATCTTATGGTTTTGATCAAAATATTGATGAACCTTGCGTGTATAAAAGGCGTAATAGAAATGCTGTAGCTTTTTTGGTTCTGTATGTGGATGATATCCTACTAATTGGAAATGATGTGGGGATGTTATCATCCATCAAGGTTTGGCTTTCTACTCAATTTCAAATGAAGGATTTAGGAGAAGCTAGTTATGTTCTAGGCATCAAGCTTATACGAGATCGTAGGAATAGAAGGCTAGCCCTATCTCAAGCTTCATTTATTGAGAAGATATTAGTCAGGTTTAACATGCAAAACTCTAAGAAGGCCTTGTTACCTTCTAGACATGGAGTTTATCTATCTCGGGATCAATGTCCTAAAATACCTGAGGAGATAGAAAGCATGAAGCGAGTTCCTTGTGCTTCAGCAGTTGGAAGTCTCATGTATGCCATGTTATGTACTAGACCAGATATCTGCTTTGCTGTTGGCATGGTTAGTAGATATCAGTCAAACCCTGGACCGGCACATTGGGTCACGGTTAAGCATATATTCAAATTCCTGCAAGGAACAAAGGATTATGTCTTTGGAATACCGTGCGAGATGATCTAACACCATTAGCCTATACAAACTCGGATTTCGATCCGCGGAGATTCCGAAGTCTACTTACGGATATGTTTTCACTCTGTCAGGAGGAGCTATTTCATGGAGAAGTGTGAAGCAAAATTGTATTGCTGACTCTACCATGAAGGCCGAGTATGTAGCAGCATCTGAGGCTGCGAAAGAGGCAGTATGGCTAAGAAAGTTCCTGTTAGACCTAGAGGTTATGCCAGCAACTCACAGACCAATAACGTTGTATTGCGACAACAACGGTGATGTTTCACAGTGCAAAGAGCCCAGGAATCACAAAAAGGGTAAACACATTGAACGGAAATATCATTTAATCCGTGAGTTTATCCAAAGAGGAGATGTAGTAGTTGACAAGATAGCTTCAGCGGAAAACCTGGCAGACCCATTTACTAAGACTTTTTCAGAGAAAGTGTTTGCCACACATTTAGAGTCTTTGGGTATTAGGCTTTGCAGAAGCAATCTTTAGTGCAAGTGGGAGATTATTAGGATTAGTATGCCCTAAAGTTCACTTATACATGACATTTTGGATATGAAACTATGTATAATCATATTTTTGTTAAATGGCATTATGAGTTTCTTACATATAATCTCTGTTATGTTTTATTGATGCATGTATGAAAGTCCTTTGACTTGCACTGATGACTTGGGTGCGCAGTGAGGCTGGACGCATAGTAGGTCCAAGTCTAGATTTAGTCACGTCATAAATTGAATCCATAACCAAATAGTAGTGTTGGGCACTCTACTGGGATAAGGTTATATTGAGCAAGTCTCCTCTTTGAGGGTGATCTACCTAGGTCATTGGAGGACTTTCTGGATTTGTCTCAATAATACGTGTGTCACGCATTGGATAGGACCATTATGAGTATGTTTTCTAGAGACGTACTATCAAAGAAAGAAAACAAAACACTCACTGCTACGAAATGATCATTGCTCTTAACCATGAGTATATATGGATGAACTAATGAAGTTAGGGTTTAGTACTTTGATTCACTGTGGGTGAGATCTTATTTTATTCGGATCAACAGCCTTGTGGATTGAGTGGTAAGTTCTAATTAATTAGAACATGCATATGCAAAATGGAATCTTTGTGCCTCCTTTTGGGATTGTCCAAATTTATCATCCGAATCTAGATCTAGTGATACTACCTTTATAGGTGTGTCTGTCATATGGCTTGACGGTCGCTCCCGAGATCAAGAGATTCCATGACCAAGGATGGTTGGCAATTGGACAAAAAACCCAACGGAAAAAGATACAGCTAAGGACGTGATAGTACACAGGCCAAAGGACCGATCTTAGCTGTGGGTATACATAGAGGGGCATTATGGTTGGTTATTTAGTAGGTCAAAGACAAAGTTCACATTCTTTTGTGATAAGCTTTTGGGTAATGACAATTATTCTTGGAGTGCAACTTTGATCTTATGGTGGAACAGATCGAAATTAAAAATAATTATTATGTCGCCTAGATCGGGCAAGGATATTTTTAATTATTTTTGGAAGCTAATGATAATTGTGTCTTCTTGGTCCCTTCCCTAGTTGAAATGACTTTGAGAGAGTAATCTTGAAAGAGCAAATTCCATATTGTGGTAATAGACTTATTGGGCCAAAGCTTGAAATTGGGTTTGGGCTTTCTTTAAAGTCCAAGATAACCTAATTAGGCTAGGATGGTTTCCTATTGGGCTTGGGCCTCCATATGGATTATGGACAATGTGTTGGACTTGGATAATGGGCTTGGCCTAAGTCTTCCAAGACAAGTGGACAACTTGCAAAATACTACAAAAACAAGTGGACAACTTGCACAAGTCTTCCAAGACAAGATTGACAAGTTACATAAAGGAAATACTACATTGAAATTTTCTCCCACATTGAAAGTTTAGCAATGTTGGGTGCCAAGGTTCTCTCTATAAATAGACAAGACCCTACACCTTTTATGTATTCCACTTTGTAGTTGATTTCTTCCTTTTTGGCAAGAAAATACTACAACACATAGTACACACTTATTGTGTGATTTTTGCTCTAGTTTTTCAAGAGCATATTACTTTGCTTCTTCCCACACAAGAGGCGATTCTCTCAAGATAAGTCTCTTTAATCATAGGGAAAAAGACTGGGGAGTTGATTATTGCGGCACCCTTGTAGTAAATTTTTGGTGGCCTTGTTCGTGAACGGGAACAAAGCTCGTGACCGGTTTTAGCTTCATCAAAGGCTCCACGCTTCAAGAGGTTAGCTTTATATATTTTTGCAAGTACTAGTTATATTCTATATGTTCTTGAGCATGTTCTTGTGTGTGTAATGTGGTTATTTTATTTTCCTAGCATGTTTTCTTAGTTACAATTTAGAAAATATGGACTAGGATACACCACACTTAATAATATCGATCCTACAATTTCTATTTTGAAAAAAGTTGTTATTTTATATTTATAATTATTATAAAATTTATTTGATATATATATATATATATATATATATTGTTGATATATAAAAATAAATTTATCAAGATTCTTCTAATATTACTTGCAAGTTGCAAATGAAATATGACAAGATCTGGAATTGATACCTAAAACATATTAAAATTGATGCATAGCACAAGCATAAGTATTATATATATACAAACAAGTGCTTTCTATCTTATGTTCTACACAAATTAATTTATTTTTAATAAATAAATTTTACATTTTATTGGGTTTATTTATTTTTAATTAGGACAATAAATCTAGTTATGATCTTTCAGATTTCCACAAATATTATTTTAATTACTAATTGATTGAGAATAAAATCTTCAAACTAGAAAGAGAAAAATGCACATTAATCCTCTCTGAATGATTTATATAATTAGTTGATTACTTTCTGTGATTTAAAATATACTAGATTATCCCCTTGTATTTTTCAAAAGTATATAATCTCCTAAATCAATGTCTCTCATTCAAATTAATTTATTGTGCATTTTTTTTTGTACATATATGAGTGTTAAAACTTGCAAGATACTATATATTTTCAGAAAAAATCTATTAATTTTAGCTAATGGTATTCAAATAATAGTGGAAAAAATAGGTGATTGGCCACCTCTTGAAATGTATGGGGTTCAATGTGATAAGTCATAAAAATAGAGGGAAGTAATCAACTAAATAGACAAACTCTATAAGATCAGTTAAATATACAAACCATAAAGGGGCTAACATGTCACTTTTGAAAGGCACAAGATGTATATTTTAAAACACAAGGGGTTAATCAACTATGCAAACAAACCATTAGAGTGTAACACGCATTTTCTCAACTAAAAAAATAATTTATATCAATAATAGATAAATAATATAAAACAAAATCAATAATAAATAACAAAAAATTTAAGAGTTGCCACATAAGCGCCAATGCGGTACTCTCACAATGTATTTTGGATTTCACAAATGATATCACAAGCTTTTGAGAAGGCCTAAATTGTTTCCTATGTTAATCAATATGATATTTTTTATTTTTGGTTAAATAGGCCAAAATGATAGCAAATTAAATTAGCATATCGATATAATATATCTCTTTAAGCTCCAAAAAGTGACATGTTGATATGACATGTCTCTTTAAGGTCTAAAATGAAGAAATTTGAACTAGTATAAAGATGTGTGTCTATGTGTATACATATGTACGTACAACTCAAATTTTACCATTCTCCCTCGCTAAGTGTTCCTATAGGGCATTGTACACCTCTTTCGCACGTGAGTAACGAGCATTCCTATACATATGTACATACATACATATATACATGTGTAAGTGTATGTGTGTATGTGTGTATGTGTGTAGAAGAGAGAGATAGATTAGTGTGTACATATACACGATTTATGTGTGTATATATAAGATAAAATGCACGTTATCCCCTGTGGTTTGCATTAGTAGTTGATTACCACCTATAGTTTTAAAATGTACCTCATTGTCTCCTTGTGCTTTTCAAAAGTGACACGTAATCTCAAACCTTTAACTTTTCTTGTCTAAATTGATGGAGAGTGTATTGCATGTGTGAATGTTAAATTCTACAATTTGACTTTTTTTTAAACCAAAATACCTTTATTTACATTTATAATATAATTTTCTTATTTTTTCTTTTTAAACTTGAATCACATAACCACCTATACAAAAAAAAAAAAAAAAAAAGAAGAATACACCCCTTCTTGCTTATTTGTTTTTTGGATAACTAGAACTATTCGTAATATTTTATGTCAAATGAAAAAATGACTAAAATATTAAGTTTTAATCTAATAAAAAAAGAAAACAAACTGTTCCATTTTGCCACTATATGTTGAAATTAATCCAAATTGTAGCTTGATATATTTTCATTAGATAACTGCTTACCTATAAACTAAATGTTCAAATATTGTCCTAAAGTACGCAATGATTCAAGCTGGTCATAATAATCTAATTAATGTTATAATTTGTAATAATATATTTCTTGTAAAATTTTCAAATTCATATGTGTGTGATTAAAATCATTTCTAAATGTTCTAAACTAGAAGACATAAACGTGAGCTCCAAAGATGGAGACTCATCGAAATGAGAAAGGGAGTGGGAATAACATTTGGAGAAGGAAGGGCAAGGATGAGGGATGATGAAGTATCACACTCTTCTTCTCCACAGGATATAACATGTTCAAGCCTAGGTCGTTCTAACTCCTCACAAGGGGTGGATTCGATCTTAATAGGCTCTATTTCCATCAATGAATCATCAAACATCCAAAGAGACCCATAGATCATTCTTCCAAGCACACCAATTTCTTTTTTATGTGTCTTCTTAGAGTTGTTATTCTTTTCAACATCATGATTCTTAACTCCAAGAGACTTATCATCTAATACCTTCGAAATTGGTGTCTTGTTTTCCTCAATGGATGACTTTAAACACTAGCCAAAGTTTCTTCAAATTCAACAATACATTTATCAGTAGTAGGTGTCATCTCACCATCATGCTCTTTAAACAAGGTAGACACACATAGAGGAGACAATGAGGACTCAAAGGATTTCGGGTCATGGATGCATAAATGCTCAAGGGAAGTGTATACCCCAGACTCCCTAAATGAGGACTGGAAATGCAGATGAGTGCTATGATCATGAGACTGAACCTCCAAAAGTGTGGAATAAGGAGAAAGAAAAGGCTCACACAACTCAATGGAAGGCGTTGAAAGCTTAAAAGAATAAGGTACTATTTTCTCTAAAACAAATTCATAAGAGCCATCATGAACCAAATTATCATCAGGCTCATTCTCATCCTCACTACAAGATGTGATCGGTCCATCAACATCTTTTCCTAATCGTCTCTCCAAAACATAATCTTTTTCACCACTATTTCTCTCATCTCTAGGTCGCTCTCCTATTTCTTCAACTTGGTCTAAAGGTATTTCAACATTCTCACTCATGAGTTGCACACTCTCAACCATGCTTTTCAAATGCTTACCTAGAGATTAGGTGTCTAGCTTCAAACTTTTTAGTTCCTATTGATTAGATCTTATGAGAGATAGGAGATAGTCAAGCAATTCCTCTTGTGAAGAAGTCCTAAAAGAAGAGGCTCAATTGAGTGGAAATGGTAGACATCTTGATTAGGATTACTATAAGCGCAACCATTGTATGACTCGGAGTATTGATGGGTGGGAAAATATGATGGGAAGGATAAACTCTCAATGCAAAAAGGTGTACTGAATGAAGAGTCATCATGACACCAATATGAAGATGCATGACATTGGTCCCTAGAATCATGATAATAGGATGAAGATGCATGCATGGGCATATGATTGTTAGGGGCATAAGGCGTAGCATATAATCAAGGATAAGGGTGGAAGGTAGGGCAAGTATTGGAATCATAAGCACGGCTTCCACATAGATTGCAATAACAAGAATATGCATCCCTATAGTCACGATTTCCAGATGAAGATACATGAGATGATGCATGACTATGGGGGTCATAGTTAGCACTAGCCCTAGGTGGAGAATTTTCATGGGGACAAAAAATAGTTGAATGCATAAAACTTCCACAAATGCGACAGGTAATCGAACACCTTTGAGTGGTGGGGATGAAGATACATGTGACCACCATGATGCATTAAGATCATTCATGACTAATTGACACAAGTAAACCTCTTCACCTCAACAAAAAAATTTTTTGAAATTTTCTTTTATTAATCAGAACCAAAAAAAAAAACATGAAAAGAAAAGATAAAACAACACATAACAAGCTAAGACACACAAAAGCAAAGAAACCAAACAGCCGTAGCCTCCCCAGCAACGGCGCTAGTATGCTATTTGAGCACACGCCTAAATAGCTCGCAAGCGCACGGGTCGTATGTAGCATAGTGTGTGCGAGTGTGGGGTTGAATCCACGGGGAGGCCTAACATGAGTAGTGTTTCAAGCTAAGCGTGTCCTAAAGTGCTATGTGTTGGGACCTAAACTACACTCTTTTGGGGGATTTTTGGTTTAAAGAGAACTTAGAAAAGATAAACCTAATCTCAAGGCGAGGAAATAAAAGATGTGTGTGTGTGACGGGGGAATCAAGTGATCGAAGGGGATTCAAACATCAGAAATGGGGGACTAAGGTGATTACGTCTTGTTTATGTTGATTACTACATCTTTCTAGGGTTACTTGATGGATTATACTAAGTACTCTAATCTAAACCTATAATTAGACTCTTAATCGGTACCTTAAGGCTTAGTGCTGGTCCGTCCCTAGGTGGCAATGCCTAGCAGTACGGCGTGGTCTTTATGCTTAGGAATTAAGGCTAGCCAATACGATTCTAGGTGAGTGTAAATCGATCTTACCCTAACACTTAGTCCTCTAATTAGTTCCCCCATCTAGCCCTAGGACTCGATGCGAGTTCGTCCCTAAGCTTCGCCCCACTTAGAGCTACGGCATGGTCCTTATGAACCTAGGGTGTTAGGGTGGACTAACTAGCCTTCTTAAGTGAAGTAAGGTCAACTAAACCTATCCGGACTCCTATTGACTGGATTTAAAGCCAAAGGAGACTCGACCTAGATTAGTTACAAGTTTTGCACCATCGATTGCATCACAATAGCAGATATTAATGTTTAAGTGCAAGGCAAACACATTTAGGGCATGGCATTTAAGAATACTCCGGAATATTCTACTACTAAATGCATAGACATACTTAGATTACATCAATTTAAGCTATAGTACTCGACATGTATGCAATTGAAGCTATTCATGCTATTAAGTATGTAAACACACACAAAGACATGTATATAAACATACCCATTTCATTTAATCATCACACAAACACACAGACATGCTAGCATAATGATTTAGAGATGGTTAATAGCATAATAGACTTCAATATACATATGCTACATCGTTGAGGCATTTCAACAAATACATAGACATGTATGTAAAATAGCCTTTGAAGCCCATAGCATAAAGCATATATACATAAATCCATCAAGTTTACATTAATAAAAAGTAGTAATCAATCCATAAATGCAAGATATAATCACCCTACATAGCTCTAATCAAACATAATTAGACTTAGAATAAAAGAGAGATACCGTTCTATCCATGGCGAAGCTTTACAATCCATGAGCTATGCCCTAAATCCTAGTGTTTGATCCTTTTGAATCCTTGATTCCAAGTGTTAAATGTGCTTAAAAGTGAGTGCGTGAGGTGATTTTTGGTGGAATTTGGGTTTTGGAAAATGGGTTTTCGATTTGGGTGTTGTTCTCCTTCAAAAGTGGCTAAAAATTGGCTTAAATAGAGCTGTTAACGCGTCTAGTTGGAGGCCCAACCAGTTGACCAGCTTTGGGGCTAAGTCGTCTGGCCTAGACAAAAGCTAACCAGTCTTGATAGTAAAATGATCATATCTTGCTCGTTTTAGCTCTGATTCGCGCACTGTTTTTTTCTATGGCTTCATATCATCATGGGGGATCTGCCAAGCCATCTTTTGCACTGCTAAAACATGTTCAAATTTTGTCTATGTCCTTCTTAGATTGCAAGCTCTGAATTTGGTTCACGTTGCACTCGGTTTCACCTCAGTTGCTTCTTCCTTCGCCCGACCACTTCCAAATGCACTTTTCTTCATTTCTTTAAGTTTGTAACACCCTTTTATTTGTTCCACACTCCAAGCACCCTCAATTAAGCTCCAATTATCTTCCCAAATTACACCTAAAACAATCAATAAATGCGTATTAGTGTCGCATTTAAGTCTTAACTTCAACTATGAACATGTTAACCTTAATATGCACAATTATGACCTAAATGCTATGCTAATACATTAAATAAAGCTCAAAACACCTCAAAACAAGTATATACATGCAATAGCTAAACACACAAAATAAACACATCATGTCCCAAGTGGCTTTGAGCGCTTTGCCTTCCTTTTTCTTTGCTAGCTTTTGGCAATTTGCTTTTGTGTGCCCCCAGCTTGCTGCAATTAAAGCACTTCAATTAGTTATTTCTTGCCGTCTTTGGCCTTTTGAAGACTTTAGTTTCTTTTCCCTTCGTCTTCCAATTGCCATTGTTTGAAGATGCTCCTCTCTTATTTTTTTAAATTTCATGAATTTTTTGAAATTTCAAGCAAGAAGTGCAATCTCCTCATCCTCTGAGTCCTCATCATCATCTCCTTCTTCACTTGATGCGTATTTTGAAGCAACACGTGCAATGGACTTCTTCACTTTTCTATCCTCCTCTACATGGTCCTTTATTTCAAGCTCATGAGTTATAAGTGACCCAATAAGCTCATTGAGCTCTAATGTATTTAGATCTTGGGTGTCCTTGATGGCCATCACTTTTGGTTGCCATGATGATGGCAAGCACCTTAGCACCTTCCTTACTTTCTCTACGTTTGAATAATCTTTTCCAAGTGCCTTTAAACCATTAGTAATCTTAACAAATCTAGAGAACATTTGCTCAACACTTTCATTAGGAAGCATTTTAAACAATTCATATCTATGTACAAGCATAGCAATTCTAGATTCTTTTACTTGGTTAGTCCCCTCATAGGTCACTTCTAATTGGTCCCAAAGTTCCTTAGCCAAAGTACACCCCATTACCCTTACAAACTCAATTGCATTCATGGCATTGAACAAATAATATAAAGCTTTTTGATTTAACTCAAATAGTTTAATATCCTCATCATTCCATTCGCTTTTGGGTTCAGGCACTCTCCCATCCCCTTCTAACTTAGTAGGCAAGGTAGGTCCATTTTCTATAATCTTCCAAGCTTTATAATCATTATATTGTATAAACACTTTAATTCTCATCTTCCAAAATACATAGGTAGTTCCATCAAAAGGGGGTGCTTGCTTAATAGAAATTCCCTTCATATTTGCTAAATGTAATTCTACTAGTTGTTAAACTATAGGTAGAACCCTAGCTTTGAATACCAATTGTAGGTGCAAATATCTTAAGAGGGGGGTGAATTATATATATATACACACCAATTTTCGTACTCAAAAATTCACCAAAAAATCAAAATTTCTTTCAAGCAAAATATTAAAACATAAGATTATCAATATAAGTAAATAAATTAGATGGAGAGTAAAGAGTAAGAAGACAAACAATTTTTAGGTGATTCGGCCAAGCTTATGTCCACTGCCCAAGGATGCTCCCCTTAGGACTTCAACAATCTTCACTAATAATGCTTCTTCATATCTTCGGAAAGCAAGAACCAAGTTTTACAACTCTTTGAGACCTCTTCTGAAAGAACCCAAGAAATCTATTCTTTAGGATTTCCCCACACTCTTTGAAAGCTTACTCAATGTTCTCATAATATTTTCAAGCAATTTTGAGTATGTATCAGCCAAAAAAAAGTGTGAAAATGATGAAGAATGGATATATTCTTCTTACAAGAAGATATAGAAAATTAAGCTCTTGAAAGCTCAAAGATTTTGCAGGGGTAGCTCAAGATTTCAGCAATTGAAAGATGATATTAGATTTTGCAAGCTTGGATTGATGATGTTTTGAAGCTTTGAGGGTGTATTTAAAGAGATTGAGATGTTAGGGCTTTGGTAGGTAGAGAAAGAAGAAGAAATGTGGCTGAATAGTAATAAACGGCTAGTGTATTTATTACAGCATTCGCTCAACCGGTCGACCGGCTAGGTCATCCGGTTTCTCCTTGGCCTTTCTAACTAGGTCAAATGCCTTGGCCAGTCGACCGGTTAGGGGGTTCGGCTTTTTCTTCTCCTTCTCTGTTTTGGCCGTGCGACCTCCCTGGTCAGCCGGTCAACGGGATGAGGGGGCCGGCCATTCCAGAGAGCCTGAAACAAAGCCAAACACGTCTAAAACATTTTTTAAACCTATTTTATCAAACTTTTATAACTCCAAATCAACTCAAAGCACTTTGTAAACAATTTTAAGGCTTAGAAACATTTCAAAACACATGTTTATCCTGTGTATGCATCCAAAATCATTTTCTCTTTTATGAAAGACAATGTCCATGAGTTTTTAAATTGTTAGTATCAAGAAAAGCAGAAGCTTGAGCTAACACTAGCAATTCTAAGGCATTTCACAAAAAGAGAAATGAATCTGGTACCCCTTATAATGCCTCTTCTCCACCTTATGGCTTCTCATCATCTTCTTCTTCAATCTTTGATAAATAATGCTTTTCATGGCTCATTTTCTTTTATCTTCCAAGCATCTATCTTTTCAATTTATATTTGACACTCACAAGACGCTTTCTAGTGACAAGATAGTATTTATGATACATATCAAATTTTTCATCATCAAAATCAATAACTAGTATTTAGTCAACAGAGTGTTTTGTTAAAAATTCGATGCAAAGATTTTTTATGCAGTAGGTGATGTGATTTTGTCAACAATTTTGAGAAAAATTGATGTTTCAAAGTATTTGTCATGAGACGGATTGAGGTTTTAGGGTGAGGGTTTTAAAAAGAAGAGGTGAAAGTCAAATAGAACATGTAAACCAAAAGTTTTAACCCAGCCCGTCTACAGAAGTTGGGCGCCTGGCTTGCCTTGAGAGGCGACCGATTGAGATGACCAACACTGAGAGCACTGGAATATGATGTAGCCATGAGTCAGCCGAATGGAAGAGGCATTTGGTCATAGATAGAATGTGAAATTTCAGAATTTACGAATATGCAATCAAATGTCAGTCACAATACTTTCTTTAGCATCTCAAAATCAACTTCAAAACATGATATTAACAGATCTAAGCATTCAAACCATGTTCTATAATACAACTAAAAACCATTTTCTTTTGGGGGATCATCTCCTTGATAAAGAAAGAGCAAGAGTCAAAAAGAAGCGTTGATTCAAATCAAGTTAAGAAAGACGTAATTCGTTCAAAGTTTTGCATTCCAATTGCTCTTAATGTTGCAAAATTGTTTTTTAAGCAGAGGTTTTGTGAAAATCTCAGCAACTTGATGCAAAGTATCAACAAATTCAAGTAATATATCTCATTTTTTAACATGGTCCCTAATAAAGTGATGTCCAATCTCAATGTGCTTTGTTCTAGAATGTTGGATTGGGTTTCAAGTGAGATTAATTGCACTTGTGTTATCATAGTAAATAGGCACATAATCATATTACAATCCATGATCAATCAAGTTTTGTTTCATCGAAAGGATTTGTGCTACACAACTACTAGCATCTATATACTCGACTTTAGTAGTAGATAAGGCAACACTATTTTGTTTTCTACTAGACCATGAAATCAAAGAATGACCAAGGAATTGACATGTATTACTAGTGCTTTTTATGATCTACTTTACATCCAACAAAATCCGCGTGAGAGAAACCATATAAATCAAAAGAAATACCTTTAGGAAACCACAAACCAAGATTACAAGTTCCTTTAAGGTATCTAGTTATACATTTTACAGAAATTAAGTGGGATTCCTTGGGATTGGATTTGAATTTTTCACATAGAAAAATAGTGAACATTATATCAGGTCTAGATGCTATTAAGTATAAAAAGGCTTCTAATGATACCTCGATAAAGTTTCTCATCAACTGACTTACCGTTTTCATCTTTGTCAAGCTTAATTAAAAGGCTCATGGGAGTCCCAATCTATTTTGCATTCTCCATTCCAAACATTTTGATTATTTCTTTCATGTACTTAGCTTGGTTTATGAAGATGCCTTTTTTTGTTTGCTTGATTCGCAATCCAAGAAAGAAAGTTAATTCGCCCATGATACTGATCTCGAATTTCTTATGCATGCACTTAGAAAAACTTTCGCACAACGAGATATTAGTAGCACCAAATATAATATCATCCACATATATTTGTACAAGGGGCTTGTTTCAAACTGTATAATACTTTCTCAAGTTTATACAAATGATTAGGAAAACGTGCATCTTTGAAACCAAGAGGTTGTTCAACATAAGCTTCTTCAATGAAACCATTCAAGAATGCACTTTTTACATCCATTTGATATAACTCGAAATTCATATGACAAGTAAATACAAGTGACATACGGATGGATTCTAATCTAGCAACAGGTTCAAAGGTTTCGTGATAGTCCTTCTTCTTGATTACAGTCTTGTGTAACTACTCTTGCTTTATTTTTAGCTACATTACCAGATTCATCTAGTTTATTTCTATAAACCCATTTAGTGCCAATGATAGGATGATCTTTAGGTCTTTCAACAAATTTCCAAACTTTATTCCTCATAAATTGGTTAAACTTTATTCCTCATAAATTGGTTAAGCTCTCCTTGCATGGTATTTATCCAATTATCATCTAATAAGGCTTCATTAATATTCTTAAGTTCTATATGGAAAACAAATGCAACATGTTCACGAAAGACATTAATATTATTTCCAGTTCTGACACTCTTAGGTGGATCGTCGATGGTTTTCTCCTTAAGGTGATTCTTGACCGACTTCCAACTCTTTGGTAGATTGGTACGGGTAGGTTCTTGTTCCAAATGGAGATCTTGAGTTTGTTCTTCATTTTCCTTTGCTTGAGAGTCATCATTTTGGATTTCACTTTCTCTATCATTTGACATTTCTTTATCCTTCGCTTGTTCTTCTTCTTCTATGGTTTTTTCCAAGAGGTCACCTACATCAATGATTTCCTTTCTCAACTTAAATCGATTAGCTTCATCAGAAGTAACATGTATTGATTCTTCTACAACTTGTGTTCTTTTATTAAACACACAATAAGATTTACTCGTAGTTGAGTAATCAAGAAATATTCCATCATCAGATTTAGCATCAAATTTGTGCAAATGATCTTTAGTATTCAAAACGAAATATTTAGAACCAAATACCTTAAAGTATGAGATTTTGGGAGTCTTACCATGCTACAGCTCATATGAAGTTTTGTTCAAAATAGGTCTAATGAGAATTCTATTTTGCACATAGCACGCAGTGTTAATAGCTTCACTCCAAAAATATGTAAGAAAGTTGTGTTCTTTAAGCATAGTCCTTGCCATTTCTTGTAGAATTCAGTTCTTTCTCTCTATTACCCTATTTTGTTGAGGAGTTCGAGGGGTCAAAAAGCTATGTTCAATACTATGCTTATCATACAAATACATAAAAAGAGAATTCACATATTCAGTTCTATTATCACTACGAATGCAAGTAATAAAATAGCCTTTCTCATTTTGCACTTTATGGCACAACCATGCAAATTCATTGAATGCTTCATTTTTGTGTGCAAGAAACATAACCTATGTAAATCTACTATAATTACCTATAACAATGAAAGTGTATCTAGATCCACCTAGATTGGCAACATCAATAGGTCCAAAGAAGTCCATATGCAGCAATTGTAATGCTCTAGATGTTGAGACCATATTAATGGTTTGAAAGAAGTTTTATGCTGTTGATGCAACCCAATGCTCAAACTAAATTTTATTATTTTACTTAATAATTAAAATTGGTTAGTGTTTAGGATTTGTTATTTGTTATTGAATCCTAATTATATTAGAATTAGTTTATTACCTATTTTATTATGGAAAGAGTTAGGAAGTTTTAGTTTCCTATTTAGTTTTGGATTCATTTTTAGTTTTGGTTTCCTATTTTGGTTTCCTAAAATAGTCTATATATAGGGGTGAAAGCTTTCATTGTTAAAATAACATTTTTTAGAATTATTCAATAATATTTTATTCTCTCTCCTATGGCTTATTATCTTGGAGATTTCTTGGCTAATTTCAGCCTTGAAATTTAACTTCTTGATTCTGTTCCTTTCTTGTTATGTTTTCCAAATTTCTGCTACGTTAGTTGGTTATTAGAGCAAGGTTTTTCTTCAACTAATTTCAAGTTCATGATGCCTTCAAGAGGAGGGGAAGAGGTTGTGTTGTAGCAGCTAGAGTGTTTCCCCCTGATCAACAACAACAAGATAGAGAACTACAAGAGTTAAGAAGACAAGTTGAAGCCTTAACCATGCATTTACGCAGTTGGAAACTCGAACTCATGATGATGATGATGAGTCAGAGGAAGAAATAATTGAAAACCTGTTTCATAATCTTGTACAATGACATGTGCCTTATGTACGGGAAGACCGAAAGTGGGATGGAGGTTTTAAGATTGAAATCCCTAAATTCAATGGAGGAATTCAAGTGAAAAAATTTATTGATTGGTTGGCTGTAGTTAAGAGAATCTTTGATGTTAAAGATGTTCCTAAAAATAAAAAGGTGAAATTAGTAACTTTAAGATTAAGAGGGTGTGTATCTGCATGATAGGATCAACTTAATTTAACACACCAAAGAGGGGGAAAGCCAAAAATCTCAAATCGGGAAAAGATGAAAAAGAAGTTGCATGAAAATTTTCTACCTTTCAATTTTGTCCAAACCATGCATCAAAGGTTGTAAAACCTTTGTCAAGGCAACCGCATTGTTAATGAATATACAGAAGAATTTTATCAATTAATAGCGCGTATTGAATGACTTATTTGAGAATGAGGAACAGTTGGCAGCAAGTGATTGCTATCTCGCTGCACAAGCCAAATAGCCCGCAAACGCACGGGTCACGTATAGCAAAGTGTGTGCGAGTGCGGGGCCAAATCCATGAGGAGGCCTAAAGCATAAGGTGTCCTAAGCTATGTGCGTCCTAAAAAGCTATGTGTTGGGTTTCTACCTACAATATTTTTGGGTTTTTGGTTTGAAGGGAGCTCGGGAAAGAAAAATCTAAGCTAAAACAAGAAAATAAAATGTGCGTGTGATAGAGGAATCAAGCAATCTAAGGGAGTCAAACGTCGAAAATAGGGGTCAGGGTGATTATGTCTTGCCTATGGGTCATTACAACTTCTTGTTAAGGTTGCTTGATGGATTATACAAAGTGCTCTTATCTAGACCTCTAATTAGCCTCCTAATTGATACCCTAAGCCTCAGTGTGAATCTATCCCTAGGTGTCGACCCCTTGAGCCACGGCATATGGTCTTTATGACTTAGGGCCATAGGGCTAGCTAGTCAGGATTCTAGGTGACTTAGATCGATCTAACCCTGGTGTCTAAACCATTGGCTGGATTTAAAGCGAAGACCTAGTCCATCTAAGGTCGACTAACCTACCCTGAAATCCATTAGCTGGATTTAAAGCTAAGAGAGACTCAACCTAGGCTAGCCATTAGTTATGCACCACCGATCATCATCACAATAGCAAGTATTCACATTTGAGCGAAAAGCAAACACATCTAGGGCATGGCATCCGAGAATATCCCGAGGTATTTTACTACTAAGCACATAGACATACTTAGATTACACTAATTTAAGCAATAGCACCCGACATACATGCAATAGAAGATATTTATGCTATTAAGTATGAAAACACACACATATCTTTACAATCCAAGAGCTATGCCTAAATCCTTGTGTTTGATCCACTTAGAGGCTTGATTCCAAAGTGCTTTTGTGTATGGAAGAATATGTGAGAGGTGGGAGATGAGAGGATTAGGGTTTTGGGAGATGGGTGTGAAATAATATGACTTGTTCTTCTTAAAAATGACCAAAGAGGGGGTTCTATAGCCAATTTTCCGCATCTACCAGAACACCTAACTAGTGCACTAGTACCAAAGGACCTTTATTCTGATAGTAGAAGATTGCTTTCTATTTTTGGCAGAATAGAGAGGCAGTGCATTGGTATTCTGAAGCTAGTGTTCCGGCAGTGTCTGTTTGCTCTCTTTTGGCTTCGTTTTCGCTCCATTTTGCTTCCGATTGCTTTGGTCATTGTTTGAAAGCCTCCAATCTTGCTTTTCTTCCACTTTTAATCCTCAAAAATCTTCTTCAATTCTTTCCCAAGCCATCTCCATCTTCATTGATCTCGAAACAATCCTCAAATTCACCTAAAACATAAGATAAGTGCACTTTAGTGTAGTGTTTACTCTTTAAGCTCAACTATGCATAATAGCATCCTAGTATGCACAAATGTAATGTAAAGCTATACTGATGCACTTTATATAGCATAATACACCTCTAAAAACACAGGAACAAGTAATGCAAACATACGTAAAACCAAGACACATTAGCAAGATATATTAGTGGGCTAAGGCAAAACATTCAAGACACACTCGTTTCACACAATTTTTGGACTGTCTCAGAAGCACCCCAATGCGCGTTAGTTGCTAAAAAACAAAAAATAAAGGCAACAGTCGGGCTGGAAATATCATGATTTTACAACCAAATTTGCAAACCAAAATCAACAAGGTCAAGGAAGGGGTTTTGACAACCGTGAGACACAAATAGGTGCACGGAGGAGTAATTTAGCAAATTGAACAATTAATGTAGCACCAAATAATAGAAATCAAGGTGGTGGAATAGAAAATTGTGGCTATAAGTGTAGGGATCCTAATCATAAATCCGCTGAGTGTAGAAAAAACAATAGCAGAGAATGAAAGAATTTGTTGATGGAGAATGATGATCAAGAAAACAAAGAAGAAGAAGAAGAAGAAGAAGAAGAAGAAGAAGAAGAAGAAGAAGAGCCTATTTATGATGAAAGCTGTTAAGATGACGAAACTGATATGATATTCGGAGATGTTAGTGAGTCTCTCGTGATCCGAAAAAGCGTTATTGCTCCAAAACAGGATTCTGTGGATGATTGGCTACGCACAAACATTTTTCGCACTACTTGCACTATTGGTGGAAAGATGTGTAAGCTTATCATTGATGGTGAAGTTGTGAAAACATCATATCTAAAGAGGCTATTTCTGGACTAAATTTGCCAGAAGAGCCACACCCTCTATCTTACAAGCTTCTATGGTTCAAAAAGGGGAGTGAGGTACCTGTTACTAAACGATTTCTCGTTTCTTTTCTATCACTAAGATTTTTCGCACTACTTGCACTATTGATGGAAAAATGTGTAAGCTTATCATTGATAGTAGAAGTTGTGAAAACATCATATCTAAAAAGGTTGTTTCCAAACTGAATTTGCCAGTAGAGCTATACCCAGTACCTTACAAGCTTGCATGGTTCAAAAAGGGGAGTAAGGTAGCTATTACTAAACGATGTCTCGTTTCTTTTCTATTGGTAATAAATACTTTTATAAGGTGCTTTGTGATGCTGTGGCTACGGACGTGTGTCACATGTTATTGGGTAGACCTTTGCAATATGATTGTAATGTGAAGCATAATGGTAGAAAAGGTTCTTATAGGTTGAATGAAGACAACAAGAAGATTATTCTAGCTCCTGCTAAAGATAAGAGTGTGTCAAAACAAAAGAAATCAATTTTTGTTAATTTTCTTTGTATGGCCAAATTTGCTGAAAGGTTGGAGAAATTTGGAATTGCATTTACTTTGATGGGAAATGAAATATCATTCCCCACTGCTATACTAGATGAGGTGCAGCCTATTCTTGATGAGTTTAGTGATGTCATGCCTAATGAACTACTGTCAGGATTACCTCCAATATGAGATGTGTAACACTATGTTGACTTGATACAAGGTGCAAGTTTGCTGGATAAAACTCACTATCGAATGAGTCTAAAGCAACAAGAAGAATTGAATAGACAAGTAAGTGAATTTTTAGAAATAGATTATATTCATGAAAGTATGAGTCTTTGTGTAGTTCCAGCATTGTTAGTTCCAAAGAAGGATGAAAGTTAGCGCATGTGCAATGATAGTAGAGCAACTAATAAAATCATAGTCAAGCAACGACGAAGACAATGGCGACAATAACGTGTTGTGTTTGAAGTTAGAGACTATGTATGGGCTTGACACGTGATCATTACCCTGTTGGAGAATACCACAAGCTTAGTGCTCAGAAGATTGGACCTCGTAAGATTGTTGAGAAGATAAATGATAATGCCTATCACTTGGAGCTTCCTAATCATGTTACTATTTCAGATGTTTTCAATGCCAAGCATCTTGTTCCTTACCATGGTGATTTGGTCGACGATAGTCGTGACAACTTGAGAACGAGTTCTTTCGCACTGGGAGAGACTGATGTAGCCCAATGCTCAAATTAAATTTTATTATTTTATTTAATAATTGAAATTGGTTAAGGTTTAGGATTTATTATTTTTTATTGAGTCCTAGTTGTATTAGAATTAGTTTATTACCTATTGTTATAGAAAGAGTCGGTAGAAGTTTTAGTTTTCTATTTAGTTTTGGTTTCCTATTTTGGATTCCTAAAATAGTCTATATATATGGGTGAAAGCTTTCATTGTTAAAATAACTTTTTTCAGAATTATTCAATAATATTTTATTCTTTCTCCTAGGGCTTATTTTCTTAGGGATTTCTAGCTAATTTCAGCCTTGATATTGAGCTCCTTGATTCTCTTCCTTTTCTTGTTATGTTCTCCAAATTTCTACTACGTTAGTTGTTTAGCAAGTTGACATTTATCACATACTTTATCTTTTTTAAATTTTATTTTAGGCAAATCTCTAACCAGTCCACTTCCAGATAAATTTTTCAATAGACTCATGTTAGCATGCCCAAGTCTTCAATGCCATAATCAAGAATTTTCATGTACAGTAGATAGATAAGTAACATTTTGGTTCTCAAGTTGATTAATCTCAACAATATATATATTATCATTTCTACAAGCAACAAAGAGCATATTGTCACTGTCACAATCATGTATAATGCAACTAGATGATTCAAAAGAAACTTTATGACCTTTATCACATAGTTGACTTGACTAGCATTATGAATAGCAAGTCTTTGTTACCAATGTTTCCTTTGCCAATAATTCTTCCTTTGCTATTGTCTTCCAATGTCACATCCCTTTCGTTAACCCTTTTAAGATCATAAAATAATTAGGGGTCACTAGTCATGTGTTTTGAGTATCCACTATCTAGAATCCATTTCTTTCTTTCATTCTTTACTTACAAGTTGAGAGAATACAAGAATGCTTTATATTGGTCTCCAATTTCTTGGGTCCATGAGGTTAGTCACAAGTTTTAGTTTTCACATCCCATTTGGGTTTTTTCCATGTGAAACAAGAGTGCCTCTATCACGTAATTTCTTAAAATAGAATTGAGAAGAAATATGACCATTCTTTTTACAATAGGTATAAGTAATAGAAACTTTTAAAGGTGCAATAAAGGATGATGCTTTTTCAAAATAGTTTTTCAAATATTTTTGTTTGTTTGTAGGCTCATAACCAATTCCACTTTTGTCAAACATCATTTTTGTGAACCAAGAAGTTTTTCAAGATTTTCTTGTCTATTTGTAAACTTGTTCACAATCATTTGTAGATCATTATTTTTCTTTATCAAATCATTTACTTGTTAATGCAAAACATCCATTCATATTTATCAAAAGAGATGTATTTTTCTTTTCAAGGTCATCCTTTTCTTTCAAAGCAATTTTCAAATCCTTTTGTAAAGTCTTATTTTTGCTTTAAGCAATTGAAAAATCATCATGTAATTTAGAAAATGCTTCTTATAGTTCTTCAAACATAAGCTCTTCATCATCACATTTGAGATAGTTCACAAAGTTACATACCTCATCTTTGTTTGCCATGAGACAAACATAGTTACCAACTTCATGTTCCTCTTCAGTTTCTCCTTCACTTTCAAAGCTATCCCATGTAGCTTTGAGAGCTTTTTCTTCCCTTTGTTTTGTCAACTTTGGATAATTGGCTTTGATATGATCGAGTTTGTTACAATTGAAGTATTTGTGCTCTTTAGTGTTTCCTTCTCTAGATTTTCTCATTCTTTACCTTTGTTGTTCCAATCTTCCACTTTCTGTACTTCATGAATTTTCAAAAATTCTTCGCAAGCAAGGCTATCTCTTCATCTTCTTATCTTCTTCTTTAGGTGATTTGAATTCTAACTCAAGTGTTATGAGAGGACCCACTAGCTCGTTTAAGGTAAGCATGTTGAGGTCTCTTTTTGCACGGCCGTCACTTTTGGTTGCCATTGAAGTCGTAAACTTCTCAGCAATTTTCTCACCATTTTTGCATTTGACTATTCCTTTCCAAGTGCAGCAAGACTATTAGTAATTTCAACAAATCTAAAAAACATACATTCAATATTTTCTTTAGGTTCCATTTTAAAACTTTCATATTTTTGAACAAGCATGGTAATTCTAGATTCCTTAACTTGATTTGTAGCTTCATAAGTTACTTCAAGTTGATCCCAAATTTCTTTAGCCGATGTGCATCCCATAACTTTAGCAAATTTAGTAGCATTCAATATAGCATACAAGGTATACAAAGCTATAACATTCAATTCGGCAAGTTTATAATCTTTCTCATCCTATTCATCTTCCATTTTCAACACTTTCTTTTCACCTACCATTTTCATGGGATATTGTGGTCCATTTTCAATTATTTTTCATGCTTTATAATCATGAGCTTACACAAACACTTTCGTTCTCATTTTTCAAAAGGTATAAGAAGACCATCAAATATGAGAGCTTTATTAACTAAAAAACCTTTAATGGTAGTAGCATTAACATTATTTGCCATAATTCTACTAGTCATTAAACTACATGTAGAACCCTAGCTCTTAATACCACTTGTTGTAGCACAAATGATCTTAAGAGGGAGGGGGGAGAAATAAGATTATGCTAGTTTTGCAAAAATTAATTCAATTCAATGCAACTTCTAAAAACAAGAGAATAAATAAACTTCACACAAGCAATTTATCAAATAGGTTACAAGCAATATGACAACAATTGAAGTAGGAAAAGAAAGGAATGGATTGCATTAGATTTTTAGATGGTTTGGCCAAGTTTATTTCCACTGCCTAAGGATTCTCCCCTTAGAACTTCAACCTTCTTCACTATAAATACTTCATCAAATGTTGGTGGAGTATAAACCAAGTTGTTATAATTCTTTGAATCACCTTTTTCAATGAACCCAAGTGAAAGCACCTCACCAAGGATTTTCATACTCCTCTCTTAGCTAAGAACTCAATACCTAATCTATCCTAGCTATGGAGTGTAATTATAATTGATAATGATAAGAAAAAATACAAGTTTTTGGTCAACCTCATCCAATAGATATGAAAATGTATAGCTTTTGTACTCAACGAATAGACAATCTAAAGCTCAAGAACGTTTGTAATGATCAAGGGTGTATTGAAAAGATTTAGAATGATGTTCAAATAGTGTTAGAAAGTGCTATTGAAGATCCATGATAGAGAAAAAATTGCATAAAGTGAGAGTGGATTGAAAATCTTGCCAAAAATAAGTTCTAATAGGCAATTTTTAAAACATAGTAGAGTAGGGCCAGTCGATTAGGGGGTCCATTTGGTCTATACCTCTGGTGTTCTATCACCCCCGGTTGCATCGGTTGGTCGCCTAGCTTGGGAGTCCAGCGAGGTTCAGAATGTACCAGTTATAGGTTGATTGCACTTGGTCTAAGTCAAGAGACCGACTAGGGGTCCAACCTTTGTCAGAAGACAATGATTTTGAACTTTTCATCAAGTATTTCAAATCCCTTTTTGAATGCATAATTGTGGGTGCAAATATCTTAAGAGGGAGGGGTGAATTAAGATATATCTACCAATTTTCGTTTTTTAAAAATTTACAGAAATTCAACTATTTCAATCAAGCAATATATCAAACACAATGTAATTAATATAAGTAAATAGAAATAAATAAAGTGTAAAGAGAAGGAAGACAAATGATTTTAAGGTGATTCAGCCAAGCCTACATCCACCGCCCAAGGATGCTCCCCTTAGAACTTCAACAATTTTCACTAAAGTTCTTGTTCAAATCTTGGTGAAGCAAAGACCAATTTTTACAACTCATTGAAGCCAAACTGCAAAAGAACCCAAGAGTCCCACTCTTTAGGATTTCCCCACACTTTTACAAGCTTTAATGGATGTCTCTCTCAAGAATTCCTAGCTCACAAAGTGTGTATACAATCAAGAAGAATAAGAAATGATGAAGAATATGTAATTTCTTCTTACAAGAGGATATAGCAATAAAAAGCGCCCTTGAAAGCTCAAAGATATTACAAGAATAGCTCAAAGATCAATTGAATGATGATATATGTTTTAGCAAGCTTGAAATTGATGATCTGAATGAGTTTTGATTATGCATTTAAAGAGATTTAAAGGTTACGGCTTTGGTAGTAGAAGAGAGAAAATGGCCAGAACGGTAATAAACGGCTAGTAAATTTATTACAGCATTTCGCTCAGCCGATCGACCATTTGGGTCGTCCGCCCTCTCCTTGGCCTTCTCTGATTAGGCCGGATGCCTTAGCCGGTCGACCGGCTAGGGGTTCCAGCTTTTTCTTCCCCTTCTCTATTTTGGCCGAGCGACCTCCCTAGTCGACCGACTAAGGGGTCCTGCCACTCCAGAGACATAGAAGTAAAGCGAAACTCACCTGAAAAGATTTTAAGCACAATTGTATTAATTTTTCATAACTCCATATCATCTTAAGGCATTTTGCAAATACTTTTTATGACTTAGAAACATTTCAAAACACATATTTACTCTAAGTGTGCATTCAAAATCATTTTTGCTTTTATTTAATCTAATGTACATGAGATTTAAATTGTTTGAGTTATAAAAATAAAGGTTTGAGCCAAACACTTGCAATAGTAGACATTTCACAAGAAAAGAAAGAGCGTCCTGTACCCGTTATGATGCCTCTTCTCCGCCTTATGTCTTCTCATCTTCTTCTTCTTCAAATAGTGCTTATTTACTCATCTTCTCCCATCTTCCAAGCATATATCTACTCATCTTAACACTTATCTTCACAAGATGTTTTTTAGAAAAATAATATAAATGCATATCAATTTTTCATCATCAAAATTTATAACTAGTATTTAGCCAACAATTTCTCCCTTTTTGATGATGACAAATTATTAAAGATATGGGCATTTTACTCCCCCTTAATATGAGCATTCTTTTTCAAGTAAAAAAAAAATCATTTTGGAAACACTCCACCTGTCAAATTTAGCCTATTCATATTTTGAACCTCATGCAATCAACTTAATGAGTGCTCAGCCAAATAAATTTTTACGCAAGCAATCGTTAGTTCAAACAAACAGCTCAATACATAAGCAATCAAAGTAATCAACTCAAGCAATCAAAGCAATCAAAGTAATAAACAAGCTATATGTGCACCTTTTCTCCTTTTCCTTTCTCTTTTTCCTTCTCCCCCTTTGGCGTCATCAACAATCAGGAATGAAGAAAATGCAAGCAAAAATAGGATAAGCATAATTCATCAAAGATTAATTCATGAAATAGAAAAACTATGAAGCAAAAGCAATATCTCTAGTTGGAAATTGAAAACAAACTAGAAGTGTTAACTAAAAATAATTGTTTATAGTGCTAAAAAGGAATTTTGAAGTATAGGAGATCATGGTGCATGGTCATGGTGATTCTCGAATTACTGAAGCCTATTAGAAAGCATGCTTGGTATTTCTGAATCAATGTGCCCCCTCCAGCGAGTAAGCTCAATTCATTGATTGTTCATTGTAGTCCTTGTCTCTCCCATCCCTGTGTTTAAATCTTGTAGCTATGAGAGATTCTGTGCCATTACCGAGGGGTCTTCTAACTGACACATGGAGCTAGAACCTACATCTCTCTGCATTTCAACTCTTCGTTGTTCATCAATATGCTCATGTGCTCGAGATTCTCTCATTACTCTCCTAAGTGTAACCTCCTCAGGAGCCATGTCTTCATCCTCATAGGTGCTAACAACTACAGGGATTGTTCATGGTATACCTAAGTTAGCTTTCCTCTCTTGTTCTGGCTCTTCTTCTTCTCCTAAGCCAGCATCTAATCCCTCAAGTATATCATCAATATGTTGTGCATCTGGCCCATAGACGGGATTCGTAAAAGTAGTCCCGTTTTTTAGTTTTAGATTTGATTGTTGCCTAGATATTTTGTGGCAAGTTTCTGAATGGTTCTCTATTTATTGGTTCACCATTGTACCAATAAATCCCCATATAGTTCATGTGGAGCATATCAAAATTCCATGCAAACTTCTTGAATAGTGCATTTGAGGAGATTTTAAAATGAGCAAAAATGTACATTAAAGCCATGCCAAACCCCAGAGTGGTTGTCTTTCCTCCATCGTTTCCTCTAATATGCAGCATATGTTGTAAAATGAGAAAAGGCAATGCTATCTTAACTCCCTTCTTGAGGCTATAGTAAATATAAGCATCCATGACCAGGATCTTTCCATTATTTATGTTCCTAGGGAGAATTACTTCACTAATGATCTTAAAGACAATTCTGTTATTGAAATTCAACATCCCTCAACGATGGAAGAATTAAATCTGGATGCTTAGGCCCTACATCCTTCCACATGTATTCTATAACATCTCCTGGTGTGCCAGCAGCCTTAATACCCTCTAGCCAACCTTAAATATTGTAATGGCCTTGTCCTTCCACAGGTATCTAAAAAATTTCATGCAACTTAGCCTTATTGAGTATAAAACTAGTCCCATAAATAGATGATGTTAATTCAATTTTTGGACTCTTACGATGCACTTCAAGATTTTCATAAAATTCTATTACCAACTTATGTTAAGCATCACAATGTAAGTGCATGAACATGTACCAATCTTCAAATAATGGAAGAATATCAGAACCAACAAAATTTGAATCCACAAGAAATTTACCGTGCAATATCGAATGCTTTCCTTGAATTTTTGACACAAGTACTGGAGAAGATTGCGTTCTAGCCCTTTTTCCTCTTTTCCCACATTCATGACCTCTAGCCTTTGGATTCACCATGATTTCACTTAGTTTTTTGAAAATTGAAACGGTGAAAACTTGTTTTTTTATTCGGGTAATGAGAATATAGAAAGAATTTTGAGAGAAATTGATTGAGATTTCAAGAATCAAAGATGGGTTTGAGAGAGTTTTAGCTTAGGGTTAAGGGATTTTGAGAGAATTTGAGAGATTTTGGGATTAAAAGCCCCAATTTTAAGCCTATCCACTTTTTGTAGGTTGACCGGCTGGTCAACTCCGCGACCAGTCAGATCAGAGAGCTCGTTAAAATTTTTCATTTAGCCGAGTGCCCTATAGCTTCAGTCAGTCGACTAGCTAGGTTAGAAAATGCCCAAATGCATATTTTTCATGCCCAAGCCATATAAATACATACATATATATATATATATATATATATATATATATATACATATATATATACATATATATATGCAATTTAACCACTTTTTATCATTCCAATTTCCCTTCTAATCTTACAAAATTGATCCCCATGCAATGGTTTGGTGAAAATATCAGTAACTTGGTGGAAAGTATCAACAAATTCAAGTATGATATCACCTTTTTATGCATGATCTCTAATAAAATGGTGCCTAATCTCAATATGCTTAGTTCTTGAATGTTGAATTAGATTCTTAGTGAGATTAATTGCACTAGTATTATCACAATATATGGGAACATAATCATATCACAAACCATAATCAAGTAAATTTTGTGGTGTAAAGCTTTTTGATTTAACTCAAATAGTTTAATATCCTTATTATTCCATTCATTTTCGGGTTTGGGTACTCTCCTATCCCCTTCTAATTTTGTAGGTAAGGTAGGTTTATTTTCTATAATTTTCCAAGCTTTATAATCATGTGATTGTATAAACACTTTCATTCTCATTTTCCAAAATGTATAGTTGGTTCCATTGAAAGGGGGTTCTTACTTAATAGAAATTCCTTCCATATTTGCTAAATATAATTCTACTAGTTGTTAAACTGTAGGTAGAATCCTAGATCTGATACTAAATGTAGGTGCAAATATATTAAGAAGGGGGTGAATTAAGTTATATATACTAATTTTCATTTTTTTAAAATTTACAGAAATTCAACTATTTCAATCAAGCAATATATCAAACACAATGTAATCAATATAAGTATATAAAAATAAATAAAGTATAGAGAGAAGGAAGACAAACGCTTTTAAGGTGGTTTGACTAAGCCTACGTCCACTGCCCAAGAATGCTTCCTGTAAGAGTTCAACAATCTTCACTAAAGTACTTCTTCAAATCTTGGTGAAGCAAAGACCAATTTTTACAACTCTTTGAAGTCAAACTTCAAAGAACCCAAGAGTCCCACTCTTTAGGATTTCCCCACACTTTTACAAGCTTTAATAGATGCCTTTCTCAAGATTTCTTAGGTCACAAAGTGTGTATACAATCAAGAAGAATTAGAAATGATGAAGAACATGTAATTCTTCTTACAAGAGGATATAGCAATAAACAATGCTCTTGAAAGCTCAAAGATATGAAGATCAATTGAATGATGATATATGATTTTGCAAGCTTGAAATTGATGATTTAAATGAGTTTTGAAGATGTATTTAAAGAGATTTGAAGGTTTAGGCTTTGGTAGGTGGAAGAGAGAAAATGGCCAGAATGGTAATAAACGGCTAGTGCATTTATTACAGCATTTCACTTAGCAGGTCGACTGGCTAGGTCGTCCGGCCTCTCCTTGGCCTTCTCTGACTAGGCCAGGCGCCTTGGCCAGTCAACCTGCTAGGGGGTCCACCTTTTCTTCCTCTTTTCTATTTTGGCTGGACGACCCTCTCCTTGGCCTTCTCTGATTAGGCTAGACGCCTTAGCCAATCGACCGGCTAGGGGGTCTGCTTTTTCTTCCTTTTTTCTGTTTTGGCTGGGTGATCTCCCTGGTCAGTCGGTTGATCGACTGAGGGGTCCGGCTACTCCAAAGACATAGAAGTAAAGCCAAACTCGAATGAAAATTTTTTAAGCATAATTTTATCAACTTTTCATAACTTCAAATCACCTTTAAGGCATTTTTTAAATATTTTTTATGACTTAGAAACATTTCAAAACACATATTTACACTAAGTGTGCATTCAAAATCATTTTTGCTTTTTTGAAATCTAATGTGCATGAGATTTAAATTATTTGAGTTATAAAAATAAAGGTTTGAGCCAAACACTTGCAATACTAGGCATTTCACAAGAAAAGCAAGAATGCATGGCACCCCTTATAATGCCTCTTCTCCTCCTTGTGTCTTCTTATCTTCTTCTTCTTCAAATAGTGCTCATTTTCTCATCTTCTTCCATCTTCCAAGCATCTATCTACTCATCTTAACACTTATCTTCACAAGATGCTTTTTCATAAAATAATATAAATGCATATCAAATTTTCATCATCAAAATTTATAACTAGCATTTAGCCAACAATCTCCCCTTTTTTGATGATAACAAATTATTAAATATATGAGCATTTTACTCCCCCTTAATATGAGCATTCTTTTTCAAGTAAAAAATCATTTTGGAAATACTCCCCCCGTCAAATTTAGCTTATTCACATTTTGAACCTCATGCAATCAACTTAATAAGTGCTCAGCCAATTAAATTTTTATGCAAGCAATCATCAATTCAAACAAATAGCTCAATACAAAAGCAATCAAAATAATCAACTCAAGCAATCAAAGTAATAAACAAGCTATATGTGCTCCTTTTCTCCTTTTCCTTTCTCCTTCTCCTTCTCCCCCTTTGGCATCATAAAAAATTAGGAAGGAAGAAAATGCAAGCAAAAATAGGATAAACATAATTCATACAAGATTAATTCATGAAAGAGAAAAACTGTGAAGCAAAAGCAATATCTCTAGTCAAAAATTGAAAACAAACTGGAAGTGTTAACTAAAAAAAATTGTTTCTAGTACTAAAAAGGAATTTTGAAGTATAGGAGATCATGGTGCATGATCATGGTGATCCTTGAAGTACTACTGCATAGCAAAACGCATGCTTGCCATTTCTTAATCAATATGCTCCCTCCGGCAAGTAAGCTCAATCCATTGATTGATCATTGTAGTCGTTATCTCTCCCATCCCTATATTTAAAGCTTGTAGCTATGAGACAATCTGTGTCATTACTGAGGGGTCTTCTTGCTAACCCGTGGAGCTAGAACCTGCACCTCTTTGCATTTCAACTCTTTGTTGTTCATCAATACGCTCCTGTGCTCGGGATTCTCTCATTACTCTCCTAAGTGTAACCTCCTCAGGAGCCATGTCTTCATCCTCATAAGTGCTAACAACCATAGGGATTGTTCTTGGCATACCTAAGTTAGCTTCCCCCTCTTGTTTTGGCTCTTCTTCCCCTAAGCCAACATCTAATCCCTCAACTATATCATCAATATGTTGTGCATCTGGCCCATAGATGGGATTCGTAAAAGTAGTCCCATTTTTGGTTCTAGATTTAGTTGCTGCCTAGATATCTTGTGACAAGTTTATGAATGTTTCTCTATTTATTGGTTCACCATTGTACCAATAAATCCCTATAAAGTTCATGTAGAGCATATCAAAATTCCACGCAAACTTCCTAAATGGTGCATTTGAGGAGATTTTAAAATGAGCAAAAATGTACATTAAAGCCATGCCAAACCCCAGAGTGGTTGTCTTTCCTCCATCTTTTCCTCTAATATGCAGCATATGTTATAGAATAAGAAAAGACAATGCTATATTAACTCCCTTCTTGAGGCTATAGTAAATATAAGCATCCATGATCGAGATCTTTCCATCATTTATGTTCCTAAGGAGAATTAGTTCGCTAATAATCTTAAAGGCAATTCTCTTATTGAAATCAACATCCCTCAACAATGGAAGTATTAAATATGGATGCTTAGGCCCTACATCCTTCCACATGGATTCTATAACATTTCCTGGTATGCCAAGAACTTTAATCCCCTTCAACCAACCTTGACTATTGTAATGGCCTTGTCCTTCCACAGGTATCTTAAAAATTTCATGCAACTTAGTCTCACTGAGTATAAAACTAGTCCCACAAACAGTTGATGTTAATTCAATTTTTGGACTCCTACGATGCACTTCAAGATTTTCATAAAATTCTATTACAAACTTATTTTCAGCATCACAATGTAAGTGCATGAACGTGTACCAATCTTCAAATAATGGAAGAATATCAGAACCAGCAAAATCTGAATCTACAAGGAATTTACCGTACAATATCGAATGCTTTCCTTGAATTTTTGACACGGGTGATGGAGGAGATTGCGTTCTAGCCCTTTTTCCTCTTCTTCCACATTCATGACCTTTAGCCATTGGATTCACCATGATTTCACGTAGTTTTTTGAAAATTGAAACGGTGAAAACTTGTTTTTTGATTCGGGTAATGAGAATATAGAAAGAATTTTGAGAGAAATTAGTTGAGATTTCAAAAATCAAAGGTGGGTTTGAGAGACTTTTAGGTTAGGGTCAAGGGATTTTGAGAGAATTTGGGAGATTTTGGGATTAAAAGCCCCAATTTTAAGCCTGTTCGCTTTCAGTCGATCAACCGACTAGTCACGAAGGTCAACCGGCCAGATTAGAGAGCTCCTTAAAATTTTTCATTTAGCCAAGCGCCTTATAGCTTCAAGGATGGAAAGTTTTGATACAAATTTGAATCTCAATAGCATTTGATAAAGGAAAGACAAATTCAAAAGTTAAAGATTTGTTTTCAACAAACTTTCCAAGATAAAGTGTGCAATCAAATAGTTTTCAAATAGGATTTAATGAGCGCTTTTATGATTTCAAACAAATATGTTTAGGAAATCAAAAAGATATTTTGAAAATATGATCAAAGTGATTTGAAAGATCATGAGCTTTAAAGTGTAATTCAAGGTTATACACAATAAGAACAAGAATAAGAAAAACGAGTAGGCACCCCTTATGACTTCTCGTCTCTGGCTTTATATCTCCCTTTGCTCTTAACTTGAAATTCCTTGCTTGGTCTTCTAGCTTCAAAATCATGAGCTTTCGACGAGCTTTCATATAATCAAACTTTGCAATACATAGCTCGAAAAGACTAATCATATATAAAGCATTCAATCCATAGGAGAATTAATACATTCAATTCGCAGGCATTTATCCATCAACTCATAATTTATATAATATATCCAAGATAAAATCATAGCCACTAAAATCATTATGAATCAGAGTCAATTTATTATTTTTCATCAATAAAACACTAATATCAAATCATATAATGCTAACAGTGGCAATCAACAAGAGGTAGACGAATGGCAATACGAAAATGAGTTCAACGAGACTCACTAATCCAAACAGAGGCTGAGCCAAGCGGATTTAAGACTTAGATGGTCTAAACATCTCAGGAAACAGACAGATCTTCTAAGCCCATGGCTTGAATAAGTAGCAACCGAAACCACCTTATGACCTTTGCGACAAAAAACCGAATTGGGCTTAAGAGCACTTCATGACTAAAGCTTTTGACAACACTGGGGTAGAGCCATTAACATATGAATAACATAGATCTAACCAAAAAACTTCACATCATCCGGGTCAACCAAAACCAAAGAACCATTAAGAAAATAGTTAGTAAGACGAGGACCAAATATGAACACATCAACCAACAAAACAGAAGATATGTGTTTGCCTCTCCAAGAAGAAGACATGCAGCTAATAGATTTGGGCTTAGATCACCAAGAGACGCCAATAAAGTTCAAGATTTGATAAATCTCGACAAAACCACAAAGAAAATAGATAAACAAAAAAAATGAATGAGAAGATGAGCCATAGTGGGCCGGGCTTGGAAAATTGTCATAGGCTCAGCCCAAACAATGGAGAAACCTAAGGGGAAACCCTAGGGGAAAGAAGTTGGAGAGTTCTTTTCTCTAGAGAGAGAAAAAAAGCACCTAAAAAAAGAGAGCAGTTGGAAATGAGTCCCTGTTTATATTTGAACTTTGATATTTAAACTTATTGATATAAATTTGTGAATATACAATTATTACTTTTGTTACTTAAAATTTTTTAGAATTCAGTGTTAGAAATTTGTAAATATATAATTATTATTTTTTTTTAACTTTTAAAATCATTTTTAACAAAAAAGAAAAAAGAAATAGTGTGAACCTCACATACTGTGAGAAGTACAGTACTCTTAGTGTGTTCACAGTGCAAAATATACAACGTGCTAAATATACAACATGGTATGTTTAGACACTATTTAAATTAATGAGTATAGTCTTTATTGTTCAATACAATTGTATTATCATATAATTTTGGATTAATTAATCCAAATTATAATTTAAAAATTTTAGAAAAAATAATTCAGAAATTGCAGAAACAAAATTGTTAGAAGATTGATCAAAAGCCATTTTAAAATCAACCGCCCAAAACCATTCAGGAACAAAATTAATTGAAACAACTAGCTTTTCTATTATATTGGACTATTTTAGTTTTATGAATTGGTAAACCTTCCAAATAGATTTGACTAGAAAATTAGTCAGAAAACTATACCAAACTGTCTTTGCATGTTCTTAATCTTTATTCGGGTAAAATACCCGTAATTCTTATGGTTTACATAAGTAGTAAAATTACTTTTCTATAATTTAAGACATACCACATTAACTCCTATGCTTTCTAAAAAGTAACACAATCTCTTCCTTCTGTTAAAACTTTAACAATGTTAAATAAGGTTTTAAAGTGACCAAATTACTCATACTAACTTTTAGTGCTTTTCCTTCTTTTCCACTAAGTTTTGACCCAAAAAACAAAAAAAAATCTTGAATACTCGTTAACTTTTGCTTCTTTTCCTTATTGAAAACCTAAATTATATTTTTGTAATTTTTAATTTTTTGATTTTATAAAGTGAGGATAAATAAATTATGTAATAAGTCCAAAGGACGATATTTTGGTGAAAAAGTATAGTAAATTCTAAAATTTGACATCTATATATGAAAGAATGGAGAATGTATCACACTTCCTAATAATTTAGACAAAAAATTTTAAGCTTGGAGATTACGTATTGTATTTTAAAAAGCACAAGAGAATAATGTGATATGTTTTAAACTATAGAGGGTAATCAACTACTAATATAAATCATAGAAGTATAACTTATTTTACCCATCCTTGTGCTGAAAGATGCAAATCAAAGTTTATCTGGAATGTAGAAAAAGGAAAAGCAAAACCTACCTGTAATTTCCACTTCAATTTATTTCATCTGAAAGATACAAATCAAGCTTATACAAAGAAGAATAAACTCGGGTAACCTAACAGGAAGAGAAGGGTGAACACTGCACAAGAAAGATCCATGAAATAAAACAAATTGTGAACTACTCAAGAATAGAAATTCATATATATTACAATGGCAATGAATCAGATGGAAGTCTTGCTGAGAGCCGCTGGCACCGATTTCCTGTAGAAAGAAAAGAATGAATGGATAGCATCGAGCGTCTGATTTCAATCTGCATTATCATTGTGTAAAGATGCACCCTGATCATTTCCCACTGTTCTCTTGCTCATGTTTGCCCGTTGAACTAAACGAACCAAGGCTTGAACAACTTCTGACATAGGTGGCCGGAACTCCGGCTCAGGCTGCACCCCAAAAAAAAAGAAACCACACATGGAGTATAACACTGTGTTAAGGATAAAGGGATGGGAAAATGCAGTGCATGACACTGCAGCAGAACACATCCTTGGGAGCTTGGTCCTCCCAATGTCGTATCCCAGTTTTCTGAGTTTAGCTAGAAACATGCTTGCCCCCATATTTTGGTCATGCAAAAATGTGCCATAGAGTTATTTTTCATCAACTCCGTGGACAATTCAACATGCAACAGGACAGACTCCTTAATAAATCTTAATGTAGTAAAATTAAATCAATTTTAATCGAGTTTTAACTTTACAGTTACATGGGATTTCAGAAAACCAAGATTTGAGCATCTTAAATTCTCATTTACATCTTACTCGCGTAAATCTCCAAGACACATGCGGAAACTACTTTCGCAAAACCCACAGGCCCCCAACTATAATTGTTCATGAACTAGATCAAGTATTGCACAGTTAAAAAATGATATCATATGAGGGGTAGTCAAGAAGTTCTGTTCATTTATGCCTTGCTTTAGAAGGCAAAACATGTTATGAAGTATGCTTTGGCATGTTCCTGCCCCAACCTCCCTTATTAGCTTTCAAAATTAGACCAAAAAATTTGAACCCTGTGTAGCTATTAATCCAATCAAAATAAAAGGACTAATAGGATCTCAATTACAGTAAGCACAAAAGATATATGCATATGCATGTGTACGAGTATTTTGTTTTATGGCCTTGACAAGACCTGCATTAACATGCATTTATCAAATTGCACCAGTTTTTCATGTCATTACCAACATTTACAGAACACAGTTGAGCAAATTTTGTTCTCAAAATATATTACCTGGACACAAAGAGCAATTACATCAGCAAACCGGGAGAGAGATTTAACAGGGTAGAGCCCTTGAAGTGCTGGATCAACCATCTTAGCCAGAGCATCAATATCATGGAGCTGAGGTGTTGCCCATCGAACTAAATATTGTTCAGACCTTTGTCTTGAGCTGTCAGAAATAAAATAATAATGATCATTAAGTGATTAAAATTGTCCTTGATTTTGCAAATCAGCACTGCTCTACCAACTTACCTATCAAACGGTTTACGTCCTGTAAGAAGTTCCAACATGACTACTCCAAAACTGTACACATCACTTTTTATTGTATATTGACCTGACATGGCAACCTCCGGCGCACTGTATCCAGATCCTGCCTGAAAATTTTCCATTGAAATGTTAGTAAAATTAATTTTAATTTGCTACATCAGTAAATTAGTTAATAAGCAGTTAGATCTTTGTCAGTCAATAAATTTTCACTCTACTGGGAAGCGCATAAGACCTGGACACACTGAAAAGCAATCAGGTGTCTCTCTGAACTGATGATTGCAACAACTCTAAATTCTTGATATTCTAAACTTCCTTCTCATTCAAAAGAGTGGAAGTTGATCTTGGAAAATAATACCAGGGTAATCACAGAGAAGATCAGAAATTATCTGAAGTGCTTTAGAAAGTAGCACTAGAAGCCCAAGTTTTACCTGATCTGCATCCTGAACAAGAGTTGCCAGCCCAGAGTCTGAAAGATGAGGGTTCAGCTCCATGTCAAGTAGAATGTTCGCCGACTTGAAGAATCTGTGAACAACAGATGGCGAACAAACTTCATGCAGATACCTGCAAAGAATACTTGCATGAGTACAACCCCACCCGCTAATAAATTGGTCTGATTTCTTTCTCATATGAAGTTTAAACTTCATACATCATTTAACAGAAAACAGGTACTCAAGATTGCATGAAGACATCCCATGGCCACCTAACTATCAATTTCCTAAAGAATGAATTAAATGAAAATGAATCTTCGCAAGAGTTGACGAAACTAGCATGTTAAGTTATGATACATGTGTAACTTAGTGTACTAATTGAGCTTCAGTGACTCTTTGGTATATAATATATCAAAATCCATGACAATAAAAAGCCAATGAATTAACTGCTGAGTTACTTACTCTAGTGCACGTGCAGTCCCAAGTGCAATCTTAACTCGGCTATTCCACGTTAATGGCTTGCTATCTTCATCTGAGAGATGAAGGAAGTCATGCAATGAACCGTTCTTAACGAACTCATAAACTAGCAGATGCTGCCCATGCTCTGAACAATAACCAACAAGCTCGATTACATTTGGATGATGCAACCTGGAAATCTCCAACACAATCTCCAGAAAATCTTCAGGACCAGCAAGAGCAGATGAATTTATTTTCTTCACCGCAAGAACCTAAATACCCACTAAAGTTGCTAAGTGATTATTCTGCAACAAAGTTATTTACATGCCAAAGAACATTGCATTTAAGCATAAAACACAAGACAGACAACTTCCATCGCCATTGAGCTCTAACAACATATAGAATATTTTCCTATCCATACGCAGATATGAAAAATCTAAAGGGAGATGTCATAAAGCGCAAGCCAATGTAGCACCAAAATTTCATATTAGGTGCATATTTTGCAAGAGCTGCAGTTGGTGGCTATATTTTTATGAGCTAGGACCAAGGGCAAATTCTTCATGTCAAACTTTATAGCAGTTCGGACTGGATTCATTACAATCTGAATTGGTACAACTAAGAATATTGATATTCACGTCACTAGATCAATATAGTCATGCTCTCTGGAGAGGAAAAAGTATACCTTCCCATCATTGAACTGAGCCCGATAAACACGTCCAATTGATCCTTCACCGATAAGATTATCAATACTGAAACTATCCGTAGCTATCTGGAGGTCTGCTACTGAATAAGATACAGCATTTATTGAAGCTGTATTTATTTTCTTGGCTGGAACAATGGGTTTTGTTGTGACATCATCTTCATCGAAAGATTTAAGACGATCAATTGGTGGAGGTTTGAGATTTATGGCTGCTGGAATTTCAAATGTTTTTGTGCTAGATGCAGAGGAAGTTTGAACAGACTTCACTTCTGCAAAAGAATCATACAAACGTATGATTAAATACGCATGCAAACAAGTTCAAGTTGACAGCCCGACATTGAAATAAGTCCAATGCAATCTGGTCAGATCACGTTTCAACTAGAAAATGCAAAATACTCTGATCACATTTCAACTTGAAAATACTTGGTACATGTTCAGGTGTTCATATTATTTTTTTATAGCAGTTATAGATAAGTCAAAAATTACTAAGCTGCAAGACAAAACAGAAAACTTTTGGAAACACAGATAACTAAGACTTGTTTCCTTTACAGATTGACAATATCAGTACTCCTTATCTTCTGATTTTCCAATTGTACTCCAGCAAGCTAGGCTTCAATAAGCAAAAGAATATGTGGCAATCAACTAGCAAATGACTTCCTTAGTGCAAAGCCTAAAGTTCACAATACAATCTAAATGACCAAGAAAAGTAAAGGAGAAGAAAGTCTGGTTCCAAGAATTTTCAACAGATTCGTCTTATGACTCCTAACAAGGAGATCTGGGTTGAAAAGAAGTTACAGAATACTAACCCTTTAGCCTTGCTAACTTATACATCCAGATGTTTAGATCCTTCAAAAGTGAAAATATGTTTCATATTTCATTTTCTCAACAATAGAAGTGGAGCAGTTGCAGTTCAAATAAATAATCTCACGCTGTGGGATACTGAACCATGCAGAGCTAGACAAGAATTACAATGGTGCACCAGTCAGAGATGAACATATTGATATGAAGACTGGATACCTAGCATTTCCTGAGAAGCAAGAGGAGCAAAAGGCTGATCCTCAAGCTTTTCAGTATCTGCAGATGGCCGTCTAGATCTTCTCTTCAAAATAAAGAATGCTGCTATTGCTCCAATAACTAAAACAGATACCACAATTCCTGCTACACCCCCGGCCCCTATACCAGATTTGCTGCTTCCACCATTGCCTCCATCTGATGAGCGACTATCATCTCCGGACTTATGATTTCGGTTGGGTTTCCTGGCAGGAGGTGTGCCAGGTGGAGGTGGAGGTGCAGGCCCAGAGCTCCATGAATTTCCATTTGTCCTGTGATAAAAATAAAAAATTGCACTCAAAGTCCAAAGCCTTTATAGGAAATATTGGTCCAGTTGAGATGCTTACTTCAGATTATTGATGCCTTTTAATTGCTCGGGAATCCAGCCAGTAAAATGGTTGTTTTCAACATTCCTAAAATATTAAACACAAATTAGCATATTGGGCCACTTGTTGCATAGTATACTAAGTTATCAATAATGTACATATGCATGTGGCATTTCATATTTGGAACTCACAGATTGTCAAGTGGAAGACTAGCAAGGACATCAATTGTTCCTGTGAATTGGTTGTTTTGCAAATACCTGGACCACATCAGTCAGTAACCAAGTCAAACTATAGCTGAATCCATAAAAACGAAACAAAGAGGATATCAATATACTTACATATTTGTCATACTCGTTAGTGAGCTGAAACTGTTGGGAAGATTACCCGACATAGAATTAAAAGAGAAATCCCTGAAGCAAGGACAGAAAGTAGAACTGCTAGTCATTTCAAGAATGCAAGGACAACTAGATGAATTACTTTCCATTTCTACAACGAATGAATGTGAACTCCAACAAATTTTTGACATACACTAAGAAAGGGGTCCCCTGGTAATATGTTATGCAAAAAGCAGCAGACAGCATAGTTTGTGAAGTCAGCTAAATATGCTACAAATTATAGTTGTTCATGAATTTAAAGTGGAAGGGATGCAAGTCTCACAATGTGGAGAGGGCAGAAAGTGATCCGAAATCGACATTCGGCTGTCCCTGGATTTGATTGTGACTGACATCTCTGCAATTGCAGTAACATCATAATCAGTTATCAAGATTGAATACTCCAATAAATTCTGGGGAACAGTATGTAAACTAACTGTGAGAATGTAACTAACAAGTATTTAAGAGAAGTCATCTGAGATATAGAATAGGGGAGGCCACCACTGAAGCCATTCCCAGCAAGATTTCTGCATTTATAAGAGTCGTCATAAGAAATGGTAACAGAAAATTAAAAGATTAAGACAAGATGACAAAGTTGCTTGGAGAAAGCATACAGCCTTTGCACATTTGGTGGCAGATTATAAGGTATCTGGTTTCCGAGATTGTTGTTGCTTATGTCACTGAAATGTACATGAAACAATCATGTAAAAGGTGATTAAGATAGGCAGCATAAAATTAAATCAAAGTACAAGGATGTCCATCTTACAAATTAGTCACAGCATTCAAATTTGCCACCTGATATCCCAATGATCCTGAGAGTCCTAGACCAGATATATCTCTAATGAAATAGACAGAAAGAAATGCAAGGGATCAGCTTCTGTTTGATGAAATTGGAATGCAGAAAAATTCAAGATGAAAGGGCCAATAGAAAATTACATTTCCGTGACCCTTGAGCCTTTGCAAGTAATTCCTTTCCAGGAGTCTCTACAAGGATCACCACCATTTGCACTCCATTTGGTCAGCTGTGATGGCGAATTTAAACTGGTGTACATGACCCTAAGAGCAGAAGCTACACATCCCAAATGCAACAACCAAAGTTCATGATTGAATCATCAAATTTTTCTTACAGGAGATAGAAAACAAGCATATGCAGTGTTTCGAAAGATTAAAAGGAAAAAAAAGTCTATGCTTTGTCTCAATGCCACTGTAGCTTTCTAATGTGGATAACAGCATGATCAAAGATGCTCCATTATACAACAGTAAAATAGAAAGCGGGATTATGCAACCATCCAAAATAAACCAACATATTACAGTTAACTCCTTGCAAAAAGGTAGTTGATTTCTTATTAGCAGATGGGAGGGACGATCAAATTATAGCTTGTTAAGAATTCTGTCTTTTGCCGCTAGCTCATTACATTCTTGAGAATCATAATGAGTATTGATGACCATCAAAATACAGACCCAATAACTGCTATTTGGAATGACCTTCTCGCTAACAATGTTCATCAAGAAACCGACCCAAAGTAAATTAATCATCAACAAGCCTCCAAAATATAAATTTTCTAGGTTCTGCTCCAAACATGTGCTAGTGGTAATTCTGAAATACATCAACTAGTTCAGCTTACATGTCAAGGTTAATGTCAGCCATCAGCGCGGGTTCTGAGCTAAAGTCTACATAATCAGAAGTTAATTGTGCATCAACCACAGTATGCTAAGATCCAATAGAGAAGACTAAAGACTTAAACTTTGCAGCAAAATCTCTAAGAAAAGTCCTTCAACCCAGCAAAGATATCATCTTTTTCCCTTCAAGTGATTCAATCTTGTAACATATTTTATTGATTATTCCCTTTTTACCTCAGTGGGTTTAATTTTTTTTTTTTTAGAAAAAAAAGAAATTTAACATCTTTGCTTCATTAGACTAAAAATCCACCACAAGCATAAATGCATAATCACGTTACCAAAAATCTGAAAACCCATCATCAAATTCACACTCAAAAGACAGAACAGATTATGCATGCCTACTAAAACAGACATATTGCTCAAAAATAAGTACAACATAAACAAGATAGATAGAAGAGAGCTGACCATCTCCTTGATCCGTATCAGCATTTGTGAAGCTAGGCCCTTGAACAAGAATGCCAATGAGCACTGCCACCAAAACCATCAGCACCACCTTCTTCTCCCTCATCTGTCTCTCTCTCTCTCTCCCTCTCTCCCTCTCTCTCTCTCACACCACACACACACTGGAAGCCTTCAGCAGACCCCAGATGGAAAAATCCAACTTTTCTTCAGCTTGTGGGAAGAATAAAAAGGCTTCATCAAAGTTCAGACCCCTTTTTTCCAAGAAAAATTTCAGTTATATATTATTCCCACATTAAGTAAATAAATAAATAATATTTGAACAGTGTTTATCCTTCTTGCATACACATTCTGTGTATTGGTAGTAGTAAAGCTGGCAGGCACGTCTGATAGAAGAATCCAAAGCCACAGAATTCTTTCGCTTTCTTTCATGACACCATCTGTACATTCACACGTGTAAATGTAGCTGATGTGAATATGTAAAAGTACGTGATTGCGTTAAAAAAGGGGGAAAAAAAACTTTGTTTAAAAGAGAACAAATATCGATTATAATATGTATGTAACAGGTATTAATTCTTGCCGAACGACAATTATAATATAAATTTAGCGAGAACTAATCCTTAAACTTACTTATTATTTATATTAGAGATGATAGATATATTATTTGACCAATAAAATTTTGATTTTTTTTTTTTAAAGAAAACCCTATATTTAACAAATTATAATCTCTTTCATTTTTGATGCATTGTTATGTCATAGAGTTGCTTTATTGTAATTAATCATGCGTGGAAATCCAGACAATAAGTAAACAGTGAAATAATTTTTTTTAACTATAATTCTGAGTTCGACACTTATTAAAATAGTAATAACAGATTTCAACGACAGTACTAGACCAACAACTTAGAGTAATTACATTTTTTATTTTGAACTTTTTAAGAGTGTCTATAAAATATAAAATTATGAGCCTTTGTATTTAATCTTTTAAAAATGGGCAAAAAAGCATGTCTTTATTGGTCCACTAAAAAGAGATTATGAAAGTTGTTATCTAATAGTTTTGAGGGTTTCAATCATTTAACTAGTACATCACAGTCAACTGATGAAAGTTAATAGTAAGATAGTTTAGTTTTGAGTTTTTATCATTTTCTTTTACGTCAATAGTTCAATTGTCATTACAATTTATTTTTTGGCAACATAGAAGAGAAGAGTTTATATATACTTTTGAATTCATTTAGTTAAAGATACCATATACACTCATTGTTTAAAGTGTCATTTTCTTTTATTTTTCAAAGTTTCAAATTTAGAAGCATCTTAACACAATTGACCTCGTTACAAGAAGGTGGTAAACAATGCGTTCGATTTTTCTAGCAAGTGCAATATTACATTCATTAAAGTTCATTAAATGGTCTTATGTATATGATAATTTATTATTTTTAGTCATTTTCTCATTAACTATAACACATCTTTTAAAAGAATAAATAATTAAAAATGGTAAATGTAATGTGAGAATGATTGAGAATGGTAAGTTTTTATATTAATGAAAATATAAATCTAATTTTAACGAGTATAATGTTACATTCATTAAAAAAACCCTTTTTTTCTTCCTTTCGCTGCACTTCTTTATTTTTCACTTTCACAATACTTCTCCAATTATATTTGCTTGGTATTTACTCTCTTTCTCAAGTAAGATTTCAGATTTCTGGAGCCAAATTTCTTTGTTGTCCAGCTTGTTAGTTGTTGCATTGCTTAGCTTCCCGTGTCAGCACCACGTTTGTATCTTCCTTTTTCAATATCCTTTTTTCTTCATGGAACACCACAGTTTGGTGGGTAGGGGTTTCCGAATATATACGAGTCTAACAACGAATAATGATGCTTTTGAAACCCCATGGTTTAGTGCTCGTTTGAATTGACACTTGTTTTTAAAATACTTTTACAATTTAAAAAAAAAGTGTTCTCTTAAGAAATTAAAATTTTTATTTAAAAAAAATGTATTTGAGTTTTTTTTTTCATAATTTTAACTTTTTTGAAAATCAAGCTAAAGAATTATTGCAAAGCCAATGTATTTTTTCAAGAAAAAGGTATTTTCATTTTTGAAAAAAAGTTAATCAAAACATGTCCTTACTCGTAAAGCAGTCGGAGTGTGGATACGAAATCTATTCATATTTTGACTTGAATCAATTAAGAAATTTTTATTCCTGACTAGTTTAGATCATATTTTTATGAGTGAAATTTTATATCACGAAATCCAATATCTGGCGTAATTTTAAGAGATTTTTAGGGAGAAATTTGGGTTATTAAATTAAAAATGATGCTTTTGATGTTTTACCAGCAGACACTCTTAGCTAGATGGTTACATATTTCAACATTCAACAGAATCAGCGGCAAGTTAATTAACATTCCAACTAATTGTTCAAAGAAAAAACGAAACATTTGCTCGCAAATGTCAAACGTAGAATTAACGATTTTTTCAAACTTCGATCTCTCTCTCTCTCTCTACAATGGGCCGCTTTCTGTCAGTTGGGATTTCGGCAAACGTCTATTATCAATTAAGATCTCAAATTGCAAGCATGGATGATATAAAATTATTAAGAAGTTAACAAATGCACAAATTAATTAGTTTATTCTGGACTTATCCTTTCATTCAGAATACATATCATCAAAAAAACCACCTCACGAGGTGAAAAAGTTGATAGGAGAAGACATTAAAAGTTTTTTCCTTAAAAGTGGTCCTCAATTAATTTTGACTTTGTCTCCTTTAAACAAAATAATAGTATTAAATTATAAAAGATATATTAATAACATAACGAATATCAAATTGGCGCTTGTGGACATCAACATTAGGTACGTGTGATTTCTTGAAGAAATGGATGCTTTCATTTTACACAAGACATCAAAATTATTAACCGTGTCATTCTCAAAGTTTGAAATTTTGTCCATATTGTTCTTACGTAATCAAAATGTCCTATTCTGGGGAGCCGTAGAGTCGGACACGATGTTTGTTCACATCAATCAAAAAAATTAATTATTTTGGAACCAATAATGGTAAATCTTGAATTAACTAATTTATACTATTTCTTCTCTTAGAGAGGTCATGTCTCCCTAAGATTCAAATTTTTTTATTGAGAATTTAATTAAAAAAAATTTAAGGAGAGTTTTTAAAGTTTATTTGGCCTAATTTTTAGATAATTAAAAATATTTTTTATCAATTTAAAAGTGGAAGCTAATCTATTTGACAAATTTTTAGAAATGTTTTTACATAAAATCAAAGCTAAAAAAGTTGAAAAATAAAAAATTTCAAATTAGAGCTTTTTCGGAAAAGCTTTTGAAAAGACCTCATGTCATAACTTTTTTTTTCTTCTTTTTTAAAAATATTACTTTATAATTTTAAATTTCTAATATTACCCTGAAAGCGAGTAAAAGTTCGACTCCTTAAATATCAAGTCAAACAATGACCAACTTTTATTCAACAATACTTTTAATCAAAGATTTACTGTTAAAAACTTTACACTTCAATAGTTAAAATCTCACAATTAAGTCAAACAAAACCTTTATCAACAAAAACCAAAATTGTCCTGTTAATGTATAGATTCGAAACCAAAAACCAAAATTGTCCTGTTGATGTATAGTTTCTATCCTAGAAATAGTGTTTCCCATAAAACTCAGTCCAAGTAACATCATCAAATATTGATGTATAGATTCGTTTTTTGTCCACACTGTGCCAATGTTAATCAATCATTTTACCAGACGTTGCCATTCCATAGGCATCCAAATATGTTAATTCACTAAGTTTACTTCAACCATTCGATTACAACCAGGTATAAGATTCATGTCAGCTGCTGGATGCATTTACATTTTCTCAGTAGAAGAAAATTAAATATATTAATCCTTAGTAACTATCAAGATGGCGACATTAAATCTTGCCAACATAAAATTAGTAACTATCAAGATGGCAGCATTAAGTTTTGCCAACATAAAATTAACGTGTGATTAGATCCAAGATAATATACTATATTAAGGATCATCGATATGGTTCGTGCAGGGATGATGTAGACAATTAAATTAACCATGCGATGCTGGCTAGTATTAATTTTATAATAAATATTTATTTATTCAATAATATTGTAGTATTACCAAAAAAAAAAGGTTTCAATCGCACCCGGTTGATGAGAGGATTTGTATTAATTGATAGGGAAACCACAAAAAAGAAAAAAAAAAAAAACAAGCAACAAGGTGTTTTTTTCTTACCTCTTAAGAATGTCACACCGGTAAGAGTTGGAGACGGATATAATTTATGATTTGGATTTGAATTCAGTCTCTTGTCCTAAGTAAAGTATCATCGATTTAACTTGTGCACAGTATACAAGGCGTACTGTGATCCCGAAGTTTCTCAATTAGTGGTCGAACTCCTCTATTTGAGTTTCCCTTGCTACAAAAAAGAAAAAAACACCTCTTTAATTCTTTTTTTTTCTTTCTTTCCTTTTTTTTTTGGTTTCAGAACAAGCAAGGCTTGATGGTCAACTATATTGATGAAATATTAATATATAAGACAGGTTGGCACAGTTGCATACATGTTGAGGCAAGCTAATCATCATTCCCGTGGTAGCTGGGGGATTTTAAAGGGTATGTTTTGGTCAAAATAGCTTATAACATGTTTCATGTGTACAGCAACTCTTATGAAATTTTATGAGGTTAAAAAATTTCATTTCAGCCAAGTAGCTTCATCACATTTTTTTTATTTCTTTAATTTATTACTCCTTACTTCTATTTGATAATAATGAGAACCTTGTATCGAAGAAATTAAATATTAAAATTCGTTAAATTAAGGTGTAAGATCTAAAATACTTTGTTAAATACAGATTAATTTTATAATAAAACTTATTTTCTATTATTATCACATCCATGAATGGCGGAGGCGGGGTGGCAAGCAGAGGCCACCCCTCCGCCCCACTCAAAAGAAACAATTGAATATAGTATATGTGTGAATTATTTTTTTCTTTTTTTATCTAATAGGTAGCCCCCTCCAATTTTTGAGCATTTTTCCAAACATTTTAGACTAATATTTAAGAAATAAAAATTATTAAATTAATAGACTATTTAAAATTTTAAATGTAGCAGGTTATCTACAATCTCAAATTGCAGTCGATGATATAATAAATTTTCGATAATTTTTAATAATAAATTCATAAAACTTTTTATTAGAACTTCAATTAATAACATTTTATGCAATGAAATCTTCAATCATAATCTTCTTTCTTAGTCTTGATATCTTTGATAGAGAAAGTAGTCAATTATCTACAAGTTAATTTTTTTTAATGATTTTTATGTTATTAAAGTGTAATGTTCTTTTACTCCATTAAGAAAGTCTTTTACGCCGGACGACTTGTAGGAGGTGAGAAGTTTCCTTACTCTGTTCCACACAATGTATTACCATCGGTCGTACCAGGCAACATCTACCTACACAAGCTCGATCAGGAGATTTTTTGTCAGGTCATATTTATTTAGATGATCACAGAAGCACCAAGTTGAATTAGGTTATTTACTCTTCCAAACATCTGGTAATTCTGCCTGCCTTTCCACTCCTCACTTTAGTTTCCACCAAGCCAATCAAATATGCCTCTTGTGCTAAGACAATTGGCTGAATCATGTGAACATCGGATTGACAGAGCTCTTGGCATTGCTTTGTTTTTCTCTTCTTTCCTATCAGCGAGTTCCAACGCTTTTGTCCAAAATTTCTTTGTTCATACCGAACCGCTTGCAAAATCAAATCTTGCTCCACAAGATCCTATATCGACTATACATCCTCCTTGCATTTATGCCGGAGATGTTGCTAGTGCTACGGGCTTTGGCTTATGTAGATAAAAAAATGATGAATGAGATTGTGGCACTCCACTCGCCGCCAATGCGGAAAGATGCCGTCGAAAAGAATGGAACACTGTTTCGCTCTATTGGATGCGTCGGATCCCGTAAAACAAGCGAGCTCTTTACTCTCAAATTTAAACATGTGAGCGCAAAATGCTATCCTGCTCTATTGTTACGTAGCAATAGAAGCTTGCTTATGCTGCTTTGGTGCTTTTTCGCCTTCTCTTCATTCTGGACATGAGGAGGGAGCAAAGTTCTGATCAAATATAGGCTTAGGTGACAAGATGAGCCTTTTGCTTAGTAGTAGCCCGCTACCTTGAAAGTAATAAAAAATCCTTACTCTCTTTTCTCTTTCTGTTAGAGATGCCAATATCAACTCCTCTCTTTGACTTCAAAAAAATGGGAGGATCGTTTCTCTCACCTACGAATCCATGGCTAGTCATTCCCACCTTTATAGCATAGGAAAGATCCAACTTAAAATGCCATTTTAGATGCATAGACACACAATACATAATTTTTCTAGAGTGACTTGATAGGCAAACAATTACCTTTTACGTGTGTTCAAATATTCTTTTTATTCGTTTTGTGCATCATGTATATATTATAGTAAAATTAGAATAGTTTAATCTTAAAATAAGATATGTGTATATATACACATATGCATTATAATGAAACCTTCTTCTAAACCTTGATAGTGTTTTTGTATTATCTTTTATTTAAAAAATTTTTACTAAATACTACTTTATTATTTTTTGAGTAAAAAATTTATAAAGACCTCGCCCCAACTAACCTAATTTTTTGACTCCGCCACTGACATCCATAATCATCTCCACTACTTATATACAATATTCTTTCACTAACTAGTGTAGATATACTTTGTATCCTAACTTGTGTAGTTTTTCTTTTGGTTTGAAGGGAGGTTAGGTCAATATACATCACTAAGTGAATATCAAGCCAAAACTGGCCATCTATAGAAAATTGTCTAAAGGGATGCACTACTAATTCCTATTGCTCTGTTTCACGAGAGCTTGCATAGGGACGGTTTGGATTGGTTTTTTTTCCAAAGTATTTTTTAATTAATTTTTGAAAAAAAAATTTTTTTTAGAAGTTGAAAATTCTGGTTTCTAAAAAAAATTTTATTTGAGCTTTTTTCAGAATTTCAACTTTTTTGGAAACTAAATCAAATAGTTATTGTAAATTTAATATAAATTTTTTTTAAAAAAAGTACTTTTTCCTAAAAAAGTCAATTTAAACAAGCTTATAATAAAAACTATTTCGTCTATATTATATCATATTTATATTATATACTAAAATAATAACTAAAGATTCAAGAAGCTTCCCACCAAAAATTAGTTACGTCACGTGCTGCACCGCATCACTGTAAAAGCATTTCTATACATTGCTCACGTCAATCCATGCACATGCATGCTATTACAAAGAAAGAGAAAAAAAAAGGAAAAAAAAAAAGAAAGAAGTACCTTAACTAATTGATTTTTACACTAAAATATAGAGTTTTCTTTATATTAAAAATATATTAACTTATCATTTTTATTTTTTACATTTTACTAACATAAATATTCTAAACGAATAATATGAAGCATTATATAGTAGGATAAATTAAAAACACATACTTTTATTCTCATATTTATTTTATTGTATATGATATTATACAATAAATTATCTCTTTATAGCTTCATAATACTATTTTTATTTTAGAATCCGTGTCTCATACATGTACCATACTAATTGATCTCGTAGAAGTTGTACCATAACAAAATTAACTTGTCAATTAACACACTAAAATTTGCTTCATGATAAAAGTAATAGATCTTCATTTTTCTCCTTTTCCTTTTGTGGTGATAGACGTAATAGATCTGGAAGTGAGGATTTTTCTGACCTCTTGGCAATACTGCTAAGAAGTAATTCTTTACAAGGACTAAAACGTTGTAATCTTCTGTTAAAATTAAAGCTAGTCAATTCCAAGTTTGAGGGAGACAGAATACAAAGTGTTGCAAAGTAATGGAAGAAAGTTTAAGACTTTAAGGTACAGCAACTTAGCGACTTATCACTAATGAGTTGCTTTTTTTTTTTTATTCAAACCCCAACTCCACGGGATTTTAATTCAAATCTAACGCAAATATATATATATATATATATATATATATATATATAAATATAATTTCAACCACTTGAGTTTCAATTTAAAGTTTTGTTTGTTGTCCCTTTAGAGAAGTGGAAGCAAAAAACAAATGAGATTGAGAGCTAAAAGAGAAGGAAGAAAAAAAAGAAAGAAATCGAAACACGGACTCTCAATTCAGGCAAACATTTGACCAAGAAAAAGAAAAATCCCGGCAAACGCGTAGTTGTCGCTGCACGCTGTCGCGAAGGTCGTTGAATCAGCATATTTGCCACCCAAATGTACGATGAGCGGACACGGTTTGGTTGTTGTCTTGGAGCTGTATGTACGTGGCTTGCAAGAACATCGGTTTTTGTTTTGTATATACAACATCACAAAAGTTTCTTTCTTCTTTTACAAAAGAGGCATTGATACTATTTGTCCAATCTACTTCTCAAAATGATTTTATTCTTTTTTCTTTTAAAGATACCAAATGTTTGTATGGCATCAACTCAAGTATAAAAAGATCAAAATTCCCATCAAGTGGTAAGTCTAACATTTCAAAGAAAAAGTACAAGTCTTACCAAACAATAAAAATTTATCATAATCGTCCAAACAACTCAATCTATTATGCAATTGCCATGAACATATTAAATTGCATAGTCAGTACTTGTGATTTACGAACAAGAAAAAAAGGTTAGTAATCATAATTTGAAGCAATTCATAAAGCTTTACAGACTCGTATACCACTAGTCTTAATAAAAGAGAAAGCTATAATATAGTTGATCACGGTACGGCATTGCCGAACCCGGGCTACCCGACCCGAACTCCATAGCCACGTGGCAAATTCATGACATCAAATAAACAGTATAAATAGTCCATATTAGTGAAATTTATGAGGTAAGGCTTTACTTTTACAGCAATAATTTTTTCAAAAATATTCTCTGTTGCATGACAAACTTTTCCTTTGCAAAATCATACTAACTTGATTGTCAGAAAGATGAATACTGAAGCTCTTGCCGACATTAGCCTTCTTGTGCAGGTCTTGGAGCATGTTCACATCACATATCTCTTTGCTAGAGTCCTGGGAGTAGTGCTTCTTTTCATCCAAATCAGCTTGGTGCCATTTGCGGGAACGAAGTTTATACCCATTGAGATCCATATGGTAGTCACTAGGAGTCAGATAGCTACCGTAACTATTCCCCTAGCGATCAGGGAAACGCGCCTACAAAAGAGGGAGAGGGAGAGCCAACTCAATCGGAAAAGTAACCCTTAGAAATGGAGCCATATACTAACCTCGTGTATGGAGAGCCTCTTAACTCCATTCCTAGCATGTCCCAGCTGGCAACACCGTGGTCTGTACTGATGCCTACTTATACATAACCCTGCCTACCTCCATACTAAACACTAAACCTGACCGATTCCTATATACTAACCGCCCTTCTATCGGCTGATGCCTGAACCTCAACTAGCAACTTTGGCAAACATGTTTAGCAATGTACAGAATATGATGAACCAAATCTTCCAAAGCCAAGGAAAACTTGCCTGAAATTTTCCATCATATCCCCATAAACACTTCATCTAGCAAATAGCCTGCCCACAACGTCTAACAGTTCCACAAGCATACCTGAACCCATGACCACATGGTTAGACTGACATAGGGCGTAGTGAACCAGAAGATCCATTAGGCTCGAACTCTCAAGGAGATACGAATGTAAGGAGGCCTACGCAACAGTAGTGGATACATAAATTACTACCAACAAGAACACCACGTGGTCCAACACATTTGGTCGAGGAGATTGCTGGGAAGCCAGTACCAAGAGACTTTCTCATCCCTAAGTTGCCTTATTATGGCAGATTGGGAGACCCAGCCAAACATAATTTTATCATCAATCACAAGATGCTCTTTCATAATGTTATAGAGACAGCTAGATGCAAGGCTTTCCCAACTGCCTTGGTTGGGACGACCTACTGTTGGTATGATGAATTACCCCTAAATTCTACCAAGTCCTTCTAGCAGCCAGCTAAGTTATTTCTCAATCAGTTCACCGATAGCAAAATGGCTCCCGGTCTTCAACATCCCTAACCAAAATGAGGTAGTTGAAAGATAAACATCGCTGGAGTTCGTTAAAAGGTTTAACTCAGTACCTCTTCAAAACCCGACCTATCCAATTTTATCGCGTTACAGGCATTCATACAAGGGGTGAAGGATGATATATTGTCTAGTTCCGTGACTAGGAAGAAGTAGGCCACTTTATTAAATTTAATGGCAAGCATCAAGAAATACATCCTAGTTGAGGATGTACGCCTGAGTAGGAAAGAGAGAGATCGGGAACATGACATGGAGCAGAACAATAAAGGTAAAGGTAGGATGTGAGAGGATTTTGTAAAAAAATAGAGTCGGAGAAAAGGAGGGATAATGAGCCTACTCGTAAGCCTCGATTCGAGGTGTACACTCCTCTAAATGCCCCTCGAGCCAAAGTCTTAGCAGCAATGCGAAACAAAAAAGGTGTCAAGTGGCCCCAAAAATTAAGGAGTCGCCAGGATAAAAGGGATTGTGCTATGATCTATCGGTTCCATAGGGATCATGGGCACACTATAGAGAAATGTCTAAATTTGAAGGATGAGATCAAAGTGTTAATGTGCTAAAGGCACTTAGGACAATTTGCCATTCGACCGAACAAGTAAAAAAGGAAAAGAAGATGAAGAAGTCCTAGTGGTAGAAGAAAATACTTGGGACCATAGACATGATTTTTGGAGGATTAGCAATTGAGAAGAAAGCGTTATTGCCCTCAAGTTATATGTTTGGTCACTTGGAGATTTTCGACCAATGGGTTAGAAATGCAAGGACATAACCTTTACCGCCAGTGACTTGATCGGGACACTAGTGAATAATGATGATCCCCTTATGGTAAGCATAGTCTCAGCCAATTATACAATAAGAATGGTCTTAAAACACGGGCAGTTCTACAGATATCCCGTTTATGGAGGCATTTTGGAGGTTGAGACTAGATTGAACCAAATTTGTCCCATTATGAAACGAGTTAGTAAGATTTTCAGGGGTCGGGGTCCAAGCTGAAGGAGTCATAACATTTCCCCTTAGCATCAGGGCAAATGGAAGATAAACACTCAACAAGATATTAGGTTGAGTTACCCTCAATAAATTGGGGTCCATAATTTCAACATATTATCAAATGATGAAGTTCCATACTTGGGATGAAATAGTGACCATGAAAGGGAACCAGAACAACGCTCGAACTTATTATGCTACATTTTTGAAACCTAAATATCGACATGAAACTCTGATGCTGGAGATGACAGAAGAAAAGAAGGATCATAGGAAAGGAACCTTGGTCGAGGAGTTGACCTTGGTCGAGCCGAGGTTGGTTGATCAGCAAGCTAATCAGGAATGAACTTGCAGCAAACGTGAAGAAATGTGTGGTTCAATTCCTTGCTAAAAATAAAGACATCTTACGTGTATGATTGTGCCATGTTTTGCATACACTTATAAAGGTGTTTAGAGCTTATTTATATGCATTTAGTCTATCATTTGTGCATAATTGATAATATTTGTGCATAATGAGTTAAGATGTAGAAATGCATCCTTAAGTACCTTATTTTGTATTTTAGGGGCATGTTGGGTCAAGGAATGAGCATAAATGAAGATGGCAGGGCCAAAGAGTGAAGACTGGATGAAAAGGGAAGATTTTGGGCAACTTGCAAGTCTTGCTAGCCACTTTTGTCGATTGACCAACAGAGGTGACCAGCAGCACCAGAGAACACAGAATATAGTGCAATCTGAGCTGGTCATGTCATATTCTTGCCAGTCTGATATATGACCTAGTCGGCTCAGACTACAACATTTTCTTTATTCTTTGGTTCTACAAGTTACCTCTGTTAGAAAAATGTAAAACTAGAAATTCAGAATATCAATAGGAAGAAGAAATAACTATTACTAGATTTGGAAAAGCTTACAATACATATCAATAGAAAAAATTGCAAAATAAACTACAATAAATAAAATAGCCAAGGCTCGTAGAATGATTTCCTTAAGGGATTTACACCCCCTCAACTAGTGCTAAAGGGGTTGGGCATCTCTCTGCCAAAATACAACGACTTTACCTCTTAATGATTGGTAGCCCTCCTACGTAAGAGCTTGCGAACTAGTAGGTAGAGAAATCTCTCTTTGTAATGCATTATCAGACTACTATTATATATGTTATGCTACTATGCTATTGGATACATTAGTGTCTTTTTAGCAATGCAAATGTTCCACTATTTATAGGAGAAAATAGACATAACCATACTAAATGCCTTTCCATGGGAAAGACCATAATGGATGGAAATTCTTAAAGCATTTGAACGTTACTAGAATTCTAAAAGCTTAACCAATATGAAACGTCCATCAGTTTCTCCCATTAATTTGTAAATTGATATTACATAATGATTAGGTCATTATGCCCACAATCATCACGCAGTAATGAGATCATTATAGCTTCCATGTACCCTTGGTATACTTGTAATGGTTATGCATCAATTATTCAATCTGAATGTTTTGACTTTAAAAAGAATTGTAACGTCAAAACGTTTTCTAGCTTATTCTGTCGTCAAATTTCCCATTCATACTTTATCCATTTTCAACATTCCCCGAATGAATGAAAATTAGATGGTCAGAATATAGAACATATAGACACTAGAGAGAGTTCGTAGAAAGATACTGCCTTAAGATAGGTAGCTTTTGGCTTTAAACCTTCCTTAGTGAGTACTATCGGGTTTACTTGCTGACTAGTAGACTCGAGGTCTTCAACTGTTTAGCTTTTGCATAAACTGAGTCAACAGCACATATATAGCACCTCTCAATACACTAGCAGTTCTCACGATTGTGTTTATTTTGACCTTGAACAACTCTTGGTATTCATGAGTACTTAAAGAATTCAGCCTCTGATTCTTTTAAGAACGGCCCCTCCTTACTTATATAAGTGATTTTTTGTGAGGAGTACCTTGCTATATCCCACTTGGTGTTCCCAAGCTACAAGAATCATTAAAAGTAAAGCTTATCCTAAACCATGCAAGTTGCACTATCTACTTGCCATAGGAATGGGAAAATAAGGTCTAAGCTCCCAAGGTGCTTGAATAGAGTCACACACAATCCAGTTTCCCCTTTGAACTAATATTCAGGTATCTCCTATCAACAACCTAGGGTTGTCAATTACGGTAGCCCTTTAATTGGTTCATAGGCTTAAGACCTATTTGCCTTGACAACTTGAGTATTTTCTCTTTGTTCACCCCTTTGGTGAGCGGATCTGCAATGTTATCCTTTGACTTTTCATAGTCCAGAGTGATAACCCCATTAAAGAGAAATTGTCTAATGGTATAATGTCTACAACGTATATACCATCATACTTTATACTCTGTGCCCTACCAACTGTAGATTGGCTATCACAGTAAATATTAACGGCAACCATAGGTTTTAGCCAACATAGAACATCCTCCAGGTACTTTAAAGCCGTTCAACTTCCTTTCCAACTTTGTCCTAAGTTATAAACTTAGATTTCATAAAAAATCTGATTATGCATGTTTGTTTTGTAAACTTTCATGACACAGCTACACTTACTAACTTAAAGTCATATATCCACTTGTGGATCTCAAGTCTTTAGTGTCAGATATCCGATTGATATTTGACGTCATTATATCCTTCCTTGTACGGTTGGATATCTTGCTTAATGCAGCCCATAGTCCATGGTGTATCTTAAGTATCTCAGGACCTTTACAACAGCAACCCAATTTGCAAGGCCTAGATTACTAAGATATATCCTTAGCTTGTTCACAGTGTAGGCTACATAGGTATTTGTAGGTGTAAATATCTTAAGAGGGGGGGTGAATTAAGATATAATTGCTCTTTTTTTGGTTTTTAAAAATTCTTAGAAATTTAACAAATTCTTTCAAGCAATATATCAAATACAATATAAGCAATTTAAGCAAGTAAGATAATAAAAGTATAAAGAGAAGAAAGACAAACGATTTAAGGTGGTTCGGCCAAGTCTACGTCCACCGCCCAAGGATGCTCCCCTTAGGACTTCAACAACCTTCACTAAGATACTTCTTCAAATCTTGGTGAAGCACAAACCAATTTCTTACACCTCTTTGAAGCTCAACTTCAAAGAACCCAAGAGTTCCACTCTTTAGGATTTCCCCACACTTTACGAGCTCTAATGAATAAATCTCACAAGAATTCTAGCTCTCAAAGTGTGGATATAATAAAAGGAATAAGAAATGATGTAATCTGAAAAATTTTCTTCTCAAAAAGAAGATATTGCAATGAATGAAGCTCTTGAAAGCTCAAAGATATTGCAAGAATGACTCAAAGCTTGATTGAATGATGTTATAAGATTTTGCACACTTGAATTGATGATTTGAATGTGTAATGAAGGTATATTTAAAGAGATTTGAGTGTTAGGGATTTGGTAGGTGAGGGAAAGAGGAAGAAATGGTCTAGAATGGTAATAAACGGCTAGTGCCTTTATTATAGCAGCCCGTTCAGCCGGTCAACCGGCTGGGTCGTCCGGCTTCCTCTTGGACCTCTCTGACTACGCTGAACGTCTTAGTTGGTCGATTGGCTAGGGGGTTCGACTTTCTCCTTCAGCTTCTGACTTGGCCGGGCGACTTACCCAGGTCAGCCGGTCGACTGGCTGGGGTTTCTGACTACTTCATAAAGTGAAGTAAACCCAAACTTTTGCCAAAACTTTTTCAGTGCAGTTTTCATAACTCCAAATTATTTTGAGACAATTTGTAACTACCTTCTATGACTTGAAACACTTCAAAAACATATTTTTACTTTACATGTGCATTCAAATTTATTTGTGCTTTTATGAAATCAAATATGCAAGAGTTTTAAAAAATGTTTGAACATGAAAAAGGAAGTTTGAGCCAAACATATATAATATTTAGGCATTTCACAAAAGAGAAAAAAGAACGCTCGGTACCTCTTATGATGTCTCCTCTCCTCCTTATGCCTTCTCATCTTCTTGTTCTTCAAATAATGCATTTTTGCTTATCTTTTTTCATCTTTCAAGCATCTATTTACATTTAAGCACTTATCTTCACAAGATACTTTTAGTCAAACAATTATGAATGCATATATAAATTTTTATCATCAAAATTAATAGCAAGTATTTAGTCAACAATTTCCCCCTTTTTGATGATGACAAATTTTTTAAGATATGAGCAAAGGTACTCTCCCTTAATATATGCATTCCTTTAACACTCCCCCTGTCAAATTTAACTCATGCATATTTTGAAAGCAATCATAACAAACATTTTACTCAATGCACAATTGATCAACTCATCAACTATCATGCAAATCTACTAGTAATCAACCATCATGCAAATCTGCTATTAATCAACCATATAAGCTCATAAGTATATCACCATATAATTATCCAACTAAGTGAGTTATATCAATTCACAAGCAAATCACCATAAGCAAATCAAGTTAGCAAATCATCATATTAACCCATAATCAATTCAAGCTGGCAAATCGACTTCTCCTTCTCCTTTTCTCCTTTGCTTCTTTTCCTTTTATTTTTCTTTCTCCCCCTTTGGCATCCTAAAAAATTAATAGGGAGGCAAGAAAGAGAATGCAAGTAAAGATAGTATGAACTGAAAATGTTAATCCTTGAAATAAGAACAAAGACAATACGGTCAGTCAAAAATAAAACCAAAGTCAAGAGGTTTAAAACCAACTAAAAGTGAACCAAAATTGTTTTCTAATGCTAAAAACGAGTTTTTGGATAGGAAAATCATGGTGCATGATCATGGTGATCTCTGAAGTACTCCTGCATGTCCGAACGCATACGCGTCATCTTCGAATCAGTGTTCTCTCTAGAGGGTGAGCTTATTCCATTGGTTCGTCATTGTGGCCCTCATTTCTCCTATTCCTGTGTTCAAGGCCTCCAATTGCGAAAGAATCTGAGCCATCATTGACGGGGTCTTATTGTTGACCCATTGAGCTAGACCCTGCACCTCGTTGAATCTCAACTCGGCATTGCTCATCAATGTGCCCCTGTGCCCGTGATTCTCTCATCACTCTTCTAAGAGTAGTTTCCTTGGGATCTAATTCCTCATCTTCAGAGGTGCTAACAACTATGGGTATTGTTCCTGGTATTCCTATGTCATCTTCACCTTCATGTTCTGGCCCAACATCTTCTTTTAAAGTAATGTCTATTCCCTCAAGCATATCATCAAGTTGTTGTGCATCAGGCCCATACACATGATTAGTGAAAGTGGTTCCTTTCTTAGTTCTATTCTTAATCGCTGCCTGAATGTCTTGAGGCACATTCTTGAATGTTTCTCTGTTTATAGGTTCCCCATTGTGCCAGTAGATACCCATAAAATTCATATAAATCATATCAAAGTTCCAGGCAAACTTCCTATATGGAGCATTTGAAGAAATCTTAAAGTGAGAGAAAATATGCATTAAGGCCATACCATATCCAGGAGTAGTAGTTTTTCCTCCATCTTTTCCACTAATATGTAACATGTGATGCAGGATAAGGAAAGGTAGAGCAATCTTAACACCCTTTTTCAAGCTGTAAAAGATATATGCATCCATGATCAGTAACTTCCCATCATTGATATTTCTCGGGAGAATTACTTCACTAATTATTTTGAAAGCTATTCTTTTGTTAAAATCAACATCTTCCAATAAGGGAAGAATTAACTCTGAATCCTTAGGCCCTACATCCTTCCACATAAAATCTATAGCTTCTTTTGGCTTATCAGTGCCCTTAATCCTTTCCAGCCACCCTGGGCTATTATAATGTCCTTCTCTGTCTACAGGCATATGAAAGATATTTTTCAAAGTTTCCTCATTAACACAAACTTTACCCCACACATAGTTGAAGTTAACTCAAGTTTGGGGCTCCTATGATGTATTTCAAGATTTTCATAGAATTCTATCACTAATCTATCTTGAACATCACAATGTAGATGCATAAACATATACCAATCATCAAATAGTGATAGAACATCAGTGTCAACAAAATCTGAGTCAACAAGATATTTACCGTATAATATCGAGTGTTTCCCTTGAATCTTTGATACGAGAGGTGATGGAGGAGATTGTGTTCTTGCCCTTTTTCCTCTTCTCCCACGTTCTTGACTTCTAGTCCTTAGATTCACTATGATTTTGAGTGATTTTTTAGGGATTGAATTGATGAAAACAAGTTTCTTGATGTGGGTAATCAAAATCTAAGAGGAATTTTGGAATAAATTGAATGAAAGTTGAAGAATTGGAAGTGGGTTTTGAGAGAGTTTTAGGTTTAGGGTTAAAAAATTTGAGAGAATTTGAGGTTAAAACCCCTAATTTTAACCTTTGTTCGCGTTCAGCCGGTCGACTGGTTGGTCGTGGGGGTTGACCGGCTGGATCAGAGAGCAGAAATTTTTTTTTGTTTTAGCCGGACACCTAAGTGCTTCAGTTGGTCGACCGGCCGGGTCAGAAAGTGCACAAATGTGTATTTTTCATCCCCAAGCCATATAAAAATATATGTATGTATTTTAACCACTTTTTATCATTCTAATTTCTCTTCTAATCTTGCAAAATTGATTCTCATACAATGGTTTAGTAAAAATATCAGTAACTTGATGCAAAGTATCAACAAATTCAAGTATGATATCTCTTTTTTGTACATGATCTCTAATGAAATGGTGCCTAATCTCAATATGCTTAGTTCTTAAATGTTGAATTGGATTTTTAGTAAGATTAATTGCACTAGTATTATCACAATATATAGGAACATGATTATATTGCAATCCATAATCAAATAAATTTTGTTTCACCCACAAAATTTGAGCTACACAACTACTAGCTGCAATATATTCTGCTTCGGTAGTAGAAATAGCAACACTGTTTTGTTTCATACAAGACCAAGATACTAAGGAATGCCCTAGGAATTGGCACGTTCCACTAGTGCTCTTGCGGTCTACTTTGCAACCAGTGTAGTCAGCATCAGAGAATCCACACAAATCAAATAACGTTCCTTTTGCATACCAAAGCCTAGATTAATTGTGCCCTAGATTAATTGTGCCCTTAAGGTATCTAATGATTCTTTTTACAGCAATTAAGTGAGTTTCCTTAGGGTTAGATTGAAATCTAGCACATAAGTACACTGCAAACTTGATATCAAGTCTAGGAGCAGTGAAATATAATAGGCTACCGATCATACCTCTGTATTTCTTTTCGTCTACAGATTTACCTTTTTCATCCTTATCCAACTTTGTTGAGGGGCTCATGGGAGTTCCAATCTCCTTTGCATCTTCAAGTCCAAATTTTTTGATAATTTTCTTGGTGTATTTGGCTTGATTGATGAAGATTCCCTCATTTGCTTGTTTGATTTGGAGTCCAAGGAAGAAAGTTAACTCTCCCATCATGCTCATCTCAAACTCCTTGTGCATACACTTGGAAAAGCTCTCACATAAAGACACATTAGTGGCACAAAAAATTATATCATCAATATAGATTTGGACAACTAGAATGTCATTCCCTTCTCTTTTAATAAATAAGGTAAAATCAAGTTTTCCTCTTTCAAAGTTGTTTTCCACGAGAAATCCACTAAGTCTTTCATACCAAGCTTTAGGAGTTTGTTTTAAACCATATAATGCTTTTTCTAGTTTAAAAACATGATTAGGAAAACAAGAATCTTCAAAACCTGGGGGTTGTTCAACATAAACTTCTTCTTTAATTAATCCATTTAAAAAGGAACTTTTAACATCCATTTGATAAAATTTGAAGTCCATGTAGCATGAATATGCAAGTAACATATGAATGGATTCAAGTCTAGCTGTGGGAGCATAGGTCTCATCGTAATCAATTCCTTCTTCTTGATTGTATCCTTGAGCTACTAGTCTAGCCTTGTTCCTAGTTACTATTCTGGCTTCATCTAGTTTGTTTCTAAATACCCATTTTGTTCCAATTACCAATCTATCTTTAGGTTTTTCAACTAGCTTCCATACTTTATTTCTATCAAATTGGTTAAGTTCTTCTTGCATGGCCAGTATCCAATTTTCATCAAGTAAAGCTTCTTTCACATTTTTGGGTTCTATATGAGAGATAAATGCATGATGCTTACAAAAAGTGCTAATGTTACGCCTAGTTCTTACACCTTCATTTGGGTTACCGAGAATTAGATCTTGAGGATGGTTTCTTACAAACTTCTAACTCTTCGGTAGGTCTTCATGAGTTTCTTTGGTTCCAACACTTCCTTTGTTTGAGCATTGTTCATTTTTCTCATTGGCTTGATACCTCCTTTCTTGTTGTTCTTCTTCTTGCTTTGCATCATCTTGTTTTGTTGGTTTTTCTTTGTCTTTTGGAGTTAGATCTTCAAGTGTTGTCTTTTCCAAAAGATAACCTACATCATCAATCTCCTTTCTTGGCTCAAATGGATTAGTCTCATCAAATGTAATATGCATTGATTCTTCCACAACAAGAGTTCTTTTATTATATACCCTATATGCTTTACTCTTTGTGGAACAACCTAAAAATATTCTTTCATCCGATTTAGCATCAAATTTCCTTAAGTGGTCCTTAGTATTTAAAATAAAGCATTTACAACCAAATACTTTGAAGTATGATAGTTTAGGTGTTTTACCATGCATAATTCATATGAAGTTTTATTTAAGATAGGTCTAATCAATACTCTATTTTGTACATAGTATGCGGTATTTATGGCTTCACTCCAAAAATATGTTGGCAAGTTATGTTCTTGTAGCATAGTTCTTGCTATTTCTTGTAATGTACGATTCTTCCTTTCTACTACCCTATTTTGTTGAGAAGTACAAAGGGCCAAAAAGTTGTGTTCAATGCCATGTTCATTACAAAAGTTCATGAAAGGAGTGTTCACATATTCGATACCATTATCACTACGGACGCAAGTTATAAAATAACCTTTCTCATTTTTGCACTTTTGTACACAATCTTGCAAATTCATTGAAGGCATCATTTTTATGTGCAAAAAACATGACCCATGTAAATCTAGTGTAATCATCTACTACAACAAATGTATATCTAGATCCTCCTAAGCAAGCCACATCAATAGGTCCAAACAAATCCATATGTAATAGTTGCAATGCTCTATTTGTTGAAACTTTATTTAGGGATTTGAAGGATGTCTTATGTTGTTTTCCTAGTTGACAAACATCACAAATTTTGTTTTTTTTTTCAAATTTTAGCTTTGGTAAGTCTCTAACTAGATCATGCTTTGACAAATCATTTAATAAACTCATACTAGCATGTCCTAATCTTCTATGCCAAAACTAAGCATTATCATGCACAATGGATAAGCATTTAATATGTTGACATACAAGTTGATCAATTTCAACAGTGTAGACATTTTCATTTCTCTTAGCTACAAATAATATATTGTCATTTCCACATTCATAGATGATGCAACTAGAGGATTGAAAAACTACTTTATGACCTTTGTCACATAATTGACTAATGCTAAGTAGATTAATTTTAAGCCTTCTACAAGTAAGACATTGTGTATAGCAAGAGAGTTTTCGTTACCAATGCTTCCTTTTCCAGTTATTTATCCTTTGTTATTGTCGCCAAAGGTAACGTCTCCTCCTTTTGTTCTTTTAATTTGTAGAAAAGTGAAAAGTTTCCCGTCATGTGCTTAGAACAACCATTATGCAAGATCTATTTCATTTTGCTTGTTTTGCTTTATTGCATACCTACACACATGAAATTCAAATGCAATTCTTTATTTGGGGTCCTCAACACCTTGGGTCCTTGGCATTAGTTTCAATTTTTGTTTTTGACCACCCATTTAGGTCTTTGCCTATGTGAAACATGTGATCCTCTATCACGAAGTTTCTTGTAGTAACAATGCGTAGATACATGTCCCTTCTTTTCAAAAAATATGTACAAGTAATATTAGATTTTGGTGAAGAGGAGGATATAGAGGTGACAACCTTGACAAAGTAGGTTTTGAAATATTTTTGATTAAAACTAGATTTGTATCTAATACTGCTTTTATCAAAAGCCATTTTTTTGACTTCTAAGGAGTTTTTCAAAATTTTCTTTGCCATTTGTAAATTTTTGAATAATTCCATTCAAATCAATGTTTTTCTTTTTCAAGTCTTTAACCTCTTTTTCAAAATTAACAAAATCTTAGGCATATGATTCATTTTCTTTTTCCAAGATTTCCATTTTTTCTATAAGGGAGGCATTCTTCTTTTCCAAAATTTCTTTTTCATCAAGAATAAGTTTCAATTTTCTATGCATTAGCTTATTTTTTGCCAAAGCTAGAGATAGATCATCATGTAGTTTAGCAAATATATCTTTTAGTTCATCAAAACTATATTCCTCTTCCTCTTTTTCACTATATGAATAATAGATAGATGGAGAAGGTGAAGATAGTACATCATCCTCATTGGCCATGAGGCAAAAGTTGGCTACCTTATGTTGCTTTTCCACATCTTCTTCACTTTCGAAGGTGTCCCATGTGGCTTTGAGTACCTTGCCTTCTTTTTTCTTTGAAAGCTTTGGACAATTTGCTTTTATATGTCCCAGTTTGTTGCAATTGAAACACTTCAATTCATCTCCTTTTGCATCTTTTGTCCTCTTGAATTCCTTGCCTTCTTTTCCCTTCTTCCAATTTGAGTTGCTTAAAGATGCCCCTTTCTTCATCTTTCTAAATTTCATAAACTTTTTGAAGTTCCGGGCAAGAAGTGCAATTTCCTCATCTTTTGGATCTCCATCATCTTTATCGTCACTTGATGTGTATTTTGATGCAACGAGAGCAGTAGACTTCTTTGCTTTTCTCTCTTCTTCTTTGTGGTCCTTTATCTCAAGCTCATGAGTCATGAGTGATCCAATGAGTTGATTGAGCTCCAATGTATTTAAATCCTTAGCTTCCTTTATGGCCGTGACTTTTGGTTGCCGTGACTTTTGGCAAGCTCCTTAGCACTTTCCTTACTTTCTCTACATTAGAATAATTCTTTCCAAGTGCTTTCAAACCGTTAGTAATTTCAACAAATCTAGAAAACATTTGCTCAACATTTTCATTTGGAAGCATCTTAAATAATTCGTATCTATGTACAAGCATGGCAATCCGAGATTCTTTCACTTGGCTAGTTCCTTCATAAGTTACTTCTAATTGGTCCCAAAGTTCCTTAGCCGAAATGCGCCCCATTACCCTAGCAAATTCGGTTGCATTCATAGCATTGAATAGATAATGTAATGCTTTTTGATTTAACTCAAATAATTTAATATCGTCATCATTCCATTCATTTTCGAGTTTGGATATTCTCCTATCTCCTTCTAATTTTGTAGGTAAAGTAGGCCCATTTTCTATGATTTTCCAAGCTTTGTAATCATGTGATTGTATAAATACTTTTATTCTCATTTTCCAAAATGCATAATTTGTTCCATCAAAAGGGGGTACTTGTTTAATAGAAGTTCTCTCCATATTTGCTAAGATTCTACTAGGTGTTAAACTATAGGTAGAACCCTCGCTCTGATACCAATTGTTGGTGCAAATATCTTAAGAGGGGGGTGAATTAAGATATAATTGCTCTTTTTTTGTTTTTTAAAAATTATCAGAAATTCAACAAATTCTTTCAAGCAATATATCAAACACAATATAAGCTATTTAAGCAAGTAAGATAATAAAAGTATAAAGAGAAGAGAGACAAACAATTTAAGGTCGTTCGGCCAAGCCTACGTCCACCGCCCAAGAATGCTTCCCTTAGGACTTCAACAACCTTCACTAAGATGCTTCTTCAAATCTTGGTGAAGCACAAATCAATTTCTTACACCTCTTTGAAGCTCAACTTTAAAGAACCCAAGAGTTCCACTCTTTAGGATTTCCCCACACTTTACGATCTTTAATGAATAAATCTCACAAGAATCCTAGCTCTCAAAGTATGTATATAATCAAAGGAATAAGAAATGATAGAATCTAAAAAATTTTCTTCTCAAAAAGAAGATATTGCAATGAATGAAGCTCTTGAAAGCTCAAAGATATTACAAGAATGGCTCAAAGCTTGATTGAATGATGTTATAAGATTTTGCACATAATGAAGGTGTATTTAAAGAGATTTGAGTGTTAGGAATTTGGTAGGTGAGGGAAAGAGAAAGAAATGGTCTAGAACGGTAATAAACGGCTAGTGCATTTATTACAGCAGCCTGTTCAGTCGGTCCACCGGTTGGGTCGTCCGGCTTCCTCTTGGACCTCTCTGACTAGGCCGGACGCCTTAGCCGGTCGACCAGCTAGGGGGTTTGGCTTTCTCCTTCAGTTTCTGACTTGGTCGGGCGACTCACCTAGGTCAGCTGGTCGACCGACTGGGGGGTCCAACCATTTCAGAAAGTGACGTAAAGCCAACTTTTGCCAAAACTTTTTCAGTTCAATTTTCATAACCCCAAATCATTTTGGGACAATTTGTAAATACCTTCTATGACTTGAAACACTTCAAAAACACAGTTTTACTCTACATGTGCATTCAAATTCATTTGTGCTTTTATGAAATCAAATATGCAAGAGTTTTAAAAAATGTTTGAACATGAAAAAGGAAGTTTGAGCCAAACATATATAATATTTAGGCATTTCACAAAAGAGCAAAAAGCACGCTCGGTACCCCTTATGGCGTCTCTTCTCCTCCTTATGCCTTCTCATCTTCTTGTTCTTCAAATAATGTGTTTTTGCTCATCTTTTTCCATTTTTCAAGCATCTACTTACATTTAAGCACTTAACTACAAGATGCTTTTAGTCAAACAATTATGAATGCATATAAATTTTCATCATCAAAATTAATAGCAAGTATTTAGCCAATAGTATCGTACTATCCATTATCTACATCAAACTCCCGATAATTCTGGAGTATACTTGAATTGAGGTACTGCTCCACCCATATACTGCTTAATTGTGCAATTCCATTAAGGAATATATTTTGCTAAGTTGTGTAGCTCATCTAGAGGAGTTCTTGCAATCCCATTGTCTCTTTTTATTGAACTTGAATAGTATTTCCTCAATGTAATAGGACTGAGACAAGACTAGACCATCGATGTCTTTGTGATTTTGGCACCTAAAGTCACACTTGTGACACCCATGTCTTTCATTATATAATACCCAGGAAAGCATTTATTTGCTTCATTATCGCTTCCAGTGATAAGCATGTCAGCATTTATTTGCTTTATTATCGCTTCCAGTGATAAGCATGTCGCTTATATAATGAACAAATTTTGATCTATGGCCTTCTAATAGACACACGTTGTCACACTCATTTATTTTAATCCCATGAGCATGACTTGATTAAAATTCCCATGCCATCGGTTAGGTGCTTGGTTTAGTTTGTAATAAGAGTTCGTAAGCTGATATACTTTCTTCACTTGGCTTGGAACTACAAACCCTTTAGGTTGTTCCATATAGATCTCCTTCTTTAGATCTTCATTCAAGAAAGATTTCTTTACATCCATTTTGCAGATCTCCTAGTTAAATATAGTTGCAATAGCTATCAACATCTGAATAAATGTAATTCTCTTAACCAATGAATAAATGTCAAGATAATCTAGACCTTTCTTTTGGCTATAACCTTTGATAACCAAGTGGGTCTTATAGATCTATCAACCTTCATCTTTCTCTTGAAAATCCATTTACACCTTAAATGTTTATTTTCAAGACGTAGATCCATCAATTCCCATGTATGGTTATACATGATGGACTTAATTTCACTATTCACCGCCTCTTTCCAAAGAGGTGCCTTAGAGCAAATCTTGTACAAAACATCCTTGAGCAAACTCTAATCCAAGAGTTTGAAACCCTCTAAATAGTTTGAATCTAGGTGTATTAATATGTGTAAGAGTGTGTGTGAGGTGGGTGAGTTAAGGTTTTGTGTGTATGAAAAATGGGTGTGAAGTGCATGTTAATAGATTCCCCTAAATGCTGAAAATTGAGCCTTATTTATAGCCATCAGCGTCACTATCGGTCAACCCTATTGGCTGGCTGGTAACATGAAGGGTCAACTAGTTCTTTTTTAAGCTCTCTAGATTAACAAAGGTCAGCCAGTAGGCTTAGCTGATAACAGCCTCTGTTCTCTGGATTTACTGGCTAACCAAGGTCAATAGGTAGCATTTGGGGGTTGATTGGTAGCTATTTTTAATCTTCATCTTCTTTGCTTTTGATCTCTTTCCTACGACCCGTACACCTTATATCTTTGTCACCCATTCTCGTGCAGGCCTCGTTATTAACCCAAGACTCACCTAGATCATTAAAACAAGCAATTAGTGTAGCATTTATCTATTAAACTCAACTATGTACAATTATCTTCCTTTATGCATAATTCTATCTTAGTTACTGCATTAACGCCACTAGATATGCACATAATACCTCTAAAACATAAGCAAAATATAATTCAAACACACACAAAATCACAACACATCATTCCTTAACTTGAACTTGGTCATTTTTTCTAGACATTTTTAGTTAAGGTACTAAACTGCACTTCAATCAAACAAATCGTGTTAGTCAATAAAATCCTGAAATAATGTACTAAATTAAAATAGAATCTAATAAGAGCAATTTTTGAATTTCCAAAATTTGGTTAGAAAATAAGTTTATGAAACCAACAGTAAATCCCTTAAGTTATTGGAAAAATGTGAAACTAGAAATTCAGAATATCAACAAAAAGAAGAAATAACTATTACTAGATTTGAAAAAGCTTACAATATATATTGATAGAATAAAATGCAAAATAAACTGCAACAAATAAAATAGCCAAGCTTGTAGAGCGATGCTAAATGCGTTTGGCGTTTCCCTCCCAGGATACAATGGCTTTATCTCTTGACAATTGGTAGCACTTCTATAACAAGAGCTTGCAAACTAGTAGATGGAGATCTCTCTCTTTGTAATGTTCTATTCGAGTACTATTATATATGTTATGCTGCTATGCTATGTAAAAATGCTATTGGGCAAACTAGTGTCTTCTTAGCAGTGCAAATGTTTCGGTATTTATAACCATTCTAAATGCCATTCAATGGAGAAGACAGTAACGGATCAAAATTCTTAAAGCATTTGAACGTTACTAGAATTCTGTAAGCTCAACCAACATGAAATGTCCACAAGTTTCTCCCATTCATTTGCAAATTAATATTACATAATGATTAGGTCATTATGCATTACATAGTAATGAGGTCATTATAGCTTCTATGTACCTTTGGCATACTTGTAATGTTCATGCATTAATTATGCAATCTGAATGTTTTAACTTTAAAAGTATTGTAATAGAAAAGCGTTTTCCAACTTATTCTATCATCAAATTTCCCATTCACACTTCATCCATTTTCAACAGCCTTCGTTGGCCAACCGACAGGACTGACCAGTAGGATTTGTATGTTGCCCAAAATCCTCTCTTTTTGTTTGGTCTTTGCTCTTTGGCTCTTCCATCTTCATCCATGCTCATTTCTCGACCCAACAAACACGTAAAACACAAAGTAAGGTACTTAATGAGGTGTTTATGCATCTTAACTCGTTATGCACAAATATCATCAATTATGCACAAATGACACACTAAATGCACACGAATAAGCTCTAAACTCCTTTATAAATATATGAAATACATGGCATAATCATAAACACATCAATATCTTTACTTGGATTTCCACTAGCATGACAAGTATTGACCCAAAATTGATAGTTCACGAACTTAATATAGACCCAACCCACTAGCCTGTAAAGTAAAAGCGACAGGCATTTGAAGCTGGAAAAAATAAAGTCATAAAAAAAGAGGTTAATAAACTACTAAAAGCAGGACATATAGTAGAAGTCAATCATCCCACGTGGGTCTCAAACATTGTATTGGTTAAAAAACCATATGAGAAGTGGAAGATATGCATAGACTTCACTTACCTAAATAAAGCTTGTCCGAAGGACAACTTTTCCTTACCATGAATAAACTAACTAGTCGATTCTATTGCAGGATTTGAGATGCTAGCATTTATGGATGCCTTTAAAGGCTATAATCAAATGAATATGGTGGTATTTGATGAAGAAAAAACTTCTTTTGTCATAGATCATGGTCTCTACCGCTACAAAATCATGCCTCTTAGCTGAAAAATGCTGAAGCCACTTATCAAAGAATGTCAACAAAGTCTTTAAGGAACAAATTAGAAGAAATATGGAAGTTTATCGACGACATGCTGATGAAAAGTAAAAGTGCAAAGACCTACTTGACCAACATAGGCAAAGCTTTCAGAATGATAAAGAAGTTTGGTATCAAGTTAAATCCTAAAAAATGTGCCTTTGGTGTTAGAGTAGGGAAAGTGTTAGAGTAGGGCAGTTCTTAGGATTCATGGTTACCCAAGAAAGATTGAGGTCAACCTCGAAAAGGTCTGGGCTATATTAGACCTGAGCCCCCAGAACGATTAATTATGTCCAGTCCTTAATAGGGAAGTTACAACTTAAACTATTTCATGCCAAGCTTTATAGATAAATTTGCCCCATTCTTTGGTATACTACGAAATCCTAAGAAGTTTGGATAGACCCAAGAAGGTCAAGAATCCTCCAATGAATTGAAAGAGTACTTCATGAAACCGGCCATTTTATCTCGATCCGATCAAGGAGAGCAACTCTTTTTGTACCTGTCCAGTTCGGGTATGGAAATACTAGCAGTCTTGGTTCGGGAAGAACATAAGATGCAGTTACCGATGTATCATGTAAGTCGGGTACAAAGAGGAGTAGAATTGTGACATGCCCCAATGGAAAGGTAGTCTTGGCGTTTCTAACAATTGCGAGAAAGTTGAGACCATACTTTGAGGCAACCCCTATAAAGGTAATAACTGACTTGCCTTTGAAATCGATCATGCATAACCCCGAAACCTTGGGGCATTTGCTAAAGTGGGCTAAGAACTTAGCCAATATGAGTTAACATATCACCCCAAGATGGCCATCAACACGAAAGCGATGGTGGATTTTATTGTAGAATGTACCGTTCAACCGGCCCTTACAAGCGGAGGTGGGAGATACTAGTTGATGGAGCATCTTTTTGCAAGGGGCAGGAGCTAGTTTAGTACTCAAAGCTCCAAAATTTGAATTTAATAATGATTTTTCACACTGATCCAAATAAATTTAAATACTATGAGTAGGTAGTAACTGAAAGCTCAATTTTCAAATTTAAGCTGATTAGAAATGTTGATAAATGATGAGTTATTATAATCTATATATATATATATACTAATATTTAATTACATTTATGCACCACTTCTTAATCTCATCATTGCAATAGAGTTACAAGATATTTAATTATATTTATGCACCACCTATATATATATATATATTTAATGAGTTTAAATTAATAAAGTCTAAAAGAACTCATTAATTAATTAATTTTATATATATATATATATATATAAGTTAAACCCAAAGGAGCTCAAAGAAAGGTGCCACATCAGCACCCATCTATTTGTCAAATCATCATAAATTATATTTTTAATATTATTACATTATTATAAATCTATATATTGTAGTGTTTAATTACATTTATGCACCACCTATATATATATATATATTAATAAGTTTAAAGTAATAAAGTCCAAAAAACTCATTAATTTAATTAATTTATGCATCATATCCTAATTAAAAATAAAAATAAGAATAAGAATAAAAAAGCACTAGAATTAATTTTTATAGATATTTAAAAATAATTAAAAAAACCAAAACATTAAAACAATAAAAAATCACATCTATAAATATTTAAAAACTAAAAAACACACAGAACCTAAATAAGTCCGTGAAAGGCACGGGGTATGAAAACATTAGTTCAGTATCTATATCTATATATTAATATACTAGAGAAGTTCCACCTAAAGCATTCATTGCCAATTATCACTCCTATAAAATTCTCTAATTTTCTAATTCTTTAAATAATCATTTGACTACTTTTGAATTTGAATGAAAGATAATTCAGTAACTAATAGATAATTATCATCAGTCTTGAATTTGAAGGAAAGAAAATAAATTTGTAGTTAGAGATAATTATCATTCCACATATTATAGTTGTGTTCATATATCAAAAAGCAAGCAAACATGTTCTGCTTTGAAGTATATATTAGTAAATCAATCTCTCTCTCTCTCTCTCTCTTTCTCTCTGTCTATATAGACACACAAACACACACACACACACATACATATATATATAATTAAAATGGTAAGAAGTCTGCTCTTTGTTTGTTTGAGTCGTACATCATCTCACAAATTAATAAAAGTCAGTTTTGTTTTCAATGAAAGTAAGTTATGTTTTTTCCCTTTTTTGGACTTGTTATTCAATTTCTGCATTTATTCATGTTATATCAAGTGGATACTCATAATTTTAATGATATTCTATTTCATCTCTTAGGATACACATAAACATGCAAGTATTGCCCGTAGTGGTGGTATAATACCACTTTTGAAGCTTCTTGATCTCAAAAGTGAATCTTTCCAACATTACAATGCTGCATTTGCTCTTCAAAAGCTTTCATATAATTAAGTATGACGACTATATTGAATCACAAATTAAATGATCACTTAATTCAATTTGAAGCTTTCTTTGTGTATGTTTTAGAAATTTATTTTCCTTTTATATGACATTGTTCCATACTATGTTAGGATTGGGAATTAATTGACCAAGTGAGTATTTAATTTCTTCACTTTTCCTTCTCTCTCTCTCTCTCTCTCTCTCTCTCTCTCTCTCCCTCCTTGCCTAGCTTAAGTGTCTTTGTCCTTAGCTTGGTGTTCACTCTATGCCTTTCTATAATTAATTGTATATTTATAATTTCATTTACTATGCCTAATGTAATGTTTCTCATTTCCTTTGTAGCCAGCTAGAGATTGTGTGTTCAAAAGTTTGAAAAGATTAGAGGACAAGATTCATGTATGAGCGAGTTAATTGTTTGGCCTTTTCTTTGAGAAAGTGAATATAACCTATTGCATGTAAGTACATTTTCTTATTCCCCAAAGTATGCCATATTAATGAAAAACTTGACTTCTAGAAAGAAGATAGTGTATTGGATGTGGCAATTGCAAATTTAGAAGATTCAAGTTGCACATTGAAAGGGGAGCCACAATTGTCATATTTGAAAGATTATAAGATACCAATCTATTTAGACTTCTTTGGTTTTTTTTTTTGGGCACTTTGGTCAATGTTATAGGAAAGACACACTTCAAGTGAATTACCTAAGAGATAAGAAGTACCACAAGATTGAATACGCTCTTCAAATGGCTGAGAATTCCAGGTGCATGAGATTACAAGAGATTTAATTATAGTACCACTCAATCTACATAATTTATTCAAAAGATTACTTTTATTTGAACTTTGCAACATTCGAATTACAATAGATAATTAGATAATCACAGTTAGGCAAAATTCAAATTTTGAATTTGTTCAATCTCTAATGATTTGTCACATTGGACCAAATAAGTTTAAATACTATGATTAGATAGTAATTAAAAGCTCAATTTTCAAAACATAGCTAATTAAGAATGTTGATAGATGATGAATTATTATGATTTAATATTATGACTATTTATGATGAGTCTTAGATATTAAAATTTTTTTGAAAGAAATGTCCATATAGTTAAATTTTCCCATAGTATATCAAAAACATATTATAACATTTCTTTGTGATCGACGTGTACTATTGGGTTAACAGAAAAGATTGAAGAAAACAAAGCTGCATGTAATAAATTACATCAATTGTCATATTTTTATTGGATACATTTTTCTTAATAGACCCAACATTCAAATTCTAATTGATAAGCTTTTAAATGTATAGCTAACACTTAAAGATCCAACCAATAAAAGTTCAGGTTGACACTTAAGTTTTTAATCTCTACTCATAAGATGAGGTAGTTATGTCTAAGATAGAATTATATGTTACTTCCTAACCAAATAATTGCACACTTAGCATATTCTTAATTAGATATTTTTTATTTTTAACAAATCTAGCATTTAAATTCTCAAAGATATTGAATTTTTGTGAAATATAAAATATAAAAGAAATAGATGATAATATTTTTATAAATAATACATAGCATTGACAGGAAAATATAGAAAACAAACATGTATGTCCCAAATTATGTTAATTTTTCATTCCTTTTTTCTTAGAGTACTATAAACAATGGGCAGAGTGATTCTGCTCGACCCTTTTTTTCTTGGTTTAGTAATATGTTTGCAATTAAACTCTACCAATTTTTGTCATCTATAAACTCTATCAAGTATTATATGTTAATAGATAATTGTAAAGAAAGAAAAAATATACACATTAAATTAAATATCTCATAAACACATAAACATCAAGCCTATAAAATGATAATTGTAAACTTTTTGAGAAGAGTAAATCCAAAACATCCTTTATAAAATTTAATTCTAATACATAATATTGTATCTTTGCTATTTAAAAGACTATTTTTAGTTTATATTTAATTAAAAATTTTAAATTGTAGTAAATAATTGTATTCTTTTTCTTTTATAAGAGTAAAACCAAGACTTCCTTTTGATGTGTGAGATTTGTGTATGTTTATGCATAGTGTTTGCATACATTTCTTAGGGTATTTTGTTCTTATTTGTGTGTATTTAGTGCTTATTTAGGTTTGACTTCTTTTTTTTTTCCCAGAAAAAGGCACTTGTTTCTGAAAAAGTTACATTAAATTTGCAATAACTATTTGATTTGGCTGCCAAAAAAGCTGAAACTCTGAAAAATGCTCAAATACAGCTTCTTTTAGAAGCCAAAATTTTCAACTTCTCAAAAAAAGCTATTTTTCAAAAGCTATTAAAAAAAATACTTTTGAAAAAAGCCAATCCAAATGGTCCTTTAGTGTTACATTTGTACACAATTAAGTATGTGTGTGTGTGTGTGTGTATATATATATATATATGAGTGTGTGTATGTGTGTGTGTGCATAAAGCATTTAAAGTGCATAAATGTTACACTAAGTGCATTATTTCATGTTCTAGGTGTATTTTGGGGAGAGAAATTGAACATAATTAAAGATTGACAAGCCATAGGACTAAGCTTGAGAAGGATTTGAAGATGCAAAGTTGAAGAAAAACGGGTTTAGGGGCTTCTGGAAGAGGTTTAAGGTAAAAGAAGAAGACTAGAAGCGAAACGGGGCCAAAATCAAACAATGCTATTAAGATAGGTCGCCCTAGTAGGTCGACCGGCCCCCCCTGACCAGCTTGTAGGTCAAGCGGCCCCCCTAACTAGCCCAACCAAAGTGTTGTCCTCTAGGTAGGTTGCCCTAGTAAGCAGACCGACCTATTGATCGGTTTGTATGCTAAATAGCTATAAATGCCCAATTTTAGCACATTTTCAAGTGAGAAACTTTCATTTCTTAAACTCTAACCTTTTACCCACTTTACCAAACACCCAAAACACCATCCACACACCAAAACAAGCAAGCATTGAAGAGATTTACTTTAGATTTGAGCAAGGGTTTGAAGGGGAGTTTCTCATTCCTTTTCCTATTCTTGTAAATATACTTCGCAATTGAGTTAGATCTAAGGTTGATTGATATTGTATAATAGATTAAGGCTATGAATAAAGGATTTGTGTGTATCTTTGGCTCTTAACACATGTCTACATAAATCTATGGCATGATTCAATATGTCTATTTATTGAAAATCAAACATGTTTATGTGTTTGTTAAAATGCCTAAGTGAATATGCATGTGTTATTCGTGCTTCAAATTCTTTTATATACTTTTATGGGTGATAATTGATCGTGCCTAATTCATGGTTTTGCTTAGTAGAGTAGGCTTTAGCTTTAAACCTAGCTAATAGGTTACATACTATGCTTAGTTGAGTTTAGGTGGCTTAGTCTTTAGCTTTGAACCCAGTTAATAATTTAAACCCTACACTAAAGTATCCATTACCCATGTTAGTGTTGGTTAATTAAGCCTTAATGTCATGTAGTATTTAGGTACTAGTCCTTTGCTTTAAACTCAGCCAAGAGGATAAGTTCTAAACACAAATTGCATAGTCTATGAGGGATTGACCTTTAGCTTTAAACCCAGCTAATAGGTTAAACCACTAGTATTGGTTAAGAGAACCTTAATCAACACAACAATAATAGAAGTTTTGAGCCATAGATAGACCTAATCCCTTATCAGAGCCCGAGCCTAGTTGCAACACAATCACCTTAAAGTCTCATTTACCTTGTTAGGTTTTCTTTCCTTAGTTTGGCACCTTAATTCCTTCGTAGGTTCAATATAGTTTACGTTTATTTTTGGTAATCTGAGCTCCCTTTAATCCTAAAAAATCCAAAAATACGCCAACACACATACATAGGTAGTCTTAGGCACACGAGCATATGGAAACCAAACAAAGTTTGCCTCCTTGTGAAAGAACGACCCCATACTTCCATGCTTCACTACAAATGACCCGTGCACTTGCAGGTTTTGATGTATGTTTTAAACCCACAAGTGTACGGATTGTGTCTAGTATAGTGGATTTTAGTGCGGGTATTGTCTCCACAAGAAAGCTACCTTAGTTTGGCCTCTAGGCGCTTGGGTTCACAAAACTAGCCACATGTATGTGTGTGTGTATATTTTTGGCCTTTTGGATTGAAGGGAGCTCTAAGATAAAACCTAAATCTAAACCTAAGCTAATGGGGGAACTATAGGTGCAAAGCTACAGAAAGAAAGCTTTACAAGATGGAAAGGGACCTAGGGTGATTGCGTTGCAATTAGGCTTGGTCTATGATAACAATTTCGTCTCTCTATGGCTCGATTGCTCTCTTGAAGACCTTAGCTAACTAACCTTATTATCCTCTAGGACTTAATATGGGTCTATCCCTAGGTAGACGTCCTTAGACTATAGCGTGGTCCTTATGACGTAGGGTTTTAGGGCTTAGTTAACTAAGTTCTCTTTAGTGTTGATTAATGTCCTACTCGAGAGACTAACCTATTAGTATTGTTTCAGACTAGAGATTAGACTCCTACAGCATAAACTAGTGCTAATGGGTATCCTTTTAGTATTGTTTCAGACTAGAGATATACTTTTGCCACACTAACTAGAGGTATACTCCTACCATATTAAGTCATATATTAAGCATATTAATCAACACTCAGCAGTTGAAAATAAGGCACATGCCATTAGCATGGATTAAAGCTAAGGTAAGACTACTACCAATAGCATTTAGGCATAAAAGAACACATGCATCTTCACTTAGGCATTTTAACAAACACATAAACATGTTTGATTTTCAACACATAGACATGTTGAATCATGCCATTAATCAATGTAAACAAGCATGTATTAATAGCCAAAGATATACACAAATCCTTTATTCATAGCCTTAATCTAATATAAAACAAGAAGCAACCCTAGATCTAGGTTATTTAAGCAACATATTTACAAGATCTAGAAAAAGAACAAGAAACCCCCCCCTAAATCTTGCTTTCAAATCTGTACAAGCCCTTTAAATCCTTGTTGATTGCTTCAATCCTGGGCTTGGTAGGGTTTTTAAAGGGTGTGTGGAGGTGTTAATTGAAGTGGAAAAAGGGTTAGGGTTAATGGGGTGGAGAGATTATTATGTTCCTATTCTAAAAATGGCCTAAATCGAGCTATTTATAGCTATTTCAGCGCACAGCCGAGGGCCTAGCCAGGGACCCGGCCTAAGAAAGATGGGTTTGGCCAAAATGGTGAAGTGTTTGACTTGGCCAGGGGCCTGGCCTAGTCAAAGGGTCAACCGGCTATGACAGCTAAAATGCTCATAACTTGCTCGTTTTGGCTCCGATTTGCATGTAGTTTTTTTCTATTGCCTCGTACCACTTTTAGAACCTACAAAGCCATTTTTTTCATCTTTCCATGCTGATAAACATCTCCAAACTTTATTCATTCTCTTTACATCTTCAATCAAGCTCAACTTCTTCTCTTGAAATGCATATCCCCGCTTATGCTTGGTTGCGTTGTTCTTTGTCCGAGTACTTCCAAATGGAACTTTCTTCATTTCTTCTCCTTCAAATCAACCCTATCTTGGCTCCTTGATTAAAGAATCAACATTTTAAGCTCAATTCCTTCTCCCAAAATGTGCCTAAAACTCGAAATAAGCATTTAGTATAGCATTTATGCGTTTTGACACCTATATGCATAAATATGATTAGTAGTGCACAAATACAACCCTAACTACACTCAATAAAGCTCAAAACACCCTAAAAAGTGTATGCAAACAATATATACAAACATACACAAATTGCACACATCAAGTTTAAACAACACCAAGTTTTTAGTGCCATTGTCGGGAAGGAATGGTATTGGTTCTTTGTGTCCTTTTGTGTTATTGATTAGTTTCTTACATGTTATCCTATCTTTACTTGCTTTCCTTTATTTGAAAAACCACAAAAAATTTGAAAAATCCAAAAAAATCAAAAATTTTGAAAAGTCTAAAAAATTTTTGAATTGAGAAGAGGTTTACTTGTATTACTTGAGTATGGATGGGTCTAATGCTTCTTGGTGGTCACTTGTATTCTTTTCCCCATCTCCTGTATATGATCCTCATGCTTGCCTCTTATATGGTAGTTATGAGCATCATAGTATATGTTGTCTACTTGCATATAGGCATCCCTCATCTTATGCTTATTCCAGGCATGATCCCTATAGTCATGTGACCCTTATGCATCATATCTAGTTTTCATTATTACAGGGATCCATATCATGCATATCCTTCATGCGGTCAAGATGACTCTTTCTACTATCCACCTCCTAATTATGAATGCCCCCTTCTTGCACCATCTTTTGCTACCTATTCTTCCATCGAGTTTTTTTTTTTTATGGTTATGCTTATAACAATTTTGATCAAAAGGCCTACCATTTCCATTTGGGTGAACCTTCTTCTTTTAGGTCTCCTCCAAATGAGGATGAAAAGTTAGAATATCTCAAATCCCTGATTCATTCCAACCAAGAGAGATTAAAGGGGATAACAGAACAATTATCTGGAATAGTCAAGTGCTTAAGTAGAGAAGTTAAGAATGAGCAACCTATGAGTGAAAGCATTGAATACCTGTAGATTGGGTTAAAGGGATGGGAGTGAGACCTATAGTTGAGGAGACTAATGGCGAAAATGATAATGTTTAGGAGAGAAAGATAGAGAGAGGTTGATGGAGAGTTTACTTCTTGTAGTAAAGATAAGGATGAGCATGATTATGTTCTGCTTCAAGATGACATAGGTTATGTTTTAGAGGAAGTGGTACCGTATCCTTTTATGCTTTCACCTTCTTTTACCGAGTCTCTTGAGCCTATCCTTCCCTCTCTTTCTATGTCTTACACACGTTTGGAGAATGGTCTTGTTATTCTTACCGCTCAATATGATCCCGAGTCTGCATCTGAGAGGTTAGGTGCACAAATCTCCCTTGAGCATTCATGTTTGCATGATAAGGAGTCTATTAAGTCCATTTCACTCTTTCCACCTATGTCCACCCCTTGTGAGAAGTTAGAGCAACCATAGTCAGATCATGCCATATCTCATAGAGAAAAAGAGTCTAGTGCTTCCATATCTCTTTCCATTGACTTTCCTTCTCTTAATGTCATCCCTACTCCTCATTCCCATTCTATTGAGCCTTCCTTTTTGGAGCTCACATTTGTGCCTTCTTACATAGAACACTTCCACCTAGGATTAAGACATGCACTACCCATTCTGCATGCATTAGACCTTTCATCAACCCATGGAGAAGATGTGTTCTTAGCCCTAGATTATAAGAAAAAAGTCATGGGGTGGTTAATTAGTGAGCAACCGGGGCATGATCCTTTTCATTGTTACATGATCCTTACCACATATGAGCACTCTTTAATATTTGACATTTTGGGATGGGATCTAGAAAAGGGGTCCATTGTCCATTCCTTGCCCCATAATACATGACCCTTTTCCTTCTATTTTTTGTGCTTTAATGATTATCTGACAATATGTGCCACGAAACTTTAAACATGCTTCGCTTTAAACTGGCGCCGACTAGTGGCGTTAAATCCAATGCTACTAGGAGGCATCCTAGACATGTTTATATTTTCTTTGTTTTCCTTGTCTTTTACTTTCTTTTGCTTTTGTATATAATAGATTATATTGTTTTGATTTTCTTTTGTTCCTCTTACCTTTTGCTAGTTTAGGCTTTCTTTTGTTTGCTTTTATTCTTAGTAGGATTAGACTTTTTGCTCTCTCACTTGTATTTTGCTCCTTCCATCATATCTAGTGCATCAATCCTATACCCTTGCATACATCCTTGTCTATCTTTCCTAATGCCAATGTGGAATTGCCTTGTAATGACTACTAATCTCTTCTTTGTTTTTTGAGCATTAGTGCTTTTTGCAAAAAACAGAGGCTAGTAGATGAATGGAAAGTCATTGGCATTTGCGGACTATATAGAAACAAAGTTGTATCTATTCATTCTTTACATGTCCTTATCTATCCCCCTCTACATTCCCCATATGCGTTTCATGTGCTTTCTTGTCGTGTGGTTTTATGCTATTTGGTTGAAGACAAGCAAAGTTTAGCTCTGGGAGTGTGGTTGTTCTTTTGTTGTTTATATCATTTATGGGGTAGATTTGCTTGCCATGCCTTGTTTTTTCTCAAAATGTGTTCAATTTTTTTGACTTTTTGCATGTTTTGAGTTTTTTTATCTCCATGTTGGTTGAAGAGTTGGGTTTTGTTATTGACTTAATTGATTGGAGAATATGAGGGTGTATTGAGAGGAGTGAATAGAGTGTGAGGTAAGACCTTGACTTTGAAGAAAATCCTTTTGAAAACTGTGGGGAGTGAGCACTTTTAAGAATGTACCTTGTAGTTGTCCCACAAATTGGTTAGAAAAAATGTTTTTAAAGGTTATTGATACGAGTGCCCCTTCTTTAATTATTTCTTTTAGTGTGCCTTAGCCCTTTTTGATCCCTTTCTTGTTTTATGTTTTATATTGAGAAAAATACAAAACAAATGGAAAAATGCAAAAATGTGAAAAAAAAGTGAAAATAGAAAAACCCAAATCATAAGAAAAAAAGTGAAACATGTTGAATGAGTGTCAAGTGACACAATTGTCAATTTGACACAAGTGCTTGCTTTTGTTGTTTCGTTGTTTCATTGTGTTGTAAATAAGGCTCTTATGTCAAAATGTGAGTCATTGTAATGTATTTTTCTTTTTCTTGTATATGTGGGCTAAGTGCATGTTCAGGGGTCAAGTTAGTTGACAGGGCATGAAATATCAACATCCTGGGTGCTTGAGTTAGAATCTTAGATTTATGGCGATTCTAGCTACCTGGTAAGTTCCCATGAGGTGCGAGGCCCCTTGTGATTGAGAGGAAGGGCCAAAAAAGGCTTGATTTGCTCTTACATAAAATGAATGACCCCTTATACCTCTTAGAGGCAAAAAAATAGCATGTCAATATAACCCTCAACTCTTTGAAAAGCATGAGGATAGACTTTGGTTTAGGCTTGTTTAGGAACAAGCAAGAGGAAGGTTTAGGGGTATTGATGTGTGAGATTTGTGTATGTTTATACATAGTGTTTGCATACACTTATTAGGGTGTTTTGGGATTATTTGTGTGTATTTAGTGTTACATTTGTTCACAATTAGATATATATATACACACACACACACACACACATAAAGTGTTTAAAGTGCGTAAATACTACACAAGATGCATTATTTCATGTTTTAAGTGTATTTTGGGGAGAGAAATTAAGCATAATTAAAGATGTACAAGCCATGGGACTAAGCTTGTGAATGATTTGAAGATGAAAAGTTGAACAAAAATGGGTTTAGAGGCTTTCAGAAGAGGTTCAAGGCGAAAGAAGAAGATCAGAAGTGAAATGAGGCCAAAATGGAACAATGCTGTCAAGGTAGGTCGCCTTAGTATATTGACCAGCCCCTTGACTGGATTGTAGGTCGACTAGCCAACCAAAATGTAGTCTTCTAGATGGGTCACCCTAGTAGATAGACTGACCTACCGACCAGCTTGCACGCTGAATAACTGTAAATGCTCGATTCCAGCACATTTTTAAGGTAGGAACTTTCATTTCTTAACCCTAATAAACCCTAACCTTTTACCCACTTCACCAAACACATAAAACACCATCCACACACCAAACCAAGAAAGGATTGAAGCTTATAAAACAAAAATTGAAGAGAATTACTTTGGATTTGAGCAAGGGTTTGAAGAGGAGTTTCTCATTCCTTTTCTTATTCTTGTAAATATGCTTTGTAACTGAGTTAGAGGTTGTTTGATGTTGCATATTAGATTATGGCTATGAATAAAGGATTTTTGTGTATCTTTGGCTCTTAATACATGTTTGTTTACATAAATCTATGGCATGATTCAATATGTATATGTCTTGAAAATCAAACATGTCTATGTGTTTGTTAAAATGTCTAAGTGAATATGCATGTGTTATTTATGCTTCAAATACTTCTATTTACTTATACGGGTGATTATTGATTGTGCCTAATACATAGCTTTGCTTAGTAGAGTAGGCTTTAGCTTTAAACCCAATTAATAGGTTACATGCTATGTTTAGCTGAGTTTAAGTGACCTAGTCTTTAGCTTTAAACCCAACTAATAGGTTAGACCCTACACTAAAGTATCCATCACCGATGTCAGTGTTGGTTAATCAAGCCTTAACGTCACGTAGTGTTTAGGTGCTAGTCCTTGGCTTTAAACCCAACCAAGAGAATAAGTTCTAAGCACGAATTATGTAGGCTAGGAAGGATTGGCCTTTAGCTTTAAATCCAGCTAATAGGATAAACCACTAGTATTGGTTAAGAGACCCTAATCAACACAACAATAATAGAAGTCCTGAGCTATAGATAAACCTAATCTATTATCATAGCCTGAGCGTAGTTGCAACACACTCACCCTAGAGTCTTTTCTACCTTATTAGGTTTTCTTTCCTTAGCTTGGAACCTTAGTTCCTCCGTAAGTTTAGGATAGTTTAGATTTATTTTCCATAATCCGAGCTCCCTTTAATCCTAAAAAACCAAAAATACTCCAACACATGCACGTAGGTAGTCAAAAAAACCAAAAATACTCCAACACATACACGTAGGTAGTCTTAAGCACATGAACACATAAAGACCGAACATAGTTTGCAACCTTGTGAAAGAGCGACCCCTTACTTGCACACTTCACTACAGATGACCTATGCATTTACGGGTTTAAACAACATCACCTTTGTAAAGGCAAAATGCACATCACCTCCCTATCGTTTGTTTAATTGGTTGATTGACCCCCTATGTTTTTAAATTTACCACGTTACCCCGCTGTGCTTTTTAAAAGGTAACACGGTAGCCCTATGTGGTTTTTCTAATTTGTTGATCACCCCCTTATGGTTTTTATAGTTATCTAGTTACCTCTCTATGTTTTAAAGTTTACCATATTACATTCTTATACTTTTCAAAATGTGGCATGATTGGCTCTTTTTCTATTATTATTTGTACATCATTAACTGAAAATAGGGATATTTTTATGGAACTATATAGCACATTTTAAGTTTTAATAACACTCTATAAGCACAAATAAACACGTACGAGCATAATAAGTTAATTTAAATAGAGAATGTTAAGGTAGGAGATTATGTACCATCTTTTGAAAAACATAAGGGGATAATGTGATAACTTTTAAAACACAAGGGAATAATCAACTAATTAGAAAAACTACAGGAGATAATGTGTATTTTATACAAATTTAAAATGTAGTACTTAATATCATTTCTCTCATATTTAAAAGGATGCTTTTATTTTATCTTTACAAAAAAAATTAAATTCCAATAGATGAATTATGTATTTTTAATTTAAATGTACAAATAAATAAAATTCCTATTGGCAATAAGTAAAAAGTAGACAAAATTTTCCTTTAAAAAATATTTAATTTTTAATATAGTCAAATAAGGACCAAGGGTTCAAGATTATAAATCATATGTAGAATTTGTTTTACTTATACAGTTAGACATATAGTTAAGGATTGAAGCTTTTAGAAAACATAAATGATTTTTATATTGGTTTAAGGATTAAATCTATAAATAAGGGTAATATAGAAAACTCACGGCAATATATAGTGTAAATAAATGGTAATTGGAATGTAGTTACGGGAAAAAGTATAATCATCATGAGAATATATGGCATAATTTGAAATTTATTAGAACATATTTTTTAGTACTAAAAAAAAAATTATTAATTTAATTATTTTTATGATGTGTATTATAAGTGGGGACAATTTTTTTCTCCTTTGCCTTGCTAAATTTTCTTTTCTGATGAAAATAGCAAGCCGCTCTACTAGTGGTACAGTGGTCAGGCGGAAGGTTGCTCATCTAGCCTTGTGGATCCATTGTTTATGCTCTATTTCTACTAATATTTCACATCTGCTTATGGTTCTTACAGAGCTACATTGCAACAAATCTTTTCTTTCTGCAGCATTGTTTACATGCTATTTTTGAACGACATCCACAAAAGATTGAGATGCTTCCCATGAACCGCGATCTAAGACTCCTGGACTGCATAAGAAGTTGGAACTTGTAAGATTCAAATAGAAGAATAAGGTATTAACCTTTGGAATTCCAAGTACCTACTTCGCCACTCTACAACCTTCTCAACATCAATTCTCCCATATCCACCTTCATAAATCTACAAAAGTCTCCTACCACAAATTCTTAGAATTCACATGCCAGTTACAATACATGGATCATGATACAAAAACCGAGGCCCAGAATGAATAGAATATTGCTATGGCTTCTCACCGCCATCTTCCTTTTTTAATTTATCATAATATTTTATAAAAAAATTTCCCCATACATTGCACGAGTGCAATATTAATTAAATTAAAGCTTTTCTAATGTGAATGCTTCCATGAATTAAAATCTATCCTATTCCGATAGATTTCGTACAAGTTAAGATTGGTCCTCCTCTTAGACAGTATGTGATTGTATGTCTTTAACACGTGATCTATCACATAAATTTCTCATTACGTCATGAGTAGTTGGGTATAAAGCAAGGAAGGGTGAATGCATCTTGGATCATTATGTAACTTCTTTAGCATTATACATTGTCCCACACTCTTTTGTTTGGTGCTCTTGAACAACTTCTAAAATCATAAAGAAGGAATGGTGTACTCCTAGAAATAGCGAAACTTCAATAGATGAGCCTACAAGACAATTAGGAAATTAATTCATCTAATGACTAATAGATTAGGGGAAAAAATATTTTTTTTCTCATGAGTTCTATTTTAAATTGAAACTCTCTTATAAGCTTTTAATTTTACCTATATTCTTCCATGAGTTCAAGCTTTATCAAACAAAGTCTTGAAAGCACTTTTGTCATTTTCTCTTTTAAGACAGAAGATAACAATAGACAAAAAAAAAATTATTAAAATCATTCAATAAATGAGTCTACTATCAAATAAAAATTACAAGAAATTTAATTTCATAATACATAAAAAAGATTAAAAAAGAGCTTCTTATGCAACATTCATATTGCACAAAAAAAGAGAAAAAATTAAATTCACTTTAAAATCTCTTTCTCTCTCTATGTGTGTGTGTGTGTGTGAATGTTGCATAATAAGCTCTTTTTTTATATATTATGAAATTAAAATTTTTGTAATTTTTATTTGACAGTAGACTCATTTATCGAATGATTATATATATATACCTATATATATATATGTAAATGTATAGTATATATATATATATATATATATACATTTATATATATATATATATGTATATATATATTGGAGGCCCAGGAGATAAGATTGCAAGATTATTAGCAGTTCGCAGACATTATGTAGTCCTTAAACTTAGGCTATGTTTTAACCCGTCCATACGAGCTAATGGAAAATATTTTACGATAATATATGGCTCAGTTTCTTATTAAATTTAAGTCAATGCACATAGCCCACGAGAATGCCATAACAATAATTTTAAATCAACAATGATTGGGCCAAAACATGACTTATAAATCTTAATAAGAATTTGGTTATATATTTCAACCATGGCTGCAGGCGATTTTGTAAACATAGTTCTAATCTTAAAATACTAGTAATGTCAGCAGAAGCAATTTGAGAGTTATCTTATGGGTCTAAAATGACTTAAGACATGCTTAATAATAATATAAAGTATCACAATCCATCAGAAACTTAGCCTGCCATTAGGCTGATAAAGGCAAACAATTAATAAAGTTAAAATAAAGAAAAGATTAGTAGTAGTACCTTGGAAGCAGAAGAGTTGCCCAAAGATTTTATTGAAATGAAATACACAAAAGTGTTTACAAAATATGAAAATAAGAAAAACTTAAAATGAAACTCTCCAAGACTCTCAAAAACTCTCTCCTTCAACCACTACACTAGACTCCTTTAACAAACAAATTTTTGGAGTCCATAGAACTCAAAAAACAATTCAATACACCTTTCTCCAAATTTCAACTATTTTGCATTTGAAAAGTATTTACATGTACTTATTGACACAACATAGTCTCTTACAAAATTCATGCAATTCTTGGGAAAGGCTATTTGTCCTTAGCATTATGTCTCTGCAAACTCCATTATGAAGTTGCTCTATTAAAATATTCATGTCCTTAGCATTATGTCTCATCAAACTCCATTATAAAGTTGCTTCATTAACACATTCATCTTTTTGTCTTTATTCAATTATTCTCTTTGGTGATTTCGGGACAATTGTCCTCTTTTTTCACCTGCAATTGTAATGGTCCTTTTAATGCATTTTCCACTAATTCCAACACAACTTCAAGAGTATAACATTTTTCTGGTTCTTGAGATTCTCCCACCAAACACAAGTACCTATTTTCTTTTTATATACTGTCAATTGACATTTCTAATATTGAAGGTGATTCTTTGCTTTTAACAAATTGAATCATTTTTTATTTAATTTGTTGCATATAAGCAGCCATAATCTACTATTGGGATAGGTTAGGATTTTTCCCTGCAACTGGAGTGCAAATTGCTCCAATGGCGATTGTATTTGAGCCATGACCCTTTTCCATTTAGCTTCTCCTTTATATTTTAGAAGAGCCTTTTCAATTTGATAAATTTGATCTTATAAGTGATATTCTCCTATGGCTGGATCCTTTTGAACCATTTTTTGCTAGAATTTCAGGAAAAACGTCCCTTTGAGACACTAATGGTGTCCATTTGACAAATCCACAGTATTGAGAATTCTATAAAGAAATATATCGATGCAAATACTTCAACATATTGTTGATTTTTCTCAAAATTTATGACTCTCGGTGAACAATTTAGCCATTCTGCATAGTTTAAATGTCTCAGGAAGAATTGTTGGGTTTGGACGAAAATAATTCTACCATACTAGGAACCATGTTGGTATTTCTTTTTTTAGTATTTCAAAGGAGATTTTTACAAACCATAAGTGCTTCCTATTCTCATTTTCGAAATAAAACATTTTGGTAAATGCTTCCACATAATTCAATAAGTAAATTGCATGGGATTCTTCAAATTTGGAAGAAAATATTCTTTAAGTTTTAGGGTTGACAAACCTCATTCTTCAACATTAATAATATTTTTAATAAAAATTTTTCTATAAGCAAAGTCTTTGGCTATTATCTCAGCTTAACCATTTTTGCAGAAATGTTCAAATTCTGCTGCATCAAGTTTAATGAGTATATTCTCATAATGTTGTCTTGCTTTATATAATAAGGCAGGAAATGCAAAGTCACTTAGATATTTCTGCATGAGTAACTAAGGATCATTCCGGTAATTCAGATCCTTTTGTGATAAATAAAGGATTATTTCCTGTTGTGACCCTTGTGAACATAGCAAGGTGTCATCTTGCCCTATATTGAGCGTAATAGCATAAAAGGTTTTATTCCTTTCTTCCATTGCCTTTTCTTCTTTTTCCTCAATTATTTCGACAATCTTTTGATATAAAGGAGAGTCAATTGGTGGTAAATGAATTTCCAATTTTTGAGCTCGATGTATATTTCTTCGATGTTGGGCATGTTCAATTGCTTGTACCATTGCTTTATTAACAGCTTGGTTTTTATTGGAATATGAGGGGTATTTCCCTTTTCCTCTTCCTTGGGCTTTTGTCCAGGCTGTATCAAAGAGATACATCCTATAAATATTCACGTGTAAGAAAATTATGGAGATAATTATTATCTCTTTTAATATATTGTATTTCAAAATCAAAAGGGGCTAAATGACCTTGCCATCTTGCAAACATTTGTTTTGAAACATCATGATTACAATTTTTATTAAACATAAATTTTGTCACTTAACAATCAGTTTTTATTAAGAACTTTTGATTATATAAATCATCCTGAAATTTTAAAAGACATTTAACAATAGCTAGGATTTCTTTAGCTACAGTAGCATAATTACGTTGGCTCTTATTCCACTTCCCTGAGTGAAACCTTACAAGGTATTCTTGTCTTAGGTAGGGTGAATCTATTTAAGAACACCACCAAATCCAAATATCAAAAGCATCAGTCTCAATATTTTTTTCCCAACTGGGATTAACAAGTATCAAACATGGTAACTTTTGGACCATAGATTTAATTTTTCTTACTGCCTTGGTATGTTTATCAATCTATTCATCTGGAGATTTCTTTAGTCTATCATATAGAAAGGTTGTATGCGAAGCAAGATTTTTATCATAAGGTGTAATATAATTTGGGCTTCCTAAAATCCTTTGTAATTGGGTTTTATCAAGTATAATATTTGAAAATTTAAAAGCAAATTCAATACTTCTATTAATCGGAACAAGTTGTCCATCTTTAATATTATGGCCTAAAAATCTTATTTTTGTTTGGAAAAATAGCATTTTTGGCCTAGATATGACTAACCCATTTTGAATTATTATTATTTTTAATATGTTAACATGTTTAAAATGTGTTTTAATATTCTCAGAAAATGCAAGGATATCATCAATATAAACAATAATAAATTCACTAAAAGGAATAAATATATCATTCATGATATGTTGGAATTCTGAGGGTGAATTTTTTAAACCAAATGGCATAACATTCCATTCAAAATGTCCTATTGGGACTATAAAGTAGTCTTATATCTATCTGATTCAACAACTTGGATTTGCCAATATCATGATTTCAAATCAAATTAGAAAAGATTGAAGCATTATGTAATCTATCCAATAAATCCTTTTTATTATGAGTTGGATATCTTATCCATTTTAATACCTTATTTAGAGGTTTATAATTAATAAATAATCTAGGAACATCTCGCTGTTCTACATGCTTATTAACATAGAATCTAATACACATAAATGGGGAGTGTAATTTCCTTATAAGGCCTTTTTTCTAAAAGAGAAGTGATTTCCTTTTTACTTAATTCTAGATATTATAAATTCATTTGACATGGTCTTGCCTTAGTGGAAATTTATTTTTCATTAAAATCTTCTTCATAAGGCAGAGAAACAATATGCTTTTTTCTGTTCCATAAAGTATTTGGATGATCTCCACAAATTTGTAATGAAAATTAATTTATTTTTACATTTATTTTTTCTTGTAGTTTGGGGTTACTTGTTTTTTCTTGGATGGTCAAAATACAAATTTCTTGTTTTAAAAAATTTAACTAATTATTTTCTTCTTTGATTAAATCAGTTATTTAATTTATCACTCTAATAACAGGATCAACAGTAAATTTGAATTTAACTTGTTGTTTATCAAATGTTCCTATTATTCCTTTCTCAATAATTTCCTTTATTGGGGAATTTTTTTAGAAAAAAGGGTTCTAAGAATAATATGATTAGTCATATTTTTTACTAGTACAAAGCTAGTTGATATACAAATTTGGCTTTACATATATAATCTTTTCGTAGTTTGTATAATATCTCCATCCTATCACCACTAGCTAAGCTAAGTGAGTGCGTAGTTTTTTCAAAATATTTTGTAAGAATTATTCCTTCTTCGATTGAATTAAGATCTACTACATTATCAACAATTGATATTAATTCTTGCTTGAATTATCTTCCTATTAAGAGAGTTATTTTAACAAGTCATTTCTGGGATGTTATCATTTCTAATTTTCCTAAAAACGGTTTCGAGCTTTGCTTTATTATCACCTCTTTTCCTTTATTGAGATTCTCAATTTTAGACACTCTTTCTGTAAGAATTCCTATTTGATCTTGAAAGACAATATTTTCCTAAGATAAAATTTTAATTTCTTATTTCTAGTTTTCATTTTTGTTTAAAGGACTTGAATTGAAATGGGGAGAAAATTTATTTTTCTTTTCTTCCATTATTTTATGGATTTCTAAAATATATAAGAAGTATAATCCTTATTTTTTATAATAATTTTTATTCTTGATTGGTACTTTTTTCTTGTGATTGGATTAAGTCTAATATTTTACTTCTCATTTTAAAGTCTTTAACTATTTTTAATAATTCAATAATATTGTCATTTGTCAAGACATTTAATTGGAGAACTTGAAATTGGGCAAACATTTTATAATAATTTTCTTCTTTTTCATCTTGTATTTTATTGATACAATCATTACAACATTATTCTTTCCACATGCTTTCAGTAGTGTTTATCCCTATTCCAACACCCCTTTAATAAACTCAAAATCGGCCTGATTCGGAAGAAGAGAATGAAGGCCTCGCTTTTTTTGCATTAAAGTACACTCAATCCACTTATTTCTCTTTTGAATATGGTCTTATCGACTCAGATATCCTCCCTATACTTTAAAGCGAAGTGGAACTCTCATTCTAAAAAGGAAACTAAATCTTCTATTTTTAGATTATGCAACTAATGTAAATCATTCGAAGATTGGGATGAGTGTTCATCAAAAAATTCGTTTGAATTGAGCATGATTTTGAACAAAGAATTCCAAGGCTCAGAGGTTTACTTTAGTGCGATAAACTTGGCATCCTGTATGTTGGATTTAATTTGGAGATAGGTTGTTTTCTTTCTTTTTTGTAAAGGTGATAGTATCACCTTATTTATTGCTTTTGTGCATTTGATCTTATTGTAAATTAGGTGTACTACCTCTAGGTTGCATTGCATTTTTCACGTAGTGATTGGCTTGTCAATCGCATCATCTAAGAGTAGAATATGAGGTATTGGTTGGCCCTACCTCCTATCTTGTAACTTTTTTGGGTATTAATAAAATTTAGAGTGTGCCATCTCCTTGTAAAAAAAATAATAAATAAATCTATGAGTATATGCCATTTTACCTCATAAGTGTAACTCTAAAACCAAACTCCTACTTGAGCTTTTACTTTTACCCATTTTCCGCCCATGACTTAAGATTTACCATATAATGTCTTATGTTAAGAAATACCTTATGTTGAAGGGCAATTTTGTCATTTTATTTTTGAGCTATTTAATTTTCATTTATTACCTTTTATTTTATATTTAGGAAATATAAAATCATTATAAAATGAGTTATACATAAAGGTAGGAAAAAGTTTAATATATATATTAGAATTATAATTAAAAAAGATAGAATCTAAAATTGCAAAAAAGAAATAAACTAGAGACAATATATATTAACAAAAATAATCAACTGGAAATAGATAAAGTATAGAAAATAAAAGAAATCAAAATTAAACAAAAGTAGTTGAGGCTCGAAAAATATCGATTTCCTAAAAAGATTTATGCCCCTCCACTCAACGCTAAAAAACTATGGTGTATCCCTCCCAGGATATAACGACTGTATCTCTTATATGTGGTAGCATGCCAATCCAAAAGCTATAATGCTCTAAAAATTCTAGCAGAATGGTATGTAATATGCTGTGGAGAATGTTCAAAAGTATTGTGTTTAGCTGTTTCTTGTAATCTACTATTTGTAGAGAAACTAAGGAAGAGTGATGAGAAATGTCTCATTCAGTGGGGTAATTAAGCTTTCCTTCCAACAGTCAAACAATGTCCAGGAAATAAGCTCAACTAAGCAGGAAATAAGCAAAACATTCTGGACTAAACAATTTAAATCCTAACCTTAAATGTTTTAGTTACATTTTATTCAAATTCATAAGGTGATTGAGAATTTGCCCAAAAAGAATAATCTTGAGAGAAAACTCGGACGTTCTGCTCAAATTTATAAGGTGATTGAGAATTTTCCCGAAACACCCACACCTACGTCGCGTCCCCAGACCCGGTCTCACTGGTCATGTCGGGTGAGCGGGTGCACACGCACACGTAGTAGTTTTAAACACCATGCCCACCATGTATAATATTCCCTCCATATTCCTTGTTGGTACAACCCATAAAAGAACCTATATTTAAATTGAGCAAAAGTCTTATAAACTTTATACATAGGATTCTAACCTACATAAAGCAAAACCAACAACTAAATTAGTAATATACTGAGTTTTGGTTGCTAATTTCTCATTCACCATAAATCCATTTTTGACATATATATATATATATATATATATATAACATGTTAATTTACTCAAAACGAGGAACACAATGGTACTAATAATAGACCTGTTTGATATACGGGACCCAACTTAAAAATTGAGTCAATATTGCTTTGACCATATGTCAAAAACACACCAAACTAACATTCCCCCATATGAATGGAAATTAGCTGACCACTCTACAAATGCAAATGCAAGAGAGTGTTTGAAGAGAGATACTACCTCTAGATAGATAGCTTTTGGCTTTGAATCTTAGTGAATGCTATCGGGTTTACTCACTGATCAGTGGACTAGATGTCTTGAACTGTTCAGCTTTAGTGTAAATCGAGACAATAGCACACATACAACATCTTTCAGTACATTTCCACTTCTCACGGTTTTGTTCATTTCACCGTAAACAACTCCCAGTATTCATGAGTACTCAGGAAATTCAGCCTCTAATTCTCTTAGGAGCGGCTCCTTCTTACTCATGTAAGTAATTCTTTGTGAAGAGTACTCTGCTATACCCTACTCGGTCTTCCCAAGCTACGAGAATCATTAAAAGCTAAGCTTATCCTAAAACATGCAGGCCGGACTGTCTACTTGTCACAGGAATAGGTAAAAGAGGCTTATGCCCCCTCATTGCTTTAGTAGAGTTACATATAATCCAGTTTCCCCTTTGAACCAAGATTCAGGGATCTCTTGTCAGCAAGGTAGGATTGATAATTATGGTGAATGTTATCGGGTTTACTCGCTGACCAGTGGACTAGATGTCTTGAACTATTCAGGTCTAGGTACCAAGACAACAGCACACACGCAACATCTCACAGTACACTTCCAGTTCTCACGAATGTGTTTATTTCGGCCCTAAACAACTCCTAGTATTCATGAGTACCTAGAGAGTTTAGACTCTGATTCTCTTAAGAGCAACCTCTTCTTACTCATATAGGTGATTCTTTGTGGAAAGTACCCTGCTATACCCTACTTAGTCTTCCCAAGCTATAAGAATCATTTAAAGCTAAGCCTATCCTAAAACGCATAGGTTGTATTGTCTGCTTGCCATAGGAAGAGGTAAAGGAGGTTTATGCCCCCATAGTACTTCAGTAGAGTTACATATAATCCAATTTCCTCTTTGACCCAAGATTTAAGGATCTTTTATCAACAAGGTAAGATTGACAATTATGGTGACCTTTTATTTACATTATAGGCTTAAGACCTATTCCACCTAAAAAGTCACTTTCTATTTACAGCTTTGATGAGGCAATCTGCAATGTTATCCTTAGACTTTACATAGTCTAAAGTTATAACCCCATTAGAGAGCAACTGCTTAACAGTGTGATGTTTATGGCTTATTTGCCTAGACTTACCGTTATAAATGACACTTGGTGCCCTACAAATCACTGATTGACTATCACAACGGATACTAATAGGTAGCCACAAGCTTTGGCCAGTATGGAACATCCTTTAAGAATTGTCAAAGTTATTTTGCTTCTTTCCCAGCTTTATTCAAAGTTATAAACTCAACCTCTATAATGGATCTAGCTATACATGTCTGCTCAGTGGATCTCTATGATGCCGCTGCTTCTGCTAAAGTAAAGACATATCCCATTTGTGGATCTCAAATCTTTCGTGTCAAATATCTAATTTGTGTCACTATACCCTTCTAGTACCACTAGAAATCTTGTATAGTGTAACACGTAGTTTGGTGTATCTCAGGTATCTTAAGACCCTGACAAGTGCAAACCCAATGTTCTTGACTTGGATTACTAGTATACCTACTTAGCCTATTCACTGCACAGGTTATGTCAGGTCTTGTACAATTTATTATGTACGTCAAACTCCCTATAATTAGGAATACTCCAATTGAGATACCCCTTTACTGGTATTTTTTCTCAGATGTACACTTCCATCTAGAGGAGTCTTTGCAATCCTGTTGTCACCTTAATTAAATCTTTTTCTAGTATTTCCCCAATGTATTAAGACTAGGACAAGGCTAAAGCATCAGGTGTCATAACAACTTTTATGCCTAGGATTACATCTACGACACCCATGTCCTTCATTTCAAAGTTTAGGGAGAGCATCTTCTTTCTAGACACAATCGTTTCGTTATCCTTTCCCATCATAAGCATGTCGTCTACATAAAGGTAAACAATGACAAAATTTTGATCCATGCCTTTCCAATAGACACATTTATCACACTCATTAGTTTTGAAACTATTTACGAGTATGACCTGATCAAATTTCTCATGCCATTGTTTAGATGCTTGTTTTAATCCACAGAGAGATTTCACAAGCTTACAAACTTTCTTCTTTTGCCCTAGAACTATAAACCCTTCAGGCTATTCCATATAGATCTCCTCTCTCAAATCTCCATTCAAGAAAGTCGTCTTTACATCCATTTGATGAATCTCCAAATTATATATAGCTGCAATAGCTATCAATATCTGGATAGATGCAATTCTTGTTACTCAAGTGTCAAAGTAATCTATACCCTCCTTTTGGCTATAATCTTTTCTAACTAAATAGGCCTTATACTTATCTGTTGATCTATCTGCCTTTATCTTCCTCTTGAAAATCCATTTACATCTTAAAGGTTTATTATCTGTTAATCCATCTGTCTTCATCTTTCTCTTGAAAATCCATTTGCACCTTAAAGGTTTATTTTTAGGAGGTAGATCCATCAATTCCCAAGTACGATTATGCATGACGAACTCAATTTCACTATTTACTGCCTCTTGCCAAAGATATGCCTCAGGGGTAGACATAGCTTCCTTGAATGTTCTGGGCTCACTTTCTATCGTAAAATTTATAAAGTCAAGCCCAAAAGACATAGATGTCCTCGCCCTTTTACTATGCCCGGGTTTGTCAATTGTAGCCTCTTTATCTACATCTGAATGGTCAAGAGTCCTCTTAGAAGAACCTAGTTCAAAAAAATTTGGTTCTTGTGACCCTTTGTATGTAAATGTTGTCTTGAAAAACTCAGCATTCCGAGATTCAATTACTGTATTCTCATGAATGTCAGAAATTTTTGACTTGTGTACGAGAAATCTATATGCTGCACTGTTCTGCGCATACCTAATGAAAATATAGTCAACTATTTTAGGTCCTATTTTGACCATCTTGGGAGTTGAAACTCCTACCTTAGCTAGATAACCCCATACCTTTAAATATTTGTAAGGAGGCAGTCGATCTTTTCATAACTCATATGGTGTCTTTTCCAATTTCTTGTGGGTACTTTACTCAAAACATAAGTTGTAGTCAAAATCGCTTCCCTACACAAGTTCTGAGGTAGGCCAAAATTTATTAACAAGGCATTCGTCATTTCTTTGAGAGTTCTATTTTTGGGTTCAGCAACCCCATTTTGTTGCGGAGAATAAGAAGCTATCAATTGATGTACTATCCTTTGTTCAGCATAATAAGCTTGAAAATGGCATACATATTCTCCACCCTTATTACTTCTCAAAGTTTTAATCTTCTTGCCTAGTTGATGTTCGACCTCAGTTTAGTATTGTTTAAAAGCATCCAAAGCCTTATCTTTGAATCTAAGCAAATAAATTTAACAATACCTTGTGCAGTCATCGATAAAAGTACTAAAAATTTTTTTCCACCTCTAGTTTGCACAAATTTTAGATCACAAATATCATTATGAATAAACTCAAGAGGTTCTATGGTCTTTTTTGCTGATCTGAAAGAAGTTCTAGTTAATTTTGATTCTACACAAACTTTACAGTTTTATGATTAGAAAAATCCACTTCATGGATTAGTCCCATTTTTACAAGTCTATTTAGAGAATCAAAGTTTACATGTCCCAACCTTTAATGCCATAAAGTAGGAGACTCGAAAAAGTAAGCAGAAGGAACAATTTTATCATCTCATTTTGGTCAGAAGGCCTAGCAATTACATTTTCTTTTGGGACTTGAGCTCTAACACTCAACTTATATATCTACTCATGGAGATAGCCTTTACCCACAAACTCATATCCTTTCTTCATTATAACTTTATCAGTACTAAATAGCATGGAAAATCTAGTTTTACCTAACAGAGAACCAAATACTAGATTCTTTCTAATCTTAGGTACATGTAGAACATTCTTAAATGTCAACTTAACACTAGAGGTCATCTCTAAAGCAACATTTCCTGTGCCTATTACTTGAGAAGTTGTAGAGTTTCCCATGGACAGGACTTTCCCTCTAAAGCTAGCTATGTAGAAAGAAAATAGCTTCCTCTCGGAACAAATATGCCTTCTTGCCCCTGTGTCAATTAAACATATTTTAGGATTACCTAACATGTTCACTTCTGACACCACCGATGATATATTTAGATCAGACATGTTGTCTTCGAAGTTCTTCACAACATTTGCTAGGGCCTTTCTATTGCATAACTTGTAGTCCTTTGCCTTGTGACTAGTTTTGTGACAAATATAACATATCCCCTTGAATTGCTTCTTGTCCTAGCAACTGCCTTTCCCTTTTGCCCATAGTTAGCTTGATTGGTGAACTTCCTCTTTTTGTTGGGATTAGGACCATATTTCACCATGTGGTCCTTGGAGTTCATTTCACCATGAATGCCCTATCTTCCAGTTGAACAATTCTTCTTCTCAATTCTAAGTCACAGGATTAAGTTCTTCATTATTATCTTCTGTTGCTTGTGTTTGAGGTGATTTTTGAACTCTTTCCATCTAGGAGGCAATTTATCTATCAAAGTAGCCACCTGAAATTGTTCAACTTGATACATCCCCTCAGCATAGAGCTCTTGGATGATCAACTGATATTCTTGCACCTACGACATCACCGGTTTAGAAAATGTCATAGAGAATTCTAGAAATCTAGTTACCATGAATTTCTTTGAGCTTGCACTATCTAGCTCATATTTTTCTTCTAGTGACATCCACACTTGTTTTGCCGTTTTACATTTAGCATGGACTTTATACAAAGCATTATCTAAACAATTCAAAATGTAATTTTGATAAAGAAAATCATAGTGCTTCAAAGAATCCATAGCAGCCAACGTCTACATATATGGGTTATCTCTTAATGACGAAGCATCTTGGTACACGTACATGAACAGCCCTAAGGTTGTGAGATAAAACTCCATTTGGAGCTGCCATGTCTTGAAGTCCTTGCTAATGAACTTCTCTACTTTCATGTGGTGGTGGAGGTGCATAGTTGGTTGTCCCAAACATAGGCCTGCCTCAAAACACATTGCTCAGACCAACAACATTTGCAAGGCCTCCAAAGCCATTGCTCGATCTAGGAACATTAGTGGCTTGATTAAATGAGCCAAAAACCTGATCCAATTGCGGCCCCAAAATTGCTAAATTCATGCATAGTCCTAGGACCCTACACAGTCATATTAGTCATCGGAATAGTTCCAACATGCCCAGTCACGGTAACTCTAGTTGGGGTATTAGTCACAGTCAAGGTAACAATTGAGAACCCAGTCACACTAGTCCCAACATTCCAAGTTTGTGTGATATCCACAAACTGAACTTGATCGTTATTTCCAGCTTGGGTTTGGTTCTCGTTATTTCCAAACATGGTTAGAATTAAGGTAATAAGATTTTCTACACTCAAATAACAAAGGTTAATAAATTGGAATAATCAAATAATACAAACCAATAACCCGACAAAAGTTATAAAAATAAAATTTAGTTTCTATTTGAAACAAATTTGAAAACTGTAGGTAATAGATACTTTACCAAACTTGTAAGACTTTAAGATAAAACAAATCCCTCAAGATTGCTTAAGACTATTAGAATTATAATTAAAATAGACAAAAAATGAAACTAAGTCAATATTGCTTTGACCATATGTCAAAAACACACCAAACACACACACACATATATATAGTGGATAAGACCACAAGATTATTAGCAGTCTATAGACATTATGTAGTTTTTAAGCTAGGCTATGTTTTAACCAGTCCATACAAGCTAATGGAAAATATTTTACGATAATATATGGCTTAGTTTCTTATTAAATCTGAGTCAATGCACACAGCCCACAAGAATGCCATAATAATAATTTTAAATCGACAATGAATAGGCTAAAGCATGACTTATAGATCTTAATAAGAATATGGCTATATATTTCAACCATGGCTATAGGTGGTTTTGTAAACATAGTTCTAATCTTAAGATAATATTGACGTCACGGGAAGCAATTTAAGAGTTATCTCATAGATCTAAAATAGCCTAAGACATGTTTAATAATAATATAGGGTACCATAGTCCATCAAAAACTTAGCCTACCATTAGGCTGATAAAGGCAAACAATTAATAACGTTAAAATGAAAGAAAAGATTAGTAGTAGTACCTTAGAAGCAGAAGAGTTGCCCAAAGATTTTATTGAAATGAAAATACACAAAAGTGTTTACAAAATATGGAAAAAAAAAACTTAAAAAGAAACTTTCCAAGACTCTTCTCAAAAACTCTTTCTTTCAACCACTACAGAAAACTCCTTTTATAGACAAATTTTTGGAGTTCATGGAACTCAGAACACAATTCAATATACTTTTCCCTAGATTTCAACTATTTTGTATCCGAAAAGTATTTACATGTACTTGTTGATTACAATATAATCTTTTATAAGATTCCTACAATTTTTGGGAAAGGCTACTTGTCCTTAGCATTATGTCTCCGCAAACTCCATTATAAAGTTACTCCATTAAAATATTCATATCTTTAGAATTATGTCTCTACAAACTCCATTATAAAGTTGCTCCATTAAAATATTCATCTTTTTGTCTTTATTCAATTATGCTCTTTGGTGGTTTCGGGACAGTTGTCCTCTTTTTTCACCTTCAATTGTAATCATCCTTTTAATGCATCTTCCGTTGATTCCAACACATCTTCAGGAGTATAACAGTCTTCTGGTTCTTGTGATTCTCCCGCCAAACACAAGTACCTATTTTCTTGTTGTTGACTGTCAATTGACATTTCTGATGCTGAAGGTGATTCTTTGGTTTTAACAAATTGAATCATTTCTTGTTTAATTTGTTGCATATAAGCAACCATAATCGTCTTTTGGGATATGTTAGGATTTTTTCCCTCTAACTGGAGTGTAAATTGCTCCAATGGAGACTATATTTGAGCTGTGACCCTTTTCCCTTTTGCTCTCCTTTATATTTTAGAAGAGCCTTTTCAATTTCATAAATTTGATCTTGTGAGTAATATTCTTCTGTGGTTGGATCCTTTTGAATCATTTTTTGCCACAATTTCATGAAGAATATCCTTTTGAGACAAAGAAGATGTTGTTAGGCATATCCCACCTCTAGTGTCCATTTAACAATCCACAGTATTAAAAATTTTATAAAGAAATACATTGATGCAGATCCTTCAACATATTGTTGATTTCCTCATGATTTATGACTCTCAATGAACAATTTAGCCATTCTACATAGAATCCTTTAAATGGCTTAGGAAGAATCGTTAGGTTTGGACCAAAATAATTCCACCATACTAGAAACCATGTTGGTATTTCTTTTTTGAGCATTTCAGATGAGATTTTCATAAACCATGAGTGCTTTCTATTCTCATTTTCAAAATAGAACACTTTTGGTGAATGCTTCCACATAATCTCAATAAGTAAATTGCATAGGATTCTTCGAATTTAGAGAAAATATTCTTTAAGTTTTAAGGTTGATAAACCCCATTCTTAAGCATTAATAATATTTTTAATAAAAATTTTGGTATAAGCCATGTCTTTGGCTTTTATCTCAACCCTTTCATTTTTGTAGAAATGTTCAAATTCTACAGCGCCCAGTTTAATGAGTATACTCTCATAATGCTATCTTGCTTTATATGATAAAGCAGGAAATGCAAAGTCATCCAGATATTTCCTCATGAGTAACTAAGGATCATTTTGGTATTCAGATCCTTTTGTGATAAATACAAGATTATTTCCGATTGTGACCCTCGTGAATATAACAAGGTTTCATCCTGCTCTGTATTGAGTGTTGTAACATAAGAGATTTTAGTCCTTTAAACTATTGCCTTTTCTTCTTCTTGCTCAATCATTTTGACAACCTTTTGATATAGAAGAGAGTCAATTGATGGTAAATGAATTCCTAATTTTTGAGCTCAAAGTATATTTCTCCGATATTGGGTGTGTTCAATTGCTTGTACCCTTGCTTTATTAGCAGCTTGGTTTTCATTTGAATGTGACAGGTATTTCCCTCTTCCTTTTCCTCGAGCTTTTCCCTAGTCTCTGTCAGGGGGATACATTCTGTAAATATTCACGTGTAAGGAAATCAGGGAGGTGATCATTATCTCCTTTAATATATTTTATTTCAAAATCAAAAAGGGGCTAAATGAGCTTGCCATCTTGCAAACATTTGTTTTGAAACATTATATTTAAAATCTTTATTAAACATAAATTTTGTAGCTTGACAATCAGTTTTTATTAAGAACTTTTGATTGTATAAATCATCATGAAATTTTAAAACATATTTAACAATAGCTAAGATTTCTTTAGCTACAATAGCATAATTATGTTGGCTCTTATTCCACTTCCCCAAGTGAAATCTAACAAGGTATTCTTGTCTTGAGGCAGGGTGAATCTATTTAAGAACATCACCAAATCCAATATCAAAAGCATCAGTCTCAATAATTTTTTCCCAACTAGGATTAACAAGCATCAAACATGGTAACTTTTGGACCATAGATTTAATTGTTCTTATTGCATCAGTATGTTTATCAGTCTATTCGCCTGGAGATTTCTTTAGCCTATCATATAGAATGGTTGTATCCGAAGCAAGATTTTTATAATAAGATGAAATATAATTTAGGATTCCTAAAACCCTTTATAATTGGGTTTTATCAAGTATAATATCTGAAAATTTAGAAACAAATTCAATACTTTTATTAATTGGAACAATTTGTCCATCTTCAATATTATGGCCTCAAAATCTTATTTTTGTTGGGAAAAGTAGCATTTTTTTCCTAGATATGACTAACCCATTTTGAATTATTATTTTCTTTAATATGTCAAAATGTTTAAAATGTGTTTCAATATATTTAGAAAATACAAGGATATCGTCAATATAAATAATAAAAAATCCGCTTAAAGGAATAAATATATCATTCATGATATGTTGGAATTCTGAGGCTGTATTTTTCAAACCAAATGGCATAACATTCCATTCAAAATGTCCTATTGGGATTGTAAAGGCAATCTTATATCTATCTGCTTCAGTAACTTGGATTTGCCAATATCTTGATTCCAAATCAAATTTAGAAAAGATTGAAGCATTATGCAATCTATCTGCTTTTTATTAGGAATTGGATATCTTATCCATTTCAATACGTTATCTAGAGGTCTATAATTAATAACTAATCTAGGAATGTCTCGTTCCTGTTCTGCATGCTTAGTAATATAGAATCCAATATAACTCCATGGAGAGTGTGATTTCCTTATTAGTCCTTTTTCTAAAAGAGAAGTGATTTCCTTTTTACATAATTCTAGATATTTTGAATTCATTTGACATAGTCTTGCTTTTGTGGGAATTTGTTTTTCATTAAAATCTTCTTCATAAGGTAAAGAAACAATATACCTTTTTCCGTTCCAGAAAGCATTTGGATGATCACTACAAATTTGTAATGAAAATTGATTTATTATTATTTTTATTTTTCTTGGATGGTCAAAATACAAATTTCTTGTTTTAAAAAAAAAATAACTGATTATCTTTTTCTTTGATTAAATTAGTTATTTGATTTAGCACTCTAGTTATAGGATCAACAATAAATTGGAGTTTAACTTGTTATCCTTCAAATGTTTCTATTATTCTTTTCTCAATAATTTCCTTTGTTGGGAAAATTTTTTGGAAAAAAGGGGTCTCAGGAATAGTTTCATTAGTCATATTTCTAACTAGTATAAAGCTGGTTGGTATACAAACCTGGTCTTTACATATATAAGCTTTTGGTAGTTTGTATAATATCTCCATCTTATTACCACTAGCTGAGCTAAGTGAGTAAGTAGTTTTTTCAAAATATTTCGTATGAATTAATCCTTGTTGGATACAATTAAGATCTACACCACTATCAATAAGTGCTATTAATTGTTGCTTGAATTCTCTTCCTATTAAGAGAGTTACTTTAACAAGCCATTTCTAGTTTATTATCATTTCTAATTTCCCTAAAAATGGTTACAAGGTTTGCTCTATTATCACCTATTTTCCTTTATTGAGATCCTCAATTTTAGATACTCTTTTTGTGAGAATTCTTGTTTGATCTTCAAAGACAATATTTTCTTGAGATAAGATTTTAATTATTTGTTTTAAGTTTTTGATTTCTGTTTGCAGGTCTTGAATTGAAATAGGAGAAAATTTATTTTGCTTTTCTTCCATTCTTTCATGGATTTCTGAAATACAATAAGGAGTATAGTCCTTATTTTTTATAATAATTTTTTTCTTCTTGATTGGTACTTTCTTCTTGTGATTGGACTAAGTCTAATACCTTACTTCTCATTTTAGAGTCTTTTACTATTTTTAATATTTTAATAATATTTTCATTTGTCAAGACATTTAGTTAGAGGTCTTGAAATTGGCAAGAATTTTATGATAATTTTCTTCTTCTTCATCTTGTATTTTATTGATACAAGCATCACAACATCCTTCTTTCTCACTATTCGAAGAGGAAACTAAATCTTCTATTTCTTGATTATGTAATTGATGTAAATCATCAGAAGATTCGGATGAATCTTCATTTGAGGATTCATATGAATTGAGCATGATTTTTAACAAGGAATCTTTTAATTCTTCACTTATATTCATTTCATTAATTTTCTTTTTCACTTTACATTTGTTAGATTAATGTCCTATCTTTCCACATTTATAACATATTGGTGGTTTTCATTTCCCACTCTTTCTTCTTTTCTTTTTTCTCTTTTAATTCTTCTTCTAGCTATTCTTTTTTGGTTATTAGGAGACTTAAACTTATCTTTTTTTGATATTATTACAGGTTTTATTACCTTTATATATAGCAAAGCTATCAATTCCAAATTGGTCATAAAATTGTACCTACTGTCTATTCTCTGTTAAGTTTTGTTTTTTAATTTGTTGGTTTAGTTTAATTTTATTACAAAGAGTTAAACCTTCTTGGACACATTTTTCAATTATTGTCCCATAACTGAGAATGTTATAATCTATTTGAGTTTTTCCCTATTTGAGAGTTATTTTAACCCTTTCTGCAAATAATTAAGGAAAACCTTTTATAAATTTAGACTTCCAATGAGCATGACTAGCCTCAGGTAGGTCCATTACTTTGCTAAGAAAAACATCCTTATACCCTCTAAATGAGGTGAGAGTTAGGCACTTAAGGTTTTACAAAAGTGTCCTAATATTTCTGCATTACTGGTGTATCTTCCAGTAAAATGCTTAAAAATGTTTAATGTCAGTGTATAGACTATATCTTCTTTACGAGGACCACCTTCTTGTTTTATTGAATTAAGAATGATAAATCTTCCTTCTTCATTTAAATAATTCTCTCACCACCTCTTAGTTGTCCAATAAATCCGGCAACTATCATAAGTGCAATAGTTTTATCACTATTACCAGATTGTTTACAAATGGTGGTGTACATCATCATTTTATGTATGATATTGTAAATTTTTTGGTCTATAATGTAGGAAATTTTCTTTTTAAAGTGGGCTACCGTTAATTATTTTTGGTTTTATAAAATAGGTTGAATATCTGGGTCACAAGTTGGGCTTTGTTCATATTGGTTTTAGCCCATCTCGTAAATCCATACGATTCTTTTGCACATAGGCTCACATATTCTGATAGATCCTTTTATGTATAGAACTGTCAGAATTTATTATAAATAGGGCTAGGTCCCCTGTCCTACTCTTAACCTAACAGTTGTTCCCATAAGCATCTATTAATATTAAGTAGAGCAAGCAGAGGAAGATCTAAGCCTCAATGGGTGATAGTTATTTATTAAACAATAGTGTCTCAAACAGGTACGCGCTTCCGTTATCAATTATGTCTTTTAATTTTATACAGTAAATTCATGTACACAATCTATATGTTACGCTTACGTGTGGTATCAGAGCCACTTATACATGAATTTGCACATATTTTTTAAAAAAATTAAATACTTGTTTGAGCATATAAATTACGAAAGTTCTTAATTTATTTTTGGATTATTAAATCGTTGTTCTATAAAATTGGTCGAGGGTTTTCGTAGAACTCTTCTTGCTCATTATGTGAGATATACAAAGATACCATTATTACGTCTACCATCAATTTTTCTTATTGATGGCAATATGTTGCAATACTATTTAATATAAATAATATTTGCGAGGAGAACTAAGTCGTTTATTATCTTAGGAAAGGTCATTGCCAAACCTCATTGCATCCCCTTTGTATGACCCTTATAGGCCCCTTGTGATTTTATTATTATTTTCTTTAATCTGACAGTAATCTTATGATGGACCTATGTGACCTACGCATAAAGGGGGACTTTATACTTTATGCTCGTTTGCTATATATTTGATATTGATTGATAATAATAATTAAAAAAAAAAGGCGTAAATGGCCTATTAAGATTTGAACGCTTGTTTTTGTTTGCAATAAAACTCTAAAGTCGTACACAAACATGACCACACCAACCAAAGTCCTTGGTCAACTTTTCTTGCCTGCTTTGTATTGGCCATGATAAAACTAAAAAAGGTTTTGCTGTTACTATATGTATAGATCGAACAGAATCTCCATCATATTTTTCCCTATATATTATGGCACTAAGCTATAACTCCTTATTGTCATATATGAGCCTACGAATTATAATTAAGTAGACAGCATTACCACTTGGCCAAAGCTACAATTTTGTGTAAGTTTTCTTTTATATGCTACTATCTTGTAATTGGTAGGCCCTTCTCATTTTAAGCAATTTGATTGCTTAAATTATTATAATAATAGTTATTATTATTATTTAAAGAAAAATCTTGCAATTTTTTTATTATTAGTCCTCTAAAATTAATGAAGATATATATATATATATGTATATATATATATATATGTATATGTATATTCCTTACCCATTTTGTTTAACAAAATTTTTATTACCTGAGATGTTAGGGGCCCATTTGGTAATTTTCTAGGGCCTTAGTCTTTGCTATTAATGTACAACAATCACGTATAGCCCTTATGTTTTAAGCCAGAAGGACCATGTTTGGTTAAGGCTATTTTTTATCTTATGACCTTTGGAGTTAATTCAAGCAACCAATCAGAGCCCTTACCTTTTTTAATTGGAAAAGACCTTGTTCAGTTAGAGACTTTTAGGCTAAGTCTCTTACCACCATTATTTCAATTATATAAATAGAGCCCTTATCATCTTATTGTTATAAAAATATATTTAATTAAATGTTAAATTTTTATATTCTTTTATGATAATTTTTATTATCTTTTGGATAAATTGATATTTAATTTAAAGTTTTTGCCCCTCTGGATTTAATGAAAAATATTTATTTATCCTTTTATCAACTTGAAATTATATATATCTCCTATTGTTTGTCTGTATATGTGTCATGTTGAATATTAAATAAATTTTAAATTATTAGAAGAATACAGTTTTAAATTGATCATTGAGACACATTATATAGAAGTGTTTCATATTATGTGATCAAGTGCGTGCATAGCTTTTATGATTGTATTAAGCATTAATTTTTTCCAATGAGTTGACAGCATAGATTTAAGTTGGCAAATTCACTAAAGTGGTTTGTTCAATTAAATCTATGGCTTTTCTCATTTTGTTTGGGAAACAATCATAGTAAAGTACGCAATGTTCACCCAAAAGAGATCATTATATGGCTTTAGCCCTATAGCATAAACATAAAGTATGGACCAAGATTACAATACTATTAGGGAGCTCAATTGCCCAAAGGTGGTTGACTTTTCTTTCAGTGGGATGATCTTATATGTACTACTTTATGTTAAAAGAGTGCCTATTTACATATTAAATATTTGCCCAACAGTGGATAGGACAATGATGTGCTTAGACTCTTTTGTTTATAATGCTTACTTTTGTATTATAGCATGTGTGCATAATATTTATTGATATTGCATTCTTTTCCGGGATTGTTTCTTTTGCTTTGAACAATTATTATTATGAAGTCTTGAATGGACAAAAACTTTAAAAATAGAAAGCGGATATTGAGTTTTAGGGCTCGTTTGGATTGGCTTTTTTCAAAAGCGCTTTTTTTAACAGCTTTTTTTTATAAGCTGAAAATTCTGACTTTTAAAAAAAGCTGTATTTGAACTTTTTTCAGAGTTTCAGCTTTTTTGGAAGTCAAATCTAATAGTTATTGCAAATTTAATGTAACTTTTTCAGAAAAAAAAGTGCTTTTTCCTGAAAAAAAAAAAAGCCAATCTAAACAGGCCCTTATTTGGATGCAACTTATATTGATTTAACCCTATGTTTTGATGCATCTGCCGCTTTAGTTGATAAAAGTAACGATAAAGGGAATGTTTCTAGTGATAGAAAGAGACCATAACTGAAAATTTAGTGAATGGTTTGTCTTGAACTAAAAATGTGAAAGAACTCTTAATAGCTATAGGAGAGAAATACCAAAAAATCTTGGACTGTTATGTTTCTAAAGAAAACAAAGTTAAGAATGGAAACACTAAGGTTGCAATTGCTTGGTTCCAAACCTAAGTCCCACTTTGATAAGGTTAGAGCCTCAAATACCAAGGGTTATGCTCATAAGAGAGGTTTAGGTTTTAAAAGGGTGGTAAGGGCCAAAATCAAGATCAAAATCACAATCTAGGATGTTCCAAATCTGCTACCACTAAGTTTCATTAAAACTCTTACTTCTCTAAGAAAAGGTCAAAAGAGAGTTTATTGTACTAAGTTCATTTTTTATTAGAGAAAGTGAAAGTAAAAGAGGACCAAGTAGATTAGAGTCTAAGATTAAAATTGAGAACAATGTTACTATTAGAGTAGAATACATTGGGACTATTAGTCTATATCTAAAAATTAGTTTTTGAACTTGTTTTAGGAAATATTTTCTAGATGTCGTCTTTTAGAAAGAACTTTATTTCTATTTCTATTCTAGACAAGATTGTTTATGGTTTTAACTTTAGTGATGACAATACAATTGTTTTTCAATTGTGAAATTGTCGGTGAATGTGTTTACAAATGGTTTATACCAATTGTATTTGTTCTCAAAGATGTTCTCATAACTCTTTTCATATAGAAAATTTTTCTTCTAAAAGGAGTTTAAGAAACTTCTTCTTTGCTATGGGATAAAAGATTAGGTCATATTTCTAAGGAAAGAGTTGAAAGACTCATTAACAGTGACATTTTACCTTCTTTGAATTTTGATGATCTTGAAACTTGTATTGGTACATAAGGGGTAAGTGCACTAAAGTTAAAAGAAAATGCTACCTGCAATTTTGCCTTTAAGAAGTGATAAACATAAATACTACTGGACCTTATTCTGTTACATTGTGTAGTAATAAATATTTTGATACATTCGTTAATGACTTTTCTTGTTATAGATACCTCTATCTAATTAAAGAGAAATCTAAAGCTATTGACAATTTTAAAATTTTAAGACAAAAGGTAGAAAAATAACTTGGAAAGGTTATCAAAATTGTTGGATCTGACGGAAGAGGTAAGTACTATGGTAGGCATGGGTCTCTGGACTGCATATAGGGTCGTTCACCAAGTACTTATAGAATTGTGGGATTATTGTCCAGCATATTATGCCTAGTATCCTTGAGTAAAATGGTGTGATTGAAACGTAAAAATGCACCTTTAAGGATATGATGAGGAGCATGATGAGTGTTACTGACCTACTAGAGTACTTTTGGGGTGAAGGCATTAAAATAACTTGTTAAATACTTAACCATGTTTCCAACAAGTTTGTCCCTAAGGCTTATTTTTTAATTTTGGTTAGGGAGAAAACCTAGTTTGACCGATTTTCAAGTTAGTATTGTTCTACTTAGGTACAGATCTTCAAATGAGAAAACCACCAATCCTAAGACTATTCGGTGTTTCATTGGGTAATGATATAAGTTTTACTCTTTTATATGTGTTTATAGGATTGTCAAATCTTAAATGCCCAAATTCTTATAATTGGATGTTTGTAATGTTGTATGTTCTCAACTTACTATTGAGGATAATGATAGAAAAATTGTCTCATTTCCACTACTAATAAGTAGTCAAGCTAGTAGTTTGCTCAAATTCAAAGGCAAGATATTAGTGGGTACCCTATAATAGATGATCATATTACAGCTAATGACAATCTAGACGCTGAGATTTCACAACCTCATGAGATTAATGACAAACAACATTTAAAAGGTCTATTAGAGAAACGAGACCTTCCCTCTATAATGATTATCTCATTTACTTGAATGCTATGAGAGATGAGATGTAGCCTATGATGGAAATGAATTTGGGAACTTGTTGATCTTCTTAAAAGCCATAATCTTATTGGTTGCAAATGGCTCTCCAAGACTAAGAGAGATCCCCTAAAGAATATTGAAAGGTCAAAGACGAGATTAGTTACAAAAGGCTTTATCCAAAGAGAAGGTATAGATTACAATCAAATCATTTTCACAAGTTTCCATAAAAAAATTTTTGAGCTATTAATGGCTCTTGTGTCAAATGGATGTGAAAATAGTTTTCCTTAATAGTGATTTATATCTATACGTCGACATGAAATAGCTTGAGGGTTTACTATTACTGGTAAAGGAAACATGACTTGTAGATTTAGAAAATCCATTTATGATTTTGAATCAGGCCTCAAGGTGATGAATATTTGAAGTTTGATGAAATGGTAACTTTTTACCATTTTGAGGAAAAAAGAGTTGATCCATGTATATACCTCAAGATTAGTGGGAATAAATTTATCTTCCTAATATTGCATGTTGATGATATTCTGCCAGTTATATATGACATAGGTATGCTCCATGAGACTAAACAATATTTACTTAAGGATTTCGATATGAAAGATCTTGAGGAGGCTTTTTTTATTCTTGGTACTAAGTTTTGTTTAAATAGGTCTCTTGGAATTTTTGAATCTTTTATGAAAGGCTTACATTAATTGAGTTTTCAGAATATTTTGGTGTGAAGAATTGTAAGTCTTGTGTGCATTTGTTGTAAAAGGTGATCAACTCAAATTGAAGCAATATCCTCAAAATAATATAGAGAGGGATTCTATGAAAGATATACCTTGTACTAGTGATGTTGAGAGCCTGATGTATGATCTAGTATACACTACACCTAATATCGCTTTTGCAGTAAGAGTTTTTGGTTGATAATAAATCCTGAAAGGAACCATTGTGTTGTTGCTGCAAAGGTAAAGAAATACCTTTAAAAGACCAAACATTATACGTTTGTTTGCTATAAAGTAAATTATCTAAAGTTCGTTGAATATTCTAACTCTGACTATGTCGGATGCTCAAATGATTGAAAATCTACTTTTGGGTATATCTTTGTGTTAGCCTGAGGGGCTATGTCTTGGAAGAGTGCTAAATAACAACTTAATGCCTCTTCAACTATGCAAATTTGTGGCTTATTATGAACCCTCATCTCATGTTTTGTGGTTTAAAAACATAATATTTAGTTTTGAGAATTATAAATTCTGTTACTAGATTTATTAAGATCTATTGTGATAATAGAGTTGTTGTTCTATTCTCAAAGAATAATAAGAATATTGAAGCTTTCAAGCATATAGATATCAAGTTCTTGGTAGTCAGAGATTTTGTCAAAAGTGGTGGCATTCATATAGAATGAATTGCTACTGATAGCGTGTTAGTTGACTCCTTGTCCAAGGGTCTTTGACTTATAATTTTTTTGTCAAACATGTTAGGAATATGAGTATTTTACAATCTTTTGATGCTATTGTCTAGTGAGAGCTTTATATCATCATGTACTATTGGATGTTCCCATTATTTTATGTTTTGTTTTGTGCATTAGTACATTCATACAATAGCATGTTGTTTTATGGTTTACAACATAATTGTATGTTGTAATTACCCATATTCATGTTTTGTTGAGGATCTTATGTTTGGTGTCCATTGCGATAAGATCTCCTTTTGAGTTTAATATCTCCATAAAGACATATTTTGGTTGGAGATATATATTCTTACCTCTGGCATATTGATCGCCATTTTGTGAGGTTAAGAATAATTTTTCATCCGGCCTGTTGAATGCAGTTTTGTGAGGATATGTGTTCTTTCCTCTAGCATGTTGAACGCTATTTTGTAAGGATAAGAATAATAGATTTCTCTTGCTTTGAATGCCGATATTGAAGAAATCATGTGGAGGACTGACAAAGAAATAGCACATTTTAATCACATATTGGTACTAGTTTCTTGCTACTGCCATATGTTTGGTCTATGATGATAAGGTTGGATGACATTTGTGACAATGGAAAGTCTTGTGTCAATATGGAACACTATGACTACCATGATTCGGTGTTTGGAAATCTTGTTGGTCTGGATATGCACTCAAGATGTAATCTTGTAAATCAGAATATTTTAAAATTGTGGCCACATTCTGTTTCCTATTCAGCCTAATAAATACTTTCCTTAAATTTTTTGAAAATAGATAAAACAATTAACGTTGCCCAAGTGAGAGACTGTTGGAAATTTTCTTTTTAAAGTGGGCTATCATTAATTATTTTTTATTTTATAAAATAGGTTGAATATCTGGTTCATAAGTTAGGCTTTGTGATCATATTGGTTTTAGGCCACCTCATAAATCCATATGGTTGTTTTGTGCGTAAGCCCATATATTCTGATAAATACTTTTATGGGCAAGACTGTCAGAATTTATTATAAATAGGGCTAGATTCCCTCTCCTACTCTTAACCTAACAGTTGTTTTCATAAGCATCTGTTAATATTGAGTAGAGCAAGGAGAGAAAGATCTAAACCTTAACTAGGTGACAGTAATTTCTTCAACAATAGCTGCTCAAACAGGTACACGCTTTCTCTATCGACTATGTCCTTTAATTTTATACAGTAAATTCATGTATACGATCTATATGTTACGCTCACATATAATACCATCAATATTGCATTCATAAATGGTTTTTCCATCATAACAAGATTGTTTTGTGAAAGATTCTTCTATAAGAATATCTTGGGGAGTAGGTCTAGGATAATAATATATTTTGTTAGAAGGTTTTGAAACATATTTACTATTATAAGATTTTAACTTATTAATTTTATCTGTAATAACTATCTCAAGGTTATCCTTATCTATCATTTCAAAAAAATTCTTCTAATATAACATTAAGATTTAGATTTTTGAATTTATCATTCAGTAATCTACTTAATTCGCTTATTGGTTCAATTATAAAATTTTTTATCTCAGGTGAATTGGGACAGTTGACATATTAATATTGTCATTTTTTCCAACATTTTCTCTATTTTTCATTTCTTCTCTCATATCCTTTATCTCCTTTTTCAATCCTTCAATTTCACAAAGAGTTTTACATAAGCTATTACTTAAAAAGTTTAATTTCTCTCCTATAATAACCAAATACAAATTTTAAAAGTTATTTTGTTTTATTACATCATTTATTTGCCTTGTGGTTGCAGTCAAAATTTTATTTTCATGCATATTATAAAAAGCATTTGCATAAATAGTCATTTTTTCTTTCTCTATTGAAATTATTGGTTTTGTTAAAGGATATATGGATTCTATTATTTCTCTATTTTTAAGTTTCTAAGGTCTCTCTAAATTAGTTATGTACTGGTTAAATAATTATTTAAAAACCAAGGAATAAAATCTCTAATCTTATAGATCTCTTTCAGTTGATAATAAAACAAGTTTTAAAGAATTTTTCTTTCTTTTGGAGGGAAATTGTCAAAAAACCAATCCTTAAAAGGTTTAAATATTAGCTTATAAAATTCAGCTTGAATCTTTTTTGGCTGGACTAACAGGACTAAAATCAATTTTTTCACTATCTATTAAATTGGGAAGTTAAGTTCAAATTCAGTTATTTCTAATTCTCTGGTGTTACTATAAACACCTTTATTATATTTTCTTTAGTAATTTTTATTCACTGAATTCTATTTTCTAGAGTTTGTTCACTAAAGGATTTTTTAGTAAATTCTCATATTTGATATGTCGAACTTCTAGATGGGAATTCAACTATATAATCTAAAGGGAAAATAAATGATTGTGTTGAAAGAGATCTAGATATTCCTGAAGAAGATCCTAATAGAATATTTAAACTTTTTAGGGATTGTTTTTTGACAATTTCCCTCCACAAGAAAGAAAAATTCTTCAAAATCAGTTTTATTATCAAGTGAAAGAGATCAATAAGATCAGACATTTTATTCCTTAGTTTTTAGATAATTATTTAACTTAGTATATTACTGTTTTAGAGAGACTTTAAAAACTTAAAAATGGAAAAAGAATAGAATCCATATATCCTCCAACAAACCAACCAATTTCAATAGAGAAAGAAAAAATGACTCTTTATGCAAATACTTTTTATAATATGCATGAAAATAAAATTTTGACTGCAACCACAAGGCAAATAAATGATGTAATAAAACAAAATAACATTTCAAATTTGTATTTAGTTATTATAGGGGAGCAATTAAACTTCTTAAGTAATAGATTACATAATACTTTTTTTGAAATTGAAGGACTAAAAGAGAAGATAAAGGATATGAGAGAAAAAATGAAAAATAGAGAAAAAGCTTGAAAAAATGATAATAATAATAATAATAATAATAATAATAATAATAATAATATATCAACTGTCCCAATCCAACCTATACCTAAGATAAAAAATTTTATAATTGAACCAATAAGAGATTTAAGTAAATTACTGGATGATAAATTCAAAAATCTAAATCTTAATGTTATATCAGAAGGATTTTCTAAAATGATGGATAAGGATAACTATGATATAGTTATTAGAGATGACATTAATAAGTTAAAATCCTATAATAAGAAATATGCTTCAAAACCTACTAATAAAAAATATTATTATTATAGACCTGCTCCCTAAGATATTCTTATAGAAGAATCTATCACAAAACGATCTTGTTATGATAGAAAGACCATTTATGAATGGAATATTGATGGTATAACAATCTAACAAATTTACAATACCATGTACGCCACCATTTGTAAACAATATGGTAATAGTGATAAAACTATTGCACTTATGATAGTTGTTGGATTTACTGGACAACTAAAAGGGTGGTGGGAGAATTATGTAAATGAATAAGGAAGACATATTATTCTTAATTCAATAAAACAAGAAGGCGGCCCTCCTAAAGAAGATGTAGTCTATACACTGACATTAAACATTTGTGAGCACTTTACTGGAAGATACACCAGTAATGTAAAAAATATTAGGGCACTTTTGTAAAACTTTAAGTACCCAATTCTCATCTCATTTAGATGGTATAAGGAATTTTTTTTTTTTTTAGCAGAGTAATTGAACTACCTGAGGCTAGTCAAGCTCTTGGAAGTTTAAATTTATAGAAGATCTTCCTCAATTATTTGCAAAAAGGGTTAAAAGCGCTCTCAAAGAGGGAAAAACTCAAATAGATTATAATATGCTTAGTTACAGGACAATAATTGGAAAATGTGTCCAAAAAAATTTAGTTCTTTGTAATGAAATCAAACTAAACTAACAAATTAAAAAACAAAATTTAACAGAGAAAAGATTAGGACAATTTTCTGACCAATATGGAATTCATATATCTACTAAATATAAAGGTAATAAAACCTGTAATAATTTCAAAAAAGATAAGTTTAAGTCTTCTAATAACCAAAAGAATAGCTAGAAGAAGAGTTAAAGGAGAAAAAAGAAAAAGAAAGAAGAAAATTCAGAGTAGAAAACCTTTGAATCTTTCATATGAGCTCCCTCATTCGCACGGTAATCGGCCACAGCATTTCCTTCCCTGTGAATTTGTGTGATCTGAGATTGAAACTTACCAAGCAATTGCCTAACTCGATCAATCCATCTACAGCTATTCCAGGACCCTCATGATGAACCTTGAATGAGTTGAACCGCAACCATAGAATCCATCTCTACCCACAAGCTTTCAATAACCAACTGCTCGCAAATGGACAAGCCATGTACTAGTCCACATAGACCCTAAACCGCACATCATATTACCCTCCGCGTCACGAATAATTCCACCACCACTCGCCAATCTTCCATAATCATATATACTCCCATCAACATTCAATTTGATCATGTTTTTAGGAGGCTTACGCCACCAAACTGGCTGTTTTTTCTGCACTTCTTTTTGGCCCGCTGTACAATGAAACAAGCTGGCCACTCTTTCATCTCATTTCCATTGCTTAGCTTTAAGAACGCCAACCGTAGACAATTGCACCACCAGCTTGTCACTCGCCATATGATTCTCGCCCCATCAAAGCCCAAGTTTTAATGCTTAGCATCATTTCTTTCCAACCAAAAGGACCAAAGTATGATCAGAGGTAATAAAATTTGTACATGCCCTTTCGTGTAGCGAGAATTGGAAGTAAACTACCTTACAAAGAATAAACGTATATGCCGCAACCTAGAGACTTCAACATGAAATAAAGAACTAAAATAATGCCATGCCTACTGTACCTCCTTATTATCTACGAAAAGGTGCTTAGTAGTCTCCTCGTTGGCGCAACATTGACATTTAGAGACTATATAAACACCCTTCTCTTTAAGATGAGCTTCAACAGGTAACCATGTGTTCAAGGTTTTCTAAACAAAGAAAGAAATTTTGAGTGGTAAACTTTGATGCCAAATGTTTGAAAATATGAAAGACTTTTGACCTTTTTGCCTAACCAAGTCTCACACACTCCTCTAGTGAAAAATCCACTGGAAGAAAGGTCCTAAAAAGGTATGTCCTCAACCCCTCGATGCACTTGCACTTGTTTGGTCGTCTTCACCATATTCTCTGAGATGAGATTTTTCAATTTATAATCATCCCACTGACCATTCGTAAAAAGCTCTGAGATTTTTAGTACTTCTCTCCCAGCCTCAACGTTATTACCAAGCGATAAATTATCGCACCACCCATCATGCCAAAAATCAATGTCGCTCTCTCCAATTCTCTATTTTATATGACTTTCAGCAATCGGGGATGCTTGAACAAGCCCTTTCCAAATAGCAGAATTTGTAGATTTATAGTTGACCAAGATTAGGTGAAGTGTACAATAGTATTTAGCCTTCAAGTGTGAAGACTAAAGACCTTTAGACATCCTGAATCTCCACCAAAGCTTTATTCCCATGGTTGTGTTCATATCCATCAGTCTAGAAAAACCCATACCCCCCTCTTACTCCAGCAAACATATTCGTTACCAAGAAGTCCAATGTAACCTTTTCTGGCCTCTATTGCTACCCCACAAGAAACTATTAAACAACCTCTCTAACCAATCCAGAACAACTTTTGGAGCCTTCAAAACTTGAAGCATGTAACAGGTATGGACAAAAGTGTGCTCTTGATAAGAATAATACGACCCCCAAAAGAAAGCAGCCTAGACTCTTAACCACTCAAACGCGATTGGACTTTGTGGATGATACCCTCAAAGAGCGCCGCTTAACAACGTCCTTTATACAAATGTATACCCTCAAAGAGCGCCGCTTTACAACGTCCTTTATACAAATGTATACCCTCAAAGAGCGCCGCTTTACAACTTCCTTTATACAAATGTATACCCTCAAAGAGCGCCGCTTTACAACGTCCTTTATACAAATGTATGCCAAGGTAACTATTATGGCTAAACCCTGTAGCATTTGTTATAATTTGAGCCCTTATGGAGGTACCCGGCTGGTAGTATAAAATCCGCTCTTTTCTCTATTAATCTTCTTACCAGAGACATCCAAATAATGCTATAAGAAAGTAACAAGCTTTTAAGGCAGCTTTCCCTTTATTCACACACAAAAATCATGATGTCGTCTGCATATGCAAGATGTGAGATATTATCTACTTTGCCCACTCGATATCTCATAGAGGGATTTTCTACAAAAATTCTATTCAACCCTTTAGATAAGTATTCTGCCGCAATGATAAAGAGAAGTGGGAAGAGTGGGTCTCCTTGCCTTAGCCCTTTGTGCCTTTAAAATAGGCCACCAAATCTCCATTCACGACAATCGAAAACCAACAATTAGAGACGCATTTTTTAAAAATCTCAACCACCCTATTGCTAAACCCAAGCGGCCCAAGAATTTTCCCCAAGAATCTCTAATTGATATGATCATATGCCTTCATCATGTCAAGCTTGATAACCACGTTAGCCCCTCTCATCTTTCTGTCAATGTTATGAATCTTTTCTTGAGCCAGCAAGATATTGTCGCTAATCAACCTCCCAGCCACAAAACCGCTCTGATTAGGGGATATGATCGTTTGTAAAATAGGACTTAGACGATCGGCCAAGATTTTAATTAAAATCTTGTTTAAACACGTGCAAAGGCTAATGGGTCTAAAATCCATCCAATATTTATCTAGGAGAGTCTTTCTTTGGAATGAGAATAATTGATGTTGAAGTAACCCCCTTAGGCATTTGCCCACCCTTCAAAAAATCATGCACTGCCTCAAAAAGACCCTTCTTAATTATATTCCAATTTTGTTTGTAAAAAAGTGCTGAAAAGCCGTCAGGACCAGCTGCACTTTGATCAAATGCTATTTACAGCATTAAGGAGTTCATCCTCTGTGAGGGGACGACAAAGGTCTTCATTATTGTTAGGAATAGTGTCCTAAAGTCAATCATCTATTGTATTTCTAAAATTATTCACAAACGAGTTATATTAATAATATTTGGCCATTACATCATATCGTACTATCTTCTCTTATTTTGATCATGATGTAGTTTCTTAGATCTGATTGTTCTTAAATTCAATTCATAACCAAATAATGGAATTTGTACTAGGATGTCAATTCCTTCAAGTAGAGGTTATTGTCTCTCACATAAGTTGGTTATCCCCATGACTAATAGGTGTTGGGACACTGGTGTGGCACACAAGTAGAGTTGAAGACACACTTACTGAACTTGACTCATTTACAAGCATCCTATGGTACTTACCTTACTGTCAAAGGATTACTTATAGTGCACATGGATGTGGTATTCTCTTTGACCTGAGACTGCCATAGAAGCTTACAAATTACTCCTCGGACTTTGGTGCTGAACTACCCAAATTTCCAATTTGGTAACAAAGGGTTACTAGGTGTAACCCAGTTTCGTGAAGTAGATGTGCAGGAAAAGATGGAATAGAACCGCTCCGGGTATTGGGAGAATGATGTTCGACCTAGTCTTAGCATATTAAGTCTTTGGCCAAAGCTTTCTACGTGATATGTCATGAAATTTTATGTCATGATGAGTCATGACAAGATTAGGACTTAATATGGAATAACTGATTAGGGGTTAAGATTATTTTGGAATATCGAGGGTCATAAAGGATTTGCTATGGTGCCCAGATTCATTGATAGTTGCCTTGCAATCATTTAGCTTATCCGAACATTGGGAACCGTTGCTAGACGGTATCTCCAATTAGTACAAAGATAATTCTTATATTACCAGCCTAAGTTTGAACCTACAAAGTCATGCAAAAGGTCAAGAATTCAACTGATGGACTGATCTATTATATTTAATTAAGAATTAAATATACCATTATTTATTTATGAATTAGATGAAAGATTTAATAATTAATATGTTTGAATATTTAATTAAGAATTAAATATTTAATATTAATTATTATTAAAAGGTAACGGATTTAATTTCATCTATTTTCTGCTAGCACAGAAAATGTGGCAAATTAAATATTGGGCTAAATGGGTTAAAAATTAAATAATGATTTAATTCTAAATTGTCTTGGACTTGAGGAGTCCAAAGGCGCTAAAATGTTTAGGCCTAATTTGGTTGGAGGTATTGAGCCTTGGACTTGTGAAGGCCTAACTCATCTTGTTCTATAAAAAACAGAGTTGTTGTACGTATTTTCAAAAAAAAAAAAGTCATTAGTTTTTCAGAGAGAAAAAGAAAAGCTCTCATTCCTAAAAAAGAAAACCCTCGCCTCCATTAGTAGCTCTTGGCTATGTATGAAGAGAAGGAAGATTGGAAGAATTTTTTGAAAAGTTTCGTTGAATTCCTTCAATTGGTATCAAAGCCAAGGCCTTTTTTATGTATTTTTTTATCAATTTTATTGCACAATAATATTTTTGTATATGGGATATACATGTTATCTTGATGATTTTTATTCAAGACATAATTAATCTTTTAACAAATCTATTTTGACTTCATCATCTTGTCTTTCCTAGCATTTATTGTGTATGGCTCTTGTTTTCCATCTAGAAGTTTCGTAGAATTCCTTCAATTGGTATTGAAGCCAAGACTCTTTTTATGTATTTTTATCAATTTTATTGCACAATAATATTTTTGTATATGGGACATATATGTTGTCTTGTTTTGACAGCATCATCTTGTCTTTCCTAGCATTTATTGTGTATGGCTTTTGTTTTCCGTCTAGCATTAATGGCTGATTTTGGACAAACATGATTTGCTGAAAAATATTTTTGTAGTAGCCTAGTCTTGAACCCACGACTTCATGATTTCTAATGTAAGATGTTTACCAACAATCTAATGTAATGTTCTATTACTGATTTGTACCAGCAATTACTCTTAATAATGTTTTGATTGTGCAACATAAATAAAAATAATAATTTTCCTTAAGAAGACAAACAGTCGTCTTCTACCAGTTGGCGACCCTGCCATAGCTGCTCGACCTTGCAAAATCAAATTTGATTTTGAATCAAATAAATCTTCCAATAAAAAAAAGGATTTTGATTTGGTATTCTTCTTGATCGTAGCCAACTTAACTGGTTTCCTCGCGTGGTTTGATGATGCTGATGGGTCAGCCATGGTGATGGTCATATCATGTTCTTCTTGTAGTTTGGCCAACGTCTGTGATGTTTCCACAAGGTCGTTTGACAGCCACCAGTGATGGCACTACTGAGGGGGTGTGTGTGTGTGTGTTTATTTATATGTTGCCCTCTTAAAAATTTAAAAAAAAAATTATTTTGTTGGGGTTGTGGTTTGGCCATTATTGATGGTGGTGAGGTGGTGGTAGCAGTGCTTGGAAGGTGGAGATGGCGGCTAGGGTTATTATCTTAAGAAGATGGTTTTTGTTTTAAAACCTAATTATAATAAAATAAAATAAATAAAACAAAACACATTTTGTAGCTATGGTGTTTTGAATTTATGCCTACTGCTAGGATTTTGCTCTTTTTTACCAGCCTAGATACTAGTAAACCCTAGTTGAGAATGTGTTTTATTTGACTTAAATGTTTTTCATCAGGAACTAAATAAAAGAAAAAGTTTCTTTTAGAATTGCCTTATCAAGTCTCAAACTTGGTTACTCCAAGTAGCCAATCACCCTCTTAACCATCTTTACCATGTGTGTTTTGTGTCCATGTAATTTCTTTTTGCTATTTGTTTGTGACCATATTGTTACTTAATTAATATAGTTGATTAAATACATAATGGTTGCATGCATAATTTAATAAATGTTAATTAAATTATATATATTAATAAATTGTTAATTAAAAGCTTACAAACTATTTTGTTTGGTACAATTTTTTTTATCTTTGTAATCAATATTTGATATTTATATGCTTTTTTGACACAATCAATTTTTAAAATTATTTTTAATTAATTGGGTAGCCCCAAAATTTTTTGAAAGATTTTGTTTTTGACCCTAATTGTTCCAAAATTAGTTTATTTAAATTGGGCAAGTCTCTAATTTGTCAAAATTTGGATTTTGACCCCAAATAATTTAAAAGAAGTTTTAATTATTTGGTAAGGTCAATTTAATTTGGTTAAATTGATCTAATTATTGTGCGATAAAATCATAAAATTGTTTATGCTCTTTTATTTTGATGTATGACATATTATGAGGTGGTTATGGGCTTGCATATCATCTTTATTATTGTATTTTATTTATCAATTATTGTAATTAATTTTTGGATTTTTAAATTGGACCTGCAAGTCCAGTCTTCTCTTAAATCTGGTTATAAATTCCCTCTTCAAAGTGATGTATCCCCTCCTTTAGGAAGAGTTCTTCTTATTATGATGTAATTAGTAGTTTTTAGCATGATCGAGATGAACAACTAAAGACCAAGAAATTGAAGACCTAGGCCTATCTAGGTTTCCCAAAAATTAAAATGTAATAGTTTAGTTTTGCATGATAGAGTGGCCCATAATGGCTCTAATGGGCCACACTAGGAAAGCTCATAACCACTTGCATGTGCTTATATATGTTAATATATATGGTGTTTTGTATGCTAATCGATTAGTCAATTAGATAATTAAAGGTTTAGCTATTTAAATAAGCACGCTCCTTTTTTATTTCTCCAAATAAATCCCCTAAAAGTATTAGGTCCTTAGAGTGGCTTGGACATAGGGATGTCCGAATCATTGCCTCCCATTAAAGTAAAACAATAATGGGTCCAATACTCTAATAAAAATTGGAGGCCCTCAGACCTGGCTTTTATTAGAATATTGGGATTATTATTTACTAAATGAAACCCTTGGAATCCCTTCGGACTAATGAGTAGGTCAGCCGACCTTATTCAAGCTTACTTATTGGGGTCAGAGGAAAACCTTGGGAGTTTAAGTTAATGATTTGACCTTACTATGTTTTTCAATGGAAGACCTTAGTCCTTCTGAAAAGATGCTTGGGGCATAACAAAATACTAGGAGTTGCTTAGGGAAGTAATTGGTTATGAATCTACCAAGCAGTGTCCATAGGTGGGCCGACCTCAGTCAGGCTTATGAACATTGTTTTGGATCTCAATACCCACTAAAGGGGTTTGATTCGGAAATCTCTTTGAACTGTAAGTGAGGGCTAACAGTCTGAACAAAATAGTAGAAGAATCCATTAGATATTGGCCCATATCTTTTGGAATATTAATAATTCGTATATGCAATAGCTTATTTATTCTTTTTATGTTGATTATTTGCAGATTTAATGGCTAACACATTGTCTTTGAGATCACTATTGGATAATGAGAAGCTTACTGTGCCCAACTTCGATAGTTGGTATCGAAGGTTGCATATTATGTTTGAACATGAACATATCTCATATGTTTTGATAAATCCATCACCAACGGAACCTACTACTAATGCACCTGCAGTAGATCATTGATGCTATCAAAAATGGCTTGATGATAAAGTCATGGTTCACTGCATCATGAGGGCTACAATGAACAATGAGTTTTGTTGCAAGTTTGAGTATTCACAAACTGAGGTAATCATTCAAGCGTTGAATAAGTCTTTGGCACATCTGATGATGCTGAGAGACAAAGGACCTCATGTGCTATTTTTAGTGCTAAGATGAAAGAAGGCACACCAGTAACTGATCATGTATTATACATGACAAAAAAAACATTGAAAAGCTAGCTAAGCTAGGCTTTCCACTCCAAGAACAACTTGGCAAGAAAGCCATTCTTAACTTGCTACCTCTATATTTTCTCCCATTTTTGAATTAGTTCAAGATAAACAAGCCTGCTGTTAACTACCACAGGCTACTAGGGTTGTTACAAACCTTTGAGAAAGATAACCAGCTTCTCAGAAAGTCTATTAATGTAGTGGGAGCTGCTTCATCCTCAAAACGCAAGGGTTTTCTTAAGAAAGGCAAGAAGAAACACAAAAATACGTCAAAAGCCTAAGGTAGGGTTAAAAAGCCCACACAACAGTAGAACCAAGCCCACAAGCAGAAGGTTAACAAGAGCCAAGTAGAATGTTGCTTCTGCAAAAAGCTTGGACACTGGAAAAAGAATTGTCCTTAGTATCTGGCGTCCGTAGATCCAAACAGGCCTAGAAGAAAGCAACATGTTGCTCAGTAAGGTATATAAATGATTACTTCTTGCAACTTCAGTGTCATATACTCTACTACCTATATATTAGATACAATCAATCCTTATCATATTTGCAATTCATTGGCAATGGGAATCATGTTCTACTACTAGTCTTAGGGTGTTTATCTCTAGCTATCAATTCTATGAACCTCGGTCTTTCTGATGTTTTCTTTGGTCTAGATTTTGTTTTGAACATTATTTCAATTGGGCTTTTAGCCCAAGATGGATATTCCTTTAGAATTTCCAATAATAGTATTGATATTATTTTGTATAATGTTTGTGTTTTTAATGAACGATTGGAACATGGAATTTATATTTTGACGCGGCCTGTGCATATATTGCATGTTAGCAATAAACGTCCCAAAATAGGAACTACTTTTGATATATATCTTTGGCACTGTAGACTTGGTCATATTAGTAACGACAAGATTAACAAGTTAGTCAAGGAAGGGTTACTTGACATTGATGATCCTAAATCACCACCGACTTATGAGTCTTGTCTACTTGGGAAAATGACCAATTCCCTTTTTACTAGAAAAGGTGATGAAGCTACAGAAATCTTAAGCCTTATAGATACTGATGTCTATGGGCCCATGAGCACGAATGCTAAAGATGGATATTCCTACTTCATTACGTTCATTGATGAGCTATCTAGGTATGGGTATGTCTATTTGATGAGACATAAATCAGAGGCTTTTGAAATGTTCAAGAGATACATGAGTGGGGTAGAAAAACATGCTGGAAAGAGTATTAAGGTCCTACAATCTAATCATGGAAGAGAATATCTTTCCAATGAGTTTTTGAGTTACCTATAAGAGAATGGGATTCTCTTGCAATGGACTCCTCTGGGTACACCACAACATAATGGTGTATCTGAAAAGAGAAATCGAACACTGTTGGACATGGTTCGATCCATGATAGGACGCATAGATCTACCTATATCCATTTGGGGATATGCTCTTGCAATAGCCACTTATGTGCTTAATAGAGTGCCAAGAAAGTTAGTTGAAAAGACACCATATGAGATATGGAATGGTCATAGACCAGTACTTTCTTACTTTAGGGTTTGGGGGTGTTCGGCATATATCAAACGTTTTTAGACTAACAAGTTAGAACCAAAATCTGACAAATATAGATTTGTAAGATACCCTAGAGAGTCTAAGGGATACTACTTCTATCATGTTGAAGAACAAAAGGTGTTTCTTGCAGCTAGATCAGTATTTCTAGAGAGAGTTTCTTGAACAAAAGAGTACTGCCTCTATTATTGAGCTTGGTGAAGTACAGACACCTCCAGTTGAACATATAGGAAAGGATAACGTTAAGGAACCAAATCTTAGAACTATTATAGAGGCATCACTTAGGAGATTTGGTTGAGTACTGGGTCAACTAACTAGGTACGAGTTCCTAGTTCGAGATAGTGATCCCGTCGAATTAGATAAGAATGATAAGGATTCGATCACCTATATGGATGCCATGCAAAGGCATGACTCCGAAGAATGGCTTAAGGCCATTGAATCTAAAATGGAATCCATGAAAGTCAATAATGTAGACATTAGTTAATCCACTTAAAGGAGTTAAACCCATAGGGTGTAAATGGGTTTTCAAATGAAAGCGAGAAGTAAATGGGAAGGTGGAGACTTTCAAAGCCCGTTTGGTTGCTAAGGGGTATTAGCAACATCATGGTATTGACTATGATGAAACTTTTTTCCCTATAGTAATGCTCAAGTCAATTTGCATCATGCTTGCTATAGCTGCACACTTGGACTATGAAATCTGGCAAATGGATGTCAAGACAGCTTTCCTTAATGGTGAGCTGAAAAAGGAAGTATACATGACACAACTTGAAGGGTTCATATCCATAGATGAGTCTAAAGTGTGTAAGCTTCAGAAGTCCATTTATGGGCTCAAGCAACCTTCTCAGAGTTAGAACATACGTTTTGACAAGGTTGTTAAAATGTATGACTTTGTTAAGAATAAAGAAGAGCCTTGCATCTATAAATGGGCTAACGGACATGTGGTCACATTCTTGGTATTATATATGGATGACATTCTTCTTATAGGAAAGGATATCCCTACATTATAGAATGTGACGTTATGGCTTTCATCCCAGTTCTCTGTGAATGATCTAGGAGAGGTTTCCCATATCCTTGGGATGAAGCTTTATAAATATAGATCTAAGAGGTTATTGGGATTGTTCCAATCTGTGTACATAGACAACGTGCTGAAGATGTTCAATATGGAAAATTCCAAGAAGAGCTATCTTCCAATAGGCCACGGAATTTCTTTCTCGAAGAAGGATTGTCCCTCAACTCCTTAGAAGAAAGAGCATATAAGTAAAGTCCCTTATGCTTCAACAATAGGATCTATTATGTACGCTATGACATGTACGAGGTCTAATGTGACATACTCTTTATGAGTGGTCAGCAGGTACCAATCTAATCCTAGTGAGAAACATTGGCAAGTGGCGAAGACCATCCTCAAGTATTTGAGAAATACTAAAGAATTATGGCTGGTCTATGAGGATTCTGAGATGAAATTGATATGTTATACCGATTTAAGTTTTCAATCAAATAGGGATGATAGTAAGAGCATGTTTAGGTTTGTGTTTACCTTAAATGGTGGAGCTATTTGCTGGACGAGTTCCAAGCAACAGACCATGGCTGATTTTGTCTACAAGGGAAAATACATAGCAACGCCTGATATGGCAAAGAAAGCAGTTTAGCTCAAGAAATTCATCGCCGAGCTTGGGGTTGCTCTTAACTTAGTTAGTCTAATCATAATCTTTAGCGATAGTACTGGTGCCATTGCTCAAACGAAGGAACCTCAATCTCACTAGAAAGGTAAACATGTGCTGAGACATTACCATTTGATCCGAGAAACTGTAGTTACAAGTGATGTCATTCTATAGAAGATCGATAGTAAAGAGAATTTGGCTGACCCATTTGCTAAGGCCCTCGGGATCAAAGGGTTCGATTCACATCAAGAGAAGATGAGTATAAGATATAGATCCGACTGGCTTTAGTCCAAGTAGGAGATTGTTAAGAATAGTGTCTTAAAGTCAGTCATCTATTGTATTTCTAGAATTGTTCACATACGAGTTATATTAATAATATTTGGCCATTACAGCATATCGCACCATCTTCTCTTATTTTGATTGTGATATAGCTCCTTAGAACAACTATGTAAGATCATGTGAAAAAGGCTTGGTTCTAATTGTTCTTAAATTAAGTTCATAACCAAATGATGGAATTGGTACTAGGACGTCAATTCCTTCAAGTAGAGGTTATGCTATGGTACTTACCCTACTGTCAAAGGATTGCTTGTGGTGCACATAGTTGTGATATTCCCTTCGACCTGAGACTGCCATAGAGACTTACAAATTACTCTTTGTACTTTGGTACCAGACTCCCCAAATTTCCAATTTGGTAACGAATGGTTACTGGGTGCAAGCAAGTGTCGTAAAGTCAATGTGTAGGACAAGATGGGATTGACCCACTCCGGATATTGGGAGAATGATGTTCCATTTGGTCCTAGCTCATTAGTCTTTAGCCAAAGCTTTCTGCATGATATGTCACAGAGTTATTTCGTGATAAGTCATGACAAGATTAGAACTTAATATGGAATAATTGTTTAGAGGTTTGACAGTTAACCATGCTTCTATGGTTATTTCCAAATATCTAGGGTCATAGGGGATCTACCATAGTGTCCAAGTTCATTGATAGTTGCCTTGCAACCATTGAACTTATCTGAACGTCGAGAACTATTGCTAGAGGGTATCTCCGATTAGTACAAAGACTTTCTTTATATTATCAGCTTAAGTTTGAACCTAAGGAGTCATGCAAAAGGTCAAGAATTCAACTAATGGACTGATATGCTATATTTAATTGAGAATTAAATATCCCATAATTTAATTATGAATTAAATAAAAGATTTAATAATTAATATGTTTGAATTTTTAATTGAGAATTAAATATTTATTATTTAATATTAATTATTATTATTATTATTATTATTATTATTATTAGAAGGTCACAGATTTAATTTTATCTATTTTCTGCTAACATAGAAAATATTGCATGAATTAAATCTTGGGCTAAATGGGTTAAGAATTAAATAAGGATTTAATTCCAAATTATGTCTTGGACTTGAGGAGTCCAAAGGCCCTAAAAGGTTTAGGCTTAATTGGGTTAGAGGTACTTGTGAAGGCCCAACTCATCTTGTTCTATAGAAACAGAGTTGTTGTACGTATTTTCGAAAAAAAAAAAAAAAAGTCATCAGTTTTTCACAAAGAAAAAAAATTATCCCCAAAAAGAAAACCTTAGCCTCCATCAATAGAGTTTAGCTGCATACGAGGAGGAAGAAGATCAAGATTCCGCAAGGCTTCTCATCAAGAACATGAATTCGTGTATCACGAATATCCAGTTATTCTCTGTGTTTTTCATGAAAATTTTTAATTCACAAGAGCGTGATCCTAAAAGAATTCTTGGAAGAGTTTCGTAGAACCTTCAATTATCCTTATCAGTCACAAGACAAGGAATTAAAGACCAATATGTTGCATCCAAATTGATAGGTTCCATGGTCAACAATTTCTCAAAGAAGCAAACAACTGACTTTTTAATATCACTAGGCTCGTCAATTAATCCTCCTCTCTTATCTGAAACCGCCCAAATATAATTGCGTACTCTCTTCTTAGCAACCAATATTTAGAAGAATTTTGTGTTTTTATCTCCTTCTTTAAGCCATCCACACCCTAATTTTTGCCACCAAAATGCTTCCTCTTCTACCAATAATTTATTTAAATTGGTTGCTACTTTACTTAACGCTTGTCTTCTTTTAGTTGTAGGATTCTGATGGTAAAAAGTTTTCTCTCATAAATCCTCCTTCTCCGTTAATTCTATCTTATCTTTAACATTGACAAAAACCTATATGTTCCACTCTTTGGGGCCGATTTATAGGTTCCATTGTTTACGCTAGAACTTCATCATGCCTTCACCACTAACAGGTTTCTCCCAGGCCTGTTCAACTAACCTGTGAAAAGTGTGATGGTTAGTCCACACCCTAATTTGTGCCACCAAAATGCTTCCTCTTCTACCAATAATTTATTTAAATTGGTTGCTACTTTACTTAACGCTTGTCTTCTTTTAGTTGTAGGATTCTGATGGTAAAAAGTTTTCTCTCATAAATCCTCCTTCTCCGTTAATTCTATCTTATCTTTAACATTGACAAAAACCTATATGTTCCACTCTTTGGGGCCAGTTTATAGGTTCCATTGTTTACGCTAGAACTTCATCATGCCTTCACCACTAACAGGTTTCTCCCAGGTCTGTTCAACTAACTTGTGAAAAGTGTGATGGTTAGTCCACACGTTAAGGAACCTAAAAGAACTCGAATCGCAAGTTAAAGTTTTAGAAAAGGAAACAATAATAGAGCAATGATCATTGCCTTTCTTTGCCTTGTGTTGAAGGAACTTTAAAGAACTCGAATCGCAAGTTAAAGTATTAGAAAAGGAAACAATAATAGGGCAATGATCATTGCCTTTCTTTACCTTGTGTTGAACTCTTGTGCTAGGACAAAGAACACTCCAATGATGATTGATACATATTATATCTAGCCGCTGACTCATGTTGGTTCTATGCCAAGTACACTTTGGTCCCTCATAACTAGCATCAACAAGACTTGCATTCATGAGCGCCTGGCCAAATTCTTCCATAATACCCTGCTTGGGGGCAACTTTGTTCCTTCTCTTATCCGAATTGAGGATAAAATTAAAATCTCTACCAATCAACCAATGAGTTCCTAAATGACAAAGGGCATCTATTTTTTACCAAAGATCTCTTCGTTACGCTCTAATGCTATTAGGATAGATGAACGAGATGAGGAAATCTTTGGGTGAGCTATTCATTTTAGCTCTGAAAGATAAGCATTGCTTACTGTTGCTATAAACATCTAAGGTTACATCATGCGCCCAAAACACCCATATATGATTTGAAATATTCATAGCAAAATTGGTGAAACCCAGTTTACGGCCATAATGAGAAAATTTTTCAACTGCAACCATTTGCTCAAGGATAGTAAAAAATTTAGCCTAAGAACTGTGGATAAAATTTTTAAGACATCTATAGCTAAGAGCTTTAGCAATTCCTCTTATGTTCCAGATAACACCCTTAATCATTGTTAAAGGAAAAAGAGGTATGAAGATGTTTGGCCTGCTAGCTCTTCGATCTTGTCATGGGCGACAAAAAATTTGTATTGGATTTTTCTTTCTGACACCAAGCTTAATGATTTCATCAATTGTATTTACCGACACACTTCGAGTCAATCTAATAGCATTATGAAAAGCTTCACAATTCTCTTCTTCATCAATCTCCTCCTTACTAGGCACAACCTTGCTTCCTCAACATCATTTTCACTCAAGCTTTTCCCTATTAAGCTGTTCATTTTATTGGCAATCCCCACAGCATTTTGCTCAACCTCTTCTACATGCCCAAAGCTAACCTTCTAGCTCTCTGTCTCTCTCTCACTCTTTAACCCCTCTCTAACGCTTCTATCTCTAGCCTTCTCCTTCTCCTGCTCCCTCACGCTCCCCTCACTAAATTGATAAGTATTGTGCAATTCCAAAGGTAAAGGTGAATAGTCACTAGGTTTTTCTGGACAAGACGTGCCTGCCTTATGATCATTATTTCCCCTAATAATAACATTCTCATTTATGTAATTAGAGTTAGGCTCTTCCTGATTAAGAAACTCTTTATTGATTTATTGAGTATTTGGTTCGCTAATAATCATACTAGTATTTCTTTGATCCATCATTTGCTTCCTGGGCTCATGCTCTACAGCTATTTCCCTCCCCTTATCTTGCTTTGTCTTACGATACTCCTCCTCGTTTTCAATCTCTAGGACTTTTATTCTATTGCATTGTGGCTCAAGTGCTAAGCCCAAGTTCATATTGAAATTAGGAAAGAGTAATAATGAGAGTCAAAATTTCAATTATGGTAAGAGTCTTAATTATGAAAAGATTGATATAATAGGAAACCCTTGTCTTGGAGGACAAAGAAGTCTTCTCTATAAATAGAACTCTTTCATTAGTTGTAAGGTGTGTGTCTTGCAATAGGTCTAGGTTGAAAGAGAGAGCCATTGTAAAAACATCGTGAGAGAGGGTTTAGACTTTTCGGGCCGTGCAAAAAGTCCTATTGAGTTTGTATTCTTCCTATCTAGTGGAGGTTTTTGTGGATGTAAGCAGAGGGCCAGACCAAGTTTAATTGTTCGTATTCTGTTCTAGTTACTCGTGCTTTAATTCCTCTATGTGAGTTTGTGTTATGCGTCCTAATTTCCTAACAAGTGGTATTGAGAGCTAGGTTGGAGGGAGAATGCTGGTTTGCACGAAAACGAAAAAAAAGACGCTAAAGAGAAGTTCAAAAATTCACAGATCTACTGGTCACATTTGGAAGCTTTCCCAGACTCTGATCGATGATTAGTTTATTGTTGTGTGTTTGTTGTAGCGAGAAGAGTATGTTGATAAAATTTCACGACAATCCGACAACCAGATTGTGAGATACAAACAGGTCAAGTTTTGTGAGTTTGTGGTAAAAAAGTCAAACAGAGGGTTTGACCAACGCTGGCCAAAGGGCTATAGGGGTTTGACTGCATTGACCGAGGGTTTTCACACCATTTTTCGACGTCCTAAATCCATTTTTTGGGTCCATTTTACCAAATTCTTGCTAGACTACTGAGTTGTAGTGAATTTGTGCATAGAAGCCATGACGACGACCAATATGAAATTTGAAATTCCAATGTTCGATGGGAATATAAACTTCAACTTGTGGATGAATACTATCGAGGACTTTTTGATGCAGCAAGGCCTTGATGAAGTGCTAAAAGAGATGAAACCAGAAGAACTCAATGGTAAGAAGTGGAAGTCCTTACAATGAAGAGCCGTAAGTACCATTCGATTGGCTTTATCACCGCAAATTAAATGTCATGTGATTGATGAGACAATGATGAGCGGTGTGGTCGACAAGTTGGAGAACATTTATGAGTCCAAGTCAATTACCAACCAATTGTGTTTGAGGACAGAGCTTTACTCGTTCAAGATAGAAGAAGGAACCGCCATTCAGGATCACATCAACAAATTCAACGAGTTAGTGGTCAAGCTCATAAGCATTGAGGAGGGCCATATCCAACCAAGATGTCCTAGATTGAGAGAGGACATGAAGAGCCTTAGAGAGTGGAGATCTAAAGGCAAGGAGAAGGTTTATGGTGAGGACTCTGTGAACCTTATTGAAGGTGATAATAGCGATGGTAGTGAGACTGTTTTGATGGGGGTAAGCGGGGATGCTAATGAAGGCTCAAAGAGGAAGAAGACTGACTAGATGTTGGATTTAGCGGGAATGTTTCATGTTTGCAATGATAGAGCTAGTTTTGACACTTTGCTTTTGGGGAAAAAGTTTGGATACAGCACTGTTGGGAACAACCAGAAGATGACGGCTACTGGCGTTGAGAGAGTTAGCTTAAGGCTCAACAATAGTAGTATCAAGACTATCTCCAATGTGAGGTATATGTCATCTTACATGTCTAACATGATTTCACTAGGTGAGTTAGCGTCAAGAGGGTATAAAGTACATTGGCGAAGGAGACTACTGTAAAGTGTATCGTGGAAAAAAGCTAGTTCTTGAAGGGAGGAAGAACGAGAAGCACGTATGCTACTTAGAGGGATGCACTACACTGAGAGATGAACGCGACAAGTTTAAAGAAGCTTAAATGAAGGCTAAGAAGAAGAGAAGAGTGACATTCTCGCCTACTGTAGAGATTCTTGACACTTCTCACCAAGGGAGGAATTTGTTGGGTTGTGGCTCAAGTGCTAAGCCTAAGCCTATATTGAAATTAGGAAAAAGTAATAATGAGAGTCAAAATTTTAGTTATGGTAAGAGTCTTAATTATGAGAGGATTGATAAAATAGGAAACCCTTGTGTTGGAGGACAAGGAAGTCTCCTCTATAAATAGGACTCTTGCATTAGTTGCAAGGTGTGTGTCTTGCAATAGGTCTAGGTTGAAAGAGAAACCCATTGTCAGAATACCGTGAGAGAGGGTTTAGACTTTTCGGGCCGTGCAAAAAGTCCTATTGAGTTTGTACTCTTTCTATCTAGTGGAGGTTTTTGTGGATGTAGACAAAGGGTCAAACCACATCTAATTGTGCGTATTCTTTTCTCGTTACTTGTGCTTTAATTTTACTGTGTGAGTGTGTGTTATGCGTCCTAATTTCCTACCATGTTCCATTATGTTACCCTTCTAGGACTCCAAATGTGTTCTGTACCAAGACTTTGTCATTATTTGTACAATCCACTAGCCAGTATTTTATCTTATTTCTCCTTCTACTCACTACTTGCCAATTATCTTGTAGATTTTTCCTAGGCTCTTCCTTCTGGTTATTCCTCAAACCAACATTCTCATTACCCTGAGCTGATTTCTCTTATCAGGCTAGTTGTGTGATCTGGTTTTATTATTCCCCAGCGCTTAGCAACTGTTGCGATCATGCCCTACTTGAAAGCAGTGATTACAATACCTTGGAACCTCCTCATAAACCACCGACTGCCAAAACCCTTTTGTGTTGGCCTTTTTGTTTTTTGATCAAAGTTGCACCCATACGTCTGATGGCCTTTCTTTCAGTAGATCTAACTCAAGCAAACCTATGCCATAGTTGGTCTAGTCCCTCTCATGGTCGCCTCATCCATTTTTAGTGGTTTTCTAATGGTTCTAACGAATTCCGTTATTGCTTATGGCTCCTTATACATGTTCAACAGGAGGAAAGGAAAATATATCCACACTAGGGTTATAAGCATCTCTTTCTCATGTTCAAACTCCGGCGTCCGGAAGCGTATATGAGATGTCCATGCAGTAGCCAAAATTGGCCTGGCCTAAGGGCTGCTTATCTCGAAACACATGATAAGGCAACCATGACCCATTAATGTTACGTGGCCCAAGAAAGCTCGTATGGGTCACTGCTTTGCAATAAAAGGCATGCTTAACACATGTGATTTGCATAACCACGTACGACATTATCCTAACCCCTCAAGATAAGCACGTCAGTAGGTAGTATATCTTTCTAGATATGTTCAATTTCATCTATACGATAACTAAGAAGTCTCTAGAGCACCCAAGGGAATACACAGTACCTATCCAATCAGATCAACATGATAAGAATAGAGCCATACACACCTCTACATCTGAGACGACTATAAATACACCCCTTTAAGAGTGGCATGGCGGGAGACACCCTTACATTGATATACACCAGATTTTTCAGGTTCGCACCTAGCTTTTCCTTTTATACAGGCCTTCCCTTTATATAGCCTTATATCCTTCCCTCCGATAACTGACTTGGGCCTTGAAGTGTCTTTGGCCTACATCACACCAGTGCCAAAGACTTACCCACATTTCTTGCTTTCTATTTCGCTGGTTGTTAGTGCCCCGAGTTCTTGATTGTAGATTTTAGTATCTACAATTTGGCGGCTACCGTGGGGCCCTAGCAACTTTTATAACAGGGAGTTAAACCACACCATAGTAACAGTACGATGGTTGAAGAGATAAGTTACCAAGATGTTCATTCTCAAATAGAGGTTGTCATGTCCAAACTGTCAGCATATGAAGACAAATTCAAGAATCTTGAAGAGGAAAATACTACAGTTCGAAAAGAAAATGATGCATCCGTCAAGAAAACCTAAATCGACAGGAAAAAGTGAGGAGCCTTTCATCAAATACTACACCCTTAGACAAAGGAAAAGCAATTCTCAACGAGGAAGTGGATCTTATGCAATCCTTAGATCCGACGCCTGTCCAAACTCTAGGACTTCGTAACACTACCCCAATGCAATTGGTAGACCCTGGCTCTGTCGTCCAACGACCCATGATGCCCAACAACAATAATGGAGCCAGAGACCACGTTATACTTCCAAACGAGGACATTCTTAAGCGATTCGCTGAGCTCGAATCCTTAGTCCAAAGGATTCCAGGCATACCTGCTCCTATTAAAAGGAGCGCCTCCAACAGCTATGCAGTGTCTCCCTTTGTAGACGCCATAGCCATGGTAGACTTACCATGAAAGTTCACCTTCCCCGATATGAAGCTCTTTGACGGGACCACAGATCCAGATGACCACTTCATGTAATACAAATGGAAAATGTACATCGTAGCCATCCCTAAAGAAAAACGAGAAGCATGTATGTGTAAAGGTTTCGACTCAAGTCTGACTGGACCCGCCCTATAGTGGTATACCAACCTCCCAAATGGGTGCATCAGTTTATTTGCTTAACTTACAGATATGTTCGTCGAGCAGTATGTCAACAGTCGAAAATTGGAAAAGCAGTCAGATGACTTATATCTGATTGTGCAGAGGAAAGGCGAGTCTCTCAGAAAGTACATGGGCTGATTTAGCAAAGAAAAGGTCACCATACCCAGTTGCAACGTCACTACTACAGTTTCTACTTTTCGTAGAGGACTTCTCCCCGAATCTAATCTCTACAAGGAATTCATAAAATTCCCATGTAAAACAATAGAAGATGTCTTGGCCAAAGCGTGGGCACAAATCAAGTGGGAAGATGATCAAGCAAATTGACGCCTATCCTCTTCAAGTCGCGGCTACAAAGATCAAAGAATTGATAAGCAGCTGAGAAGCATATAAACTGCCCACTGAAAATGGCAAGCATATCACCAATAGTTGGAACGATATTCATCTAAAGAGGTACTACTTCTAGCAAGACTTAGGTATCTTTAACTTCTATCTTTTAGTAGGCTAGACTCGCTAAGTGAGCTAGATGTCATTATCTTTTAATAAGCCAATAGGGCATATTTTGGATACTACCTTTCATTAGGCTAGACTCGCTAGGCGAGCTAGATATTTCCATCTTTTGATAAGTCATTAGAAATTTGTTGAAATTCATCCAGCAAGAATTTCACCTATTCACAAGGAAACTCGTCTCAAAGAAATGGCCTAACTCTTAATTAGAATACAATACCAATTAGGTCCAAATCCGAACAAAAATAAATGGTTTGGCTTCAAACAGTTTAATTCAAGTTATTTCTCCAAACCAAACACTCTTGTGAAAGCAGCGAAGGTGAAATAGGCTCCAACCTCACCTATTTATGTGCTAATCAGCACATTCGTGTAAAATAAAGGCAAATAGGCTCCAGCCTCACCCATGCACATTTGTAAGGCAAACAGGCTTTGGCCTTACCCATATACGTGCTAATCAGCACATTTACATAAAATAAGGCAAATAGGCTCCGACTCACCCACCTACGTGTTAATTAGCGCGTTCTTATGAAGTAAGGCAAATAGGCTTCGACTTCGCCCATCTATGTGCTAATCAGCACATTAAAAAATAAGGCAAATAGGCTCTAGCTTCGCCCATCTACGTGCTAATCAGTACATTTACATAAAATAAGGAAAGTAGGCTTTGGCCTTGCCATCTATGTGCTAATTAGCACATTCATGTAAAACGAGGCAAAAACAAGCTCCGGCCTTGCCCATCTACATGTTAAGTAGCATATTCATACAACTATGACCCCTATGCGCACATACACTAACAAGTGTTCCATAAGCACCTATGGGTCAGTAAACGCCCATATGTACCATCTAAGGTGCTTTTGAATAATGTAAGGCAAGTGTCGTGATTCAAGCAGGACGTATGTAGTCCCAGAAACAATTGATCACTTATCACATATAAAAAATCTGTTATAAGTGAAATAACTTGACAACAAAGTCAAAGTAAATGCATAGACTTATATTATAGGGCATAGTTCCATCGAGCCTGATATTAATCTCAGCAAAGCTACCAAGGGGCTTAATGCCAACTATGTATAATCAAAGTCAGAAATGGCATTACTATCCACGCTAGTTTCTCTTGGCCAGAAAAGTGCTCAATGCAGAAGGGTATGCGATAACTAAAGTGTATAATGCACCCTGCTAAGATATGCAAGGTACGCGCCTAAAGTGTGTAGTTTACACTGCTAAAGGGCATAAAGCACGCGGGTATCTTATACGCCGCTTTGTTGCTAAGAGAAAATACGCTGCTAAGGGGTGTCATGTACACCGTTACACTATTAAGGGGTGTCATGTACACCACTAAGGTGTGTAATATGCACAACTAAGACATGCGAGCCATATGTTAAGCGCATATGCTGGCAAGGAGTAAGTGCAACTAGGAACATAATATGCATACGTTACATGAAAAAGACTTATTACCCAGGAATTTCCACTCACTGCTCACGACAACAACTACTCTCTAACTCGAAGATTCTTCGACTTAGAGAGGGGGGGACAAATTGTAGTAGCCAAAATTGGCTTGGTTCAAGGGCCGCTCATCTCGAAACACATGGTAAGGTAACCGAGACCCATTAACGTTGTGTGGCACAAAAAAAGCTCGTATGGGTCACTACTTTGCAGTAAAAGGTGTGCTTAACACGTGTGATTTGCATAACCACGTACGACATTATCCTAGACCCTTAAGATAAGCACATCAGTAGGTAGTATATCTTTCCAAATAGGTTCATTTTCATTTATACGATAACTAAGAAGTCTCCAGAGCACCCAAGGAAATACACAGTACCTATTCGATTAGATCAACATGATAGGAATGGAGCTATACACGCCTCTACATCTGAGACGACTATAAATACACCCCTCTAGGAGTGGCATGGAGGGAGACACCCTTACATTGATATACACCAAATTTCTCATGTTTGCACCTAGCTTTTCCTTTTATACAGGCCTTCCCTTTATATAGCCTTATATCCTTCCCTCTGATAACTGACTTGGGCCTCGAAGTGTCTTTGGCCGACATCACACCGGTGCCAAAGACTTATCCGCCTTCTCGCTTTTTGTTTCGCAGGTTATTAGTGTCCCAAGTTCATGATCGTAGATTTTAGCGTTTACAATCCATATACATTCCGTTCTTTTTTACACCAAAATCGCGTGAAATCAATCTCCTTTGAGAATAACAAAAGCACTGTCTTATAGCCAAGCCAGAGAACTTCAAAGGCCCCTGTCGGATTATGTCGCGCAACCCATTTCACGACGCTTAACATACTTGGCATCGAGTAGAATTTTCTCATAAGTGCAAACTCTAAGGCTTTCGACATAGTCTCAAAATCCTCCTCATGTAATATGAACAGTAAAGCTCTTTGATATTCTTCATTGGGAAGATCTAGCTTGAAGGATTTTTTGTTAGAGGCGCTCCCTGAAAGTACAGCTGACCATGTCTTGTTCCAGGCTCTTTCTTCAAATGGTGGGTGAATTATGGCCTGCTGTTGGGGGTCCAACGACCTTGGGAGAGTCATTAAGTTGTCTGGTGAAGAAGAATTACGGTTCATTTAATTAAGGAAGATTTTTGTAGAGAGAAAAAGTTTCTTCTTGTATGCATATACTCATTGATTTGGAATATATATGTGTGTATTAATCGATTTCAAATCTTTTTATATTTTATTGGTGGTAATATTAGAAGTTTACTTAATAAAATTATTTTAATAAATTATTAAAATACTGAAATATTTATATATGAACAAAATTTTATTGATAAAGAAAAAATGAAAAGAAGTAACAATTTACCTTAGATTTAAACTAATAAATCTTTTTCAAAACTAACTTGGATTTAAAAAACATTCATGTAAAAATAGAAGTCTATTGTAAGTATATTTTGACATATCAATAAGGTTTTTTTTTTGGTTTTTATATAATATTTTTTAACTATAATGGTCGTATTCATTAATAATATCATATACTTTGATAGGTCCTTGAATTGAAACAAGAATTATATGTCAAATATTTTATATTAGTTTAAATGATCACACGTATTCTGCCATTCAATTAAATTTTGTACGATATAAATTGTATCTAATATCAGCCTAAATATTGTATCACATCAAAAAAAATTAATAACATTTAGCAAAATTAATAAATTTTCGCATTGATGTTTCAACCTCATGTCTAGTTGGAGAGTTAACATATCAAATTATAATGCAATTTTAACTATTTATATTAATCAATATTGGCAATTTCATAGTCCATGCTTTCCATTACTTTAATTTATTTTTAATAACAGACATCGAATGTAGTTATTAAAAATTGTTGTGGCATAGGAAAACAATCAGTGATATGTGCAATTGAAACTTTTATATAAAGTTTTATTTATTTATTCATTCATTCTATTTTTATTTTTAATTTTTCAATTTTTAGTTTCTAACTTCTAATTTAAATATTTTGATATTTGAATTCCTTTTTAGTTCTTTAATTTTATATACATACATATATATATGCATATATACATACATTTATACATGTATATATATATATATATGTATGTATGTATATGTATATTTTAATATTGCAAAATTTTTATTTTTTATTTTTTTTATTTCTTATTTTTTAATTTTCTATTTTCTAAAGTTTTATGTTTGTTATTCTTAATTTTCTAAATTTTGGCTTTAATTTTTAGATTTTCAATATTTTAAATGTTTCAAGTTTTATTTTTTTTACTTTTTATATTTTTAATTATTAATTTCTTATTTTTATTTCTAATAAATTTTCTAATCTTTTATTTTTAATTCTTTACCTTTCTTTAGTATTTTAATTTTCTAATTTTTAATTTTTAATTTTTTATTTTTTTAAGTTTTAATTTTTAATTTTTTTGTTAATATACATATATATATATATAATAGTAATAAAGTAATACCTCGTCTTTTAGACTATTTTAGAAAGTGCCACACGTTATGTTCTAGAAGGAGTCGTATGTCATGTTTTGTGTGTTCCATTTTTTATTTATTATCTTATGAAGTGATTACTATTTAATATTAATAAATAAGAAAAATTATCTCACAATTTTCAATTATTTTCTTCTCTTTTTCTCCAAGTTAATTCTTATTGTTTTAAAAGATTTAAATTAATTCTTATGGTTTTCAAAAAGCATATAATTTAATCTCTATTGTTAAATATCTAATGTATATGATTAAAGTGATGTAAGCCAGTTATCTTTTCTAATTTTAAATATTTATCAAATAAAAAATATGTGAAGATTTTCATTTTATCAATGGTCTTAGAATGTGAGAATATTACATTTATACAATGCTTTAAAAAATTAAAAATACAAACACAAATAAAATTTATAGAATTTTTATAAAAATTAGAAAATTTAAAAAACTTTCAATAAACCCACACACTTCAAAAATCTAAAGAGCTTAATATGGTGGTACATCTCGTATAAATTTTTGGATAGTGGGTCAACTAATTACACATTGTTATACATTAAGCCCAAAGTTTTATTGAAATCTAAAGTAAAAAATCTATTATCTATAATCTATACTATTATATCTACCTATATATTGTTATATAAAGTTAAACTTTAAGTGAGGCTATAATCTATACTATTATATATATACCTATATACTGTTATATAAAGTTAAACTTTAAGTGAGGTATGGAGCTCTTTGAATGCCTTATAAGTTAACATAGGATAAAGTACAAGTCTAATTATATAATCTCGCAATGTCCAAACGAAAAAAGTTATTGATATTCAATTATAAGAACAAGAAATATTGCAACATTGCTTGAATTATAAAATAGAAGTATCAAAATAATTGGTCAATATCAAAGAGAATAAGAGAAGAGAATAGAATTATAGAAAAATACCTCGAGACATGGCATTTTAAGACATCTCTCTTGATGCTATTAATTTTATTTGATTCGCAATCAACCATAACCCTTAAATCTTTAAGCCCATCTTTTAAAGCTACCATATACTATGGCATTTTGTTTAAGTGTATTTTAAGAAGTTTAATTTTTCTTAAAATTGGTGTTTTCATACCCTGTGCTTTGTACAGGTTTATTTAGGTTATTTGTTTTTTTTTTTAGTTTTTAAAATATTTATAGATGTAATTTTTTATTATTTTTAGCTTTTCATGTGTTTTTTATTATTTTTAAATATCTATAAAAATTAATTCTAGTGCTTTTTATTTTTATTTTTTGAAATATCCTATGAATATGATACCATCACGTTAAAAAATCAGTTATTACTATTAATATTCACTTAAATAATGCAATGACATGTCTTAATCATTTTATTTAGTAAATATTTACAATTAAAGAATAGTTCATCAAATTAGTAAAGTTATTTTAGTCAATGGCAGGAGTTAAATTGAATGTTTCTCTAAAAAATCATAATGGATTTGGATATTTTGAAATAATAAATATCAGATATAAAAGGAAATAATGGGAACTTATAGTGATTATAGAGATTTATTAGTATTAAAGACTATTTAATAGAAATAAATAGAAAAATTAATTAAAGATGACATGGCATTTCCTAAAGTCTCTTAAATTTTGATGAAGTATCATTATCATCATTATTATTATTACTACTACTACTACTACTACTACTACTACTACTATGATAGTATAATGATATGGAAGAATTATTAAATATCATTTCATTTTTTATAATAATTTTTGTACTATTATTCTTATTTGAATCTTTAAAAATAAAAGGAACTAATTTTAGAAAAATATTGGTACTTGTAACATAATTTCCTCATTTGTTAGTGTGCTATATCTCTAAAATCTATATCATATAATATTATATTACATAATGAGACTAATTCGAATAAGTTGTGAAATATTAAGGACTAATGTAAATATATTGGAATAATGAAAATTTTGATTATGTTAACTGACTAGTTTGACTATATTCTTAAAATGCCATCGACTAATTTAAATATTTTAAAAGTCCTCATTATTTTATTCATAGTTATGCGAATTTGAATAATTTTATTAAATATAAAGGACCGCTATAAAATTTGTTAACTAATAAAAACTAACTTGATTGCTTAATTTAGAGACTAATTTGACTATGTAGTAAAATATTATGAATCAATTTGAACATTTCAAAATAATAAGAGTTTAGTTAGAGAAAAATAACAATATTAGGAACTTGTAACATAATTTATACCTTTGAAATTAATGATCTTTTAACCTTATACATCACCACTTGCGAGAGTATAAAATTAACTTATAATCTCTCAATAGAAACTAATGTGACATGTCTTTTTGAGCTTTATTGGGTACAAATAAAGAAAGACAAGACAAGTTGATCACCAATCAATTTCAAAAAAAAATGAATTAAAATATAAATCTATTCTCTTTTCTCTTTTCTTGACAAAACCAATAGTGATTTTTCATTACCCCAATAATATTTCAAACTCAAGGCCCGTAAAAGAAACTTTTATTTGAACCTTTCAATTAGAAATAAAAAGAATGAATTTAGGACTAAATTAAAACTTAGAAAGAAATTTTAGTTTACTATTCCAAAATTCAAATTTAATTTTATCTTTTGATTATAGTTGTTTTTCAAAATTACAACTTAGAATTTAAATTAGAGAGATTGTGCAATGGAATTCTAAACACACACACATATAATATTGATAATTAAATAATTAATGTTAATACTAAAAAAATGTACCTCAAAAGAGTTTTGCGGTCTTAGAATGCTTTTTTGAGTTATTAGAAGTTAGAATGTGCCACATGGTGACGAGGTTCTTTTCTTATTGTGAGGCAAATTAGCATTCATTCATCTACTATTTTAATGTACAAATAAAGAAATAAACTTAGAAGTTCAAAAGATTTGATGTTACAAGATAATTTTGAACCAAAAGTTATCATTAATCCTTTAATTTAACACCCTTTAAAACTTTATAGACACACAAAAAGAGACACATATATTATATGTAAAATTTTCTAGGAATTTAAATATTTTCTCATAATTTGAGTAGAGAATTATAATTTTTTACACTAGAATTCAGATTTTCCAAAATGAGAATTAGCTTCTTTTTTTTTTGAATTTAGAATTGAACTTAGAAGACTATCTAATAAAAATTTGCACGGTTTTTAAAATTATTAGTATTATATAAAAAAGGTATATATTTTTTCAGTTAATGTTCATCATCCCAAATCTCCTCTTTTATCCAATAAAACATTTAGTTTATCCTTCTATATGTAAATAACTATGACCTACTTTAAACATATTTAGTCACCAATTAATAATACTATTTTTATCTAGAAACAACATTAAAATATTTTATTGCTTTTTCTCCATATAAGATCAATTTTTTATTTTACTTTCTTAATTTAAATATTTTATTCAATTGTTAAAAATCTCTCGTAAATAATTTTATTCTCTTCAATTATTGAACATCTCTCTTAAAAATATAATTACTATTGAAAAATTTACCAAAAATTAAATTCTAAAAGATATATTTATATTTCATGTTCACATTGAATGTAAAAGTTGACCATCAATAATAAATAAAAATATTAAAACTACCTATTTCTTTCATGTATTTTACAAGGTATACTCTACGATTGGCATGCAGGAATTAGTTGGGAATGGAATGGCATTTCTAACTCTTTTTGAAATTCTATGATTGGTATAGTGTAATGAAGTAGATGCACCATTCATATGCTCATGGGCATTTGTCAAATGACTAAAATATCCTTTCAAAAATTAATATTTAGCATCTTATAGTAAACATAAAAATAGAAAAATAGAAATTAAAAAATAAATATAAATATAAATATAAAAAGTAAAAACAAAAAATGTAAAAATATAAAATAAAATAAAATAAAAATAAAAATAGAAAATTAAAAGTTAAAATAAAAGTAAGAGTTAAAAATAAAAAAAATGAAAATTAAAAATGAAATAAAAATAAAAACAATAACAAAAATAAAAAAAAGTTCCAAAAATTATATATTCACATACACACACACAAACACACACACACACACACACACACACATATATATATATATATATATATAAATACATATACTATCATTTTTACTATTTTCTTATCAAATTTATTGATATAAATTTACTTTCTATTAGATTGATAGTAGTTTAGTAATATTTTGTACAATTAATTTAATTACTATCACCATTGTTATTATTATTGTTGTTGTTGTTGTTGTTGTTGATACATGGATAATCATGGTTTTTTATATAAATGATTTTCAATGCTATGTTAGTATACTGACTAGTAATTACTAAATATAAATCAATATTTTTATTCCTATTACCAAGTCCATTCCTTTCCCAAACTCATTTCATTTCTTAACTCAATCCATTTTTATCCAAATTTAATCCATCATACCACTAACTTATAGAATTGTCACCTAATTATTCAGAAAAGGTGTAAATACTTTAGTATCATTCTAGAATTGCAAAAAGATTTATATATATACGCAACTAATTTATACAACTATAGATACTTCTACATATGTATATGTAATATGTATTTGTGAAGTCCACTAACAATAGCATTCCCACCTTGAATACATTTTGCCATTTGTCCATTGCTTAAGTTAATTTGCACGTCTTGGGTAAAATTACGGGTCTTAATAATTGAATATAAAGTTATATTTAATAAAACAAAGTCAATAAAGACACTTTGTTTAGGTAAACACATTATTATAGCATTTAGTGTTTGGATATATCACGATAAAAAAAATGTCGAATAATAATTATGTTCGTTCTTTTAAATTTTAATTATTACAATATTATATCACCTAATTATATTAAAATAAGTACAAAATCTCGATGAAGTGTAAAAAATATACAATATGTTAATGTGAAAAACTTTTTAACATTAACTTGACTAATTTAAAATTTATAATATTGCATCCTGTGTGTCTCATGGGCCCAGCCACTGTTGTGTGCATATGTATGCTTTAGACCATATACAGATGCATACACTTCATTTCATGATCACGTGTGAAGTTCATGATGCAACCTCGTGGATCGTGATGCTAGGATAACCCAAGGTTTTGTTTTATGGGTCAGGCACACATTTAGTTAGTGAGCCTACAAATACAGTTCGCCCAAAACCCCAAATGTTGTTATGGATAACGGTTGGCCCAAAATGCCGTTTGAACATTACATGGCATCATGGCTTCTGCTGAGACCCATAACAGTATAGTTGATAGGGGTGTTCAGTTGGGAATTTTATCCCAATCAATAAATTCTTTTTTTTGAATTAATTTTTGGAGAAGAGATTTTGTTATGTTTTTCACCCTAGTTCACCAATGGAAACATGATTTGGGGAAATGAAAAATGAAAAAAAATTACTAGGGATTGGGGAAATTTATTTTTAAGAAGTTTAAAACTAATTTTAACAATGACCTATATTGAATAATTCTAAATCTAAAATGTAAACAAAAATATATAACCAAACGTAAAATATAGTGAAAATAATGAAAAGAGAGGTGAAGAAAATAGAAAGAAGCGAAGGTTATGTTTGGTATGCAAGAATGGCGTAGAATGGAATCGTCATTCCGGCTTCTTATTTCTTTTTTTTTATTTGGTGGAACTAATTAAAGTCGGAAAGCCCATTCCTTTGGAATGGCCTTTCCAGGAAAAAGTAGGAAATACATTTATTAGCCAAACCCAAGGAATGAGTATTCTGACTTAAGTTGAAATCATAAAAAATAAAACAAAAAAATAAATTTATTATTTCCCATTTAAATCTTCAATTGTTATTAAACAAATAAAAAATTAAAAATACACATGTTTTTTTTTTTTCATTTTTAACTCTTTTTCACCCAAAAAATAGGTGTAGTTTTACTGGATGATTAACTTTTCTCTCAATTATGTTAGAAAAGTAAATAAATTGAAATACGATGATAAAAATAAAAAATGATTGAACAACTAATACTATGTTTTATCGCTGATCAAAAGATAGAGCATTTTAATTTATGTTAATATTGTATAAAAATAATTGTCACATATCAAAATAAAGGATAAGTGTATTTTGGTTAATTGAATTAATTTTTATTCTGTTCTAATTTTGTTTTAAAATAACTTTACCAAATATATCAAATAAGATAGTCATTCCATTCTAGTTTTTTTTATAGTTTTAACCAAATATAAGAAAAAGAATAAATATTACATTGCCATTCTGCCTTGAATTTTTTTCTGCCTTGAATGACCATTCCTTTCCAAACTATTTCATCATACCAAACGGATCATAAGTGACTAGGAAAATGTTGAAGCAATAAAGTGAAGTAAGAAATAAGGATTAAAAAACTTTTAAGATATATTATATTAATATATATACATACATAATAAAAAATTTCAGGTTTCAGATTTTCTCTGAAAAATAAATCTATTCCAATTCTCAACCCATTTTTTCAAAATTTTTTCTCATTCTCTGATGGATTTTTTAAAAATTTCTGACCCCTTTTCCCGAATTCCTTTCAAAACTAACCCCTTATTCAAATCATTTTTAAAAAATGGCCTAAACTGATGTTGGGAATGTGTTGACTAACTCTGGAAGGTAAGGACGGACTCTAGGAGTTAGTTTAGGGTTTTTTTCAGCTTTCATAACTCTGGGAGTTAGGACGGAACATTGAATATGTATGCACAATAATTAACATATCACATAATTTTAACAAATTAAGAATTAAATCTTAAATAATAACACAAACTTAAAAAATTAAAATCTAAATCCATATTTATCATATCTCAACTACATTAATTTTCTAATATTCAAAAATTTACTATTTAATCATAACTCAAATACATTAATTTCTAATATTCACAATTTACTATTAATATTAAAACTACATAAATTTCTTCAACTCATTATAATAAATAAATTCACATTAACAAATAAAAATACTTAATCATAAAACTACAAAAATTCCTTTAAATCTAAATATTAAGATAATCATATTAATTAAAAAAGTATATAAATTTTCTTAAATCATAAATTTCTATTGATAAAAAAAATTGCCTAAATTCCTTAAACCTTAAATTCTTATTGATCATAAAATTAACTAACTTAAATTCCTAAGTTCCTAAATTTGTTTGTTAGTTAAATTCCTAAAGTTCTTTAAAGAATTTAAGTTAGTTAATTTTAGAAATTTTTAAGTTAGTTAATTTTATGATTAATAGGAATTTATGATTTAAGGAAATTTGTGCACCTTTTTAATGAATATGAATATTTTGATATTTAGATTTAAAGAAATGTATGTAGTTTTATGATTAAGTATTTTTATTTGTTTATATGAATTTATTAGTTATAAAGAGTCAACAAATATATGTAGTTGTAATATTAATAGTAAATTGTGAATATTAGAAAATTAATGTAGTTGAAATATAATTAATATGGATTTAGATTTTAATTTTTTAAGTTTGCGTTATGATTTAAGATTTAGTTTTTAATTTGTTAAAATAATTTGATATGTTAATTATTGTGCATATATAACCAACGTACTCCCAGAGTTTGTTAACTCCTAAAGTTAGAAAAGCTAAAAAAACCTCTAAAGTAACTTTCAGAGTTAGTCCCTCACTCCCAGAGTTAATCGACATACTCTCAACATTGGCCTTTTTTTAAAAACGATTTGAAAAAGTAAATTAGTTTTGAAAGAAATTTGGAAAAAGGGTCCAGAAATAAAAGAAATCAATTCTCCGACTCCCTAAACCCAATCTCTTTATACTAAAAAAAATCAATTCAGTGATTAAATTCTCCTAGTGAAGGGACTGGATATCATGCACCTTAAATATTACACAACTGCCTAGCATTGTGCATCGCATAGTAGTGCGTTCACTATTTTATTATTATAAGTTCACAATTTTTATACTGTATGTTCAAAACTTTTAATTATTTATAAATCGCATATTATATATTTATAATTTTAACGCTTTATGTTCAAAACTTTTAATTATTCACAATTTATTTATCTATTATTCTTGTATTATATGTTCAAAAGTTTTGCATCATATGTTCACAAACATAAATTACATATTTACGACTCATTGAAAGATATGTTCACAACTTATGAATGATATATTCATAATCTGTGAACAATTTCGGAGCTCGCAGTCGGAGGTGTTTCCAGTGTCCGATCGATGATTAGATTGTTGTGTTGTGCTCGTCAGTGTGAGGAGTCAGCTAGTTAAATTTCATGTTGATCTGATTATCAAATTATGAGATTTATTGAGTGATGCACCATATATCTTTTCGTATATTATTTTTTGAGTGGGGGAAATTGCACGCTTAGTCCCCAATGTTTTCAAAAACCAATCAAATTAGTCCCTAAGATCAAAATTATAGTTAAAATTAACCAAAAGTTGATCACGCACTTTGCACATGAAAATTGGAAAATAGAATTTCATCTATTGTGCATATATAAAAGTGTAAAGCTCTTTGCTTTGTTTTCATTGCTACTGGTGGCGTAGCCTAATATGTTTTTTTTTCCCTCTTGCTTAATAATATTTCTATTTCGTGATTAAAAAAAAACCAAAGTGACAACTCTTTTTTTTCTCATTTAATTTAATATGAAACATAAAAAGTTTAATACAAAAATTCTCGAGATGACAGCAAACAAAACATTCTAATTTAATTTGGGCCGAAAGCTAGTGATGGAACTAGAAGTGGAGGAAATTTTTGTTGCAAATGTGTTAGGTTTTGTTGAAGTGGTGAGAGCAAAGGACGAGGATTTTATCTTAATTCATATTTTGGTCCCAACCTTCTAATTTAAAATCTTAACCATATATTTCATCTATCAACAAATTTTCACAATTGATTTAAATAAAGAAGGATAAGAAAATGAGAATGAAAAATTACTTTTGGTAGGAGTGTGATATTTCAATCAGTGAAGAAGATTTGTTAAAATACAAAATATATGGTTGAAAATTTAAGTTAGAAGGTTAGGACCAAAATAGAAGTTAGGAGAGGATTCAAAGGTGACCAAACTGATTCAATCAAGGTTTTAATGGTGCGTTCAACATGTTGGACGTAAAGCCAATGAGATAGGTCGAGTTGTCATTCTTTTTTCTTTTCTTTTTTTTAATACTTAGTTGATTATAATACTTTGAACTTTTATACTGTGAATTTCATTATGGAATAATTTTTAGATAATAAAATTTCCTAATTTTCACTAAAAAATTTCAATCAGATGTCTAATGTGTCTTATAAAAGTTTATAGTAAATCCAAATATGCAAAGAATGTAATAATTATCATCAAAAATGTTAAATTCCTACTGTTTTTTTTTTTTTTTTTTGGTTAGGAATTCTTGCTTAAAAGAATAGATAATTGAATTTCGTTTTATGGTGCAAAAGGTAAGATTGTCAATTTATTTTTATGTTTGAGGTCATTTGGGGCATTTGCGTCAAAGCTAATATCCATTCTAATTGTAAAGACTAATTTGACGGTAATAATTAAATATTAGGTATTTGTATAAATTCTTTAAAATAATTGAGATTAAAATTAAAAAAATATATAAACATTAGAGGTTTATTTAAATTTACCTCTTTTGAGTGTACGATATAATTTATGTCCGTGAACGAACACCCCTCCACGTTAATCACCATACGTGCTAACTTAGTACACGTGACCTCACCTTTTCTAGGATGCTATGAAAAGTACGCATTCATTGATTGTCATCCCAAGTCATTCAAAAATCCACTCTTTAAGAATAAAGTTTCTCGAAAAAGATTAACGCCAAACTCCAAAATATTCAGCAAAGTACATCAGACAGTGCAATGGCAAGTCCAGGTAATCATAGTAACAGCACTCTCACAACAACCGAGAATTTCAGGTATTTGCTAGTGAAGGCTGAAAATGGTGGGATAGTGGACTTGGTTAAGTTGTTGGTTTTCGGGAATAAGACTAGTGGTGCCAAGTTTCTCGAAAGTTCCGACGAGGGTATTGTTGAGAGAGAGCTTTTGGGAGGCGTTGGTGGCGGCGACGCTGATGATGGTGGTGGTGGTGCGGCTCCTGATCATAGATGGGTTATCGTTGTTTCCATCATTGTAAGAAAAATAATAGCCATTCTTGGGAAGCCATTGGAATGGACTGGCTTTTTCTTGGAGTATATTCTCAACCTTCTCTCTCACAATGGCAACCTTATTGGTTTGATATTCAACGTCATGCTTGGTAAGCTTTTTCTGAAATGCTGAATATATTTTACTAGTTCAGTTCTGTTTGTATACTTGAATTTAGCTTCTGTTGGACTATTCCGCTCACCACATTCCCACCCCATGGAGGAGGAAGGGTGGTTTTCTTTTTCTTTCCCCAAAACACCCCCCCCCTCCCAAAACCCTCAACCAATGGGATATGAACCTAGGACCACACTATGGGATATGGATCTAGGACCCCACTATGAACCTAGGACCCCACTATTGGAGAAATAGTCTGACCACTTGAGCTAAACTTAATCCCGGAGGAAGGATCGTGATGCGAAAAGTTCTTATTTTATGCGGGTTAAAGAACCTACACCGAGTGTGTTCTATGTATAGTCTTAGCTTTTATATATATACACACACATGTACATATATTAATAAGCTACCATCCTCACAACTAAAATCATTTGACTTTCAGGAGTCATGCAATAATAACATTGGTATTGTACCAAATTCTCCTTTTTTTTTTCTCGAGAAAAAGGAAGGGAAGAGAAAGGAAAAAGATCGAGAAGTTTACTTTGCTCTATCAAAAGATCCTTATTTATTGAAGCTTTTGGTCAATGTTTATTGATAATTTAATAAAATTTTCTTCTAGCACTTCAATTTGATGTTTTTTATACATAGGATAAAATAATATGTTGGCAATCCTGCGACTACCTACGACTACCTACGACTATGATGGCATGCCTACGATTATGATGGCATGCTTGAAGATGCTTATCTACTTAATGTAGTCAAATTAATTTACTATTGCTTTTCAAGTGGTTGTATTGGAGCTAGTTACGTACTCTTTGGTTTATATGAATAAGTTAGAAATTTTATAGATCAAATGAATGCGATTTGCATATAGGTCTCTCTCTGGCACTTGTTCTCCTTTTCTTCCTTATTTATTTTTCTGTTTTTGTTTCCATGTTGGGGTTGGTTCTTGGTGTAATGAAAAATGTTTCTGTGCTATTGGCTCATTTCAAAATTTTGTAGAATTGTAAGAATTTATATTATGATACATTTTGTTAGAAGCCCTGTTTACTGAAAGACAGCAATCACCTAGGTTGCGTGCGTACCTCATATTGTCATATCGTTATACACTAGTGACTAGCAGTTTGTTGGAGATCTCCCTATATATGATGTTTGTCCATAAAAAGGTTGAATAATTTGTGCTTGTTTAACATTTTATTTGAGTTAACACCAGTATTAAAAGATTTTATCTAATTCATCTCTGGGTTAGTAATGCATATTGCTAATTAAATAGTGTTGGGGGCACAGGAAAGGTAGTATGGCCGCAAAGAGGTTCAGACACTTTCATCAGTGTAATTGGGCATATAGATGGCCGTATAGACCTGCACAAGAGCAAGATGGTTGCTAAAGTAATTGGGGAATCTGATACTGGGGACAATGTGGAAGAAGAAATGACAAACCGGACTCTCATGGACGTATGTATAATGGCATCCAAGCTAGCCTATGAGAATGCTAATGTTGTTCGAAATGTTGTAAATACCCATTGGAAGGTATAATTTCAGGTTGTGCTTCTCTTTCTATTCATGAATATTGTTGAAATCTTTAACAACTATTCATTCTTATAACTCTTTGCTTGATAAGCAGATGCACTTTGTGGACTTCTACAACTGCTGGAATGGTGAGAATTTATTTTGGGTATGCCTGTTATTCATGTAACTGAAACATATTAAGGGCTTCAAATTCCCTCTGTGCAAAAACAAAGAGGAGAGGAGAAAATGAAAAGAAATAAGGAATATAATAGATATTATGTCAATTCGTCACATTAGGATGTGTTACCCTACTTCTGTCAGGTTCATTTTACCTGCTTACGTTCTTCGATGTTTGCATTTTCTTGGTTCTATTCTTTTTCTTTTATTTATTTATTTTTGTCTTTTTTGTGTGTGTTTGGGGGGGGGGGGGTGCGGTGATGGTGGTTGTTAATCTCGCACTTTTTAATTGCTGTTCTGATTATGAATTTTTGGATAGATTATCAGAAAGAAAGGTCCACTCAAGTTTTCATCGTATGCGATAGGCCAATAGATGCAAATTTGATATTCGTGAGCTTCAGGGGCACAGAACCATTTGATGCTGATGATTGGAGTACAGACTTTGACTACTCTTGGTATGAGATTCCCGGAGTGGGAAAAGTGCACATGGGATTCTTAGAAGCCTTAGGTTTGGGTAACAGAACGGAACCCTCTACATTTCTGGACAAACTTCAACTGCAGAATGTGAATGCTGCCAGAGTTAATGGGGTTGATATAACCATTGCACCTTTTGAACTATCTGAGCTCTCTTCCTCATTTAATGACTCTGACACAGTAGTTGGATCAGACCAGTCTTCTGACTCAGAGCAGGCTTCTCAAACAGCCAGGAAGCTGATGCCTCTAATGGGGGAGGTGTCAGCATACTATGTTGTGAAAAGTAAGCTTAAGAGTTTACTTAAAGAGCACAAGAATGCAAAGTTTGTGGTTACAGGGCATAGCTTGGGAGGGGCCCTTGCTATACTATTCCCAGTTGTGCTAAATTTGCACAAGGAATCAGAAGTCTTACAGAGATTGTTGGGCATATACACATATGGACAGCCAAGGATTGGCAACAGGCAGTTGAGAGAGTTCATGGAAGCCCATATTTGTCGTCCAGTCCCCAAGTACTTCAGAATAGTGTACTGCAATGACCTTGTTGCTAGGTTGCCTTACGATGACAAAACCTTCTTGTACAAACATTTTGGAGTATGCCTCTACTATAACAGCTTGTATATCGAGCAAGTAAGATCTCTTGTCCTCTTTCCCCAAAGTTTAATTGCATTAAATAGCAATAAGAATTTACCACACGTGGCATAATTTAATGTCCATGCAGCATAGTTTAATGTCCATGACACATTGGTACAGAGTCTACTTAGATTACTATGACATTTGATGTAGAGTGTAATCTATTTTGTCCATCCCTTCAAAATTGTGCTGTTTGTCTTCAACTGAGAAATCTGCGGAAGATAACTTTACGCTTTCTAAGGCATACTAATTTGCAAACTGCTAATGCATGACTTCATTTTGGCTATCATTGTTTCATGAAAAACAGTTTGTGCATTAAAAAATATGATTACTGAAATAACGCTTGATCTTTTAAGTTCTTTATCTATTTTTTACCATCTCCTGAAGCACCAATATATATATATTTCTAATCTTCTTCTCTTTCCTTCTGAAGAAAGTAGATGAGCAACCAAACCCAAATTACTTTGCATTGCGTTTCCTGATACCATGCTATCTGAATGCTGTTTGGGAGTTGGGTAGAAGTTTTATCATCGGCTACTTGCACGGACCTGACTACAAGGAGAGTTGGGAATCCATAGCTCTCAGGATCGTGGGACTTGCAGTGCCTGGTATTTCTGCTCACAGCCCAGTGGATTATGTAAACTCAGTAAGGCTTGGAATGGAGAGCGCTGGCAAGATGACATCCTTCTAGAAGGTTCTTATGCAAATTAGTCGTTGCTGATAGAGAAGAGTTTGATATACAGAGAAGTCTCGTGTTTAAGTTATGAGGTCAAGAGGTACGTTTAATTGCTCCTCGCGTGAAAAATAAGAGGTCATGTATCATCAAGAATTTATTTGGTGTAATAAGGTCAAGCTTCTGTATTCTATTGATGGAGAGTGAATAAAATGTCCAAATCTTGTCCAAGTTATTGCTTAAGTTATTATTTACAATGCTCTCAAGTTATAAGACCCCTCACAAACCTAGTAGATTTTTTAAACTAAATGAAATGTGAGCTTAAGCAAAATTTTATCTTAAACTACAAGATCTGCAGAATATATCTCCCCAGAAAATTATTCAAGGATTGCTGCTTTTCTCATTTCTGAGATGTTTGATCCAGACCTCAAAAAAGAATCAAAGCATTTGTACATGATTCAGTAATTTATTTCACCTCTGTAGTGGAACAAAACATTCAAGTTGCATGTGTGTCTGAAATTTGTTCATCTCTAACATGATGATGTTGCAAAAAACAAAGCACCTACGACCAGCAAGATAAGATCGGTCTTAGAAATGTTGTACATATTGTCATTTGTTTAAAAAAATGAATCTTAAATTATGCACTATTGCTGGTACATATTCGTCGTGTGTTCACTTGCTTAAAATAAATGAAAATTGGATAAGGAATTGAGTTTCAACGTTGGTTGTGAAATTGGATAAAATTTGAGTAAAAAATATTGTTATTATTAAATATAATAATATTAAAAGTCTCCAACTATCTACTGGAACTCCATATAGAATTAGAGATAATTTAAGTGGTTGAAACTACTTCTTTTAGGAGTGAGATTTTAGGTTCAAATTTTATGGTAATGGAGGATTTTTTAAAAATAATAATAAAAATATCTAATGTAACCCCGTGGTTGAGTTACTATTTTAAACTTTTACACAAGAGTTATGTCTTCCTTTAAAGGTAATAAATAATAATTGCCACTTAGTCATTTCATTTTTGCGTAGGTCTAAAGAGGTGCTCCACAAAAGATTACATGCAGCACCGGGCGTGCGGAAAGAGGGGGTGGAGTGTGGTTTTGAACAATAAAAAGAAAGAAATAGTATACTGAGTAAATAGACATGGACTAACCCTTTCCCAAGGCTTAGCTGCTGCAAACACAAAAATTAAAACAGATAGAGAGATTGAAGTACCAATTAAAGCAAACAGAGGTATTAAAGTAGTGAATCAGTTAACAAAGATCTAGCCTAAGGTATATCCGTTTTAGTTCACAAGATTGCTCACTGATGTAACGACTCTTATTTTTCTTTTGATAAATCGGTTGTTGGCTAATTACTCGTTATTGATTTTGATGATGAAAAAAATTTGATATGTATTATTGCCAAATATTATCATTTTACTAAAAGCATCTTATGAGTGTTAAATATAAATTGAAAAGATATATGTTGGGAAGAAAGAAGAAAATGAGCCATGAAGAATATTATTTATCAAAAAGCTCAAAACTTGAAGAAAAAGATAATGAGAAATCATAAGGCGAAGAAAAGGTATCATAAGGGTTACCGGATACATTGTTCCTTTGTGAAATGCCTTAGAATTGCAAGTGATAGCTCAAACTTTTTCTTTTCATGATACAAACAATTTAAACTTCATGAACATTGTCATTCATAAAATACAGAAACGATTTTGAAAGCATACATAGCATAAACATGTATTTTGAAATGATACAAGCTTTGAAAAATTGTTTGTAAAGTGTTTTAAGTTGATTAGATGTTATGAAAGATTGTTGGAAATGGTTTAAAATGAGTTTTAGGCTTGTTGAATGTGGCCCGTATTCTTGGGCAACAAGAATAGCAAATTTCTTTATTAATATTTACCTTATTTGCTTGTTACCATTACAATACATAATTAATACGTGTCCTTTTCCTTGTAGTATACTGTTTTCTTTTCCTTGTAGAATACTGATTAGGATACTTGTGTATTATAAATAGGGGTTAGGACATAGTATTAGGAGGGTGAGAGAAACCAGAGTAAGTCTTGTAGTATTCGTGATCAATAATAAATTATTCTTTGCTGCCTATGGATGTAGGCTTTAAGGCCGAACCATGTAATTCTCCTGTGTCCGTTTTCTTATTGTATTATTCGTGTTTGTATGTTTTTTCCCAACAAACTGGTATCAGAGCAAGATGACTGGAGATTGCGTGAGGTTGATGGGTTATTGTGATTCAGACTTTACGGGTGACCTTGATAAGAGAAGATCTCTAATGAGTTACGTGTTTACGCTCTTTGGATGTGCTATCAGTTGGAAGCAACATTACGGTCTACTGTGGCATTGTCGACTACTGAGGCAAAATACATCGCAATTGCAGAAGCTGTGAAGGAGGCCATGTGGTTACAAGGCCTAGTTCGTGATCTTGGACTGCAGCAAGATACAAGTACAATCTTTTCTGATAGTCAGAGTGCTATCCATTTGACGAAGAATCAGATGTATCATGAGGGGACTAAACACATTGACGTTAGATATCACTTTATCAGATATGTTATATCACAAGGGATCATATATGTGTAAAAAGATATCTACCCATGAGAATCCAGTAGATATGATGACCAAGGTGGTTCCAGCTAGCAAATTTAAGCATTGCTTGGACTTGGTTGCTATTTGCGATGTGGAGCATTGAGCCTTTAGGGGTAGTTGGCAGCAGGGACGATGGTGCGTTGATTAGAGTGAATACGTGCCACGGTGAAGATTTGTTGAATGTGGCCTGTATTCTTGGGCAACAAGAATAGCAAATTTTCTTATTAGCATTTACCTTATTTGCTTGTTACCATTACAATACATAATTAATATGTGTCATTTTCCTTGTAGTATACTATTTCTTTTTCCTTGTAAAATATTGATTAGGATACTTGTGTATTATAAATAGGGGATAGGACATAGTATTAGGAGGGTAAGAGAAACCAGAGTAAGCCTTGTAGTATTTGTGATCAATAATAAATTATTCTCTATTGCTCGTGGACGTAGGCTTTAAGGTTGAATCACGTAATTCTCCTACGTCTATTTTCTTCTCGTATTCTTCGTGTTTGCATGTTTTTCCCCAACAAGGCTTGTTTGGATTTGCTTCAACTTTTCTGGAGTGGCCGGATCCCCCAGCCAGTCGATTGGCTGATTAGGGAGGTCGCCCGGCCAAAACAAAAAAGAAGAGGAAAACCCAGACCCCCTAGTCGGTTAATCGGCTAAGGCGTCCGACCTAATAAGTGAAGCAAAAGGGCAAGTCGGTCGACCTAGCTGGTCGATCGGCAGAATGGCTGTTGCATTAAATGCACTGGCTGTTTTATTACCGTTCAACCCTAAATTTCATTTCCCTATTCACCTACTAAACCCTAACTCAATTCTCTCTTTAAATACTCATTGAAATTCATTCAACACCAATCCAAGCATGAAAAATCTGAAATCATCATTCAATTGCTGAAATCTTTGAGCTACACTTGTAAAATCTTTGAGCTTTCAAAGGCTATATCTGCTATATCTTCTTGTAAGAAGTACCAATCTATCCTTCATCATTTTCACACTTATTTTGGTTGCATACACACTCAAATAACTTGAAAATATGTGAGAACATTTTGTAAGCTTTCAAAGAGTGTAGAGAAATCCTAAAGAAGAAATTTCTTGGGTTCTTTGAGAAGTGGTCTTAAAGAGTTGTAAAACTTAGTTTTTGCTTCACCAAGAGTTGAAGAACCATTTTTCTAAAGATTGTTGAAGTCCTAAGGGGAGCATCCTTGGGCGGTGGATGTAGGCTCGGCCGAACCACCTAAAAATTGTTTGTCTTCTTACATTCTTTACTCTTCATCTATTTTATTTACTTGTATTGATATTCTTGTGTTTGATATTTTGCTTAAAAAATTGTTGATTTATTTGGTGAATTTTTAAATACGAAAATTGGTAAATATCTTAATTCATCTTCCCCTCTCCCTTAAGATATTTGCACCTAAAATTGGTATCTAGAACAAAGGTTCTATCTATAGTTTAACAATTAGTAGAATTACATTTAGCAAATATGGAGAAAATTTCTATTAAGCAAACACCCTCTTTTGATGGAACTAACTATGCATTTTGAAAGATAAGAATGAAAGTGTTTATACAATCACATGATTATAAAACTTGGAAGATTATAGAAAATGGACCTACCTTCCCTAATAAATTAGAAGGGGATAAGAGAGTGCTTAAACCTAAAAATGAATGGAATGATGAGGATATTAAACTATTTGAGTTAAATCAAAAACCTTTACATTATTTGTTCAATGCAATGAATGCAACCAAGTTTGCAAGGGTAATGGGGTGTACTTCAGCTAAAGAACTTTGGGACCAATTAGAAGTGACCTATGAAGGGACTAGCCAAGTAAAAGAATCTAGAATTGCTATGCTTGTACATAGATATGAATTATTTAAAATGCTTCCTAACGAAAGTGTTGCATTAATGTTCTCTAGATTTGTTGAGATTACTAATGGATTGAAGGCACTTGGAAAAGACTATTCAAATGTAGAAAAAGTAAGGAAGGTGCTAAAGAGCTTTCCATCATCATGGCAACCAAAAGTGATGGCTATCAAGGAAGCCAAGGATCTAAACACATTAGAGCTCAATGAGCTTATTGGGTCACTTATGACTCACGAGCCTGAGATAAAAGCCCATGAAGAAGAAGATAGGAAAATGAAGAAGTCCATTGCACTTTTTGCATCAAAATACACATTAAGAGAAAATGAAGATGATGATGAGCACCTGGAGGATGAGGAGATTGCACTTCCTGCTCAGAATTTCAAAAAAATCATGAATTTTAGAAAAAATGAGGAAAGGAGTATCTTCCAACAATACCAATTGGAAGAAAAAGGGAAAAGAAATTAAAGACTTCAAGAGGCCAAAGGAAACAAGAAATGACGAATTAAAGTGCTTTAATTGCAACAAGCCGGGGTACATAAAAGCGAATTACCCAAAAGTAGCAAAGAAGAAGGAAGACGAAGCACTCAAGGCCACTTGGGATACCTTCGAAAGTGAAGAGGACATGGAAGAGCAACATGAGGTAGCCAACTTTTGCCTCATGGCCAATGAGGATGAGGTACAATCTTCACCTTCTTTATCTATTTATTATTCATCTAGTGAAGAAGAGGAAGAGAAAGAGGAAGAGGAGTATAGCTTTGATGAACTAAAGGATGCATTTGCCAAATTACATGATGATTTATCTTTAGCTTTAGCAAAAAATAAGCAAATGCATAGAAAATTAAAACTTACATTTGATGAAAAAGAAATTTTAGAAAAGAAAAATGCTTCTCTCATTGAGAAAATTGGAATATTGGAAAAAGAAAATAACTCATATGCCGAAGATTTTGTGAAGTTTGAAAAAGAAGTTAAAGAATTGAAAAAGAAAAATGAGGATCTAAGTGGTAATATTAAAAAATTTATAAATGGCAAGGAGAACTTTGAAAAACTTATTGGATGTCAAAAAATGGCCTTCTACAAAAGTGGAATTGGGTATAGACCAATCATTAACCACAAATATTTCAAAACCTATTTTGTCAAAGCTGTTACCTCTACCTCCTCTACCTCACCAAAGTCAAATATCACTTGCACATATTGTGAAAAGAAAGGACATGTATCAACTCATTATTATTATAGAAAACTTTGTGATAGAGGATCACATGTCCTACATTGGCAAAGACCCAAATGGGTTGTCAAGGCAAAAATTGAAACTAACGTCAAGGACCCGAGGTGTCAGGGACCCCAAAATAAAGAATTGTATTTGAATTTCATGCGTATAGGTATGCAATGAGAGCAAAACTAGCAAGATGAAGTGGATCTTGGATAGTGGTTGTTCCAAATACATGACGGGGAGCTCATCACTCTTCTCTAAATTGAAGAAAACAAAAGGAAATGTTACCTTTGGTGACAATAGCAAAGAAAAAATAATTGGAAAATGAAGCATTGGTAATGAATATTCTCTTGCTAAACACAATGTCTTACTTGTAGAGGGTCTTAAATTCAGTCTACTTAGTATAAATCAATTGTGCGATAAAGGTCATAAGGTAGTATTTCAATCCTCTAGTTGCATTGTTCATGAATGTGGTAATGATAATGTGTTATTTGTAGCTAAGATAAATGAAAATGTCTACACCATTGAAATTGATCAACTTGTGTGTCAACATGTTAAATGTTTATCCGTTGTGCATGATAATGCTTGGTAATGACATAGAAGATTAGGACATGCCAGCATGAGTTTATTAAGTGATTTATCAAAACATGATCTAGTTAGAGACTTACCAAAATTAAAATTTGAAAAAGACAATTTGTGATGCTTGTCAATTAGGGAAGCAACACAAGACATCTTTCAAACCCCTCAACAAAGTTTCAGCTAATAGAGCATTGCAATTATTGCATATAGACTTGCTTGGACCAATTGATGTGGATAGCTTACGAGGTTCTTGATATAGTTTTGTTGTTGTAGATGACTATATTAGGTTTACATGGGTCATGTTTCTTTCACATAAAAATGATGCCTTCAATGAATTTGCAAGATTGCGTAGAAAAGTGCAAAATGAGAAAGACTATGTTATAACTTGCATTTGTAGTGATAATGGCACAGAATTTGTGAACATTCTTTTATGTATTTTTGTGATGAACATGACATATAACACAACTTTTCGGCCCCTCGGACTCCTCAACAAAATAGGTGGTAGAAAGGAAGAATCGTACATTACAAGAAATGATAAGAACCATGTTAAAAGAACACAACTTGCCAACATGTTTTTGGAGTAAAGCCATAAACACTGCATGTTATATGTAAAACAGAGTTTTAATTACACCCATCATTAACAAAACTCCATATGAACTATGGCATGAAAAAACGCCTAAAATTTCATACTTCAAGGTGTTTAGTTGTAAATGTTTTATCCTAAATACTAAAGATCACTTTAGAAAATTTGATGCTAAATCGGATGAAGGCATATTTTTGGGATGTTCAACTAAAAGAACTCTTGTTGTGGAAGAATCAATGCATGTTACATTTGATGAGATTAACCCATTGGAGCCGAGAAAGGAAGTTGATGATTTAGGTTATCTCTTGAAGAAGACTACACTTGAAGATTCATCTCTAAAAGACAAAGAAATTCCAACAAAAACAAGAAGATACAAAGCAAGAAGAAGAGTATTGAGACAAGAAGGTAAATGGACAATGCTCACATGAAAGCAACATTGAGATAAAAGAGACTCATGAAGATTTACCGAAGAGTTGGAAATTTGTGTGCAATCATCCTCAAGATCAAATCCTCGGTGATCCATCTCAAGTCGTAAGAACTATGTGTAATATTAATACCTTTTGTGAACATTATGAATTTATCTCTCATATAGAACCTAAAAATGTTAAACAGGCTTTACTTGATGAAAATTGGATAATAGTCATGCAAGAGGAACTAAATCAATTTGCTAGAAATAAAGCTTAGAAACTAGTTAAAAGACCAAGAGATAGATCGGTGATTGGAACTAAATGGGCGTTTAGAAACAAACTAGACGAAGCTAGTGTAGTAACTAGGAACAAGGCTAGACTTATAGCTCAAGGATAGAATCAAGAAGAAGGGATTGATTATGATGAGGCCTATACCCCTGTAGCTAGACTTGAATCCAGTCGCATGGTACTTGCATTTGCGTGTTGTATGGATTTTAAACTCTATCAAATGGATGTCAAGAGTGCTTTTCTAAATGGCTTTATTGAAGAAGAGGTATATGTTGAACAACCTCCCGGTTTTGAAAATCCTTGCTTTCTAAATCATGTTTTTAAATTAGAAAAGGCATTATATGGCTTAAAGTAAGCTCCAAGAGCTTGGTATGAAAGACTTAGTGGATTTCTTGTGGAAAATAACTTTGCAAGAGGAAAACTTGAATCCACTTTGTTTATTAAAAGAGAAGAAAATGACATTTTACTTGTACAAATTTATGTTGATAATATAATCTTTGTTGCTACTAATGTATCTTTGTGTGAGAGCTTTTTTAAGTGTATGCATAAGGAATTCGCGATGAGTATGATAGGAGAATTGACTTTCTTCCTTGGACTCTAAATCAAGCAAACAAAGGAAAGAATCTTCATCAGTCAAGTCAAATACACCAAGAAAATTATCAAAAAATTTGGGCTTGAAGATGTAAAGGAGATTGGGACTCCTATGAGCCCCTCAACAAAATTGGACAAAGATGAGAAAGGTAAACTAGTAGATGAAAAGAAATATAGAGGTATGATTGGTAGCTTACTTTATTTAACTGCCTCTAGACTAGATATTATGTTTACAGTATGCTTATGTGCTAGATTTCAATCTAATCCTAAGGAAATACATCTAGTTGCTGTAAAAAGAATAATAGATATCTTAAAGGAACTAGTAATCTAGGGCTTTGGTATGTAAAAGGAACATCATTTGACTTATGTGGATTTTCTGATGTTGATTATGCTGAAAGTAAGGTAGATTGTAAAAGCATTAGTGGAACTTGTCAATTCCTAGAACATTCTTTAGTGTCCTGGTCATGTAGAAAAAAAAATAATGTTGCCATCTCTACCACCAAAGCCGAATATATTGCAGTTGGTAGTTGTGTAGCTCAAATCTTGTGAATGAAACAAAATTTACTTAATTATGGCTTGCAATATAATCATGTTTCCATACATTGTGATAATACTAGTGCAATTAATCTCACCAAGAACCTAATTCAATATTTTAGAACTAAGCATATTTGAGAGTAGGCACTATTTCATTAGAGATCATGTGCAAAAAAGTGATATTATACTTGAATTTGTTGATACTTTGTATCAAGTTGCTGATATTTTTACTAAACCACTGAATGAGGATCAATTTTGTAAGATTAGAAAGGAAATTGGTGTGATAAAAAGTAGCTAAATTGCATATATTTGTGTTTATATGGCTTGGGTATAAAAAAATATGCAGGTGGACATATTCTAACCCAGTCGATCGACTGACTGAAACTATAGGGCACTCGGCTTAATGGAATGATTTTTGGTGCTCTCTGATCTGGCCAGTCAACCTAGTTGATCGACTTCTACGACCAACCGATTGACCGGCTGAACGGAGAAAAGGCTTAGAATTGGGGGTTTTAACCCCAAAATCTCACAATTTCTTTCAACTTCTTTAACCCTAACTCAAAATTTCTCTCAAACCCATATTCAAATCTTCAATTCTCAACCAATTTCTCTCAAAATTCTTTCCATAATCTTAATACCCGTATCAAAAAACAAACTTTTAATGATTTAATTTTTCAAAATCAACTCCACATCATGGTGAATCCGAGAGAAAGAGATCATGGACGCGGGAGAAGAGGAAAAGAGCAAGAACTCAATCACCACCTCCATCTGCTTTGAAGATGCAAGGGAAACAAACCATGTTATTCGGTAAATTTCTTGTTGATTTCAATTTGTAGGAACTAATGAATTGCAATTATTTGATGGTCAAAATTGGAATACATTTTTGCACCTACATTGTGATGTGAAGATCAGTATGACTAGAGAACTCTATGAAAATCTCGAGGTTCATCATAGAAGTCCTAGGCTTGAACTAAAATCAATTGTATGTAATAAGAGCTTCATATTGACTGAAGATAAATTGAAAGAAATTTTTGGATTGCTCGTTGAAGGAGAAGGGCATTATAATAATAAAGGATGGCCTAAGGGAATAAAAGCAGCGGGTATACCGAGTAGAGTCATTGAATACCTGTGGAAGGATATAGGGCCAAAATCTACGAATTTAATTTTGCCTTTGTTAAAGGACGTAGATATAAATAAGAGAATTGTTTTGAAGGTAATTAGTGAGATCTTACTTCCTAGGGTTATAAATGATGGCAAAATTCCAGTTATGGATGCGTACATTCTCTATTGTCTCTCAACCAGTGTTAAGATTGCTTTGCCTTTCCTCATCTTGCAACATATGTTATATATAAGTGAAAAAGATGGTGGAAAAACAACCTCTCCTAGTTATGGTATGACTCTTATGCATATATTTGATCATTTTCAAATCACATCAAGAGAACTGGCTAAGGCTTTTGCTTGGAACTTTAATATGCATTACATGAACTTTATGGGTATTTATTAGTATAATGGGAATCCAATAAATAGAGCCATATATGCAAGCTTGCCTAATGATATAAAAGAAAAAATCAAGCAAAGGTCAAGGAATAGAACAACCTTTGCTAGACCAGTAATTGGGCCCGAAGCACAACACATAGATGAAGTTTAAGAAGCCTTAGATGTAGCTTTTGGAGAAGAGCAAGAGCAAGAAGGTGGGGTTGACTTAGGGATACCTAGCACAATTCCTATGGTTGTCAACACATCAGAAGATGAAGACATGGCCTTTAAAGAAGTTACATTGAGGAGTTTAATGAGGGAATCTCAAGCATAGGGAGATGTTGATGAACAAAGATGGGTTGAAATGCAAAGAGGTACATGCTCTAGTTCTATAGGTCAACAAGAAGATCCATCAGTCTTGGCACAAATTCTCACCCAGTTATAAGCCTTAAATATTGGGATAAGAGAGATGAGAACAACAATGAGAATTCATTGGGCTGATCTTTCATAATGGAGAGAGCACATTGACTTAGAAATTGCAGGCATGCGCTCCGACATGAAAGAATACTTCAAGGATCATCATGACCGTGCACCCTCAGTTCACCATGATCCTCTTCATCAAATTTCACCAGATTTCTCACTGATTTTTACAAACATTACTTTTTATTTACTATTCTGGTTAGACTAATTCGCTAGTTTATGGCTTATGCACTTTATGGCTTAGTCCTTTTATAGATTATTGCTTCTACGCTCTACTTTATCTGTTTATTATATTTTGTTTGCATGCTTTTCTCTTGATTGGATTATTGGTTGGCTTTTGGTTGGATTATTACTGATTTTGATGATGCCAAAGAGGGAGAAAAGAAGTAAGAAGTATATGGAAATATAAGTATATGGAAGAATAGCTATTTTGCTTGGCTTATTGATATATGGAAGAATATAGCTATTTTGCTTGGCTTATTGAGTTTGATAAATGATAGTGCATGAGTATGTATATGAAGCTAATTGATTGAGCTTGCTGTTTAAATGTGCATAAGTTAGAATTGTTAGGGGGAGCATCTTCCACAACATGCTTTTACCTGAAAATAATGCTCATATTAAGGCGGAGTAAATTTTTAGATCCTTGAACATTCTAGTAATAATTTGTCATCATAAAAAATGGGGAGATTGTTGGCAAAATACTCGTTATTAATTTTGATGATGAAAAATTATTATTTATCAAAGAGCTCAAAACTTGAAGAAGAAGAAGATGATGAGAAGTCATAAGGCACAGAAGAGCTGTCATAAGGGGTACCTGATACTGCCTTTGTGAAATGCCTTGGAATTGCAAGTGATAGCTCAAACTTCTTCTTTTCATGATACAAATAATTTAAACTTCATGAACATTGTTTTTCATAAAATACAAAAATGATTTTGAAAGTATACATAGTATAAACATGTGTTTTGAAATGGTACAAGCTTTGAAAAATTGTTTGTAAAGTGTTTTAAGTTGATTGGATGTTATGAAAGATTGTTGAAAATGGTTTAAAATGAGTTTTAGGCTTGTTTGGCTTTGCTTTAACTTTTCTCGAGTGGTCGGACCCCTCAGTCGGTCAACTAGCTAATTAGGGAGGTGGCTCGATGAAAACAGAAAAGAAGAGGAAAAGCCAGACCCCCTAGCTGGTTGACTAGCTAAGGCGTCCATCCTAGTCAGTGAAGCAAATGGACAAGCCAGTTGACCTAGTTGGTTGACTGGCTGAATGAGTGCTGCATTAAATGCACTAGTTGTTTTATTACCATTCAACCCAAAATTTCATTTCCCTCTTCACTTACCAAACCCTAACTGAATTCTCTCTTTAAATAATCATTGAAATTCATTCAATATCATCAATCCAAGCTTGAAAAATCTGAAATCATCATTCAATTGCTGAAATCTTTGAGCTACACTTGTAAAATCTTTGAGCTTTCAAAGGCTATATTTGCTATATCTTCTTGTGAGAAGTACCAATCTATCCTTCATCATTTTCACACTTTTTCTGGCTATATACACACTCAAATAGCTTGAATATATTTTGAGAACATTTAGTAAGCTTTCAAAGAGTGTGGGAAAATCTTAAAGAAGAAATTTCTTGGGGGTTCTTTAAGAAGTGGTCTCAAAGAGTTGTAAAAGTTGGTTTTTGTTTCATCAAGAGTTGAAGAAGCATTTTACTGAAGGTTGTTGAAGTCCTAAGGGGAGCATCCTTGGGCGGTGAACGTAGGCTTGGCCAAACCATTTAAAAATCATTTTTCTTCTTACTTTTTACTATTCATCTATTTTATTTACTTGTATTGATATTCTTGTGTTTGATATTTTGCTTAAAATAATTGTTGATTTATTTAGTGAATTTTTAAATACGAAAATTGGTAAATATCTTAATTCACCCCTTTAAGATATTTGCACCTACATCGGTTATAGTTGTTAGCATGACCTAATAACCTAAGCTTGTGTAAGCACCTGAGGGGATCAACCGTATGGGTGGGTTTACAAGAGAAAGAGAGGAGCTGATGGGAAGGTTGAGACCCTTAAAGCAAGGTTGGTGACAAAGAGTTTTACCTAGAAAGAAAATGTCAATTACGACAAAACCATCTTATAGGTAGCCATTCTAAAATTCTTTAGGATATTTATCTCTATCGCATATCATTATAACCACGAGATATGGTAAATAGACATCAAGACAACTTTCCTCGGATACCAAAGGAGGTAGTGAGTATAAAGAAGGTATCATATGCTTCGGCTGTGGAAGCCTTTTGTATGCTATGTTATGTACTAGACTGGATATCTATTATGCCATTGGCAAGGTCAATAGATATCAGTCAAACTCTGGACTAGATCACTAGACAGCGATTAAACATATATTTAAGTATCTTTAAAGAAAGAAAGATTATATATTGGAATATCGCGTTGATAGTCTAATACCATTGGCCTATACATATTTAGAGTTCCAGCAGATTGAGATTCTAGAAAATTTACTTTTAGTTTTCCTTTCACTATGTTATAAGGAACAATTTCATAAAAGATTGCGAATTAGAAATGCATTGCAAACTTGACCATGAAAATAGAGTATGTAGCAACATCTGAAGTTGTGAAGCAAGCAGTATAGTTGAACAAATATCTCATAGACCTAAAGGTTGTCTGAGCAGTACATAATCCCATTTTGTTGTACTGTGATATTGCATGAACAATCTTACAGTGCAAAGAGCCTAGGAATCATAGTAGGAAGTATATTGAGAGGAAGTACCACTTGATCTAAAAGTTCATCCAAAGAGGTGACACAGTGGTGGAGAAGATTGCTTCAAGTAAAAACTTAGTAGACCTATTCATTAAGACTGTTCTAGAGAGAGTATTTGCCAAACATCTAGAGTCTGAGTGTTAGATTCATAGAAAGTGATCTTTCGTACAAGTAGGAGTTTATTAGGGTTTGTATACCCTAAAGAACACATGGATATGGATACTAAATATTATGTTGATCATTGTATATATATTAGCATCTTTTCATACATTATCTATGGTGTATGTTTGTGATTCATGTTTAAAGGTTTTGTTATATAGACCAATGACTTGGGTACATAATGAAGCTAGATGCACAGTAGGTCTAAGTTCAGCTTTGGTTATATTACAAACTAGTCTATAACTGAAGGGTAATGTTAGGTGCTTTATTGGGATAAAGTTTTATTCGGCAAGTCTCCTTGACGAGCTGATCTATCTAGGTCATTGGAAGGTCTTTTTAGAGTTTTCTCTCTAGTATATGTGTCATAAATAGGATAGGACCACCATGAGTATGTTTTCTATGAATCATATTATCAAAGATAAAGGACAATATACTCACGGCTACTAAGTGATCAATGCTCTTAATCTTGACAAAGGACAATATACTCACGGCTACTGAGTGATCAATGCTTTTAATCTTGAGCAATGCGGATAAACTTATAAAGTTAGGTGTAGCAATTTGATGTATGATAGGAGAGATCTCAGTATGAGTAGGCCTTATGCCTCTACGTTGGGTGTTGTATTCTAAATTAGTTGGGACATGCATATGCAATAATAGAATTTAAGTGCCCTCTTGGATTTTGGTCCCTCTACTAGTCATATTCCTATTGGGTGCAATTGATTGAGGTTAGCTAATTTACGTGGATTGAAAAATTAAGCTTTAAGTTAAGCAATTATGAAAATGTTTTTACAACCAAAATTTTGTAATTTAGCTTATGGACATCTTAGTTGGTGTGAGACCTCAATAGATAAGATGTATTGGTGTATTACGAGATAGAGTATTAGGATTGGTCTTATCCTAAGGAATATTCCACTTCTAAAAAGAGGAGAAAGGGTATTACTGAAAACAATAAATATTTTAGGAACCTTACCTAATTAGGATAGCTACACACTACATATAGTGGGTTTCAACAAGACCCTTACGAGCCCCTTTGAGTATTTCTTTTAGGTTGTGTAGAAATTATCACATATCATAGCTAAAACATACACCAAAATAATTAGCTCTGAAATAAGTTTAACTTCTCCAAAATTGTGCTTGCCCACTATATGGCATTGGTGCATTCAAGCTATCGGATCTTAATCATAGTGGAGAAGACTAAGAGTAAAGGGATCATCAAGGTGTTGATTGATCAAAGAGTCCATGCATCAACAGTTTCATGCTTTACAGGTGACTTACTTAGAGCCTGTTGGGTGTTGAGGTTTAGCAAGAAAAAAAAGCTAGTTTTGCAAAAAAAAAAAAATAGGTCCATAGGATGTTTGGTTATGGACAAAACTAAATTTTGAGTGATCCAAAATAGAGTTTTGAAAAAGCATCAATTATGCTGCTTTTTCTCAAACTGTGTTTTATACACCACAAGTTTATGTGTATGCTTTATTAATTATAATTATTACAACACACTCATTTATGATTACATATTAAACATGTCATTTAAATAAGATTAAAAACTTTAAAAAATAAAAAATATTAAAATTTAAAATATAAATAAAATTTTAAATTTAAATGTCAAAAATTAAAAATTAAAAAATTTAAATAAAAATGAAATAATAAAGTTAAAAATTAAAATAAAAAATAAAAATAAAAAATAAAAAATAAAAAATAAAAAATTAAAAATTAAAAATTTAAAAAATAGAAAAGAAAAAATTTAAATTTAAAATTTAAAATAAATTAAAATTTTAAAAACTAAAAATTTTAAAAATAATAAAATTTAAAAATTAAAAATTAAAAATTAAAAATTAAAAGTAAAAATTTAAAATTTTTAAAAAATAACTAAATAATTAAGAAATTTATATAAACTGAAAAATCTAAAATATTAAAATCAAATAAATGAATAAATCATGAAAAGCACTTTAAATAGCAATTTTAACTAAACAAATTATCAACTACATTTTTATCCATAACAATTTTATATTTTTTTTGCCAAACAATAAAACAACTTTTCTTAGCTGCAACCAAAATTACAATTGCAACTACAACAGCAACAATGCCAAATGGGCCCTTAATCCTATTTCTTGTTATATTATTATTATCACCATACGTGAAAGTAATAAGTTATGTTCAGGGTGAGTTATTGTCTATTGGTGGCATCTATGGTAGAATCAGTTCAGTTGTTCGAACGAGAAATGACTTATGGTGGATACCTAGACACCATCTGTGTAATGGATGTTATATTTACTATGTTTTTGCTACCTTGGTTGTTTTCTTGCTTTAGTAGTTTTTAAAACTTGAAAAACAATGGACCTACGCAATAGCATGAGATCTTATAGTTCTAGGTATTAATTACTCAAAAAAAAAAAAAACTGTGTCAACAAGCTGCATTAGATGCAACGAAAGTGGAAATTTGGATCACAAAGTTTGTTTTAGAGCTTGGAGTGTTTTGACCATTAAGTTAATAATACCTATATCTTGTGAAGAAATAGGGGCATTGCACAAGGAAAGGAAACCAAAGTCTCACCAGAAATCTAGACATGTAGAAAGGTGATACCACATTATCTGTGAAATTGTTAGTAGAGGCCATGTAATAATGTAGAGAGAAGCATCAATAGAAAATGTAGCAGATCCACTTACGCATGAGTCAAAAGCATCTAGATCACCATCTTGAGAAGAAGCACTTAGGATTTTGTAGTAATTGGCTTCAGTCCAAGTACAGAATTGTTAGTCTATATGCCTTATCGCCAATTAATTTGTAATTGAGTGCGAAATTGTTAGTGTACATTACATTACTTAAAGCCAATTAGTTTCTAATTGTTATGGATATTTCAATGTATTAGTGATTCACTAATGAGAATTTTGTTTCGCATTTGTGATTGTTAAGTTATGAAATATTCCATAGAATTCTTTAAGGACAATATATTGTCAAGTGTGTAAAATGTATGAGTGATAGGTTTTCTTATATCAAAAGGATTCTAGAAATAGCTCCTAAGCTCCTATTCATAACTCAAACTAATTAGGGCATTAGTTTTACACCTAGTAGATCGGTTCTAGTTCTTTAAATAATATGAGATATCGATAATTAGCATAGTAATTCTCATACTATATGAAGAGAATAGTAGGTACTTGCCAAAGAACAAATCGAGTGTGATTGACTAATAATAAACCACATGGAGTTTTATTGATAGTCAATAGTTATATTTATCATTTATGTGATTAACCCTTTAACCTAACACACCATATTAGTCTTGTATATGAAGGTTGTGATTTGCATAGCGTAATGTTGAATTCTATTTATGGATTAAATTAAGTGCTACTATGGTCATTAATTATTCTTATATGGAGATTGGCATTTGTTCAATAGAGGATTTGTTGACTTAATGAATTTGACAACCCAAGTTATCTATAAAGTCATATAATGGAAATTTTTTGCCTAGGTAGTTTGGATGGTGGAAGTTGTTCCATGATTCGGTTTGTGTTACTAATAGTTGGATGCTTACATTGTGTGATTGAGTTAGGGGTTTGATTTTCTATGGCCTATGCTTAATCAAGATAGACAAAGAAGGGACCTGATCATATGACAATCATATTATCATTTGGTTCATATAATTTCTATTTCATATCATTTGGGTGAGTGTATATACTGCTAGGTATGACTCACGTTTTCAGAACTATTTTAGAAGGAGCACAAAGTTAATTAATAATTAATTAAAGACTTCAATTAGTATTGATAGAGATTAATATGTTTGATGTGTGTGTGTTGGTCAGTCTTAATTGTGTACATTCTAGAGGAGTTTAGAGCTTATTTGTGTGCATTTAGTATACCATTTGTGTCTAGTTATTATTTTTGTGCATAATGTATTAGATGTGTAAATGCTATACTAAGTGCTATATTTCGTGTTTTAGGCAACTTTTGGAAGGGTACGAGCTTAAATGTGGACGAAACGAGCTATAGGTAAAGGCTAGAAGAGAAGCAGAGCAGAAATAGAGCAAAAAGAAGCAACTGGTCGAGTGTAGAGTTCTGGTCAATCGATGCAAAAAGAATAAAGCTGTAAGAATTATTCGAGCAAAGCCAAGAGCTGGTCGATCTGCAGGGGTCGACCAACAGAAGCAGAATGTTCTAGAATTGCTGCTAGTTGAGTATCAAGTGGGTACCGATCTACCGGTAGTCCCACAATAGCAGCTATAAATAGCTTATTTTATCAGATTTTGAGGGGAGGAACTCATAAATCTTTAAACTCAATAAACCCTAACCTTAATTGCACTTCACCAACACCTAAAACACCATTCACACACCATACCAAGCAAAGATTGAAGCTTGTAACAAGGATTGGAAGAGTTTTGTGTTGATTTGGAGCAAGATTTAGGGAAGTTCTCTTTGTTCTTTCTCTTTTTCTTGTATTTATAATGTTTGATTAGGTTAGATCTTGGGTTGATTGTTGTGTAAATTAGGTTGGGGTGTTAAATAATTAATTTGTACTCTTTTATGGCTCTTAATACATGCTTATTTATATTGTTCTATGGCTTGATTCAAACATGTCTATACTTTTGATAATTGAATATGTCTATGTGTTCGATTAAATGCCACAATGAATATGCATGTATAATTTGTGTGTTGAATGCTTATATTGATTTATTTGGGTGATGATTGATTGTGCTTAATTTATGATTTTTCTTAGTAGAGTATGCTTTAGCTTTATATCCAGCTAATAGGTTGCATGCTATGCTTAGTCGAGTTTAGGTGGCCTAGTCTTTAGCTTTAAATCCAGTTAATAGGTTGACCCTAGACTAGAGTATCAATCACCCACGTTAGTGTTGGTAAATTGAACCTTAATGACACATAGTGCTTAGGGCTAGTCTCTAGTTTTAAATCTAGCCAATAGGATAAGCATTAGACATGAATTGCGTAGGACAGAAGAGATTGGCCTTTAGCTTTAAATCCAAATAGTAGGTTGAGCCACTAGTATTGGTTAATTTGAGACTCTCACCTCTAGTTTGAAACAATACTAATAGGGATATTCCTTAGAAAAGAATCCTAATAAACACAATGAGAATAGAAGTCTCGAGCCATAGATAGACCCAAATCAATGTTATAGTTCTTAGCTTGTTTGCAATAGTTAATCACCTTAGGTCCTCTTCTACATTGTTGTGTTTCTTTTCCTTAGTTTGGCACTTTCTCGTTCCTCCTAGTTTAGGTTAGTTTAGGTTTCATCTCCAAGCTCTACTCAATCCAAAAAGACCAAAAATCAACAATGCACGTAGTTAGCCTTAGGCACACTTACACGTAGAGAACAACCTAAGGAGCCTTCCTGTAGAGACAAGACCCACATTCACACACCTTATACTATTTCTGATCTGTGTATTTGCGGGTTAAGACTTGGTTGTAATTTATGCCTTAATTTTCCACACCAAGTCAGAATGATCAAGTTTTTGGCACCGTTACTGGGAAGGCACAATATTGGTTTCTTGTGTTTATGTGTTTTTGATTGGTTCCTTGCGTGTTGTCTTATATTTATTTACTTTCTTTTATTTTAAGACCACAGAAAATAAAAAATTTTAAAAATTCAAAAAAAAAAAAGAATTATGAATAGGTTTACTTGTGATTGATTGAGTATGGATAAATCTAATGCTTCTTGGTTTTCACTTCTACCCTCTTCCCTCACCCCAAATGATCCTAATGCTTGTGCTTTATGTGGTGATGTTGACCATGTCATTATTTGTTGCCCCATTTCCCAAGGGATCCCTATTTTTATGCTAATTCGAGTCATGCCCCTTGTAGTCATATGCCTATTCTTGCATCTCCATCTAGTTTCTATGACTACAGGGAGCATTATCATTCATATTCACCTTGGGGTCAAGATGAATCTTCTTACTATTCACCTCCAAGTTTCGAGCGTCCACTTTCCACACCATCCTTTCCCACTTATCCTTCTTTCGAGTTTTTTAATGGTTACGATTATAATGATCTCAATTAAGATGCTTACCATTTTCACTTGGTTGAGCCCTCTTACTTTCGGTCTACTTCATGTAAGGAGAAAATTGAATATATCTAAGCTATTGCTTGTCATAATGCTCAACTCATACAATCCAATCAAGAGAGACTAGATAAGATATTGGAACAGTTATCTGAGAAAGTCAAGTGCTTCAATAGGGGAGTTGAGAATTGGTGGCCCATGAGTGAGCGTGTTGAGACACCTTTAGACCGGGTTGATGGGACGAGAATGAGACCTATGGATAAGATAACTAGTGGTAAAATTGATAATGTTTGGGAGAAAGAGATAGAGAGAGGTTAAGAGAGAGTTTACATCTTGTCGTGAGGAAGAGGATGAACACGATTGTATCCCCGTGCATGATGACTTAGGTTATGTTTTGCAGGAAGTGGTACCCCATCCTCCTGTGTTTCTACCTTCTATTTTTGAGTCTTCTGTGCCTATCTTCCTTTCTCTTCCCACACTTCACCTATATTTAGAGGATGAGACCTATATTTAGAGGATGAGCTTGATGTCTTGAGTACTCAATTTGATTTCAAGTCTACATTTGGAGAGTTTAGCACGCATACTTCCATTGAGCATACTTGTTTGCATGATGAGGAGTTAGTTGAGTCAGTGTCACCCCATCCACCCCATCTTTTGTTGAGTCTTCCTCTATTTTGGAGCTTACCTTTGTGCCTTTTTACATGGGACTGATGTGTGTGATTTGTGCATGTTTGCATCAATATTTTGCATGCACATTGAAAGGTGTTTAAAGCTTAATTGAGCGCACTTGGTATAGAGTTTATGCATAACTATTAATATTTGCACATAATATATTTGGATGCATAAATGCTATGCTAACTGCTGTATTTTAGGTTTTAGGAGAGTTTTGGAAGGGTTTAAGCTTCCACGAGGGAGAAATGAGCAAAAATATGAAGACCAGAAGAAAAAAAAGTAAAGAATAGAACATTTTGATGCAACCGGTCGACCTAGAAGAATTGCCGATCCACTGGCTTAGTCCAGAGAACAAGAGTTACAACTGGCTGAGGTGCCTTCTAGAGCCGGTCGACCATGTTGCCCAAAGAATGAATCCAAGTGCGGGGGTGAATTGGATTATTAGCACAAATCAGCACTTAAAGCTCCTAACAAGTATTTCAAGCAAAAGTATGTATAAAATTCAAAGTAAGTACTTGAAATATAAAGAGTATGGGGTTAAGAAGATCAAACGCAACAATTTAGAGTGGGTCAAACTCCCGAGGGCCTAGTCTACTACCTAAGGCCTTCCCTTAGGGTTTCAAAAAACTTCACTAGTGAAATGGCTTCTTTCTTAGTATGTTGTAGAAGTGTAAAACAATAATTACAACCCTTGCTTCACCACAAGGACCACAAGTATTAATCCAATACTTGAGGATTCCAACCCTTCACTCTTGAGAGAAGTTCTTCTCAACTATGCTACCTAAGAGTTAAAAAAACTCACACCTTATGTAATAGTAGAGAGTTTGGAGTACAAGAACTTCTTTTGAGCGAGTGTACAAAGGTATTTAAACCTTCCTGTGTTGCTCCAAGTAGCTAAGCAATTTATGAGCTCCAGAACTTGATCAATGAATGCCAATAATACGCAATCAATGAAGATAGTAATAAATGAAACAAGATTTTAGAAAAGAGAGTGTATTGAATGCTAAAGAGCTTGTGAATATGTTTTGATCAAGTTATGTCTGAGTTGGGAGGAAATGGATGTATTTATAAGCCTAAAAAGTAAGTCTCCCAACGGTCAAATTTTAAAAACAACTCAGAGGGGCTACCAGAATACTCTACCGGTTGACCCCCTGGGTGTGCCAGTAGTTCCAGAAGGCAAAAAGCCTTACCAAAACACTCCACCGGTCGACCAGTAGGTCTTTCGGTAGAGCAACATTGCTCTTTGTTTCTACTAGAACACAGAGCCAGTCAACTGCCTGCGTAGGCCGATAGTTGCAGAAAAAGCTGAAAAAGTTGTTTAACTTTTTACCAAAAAGTAACCTTACATCCTATTAACAGTAAGCAACGTTTTTCTGCAGCATTTCACAGCTCAAAGCAACCACTATTACTGCAAAGCTATGATAATATATACATATATACATACAATCACACATTTAATGCAATTAATGTGTAGAGCACTAGGCTCTGATGCCACGTGTTGCCCAGAGAATGAATCCAAGGGGGGGTGAATTGGATTATTAGCACAAATCAGAACTTAAAGCTCTTAACAAGTATTTCAAGCAAAAGTACATATAAAATTCAAAGTAAGTACTTGAAATATAAAGAGTATAGGGTTAAGAAGATCAAATGCAGCAATTTAGAGTGGTTCGAACTCCCAAGGGCCTAGTTCACTATCTAAGGTCTTCACTTAGGGTTTTGGAAACTTCACTAGTGAAACGACTTCTTACTTAGTATGTTGTAGCGTAGAGTAACGATCACAACCTTTGCTTCACCACAAATACCACAAGTATTAATCCAATACTTGAGGATTTCAACCCTTCATCTTGAGAGAAGTTCCTCTCAACTATGCTACCCAAGAGTAAAAAAACTCACACCCAGTGCAATAGTTGAGAGTTTGAAATACAAAAACTTCTTGTGAGCACTAGAACAAAGGTATTTAAACCTTTCTATGTTGCTCTAAGTAGATAAGCAATTTATGAGCTCAAGAACTTCATCAATGAATGCCAATAATATGCAATCAATGAAGATAGTAATAAATGAAACAAGATTGCAGAAAAGAGAGTGTATTGAATGCTAAAGAGCTTGTGATTATGTTTTGATCAAGTTATGTCTGAGTTGGGAGGAAATGGATGTATTTATAAGTCCAAAAAGTAAGTCTCCCAACTGTCAAATTTTAAAAACAACTCAGAGGGGCTACCGGAATACTCTACCGGTCGACCCCCTGGATATGCCAGTAGTTCCAGAAGGCAAAAAGCCTTATTGAAACACACTACTGGTTGACTGGTAGGCTGTTTCAGTAGAACAACATTGCTTTCTATTTTCATTGGAACACAGAGCCAGTCGACCACCTGTATAGGCTGATAGTTGCAGAAAAAGCTGAAAAAGTTGTTTAACTTTTTACCAAAAATTAACCTTACATCCTATCAACACTAAGCAACATTTTTCTACAGCATTTCACAGCTCAAAGCAACCACTTTTACTGCAAAGCTATGCTAATATATACATATATACATACATATAAGCACATATATCAAGGTATCAAATACCAATGTAATAGGGAGTACTATAGTGCATGCAGCTCCATAATGCAAAATATGGGCTTCAAAGCTAAATTTTCTATAGGAAAAGTTGTTTTGAATGTAGATGAAAACATGTGGACATATAATAGTAAGTATAAGAGAATGTAAAGAATATATATGTATGCATTTAAGGAGAAAAGATGATCAAATATGAAAGAACAAGACTTATGAACAAAATGCATGGAGAATGCATGTAATGCACTAAGTTTATTGAGCTCATAGCATTTGCTTTTGTACTAAGATCAACTTAACATAAGACTAAAAGAGAAAAAGAACTATAACTACAAGTTACCCAATCTTTGTAAACCATGCTTCATAACCATGCTCTATCTCTTTTTCTTTGCTCAAATAATGCTACTATGTAAGATATTCATCATAATTCAACTAGTAGCAATTAGATAACAAAACACAATTATGGCATCATCAAAACATAATTAAACAAATATATTCAACATTCTCCCCCATTTTGGTGATGACAAATTGTCAAAGTTAGAGTCTCCGGAGGAAGCTCCTTCTAAATGCAGGACTCCCCTTTAGTCAAGGCATATCAAAGCATATAGATAATATGAGCTTAAAAGAATGATAGAATAGCATTATGAGCATCAAAGAAATAATAAAAATATCAACACAATAAAGTACCAACACAATACAACAATACCTAATGCAACATGCAACAATACCTTTTCTCCCCTTTTGGTATCATCAAAAGTGATTGTAAGAAATCCACAAGCCATATGAAAGGAGTAGGAAACTAATGAACCATCAATATTAGGAAATATCATCACGTGGATTTCACACAAGCATGCAAGTGTAGGAGTCCTAAGCAAGTATAGAAAAATGTAAAACAAAGAGAGCAAATACCTAAAACAGTAATTAATAACATGCAAAAAAAAGTAATAATCCATCAAGAATGAGTAAAGTAAAATGAAATTGTTTAAAAAGAAACATCCTAGGAAGTGGGATTTGGAAAACTAGGAAAGGAAAGAAAGGCTAATGACTTGGGCCGACTTCATCATCATCGGGAAGTCCCATTCGTAGCTTCATTAATCTTACATCCGAGCTGACCTAGCCATGATTTGTCTCTGATCCCCAAAAATGGTAACAAGGCTATCAAGAGTGCTATGTTGATTTCCCACAGTGGTAGCTAATGTATCCACCTTTTCACCTATGGAATCAACCTTGTCAAACAGTCCCTGCATAAGCCTATCATTCGCATTTTAGGATCAAAGCTCATGGTATTGTCCTTGTTCTTCGTTGTACTCTTCCTGAGCCTCTTTATCTTCTTCCATATCCTTCATCTCTTCATCATCACTAGTATCATCATTTCACCTAAATCAAGCTCTTGCCCTTCTTCATCTTCATGAGGAAAATCAAAGGTAGTCTTGTTTGTAATTCTTTGAAGGATGAGACTTCTCACATTTTGAGGCAAAGCTTTAAACTCATGCAAGCACATCCATCTCCCTCTCTAATAGAATAACTCCATCCTCTTAAGGCATTGTAAATCTAAATTCCACATATGATTGAAAGAGCTTTTCATAACACCTTTAAGTATAATACCTTTAACTCTAAAAATCCTAGTCAATGCCATCCCATAACCAAGCACCGTATTTCTAACTACCACATTCTTTATATATGTTAAAATAGTTTTCGGGAGATTAACTCTATAGCCATGGTGGAGCAAGTATAGACAATATGCCTTAGCCTTATAAATCAGCCCATCATAAGTATCCTTAGGAACAATATTATGCTTAAACATCTTGATAATAGCCCTATGGATAAGGTTCACTTCATTTAATGGAGGAGTCTTAGGATATTCTGGCATATAAACCCAATAGCAATTCGTACACTTTCGCTTCGTAATACCCTAAGGGAATTGTGGTAAATTCCTAAAAGCAAATATAGGAAATTGTTGTTGATGCAGAGGGATATCAAAAATATTTCTAATGTCTTCCTCAATAATCTTAAAAGAAACTCCCCTTACAGTTGAACGAACACTACCATACTTACATCTCCAATGCAATCGTTCATAAAATTCCCTAACTAACTATAGGTATACCGGCTCTTTCATAGTCATGTACATCATCCAACCATTATCAACACTCATATTAAGATTTTGGAGTTCATTGGGAATGAGACGTTTACCTGCCCAAATCGTTTTCCTGGAATAATCACGATTTGCAATTAGTGGAGATGGATTTGGTTCGGGTGAAGGTTGTCTTGTAGTGCCCCTTGATCCTCTTGAAGTACTTGCACCATCTTTTCTCTTAGAATCGAAAGCTTGACCCTTCCCTTTGCTTCTTGTATTAGCCATGAGAAAAAGAGAGAGAGAGAGAGAGAGAGAGAGAGAGAGAGAGAGAGAGAGAGCTAGGGTTTTGATATTAAGAATTGGAGAATGATTGAAGTGGGTAATATGTTAATGAAGAAATTTGAGAGAAAAAAAAAGTGTTTGAGAAGGATTTTATAGAGAGAAATAAAGAGATGAGATGAAGAGTTTTGAGAGAATGAGAGTTATAATGACTCTCATCTGGTCGAGCCCTTTTTATAATTCCCAAAATTCGTGACTACCGATCGACTGTTACCCTAGGGGTGCATGCCGATACAATCAGCCGGTAAAAATATAAACAAAAAAGGTTTATCGATTGACTTAACAAGTATACTAGTACTGGGATTAAGTGTTCTGGTATTGGCATTTTTGCAGAAAACTAGAGTTTTTCATAATTGTAACGTTCCCAACTCCCTTCTAATGCATAAGAATGGGTTTTCATGCAATGGTTTAGTGAAAATGTTAGCAAGTTGATGCAGAGAATCAACAAAATTAAGTACAACATCGCCTTTTTGCACATGATCACAAATGAAATGATGTCTTATTTCTATGTGCTTAGTCCTAGAGTGTTGGATTGGATTCTTAGTGAGGTTGATTGCACTTGTGTTATCACATATAACTGGAACATGCTCAAATATAACACCAACATCAAGCAAAGTTTGTGTCATACAAAGAACTTTTGTAACACAATTTCCTACTACAATATATTCCACTTTGGCTATTGAAAGTGCTACACTATTTTGCTTTCTACTAAACCAAGAAACTAAGCAATTTCCAAGAAAATGACAGGCTCCACTAGTGCTCTTTCTATCGGTTTTATATTCGGCAAAGTCGGCGTCAGAATAACCTACTAGTTCAAAATTTGTTCCATTAGGATACCAAAGCCTAGTTCTTGTGTTCCTTTAAGGTATCTAAAAATTCTTTTAACAAGAAGTAAATGGGACTCCTTAGGACAAGATTGAAAATGAGCACACAAGCACAGAAGTACACAACAAACATAATATCGGGTCTAGAGGCGGTTAAGTAAAGTAAGCTTCTGATCATACCTCTATGTCTCTTTTCGTCCACTGGCTTACCATTTTTATCTTTGTCAAGCTTGATGGAGGTGATTGGAGTTCCAATCTCTTTTGCTCCATCAAATCCAAACTTCTTGAGTAGTTCTTTTGTGTACTTAGCTTTGTTGATGATAATTTCTTCTTTTGTTTGTTTGAGTTGAACTCTAAGGAAGAATGTGAGCTCTCCTATCATACTTATGCATTTAGAAAAGCTCTCACAAAGAGATTTATTAGTGGCACCAAAGATAATATCATCAAGATATATTTGTACAACAAGTATATCTTTACCATCATGCGTTACAAATAAAGTTGAGTCAAGTTTACGTCTTGTAAAGTTGTTTTCAACCAAAAATCCACTTAGTCTCTCATACCATGCTCTAGGTGCTTGCTTTAGTCCATACAATTCTTTTTCAAGCTTAAAAACATGGTTGGGATAGATAGGGTCCTCAAAGCCTAGAGGTTGAGCCACTTACACTTCTTCATCAATATAGCCATTTAAGAAAGCGCTTTTCACATCTATTTGGCACAATTTGAAGTTCATAAAGCATGCAAAGGCAAGTAACATTCTAATTGATTCAAGTCTAGCAACGGGAGCAAATGTTTCATCATAATCAATACCTTTTTCTTGTTTATAACCTTGTGCAACTAATCTAGCCCTGCTTCTAGTTACTATACCGGATTCATCTAACTTGCTTCTAAAGGCCCATTTAGTTCCAATTATAGATTGATTTCTAGGCTTTTCAACAAGTTTTCACACATTGTTCCTTTCAAGTTGATTAAGTTCCTCTTGCATGGCATCTATCCAACTATCATCAAGTAAAGCATCATGTACATTTTTAGGTTCAATTTGAGGCAAGAAAGCAAGATGATTACACACGTTTCTCAAAGAAGATCTAGTTTCAATGCCTTTTGAGGGTTCACCAATGATTTGGAAGGGTGATGATAACCAACAAATTTATAAGTTTTCGGCAAGTTATCATGCTTATCATGAACCACATTTTGATCATTACATTGCACATCAACATGCTCATCTTGTTTATCCTTATGACATGCATCATTGGGTTCATTTCCTTTATCTAGGTCAAGATTGCTCATATTCTTTTGAATGGTAACAACATCAACATCATCACATTTAGAATCAAAACATCCTTCATCAAATTTCACATTGATAGTCTCCTCCACAACCATGGTTCTTTTATTGTAAACCCTATATGCTTTACTAAATGAGAAATAACCAAGAAATATGCCATCATCGGATTTTGCATCAAATTTGCCAAGATTGTCTTTTTCATTTAACATATAACTTGTACAACCAAAAGTTTTGAAATATGAAATATTTGGTTTTCTCCCTCTCCAAAGTTCATTAGGGGTTTTGTCAAGATCTTTCTAATGATGCAACGATTTATCACGTAACATGCGGTGTTGATGGCCTCAGCCCAAAAATAGCTAGGCAAGTTGTTTTCACAAAGCATAGTTCTTGCCATTTCTTGTAAAGAACGATTTTTTCTTTCAACAACTCCATTTTGTTGTGGTGTTCTTGGTGCCAAAAAATTGTGAGAGATATCATTTTCAATCACAAAAAGATCTCAAGGTTTGGTTTGTAAATTCGGTACTTCTATCACTTCTTATAGTAGAAATCAAATAGCCTTTTTCCTTTTAAACACATTTGTAAAACTTTATAAACTCATTCTGTGTGTCATTTTTATGTGCAAGAAAAATTACCCATGTAAATCTAGAGAAATCATCAACAATCACATAAGCATGCAATTTTCCTCCCAAGCTAGCAACCCTATTGGGTCCAAACAAATCCATATGTAAAAGTTCTAACGGTCTAGAGGTTGAAATCACATTCTTGCTTTTGAAAGATTCCCTAATTTGTTTACCATGTTTGCATGCACGACATACATTGTTACCAACATATTTGACTTTAGGCAAACCTCTTACAAGATCAAGACTAGCAAGTAATCCATATTAGCATGACCTAGTCTTCTATGCCAAAGCCATGTATTTTCATTCATAGCACTCAACCATTTAACATTTTGATCATGTAAGTCATCAAAGTCAAAAGTATATACATTACTATGCCTCATGCCAACAAACACAACATTACCACCATTATCAACTATCTCACATGAAGAAGCTTTAAAATTAACCAATAAACCTTTGTCACGTAGTTGACTAATACTAAGCAAGTTGTCTTTCAAACCATTTGCAAGTAAAACATTTTCAATACACAATTTAGATTTGTTACCAACATCTCCAATGCCAATGATTCTTCCTTTGGAGTTATCCTCGAATGTAACAAATCCTCCATTCTTTTCCTTGAGTGACAAAAATTTTGATTTATCACCTGTCACGTGCCTTGAGCATCCGCTATCCAAGAACCACTTTCCACTTTCTCTGGAGGATGCAAGACAAACCTACATAATTTAAATCAAACATGACTTGGTACCCAAGACTTGTTGGGTCCTTGAACATTAGTTCTAGTTCCCTTAGGAACCCATATTAAGTTATATTTGTTTCTCGCCAAATCTTCTAATGAGGCACTTATGTGAGGCATGTCCATTTCTACAACAACAGTTACATGTAACTTTAGGAGTACTTAATGAAGATGCTTTTACAAAATACCTTTTGTAATGATCATGCCTTTTTTGAAAACCTTTTGTAGAGTCAACCTTGGAAGTGCTTGGTTTATTTTCAAAAAATTTTATGTAAGACTTTTGTTTTGAAGATGAATCAAAACCAATCCTGACTTTATCAAAGACGCCACGTTGTTTCCAAGCAAAACATTTAAATTTTCAGTTTCATTTGTAAATTTTGAAACCATATTTTCTAAATCATTGACTTTTGCTTTTAAATCTTCATTTTCCTTTTGTAAATCAACGTGGTTTTCTTCTTTTCTAAATTCTTTTTCAAGTTCTCATTTTTTATGCAAACATCAAGCAATTTACTTTCAAGAGACAAAAAAATTTTCTTAAGGTCCTTGTTTTTGTTAACCACTTTCTTGAATTCTATAAGCATCTCATTATACTCTAATTCTTCATAAGAACTTTTTTCATCACAAGCGACATAGTTTGGACTTACCTCATCTTCCTCTTTTGTCATGAGATATAGGTTGGCAACTTCTTCTTCAATGGAGTCTTCTTCTTCCTCACTTGACTCTGAGTTACTCCAAGTAGCCTTCAAGGCCTTCTTTTTGAATTTCTTCTCATATTTCTTTCTTAATGGACTCTTGGCTTTGACATGTCCTAGTTTCTTGCATTTAAAACAAATTAATTCTTTACTAGTCTCACCTTTACTTACCTTTCTCCTTTATCCTTTCTTTGGATTGAATTTTTGTTTCCTCATGAATCTCTTAAATTTGGAGAACATTGCCATTGCATCATCATCTTTACTTTCACTTTCACTTGTTGATTCTTCTTGTGGTGTGACCTTGAGAGCAATAGTTTTCTTGGTCTTTGGTTGTTTCTCTAGCTCCTTAAGCTCCAATTCATGAGTCATGAGTGATTCGGCAAGTTCACTCAATTGTAAAGTATTAAGGTCCTTGGACTCCTTGATGGCGGTAGTATTTGGTATCTAAGCCATGGTAGGCTTCTTAGAGCTTCCTTACAAGTTCAGCATTATTGTGGTTCTTGCCAAGAGACTTTAAAGTGTTAATAATTTCAATAAATCTTGAAAACATTTGCTTATCCAGAAGCATAGAGAACATTTCATATTTATACACAAGCATACTAATCCTAGTTTCTTTAACTTGATTAGTGCCTTCATGAGTAACCTCTAATTGATCCCATACCTCCTTAACCATGGTGCATCTTATAATTTTGTTGAATTCAGAAGGATCTAATGCAAGGCAAAGATAGTGAATGGCATTAACATTTGCTTCAACTAATTTTATGTCATCCTTATCCCATTCCTCTTCCAGTTTAGGGACTTTTACACCATTTACTTCTTTGCAAGGGATACTAGGTCTATTTACTATGGTTTCCATGCAATATAATTATTGGCTTGCAAAAACATTCTTATTTTAACCTTCCAAAATGCATAGTTGGTATCATCAAAGTATGAGACTCTAGTGGTGGAGAGACATTCTTGAACTCTATGTACCAAGATCTTTAGCTCTAGATGGTTAAGTCAAAAACACACAATAATGTAAATAATCACACATTTAATGCAATTAATGTGTAGATCACTAGGCTTTGATGCCACATGCTGCCTAGAGAATGAATCCAAGAGGGGGGTGAATTGGATTATTAGCACAAATCAACACTTAAAGCTCTTAACAAGTATTTCAAGCAAAAGTACATATAAAATTCAAAGTAAGTACTTGAAATATAAAGAGTATAGGGTTAAGAAGATCAAACGCAGCAATTTAGAGTGGTTCGAAGTCCCGAGGGCCTAATCCACTACCTAAGGTCTTCACTTAGGGTTTTGAAAACTTCACTAGTGAAACAACTTCTTGCTTAGGATGTTGTAGAAGCGTAGAACAATGATGACAACCTTTGCTTCACCACAAGGACCACAAGTATTAATCCAATACTTGAGGATTTCAACCCTTCACTCCTGAGAGAAGTTCCTCTCAACTATGCTACCCAAGAGTAAAGAAACTCACACCCAGTGCAATACTTAAGAGTTTGAAATACAAAAACTTCTTGTGAGCACTAGAACAAAGGTATTTAAACCTTTCTATGTTGCTCTAAGTAGATAAGCAATTTATGAGCTCAAGAACTTGATCAATGAATGCCAATAATGTGCAATCAATGAAGATAGTAATAAATGAAGCAAGATTGCATAAAAGAGAGTGTATTGAATGCTAAAGAGCTTGTGAATATATTTTGATCAAGTTATGTCTGAGTTGGGAGGAAAGGGATGAATTTATAAGTCCAAAAAGTAAGTCTTCCAACGGTCAAATTTTAAAAACAACTCAGAGGGGTTACCGGAATACTCTACCGGTCGACCCCCTGGGTGAAGGCAAAAAGCCTTACCGGAACACTCTATCGGTCGATCGGTAGGCTTTTTTAGTAGAGCAACATTGCTCTCTATTTTACTAGAGCACAGAGCCAGTCGACCACCTATGTAGGCGGGTAGTTGCAGAAAAAGCGAAAAAAGTTGTTTAACTTTTTACCAAAAAATAACCTTGCATCCCATCAATAATAAGCAACATTTTTCTGCAGCATTTCATACCTCAAAACAACCACTATTCATATAAGATCAAGTCAATAATAAATGCTAACACCAACTTATCTTCCAAACACTAAATGCAAGATTAAATCTTCTTAAAACAAGAGTTTCAAATTTTATGCATGAAAGAAGGCTTTTACATGTAATAGTTTTATCCTATGGGTAATAGTCTTATACAAAAATGCTTATTTACCTACAATACAAACTTTATGCTCAAAATAGTTCACTTTTATTGCAAAGCTACGCGAATATATACATATATACATACATATAAGTGCATATATTCATCAAGGTATCAAATACCAATGTAATGGGGAGTAGTATAATGCATGCAACTCCATAATGCAAAAATATGGACTTCAAAGCTAAATTTTCTATAGGAAATGTTGTTTTAAGTCCAAATGAAAGCATATGCACATATAATAGTAAGTAGAAGAGAATGGAAAGAATATATAGGTATGCATTTAAGGAGAAAAGATGATCAAGTATAAAAGAATAAGACTTATGGGCAAAATGCATGAAGAATGCATATAATGTATTGAGTTTATTAGGCTCATAGCATTTGCTTATGTACTAAGATCAACTTAACATAAGACTAAAGGAGAAAAAGACCTATAAGTTACCCAATCTTCATGAACCATGCTACATAACCATGCTTTGTCTCTTTTTCTTTGCTTCAATAATGCTACTGTGTAAGATATTCATCATACTTCAAGTAGTAGCAATTAGATAACAAAACACAATTATGGCATCATTAAAACATAATTAAACCAATATGTTCAACATACCGGCCGGTCTAAAAAGCTACCTTATCTAGCAGGTCGAGCACCTCAAGGAGCCGATCCACTAGTTAGGTTAATTGGCAGAGCCTGATGATAGCTATAAAAAGCCCTTTTCAGCTCATTTACAAGGAAGGAGCTTAATTTTTCAAAACCCTAATAAAACCCTAACCCTTTTCTTATTTCACCAAACACCTAAAACCACCATCTAAACCCTGCACCAAGCTAGGATTGAAGCATTTACCAAAGATTTGAAGGATTTGTACGGATTTGAAAGTAAGAATTAAGGGAGTGCTTCTTTTTCTCTTTCTATTTCTTGTATATATATTGCTAGATTAGGCTAGATCTTTGGATGTCTACTGTTGTATATTAGATTAGGACTATGAATAAATGATGTATGTGTATTTTTGGCTCTTAATACATGCTTGTTTACATAATTTATGACATGATTCAATATGTCTATGTATTAGAAATCAAACATGTCTATGTGTTTGTTAAAATGCCTAAGTGAATATGCATGTGTTATTTGTGCTTCAAACGCTTTTATTATATGAGTGATGTGATTGTGCTTAAGTCATGGTTTTGTTTAGTAAAGTAGGCTTTATCTTTAAACCTAGCTAATAGGTTATATGCTATGCTTAGTCGTGTTTAAGTGCTAGTATTTGGCTTTAAACCCAACCAAATAGATAAGTTAACCTAGACTAGTATATCTCTCACCCACGTTAACATTGGTTAATTGAGCCTTAATGTCACATAGTGTTTAGGTGTTAGTCCTTGGCTTTAACCCAACCAAGAGGATAAGTTCTAAGCATGAATTGCATAGGCTAAGAGGGATTGTCCCTTAGCTTTAAACCCAGCTAATGGGTTGAACCACAAGTATTGGTTAAGGGACCTCCTAATCAGCAGAATGGTAATAGTAGTTCTGAGCCTTAGATAGACCTAATCCATTATTATAGACCGATTCTAATTGCAATACAACAACCCTAGGGCCCCTTCTATTTAATGTTGATTGGCGGATCTCTTAACCAATACTTGTGGTTTAACCCTTGAGTTCCTTTGTAGCTTAGGTTTATTTTCTATCGTTTTGAGCTCCCTTTAATCATAAAAAGACCAAAAATACACACTCACACACGTATATACCTAGTTTTAGGCACCTGAGCATATAAAGACCAAACTAAGGTAACCCCCCTATGGAGAAGATAGTTGTACTCAAATCCGCTATACCACGAACGATCCATATGCTTGCGGGTTAAAACTAACACGATCAAGTTTTTAGTACTGTTGCTAGGGAGGTACGGTATTGGTTTTTTGTGTTTCTGTTTGGTTGCTCACGTATTGTTCTATCTTACTTGCTTTTCTTTATCTGAAAAATCACAAAAAAAAAAATTGAAAAAAGATTTTGAAAATACAAAAAATAAAAAATTTTAAAACAAAAAAAATTGAATTGAGAAGAGGTTTACTTGTGTTAATTGAGTATTGATAGATCCAAGACTTCTTGGTGGTCACTAGTATCCTCTTCTCTACCTGTCAAACTTGATCCTAGTACTTGTCACTTGTGTGGAAGTCAAGTACATAGAACTATTTGTTGTCCCTAAGCAAATCCCTCACCTTAAGCTAGTACAAGTCTTGATCCCCATAATCATTCACCATTTCATGCATATTCATTTAGAAATTATGATTATAGGGAATTATATCATTCTTTTTGTGTTCATTGTGGAAGCCGTGACCATCATTTTGATTCATGCCCTACTTTCCACCCCGATCTCCGCTTTCTTACACAACTCAAGAATGCCCCTAACAATCATGTACCCACGTGTACAAGTACATCTTGTCATCATGATTATAGGGAGCAACATAATGCATTTCCATATTGGGGTCAAGATGACTCTTCATTCCATTCACCTCTTAATTTCGATTGTCTACCTCTAACGACATCTTTTCCCATCCATTCCTTTCTCGAGTTTTTTGATGGATATGCTCAAAATGATTTTCAACATAATTACCATTTTCACTCGGTTAAACCTTCCTCCGTTATGTCTACTCTCTCGGAATGATTAGATCAATTGCTTGAGCAAGCCCAACTTCTCCTCCAATCTAGCTGTGAGAGACTAGAAAGCACAAGGCGATGAATTGATTATCTTATTGAGAGCTTAAGGAGAGAGATTGAAGATGAGCAACTTGTTGTTGAGATGCTGAGATACCTTTAGATCAGGTTGAAGGGATAGAGATGAGACCTAACGATGAGGGTAAAAGTGGTGAATATGATGGTGTTTTGGATAGAAAATTAGAGAGAGAGAGGTAGATAGAGAGTTTACATCTTGTAGTGAGGATGAGAATGAGCATGATGATAATTTAGTTCTTGATGATGATTACGGGTATGTTTTAGAGGAAGTGGTACCTTATCCTTTTGTGCTTTTAACGCCTTCCATGAAGTCACATGAGCCTATCTTTCCTTCTCATCCTACACACTTGGAGGTTGAGTCTCATGTCAATAGCACTCATTTGCATTTTGAGTCTCTACACCTCTCTCGAGCATTTTTGTTTGCATGACCCAGAATCCGTTGAGTCTCCTTTCTCCCCTCTATATGTGCCTACCCCATATGAAGAGCGTGATGATGAGATGATGACCACTAGCAATGAATTTATGGAAGCATTCGATGAGATCTTAGCTAGTGTGGATCTAGAGTCATCTATTAGGGAGAACAAGACATCAATTTCAGAGTTTTTAGATGATAAGTCTCTTGGAGTTATGAATCATTGTATTGAGGAGGATAGCCACTCTAAGAAGACATTAAAGGACAAAATTGATGAGCTTGAAATTGTGATCTATGGGTCTATAGATGTGTTTGATGAATCGTTATTGATACCTCTTTGATACGCTATTTGTGAGCACAAACCTAAATAGCCCGCAAGCGCACGGGTCGCATGTAGCACAATGTGTGAGAGTGCGGGTTCGAATCCATAAGGAGGCCTAACTTGTAAGGTGTCCTAAGCCATGTGCGTCCTAAGAGCTACGTGTTGAGACCTAAACTATACTCTATTTGGGGATTTTTTTGGTTTAAGGGGAGCTCAGAAAGGAAAATCTAAGCTAAATTAAGAAAATAAAAGATTTGTGTGTGTGTGTGATGGGAGAATCAAACAATCTAAGGGCATTCAAACGTCAAAAATGGGGGACTAAGGCGATTATGTCTTGTTTATAGTGATTACTACGTCTTTCTAGGTTACTTGATGGTTTATACTAAGAGCTCTAATCTAAACATATAATTAGCCTCATAATTGGTATCCTAAGCCTCATTACGGGTTCGTCCCTAGGTGGCGATGCCTAGCAGTACGGCATGGTCTTTATGACTTAGGAATTAGGGCTAGCCAATAAGGTTCTAAGTGAGTGTAAATCAATCTAACCCAAGCACTTAGTCCTCTAATTAGTTCCCCAATCTAGCCCTAGGACTCGGTGCGAGTCCGTCCCTAAGCTTCGCCCCACTTAGAGCTACGACGTAGTCCTTATGAACCTAGGGTGTTAGGGTGGACTAACTAGACTTCCTAAGTGAACTAAGGTCAACTAAACCTATCCGGACTCCTATTGGCAGGATTTAAAGCCAAAGGGGACTCAACCTAGGCTAGTTTCTAATTATGCATCATCGATCGCATCACAATAGCGGAGATTGACATTAAAGCACGAAGCAAACACATCTAGGGCATGGCGTTCGAGAATACTCTGGAATATTCTACTACTAAACACATAGACATGCTTAGATTACATCAATTTAAGCAATAGCACCCGACATGTATGCAATAGAAGCTATTTGTGCTATTTGATATGCAAACACACATATAGACATGTATATAAGCATGCCCATTTCATGCAATCACCACACAAACACATAGACATGCTAGTATAATGATTTAGAAATGGTTAATAGCAAAATAGACTTCAATATACATATGCTACATCATTGAGGCATTTCTACAAACACATAGACATGAATGTAAATTAGCCTTTGAAATCCTAAGCATAAAGCATATGATAAATTCATCAAGTACCCATTACATAAGAGTAATAATCAATCCATAAATACAAGAATAATCACCCTACATAGCTTTAATCATACATATTTAGATTTGGGACAAAAGAGAGATACCCTTCTATCCAAGTCCATGCTTTGCAATCTATGAGCTATGCCCAAATTATTGTTTTTGATCCTCTTAAATGCTTGATTCCAAAGTGCTTTGTGTATGGAAGAGTGTGTGAGAGGTGGGAAATGAGAGGATTAGGGTTTTGGGAGATGGGTGTGAAAGAATATGACTTGTTCTCCTATAAAATGGCTAAAAGAGGGCTTATATAGCCAATTTTCCGCGACTACCGGAACACCTAACCAGAGCACCGGTACCATGGGACCTCAATTCCGCCAAAGAAGGATTTCTCACTATTTTTACCGGCCTATTGCGCCAGTGCACCAGTTCTCTAAAGGGCACTCAGCTGGTTCTTCTTGTTTTGCTTCGATTCGCGCGCGGTTTTTTTCTATGGCTTTGTATCGCTTTCGGGAATCTCCCAAGCCATTTTTTTTCATCTCTTGCACCCCATAAACATGTCCAAACTTAGTCCATTTCGCCTTTGGTTACAAGCTCCAAGTTTGGCTCCTGTTGCGCTCGGTTACTCCGTTCTTCATCCGGGAGCTTGCAAATGCAATCGTTTTGCTTTCTTCTCATCCAAAACACCTTTGACTTGGCTTTACCATCACATCTTCAACATTTTAAGCTCCAAGCATTGTTCCAAATCTCACTAAAAGACAAGTTAAGTACACTTTAGTGCAGCATTTATGCTGTAAGCTCAACTATAGATATCTAAAGCTTAATATGCTCAAGTTTGATATAAATGCTATACTAATACACCTAATAGAGCACAAAACACCTCAAAATAGATATAGAAATACAATGCAAAATCACACATGAAACCAACACATCAACACCCCCAAACCTTCTCCTTTCTTATCCCCAAGCAAGCCCAAATCTAAGTTTATCTTTACAGTCGATACAAAGGTTTGCCTAAGGATTGACTCACTATCAAGGTTAGTCTAAGAAGCATGAAGGGGGCATTTCTATTGTGGAGACATTCCCAAATCTTTTTGGATCCTCCCTCTACTCATAAAGGGTGTTGTTCCTCGTGAGAAGTTCCCAAGTAACAAAACCACCACAAGCCTAGGATTCTAATGCACGCACTTGGGATGTTGATATTTCGTGCCCCCTTAACTAACATGGCCTCCCTAACATGCACAAAGCTTCACAGACAAGAAGAGAGAGAATATACATACACAATGGCTTATAAAAGCCTTATTCACATATCTATATATAAGATAACTTGTGCTAAGTTGATATTGTGTCACTTATGCACTTATTCACAAAACTTTTTGGTGCCTTCGGCTTTTTTTTCACATTTTTTTTGGATACTTTTGCACCTTTTTGCCTTTTTCAATTTTTTTGGATTTTTCATGCTTTGTATTGTATTCACAAAAGAAAATAAAAAGAAAAAGAAAGGTTTTGGCACATTAAAAAAAACTAATCAAGAAAGAGGCACTCATATCAACAACCTTTTTCAACACTTTTTCCTACCAAGCTATGGGGTGGCTACAAATGGCATTCTTAAAGATCCTCACTCCCCACAATTTTCAAGGGCATCCCTTCTAAAACTCAGTTTTCAATCCACTCCATTCATTCCCCACAATGCAACTCATATTCACTAATCAATTGAATCAATCACAAAGGCCAACGCAATGATCAACCAAGAAATAAATAACTCTGTATGCATCAAAATTGAAAAATTTTCACCATTTTGAAGCATATAATGCACATCTACCCTACACAAAGCATAAAACAATAAAAGCAAACTCCCATACCCCCAAACCTAAACTTTTCTTATCCTCAAGCAAATAGAACAATACTACTCAACAAGCAAATAAGCAACACAAAGCAAATAAGGGTAGTAGGGATGGGGTAGATATAGTGGGACAAGTGAAGAAAGGATATATACAACCTTGCGTTCTTTGAAGCTCTTTGATGCCAATGGATAATGATTCAACTACTAATCCCTGTCTTTCGACAAATCATAAACACTCAAATTACACAATTAGTAGCATTGGCCTCATCAAATGATAAACAAGGTGTATGAAGAATGGGAAATTATAGAAGTGAGGATCAATACTTGGGAGGGTGAAAAGGAAAAACAAAAAGCAATTGAAAGTCAAAGAACGATAATACTAAAAGCACAAAAAAAAAGGAAAAACAAGGAAAGCAAATGAAATATAAACATGTCTGAGGTGCCTCCTAGCAGCACTGGATTTAACGCCTCCAGCTAGGTGCTAGTATTAGAGCAATCCATGTTTAAAATTGAGAGGCACAAATTGCCGAATATTCAACCATGCACAGATAGTAGAAGAAAAAAGGTCATGCACTATATGATAGGGTAATGAATACACAATGCACCCCTTTTCAAGATCCCACCCCGAAACATCAAATAAGAATGTATGCACAAGTGTGAAAGGTGTCATGCATACACGAGAAAGATCATGCCCCGTTTGCTCTCTAACTAACCACCCCATGGCCTTCTTTTCATAATCAAGAGCTAGGAACACACCCTTCCTATGGGTCAAAGATAGGTCTAATGCATGCAACATAGGAAATGTGCTTTCTAACTCTAGATAAAAATGTTCTATGCATGAAGGCACGAACGTGAGCTCCAAAGAGGGAGACTCAGCAGAATGGGAAAAAGGGGTTGGAACGACTCTTGGAGAAGGAAGGGCAACGGTAAGGGATGATGAAATAGTACACTTTTCCTCTCCACAATATATGACATGTTCAAGCCTAGGTCGTTCTAACTCCTCACGAAGGGTGGATTCGATCTTAGTAGGCTCTATTTCCATTAATGATTCATCAAACATCCAAAGAGACCCATAGATCAATCTTCCAAGCATACCAATTTCTTTCTTAGGTGTCTTCTTAGAGTTTCTATTCTCCTCAATACAATAATTCTTAACTCCAAGAGATTTATCATCTAAAACCTCCAAAATTGATGTCTTGTTTTCCCCAGTGGATGACTTAAAACCTTTACTAGCTAAAGTCTCGTTATATTCAATAATATATTCATCACTAGTATGTGTCATCTCACCATCATGCTTCTCATACGGGGTAGTCACACATAGAAGGGACAATGGGGACTCAAAGGATTTCGAGTCATGGATGCGTGAATGCTCAAGGGAGGTGTGTACCCTAGACTCCTTAAATGTAGACATGAAATGCAAATGAGTGCTATGATCATGAGACTCAACCTCTAAGTGTACAGCATGTGTGGTATGAAGGGGAAGAAAAGGCTCATATGACTTAATGGAAGACGTTGAAAACTTAGGAGGATAGGGTACTATTTCCTCTAAAACATATCCATAGGAATCATCAAGAACCAAATTATCATCAAGCTTATCCTCATCCTCACTACATGATGTGAACTCTTCATCAATCCCTCTTTCTAATTGTCTCTCCATTGCATCATCTTTTTCACCCCTAGTCACCTCATTGTTAGGTCTCATCTCTATCCCTTTAACTCGCTCTAAGGGTATCTCAAAAGTGTCACTAATGAGTTGCATACTCTCAGCCATTCTCTGCAAGCACTTTCCTAGAGATTTGGATTCTCGCTTAAAACTCTCTAATTCCTTTTGATTAGATTGGAGGAGAGATCTCAAGCATTTGATCTAATTGCTCCGAGAATGTGGACATAACGGAAGAGGGTTCAACCGAGTGAAAATGGTAAATATCTTGATTGGGGTCACTATAAGCACAACCATTATAAAACTCGGAGGAAGTTTGCGTAGGAAATGAAGGTATGGGAGATGAATTCTCAAAACATAGAGATGGATGATATGAAGAGTCATTTTGACCCTAACATGAAAATGCATGATGTTGCTCCCTAGAATCATGATAATAGGATGAAGATGCATGCATGGGCATATGATTGCTAGAGCTATAGGGCGTAGCATGCAATCGGGGATAAGGGTAGAAGGTAGGGCAAGTATTGGAATCATGAGCGTGGCTTCCATATAGATTGCAATAATAAGAATATGCATCCTTATAGTCATGATTTCTAAATGAAGATACATGAGATGATACATGACTATAAGGGTCATAATTAGCACTGGCCCTAGGTGGGGAATTTTCATGGGAACAGAAAACGGTGGGATGCATAAAACTTCCACAAATGCGACATGCAATGGGAACATGTTCGGGTGGTGGGGAAGAGGATACAAGTGACCACCATGATGCATTAGGATCATTCATGATTAATTGACACAAGTAAACCTCTTCACAATGGTCAACAACATTTTTTTGAATTTTTTTTATTAATCAAAATAAAGAAAACATGAAAAGAAAAGATAAAACAACACGTAACAAGCTAAGACACACAAAAGCTAAGAAACCTAACAACCATTGCCTCCTCGGCAACGGCGCCAAGAACTTGATACGCTTTTTGTGAGCACAAGCCTAAATAGCTCGCAAGCGCACGGGTCACGTGTATTACAATGTGTGTGAGTGCTGGGTCGAATCCACATGGAGGCCTAACGTGTAGGTGTCCTAAGCTATGCGCGTCTTAAGAGCTACGTGTTGAGACCTAAACTATACTCTTTTTGGGGATTTTTTTGGTTTAAGGGGAGCTTGGAAAGGAAAATCTAAGCTAAATCAAGAAAATAAAAGATGTGTGTGTGTGTGATGGGGGAATCAAGCAATCTAAGGGTATTCAAACATCGGAAATGGGGGACTAAGGCGATTATGTCTTGTTTATGGTGATTACTACGTCTTTCTAGGTTACTTGATAGATTATACTAAGAGCTCTAATCTAGATCGATAATTAGCCTCCTAATTAGTATCCTAAGCCTCAGTGCGGGTCTGTCCCTAGGTGGCGATGCCTAGCAGTACGGTGTGGTCTTTATGACTTAGGAATTAGGGCTAGCCAATAAGGTTCTAAGTGAGTGTAAATCAATCTAACCCAAGCACTTAGTCCTCTAATTAGTTCCCCAATCTAGCCCTAGGACTCGGTGCGAGTCCGTCCCTAAGCTTCGCCCCACTTAGAGCTACGACATAGTCCTTATGAACCTAGGGTGTTAGGGTGGACTAACTAGACTTCCTAAGTGAACTAAGGTCGACCAAACCTATCCGGACTCCTATTGGCAGGATTTAAAGCCAAAGGGGACTCAACCTAGGCTAGTTTCTAATTATGCATCATCGATCGCATCACAATAGCGGAGATTGACATTAAAGCACGAAGCAAACACATCTAGGGCATGGCGTTCGAGAATACTCTGGAATATTCTACTACTAAACACATAGACATGCTTAGATTACATCAATTTAAGCAATAGCACCCGACATGTATGCAATAGAAGCTATTTGTGCTATTTGATATGCAAACACACATATAGACATGTATATAAGCATGCCCATTTCATGCAATCACCACACAAACACATAGACATGCTAGTATAATGATTTAGAAATGGTTAATAGCAAAATAGACTTCAATATACATATGCTACATCATTGAGGCATTTCTACAAACACATAGACATGAATGTAAATTAGCCTTTGAAATCCTAAGCATAAAGCATATGATACATAAATCCATCAAGTATCCATTACATAAGAGTAATAATAAATCCATAAATACAAGAATAATCACCCTACATAGCTCTAATCATACATATTTAGATTTGGGACAAAAGAGAGATACCCTTCTATCCAAATCCATGCTTTGCAATCCATGAGCTATGCCCAAATCCTTGTGTTTGATCCTCTTAAATGCTTGATTCCAAAGTGATTTTGTGTATGGAAGAGTGTGTGAGAGGTGGGAGATGAGAGGATTAGGGTTTTGGGAGATGGGTGTGAAAGAATATGGCTTGTTCTCCTGTAAAATGGCCAAAAGAGGGCTTATATAGCTAATTTTCTGCGACTACCGGAACACCTAACCGAAGCATCGGTACCATGGGACCTAAATTCTGCCAAAGGAGGATTACTCACTGTTTTTACTAGCCTAGTAAGCCGGTGCACCGGTTCTCTGAAGTGCACTCAGCCGGCTCTTCTTGTTTTGCTCCGTTCAGTTTCGTTTTGGCTCCGATTCGCACGCGGCTTTTTTCTATGGCTTCGTATCACTTTCAGAAATCTCCGAAGCCATTTTTCTTTATCTTTTGCACCCCATAAACATGTCCAAACTTACTCCATTTCCCCTTTGGTTGCAAGCACCAAGTTTGGCTCCCGTTGCGCTCGGTTACTTTGTTCTTTGTCCGGGAGCTTGCAAATGCAATTGTTTTGCTTTCTTCTCATCCAAAACACCTTTGACTTGGCTTAACCATCACATCTTCAACATTTTGAGCTCCAAGCATTGTTCCAAATCTCACCTAAAAGACAAGTTAAGTGCACTTTAGTGTAGCATTTATGCTGTAAGCTTAACTATAGATATCTAAAGCCTAATATGCTCAAATATTATATAAATGCTATGCTAATACACCTAATAAAGCACAAAACACCTCAAAATAGATATAAAAATACAATACAAAATCACACACGAAGCCAACACATCACTCTTCTACCCTCTTTACTAGGAAATTGATTGATAAGGTTAAGCATTTCCTGGATGAACATTAACCTTCCCTTAGTGTGAGTGAACCCATTGAGATTGAATTCACCCTTGGTGAGGAGCTAGATTGACCTAGGCTTGATAGTGTTATATCTTGTGGAGAAGAAAAGTCTAGAACTTCAATGTCCTTTACCATTGACCTTCTTTCTCCCAATGTCATCCTTTTTCCCCTTTTCCATTCCGTTGAGTCTCTCTCTTTGGAGCTCACGTTCTTGCCTTTTTGCATAGAACACTGTCACCTAGGCTTAGAAAACACCCTACTCACATTACATGCATTTGACTTATCATTGACTCATGGGGAGGGTGTGTTCTTAGCCCTTGACCAAGAGAAGAAGGCCATGGAGTGGTCAACTAGAAAGCCAATGGGAAATGATCTTTCATGTTTATGCATACTTCCTTCAACAATCAAGCACGTATTCTCATTTGATATTTCAGGGTGGGATTTAGAAAAATAGGTACATTGTGCATTCATTGCCCCAACCTTTAATGCAAGACCTTGTTCCTTCCACTTTCTGTGCTTCATTGATTATTTGGCAATTTGTACCACACAATTTTAAACATATTTTACTCTAACATTGGCGCCCGGCTTGAGGTGTTAAATCCAGTGCTACTAGGAGGCACCCCAGGTTTGTTTATATTTTTCTTATTCTTCTTATATTTACTTGCCTTTGCTTTCATATATAGTAGATTAGTTTTCTTTCATTTATTCTTGCTTTGTACATAATAGGTTAGATTACTTTTTCTTTTTTTTTTTTTACCTTTTAATAGTGTAGGTTTTTTTTTTGTTTGTTTCTATTCTTAGTAGGTTAGATTTTTGCGCCCCTACTTACTCTTGCTCCTTTCCATCATTGGCGCATTAATCCTTTACCCCTTGCATGCATCTTTGGTTAACATTTCAAATGTCAATATAAGCTCTTGTGGTATTATCTTCTAAACTCTTCTTTGTTTTTTGAGCATTAGTGCTTTTCACAAAAGATGGAAACTAGAAGATAGATGGATTATTATTGGCATTTGTGGGACACATGCAAACAAGGTTTTATATTTCCATTCTTCTCTTATCCCTATCTATCCCTACCAGATTCCCTATATGTGTTTCATGTGCTTACTTGTTATGCTTGGATACTATTTGCTTGAGGATGAGCAAAGTTAAGGTTTGGGGGCATGGTTGTTCCTTCATTGTTTATATCATTTGTAGGGTAGATTTGCATACCATACCTTGTTTTTGCCCAAAATGTGTTGAATTTTTTTGATTTGTTTTGCATATTTTGAGTTGTTTATCTCCATGTTGGTTGGAGTGTTGACTCTTGATATTGATTTAATTGATCGGTGAATATAAGGTTGTATTGTGCAGTGTTTTTGTATGTGTTTACATTGTTATTTGCCTATGTTTAAGAGGTATTTTGAGCTTTAAGAGGTGTATTAGTATAGTACATATACTAGAGTTAGGCGTAAGCATAAGCAAATATACATAGTTGAGTTTAGAGACAAACGCTACACTAATGCATGCTTATTTCTCATGTTTGGTGAAGTTAGAACAAAAGCTCAGGGCTTGGATTGATAATGATTTGATGTTGGAGTCAAGCTTGAGGTGTTCAAGATGTGGAAGAAGCATGAAAGAAACTTTTGGGGGCAATAGGGCAAAGAAAAGGGCAACCAGAGTGAAACGGATGTAACGCGAGAAAATTTGCCAAGTTTCTGACTTGGTTGGTCGACCGGCCAAAACAGAGGGCAACCACTTTGGGTTATTCAACATCAAGTTTAGGCCGATAGACTTGCCAAGGCCCTTGGTTGGACACGATTGCGGCACTATTTAAGCCCATTTCTATCCCATTTTAAGCATATTTTGATTACTTTTTCACCTCCCATTCATACACCCACTTCTCACACACAAAACCCTGCTTTCACCGACCCTTAATACACACACTAACACACACATCCACTTAGAATTAAGTTGATTTTGCAGATTCAAACATCATTTAGTAAAGATTTACTCAAGTTTGTAAAGAAATAAGCAAGGATGGAAGGGGAGCTTTCTCAACCCTTTTTCATTCTCTTTTATTATATGCTTGAGTAGACAGATTAGGGTGACTAAACTTGTGTAAGAGGATGATTTTTTTTGTACTCTTTGTTATGGGATTTGATTGGCTTATGTATATACATACTTTGTTCTTATTTATGAATGGCTTTATATCATTTCATGTCTATGTGTTTGATGTAATGCTTGAATGAGTTGTAAGTATATAGGTTGAGTTGTATTTGCTATAGAGCACTTATAATCTTGTGAAAATGCATGTCTATGTGTGTGTTTGAGGATAATATGAAGTGGGTTAGTCAGATTCATGTCTATGTGAATGTTAACATGCCTCATAGTAAATATATGCTCAAATATTGCTACGTGTTGATGCTTAAATGTTTCCAATGACGTAAATCAAACTTTCTTGTGTTTGTGTCGTGGATAGGATGTCATATTCACAACGCCTTACCTTAGAATATGTAAGACTGTGTCTATTAGATACCAATCCGCTTTAGTGTCCCCAGAATGATGGTGCTTAAATTAGGACTAATTTAGACCGAGTCCCCTTTAGCTTTAAATCTAGCTAATAGGAGCCCAGATAGGCTTAGTCGACCTTAGGAACCTTAGGTCTTAGCTTTAAATCCAGCAAATGGTTTAGGAACTAGGGTGGGATCATTCTAGGACACCAAAGTAACTCCTTAGTCCCTTCTATGGCCTTAGGTTCATAAGGACCATGTCGTAACTCTAAGTGTGCATGCTTGGTGATGAACTTGCACCAAGTCCTAAAGTCTAATTAGGATACTGGTTAGTTTCTTAGTATTAGAAGCCATGTTTAGTAAGCCAATATCTTGAATCTCATAGCATTGAGTTAAAGAGTAACCCGTTCACAAGTGTAGGTCACTCTATTACTTTCCCATAGATTTAAACCTCTAGACTAGCTAAGTTCTTACCTTTTTCCTTTCTTGCATTCATAGTGTAGTCATTCATTTCTCTCCTAGCTCTCGTTAATCTAGAACACCAAAAATATGGTTAGTCTATGTTTTTTTTTGGCACTTTCTAGGACACCAAGCATAGGATTCATTTCACAAAAATAGCCTTCGTGTGGTTCGACAGCCTTAAAGACAAGAAGAGAAAGAATATATAAATGCATGGCTCATAAAAGCTTTATTCACATATCAACAAAGAGGATAGCTTGTGCAAAGTTGGCATTGTATCACTTATGCACTTATTCATAGAACTTTTTGGTGCTTTTGGCTTTTCTTTCTTTTTGCACTTTTTTTTTCTATTTTTTAACTCTTTTTCCTTTTTCAATTTTTTTGGATTTTTCATACTTTGCGTTGCATTTACACAAAAAAGAAAAGAAAAAGAAAGGCTAAACAAAAAGAAAAGAAAAAGAAAGGCTAAGGCACATAAAAATGAACCAATCAAGGAAGGGGCACTCATATCAACCCCCCTTTTTCAACACTTTTTCCTACCAAGCTATGAGGTGGCTACAAGCGGTGTTCTTAAAGGTGCTAACTCCCTATAACTTTCAAAGGCATCCCCTCCAAGACTCAGTTTTCCCTCCACTTCATTCATTTCCCATAATACAAGCTTATACTCACCAATTAATTGAGTCAATCATAACAGCCAACACAACGAACAACCAAGAAATAAACAACTCTATATGCATAAAAAATTGAAAAATTTTCACCATTTTTTGCAAACATAATGCAATCTACCTTCATAAAGCATAAACCAATAAGCATCAAACTCCCACACCCCCAAACCTAAACTTTGCTTCTCCTTAACCAAATAAAATGGAACCACACGACAAGCAAATAATCGACACAAAACAAGTAATGGTGTGGGGATAGGGTAAAAAAATTGGGGAACAAACGGAGAAATGATAGATACAACCTTGCATTTTCTTCAAAAGCTTTCCATGACAATGAGAAATCATCTCACTACTAACCCTCTGACTTACAGACTACAAGCACTCGCAAAGAACAAGATTAATAGTATTGCCAAGCAAGCTTGCATTAGCATGTGCAAATAATAAGCAAGGTGTATCCTATGGGAAAAAGGATTGGGATTCAACACTTTGATGTAAGTGAACAAGAAAGAAAGAAAACAAATGAAAGGAAAACAAAACAAGTGCAAAATTTAACTTAAGTTGCCTTCGAGCAGCGCTAACCATCACGCTGTCAACCAGGTGATCACTAACTCATCATCAACTCCAGAGATGGAATTCTGAAGCATTAAAATCTCTACATAAGCCATGCTCGGATCATATGCATGCTTCAGGCGTTGCCCATTCATTGTCAACTCACAGCCATCCTTCAAATCCTAGATCTTGATCACTCCAGAAGGGTAGGTCATCAACACCATCCCATCATGCCTTGAGTTTCCCCAGAAAGAGCATCAAAGGTGAGTTAAATAACCAAACTTTATCGAAGAGAGAGAATAATTTCTTAAGAATGTGTCTACCATGAATCTTCTTCATCCTGTCCTTATAAAGTTTGGCGTTCTTATGCACCTCTAACCGAAGCTCTTCCAATTCCACTAGGTCAAGCTTTCTCTTCTTACCCACTTTTGCCAAATCAAAGTTTAGGGCCTTGATTGCCCAATGAGCCTTATGCTCAAGTTTTACCGGTAAGTGACAAGCTTTCCCATAAACCAACCTATAAGGGGGACATACTAATGGGTCTTAAAAGCAGTACGATAGGCCCACAAAGCATCATTCAACATAATAAACCAATCTCTCTTATCGAGCCTAACTGTTTTCTCTAAAATGTGCTTAATCTCCTTATTGGACACCTTTACTTGTCCATTTGTTTGCGGGTGATAAGGACTAGCAGCCTTATGGGTGACCGAATATCTCCTCAACAAGGCCTCAAATGTCCTATGATGAAAATGCAAACCACCATCACTAATCAAAACCCTAGGGACTCTAAATCTAGATAAAATGTTCTCTTTAATCAACTTCACCACTACCCTATGGTCATTGGTGCGTGTGGGAATAACCTCAACCCAAAAGAAGGTAGAAATGGACCTATGAAATTGATTCCCCAAACATCAAATAACTCACATGGAAGAATAGGGCATAGGGGTATATGAAAGAATAGGGGATAAGGATATCATGTTTCTCCTAGAGATGGACCCATGTTGTTGATATCTAACACACTTTTTACAATACTCTTAGACATCCTTAAAAAGAATGGGCCAGAAGAATCCATTTTGCAAGACCTTCACAGTAGTCTTCTTTCCATTAAAATGCCTTCTATATCCCTCATTGTGACGCATACTCAACACATTCTCAAACTCGTCCTTGGGCATACACCGGTGAATCACTTGATTTGCACACACCTTGAAAAGATAGGGATCCTCCCAAAAGAAATGTCTTACTTGTGCTAGGAACTTATCTCTCTCTCTCTCTCTTTTCCCAATAGGAGGAAAACACCCTATTGCAAGATAATTAACAATGTGAACCACAGTGTGTAATTAGAGACGGCAAACAATTGCTCATCCGAAAAGGAATCACGAAGAGGAGATGGATCACTACAAGACTCACTCATAAGACGGGACAAATGGTCCGCAACCAAATTCTCACTACCCTTTTTGTCTTGGATTTTAATGCCAAACTCTTGAAGAAAGAGTATCCACCTAATCAAGCGGGGCTTAGACTCTTTCTTCGCTGAAAGGTACCTCAACACTGCATGATCAGTGTAGACTATCACCTTGAACCCTAGGATGTACGACCTAAACTTGTCAAAGGAGAAGATAATAGCTAGAAGATCTTTTTTTGTGTTTACGTAGTTCTTTGGGGCCTTATCAAGAATTTTACTAGAACAATACACTATATGGGGCACCCTATCATGCCTTTATTCTAAAACAGCTCCTATCGCATAATCAGATGCATTACGCATAACCTTAAATGGGGGACTGCAATCAGGTGGCTGAATGATTAGGGAGGAGAATAATAAGGATTAAGCTATCAAAAGCTCTAACACACTCATTATCAAACTCAAAGGGGATATCTTGTCCTAAGATCCTAGACAAGGGACACACGATATGGTTAGCGTCTCACAATTTCTCTATGAATGATCATAGAGAGTAACAAATTGAAGACCAAAGTCATATATTCAATAAGGTAGCTGTGGCTACAGACGGGTAGCATCGTTCTGACGTAGTGTGGTTTGATAAGCTCAAACCACCAAAAGCCCAAGAGGAATTCCAATCTTATGATAGTGCACTATCCTGATGTTATTGGTGTTTAACCCCCACCAATAGGGTTCTGAGTTCGCAGCCATTCGGATATATTCTAAACTTCACAATTTTTCAAAAGAAATACTGAAAATCATAGGTCATGCAATATTTAATCTTACTTGCTAGAACCACTACAGCATTTAATTTAATAAAATCATAAGGAAGACATCATTTTAAAATCTAAAATTTGAAACTATAATTACAAAGAGGAAGTAAAAAAAGAGCACAAAACAAACCACTAGTCAAATTCTTTTTTTTTATAACTGTCCACGTGCTATAAATGAATAGTGCCGTCACTATACATAAATAGTGCCGCGCGCACTGTTCATGAACAGTGACCGAGCCACTGTTCATGGTTTCTTTTCCTTTTCTTTTTTTTTCTCTTCTGAAATCTGCATCGACAATTCATGATACTAAAAGTGTTTTTTTTTCCTTTTCTTTTTCATGCATAATTGACAACAACACAAATCATGAAAATCAATTTCTATCATTGTTCACTTATTACCATGAACAGTGACGTGTCACTGTTCATGAGCAGTACTCGCACCACTGTTCATAATACTAAAAGTTATTTTTCTTTTTACATATATTAACCTCATAAATAAATTTCAAGTTTCAGATAATCCTGACAATACATAGTAACACGAAAAAAATAAAATAAAAACAAATTGAGAGATTAAATAAACTAGAGTAAGGATTAACCACTTACCTTCTGTTGTGAAAACCTCTGTTAATCAGAAACCTCTTACTAGAAAGCAAACTCACAACCTAACCCTAGGTGTTTTTCTCTGCAGAGCGTATAAAAGTTTTCCTTATATTAGGTCAAAATTTTATTTTATTTTATTTTTAATCAGAAACCTACTCTAGGTAGGTCTCTTTCTTTTATTATTATTATTATTATTATTGTTATTATTTTCTAAGCCTAACTTAAAAGATATCGGGACGTTACAGCCTTCCCCCTTAAAAAAAAAGTTTCGTCGTCGAAACTACATACCTCAATCTTGGAAGAGATATGGATACTTTTCCCGAGTATCAGCTTCTGATGCCCACGTGGCCTCTCTCTCTGTTCGACCTTTCCATTGGATCTTAACATAGGGAATAATCCTTCTCCTCAAAATTTGCTCTTTGCGATCCACGATTTTCAAGTGTTCTTCATCATAAGTCAAGTCTTTGCCCACATTCACTTCCTCATGACGCAGCACATGACTCAAATCTGGCACATATTTCCTCAGTTGTGAGACATGAAAGACGTCATGCACCCCTACAAGTGATGGTGGCAAGGCAAGTCGATAAGCGACCTCTCCCAGTCTTTGCAATACCTCAAATGGTCTAATATATCGTGGACTTAGCTTTCCCCAACTTCCAAATCTCATAATCCCCTTCTTTGGTGACACCCTTACAAACACATGATCCCCTACCTTAAATTCTAATTTCTTTATCTTAGTGTCAGCCCAACTTTTTTGGCGATCTTGGGCTGCTTTGATCCTAGCCCGAATTATCTTTACCTTCTCTTTAGTCTCTTCAATCAATTAGGGTCCTAAAATCTTTTTCTCACCCAAATCCCAATATAAAGGTGTACAACACTTCCTCCCATATAGTGCGTCAAACGGAGACATATTAATGCTTGCTTGGTAACTATTGTTATAAGCAAATTCTACCAGAGTGAGGTACTTGTCTCAACCTTTCCCAAAATCTAAAACACAGGCTCGTAGCATATCCTCTAACTTTTAAATTGTCATTTCACTCTGTCCGTCTGTTTGGGGATGATAAGCTGAACTCATCATTTGCTCGGTCCCCATTGCTTTATGGAAACTCCTCCAAAAATGGGAGGTAAATCTTGTGTCTCGATCTGAAACAATTTCCTTTGGCACCCCATGGAGTTTCACTATTTCTGCAATGTACATCTTTGCTAAGTTTTCTATTGATGTTCCAAGCTGAAACGGTATAAAATGAGCTGATTTGGTCAATCTATCAACAATTACCCATATAGCGTTATTCCTCTCACATGTCCTAGGTAAACCCGTCACAAAATCCATAGCTATACATTCCCATTTCCATTCAGGAATGTCTAGAGGTTGTAATGGTCCCGATGGCTTCTAATGTTATGCCTTAATCTTTTGGCAAGTTAGACACTTGGTGACATATTCCGCAATTTCTCTCTTCATGTTCCTCCACCAAAAGTGGTCCCGCAAATCCCAGTACATCTTGGTTCCCCAAGGGTGAATAGAAAATTGTGATCCATGGGCTTCTTCTAAAATCTCTCTTCTAATCTGAGGGTCCTCAGAAACACATAACCTTCCCCTAAACCTCAAAGTTTCATCATCATGAATTTGAAGATAAGAATTCTTTCCACTATCTATTGCCTTCCGAATACTTTCCAAATACAGGTCTCGTTGTTGTGCTGCCTTAATTCTTTCCACTAATGTGGGTTGCATGATAACATTTGCCAATAAAGACCCCTCAGATTTTTGAAAAACTTCAATCCTCATTCTATCAAATTCCTCAATCAACTCCTTTTGTGAGATAATCAACGCAGCCATCCCACCATGTGATCTTCTGCTAAGAGCGTCTGCCACTTTGTTAGCCTTACCAGGATGGTATTGAATTTTCAGATCATAATCCTTTATAAGCTCCAACCATCGCCATTGCCTTAAGTTCAACTCTTTTTGTGTAAAAAGATACCTTAAACTTTGATGATCTGTGAAAATCTCACAAGTAGCCCCATACAGATAATGTCTCCATATTTTCAAAGCAAAAACAACTGCTGCCAATTCCAAATCATGTGTGGGATAATTTTGTTCATAACTTTTTAATTGTCTTGATGCATATGCGATGACCTTATCGTGTTGCATTATAACACATCCCAACCTATTATGTGATGCATCACTGTAAATAATAAAACTATCCGTACCATTTGGTAATGTTAGTATAGGCGCCGATACTAAACGATGCTTTAATTCCTGAAAAGCCTTTTCACATTCAGGAGTCCATGCAAACTTTACTCCTTTGCGCATAAGACGGGTCAATGGAGTAGCAATACTAGAAAAACTATCCACAAACTTACGATAGTAGCCTACCAAACCCAAGAAACTTCGTACTTTTGTTAAGGTAGTGGGTGTAGGCCAACTAGTCACAGCTTCGATCTTTTGGGGGTCTACAGACACACCCTTCTCTGAAATTACATGCCCTAAAAAGGCCACCTCTATAAGCCAGAACTCGCATTTTTTGAGTTTTGCATAAAGTTCTTTCTCTCTCAAAAGTTGCAACACCATCCTCAAATGGGTCTCATACTCCTTCCAGTTTTTTGAGTATACAAGTATATCATCAATGAACACAATCACAAATTGATCTAAAACAGGCTTAAACACTCGATTCATTAAGTCCATAAACGCTGCTGGTGCATTGGTCAACCCAAATGACATCACCAGGAATTCATAGTGACCATATCTCGTTCTGAATGCTGTCTTTGGAATGTCTTCTACCTTGATCCTTAATTGGTGATAGCCTGACCTTAAGTCTATTTTTGAGAACACCTTGGCTCCTTGCAACTGATCGAACAGGTCATCGATCCTCGGAAGAGGATATTTGTTCTTGATGGTTACCTTATTCAACACTCGATAATCAATGCACAAGCGCATACTTCCATTCTTTTTCTTTACAAAAAGCACAAGGGCACCCCACGGTGACTAGGGCGAATTTGCCCATTTTCTAGCAACTCTTCTAATTATACCTTTAACTCCTTTAACTCTACAGGTGTCATCTGATATGAGCCTTTGAAATAGGTGCCGTCCCAGGAGCCAAGTCGATCTCAAACTCAATTTCCCTATTTGGAGGAAGCCCTGGGATGTCCTCAGGAAATACGTCTGGAAACTCACATACCACAGGGATGTCTTCTAGCTTAGGTTTTTTTAACGATGGGGCCACGATACATGCTAGATATGCAACACAACCCTTAGTTAACATTTTCTGAGCCTTACATGCAGAAACCATCTTAGGCATTTGTTGTACCCTTCCAACAAATACAAACTCATCTTTATTAGGGACACGAAATATCACACGTTTCTTGAAACAATCTATGTGCCCATGATATGCAGCTAACCAGTTCATCCCAAGGATTACATCAAAATCCTTCATTTCTAGTTCAGTTAAATCAAAGAGCAATTCATGGTTCTCAATTCAGACTATGCATCCTCTATACACAACATTAGTTATAGCAGATGTTCCTACTGGAGTCTCGACACATAATTCAGAATCAAGCAGTGCAGGTGTTATGCCAAGTAAAGTTGCAAAACATGGGGCCACAAAAGAGTAGTTTGAACCAGAATCAACAAGGACATTGGCATATGCTGAACCAATATAAAGAGTACCTGACACAACATCCTCAGAAGCTTGAGCATCACCGTGGGTAAGTGTGTAAAGCCGGGTACGATTCTGTGATTGCTTTCCATCATCCTTTTGTCCTCTTTTCTTGGCGTCATTTGCAAGCTTAGGGCAATCCTTGATAAGGTGATCTCTTTCTCCACAGCGAAAACAAGAACCAGCTGTCCATCGACACTGTTCAACAAGATGGCCACCTCCGCATCTAGAACACTTAACCTCATTCTTCATTCCCTGATTGGTAGCTTGTTATTTCTTAGATGACCCTTCTTTTGTATGACTAGAACTACCCCCATCCTTTCTCTTGTTGCTAAAATGAGCTTTTTGTATCGAATTTAATTCTTGTTCCACTAGAATAGCTGCCTCAATGACTTCCTTCAAAGTATTATGTAGACGAGACATAACATGGAGACAAATCTCAGCCTTTAACCCTTTCTCGAACTTTCTAGCTTTCTCGTACTCATTAGGAATTGTGTATGGAGCAAAATGGGATAGCTCCACAAATTTCTTCTTGTACTGTGCTACAGTCATGTCCCCTTGTATCAAATTTGCAAACTCAGCTACCTTTATGTTACGATAAGCTGGTGGATAAAATTCAACCTCAAACATCTCTCAAAACCCAGCCCAATCTGGTAGCTCTTCATTCAATTCTTCAAGTTTCATATTCCACCACTCCAATGCTGTATCCTATAAGTGGTAAACCGAACCATCCGGTCCTCACTAAGTCTCAGAGTATGAAACTTCCCCTCTATATTAGTCAACCACCTTTCGGCCTCTTGGGGTCTTTTTCTCCTTGAAAATGTGGTGGTTTCATGTTCATGAACTTCTCTAGTGCGGTTTGCTCATCAAGCTCATTCCTAGGTTCATGACGAATCTTTTGGGCCAAATGTTGATAAATGCCTTCAGCTATTCCATCGAGTTCTTTCTCGCTGTCCTTTCTTTCTTCATGAGCAAACGGTTGTCTGGCTAAGTTAGCTATCGAAATGTTCTCATCATCATCCACAGGTAAAGGCGGTTGACTTGTACTAGCAATACTCCTCTTCTTCTTAGGTGCCATTAGTTTCCCTATACAACCATCACATAATTGAAAATCAGACTATCATAGGAATAATGCTTGACGAAATTTTTAGGCGAAATAGGGAGCTACCAAACCCAACTTAAGTCCCTTAGTGATCATAACCTGGCTCTGATACCACCTGTAACGACCCAGGCCCAACTACTGGCCTGCCACCATACTTGAGCCTAACCAACTAGCCCAAAATGCTTAAGCTGGTGATGACAGTAGTAGTGAACCCAAGTCATTATAAAGTAATCTCACAAAGAACCGATGTGGGATGAGGCGTTACAGACTCTCCCCCTTAAAGACGCGACGTCCTCATCGCGGCCCAAACACAATAACAGAACCACAGCCCAGAACCCCAAGCAACGTGGAATCTGCCCAGAGCCTGCTCTGATACCACCTGTAACGACCCAGGCCCAACTACTGGCTTGCCACCACACTTGAGCCTAACCAACTGGCCCAAAATACTTAAGCTGGTGATGACAGTAGTTGTGAACCCAAGCCGTTATAAAGTGCACACAAATCTTACAAAGAATAGACGTGGGATAGGGCGTTACAGACTCTCCCCTTAAAGACGCGATGTCCTCGTCGTGGCTCAAACACAATAAAAGAACCACAGCCCAGAATCCCAGGCAGCGTGCAATCTGCTCAGAGCCTGCTCTGTTACCACCTATAACGACCCAGGCCCAAACACAATAACAGAACCACAGCCCAGAACCCTAGGCAGTGTAGAATCTGCCCAGAGCTTGCTCTGATACCACCTGTAACGACCCAGGCCCAACTACTGGCCTGCCACCACACTTGAGCCTAACCAACTGACCCAAAATGCTTAAGCTAGTGATGACAGTAGTAGTGAGATTAGGCTCAAGTCAAGGTCAAGGTCAAGGTCAAGAGCAAGAAAGTTACGCTGTTTTGAGTGTGGTGAGAAAGGTCACATTAAGAAAGAACGTCCAAAACTAAAAAAAGGAAAGAAAAAGGTGGAGAATTCAGCCAATGTGGTGGAGAGTGCTGACAATAATGGGGAGAACTTGAGTAGTACTAGGGACGTTTTGATTGTGAGTGCATCACAGGAGCATAATCAATGGATTCTTGATACTTATGGATACAAATTTTGAAGCGAGAATGGTGTCTTAAGGGTGACCAAAGGTGCAATTGTCCTCTTAAAAGGGAACTTGACTGGCTATATGTTCTTCAAGATAGTACGGTTACAGGTGTTACAACTATTGCATCCGAGGAGGGTGATAATGACACGATACAGTTATGGCACAAAATATTGGGCCATATGAGTGAGAGAGGACTGACTGAGCTGAGCAAGAGGGATTTGTTTTGTGGGCAAAGAACGGGAAAGCTTGAATTCTGTGAGCATTGTGTTTTTGGAAAGCAAACCATGGTGAAGTTCAGCAACAGGCAGGAGAATACCAAAGTTACACTTGATTACATTCATTCTGATCTTTGGGGTCCAAATAAAGTTCCTTCCAAGAAAGGTGCCAAGTATTACATCACTTTCATTGACACATACTCTCGGATGGTGTGGGTATACTTCTTGAAAACTAAAGATGAGGCATTTCCAACATTTGTCAAGTGGAAGACTCCTTGATTGAGAAGTAGACTGATAAACCGATCAAATGTCTTAGGACTGACAATGGGTTGGAATACTGCAATAAAGAGTTTGATGAGTTCTATAGAAAACATGGCATTGTGAGACACCACACATGTGTAGGGACATCACAGGAGTTGTAGAATGTATGAATAGAATTCTGGTGGAGAGAGCTCGTTGTATGCTCTCTCATTCTAGCTTGAGTTAAGACTTTTGAGCTGAAGTTGTTAATACGGTGTGCTACTTGGTGAATATGTCTCCATCTAAAGCTATTGAATTGAAAACTTCTTTTGAGTTATGGTTCGGTAAGCCTGCTAACTACTCTCGATTGAGGGTGTTCGGTTGCCCTGCATACGCTCACGTGAAGGATGGCAAGTTGGAGCCGAGGGCAAAGAAATGCATATTCCTAGGCCATGCATCCGAGAGGAAAGGTTACAGGTTGTAGTGCACAAATCCAAAGTCTCCAGGTTTCCTCGTCAGCAAGGATGTGACATTCAATGAGTCTACTTCATTAGACCAAGAAAAGGAGAAAGTGGTAGCTGGTCTAGACCATGGTGTCAAAGAGCAGATAGAGGTATTTGCTGATGTTCCAAAGGTTCCATCTAGCAGTAGTAGCAGTCCAATTCAACCAACTCAACAAACTGAGGTGCATGATCAAAATGTGCCTGAATAACAGAAGTATAGCATTGCTACTGGACGAGAAAGGAGACAGATTAGAGAGCCTCAAAGGTATGGATACGCTAATCTTGTTGCCTATGCTTTGATTGTTGCCAAAACAATTGAAGGACATAAGCCGAATTGGTACAAAGAGGCTATATCTAGAAAAGATTCTACTCAGTGGGTAGGTGCCATAAGTGAATAAATTGAGTCTCTTCAGAAGAAATCAAACATGGCAGTGATGAGTTGTGATTTGGTGTGTGTTTGCATTGCCATTTACTTATATTTTAGAGGTGTTGAATGCTTATAATGATGCATTAGTGTAGTACTTTTGATAGGAATAGGCTTAAGCGTGAACAAATGTGCATATTGAGTTTAAGAGGTAAATTGCTACACTAATTGCTTGTTTTCAATGATTTAGGTGAACTCTGGGTTAAGATAAAGACTGGACGATGAAAGGTGATGAAGATGGGACATGTATAGGGCCAAGAGAGAAGACCAAAGGCCGAAGAGATCAAAATTTGATGAAGGAAGTCAGCCGGACGACCAAGGAAAAAGAGCCACTCCAGAAAGCTTCATCAAAAAGCCGGACGACCCTCCTTCAAGAGCCGGTCGACCGGCTAGGTCGACCGGCCACTCCAGAGAGCTCCACTAGAAAGCCGGTCGAGTATTCCAGAGGCCGGTCGACCGGCCTATAAATAAAGCCCGATGCGGAAGAATTTGGAGGAAGAGGAAAAAAAAAACACGTACTTCACACACTTAACCCTAATCTCAAGCCGCCTCCCACACCCTTTTCACACACTTTTCACCAAGAACCAAGCTTAGTTGGGAGGATTCAAACGCTTTGGAATCAAGATTGTTCACAAGCTGTGTTCTAAATTCGCTAGGATGAAAGGGCAGTTTCGTTATATCTCTTTCATTCTATTTTCCATTATGTCTAAGTAGGCTTGTATAGGGTGATTAAACTTATGTAATGGGTTGATTTTATACTCTTATGATATGGGATATGATGGCTGAATATATATATATATATATATATATATATATATGTTTTGATTTGTCTTGTTTAATTGGGTGTGCTTTCATTCATGTCTATGTGTTTGATAAAATGCCTAGATGAGTAACATGTATACAAATTGAAGTTTGTTTGTTACTAAACACATCTAATCCATGTTATACTCATGTCTATGTGTTTATATGTGGATGCTATGAAGTGGGTAATGCTTTTATTCATGTCTATATGCGTATTTGCATGCCTAGTAACAAGCATAACTTTAATATTGCATATTTATGCACGCGCTAGCAAGTGAAATCCTGCTGGAGTGACTTTAGAATGACGAAGCATAATTTAGGGCTAGTCTAGGTCGAGTCTCCTTTGGCTTTAAATCCAGCCAATAGGTTTCAGGATAGATTTAGTCGACCTTAGCAACACTAGGTCTTGGCTTTAAACCCAGCCAACGGTTTAGGTACTAAGGTAGGTTCATTCTAAGCCGTCTAGGAAGTTAGTTAGTCACTCTTGAGGCCATAGGTCATAAGGACCACGCCGTAGCTCTAGGAGGCGCCGCCTAGGGACGGACCCGCACCGAGTCCTAGGGGGAAATCAGGACATTAACTAGCAACCTAGTTAAGAGCACTTATGATAGTTAGCCATCATCCCTTAATCCCATAGCATTTGAGTATAGAATTACCCATTTATAAGTCGAAGTCACCCTATCCCTTTTCAATTGTTAGTTTCCTCTTAATCAACTTGCGTTTTCATTTGTTTTTTTTATTCATAGTTTATTTTTATTTCGTTTACATAGAGCTCCCAATAATCCAAAACCCTCAGAAGTAAAATACATATAGTTTAGATCTTTCTTTTTAGCTCTTTTTAGAACACCAAGCATAGAATTCACTCACATTATTCAAGCCTCCCTGTGGTTCGACACCTGCACTCGTACACACTATATTGCACGATCCGTACGCTTGCGGGTCTTTTAAAGCTTGCACTCAAAAGAAGACATCAAGTTTTTGGCGCCGTTGCCGGGGAGGCACGGTGATTTGCATTCTATGCTTGTGTGTTTTGATAATTGCTTTTCTTGCTTTTTCTTTATAGTTTGTTTAGTTTTTACTTATTTTGTTTACTACTTACATTATCTTGTTTTAGTTTTTTTTGTTGGTTTATTTCAGCTTTTGACTTTATTTTTTTTAGTAGACTTTTTAGGATTGTGGATTATTTGCTGTAGTATAGGAATATTGAAGTTTTCGGGGGTTGAAGTGGCCGGAGTTAGGATAGTTTGTGCATGCGTGGTAGGAGATCCCTTAGGAATCCCCTAGTTCCTCTTAATCCCAAACCCGAAAGAATCACTAGACGTTTCAGGAATTTAGGAGATCTTCCTGAGGAGATGACCGATCCCAATCATCCTCATAATCCACCCAATCCCCCTATGAATCCCATTCCACCTCATGATCACATTGGGCATCAAGCCCAAGCTCATTTTAGACAAGAGCCCCGTAGACTGGATCCACCTATAGATGAGGAACCCACTCTTAGGCAATTCTTTCTTCTCGAAACCTTTGAGCCCAATCGGCTATTCAAATTCCGGGTTTTGGGGGGACGAACTTCGAGATTAAGCCTAATATGTTGGCTATGCTTCCCTCCTTCTACGGGAGAAGCAATGAGAGTCCTCTTGATCATATTACTGATTTCGTTGAAATGAGTTCCACTCTACATGTCCCCAATATCTCCCAAGAGGTCATACGTCTAAGATTGTTTCCTTTCTCTCTTAAGGATAAGGCTAGGACTTGGTTGCACTCCTTACCTAATGGGTGCATTACTACATGGGCTGAGCTTTAATCTAAGTTCTTCCAGAAATTTTATCCCATGGCCAAGACAGCCAATCTTAGGACTGCCATTATGACTTTCTCCCAACATGACCTAGAATCTTTTCATGAAGCTTGGGAGAGGTTCAAAGATCTTCTTAGACAATGTCCACACCATGGATACGGCAATCATGACCTAATGCAATACTTCTTTCGAGGCCTAAATGAACAAAATAGGATGATGGTCAATGCCGCCTCGGTGGTGGTTTCTATCTTTAAGACCGATCGAGGCATGGGAGAAAATAGAAATGATGGCTGAGAATTCATTTCAAAATTTTGCAATGGAAAGGTCTAGTCGAGGGGGCAATAAGAGAAGTGTTAGTGAGGTTGGAATTTCTTCAGACTTACCCTCTAAGGTCGAGGCTTTAACAAATAAACTAGATCAATTCATTTCTTTGTCCATTTCATCCCAAGGTCATAGGACTAGTTCTTTAGGTTCTCCCGCTGCCCCTTTAGTTGTTGAAGTTTGTGCATTGTACTCCGAGTCATCTCATGAGACTATGGCTTGCCCTTTAGCATCCCAATTTTCTGAATTCATGAAAGAGCAAGTATGTGCTACACAAGGTTATTCTCGTGAGTATAACCCATACTCGAACACATATAATCCGGGTTGGAGGGACAACCCGAAATTTTCTTGGAGACAAGGACAGCATGAGTCTAGTTCACATCCTCAAGTTCCACCTCAGCAGCGACCCCGTCCTCAATATCCCCCAGGTTTCTATCATCTGAATCAACCCCGTCTTACTAGTGCTCCTCAACCTCAGGCTTTGCCTGCTCCCTCTAGTAGCCAACCTCCTAGTAACGATATGATGAAAATAATGCAGTTCATTCAGAACCAACAACAGGAGTTGGCAGAAAATAGACAGCAAATGGCGAGGTTTGAGGCACAATTAGGACAGATTGCTAGAGACCCCAGGAAATTGCCTTCCCAGTCGGAGGTAAACCCTAGAGTCCAATCCTGTTCCTCCACCGATACCACTTATCCCTCTCAGGCCCAAGCTAAGGCCGTCACTACTCTTAGAAGCGGTTGGGTAGTGGATAATAGGGTAGGAGTTGACTCTGCAGTGCCTGCACCTAGTGGTCCTTCCGAGCCTATAGCACAGCATGGTAACCTTGTTGGGGGAAATTCTAGAGAGAGTCCTGTTGAGAGAAATGAGACCATTATAGATCAAGGAGAGATTAGTACTTCCCGACCACATAGGGAGGGAAAAGAGCCTATGGATGACTCCCATGCAACTAGAGATATAGAGCCTAGAGTTCCTTTTCCATCCGCTTTAGAGAGACCTACACCTAGTGAGGATTCTAGGTTCTTCAAGATTTTAGAGCATCTCAAAGATCTTAAGGTCAATCTTCCTTTGATAGATGCGATCACTTCTATCCCATCTTACTCTAAGTTCTTTAAGGATCTTTGTACAAGGAAACGTAAGTCATCGAAAATTCCTAAGAAGGTGAGGCTTACGGAGAAGGTGAGTAGTATTTGTACCTCGGGCCTTCCGCCCAAGATGAGTGACCCCGGAGCCTTCACCATTCCTTGTAGGATCCGTGAGACCCAAATTGATCACGCCTTATTAGATTTAAGATCTAGTGTGAATCTTATTCCCTACTCTGTCTATCAGTAGCTAGGTCTAGGTGAGTTGTCTCCCACGTATGTTACTCTTCAGCTAGCTGATAGGTTTTTGAGCGTAGACCTAAGGGTGTGATAGAGGACGTTATGGTTCAGGTAGGTGAGTTTGTGTACCCTGTTGACTTCATAGTGTTAGATATGGATTCGGGACACGACTCTAGACATTCTACACCCATTCTTCTAGGTCGCCCCTTCCTTGCCACCGCAGATGCTATTATCCATTGTAGGTCGGGGGTATTGGAGATGAAATTTGGGAATTTGAAATCCACTATGAAGGTTGCAGAGGCGATAAATAGGGTGAGTATAGGAGAGGAGGATGGAGAAGAGTGCTTTAGAGTAGATGTGATTGATTCTTGCATTGAGGATTTTATAGAAAAGACTATGCCTGATGGAAATGATTTGAGGAAATTTGAGGAATTGATTTCTAGTTTTGATTTGGAGACCGTAGAGAAGAAATGTGTAGCTTCTACTTCCTTGATTGAGAGCTATTTGATTAATAAGTCACTTGAGGTTAATCCTTCTTGCCCCAGTTCTAGTGATGTACGCATTGAAGATGCTGAGGCTAAGCCCCCCTTGGTTGAGCCTAGCCCTTCTTTAGAGCTGAAACCCCTTCCGGATCATTCAAAATATGCATTCCTAGGCTCTAGTGAGACCCTTCCGGTCATCATAGCTTTCGATCATTTTAGTGAGCATGAGAAGCGTCTCTTAGAGGTCCTTAGGAAACACAGGAAGGCTATAGGGTGGAAAATTGATGATTTGCGAGGTATAGACCCCTCTGTTTGTATGCATCGTATTCACCTTGAAGATGGAGCCATTCCTTCTAGGGAGATGCAAAGAAGGCTAAACCCACACATGAGCGAAGTAGTTAAGAAGGAGATCATTAAACTTTTAGATGCAGGTATTATTTATCCGATCTCCGATAGTGAATGGGTTAGCCCAATCCAAGTTGTCCCTAAGAAGTCCGGGATCACAGTTGTGGAGAATGAGAGAGGAGAGCTTATCCCTACACGTACTCCCACGGGATGGAGAGTTTGTATTGACTATAGGAAGCTCAACTCCAAAACTAGGAAAGATCATTTCCCATTGCCTTTTTTAGACCAGATCCTAGATAGAGTAGCTGGGCATAGCTACTATTGTTTTCTAGATGGCTATTCGGGCTATAATCAGATCCCTGTGTTTCCCGAGGACCAGGAAAAGACCACATTTACTTGTCCCTATGGCACTTTTGCTTATAAGAGAATGCCCTTCGGTCTTTGTAATGCCCTAGCGACTTTTCAGAGATGTATGATGGCCATTTTTAGTGACATGATTGAGAGACATTTAGAGATTTTCATGGATGATTTCTCAGTCTTTGGAGATAGCTTTGATGAGTTCTTGAGTCATCTCTCCTTAGTCTTAGACCGATGTGTGGAGAAGAACCTAGTGTTAAGTTGGGAGAAATCCCACTTCATGGTGCAACGAGGGATAGTGTTGGGTCATGTTGTATCATCTAATGGAATTCAAGTCGACCCAGCTAAGGTTGAATTAATTGAAAAGTTGCTTGTCCCTAAGTGTGTCAAGGATGTTAGATCTTTTCTAGGACATGCAGGATTTTATTGTAGATTCATTAAGGATTTTAGTCGCATTGCACGTCCCTTGTCTAGGCTCCTAGCACAAGATGTTCCTTTTGACTTTGATGATGAATGTGTTAGAGCTTTCAATAGGCTTAAATCCTTATTGTCTACATCCCCAATTATCCAACCACCTAACTACAGTCTCCCATTTGAGGTTATGTGTGATGCATCCGATTATGCAATAGGAGCTGTTTTAGGTCAAAGGAAGGATAAGTTGCCCCATGTTGTATACTATGCTATCAAGACTCTTGATGAAGCGCAAAATAATTATACCACTACGGAAAAAGAGCTTCTAGCGATAGTCTTCTCTCTTGACAAGTTTAGGTCATACATCCTGGGATCCAAAGTGATTGTCTACACCGATCATGCGGCCTTGAAGTATTTGTTGTCCAAGAAAGAATCTAAGCTCGCTTGATTAGGTGGTTGCTCTTCCTTCAAGAGTTTGACATAGAAATTAGGGATAAGAAGGGTAGAGAAAACTTAGTTGCGGATCATCTTTCCGTCTTGTTAACGAGCCTTCTAATGATCCAGCCCCTTTTCATGATTCATTCCCTGATGAGCAATTATTTGCTGTCTCTCATCACACACCTTGGTTCGCTCATATTGTCAATTATCTTGCCACAGGGCGTTTTCCTTCCCATTGGGAGAAAAGAGAAAAAGATAGGTTCCTAGCACAAGTTAGGCATTTCTTTTGGGAAGACCCCTATCTTTTCAAAGTGTGTGCGGATCAAATGATTCGCCGGTGTGTGCCTGAGGAGGAGTTTGAGAGTGTGTTGAGCATGTGTCATGATGAGGGGTGTGGGGGTCATTTTATTGGGAAGAAGATCGCATGAAGGTCTTGCAAAGTGGACTATTTTGGCCTACTCTCTTTAGGGATGCCCAGGAATATTGCAAGAAGTGTTTTAGATGTCAACAATCCAGGTCCATCTCTAGGAGAAACATGATGCCTTTATCCCCTATTCTTCCTTGTGAGTTGTTCGATGTTTGGGGTATAGACTTCATGGGTCCATTTCCACCTTCCTTTGGGTGTCAGTACATTTTAGTGGCCGTTGATTATGTGTCCAAATAGGTTGAGGCTATTCCTACACGCACTAATGACTATAGGGTAGTGGTTAAGTTTATTAAAGAGAACATTTTCTCTAGATTTGGAGTCCCTAGGGTCTTAATTAGTGATGGGGGTTTGCATTTTCGCCATAGGACTTTAGAGGCCTTGTTGAGGAAATATTCAGTCACCCATAAAGTAGCCACTCCTTATCACCCGCAGACTAGTGGACAAGTTGAGAGAGATCAAACACATTTTAGAGAAAACGGTTAGGCCCGATAGAAAAGATTGGTCTATTAGGTTAAATGATGCTTTGTGGGCCTACCGTACCGCCTTTAAGACTCCTATTGGTATGTCTCCATATAGATTGGTTTTCGGTAAAGCTTGTCACTTGCCAGTAGAACTTGAGCATAGAGCGTATTGGGCAATCAAAGCCCTAAATTTTGACATGGCGAGAGCGGGTGAGAAAAGGAGGCTAGACCTAGCGGAATTGGAAGAGCTTAGATTCGAGGCATATAAGAACGCTAAACTTTATAAGGATAGGATGAAGAGGATTCATGATAAACACATTATTAAGAAATCATTCTCTCTCTCGGATAAAGTTTGGTTGTTTAACTCACGACTAAAGCTTTTTCCAGGTAAGCTTAAGACGAGATGGGATGGTCCATATGAGGTGATGATTGCCTATCCTTCCGGAGCAGTCAAGATTAAAGACTTGAAGGATGGCCGAGAGATGACGGTGAATGGGCAACGCCTGAAGCACGCATATGATCCGAGCATGGCTCGTGTGGAGGTTTTAAAGCTTCAGGATCCCGTTTATGGAAGTTGAAGATGAGATGGTATTTGCCTGGCTGATGGCTTGGTGGTTAGCGCTACTAGGAGGCAACCTAGGTTCAATTATGTAGTTTTGCATTGGTTTTACTTTCGTTTCTTTTTATTTTCTTTCTTTTATCTTTCTTGCACCCAACCCAAAGTGTGAATCCCAATCCTTTGTCCCATAAGATACACCACTGCTCATGCCAATGCAAGTATGCATAGGCAATGCTACTAATCTTGTTTTCTCTGTGAGTGTTTATGAATTGTGAGTTACAGGATTAGTAGTATGGTGATTTATCGTTGGCATGGAAAGCTTTGAAGAAAATGCAAGGTTGTATCTATCCTTTCTCCACTTGTCCCCCCTGTTTGCACCCTATCCCCACCACCCTTACTTGTTGTGTAATGATGACTTGCTTGTTTTTGTTGTGCTTTGTTCTTTTTGCTTGAGGACAAGCAAAGTTTAGGTTTGAGGGTATGGGAGTTTGGTTTTCTTGTTATATTTTACTTAGGGTAAATTGCATCATGCATATAAATGGTGAAAATTTTTCAATTTTGATGCATATAGAGTCATTTATTTCTTTGTTGATCATTGTGTTGGCTTTTGTGATTGACTCTATTGATTTATGAAGATGAGAAGCATTGTGGGGGAAGGAATAGAGTGGTTTGAAAACTAAGTCTTGGAGGAGATGCCCTTAAAAGTTGTGGGGAGTGAGAACCTCAAAAGAATAACCCTTGTAGCCACCTCATAGCTTGGTAGGAAAGAGTGTTAAAAAAAAAGGGGGGTTATTGATGTGAGTGCCCCGTCCTTGATTGGTTCTTGTTGATATGCCTAAGCTTTTCTTTTTCTTCCTTTTTGAGAACACAATACAAAGCAATTGAAATTGTTAAAAAAAAAAAAAGAAGGGCAAAAAGGTGCAAAAATCTATGAAGTGAAAAAGAAAAAAAAAGCCAAAGGCACCTAAAAGTTAGTGAATAAGTGCATAAGTGACACAATGTCAACTTAGCACAAGTTATCATCTTTGTAGACATGTGAATAAGGCTTATAAAAAGCCATTGTGTTTGTATACTCTTTTTATCTTTGAGGCTTGGTGTATGTTAGGGAGGCCATGTCAGTTGAGGGAGCACGAAATATCAATAATCCGAGTGCGTGAGTTAGAATCCTAGGTTTGTGGTGGATTGGCTACTTGGGAAATTCCCATGAGGAACGAGACCCCTTATGAGTAGAGGGAAGATCCAAAGAGGCTTAGGATCTCTTCACAATAGGAATGCCCTTCATGTTTCTCAAATTAATACGATAGCGAGTCAGTCCTTTAGGCATTCCATTGTATCGGCTTTAGAGATAAAATTTAAGACTGAGCTTGCTTGAGGACAAGCAAGGAGAAGGTTTGGGGGTGTTGATGAGTTGTGATTTGGTGTGTGTTTGCATTGCCATTTACTTATATTTTAGAGGTGTTGAATGCTTATAATGATGCATTAATGCAGTACTTTTGATAGGAATAGGCTTAAGCGTGAACAAATGTGCATATTGAGTTTAAGAGGTAAATTGCTACACTAATTGCTTGTTTTCAATGATTTAGGTGAACTCTGGGTTAAGATAAAGACTGGACGATGAAAGGTGATGAAGATGGGACATGTATGGGGCCAAGAGAGAAGACCAAAGGCCGAAGAGATCAAAATTTGATGAAGGAAGTCAGCCAGACGACCAAGGAAAAAGAGCCGGTCGACCGTCTAGGTCGACCGGCCACTCCAGAAAGCTTCATCAAAAAGCCAGACGACCCTCCTTCAAGAGCCAGTCGACAGGCTAGGTCGACTGGCCATTCCAGAGAGCTCCACTAGAAAGCCGGTTGAGTATTCCAGAGGCCGGTCGACCGGCTATGCGCGAACCTATAAATAAAGCCCAATGCGGAAGATTTTGGAGGAAGAGGAAAAAAAAAAAAACACGTACTTCACACCTAACCTCTCACACACTTAACCCTAATCTCTAGCTGCCTCCCACACCCTTTTCACACACTTTTCACCAAGAACCAAGCTTAGTTGGGAGGATTCAAACGCTTTGGAATCAAGATTGTTCACAAGCTGTGTTCTAAATTCGCTAGGATGAAAGGGCAGTTTCGTTATATCTCTTTCATTCTATTTTCCATTATGTCTAAGTAGGCTTGTATAGGGTGATTAAACTTATGTAATGGGTTGATTTTATACTCTTATGATATGGGATATGATGGCTGAATATATATATATATATATATATATATATATGTTTTGATTTGTCTTGTTTAATTGGGTGTGCTTTCATTCATGTCTATGTGTTTGATAAAATGCCTAGATGAGTAACATGTATACAAATTGAAGTTTGTTTGTTACTAAACACATCTAATCCATGTTATACTCATGTCTATGTGTTTATATGTGGATGCTATGAAGTGGGTAATGCTTTTATTCATGTCTATATGCGTATTTGCATGCCTAGTAACAAGCATAACTTTAATATTGCATATTTATGCACGCTAGCAAGTGAAATCCTGCTGGAGTGACTTTAGAATGACGAAGCATAATTTAGGGCTAGTCTAGGTCGAGTATCCTTTGGCTTTAAATCCAGCCAATAGGTTTCAGGATAGATTTAGTCGACCTTAGCAACACTAGGTCTTGGCTTTAAACCCAGCCAACGGTTTAGGTACTAAGGTAGGTTCATTCTAAGCCGTCTAGGAAGTTAGTTAGTCACTCTTGAGGCCATAGGTCATAAGGACCACGCCGTAGCTCTAGGAGGCGCCGCCTAGGGACGGACCCGCACCGAGTCCTAGGGGGAAATCAGGACATTAACTAGCAACCTAGTTAAGAGCACTTATGATAGTTAGCCATCATCCCTTAATCCCATAGCATTTGAGTATAGAATTACCCATTTATAAGTCGAAGTCACCCTATCCCTTTTCAATTGTTAGTTTCCTCTTAATCAACTTGCGTTTTCATTTGTTTTTTTTATTCATAGTTTATTTTTATTTCGTTTACATAGAGCTCCCAATAATCCAAAACCCTCAGAAGTAAAATACATATAGTTTAGATCTTTCTTTTTCTCTTTTTAGAACACCAAGCATAGAATTCACTCACATTATTCAAGCCTCCCTGTGGTTCGACACCTGCACTCGTACACACTATATTGCACGATCCGTACGCTTGCGGGTCTTTTAAAGCTTGCACTCGAAAGAAGACATCAGGCAGCTTGTTGATTTGCCTTAAGGGACAGCGAGTTGTCGGTTGCAAATGAGTTTACAAAAAAAAGGAAGGTACTTTAGGGGTTGAAAGTCCTCGATACAAGGCACGATTGGTGGCAAAAGGCTATGCACAAAGGGAAGGTGTTGACTTCAACGAAGTGTTCTATCTGGTTGTGAAGCATAGTTCCATCAGGGTCTTATTTGCCTTGGTTGCTCTTCATGACTTAGAGCTTGAGTAGTTAGATATGAAAACGACGTTTTTGCATGGTGATCTTGAAGAGCAAATTTACATGAGTCAACCGGAGGGATATGTGGTTCTTGGTAAAAAGAACCATGTTTGCAAACTGAAGAAGTCCTTGTATGGGTTGAAGTAGTCACCTCAGCAGTGGTACAAGGGATTTGACACATTCATGGAAGGCGCTGGATATACAAGGAATGCCTATGACAGTTGTGCATATCTCAAGAAGCTTCCAGATAGTTCATTTGTGTACTTGTTGTTGTATGTCGATGATATGCTTATTGCTACTAAAAGCATGTCTGCCATCGACAAATTAAAGAAGCAGCTGGGTGATATGTTTGAGATGAAGGATCTTGGGGCAGCAAAGAAGATTTTTTGCATGGAGATTCACAGGGATAGAAACATTGGGAAGCTATTCTTGTCTCAGCAGAGTTATATTAAGAAGGTGCTAGAGCGTTTCAGGATGCTTAAAGCAAAGCCTGTAAGTGTGTTACTTGTTGCTCATTTCAAGTTGTCTATAGATTTGTCACCTAAGACCGAGGAAGAGGTGGAGCATATGTCTCATGTTCCATACTCAAGTGCTGTTGGTAACTTGATGTATGCTATGGTATGCACTCATCCTGACATTTCACATGCAGTCAGTGTTGTGAGCAGGTATATGGCATCACCTGGGAAAGCACACTGGGAAGCGGTGAAATGGATAATGAGATATTTGCGTAGCACTGCAAATGTAGGTTTGTTGTTTAGCAAGATGACTGGAGATTGCGCGAGGTTGGTGGGTCATTGTCATTCAGACTTTTGCGGGTGACCTTCATAAGAAAAGATCTCAGACAGGTTACATGTTTACGCTCTTTGGATGTGCTATCAGTTGGAAAGTGATGTTACTGTCTACTGTGACATTGTTGACTATTGAGGCGGAGTACATGGCAATTGCAGAAGCTGTGAAGAAGGCCATGTGGTTAGCAGGCCTAGTTCGTGATCTTGGACTGCAGCAAAATATAAGTACAGTCTTTTGTGATAGTCAGAGTGTAATCCATCTGATGAAAAATCAAATGTATCATGAGAGGACTAAACACATTGATGTTGGATATCACTTTATTAGAGATGTTGTATCACAAGGGATCATATTGGTACAAAAGATATCTACCCATCAGAGTCCAATAGATATGATAACCAAGGTTGTTCCAGTCAGCAAGTTCAAGCATTGCTTGGACTTGGTTGCTATTTGCGATGCAGAGCACTAAGCCCTTACGGGCAGTTGGTAGGAAGGACAATGGTGTGTTGATTAGAGCGAATACGTACTAAGGTGGAAATTTGTTTAATGTGGCCCATATTCTTGGGCAACAAGAATAGCAAATTACCTTATGTGTATGTTACCTTAATAGCTTATTACCTTTCTAGGACATAATTAATTAGTTGTCTTTTTTGCTTAATCGGTTTTAGGAAACCTTTACACTATAAATATGTGGCAAGACTCATTATGTTATGTGTGTGAGAGAAACCAAAGAGTAAGCCTTTTAATCTTTGCGGATCAATAATAAATTGTTTTCTGCTGCCTGTGGACGTAAGCTTTAAGCCTGAACCACGTAATTCTCGTGTTTTTTTTTTCTCGTATTCTTTGTTTTTGCATGTTTTTCCCCAACAATATATAATATGATTTTGGCACATATATGCAAGCCATTTTTTTAACATCATTTTGTTTGCAAATAAGGGTCTAACACCTTACTCTTGCAATTAACCTATTATATTAAATTTTATAAAATTTAGTTATTATTAGTTACGGTCATAAGCTACATAAGTTTATCATTTTTTCTTTCTTTCACATTCATTTAATAATAATAATAATAATAATTTTTAAATGTACTAATTATAACAATAAATTTGTAATTGTACTAATTTATTCATATGGTATATGTTAGATTTACTATATCAAATCTCACGAAACTTGAATTTGTTGCCTTTGATATTTTTAGAAATAATTATTTATCATGGATCATTGATGCTGAAACACATTTAAATGCCAATAACCTTAGAGACACAATTAAAGAAGGAAATCAAGCATCCTTATAGGATCACACTAAAGCACTAATATTCTTTAGTCATCATCTCCATAAAGGGCTTAAAGCCAAAAATCTGATTGTAAAGGATCCACAAGTCCTTTAGTAAAATTTAAAGGAAAGATTTGACTTCCATAAATCAATGATCCTTCCTAAAGCTTGCTATGAATGGATTCACCTACAATTACAGGATTTTAAAACTATAAGTAGGTATAACTCCATTGTTTTTAAAATTACTTCACAATTGAAATTGTGCAGAGAAAAGATCACTGTTAAAGACATGTTATAAAAGAAATTCTCTACTTTTCATGCACCAAATATGCTTTTACAACAACAATATATAGAGTGTGGTTTTAAAAAATATTTTGAGCTAATCTCATCTTTTCTTGTTGCTGAGTAAAATAATGAGCTATTGATGAAATATCTTCAAACACGACCAACTGGCTCAGAACCATCCCCATAAGGGAATGGAGTTAAACTTCCTAAATTAAATGCAACATCATCTAATTATCATGGTCATGGTCGTAGACATGGTTATGGACGTAGCTAGAGTTGTGGACATAGTCATGACAACAATAATTCTTATGGACCAAATAAGCGCAATTTCAAAAGGCAAGAAAGACACGACAAAAATAATGATCCAAAAAACAAATCTTTTCAACATGCAAAAAGTAATTGCAATAGATATGGCATGAAAAGGCACTGGGAGCGTAATGTTGTATTGCTAAACATCTTGCAAAATTCTATCAAGCTTCTTTTAAAGGAAAAGGAAAAGTTGTCAAAATAAATCTTACTGAACATCTCATTCAAATGAATTCCACACACCTTAATTGTTCTGACTTCTTTGAAGATGCTAGTAGGAATATTGGACATTTAATTAGTGATAGGAATGTCCATCTTGATTGATTTCTTGTATTTGGTCATGGACTTTGCTACTTTAGATTAAGTTTTGCTTTGAATTAGTTTTACAATTTAGTGCAAGTTGTTTTCTAGTTTGATTAAGTATTTATCAATTTATGGACAATTTTATCATACTTGATATCTTTATATTTATTATGTTTGTCTTATTTTTTGAAGAAATATGGATTTGCATGATGGAGAAATATGCCTGGCTGATAATGCTACGACACTTACAAATCTCATGGATAAAAATTATTTCTCCCAACTAAAATTAGCTAAAGCAAATGTCAATACAATATTTGGTGCTTCAAAACTAATTGTAGGCTTTGGAAGAGCTTATGTCATGTTTTCTGGAGGAACAAAGATTACAATAAACGATGCCTTATACTCTAGTAGATCACAAATAAATCTAATTAGTTTCATAGAGAGACGTAAGAATAGTTATCATATTGAAACTATGAGCTAAAACAAAAAAGAATATATCTACATCATATTGCTTGTATTTGACAAAAATCATGTATTAGAAAAACTGCCACCATTATCTTCTGGACTATACTATACTTGCACAAATCCTATGGAATCCAATAATGTGGTAAACTAGAAGATATTTGATCCAAAGAGTTTTACCCTTTGGCATGATTGCTTTGGACATCTAGGTGCAACAATGATAAGAATAATTATCGAAAATTCACATGGGCACTCATTAAAGAATCAAAATATTCTCTCATCAAGTAATTTTTTATGTGTTGCTTGTCCTTAAGAAAAATCGGTTACAAGGCCTTCTCCAATTACAGTTGACTTTGAAAATCCTGAATTCTTAAAACGAATTCAAAGGGATATATGTAGGTCCATTTCACCATCATGTGGACCATTTCAATATTTCATGGTAATAATAGATGCCTTAACCCGTTGGTCACATTCTTCTTTACTTTTTATTCAAAATGTGGCATTTGCAAAACTCCTTGTGCAAATAATCTACTTACATGCATAATTTTTGGATTATACAATTAAAAAAATTCATCTTGACAATGCATGTGAGTTTACATCTCAATCATTTAATGATTATTGTATGTCAATTGGGATTACAATTGAGTATCCTGCAGCTCACACAATATACAAAATGGTCTAGTAGAGTCATTTATTAAACGCTTGCAACAAATTGCTAGACCATTACTTATGCGAACTAAGTTGCCTAGTTCTACTTGGGAACATGCCATATTACATGTGGCAGCATTGGTTCGAATAAGACCAATTGATTACTATAAATTCTCCCCTCTATAATTGGTTTCTAGTTAAGAACCAAATATATCCCATTTAAAAATCTTTGGTTGTGCAGTATATGTGCTCCATCACAACGCACAAAAATGGGACCACAAAGAAGATTGGGAATATATATTGGCTTTGTATCTCCATCCATTAGCAAATACCTTGAACCTTTAACTGGGGACAACATTTTGCTAGTTGCCATTTTGATAAATCAGTATTTCTAGCATTAGGGGGAGAAAAACAAGAGCTGGAAAAGCAAAAAATTATATGAAATACATCATCTATATCTTATTTTGATCCTTGCACAAATCAATTTGAACAAGAAGTTCAGAAAATTATTCATTTTTAAAAGATTGCTCAACAATTGGTAGATGCATACACTGATTTAAGAAGAGTGACTAAGTTATATATTATAGTCTCCTATGCTCCTGCTAGAGTTGATATTCCAAAAGAGTAATCTACTCTTGCAAATGAGTCTACAGCACGTTAAAAACGTGGAAGACATATGGGTTCCAAAGACAAAAATTCTCGAAAAAAGGAGAGAACCGAATAAGCAAGCTGGCATTTTCAAGATTTTTTATTTTCCTGTAGCTGTTGCACAAATACCTAGAAAGATAACTCTAATAGAGTATCAAGTACCTAAACATAAAACAAATAGCGACAATATTGAAAATGAAGAGATCTCAATTAATTATATCACTACAAGAAAAAGATGGAACCGAAATAAAATTATTATTGATGAAAAATTTGCACATGCAATAGCTACTAATTTGATAAATGAAAGCAAGGATCCTAAGCCACAATCTATTCAAAAATGTCAATAAATAAAACATTGGCCAAAATGGAAAGACGAAATTGTGGCTAAATTGAATTCAATTACCAAGCGTGAAATGTTTGAACCTTTAGTTCAAACACATATAAATGTGAAACCTGTGGGCTACAAATGGGTGTTTGTATGAAAACAATTAGATTGTAAGATACAAGGCATGACTTGTAGCACAAGGTTCTTCACAAAGACCTAGCATTAATTATGAGGAGGCATATTCTCCTGTAAAGGATGTAGTTATATTTAGATGTTTAATTGGCTTGAAAATTTCAAAAAGACTCCATATGCATCTTATGGATGTCGTAACTACTTGCTTGCTTGGATTACTTGATAGTGATATTTACATGAAAGTCCTTTGCATATGGCTCAAAACCTTGAGAAATGTATTTAATCAAGTTGCAAAAATCTTTGTATGGATTGAAGCAATCTGGACGATTGTGGTATAATCATCACTGCAAGAAACTTGACATATTTTGACACATAATTTTGTCATTAAAAATAAAAATTTTGTCACTGATATCTTTAGTGATGATTATCACTAGTCGTTACATATATTGAAGTCACTAATAATTCTTGTGATGAATTTTTAGTTTGCCACTATAATAGTATTTAGAGTGATGAATAATAATGTCACTTTTATTGCCATTATATAGTGATGAATATTGTCGCCACAATTATGTTTTCCAATTATGACTTTTTATTAGTCACTAAAATAATCCACACATGGTGACGCTTCTAATTGTCACAACTCTTCTTTTGTGATGAAACTTTATCACTATATAGTTATATATTGTTTGTGGCACATGATATGGTCACTATTTGATCATAATTTTGGTGAAACTTGATGTCATCACAAAATCTAATTTTGCAATTGTGATGCTAATGTTGTTACAATTTAATTAAAGTTAGTTATAATTTTAATAACAATTAATATGTCACTATTAAATTTGTTTAAATTATTGTGACACTTGTATCGCTGCTAAAGTTGTTACATCAAATTGTAGTATTTATTTTTGATTGGACATTTATAGAAACAAAAAATAATAAGACAAAACTAAGCTTGGTAGAAAAAAATAATTGTGTAAAATATAATTCAATATCTCAATATATAAAGTACAAGTCAACAATTCAGAATACAATCATCATCAATATTTCATAAAATATTACATGTTTCAAAGTACTATCCTACTAATTTAGCAGAAAGTTAGTAATAATAATCATTACTCTACGACATAAGGTAATGGACTATTCCTAATCTTTTGGCCTCAGAAGAAGAAAATAAGAGATTTGCATGTCTTTCCATGTTGTTCTCATGCCACCTCTTTTAATTGATACTACATGAAATTATAAAAAAAAATAAGTTAGAGTACTAAAATACAATAAAAAGAAAGAAAAATAAAACAAATTAGAATTTCACTAAAAATGAGTTAAGACATATAAGAAAAAAAAGCTAAAAAATGAAAACCAAATCTTATATATTTTCAATTATAATCAAAAGAAAATGATATTTGAGCGTAGGTCAATAATCCCATTTCAAAGATAAACTATTACCTATATCTTGTGTTTCGATGATGTAAATTTTTGTTGTGCATAACCTTGTAAGATCTGTAAATATCCTTGAGAGATGTGATTGAGTTGATTGGCAAGTAAAGTCATCAAAAGCCGGAAATGCATACGTGGCAAATGATTTGCGATGTCTTGAAGACTATACAAGCTTGATGGGATGATGACATGAAGAGTTCAAGATTGTTTGTGATGGAAGAGTAGTTATAAGGAGAAGACGAGGCGACATAAGGGGTACCAACTTGAGTGCTCTTTTGTGTTTAGTCTTAGATAGCATCTTATAGCTCTCTTTAAAATGTTTAACTATTCTTTGCCTAAATGTTTTTAAACTTTTTTTCTTTCATTAAAACTCTTCAAGACTCTTGCATAACTTTTGTTTACTTTAAAAATGTGCTTTTAAAGTCTTCTTGAAATGCTTTCATCTTACCAAACTTGCTTGATTTTCAAAAGAGTGCATAAAGCATGGTTTTACTCTAAAGAAAAACCTTTTTGGACCTACTGGCCACCCTAACCGATCGACTAACTAGCCTAGGAGGGCTACCAGTAAGCCCTGCTTCAGAGGTGCTCTCTAGCCTTATAGGTCACCCTTAACGATTGACCGCTTGAGGCTACTGGCAGATCCTGAAGCTCTCTGGAGGTACTGGTTACCCTAATTGGTCAACCTAACCCCCTTCTAGCAGCGCCCAAATTTGAAAATTTTTTGATTGTTAATAGTACTTTTGGTTGCCTATTGAAACCCCTTTTGACCCTACTTGGGCATATTAGCTGGATCTTTTTGTAGAGCAGAGCTTATTCTTCACTTTCAAACACTTTCTTAGCTTGAAAATCATAAATTCTCGAGCTATAAGTTTTAAAATCTTTGGGCAAACAAGAGCTTATCTTTGCTATTTCATTTTCATTGTATTAAAAAACCTCTCTATTCTTTAATTGTTGCTTGTACACACCTTTTAAGCTAGAAATTTATTGTAGATTCATGTTCTTAGCTAGAAAAAGGTGTGGGAAATCCTTGGTGAAGGAGCTCACTCAGGTTCTTTGAAGAAGGTTTCAAAGAGTTATAATCGTTGGTTTGTGATTCATCAGCATTTGAAGAAGTACTTAATAGAGTTTGCATGAAGTCTTAAGGGGAGAATCCTTAGGCGGTGGATGTCGACACGACTGAACCACCTTAAATCATTTGTTCTCTCTCTCCCCTTCTTGCTTTTTAGCTTATTTAGCATATTGTTCACCAAGTGTTTGCTTATTTGCTTAAGTATTGTTTAGTTGCTTGATTATTGTTTTTGATTGCTTCAATTAGTAATTAACTTAATTCACCCCTTTCTCCTCTTAAGTTAATTTGCCTCCCACATAAACATATAAAGATTACCTCTATATTCTTAATTTTACATGAAGATTTGAGTTTGACTTAGGTTACCATGATTTGATAGGAATTTATGAATCTATACTTTGACATAGAATAGTTAATTAATATTTTGATATTTTAACACTCAAAATTAATTAAAATATATAAAATCATAACAACGTAGATGAAATTAAACAAAAAAAAATATAAAGAAAGAAAGAGCATACCTATTATTACCTTAGGACACTTGTTAGTTACATTGTTACTTGTCATATGGTGACCACAAGAAATAATCTGATTGCATAAAGGATTAGTATGGAGATCCATATCAACAAAAATAATACATATGAAATAACTTAAAAAAGCTAAAGAAAATGCTTTGAGAACCCTATATGCTAGAATGATATTACGAGCTTTGAGATTGGTGTTGTGTTCATGAGGATTTGTTAGGTGTTTATATATAATAGATATATGGGGGCTACTTAAACTGGGGTTCTCCAATCCTTATTGACAATTAATAAAAGAAACAAAAATAAGATGGGCTTTTTAAAGCACTGCAAGCCTCATATTGACCAAAAACTAATAAAAAAGAAAAACGCTGCAAGCTTACGAAACACTAAAAAAAGCACTGCAAGTTCATGAGGATTTGGTAGGCGTTGCCTTTCTACTTCATTTTATTATTTATCTTTTTCAAGAAATATTAAAATTTTACATCAACGCTTATGGCATTCATCATATATTATGTTATTGGTTATTTATTCATTATTTGTTTTCAATAATTTATTTTCCATATACACTGTAGTTTTTAATTTAAATATTTAAATGTCAATTAATTAATATTTAAAACAATATTTATTTGTAATTTTTGGTGTTTTATTGTTATATAAAGAAGAAAATATTTTTCAAAGGTTTGGTAGTCACACTAGGAAAACATTTACAATAAGAATTTTTTATTTAAAAAAAGCTTTTGCAATTAGAAATGCATATTTAAATTAACAAATAGAATATAAAAATTTAATTAAAACTTTTAAAAATTACAAATTTAAAAAAATTGAGAACCTAAAGAATTAAAAATTTAAGATGTCAGGAATAAGTATATCATTCGTGATTGCACCAAATTTGTCAACAAAAAGTTGTAATTACGAGTATATTTAGTGACGAAATTATAGTGACATTAACATAATTGTTTCCATTAATATCTTTTAGTGACAAAAAATCATGATGTCAAGCGTAATAAAATATTAGTAATAAAACCTTTAAAACATCGCCACTAATATCATTTTAGTGACGAAAGTGACATTAACAAAATTGTCACTATTAATATATTTTAGTGACAAAAAATCGTGATGCCACAAGTAATAAAATATTAGTGACAAAACTTTTAAAATGTCACTATTGTTCTTATTTTAGTGACGAGTTTATAGTGACATTAACAAAATTATCGCTATTAATATCTTTTAGTGACGAAAAATGTGAAGTCATGTGTTGAATGTGGCTCGTATTCTTGGGCAACAAGAATAGCAAATTTCCTTATTAGCATATTACCTTATTCGCTTGTTACCTTTTGTAGCACATAATTAATTTGTTGTCTTTTCTGCTTAATAGGTTTAGGAAACCTTTTGCACTATAAATATGTGGCAATACTCATTATGTTATGTGAGTGAGAGAAACCAAAGTGAGAGCCTTGTAGCTTTCGTGATCAGTAATAGAATTATTCTCTGCTGCCCGTTGACGTAGGCTTCAAAGCCGACCACGTAATTTCTTGTGTCCGTTATTTCTTCTCGTATTCTTCGTGTTTGTATGTTTTTCCCCAATAAATTGGTATCAGAGCTTAGGTCTTAATCCGCTGCTTGAGGGAAAAAGGAAAAATCAAAACTCACTGTGAAACCAAAATTTCTCAAAACCAAACGGTACCTAACCAAACAAAGGTCTTTGTTCGGCGAGGAGTGCTCCGGTGCTGTCTACGTTGAGCGTTGGTGGCTGGAGTGGAAGCTTGCGTCGGCGGGTCGTGGTTCGTGTTTGGATTTGAAGAACAAGCGAACAAGATAGAGTTCACGTGCTCTTGAAGTTGGTTTTGGGTATTCAGGTATTTTTTTTTTTGGAAATTGGTTCAAGTTTGTAAAGCAGGTTTAGGGTTTGTAGGCTTTGGGTCTTTGGGTTTATTTGGATCGGGCCTGGGTAGTGGCCTTGTCCAATTTTGGCTAGGTCTTGGGTCTTGAGTTAATTAATTTTTTGTTGGGCTTGGGTTCTAGGCCAGAAAAATAATAAATTTCTTTTTCTTTTGGGTTTGGGCTTAGTTTAGGCCAAAAGAATAAAAAAAAAGAATTTTTTATTTGGGTTTAAATTTACTCCTAAAAAAAATATCTAACTAGTTGACCTGTTTGACCGTGTTGACCAAGGTTGACCGAGCTTTGACTTTGATGTTGACCATTGACCAAGGGTTGCCCGAGTTTGACCAAAGCCTTACCCCACGTTTTTCGACGTGCTAAGTCCGTTTTTGGGCTCTATTTTTCTAGATTCTGCTCCGAAGTACGAGTTTAGGGACGGTGTTGACTTTGACCGGTGTTGACCAAAGTTGACCAGGGGTGTTCCTAAGGTTTTTCGACGTGCTGAATCCGTTTTTGCCATCCATTGAGCCAAATTCCATCCCAAAGTGTGAGTTTTGTGCAAACGAAGATGTCTTCCACAGGTGGAAAGTTTGAAATCGAGAAGTTTGACGGGAGAATGAGTTTCAGCCTTTGGAGGATCAGATTCAAGGCATTTATGACAATGCAAGGACTTTGGAAAGTCATCGAAGAAGTGATCCCGGTAAAGATGGAACCAGTAGCGAGAGAAGAACTCGAAGTGAAAGCCTTGAGTGCAATACATATGTCTGTGACAAATGAAGTATTGCTGGAGATTGCTGAGAAGACGACAGCAGTTGAGGCTTGGAATACTTTGGTGGAATTGTATGCATCTAAATCTCTCACCAATCGCCTCTACTTGAAGAAGCAATTGTATCATCTTAGAATGAAAGAAGGTATGTCACTAAAGCAACACCTTGATGAGTTTACCTCTTGTTTTATTGCTTTGAAGGATATGGGTGTTAAAATTGATGACGAAGACCAAGCTATGATCGTATTATGCTCCTTACCGCCTTCATATACGAACTTTGTGGACATTATGTTGTATGGGAGGGATAAAATTACGTTTGAAGATGTGATTTCTTCATTAAAATCGAAGGATCTTCAAATATATATCCCGGGACATAGGGAAGAAGTTCATGGGGAAGGTTTAGTGAGTAGAGGGAGATCGGAGAATAGAGGGGGATCTTCGAGTAGAAAGAAAAGCAAATCAAAGTCAAAATCAAGAGCAAGGAAGCTATGCTGTTTCGAGTGTGGTGAAAAGGGTCACATTAAGAAAGAATGTCCAAAACTGAAAAAGGGAAAGAAAAAGATGGAGAATTTAGCTAATGTGGTGGAGAGTGCTGACAGTGATGGAGAAAACTCGAGTAGTACCGGGAAAGTTTTGACTGTGAGTGGATTACAGTGGCATAATCAATGGATTCTTGATACTGGTGCAACGTTCCATATGTGTCCTAGGCACGACTGGTTCTCTTCTTATTCCAAAAGAGAAGGGAAAGTCTTTCTAGGCAATGATCTTTCGTTGAAGGTGGAGGGAATGGGCATTGTAAATATCAAGATGTTTGATGGTATTACAAGATCTCTCGAGTGTTGGCATGTCTGAGTGAAGAAAAACTTGATTTCTCTTGGGCGTTTGGATTCTCATGGATACAAATTTCGAAGTGAGAATGGTGTCTTAAAGGTGACCAAAGGTGCAATTGTGCTCTTGAAAGGGAACTTGACTGGCAGCCTATATGTCCTTCAAGGTAGTATAGTTACAGGTGTTGCAGCTGTTACATTCGAGGAGAGTGATAATGACAGTACGCAGTTGTGGCACAAAAGGTTGGGCCACATGAGCGAGAGGGGACTGACGGAGCTGAGTAAGAGGGATTTGCTTTATGGACAAATAACTGGAAAGCTTGAATTCTGCGAACATTGTGTCTTTGAAAAGCAAACCAGGGTGAAGTTCAGCAAGGGGCAGGAGAACACCAAAGGTACACTTGATAATATTCATTCTGATCTTTGGGGTTCTAATAAAGTTCCTTCCAAGAAAGGTGCCAGGTATTACATCACTTTCATTGATGCATACTCTTGGATGGTGTGGGTATACTTCTTGAAAACTAAAGATGAGGCATTTCCAACATTTGTCGAGCGGAAGACATTAATTGAGAAGCAGACTGGTAAACAAATTAAACATCTTAGGACTGACAATGGGTTGGAATATTGCAATAAAGAGTTTGATGAGTTTTGCAGGAAACATGGCATTGTGAGACACCGCACATGTGTAGGGACACCACAACAGAATGGAGTTGCAGAACGTATGAATAGAACTCTGGTGGAGAGAGCTCGTTGTATGCTCTCCCAATCTGGTTTGAGTCAAGACTTTTGGGCTGAAGCCGTCAATACGGCATGCTACTTGGTGAATAGGTCTCCATCCAAAGCTATTGAATTGAAAACTCCTTTTGAGTTATGGTCTGGTAAGCTCACGACTACTCGATTGAGAGTGTTCGGTTGCCCTGCATACGCTCACGTGAAGGATGGCAAGTTAGAGCCGAGGGCAAAGAAATGCATATTTCTAGGCTATGCGTCCGAGAGGAAAGGTTACAGGTTGTGGTGCACAGATCTAAAGTCTCTAGGTTTCCTCATCAGCAGGGATGTCATATTCAATGAGTCTACTTTTTTAAACCAAGAAAAGGAGAAAGCGATGGCTGGTTTAGACCACGGTGTCAAAGAGCAGGTGGAGGTATTTATTGATGTTCCAAATGTTCCATCTAGCAATAGTAGCAATCAAATTCAGCTGACTTAACCAACTGAGGTACATGATCAAAATGTGCCTGAACAACAGAAGTACAGCATTGCCACTAGGCGAGAAAGGAGACAGATTAGAGAGCCTCAAAGGTACGGATACGCTAATCTTGTTGCTTATGCTTTGACTGTTGCCGAAACAATTGAAGGACGTGAGCCGAATTCATACAAAGAGGCCATATCTGGGCAAGATTCTGCTCAGTGGGTGGGTGCCATGAGTGAGGAGATTGAGTCTCTTCATAAGAATCAAACATGGGAGCTTGTTGAATTGCTTAAGGGACAGCGAGTTGTCGATTGCAAATAGGTTTACAAGAAAAAGGAAGGTACTCCAGGGATTGAGGGTCCTCGACACAAGGCACGGTTGGTGGCAAAAGGCTATACACAAAGAGAAGGTGTTGACTTCAACGAAGTGTTCTCTTCGGTTGTGAAGCATAGTTCTATCAGGGTTTTACTTGCCTTGGTTGCTCTTCATGACTTAGAGCTGGAGCAGCTAGATGTGAAAACGGCATTTTTGCATGGTGATCTTGAAGAGCAAATTTACATGAGTCAACCAGAGGGGTATGTAATTCCTAGTAAGGAGAACCATATTTGCAAACTGAAGAAGTCCTTGTATGGGTTGAAGCAGTCACCTCGGCAATGGTATAAGAGATTTGACACATTCATGGTAGGTACTGGATATACAAAGAGTGCCTATGATAGCTATGTGTATCTCAAAAGGCTTCCAGATGGTTCATTTGTGTACTTGTTGTTGTATGTCGATGATATGCTTATTGCTGCTAAAAGCATGTCTGCAATCGACGAATTAAAGAAGCAGCTATGTGATGAGTTTGAGATAAAGGATCTTGGAGCAGCGAAGAAGATTCTTGGCATAGAGATTCACAGATATAGAAACGCTGGGAAGCTGTTCTTGTCTCAACAGAGTTATATTAAAAAGGTACTGAAACGTTTCGAGATGCTTAAAGCTAAGCCTATGAGTGTGTCACTTGCTGCTCATTTCAAGTTATCTGCAGATTTATCACCTAAAATCGAGGAAGAGGTGAAGCATATGTCTCATGTTCCATACTCGGGTGCTGTTCGTAACTTGATATATGCTATGGTGTGCACTCGTCCTGATATTTCACATGCAGTTAGTATTGTGAGCAGGTATATGGCATCACCTGGGAAAGCACACTGGGAAGCGGTGAAATGGATAATGAGATATTTGCATGGCACTACGAATGTAGGTTTACTGTTTAACAAGATGACTGGAGATTGCGCGAGGTTGGTGGGTTATTGTGATTCAGACTTTGTGGGTGACCTTGATAAGAGAAGATCTCTAACAGGTTACGTGTTTACTCTCTCTGGATGTGCTATCAGTTGAAAAGCGACATTGTAGTCTATTGTGGCATTGTCGACAACTGAAGCAGAGTACATGGCAATTGCAGAAGCTGTGAAGGAGGCCATGTGGTTACAAGGCCTGGTTCGTGATCTTGGACTGCAGCAAAATACAAGTACAGTCTTTTGTGATAGCCAGAGTGCAATCCATCTGACGAAGAATCAGACGTATCATGAGAGGACTAAACACATTGATATCAGATATCATTTTATCAGAGATGTTGTATCATAAGGAATCATATCGGTGCAAAAGATATCTACCCATAAGAATCCAGCAGATATGATGACTAAGGTGGTTCCAGTCAGCAAGTTCAAGCATTGCTTGGACTTGGTTGCTATTTGCGGTGCGGAGCATTGGGCCCTTAGGGGTAGTTGGCTGCAGGGATAATGGTGTATTGATTAGAGCGAATACGTGCCAAGGTGGAGATTTGTTGAATGTGGCTCGTATTCTTGGGCAACAAGAATAGCAAATTTCTTTATTAGCATATTACCTTATTCGCTTGTTACCTTTTGTAGCACATAATTAATTTGTTGTCTTTTCTGCTTAATAGGTTTAGGAAACCTTTTGCACTATAAATATGTGGCAATACTCATTATGTTATGTGAGAGAGAGAAACCAAAGTGAGAGCCTTGTAGTTTTCGTGATCAGTAATAGAATTATTCTCTGCTGCCCGTGGACGTAGGCTTCAAAGCCGAACCACGTAATTTCTTGTGTCCGTTATTTCTTCTCGTATTTTTCGTGTTTGCATGTTTTTCCCCAACATCATGAGAAATAAAATATTAGTGATGAAACCTCTAAAACGTCACTACTATTATCATTTTAGTGATGATATTTATATCATCACAAAAAAAATTGTTACTAAATGTTAAGTTTCTTGTTTAAGCACATATCTTCTAAAGGAAGGATATGTCAATAGTCTCATAAGCCCATGTCTTTTTTTTTGAAGAAATCAAAAACTTTGTTATAATTGTTGTTTATGTTGATGATTTAAACATTATCATGACTATGTAAGCTCTTACAGCTATAGTTGAATATCTGGAAAAGGAATTTGAGATGAAAGATCTTGCAAAAACTAAATTTTGTCTTGGGTTACAAATTGAGTACTTGTCAAGTGGAATTTTTGTCCATCAAACAACTTATACTGAAAAAGTTTTAAATAGATTTCATATGGATAATGCTCATCCGCTAAGCAACCCAATGATGGTGCGCTCTCTTAATAGAAAAAAGGACCCGTTTTGTTCTCGAGAGGATGATGAATGAGTATCCGATCTTAAAGTGCCATACCTTAGTACAATTAGTGCATTAATGTATCTTGTTAATAATACGCACCCAGATATTGCATTTGTTGTAAATTTATTAGCAAGATTTAGTTCTGCACCAACACGAAGACATTGGATTAGTGTTAAACATGTATTTCACTTTCTTCTAGGCACAACTGATATGGCTTGCCATATTCAGAGCATGCACAACCTAAATTAATTGGGTATGAAAATGCTACATATTTATCTAACCCATATAAAGGACGATCTAAACTAGATATCTTTTTATGTATGGTGATACATCTATTTCCTGATGCTCTACTAAACAAACCATTAATGCCATTTCTTCGAGTCATGCTGAAATACTTGCACTTCGTGAGGTTAGTCAAAAATGTGTTTGGTTGAAATTTTCAATTCAATATATTGAAGATGAATGCAACCACTCAACAAAGAAAAAGGCTCTAACTGTATTGTATGAAGATATGCTACATGTATTGCTCAAGTCAAAGGAGGCTTCATCAAGGGTGATAGAATTAAGCACATTTCATTGAAGTTCTTCTTTACATACGAACTCCAAAAGATGGGTGATATTGATATCCCTTCGATTTGGTCAAATGAGAATCTAGTAGATCTATTCACCAAAGCATTGCTTACAAAACCACTCAAGAAACTGGTGCACAAGATCGGCATGCATCGACTTCAAGGTCTCCCTTGATTTGCCTTTTTGAGAGGGAGTGTTAAATACCCTATACTCTTTTTCCTTAGCCTAGGTCTTTTTCTATTAGATTTTCCTGACAAGGTTTTTAATAAGATAGTTACAAGCGTATACAAGAATATGTATTCTTTTTCTTTCACTAAGATTTTTGTCTCGCTGGGTTTTTTTTTTTTCTTAATAAGGTTTTAATAAGGCATATTTTTAGTCAATGAATATCCAAGGGGGAGAGCTATGGAACATATAGATATTCACGGTCCACTGGCTGGTAACCCAAGTCCAAACTTGATAAGACAAAAACCTGCAAGGTCGGAAAAAAAAAAAACTTTCTTGAAGACTAGGTCACTATAATCGTATAAATAAAGACTTGTATGATGATATTCTACACATTTCTAAAATAATAAAATTACTTATTCTCACATTGCTTTCTCTCTCTCTCCCCCTTTGTTCCTTTTTTTTTCTTAGTTTTAAGTTGTATAACAGAGTTTGAAATTAATAATTCAAACTCAAGTTGATGTGTTTCTAAAAGGACTCTAGGTATCCTATCTTACTGTAATTCCTTACATATATCCCTCTCGGGAAAATAGTCCTGCAACTAAAAGGTAGAGTACATTTTTTTTTAAAGAAACTAGAAACTCATCCCCCCAACTTTCAGAGAAAACATACAATCTAATTAAGTAAGGTTATGATAAACCCAATTTTTTCTCTTGCACAATGTTACAGTGTATACTTATACTATAAAAAATTTTAAGATTCAATTTTATCATATAAGGTCATAGTTCACTCCTCACCTTGACCATATAATGCTTTCAAGAATATATATGATATAGTACTTGAGGATACTAAACATATCTAGTGAAAACATAGAATATTATTTTGAGAAAATGTTCTTTATATATGTTGTTTATTTTTTATTTCCATTTATCATATTTCGCATACCCACATTTTCACCTGCCTTTATGATGTCTTGAGCTTCGTCTCAATTTTTTGTACCACTGGCGTGATTATATTTCATGATTTGCACGACTTTTATTTATTTTTATATTAAGCATTGAGTTCTTTGTATTTATTTAAATTTATATACTATTAATTTTTAAACTTTTTATTTCTAACTTTTAATTTTAATTACTTTGATATTTGAAACTCTTTGATTTTTAATTTTTTGTTATTTTTTTTAAACTTTTATTTTTAATATCTTAATCATGTAACCCAATAAAGTTTTTTGGCTCTCGCACCCACTTTTCTTTGATCATGTAACCCAATAAATTTGCTAGCCTGTATCCCATATTTGAGGTCTCAACTAATTAATTGAGTTAACTTTCATAATCATAATATAAAACAATATGGCCGGTCTTGCAACCAAACCGATCACAAAGATTAGCCAACAGACAGAGTTAGACTTGGGGCACTTGAACTAAGAACACTAAAAAGAGAAAATAAAAACAGATGGAATATTCCATCTATTGCAAAACACTAGTCCCTTTAGCAAAAGCCGCCAAACCTTCCATATATGAATAAGGTTTACTCACCCACCTCTTAACCTATATCTATATGTATATATATATATATGTATATATATATGTATATATATATATATGTATATATATATGTATATATATATATGTATATATATATATATATGTATATATATATATAAGTTAAACCCAAAAAGCTCAAAGAAAGGTGACACATTAACATCTATCCATTTACCAAGTCATCATAAATTATATTTTTAATATTATTATATTATTATAAATCTATATATTATAGTGTTTAATTAATTTATGCACCACTTCCTAACCTTATCATTGCAGTGGAGTTACAAGATATTTAATTATATTTATGCACCACCAATGTATTTCTTTTTAATGAGTTAAAGTAATAAAGTCCAAAAAAACTCATTAATTTAATTAATTTATGTATCATATCCTAATTAAAAAATAAAAATAAGAATAAAAAAGCACTAGAATTAATTTTTATAGATATTTAGAAATAATAAAAAATACACAAAAACTTAAAAATAAAAAAAATCACATTTATAAATATTTTAAAAACTAAAAAACACATAGAATCTAAATAAACCCGTACAAAGCACGGGATATGAAAACACTAGCTAATATACAACCGCAACATATTACTAGAAACTTTGTTATCTTGATTGAAGAATACGTGGTTGATTGTTATTTGGATAAAGTTAATTACTTTTGCTACATTACTCAAAATAACAAATAGATTACTTACAGCAAGTATAGTAATGATTCGACAAATTTGCCAAATTTTGTGAATGAAATTATAGTTAAATCTAAATTTTAAATTAAGAATAGTTCAAGTAGTTGAGACTATCTTCTCTAAAAATTTATTCCTACGTTCAAACCCCATGGGGAAAGGAGAATTGGGTTTGGGGTAAGGGGTTAAGAAAAGAGTGGAAAAAGAAGTCCAAATGAGAACTCTAATGTGTTACCCAATACAATTCAATTTTTTTTTCTTGTTTTAAATAATTTTAGTGTATCACATTAACATATACAGATTTTGTTATTATTTATTATCTATTATCAACACGTGATTTTCAACTTAGGGATTAATTGTTAATCAATTAATACTGGAAGCAAAATTAATTTTTTTAAAAAATAAGCAAACTTAAGTAAATTCATAAGTTTTTATTAAAACAAATCAATCCATATGTTAATTGTTAGTATAAGAAAATGAAAAAAAAAAAGAGTAAAATGTACATTAGTTCTCTACAGTTTTGTCTAATTAGATGATTGCTTCCTTGTGCTTTGAAACTTATCATATTACGCGTTATGGTTTTTCAAAAGATAGTATATAATTTCCCACCTCACTATTTTCTATCAAGATTAATTTATTCTACATTTTACGCGTCTTTTTTTTCCATATATGAGTATTAAAACTTGCAAAGGCAATATAGTTTTGTAAAAATATCATTATTTTCAACTAACAATGTTCAAATAATTTTCAAATAATAATGAAAAAAATAGAAATTGTGTCATCTTTTAAAAAATATAGGATAACATGATAAGTTTTAAAAATAAAGAGAATGATTGAGGGAGTAATCAACTAATAAAAAAAATCACAGGATAACAAGTTACTTTTTAAAAAATACAAAAAAATATTGTAAAATAATTAACTAATTACACAAATTACATAAGAATAACGTGCATTTTGTTGAAAAAACAAAAAGAAAAGGAAACAGAAAGAAAGAGAAAAGAATAAGGAGGGCCCATGCAGAGTGTATTTGCGGGCAACTACCAAACCACCACATACACCCAAAAAGGACTCCACTACCATTTCCATTTTATTGCATCCCTCGAAACAAAATCAGCTCACACCATCCGTTTTAAATACCTCATTTCTTGTTTTCTTCTCCTAAAAGGGCTTTCAATTTCAGTTCAGCTTTATCTGAACTAAAAACTTCTGTGGTTTTGCTCCAACACTACAGTAAGAAAAAGCTTCATGCTTTGTGTGCCAACTCGCTTAATCTCTCTGTGCTGTCAATTTTTGTTAATTAAATTCCAAAAAAGTTTCCTTCTTTTCAATTTATTTCCCACCTTTTAGTATAATTTTACTTGTGTAATTTATTTCTTTCGGACCCTTTTACAGAATAAAAGTTGAGTATAGTTTGTTCGTAATTCAAGAATTACTTGTGTTTATATGCAAATTCTTGTAGTTCTTGTGGTAAGGTGAAGTTACTGCTCTGTATTATTTGTTTAATTTTCTCTTGTATATGTACATAAGAGCTTAGTGGTTCTTATTGTTAATCTTTTGCCATCAAGCAGGTGTTCATGAGCTCAAGTAATAAATCATCTTCACTAATAACTCGGGTTAATCATTTGTATTATTAGTTTTTGGAGCAAGACAGTTATTATCAGACCCATCAGACTAATTTCCTCTTCAGTTATAGAGTTACAGCCTGTTCGTATGATTCGGGTTGTTTTGCATAGTTTTGTGCCGAAGCTTGTCAGTTACTTGGCAGCAAAATTCTAAAATTTACAACGAACTAAAGGATGAGATGAATTGTGATGGCAGGGTTTAATATTGTACAAACTGTTGCATTCAAAACCCAGAGGTTAAAAGTCTAGCTGGATTTACGTGTCGGGTTTGGCAAAAATGTCCCAAATTGGACACGTTTCTGCTGTTAATCTGACGGGCTTAGGTAATGTTGGTAATCTTTGGGCTTCACAGCCTTCATGGAGATGTGGCTGTCAATTTAATTCTGGGCAAGGACAACCAAGTGTACTATCTTTTGGTTGTAGTTACTCAATGGGTCATACGCTAAAAACTTCTTCCGCACATTCTGTTAGAACAAGATCAAGAAGGAGGGCATCCCCTTTAAAGGTATGCTGTACGGAATTTTGCTTGATGATCAGGGAACTTGACATATTCTATTGGGTGTGAAGTATTTACACTTTGCTTGATTGTTGTGCAGGTAGTTTGCATTGATTATCCAAGACCAGAACTTGAGAGCACTGTTAATTTTTTGGAAGCTGCTTCTTTATCTGCCTCATTCCATTCTGCTCCACGTCCAACCAGGCCATTAAACATCGTCATTGCTGGTGCAGGTGCGAATGTCAGATTTTATCCTTTTAATTAATCTTTTGTTCCTGTAAATTAAGAACATCTGGTACAGAGTTCTTTTTAAGTTGTCCTTCTGTGAAAATGAATATTGTCTTTTATGGATCAAGCTCCTAATTCTATGTGACCAAATACTTAGGTTCTTCCGATATCTGCGTTTGACCATTTCACATTGATTGTCCTCTAGTTTGTTTTGGGTGCCGAAGTCACATCCCTGATATGGTTAAACCTAGCTAAGAACGGTTGATATTGTGGTTGAATCTGTCTAAACTTATACATATTCAAGTGCATGCAACTTCTCTCTTAGTTTTTGTTCTATAATATTCACACTGTTGGTCAATAAGGTTTCTCCAGTATGGATGTTTTTATTCAATGTGTTAAAAAGAGAGCTTTGCATTTTTGTGTGTAAATAGAAGGATATTACTTGATGAAAATGAAAGCTTTGTTTTACCCTACGTTGGAGTCAGGTTTGAGTACAGGATAGCTCTTTAGTTTTGATGCTTTACCTGCTTCGACATTGATCATCACCACCAGTACTGTCCTTTCTCCTATATTTTACTTGATATTTTCCATGCACGTTATTAGAAAAGAAAAGAAAAAATTGATGGCCTTATGGTTGAAATACTGGTTCATCATCTCCATCTCTTTGCCCTTGCAAGGACAAGTCTGCTTTGCATAATATGGTGCCTTATAATCAGTAATTTTGGTAGCAATTTTGAATACCACTTATGGATTTCTAAGAATAACTACGCTGCGATATTAAATTGTGATGCCAAATTGTTTGATTATGTAGCTGTCCTGCAGGTTTGGCTGGTTTGTCTACTGCAAAATATTTGGCAGATGCTGGTCATAGGCCTATATTGCTGGAAGCAAGGGATGTCCTTGGTGGAAAGGTTTCTTCTGGCTCTATGATATCCTTTTATTTTCTGGATTTCCTTTGTGAACTTTAAAGAGAACATTTGATGAACTATCTTTTAAGGGACCAAGTCTATGCCAGTAGTATTCATTATTCTGTTGGGTAGGAATGTTTTCTTCTGATGAGATCTGGTTGATGTTCTTGTGTAGAGAGTGTGTTACTTTCTGGTGGGAGGGTTGCAAATTGATAAGATTATGCCCATATGTGTAATCTCATAATAGTTGATGAGACATTTGTCTATCTTTGCATCCAATATCATAGTCACTTTTTGTATTTTGCACTTCTAAGTATCTATTGTGGCAGAAAGTTCTCTAAACTGAATATTTATCTATCTATGTGTAGGTGGCTGCCTGGAAAGATGAGGATGGAGACTGGTACGAGACTGGCTTACACATATTTTGTAAGTTTAAGCACCTCAACTGCCGCAACTTTTGGAAACTTTTCTGGTGCTAATATGTATTGGTGGAGAGTAGTTTACTAAAGCTCCTCTTAGAAATTTGGTGCACTTATATCTCTCAAGCTGTCATCAGTTTTTTCAAGCTGAGATATTCTGCGAATTGAGAACTTCCAGTAGATTTTTCTATTTAAGATGTATTATGGTCTATTTGCTTCATTCATCTTGTGCATCAAATGACTTCGGATACTGATTTATGATTGTCTTTAAGTTGGGGCATACCCAAATATGCAGAACCTCTTTGGAGAACTAGGCATTAATGATCGACTGCAGTGGAAGGAGCATTCTATGATATTTGCAATGCCAAATAAACCAGGAGAGTTCAGCCGTTTTGACTTTCCAGAAGTTCTACCAGCACCATTAAATGGTGAGCTTTTCTTTTACAATCATTTTTAGAGACTAGATCTAATGCAAGGATGTGAACTACATTTTCTTTTTCTAGTTGTCTTATTATTTGGAGTTCTTTACCATTAAATCTGTTCCCAGGGGACACTGGAAAATACAAGATTATTGTTCTATTCCATTGTATTTGAAATCATCAATTTGACTTTGAGTAATCTGTGAGCAATATGTCAAAGTGATCCTGATTTTTCCATGGAAATCAGGATAAAATTACTCTTCTCATGCTTTGGTTTCTCAGTAATTTTGCTTTAACCTTAAGTTCAGCTAATGCATTTCTGTACCTTGTCCAAAAAAGAGGATGTGTTGTTTGATGACTCAATTATGGTTTTCTCAGCACAGAATATATTTATTTGCAATTGGCTTGGCTTTTCTCCTAATGACCAAAAGATCGTGAAAATCATGCTGAGGAGAACAATTCACTTATGCTGTTTGACAATGCAGGACGAATATATAACAGGAGATGGACTTTATATATCTGTTAGTCAGCTGAGCATATGAACAACTGGAATACTAGCTAACTATTCCCACATGCAGCTTTCTTCTTCAGGGAAATTAGTGTCAATATCACATGAGGGATTCTTCATCTTGGATTTAGTTCTTTAGGGTGCATATGCTCAGATTTTCTCTTTTCTTTTTCTTTTTCCCCTTTTTGAGTGAATGTGCTATGGTTAGAACCAAACCAACTCTAGTATGTGAAACCTCAATTAAGTATTATGCTCAAATCTTATAAAATTGTACTTTTCTTCACCGTATCTGCCTGTATTTTAATTTCAAGTGTGATTGGCAGGAATATGGGCCATCTTAAAGAACAATGAAATGCTTACTTGGTCCGAGAAAGTCAAGTTTGCAATTGGACTCTTGCCAGCAATCCTTGGCGGACAAGCTTACGTTGAAGCTCAAGATGGTATAACTGTTAAAGATTGGATGAGAAAGCAAGTATGTACTTGAAATGGCACCATCTAGAAGGCTTGTTTTGGATTTCTAGAGATATACTTAACATTATCTAGAAGAATTAACTTGATGATTTCATGAAATGAGGATTTTCAGTTGTTAGCTTATAGTTGCATTGCTTTATGTATTCTGAATGCATGTTAGTATTGGTTTTTCAGCATGTAGTCATAGTTGTTTATTTGTTTTCTAGAACTTCACAAGGAATAACTACTCCCCTCCTTTTCAGGGTGTGCCGGACCGTGTAACTGAGGAGGTGTTTATTGCCATGTCAAAGGCTCTGAACTTCATAAACCCTGATGAACTATCTATGCAGTGCATTTTGATCGCTTTGAATCGGTTTCTTCAGGTTAAATTCTCATTAATTCTCTTCCTCCCTCCCCCTTCCTAGATCCCCTTCCCGCCAACGTTTGCAGACCTAGTGCCTGTCTTGCACAGCTGAGATGCTTCAATTTTCATTAGATCATTTAAGAGGGGACACATTGTCTTCTGAATGTATATTTCCTGACATTAAGGTATACACACAATACAGAAGAGCTAGTTTCTTTTTATTAGTACTCTTTATGTGTACAGAGATAAACATAACATAATAGTTTTAAAGGAACATCGCTCAATTTGGTAAAATGATAGTTTCAGAGTTACACCATTAACTTGGTCTTGGGGCTATTACAAGTTTCAAGTAGCATGCTATTATACGAACTCAAGTGTGAGAATGCATGAAATTTGTGTAACATATAAAAATTTTGGCATGGTGCAGCGATGAAGAAAAGTAAATTATATGAATTAATACTATTAGGTTTTCAAATTCAAATACTGGTCAAACATTATCCTTGCTGAGCACTGTTAGATGCTATATGGTCAGTCAAAATCCTCCCTTGCTTCTCTTCTATAATCATAGGAGGTCGTCATCCACTTAAAAATGAGATTTAGTTGGACTTATGTATTTGATGTTTTGTACAAGCGTGACACATTGTTCACACTGAACTATCTTTGTGAATGTACTAATAATTGATTTGGCAGGAAAAACATGGCTCCAAGATGGCTTTCTTAGATGGTAATCCTCCAGAGAGGCTTTGCATGCCGATCGCTGATCACGTACAGTCACTAGGTGGTGAAGTTCGGCTTAACTCAAGAATTAAAAGAATTGAGCTGAACAAAGATGGAACTGTGAAGAACTTTTTGCTTAATGATGGGTCTGTAATTGAAGGAGATGCTTACGTATTTGCTACACCAGGTGAGGTGTTTGTTTACCTCAACCTCTGCAGAACATTTTTCATATTTTGTTCTCTGTTTGTAAGCCCAGTACCAATGATTTACTTCTATCTATCAGTTGATATCCTGAAGCTTCTACTGCCTGAAGACTGGAAAGAGCTTCCATATTTCAACAAGTTGGAGAAACTAGTTGGAGTTCCTGTTATAAATGTTCACATATGGTGAGTTAATTTCTTAACAAGCCAAATTCTTTTGCGGACATAACTTGTATGAGTAAAGGTATTACTATGGGTTTGCCTGAAAAGTCGAGAATTTGATAACCATGAAGAGAAAAAGACTGCTTGTGAAAAGTCTGTAGCAGTACTCAACATATGTTGTGAGAATTTAGTTGCTAATTGATCAGATTCTTGAATATGCATCTGCCGTTACATTCGAGTTTGCATCCTTTCACAATCCAATCGCTTGTTTAGTCCTCTTCTGTCATGATAATATTTGCTTGCACTCCAGCAGCTAAATTGATCATTTTTTTTTTCATCTTTAATTGGCTATTTTTACAAGCAGCACGCATATTTGGACATAACTTGGAAAGGATGGCATATTAGTTGAATGAATGATGACAGGAATTAACTTTAAAATGCAGGTTTGACAGGAAACTGAAGAACACGTATGACCATCTTCTGTTTAGCAGGTATCATTCACAGACATACCACTTGCTATTTTTTATCCTTCAACTTTGTTGCTACAATCATAGTTCAAGCATAAAAGATATGTTCCTCTTCTATATGTCACATTTGTATGTCTAATCATTTTCTGTATGTTATTACTTGAACATATCGGTTTTGCCGGTAGTGTTTGTGTATTTCAGTTACATTCAGCTACACAGTTTGTCTCAAAAAGAGAGTTTTTGGGGTCACCATTCTAGAATTTCCTATACCGGGATAATAATAGTCATTAGGCATGGCATCTATTGTCTTCTGAACTCTCTCTCTCCTCCCCTTTCTTCCTCCTCCCTCCCTCCCTCCCCCCTCCCTCCCTTCTCAGTATGCATATTTATCAACTTTCTGCAAGGAGTTTGACTATAAGATCTGACAATTCATTAAGATAGATGGGGTTGAAGTTATCTCTGGCATCGGATAAGGTTACCAATTACGCTCTGAATTCTCTTCTAATTTTGTGTTTTATCTACATTGTTGAAGATAAGAAGAAGAGTTATGTTCAGATTTTCTCTAAGTTGATTTTCAACGAATATGATGTATTAATTTCTATGAAATTTCCTCTTTGCTTGTTCATTTTCATGCAGGAGTCAGCTTCTCAGTGTGTATGCTGACATGTCCGTCACATGTAAGGTATTATGATGCCCTTCAGTTTATAACTGAATTCTGGGCTGTTGATCTTGCTGCAAATTTCTTTCCCAATTATTCTAGGCAATGATAGGTTTCTGCTACTTTTCTTATCCCATTATTGTTACAGAACACAATATTTTCTTTACAGCTTATTACTAGTGCATTATATCAAATGTTTGAGTTGTTTCATAATTCATGTCATATAGAAAGAACAACCTTGTGGATCTTTGTATTGTTATTTACAATGACCAAAAAGAAAATGAAAATATTGTCACTGACAAAACGTGGCAATTCCATTTTTTAAATCTATGTTCTGAGATATTATTCTCTTTTGCTGTCTTCGTCTTCTACTTTTACACTTGAGCTTTCATTGGGTCTCTGCAGTCTTTCCATTTGTTCATCACATCAGAGTTAGTTGCAAATAAGAATGGATTTCATAAACTTGATACGAGGTGTCAAGAACTGTTAGACATCCCAACTTGTAAGGCAAATTTGGATGGTCACGCTTAGTTTTAATTAATTTTGTTATGCAAATAATCTCACCCTGCCTGTTTTTCTTTAAGCAGTCTTATCATTTATGAGACCATCATTTAATGCAGGAATATTACAGCCCCAACCAATCTATGTTGGAATTGGTTTTTGCACCTGCAGAAGAGTGGATCTCGTGCAGTGACTCTGAAATTGTTGATGCTACAATGAAAGAACTGGCAAAACTCTTCCCTGAAGAAATTTCTGCAGATAAGAGCAAAGCAAAGATATTAAAGTACCATGTTGTCAAGACTCCAAGGTCAGACAAGGACCAACCTTATTGGGACTGACATGTGTCTCGCTCTATTTCTACCACAATGTATATGCATGATATTAACACCAGTACTTGAACCCAATAAATAAATAAATGATATGTGGGAACTGCTTAAACCCAATAAATAGATAAATGATAACTTGATTCTCATTCAGTTACTCCTCAATCTACTTGATCTTTGTATTGTTCTTGAGCAATGAATCCAACTTTACTTGGCTGTTGGGCTTTCATGTTTATTACTGATGTCATTTTACTGATGATAACTTGAAATCCTGACAGTTGTCTTTTTTCGGTTCTTGAACATAACAGTTATTCTGTTTGTAGGTCTGTATATAAAACTGTACCAGGCACTGAGCCTTGTCGGCCTTTACAAAGGTCTCCCATAGAAGGATTTTATTTAGCTGGTGATTACACAAAACAGAAGTATTTGGCTTCTATGGAAGGAGCTGTTCTATCTGGAAAGCTTTGTGCACAGGCTATTGTACAGGTAATCTATCAGTGATCTCACTCAATGTCTTCAATGCAATTAAGACATACATGAGACGATCATGGTGAAATTTTGAGGCTTTTTGAGCTATCATACTTTCTCAAATGTGACTCTGCCTGTCGTGCATATTAAAACATTTACTACTCAGTTTCTTATTCCACATATATCCCTGTAGTTCCCATCTCATCATTGGGGGAGTTCACGGAATTGAGTGTTAGGTTGAGAACTTGATAATTTAGCTAGTAAACACATGACGCTTCCAGGCTTCTGCTACTGACTACCGTTTCAATGAGTGCATTGTCACCATCTAACTTTTACACTTACATTTTTGCAGGATTATGAGTTGCTTCTTGCTCGGGAGCAGAACAGGCTTGCTGAGGCAAGCATGGTCTAAGACTGCACGAAGAAGAAGATTTTGAAATCATATATTTTCTCCCATCCTCCGAAAGATGACCAACCTCAGGCAGATACACCGCACACGGCACTACAACAATAAACATTACGACTACTCCATAGGGTTAAGTAATGGGAAAAGAGGAAAATATATGTGGAAGTGACATAAGCACTTTAATTCTGTGACCAGCAGAAGCATCTCAAGAACCGAAACTTCCTATATTGAATAGTGTCTTTAGGTTTTTAGCTGGGAAAGCAAGATTTCATTAAACTCAACCAAACATTTACCGAAAAACGAGAAACAAAAAAAAAAGTCCTAAAGAAGAAAAAGGACTACACAAGTGTATCTCTAAAATCCCATCTGTTTCTAATCTGAACATTAAAGATTCGTTCAGAGATTTGTTTCTCTGTTGAGAACTGCATCTGGTGTATTGTCCCGTTAAGTTCATACGGATCTCTGCAATAGTAGCTTATAAAAACCGAAAAGCCGTTGCTTGCAGGCCTTTGTCTTTACCAAATCGTCGTCTCTAACAGTCCAATGACTGCCAACGCAGCTCAATGTCTCTAATGAAAGTGATCTCCAAGCACCTACACCAGATTCGTCCCTCAAACAGAAAGTTGTTGTCTAGCTTCAGTGTGCCTGTGGCAAAATTGACATTTATAAGTCTCCAACACACACTCCATGAGAGCAGCCTATATTTGCCAGGTAATCGATCCAGGCATAACCAGGCTGGCATACTATGCTTGTTAATCCTTGTGCACCCCCCATATGAGACAAGACCAATTTACTTCATCACGGTGACTTCTAATTTTATCCCAAGCAAAAGCATGGAAAAGGATCCGGAAGAGTGCCCATTGACCCACTCCAAAGAAATGCAGCAAAAGTTCACTCCAAATCCTGAATGGCACTTTTAGGCAAGCAAAATATTCCAACCTAGTAAATATGCAATTGGGAAAGGGCTGACTTGATAAGAACTAATCTACTCGCATAACCAAGACATTTTGCTGACTAGTGATTGATGTTCTGAATAGCTTTTTCAACAATCGAACTATAAGCAGCTCTCAAAATAAGCTTGGGGGCAAACTGGATCCCAAGGTAGTTCACCGGGGAACAACCTTCTTGAAAACCAGTAATATCCAGAACCTTATCCAGAACCAGAATCTTTAGAACACTTCCACGCCTTCCGAAGAAAATACAGCTCTTGTCTGAGTTAACCTGGAGCCTCAACATTTTACTGAACAAATTATGGATACCTTGAATTGTCTTAACAGAACGTAAGCTCTCAAAAGAATGAGGATGTCATCTACAAATCAGAGGTGTGTTAAACCAATCTTAGCGCATTTTGGATGGAAAGAAAAGCCTTGAACAACCGCCTTTTTAGTCAAGAAAGCTTTCCAAACCTCCATGACAAGAACAAACAGAAAAGGAGATTATGGGTCCTCCTGGTGAAGACCCTTCTCTCCTTCAAAATAGCCTGCAAAGCTACCATAATGGAAACAATATAACTTGGAGTTGTAACGCACTCAACAATCCAAGAAATGAACGTACCCAGGAAAATCCCACCATCTTAAGCACAAGCCCAACAGGCCTCTAAAATTTTATTTTATAAACCAAAGCTGTTCAAATTAATTAAAAAGTCAATGGTTTTAGTTAATACAGTTTGAGCAATTTTTTTTACTGGTTTTAAGATGGAGTTTCGATCGATTTGGTCCAATTTTTGGACGGTTTTCAAACTATTTTTCTACAAATAACAATCTAAATTTTTTTTTTTTGGGTTAGAACCATACTTCATCCATTCAAATTTCAAAGCACAAAATACTTCAGTTCATATACTACAACAAAACATAACAGCATACTCCAGTTTACTACAACCATCATCCAAAGCTTAGCAAACTCTAGCTTCCAAGTTCCAATGCCATTCATTCTCCTAATTCCCTACTCAAACACAAAAGTAAGCCAATTTTCACCAAGCAGTAGCCACACAATAGAACAAATTGTCTCACAATGAAAAACACAAGTTGTACATAACTTGTCTCCTACATAATAGACCAAATGTAAGAAAAACACACAATAGACTCTTACAACGTCAACATCCAGGGCGGTACCAGGGGGGCCTAGCCCTCCTCTCTCCCCTCCCCCCCAAACAAAAATCAAAATTTTATCTATAGATATAAAATCTTTTTTTCAGTATAGTTTGCCCCTCTCCCCCCGTGACCCTAATTCTCAAAGCTGAAGGCTGTTTCGCTGATGCTAATCCCATTTTGCCTCTTTTTTTTTTTTTTTTTTTTAATCTTGTCTTATGTGAGCAAAATGTACGTCGCACACCCGTCCCCCCCCCCCCCCCAACTAATAAACCCTGCTCTTCCAATCCATTCTCTTACACCAAAACCCTTATTCTCTCTTTATAGCAGCGAAGTGCAAACAACATATGAGTGGTCAAAAGTTTTTTACAACAACAAAATACAAACAAGGCTGAGCAACTACAAAATAACAAAACAAAAGGTAAAATAACTAAATAAGAAAAAAATTATATTGTACTTTTTTCTTATACATCACTTTATACATATTTTGTTTTTTGTTAGAATAAACTCCATAATATTCTGATTATAAAGGTATAAATTTTATAGCATCTTAACAAAGCCAAGATTATATACCGTTGTTAGTCATAGTTGCTAGTGAGAAAATTGACCAGAAAGAAAATCTTAACTCCCTTTTAGTCTCTGTCTCTTTTGGTATCTAAAATTTTCTGATAGAAAAATTGAAAGAGTATATTTCTGATAAGTGACATAGATACCCTTTTATAGAGGAGAGAAGAGGGTCAAATAACCAAATAATCGCCTATCTTGGTTCCTAATAATCCTCTTAGTGGTATTTATTTAATTAAATTGTTTATTTTAATTATCAGTTTTCACTTACCAAGTCAGATAAAAATAATTAAAGGTTAGTGGGCCACAATATAAGGAAACATATTTACATTCTCCTACTTGGACCACTAAATTGATTATATTTAAATGAATTTAATCACTAATAAACCAATTAAATGATACCATAATATTGTTATTAGCTTATATCATCAATATGAAATCATAGCAGTTATACAACATAAATGTCGTACTCCTTTCCATGTACTAAAATATTGATAACTTTTACTACAACAATCTTTCACTATGTCACGACCCTTGTAATTTGTCTTGTTAGGACAATTTCTATTTATCAAACACAATCATAATTTGTACAAATGTAATTTGTAAACAAAAAAGACAAAAACATATAATATAGTTGCACATAAGAACCAATTTCAGTACCACTATATAATAAGGAGAATCATAATCCTAAATTGCTTACAAGACCTATCTTAATAACATGTTTCTTGTAGGCAGAGGCAACCCCTTGGTTAATGGGTCAGCAATCATTAAAGTGGTATTGATATTTGCAATTGATACTTGTTGTTTCTGGACTCTTTCTTTAATAATCAAGTACTTCAAGTATATGTGCTTTGTTCCATTAGAGTACTTGCTATTCTTAGAGAAGAAAATTATTGTAGTATTGTGACAATATATCTCTAGCGGCTTGGCAATTGAGGCAATAGCACCAAGTCCTGAGATAAAATTACGCAGCCATAAAGCATGACTTGTTGCCTCAAAACAAGCTATAAACTCAACTTCTATAGTAGATGAAGTGATAATTGATTATTTGGCACTTTTCCATAAACCTGCCCTACCAGCATAAATATATATCCTGAAGTAGACTTTCTACTATCTATGCAGTTAGCAAGATTAGCATCTGAGTATCCAATCACTTCAAGTTGATCAGATTTTCTGTATGTGAGCATATAATCTTTCATCCTTTGAAAATACCTCATGGCTTTCTTTGCTGCCTTCTAATGTTCAATTCCTAGGACACTCTGGTATCTACCAAGCATTCCCACTACAAAACTAATATTCGGTTTGGTACAACTTTGAGAAAATGATGTTTTTGGTTTGTGTGTGTTTGTTCTTGCACTTTCTTATGTTTTAGAGATGTTTTGTGTTGACTTGATGGCATTAGTATAGTATTTATATAATAATTTTACATAAGCAGTTCTAAATGTCTATAGTTGAGTTTTATGGTTAAATGTTGCACTAAATGCTTGATTTTGTATCTTAGGTGAGCTAATGTGTTGGTTTTGTGTGTGCTTTAGTATTGTATTTCTATACTTGTTTTGAGGTGTATTATGTTATACAAAGTGCATTAGTGTACCTTTGCGTCATATTTGTGCATATTAGGATTTAATTGTTCATAGTTGAGTTTAAAAAGTAAATACTATACTAAAGTGCATTTATGTTGTGTTGAGGTGAGTTTTGAGGAAATATTTGAGATTAATGAAGATGGAGATGACTTGGTCAAAGTTTGAGGAAGCATTTAAGGATGAAAAGTGGAAGAAAATTGCATTTAGAAGCTCCGGAGGAAGGCCAAAGTAATTGGAAGCAAAATGGAGCGAAAAAGAAGCTGAAAGAGATGAAACCTGAAGAGCTAGCCGAGTTTCCTTCAAGGTGCCGGTCAACCAGCTCAGTAGGATTGCAAAAATAGTGAGCAAACTCTCCTAGGTGGCTTAGTGGCCTCGTGGTACCGGTAGGCCAATTCTCTCAGCAGGTAGTTAGCAAATTTTGGCTATAAAAGGCCCGTTTTGGCCATTTAATGGGGACAAAGCTTCAATCTGTCACACCCACTTTATCCTATTAAAACCATAGCCCTCCATCAATCTCACCACCTCATACACACAATCCCACATCAAGTAATCTATAAACAAGCTTGGACTTGAGGATCAAACAAGGATTTAGATACTTTAGGGTAAGATTTGTAAAGATCAAGCAAGGATAATAAGGGAGCTTTTCATTCTTCTCTTTATTATTGTTTATACTATTTTAAATTAGCTCTAAATTAGGGTTGATTGCTATTTTTTGTAATGGGTTAATGGTCCTAACACTTGTATTGAGATTTTGATGGTTGTATAACATGCTTCGTTCTTATGTGCCTTTGGCTTGAAATGAAACGTTAATGTGTTTGATGAAATGCCTCTATGAGTTTGCATGTATAATTTGTGCTTAGATGCTAATGGTAGTGGCATTACGTAAGCCTTAATATATGCTAATGGTATGAGCCTACTTGTAACTATATTTGTGTTGAATAAATGTGCTCTTAATGGCTTTAGTATAGTAGGTAATGACCTCTACCATGAAACATGGCTAAAAGGATACCCACTATCACTTGTTTGACCGAAGGGAATTAATTTCTAGTTTGAAACAAACCTAATAGGTTAGACTCCCTATTATGAAATTAATCAACACCTAAAGGACTTAGAAACTAGATCCAAAAGCTCTAGCTAGTTAAGGCAAACTTATACTCCTAATTAGGCCCGGCTAGGGATAAGGTTGCACCGGTGGTTAGAGGTAATAAGGCTAGTAAACTAAGCCTGTAAGTAGAGTATTTGGACCATCAATAGTCTCAAGACAAGGATAGAAATCTAAACTCATTCAAAAGGAGTAATCACCCTTAAGCTTTCCCAAAACCTAGTTGATTCCCCATTTCTATAGCTTGTTTCTACCTCTATTCCCATTGATTAGATTTACTTTCCCTTTAGTTTAGGTTTAAATTTGAGCTCCGCTTAATCCAAAAACCTTGAAAATAGTAGGTAGAATCACACGAAGCTATTGTAGGACGCACTTGCATCTCACTTAGGTAGCCTCCTTGAGAAAGAAGATCTCCATACTCAATTGCTAGACTACTAGGTTTTGTGCGCTTGTGGGTGTTTTAACATAGAAAGCACATTATGAGCCATGGATTGATGAATGAGCCTGAACAAGGATGGAAGATGAAGAACGAAGATGTATAGGTTATGAGATAAAGACTGGAAGCACGAAGAATGAAGACTGAAGGCAATTTAAGCTGCTGGTTGAGCTTGGAAGCAAGGCCGATCGACCGGCTAGGCGGCTGGCCGGATTAATAAACTTTTACTTTGTATTGGTTGAGTACAGTCCCAGGGTCGCCCAACTGTTTAGGTCAATCGGCTAAGTCAGTGAGCACCCTTTTCAGAGCCGATTGAGTAAGAAAGAGGAGTCAGCCGACTGGTTGTGCGCTAGAAAGATAATAAAAGCTCTATTTTTAGCCAATTTGGAGAGAACTTTTACACATCCATTTCATTCCACTTAAAACCCTAGCTTCCATAACTCTCACCCACTTCACACACACTTATCCACAAACATCTACACCAAGATTCAAGCTCTCTTTGGGGACTCAAACACTTGGAATTGTAGATTAAGGTAAATATTGTAAAAAGGAAGTTAAGCATGGAAGGGAAGGTCCTATTTCTCCTTTTGTACTTAGATTTTCTATGATTGAGTAGATATTTAGAGGGTGATTGAAGCTTGAATTATGGGTTAACATTTTAGTTTATCGTTATGGGATATTTGATGGATTAATATATATGCTTGTGTTTATGGTTTTGAATGGCTATTTTCTTACATGTTTATGTGTTTGATAATATGCCTAAATGAAATAGCATATATATTCTGAAGCTTGTTTGCTATTAATCACTTTTAAATCTTTATGTAAGCATGTCTATGTTGGGATTGGTATACCTTAAAGACCATTTGGACACTGTTTTCTAGATATTGTTATAATTATTTTAATAATGATTTTTGAATTTCATACATTGTCACTGGTGTATGATTATGTGGTGGATTAATAAAGGCCTAATGACATTATTTGAGGACTTGGGTGTGCAGTGAGGCTGGACGCGTAGTAGGTCCAAGTCAAGACTCATTAATGTCCTAAATAAGTCCATAACCATATGGTAGTACTGGGCACTCCACCAATATAAGGTTATAATGAGCAATTCTTTTTGTAAAGGTGACCTACCAAGGTCATTGGAGGTCTTCCCGGACTCGACTCTCTAGTACGTGCGTCACGCATTGGGCCAAACCACTGTAAGTTAGTTTTTTCATAACTGTACTATCAAAGTCAGAAAACACAATACTCACTATTGTTAAGTGGCCAATGCTCTCAGTCTTGAGGATATGTGGATGAACTGATAGAGTCAGGGTTCAGCACTTTGATCTACTATGAGTGAGACCTTGCTTAGCTAAGGTCAATAGCTCTGTGCGTTGGGTGTTGAGTTTTGGATAGTTGGGACATGCACATGCAATAGTAGATTCGTTGTGCCCCTTTGGTCTTGTCCGTATGATCATCTAAATCTAGATCTAGCGGTACAACCCTTCAAGTGTATATCGGTCATTTAACTTATGGGTCGCTCCCGAGATCAAGAGTAATGTGACCTAAAGATGATTGATACCTTAGACAAGTTGTTCTAAGGTTTAGAGGTAGTTAAGGAGATGATGGTACAGTCAAAGGACCGACCTTGACTACGGGCATATATAGAGGGGCGTTTTGGTCATTTTGTTTAGTAGGTCAAAGACAAAGGTCACTTGTTCTTGTGACAAGCTTCTGGCATCTAGTAATTATCCTTGGGGTGCGGCTTTAGTCTTGTGGTGAAATAGACTAAGGTCAAAATGGTCATTATGTCGCCTAAGGGAAGGCAAGGGTATTTTGGTCATTTTGAGAGCCAATGGTAGTTATGTCTTTTGGTCCCTCTGCTAGCCGGATATTATTTTATGCATGAGAAGTCTATTCTTGAATATTTCCTTATTGGTCGATTGCTAAATATGTGTTTTCATAAGAGTTCTAATTGCATTAGGATTCTTGGAAATAGGAAACAAGATTTGTTCTTAATTCCTATTGGTCCAAGTTTTAATGTAGATAATTAGAAAGTGTCTTAATCTCTTTCCTAAAGCTTCTAGGTATGTGAGACGTGACTTTTGAGTAAGGTTTCCAAATTAGGATAGAGTTGCTATATTTTTATAAGATAATTCAAATACTTGAACTCCAGGTTTCCTATATTGGAATATTCAATTTGTCAAGTCGTCATGTAGGGAGGAGTCTAAATTTGGAAAGAAGAAAGTGATAGTGGGCCCCACATATTCTAGAGGATATGTTGGGATTTAAATTCTAAAAGATTAGGTCAAAAGTTGGTTTTAATTTGAAACTCTATCACCTAAAGATCTTCTACTTGAATTTAAACTACTCAAGATAAAGTCCTAGTCTACCTAAGAGTTCTATTGCTAAGAGAACTCTTAAAGGGGGTCAACTAAGTCTGATAAAATGCAGAAGTTTTTTGTACATAAAAAATATTAGAGATATGTACATTTTTGGAGAAGTTTAGAAAAGAAAGAATTATCTTCTTCTCTTGATCGACCAAAAACAGAAATAGACTTCTACAATTCTAAAAACCAATTCTTTCACCAAGAATTTGGTTTTTGCTTATTGATAACATCTCCCCAGTGATAGTAGGGAAGATCAAAAGCTTTTTGGGTCATTCTTATAGAGGTTTTTGGAGAGAAAAACAGAAGAGGACAGAAACTATCTTTTCCCATCACAGCTTGCGCAATCTCAGATCTGGGCTTGAATAGGTGTCCATCACTTATCGAATCATTCTAAAGTTTTAGAAGTATGTTGTACTCTTCCAGGGCTTCAAATCCAATGGTTAGATTGTTGACCAGAGGTCTAGAAAGCAGTCCAATAATCAATAAAATTTTCTAATCGTTTTTCTGCTCTAGGAGGTAAATTTGTTCTAACAATTTTACTTTGTGTTCTTGTTTATTCTATGCATGTGTGGTATTATTGTATGCAAGTATTTATTTTTCCATTGTGCCTAAGGTTAATATTTTAAAAATTGTCCTAGGGTTAGTCTTGCATGCTCCATTAGATCCTTCAAGTGGTATCAGAGCAATTTACCACTGCACATGCCTAGGATAATTGATCTAGAACACTAGAATTGAAAAGAACGCTAGCAATTGTCTCGTGGGTGGCGAGAATAGGCATATTTTTCAATGTGTTGCTTGCTGGAATGTTGCTAACCATGCAGGGATTAATGTTCTCTCATGATGGTTTATATGTATGTTGTTTAGAATTAATGTACGGTGATCATTGTATGATCATAGGATGGTTTTACATGTAATTAGTTTGCTGGAAATTTTGTAGCTTTAGTTTAAAAGAAGCATAGGAATTATATGGAATGTATTTTTTTGGACCAAAAAAAAAGTTGGTTAAGTCCTAATAATCTAAGCTGCTTAGACTAGATAATTGCAAAACAATTAAGTCTAAAGATGTAAACTAAGATGGCCAAATTGGTTAGGATTTAATTTGTGGACTTTAAATCCTAAGAACCATTTAGGACTTAACTAGATAACTTTGTAATGCCTACCTAAAGGTTTCTTGAAGGCAAGATTTAGCTCTAAACTCTATTTTGATACAACTGGGTAATTTTGTAACACAAAGAGGATTTATGTCCAAAGGGTGTTAAGATCGAACACAAATTGTATGAAGACAAAATAGAGAAGTTTAAAAGCCCTTAAGTTAAAAGATTGAGTGGGAAAGGGGAAAGGAAAAAACCCCACCCTTTTCCAATTCTAGTTCATGTGAAGAGTGGGAGACATTAACCTCCCCATTGAAGGGTGTCACTCTACTTAGTCTAGTAAGATGAACTCAAAATGTGCATTCATAAGGGTGTTAGATAGTTCGGCCACCCCATCAGTGGAATTCTTTACTATAGACCACCTCATGGTTTGTGGATGAGAGTCACTTCCTCATCGGAGGGCTCATATCCAGAACATAATGGGGAATGACACAAGAATTGGTCAAAACACTTAACTCAAATAATAGGTCCAGCCATCCTATCGGTGGAGTTCTTTACAAGGATTGAGAAGCCAAGCCAAACAGTGATTGAATCTCACTTGGGTAGTGTCTATCTAGATAAGTGACATTCAAATAAGTGCGGCTTAACTCAGTTATTCATTAGTTCGGCCATCTTATCGGTGGAGTTCACGTGATAGGACTGAAACATTCTCACAATTGTAGTTTTAAGGGTTTATCTACAAAAAGGCATAAATGTGATAAGAGTGTATGTTAGTTTTTCTTTCCACTGTTACATACATATTACTTTTGCAATCATGTTTTAATTCATATATATTAATCGAAAGCAATTTTTATCTAGAAATCAAATGGCTTTCTTTAGTCTACTCGCTACTATTCTCATAGAACACAAGCTCACTGGAGAGAATTTTGTTGAGTGGAAGAGGAATTTGGACATAGTACTCACTGCCGAGGAGTATAAGTATGTCATCACAACTCCTTGTCCAGTTGTTATGGCCAACTCTAATGATGCTGTCTTTGAGGCCGAGAAAAAATGGCAAAAAGCTAATAGCATGCCTAAGTGCTATATGTTAGCTTCTATGTCAAATTCTGTAGAGTGAGCACCCAGGGATGGCGACAGCTAAGGAGATCATGACCTCGCTATCAAACATGTTTGCTAATCAAAGTAGGAATTCCAGGCAAGCTGCTTTGAGAGAAATTATGACTACTAGTATGGCTAAAGGAGTACTTGTCAGAGAGCATTTTCTTAAGATGATGGATTGCTTCAATGTAGCCAAAGTTCTAGGGGCAAACATAGAAAAATAGTCGCAGGTGGACATGATCCTGGAGACTCTCTACCTTTGTCATATAATCAGTTCAAATTGAATTATAACATGAACAAGTTGAACTTAAATTTGATAGAGTTGATGAAGGAGCTCGAAGCAGCTAAGGCCATTATGAAGCCTAAAGGTCAAGTGCAAGTTACGCAAGCTTTCTTTTTTGGTTTTAAACCAAAAGGTAAGAATAAAACCAAGAGTAACAAGAGGAAGAAACTGTGGGATAATGGGCCAAATAAGAGGCAAAAGAGTGGCATAGGCTTAAAGCAGGGAGTAGGTGCTAAGCCCAAAGGGAAGTGTTTCAAGTGCGGCCGGAATGAGTGCTAGACAAAAGACTGCCCTAAGATTCGAGCCCAAGGGCAAGCAGGTCTACCTCGAGCACTCTATATTGAAACTTGTTTAGTGGTTGAATCTATGAATTCATGGATTGTAGATTCTGGAGTCACTAACTATATTTGCAATTCTATGCATGAGTTTCAGGTAATGAGGGAGATCAGTAGAGGAGAATTTGCCCTTCGTGATAGGACTGGAGTGAAGGTCTGGGTAGCTGTAGTTGGAAAAGTTTCTCTAAATTTTTCATGCAATAGGTAATTGGTTCTAAACAATATTTATTATGTTTTGGGATTTTGGAAAAACTTTATTTCTGTTAGTCAGTTAATAATGGATGGTTTTTTAGTTAGTTTCCATATTGGTGTTGACATCAGTAGATATGGAAATTTAATTTGTTCTAGTAGGATGCATGATAATTTAGTTTTTGTATATCCTATTACAACTGTGACATTTAATGTAGAGCAAACAAATAACCCGCTTAAAAGAAAAGTTCCTCAAACCAATGACATATACTTATGGCACTTGCGTTTAGGACATATTAGTCATAAACATATAAAGAGGTTAGTCGATGATGGACCTTTAGGTTCATTAGTACTCGAGGATCTACCTCAATGTGAGTCATGCCTGAAACGTAAGATAACCAAAAGGTCCTTTTCATCTAAGGGTTGCGTGCCAAAGAAGTTTAGAATTGGTACATATAGATGTATGTGGTCCTATGAGCAAACCAGTTGGAGGAGGATATGAGTATTTCATCATGTTTATGGATGAGTATTCACGGTATGAATACATGTATCTAATGTGACGCAAATCTGAATCTTTTGAAAAATTCAAGGAATTCAAGGCTGAGGCAGAGCGGAAGTTAGATAAATGTATCAAATCCCTACGATCTAATCGTGGTAGGGAATACCTCTCGAGTGAGTTTAGAGACTATCTAACACAGCAAGGGACTGAGTCGCAATTAACTGTACCAGGTATTCCCTAGCAGAATAGTATAGCTAAAAGGAGGAACCGTACCCTCTTAGACATGGTTAGGTCAATGATGAGCCATGCATCATTACTTATTTCTTTTTAGGGGTATGCCTAGAAAAAGCGACATATGTTCTAAATTTTGTACCATCGAAGTCAGTACCTAGGACTCCACATGAGATATGGATAAGGCGCAAACCTAGTTTGAGTCATGTACATATTTGGGGATGTCCAGCTTATGTATTGAGTAACAACCCTTCAAAGTTGGAACCAAGATTAGAATTATGCTATTTTATTGGGTCTCCTAAGGGAACCAGAGGTAGGATCTTTTTCAATCCCAAGGAGCAAAAAGTGCTAATAAGCACTCATGCTAGATTCTTGGAAGAGGATATAATGATCCAAAAGACACCAGAATTTGGAATAGCTCTAGAGAAGATTGCTCAAGAATCTCCTAGTACACCTACAACTAGTTTGAACAAGGAAAAATAACAAATTACTTCAGTTGCACCGGAGCCTCATCGTAGTGTGAGGATGCCAAGGCAACCTGATAAGTACTATAGAGAGTCATTTCAGACTACTCAGAGGATCAGGTACAGGACCTCATTAGTTATGATGAAGCAGTTGTTGATGTAGCTACTAATCAATGGCATAAGGTGATGGATTTGAAATTAGAGTTTATGTACTTTAATAAAGTCTAGGAGCTTGTAGAAGCACTCGAAGGGGTTAGACCTATAGGGTGCAAGTGGGTCTACAGGAGAAAAAGAGGACCTGATGGAAATGTGGAAACCTTTAAAACTAGGTTGGTGACGAAGGGTTACACTCAGAAAGAAAGCATCGATAACGAGGAAACCTTATCACCAATAAGTATGCTAAAATCTATTAAGATACTTCTTGCCATTGCATGTCACTATGACTATGAGATATGACAGATAGATGTCAAGATAGCTTTCCTTAATGGGGAGCTTGACGAGACCATTTATATGACTCAACTAGATAGATATGTTGCCAAAGGTCAAGACCATATGGTTTGTAAGCTAAAGAAGTCCATTTATGGGCTCAAACAAGCATCTCATGCATAGAACATCAAGTTTGATCATGCGGTCAAATATTTTGGCTTTGATTAAAATGTTGATGAACCATGTGGGTATAAGACGGGTAATAGAAATGCTGTAGCTTTCTTACTGCTGTATGTGGATGATATCCTGCTTGTTAGTACTGATGTGGGTATGCTGACATCCATAAAGGTTTGGCTATCAACTCAATTTCAAATAAAGGATTTGGGTGAAGCTAGTTATGTTTTAGGGATCAAGCTCCTACGAGGTCGCAAAAACATGAGGCTACCATTGTCCCAAGCTCCCTACATTAAGAAATTGGTGGTCAACTTTAACATGGTAGATTCTAAGAAGGGTATGTTACCTTCTAGGCATGGAATCACTTTATCTCAAGATCAATGTCCTAAGACACTTGAAGAGATAGAATACGTGAAGAAGATACTATATGCTTTGATAATAGGTAGTCTCATGTATGCCATGTTGTATACTAGACCAGATATCTGTTTTGCTGTTGGCTTAGTTAACAGATATCAGTCAAATCTTGGACCAGAGCATTAGATCGCAGTCAAGCACATTATCAAGTATCTTCTCGGAGAGCGAAAGATTATGTGCTAGAGTACTATGCAGACGATCTGACACCATTGGCCTATACAGACTCAGATTTCCAGTCTGATAGCCAGGAAATCTACTTCTGGCTACATCTTTACTTTATCAGGTAGAGTAGTTTTATGGAGAAGCGTGAAGCAAAATTGCATTGTTGATTCGACCATGGAAGTAGAGTATGTAGTAGCATCTGAGGCTGCAAAAGAGACAGTATAGTTAAGAAAGTTTCTGTCTAATTTAGAAGTTATACCTTCTATCCAGAGGCCTATAGTATTGTACTATGACAATACTGCTACTATAGTACAGTGTAAGGAGCCCAGAAATCATAAAAAAGGGAAGCACATAGAAAATAATATCACTTGATCCTAAATTCATTCAAAGAGGAGATATAGTGGTAGAAAAAATTGCTTCTGTAGAGAATTTAGCAGACCCATTTCCAAAGACTCTTTCAAAGAAAGTGTTTAACACTCATGTAGAGTCTATGGGAGTTAGGTTTAGAGATAGTGATCTTTAGTGCAAGTGGGAACCTATTGGGATTGGTATGCACTAAAGACCACTTGGACACTGTTTTCTGGATATCGTTATAATTATTTTAATAATGATTTTTGAATTTCATACATTGTCTCTGGTTTATGATTATGTGGTGCATTAGTAAAAGCCTAATGACATTAACTAAGGACTTGGGTGTGCAGTGAGGCTGGACGTGCAGTAGGTCCAAGTCAAGACTCAGTAATGTCATAAATAAGTCCATAACCATATGGTAGTGTTGGGCATTCTACCAAGATAAGGTTAGAGTGAGCAAGTCTCCTTGTAAAGGTGACTTACTTAGGTCATTGGAGGTTTTTCTAGACTTGTCTTTCTAGTACATGCGTCATGCAGTGGGTCGGACCACTATGAGTTGGTTTTCTCATAATTGTACTATTAAAGTCAGAAAACATAATACTCACTGCTGTTAAGTAGCAAATGCTCTCAATCTTGAGCATATATGGATGAACTGATGAAGTCAAGGTTCAGCACTTTGATCCACTATGAGTGAGACCTTACTTGGCTAGGGTCAATAGCTCTATGCATTGGGTGTTGAGTTCTGGATAGTTGGGACATACACATGCAATAGTAGATTCTATGTGCCCCCTTGGTCTTGTCCGTATGATCATCTAAATCTAGATCTAATGGTATAACCCTTCAAGGGTATATCGGTCGTTTAACTTGTGGGTCAATCCTGAGATCAAGCGTAATGTGACCAGAAGATGATTGATACCTTGGATAAGTTACACTAAGGTTTAGAGGTAGTTAAGGAGGTGATGGTACAGTTAAAGGATCGACCTTGACCATGGGCGTACATAGAGGAGTGTTTTGGTCATTTTGTTTAATGGTTCAAGACAAAGGTCACTCGTTCTTGTAACAAGCTTCTGATTTCTAGTAATTATCCTTGGAGAGATGCTTTAGTCTTGTGGTGAAATAGACTAAGGTCAAAATGGTCATTATGTCGCCTAAGTGAAGGCAAGGGGCATTTTGATCATTTTAGGAGCCAAGGGTAGTGATATCGCTATTTGAGCACAAGCCTTAATAACCCGCAAGTGCACGGGACGTGTGCAGTACAATGTGTGCAAGTGTGGGGTCGAATCCACAGGGAGGCTACCTTAGTTTAGTCTCTATGTGCTCGGGTGCCTTAAACTAGCTATGTGCGTGTGTACTTACTTTAGGATAAAAGGAGCTCGGAAAAAAAAGAAAATAAACTAATCTATGGAGGAACTTAAGGGAGCCAAACTAAGGAAGGAGACACTAATAAAGAAGAAGGGGGACCTAGGGCGATTGCATTGCAACTAGACTTGGGCTATAAGAACGAATGAGGTCTATCTAAGGCTCGAGACTTCTATTGCCGTTGTGTTGATCGGGGGTTCTCCTAACCAATACTAGTGGTTTAACCCATTAGCTGGATTTAAAGCTAAGGGCCAATCCCTCCTAGCCTACGCAATTCGTGTGTAGAACTTATCCTCTTGGCTGGGTTTAAAGCCAAGGACTAGCATCTAAACACTACGTGACATTGAGGCTCAATTAACCAACACTAACGTGGATGAGGAATACTCTAGTCTAGGTTAACTTATCCGCTTTGCTGGATTTAAAGCCAAGGACTAGCACCTAAACTCGACTAAGCAAAGCATGTAACCTATTAGCTGGATTTAAAGCTAAAGCCTACTCTACTAAGCAAAGCCATGAGATTACGCACAATCACATCACCCAAATAAGTAGATAAGAGCATTTGAAGCACAAATAACACATGCATATTCACTTAGGCATTTTAACAAACACATAGACATGCTTGATTTCCAATACATAGACATATTGAATCATGCCATAAATTTATGTAAATAAATATGTATTAAGAGCCAAATATCTACACAAATCCATTATTCAACGCCCTAATCGAATATACAATAACAATCAACCCTAAATCTAGCCTAATCTAGCAACATATTTACAAGAAATAGAGAAAGAACAAGAAGAACTTCCTTAAATTCTTGCTTCCAAATCCGTACAAATCCTTCAATTCTTTGTTTGCTGCTTCAATCCTTGCTTGATGTGGGGTTTAGATGGTGGTTTAGGGTGGTTTGTGTAGTGGGTCGAGGTTAGGGTTTATTAGGGTTTAAGAAATAAAAGTTCCTCCCCTCAAAAGGGCTGAAAAATGGCTTAAATAAAGCTTTCAACGCGTCCAGTGAGGCCTAGCCGGTCGACCGGCTTTGGGCCTAAGTCGTCCGCCAAAATTGGCCCGGGTTCTGATCTGGCGGTCGACCTAGCCGGTCGACCGGCTTGGTCGTCCGGCCTATACAGAGGCTAACCGATCTTGATAGTAAAATGGTCATATCTTGCTCGTTTTAGCTCTGATTCGCGCACCATTTTTTTCTATGGCTTTGTATCATCGTGGGGGATCTCCCAAGCCATATTTTGCACCCTAAAATGTATCCAAAATTTGTCCATGTCCTTTTTAGGTTGCAAGATCCGAATTTGGCTCACGTTGCGCTCAGTTTCGCCTCGGTCACTCTTTCTTTCTTCCGACCATTTCCAAAAGCACTTTTCTTCATTCCTTTGCATCCAAAACACCCTTGGATTTGTTCCACACTTCAATCACCCTCAGTTAAGCTCCAATTATCTTCCCAAATCACACCTTAAACAAGCAAGAAATGTACATTAGTGTAGCATTTAAGTCCTAAGTTCAACTATGAACGTGTAGACCCTAATATGCATGAGTATGACCTAAATGTTAAACTAATACATCAAATGAAGCTCAAAACACCTCAAAACACCTCAAAACAAGTATATAATTGCAAAATATAAACACACAAAACAGACACATCAGGTAGTTATGTCTTTTGGTCCCTCTGCTAACTAGATATTGTTTTAAGCATGAGAAGTCTATTGTTGAATAATTACTTATTGGTCGATTGCTAAATATGTGTTTTCATAATTGCATTAGGATTCTTGGAAATAAGAAACAAGATTTGTTCTTAATTCTTATTAGTCCAAGTTTTATGTAGATAATTAGAAAGTGTCTTAATTCTAGGTGTGCGAGCCATGACTTTTGAGTAAGGTTTCCAAATTAGTATATAGTTGCTATATTTTTACAAGATAATTCAAATATCTTGAACTCCAAATTTCCTATATTGGAATATTCAATTTGTCATGTCGTCTTGTAGGGAGGCATCCGAATTTGGAAAGAAGAAAGAGTTAGTGGGCCCCACGTGTTCTAGAAGATTAGGTCAAAAGTTGGTTTTAATTTGAAACTCTTATCATCTAAAGATCTTTTACTTGAATTTAAGCTCCTCAAGATAAAGTCCTAGTCTACCTAGGAGTTCTGTTGCTACAAGAACTCTTAAAGGGGGTCAACTAAGTCTGATAAAATGTAGAATTTTTTTGTACATAAAAAATATTAGAGATATGTACATTTTTGGAGAAGTTTAGAAAAGAAAGAATTCTCTTCTTCTCTAGATCGACCAAAAACAAAAATAGACTTCTACAATTCTAAAAACCAATTCTTTCACCAAGAATTTGGTTTTTTCTTATTGATAACATCTCCCCAGTGATAGTAGGGAAGATCAAAAGCTTTTTGGGTCATTCTTATAGAGGTTTTTGGAGAGAAAAACACAAGAGGACAGAAACTATCTTTTCCTGTCACAGCCTGTGCAATCTCAAATATGGGCTTGATCGGGTATCCATCACTTATCGAATCATTTTGAAATTTTATGAGGACGTTCTGCTCTTCCAAGGATTCGAATCCAATTGGTTGGATTGTTGATCAAAGGGCCAGAAGGCAGTCCAATTATCAATAAAATCTTCTAATCATTTTTCTGCTCTAGGAGGTAAATTTGTTCTAACAATTTTCCTTTGTGTTCTTGTTTATTCTATGCATGTGTGATATTATTGTATGCAAGTATTTATTTTCCACTGTGCCTAGGGTTAATATTTTACAAATTGACCTAGGGTTAGTCTTGCATGCTCCATTATGTCCTTCAGCCTATGTGTTTGTATTAAGAATATATGAAGTGGTCAATGTATTCATACATATCAATATGTGTGTTTACATGCCTAAATAGTAAAGGTAGCTTTAATAGCATATGTGTTGGTTCTTATTGCTCAATATGGTGTAATCCGAGCATGTCTATGTGTTTAGTAGTTGAATATGCTTATGTTTTCATGAATGCCATGCCCTAAAACATGTACAAACTTGTTCTTTAATGCTTGAACCGCTATTGTGATGCATGATTGATGGCACTTAACTGAAGATTAGGCTTAGTTGAGATTCCTTTGGCTTTAAACCCAGCCAATAGCTTCTGACTTAGTTTAATCAACCTTAGATGGACTAGGTCTTGGCTTTAAACACAGCCAACGGTTTAGACACTAGGGTAGATCATTCAACATCACCTAGGAGACTAATTGACTAGTCCGAAAAGCTTGGGTCATAAGCACCACGCTATACCTGTTGGCTTAGACACTAGGTAAAATAATCAACATCACTTAGGAGACTAATTGACTAGCTCGAAAAGCCTGGGTTATACGCACCACACTATACTCTAGGTAGTTGACATCTGGGGATAGATCCGCACCGAGGCCTAGTGGATAATAAGGTAGCTAATTAGGATCCTAGACAAGAGTACCTCTAAAACCTAATCCATCAAGTAATCCCTTAACAAAAAAGTCTCAGGTCACCCATAATCAAGTGTAGATCTCCCCTAATTCCCAATTCCCTTGGTTGTTTCCCTTAGTTAGCTTGTATCTTTCACCTTTTATTCCCCATTTCTAGTTTATTAGTCTTTAAATTAGGTTTATTTTCCCTTGAGCTCGATTCAATCTAAGACCTAAAAAAAATTGGTAGTTTAGGACCTAGAGTAATTCCCTAGAACACATGGCCTTGAGCTATACCTTGTTTTAGCCTCTCTAAAAAATATGACCCCGTACTTGCACGCTACACTACCAACGACCTCTGCACTTGCGGGCTAATTTTAAGGCTTGAGTCTTTTATCATAGGGCTGTAAAGCTAAATCTTTAGGCTCCTCATCCACACCATCAATTGTAGAGGTTTGTGCATTGTATTTCGAGTGTACATATAAGATCATAGCTTGCCCTCAAGCTCCACATTTTCCAGAATTCATATAAGAGCAAGTTTGTGCCACCCAGGGGTACTCATGGGAGTACAATTCTTACTCAAACAACTAGAATCTAGGTTGGAGAAAGAACCCAAAGTTCTCATGGTGACAGGGTTAGTTTTAGTCATCCCAGCCCCAGTCCCTATTCCAACAGAGACCTCATCTTGCTAGTCCCTTAGGGGTCTATAATGTGAATCTGGCTAGACTTCTTAGTACACCCCAACATCAGACACTTCCTGCACCACTTAACCCAACACTTCTTGCTCAATCTGTACCTATTCCTTAGTCTTTTAGTGATGAGAAGCTAGACCTTTTGATGCAAATGATTCAACAGAGTCAGCAAGAGACAACTAGCTATCGCAACACATGGCTAGGGTGGATGCACAGTTAGGACAACTTGCCAGTCACTTAGGCACTAGGGATCCAAGAAAATTGCCTTCACAGCCAGAAGTAAATCTTGGAGGTCAGTCTTGTTTCTCCTCCGACCCCACCTATCTCTCTCAGGCCCAGGCCAAGGCCGTCACCACCCTTAGGAGTGAAAGGATGGTTGACAATAGGGTAGGAGTTGAACGATCTACAGATGTTGCACCTATTAATTCTGTTACATCTAGTGTTTCTCGTGAGCCTAGTTAGTCTATAGAGCATTCTGAGGAGAGAAAAGAGACCACTAGGAAGAGAGTTAAGAGTAAGACCCACCCACATCGGGAGGTGAAGCAACTAGATGAGTTTAGTGTTTTTATCCCTACAGCCCTTTTCCTAGTCGCTTTAGAGAAGTCCTTATCTACTGAGGATACTAGGATGTCTAAGATTTTAGAGCACTTTAAGGACCTTCAAGTTAATTTTCATTAATTGATGCTATTCTTTCCATTCCATCTTACTCCAAATTCTTTAGAGATCTCTGCACTAAAAAAGATAGCACTTTTAGTATGCCAAAGAAGGTGAAACTCATAGAGCAGGTGACTAGTATTTACACTTTGGCCTCCTACCCAAGTTGAGTGATCCTGGAGCTTTCACCATTTCTTGTCACATTTTAGAGACGCAAGTTGATCATGCTTTATTAGATTTAGGATCTAGTATGAACCTTATTCCTTTTGTGTTTATCAACATCTAGGTATAAGCCATTTATCGCCTGTACATGTCATTCTACAACTAGTTGATAGATCTAAGTATAGGCCACAAGGTGTAGTTGAGAATGTGATAGTTCAGCTTGATAAGTTTGTGTATCCTATTGATTTCATTGTTTTAGATATGGACTCCTACCATGACCCTAGGTATACTACATCCATTCTCTTAGGACGCCTCTTCCTTGCTACGGCCAATGCAGTTATTCATTGTAAGTCATGGTTATTGGAGATTAAATTTAGGAATTTAAGGTCCATGATGAAAGTAGCAGAGTTCGTACATAGGTTGAGTTTAAGTGGAGAAGATAAGGAAGAATGTTTCGTGATTAAGATGATAGAACCTGGTGTTGAGGATTGTGACCATGATGAGATGATCTTTAGTGATGAATTTGTGGATCAGTTTGATAGGATTTTAGTTGATATTGATTTAGAGACATATAGTGAGGAGAGCATAGCGTTCATTTCTAATTCTAAGCCTGATGAGTCTCTTGAGGTTGTTGATTCTTATATTGAGGAACATTGTAGGACTAAGAAGACGCTAAAAGAAGAGATTGATGAGCTTGAGATTTTGATATATGGATCTTTGGGATAGTTTGATGAATCGATGTTGGCATTTTTTTCTACCTTGTCCACTAAGAAATTCATTAATGAGGTTGATCACTTTTTAGAGGAGCATGAATCGTCCTTTAGTGTTAAACATGAATGTAGTAGGAAGAAAATGCCTCCTGAGAAGGTTGAAGAGATAGAACACTTAGTGCTTGACTATCACTTTGATGAGTCCATGATACCACATCTTTCGGATTTGATATTTGAGAAAGAAATGGAGGAATTGGAGAAACTTTTTTATAAATCTGATCGTCTTTATGAATCCTTTATAAGTAGCTCTTTTGACTATCTTTATCCTTCAGATCCTTCTTCCGAATCTCTTTTTTTAGGTCCTTCAAATGATATCATGATTCATTCTCCTTCATTGAATGGTTATTCCTTTCATACTCCCATTAAACTCCCAGCTAAATAGTACACTTTTATGCCTTCCCACTTTGAGCACGTACATGTAGGGTTAGTACACACTCTTTCTATTCTTCATGCCTCAGAATCTTCATTAACCCATGGGCATAGGGTGTGGATAGCCATTGATCATCAAAAGAAGGCTATATGATGGTTAGTTTCGAAGACTGAGTGTGCTAGGTTTGATTTGGAGATGACAACGAGACATAGAACTTTAAATTTTTCCATAACCCATAGCACCTTTTATTATTCTTTTATATTTGATGTGTCAGGTGTTTCATTTGTCCTTTCATCTTGTGTGCTTGAGAAGGATTATGATATGCATGATTTTATTGATTCTATATCACATAATCCTTTTTCTTTCGAGCTATACATTGATAGGTTTATTTAGCGATCCACGGCTAAGGACTACAAGCACCATTGGCCTCAACATTACTGCCCGGTTGGGGGCGCAAAACCATTTCTGCTAGGAGGCACCTTAAAAATTTTTTTTAGATGAGAGGGTCTAGCTGACATCATCATTGTTAGTCCTACTAGGAGGCAACCTAGATTAATTTTGGCATTTTCATTCTTTGTTTTCATTTTCCTTTCATTTGTTTTCCTTTTGGGTTTTGAAGTATTGATATCCTATTCCATTTCCCTTAGAATATACCTTGCTTACCATTTGCACATACTACTGCAAGCTTGCATGACAAAGTCTACTAATCTTGTGCTTCATGGGCATTTGTGGTATGTTGAAAAATAGGTTAGTAGATAAATGATTGATCATTGGCATTGAAAAGCTTCAAAAGAACACAAGGTTGTATCTATCCTTTCTTTACTGTCCCCTCTCATTTACACCGTCCCCACCCCCTTTATGTGTGTTGTGATATTTGTTTGCCTGTTGTGTGGTTTTATTCAATTTGCTTGAGGACATGCAAAGTTTAGGTTTGGCGGTGTGGGAGTTTGGTTACCTTGTTTTATATTTTGTTTAGGGTAGATTTGCATTATTTTCTCAAAATTAGTATTTTTTTCAATTTTCAAGCATATAGAGTCGTTTATCTTTTTGTTGATTGGAGTGTTGACTCTTATTTATTGACTTAATTGATTAGTGAAGATAAGGTTGTATTGTCAGGAGTGAATAGAGTGAAGGGAAAACTGGGACTTTGAGCAGATGCCTGTTGAAAGCTGTGGGGAATGAGTACATCTAAGAATGCACCTTGTAGCTACCCCACAACTTGGTTGGAAAAAGTGTTTCAAAAGGGTTATTGATATGAGTGTTCGTTTCTTGATTGGTTTTGTTTGTGTGCCTTAGCCTTTTCTTTTTCTTTTTCTCATTATTTATGTTATGTATTGAGAAAAATGCAAAAGCAATGAAAAAAGATAAAAATGTGAAAAAAAGGTGAAAAAGATTGGAAAAAATAAAAATAAAAAAGGGTGAAAAATATGAAAAAGTTAAAAGACACCAAAAAGTTGAAATAGTGTCAAATGACACAATGTCAACTTGATACAAGTTTCTCTTTTTATTCTTTTATGTAGTGTAAATAAGGCTCTTACATAATTTGTGAGCTACTATGATTGTATCTTCCTTCTCCTGGTATCTTTGAGGCAATGTGCATATTGGGAGGCCATGTTAGTTGAAGGGGCACAAAGTATCAACATCCCTGGTACGTGTGTTGGACTCCTAGGTTTATGGTGGCTCTAGCTACTTGCAAACTTCCTGTCAGGAGCGATGACCTTTGTGAAGAAGGGGAGGATTTGAAAAAGGCTTGATAACACCTTTTATGAAAGAAATGACCCCTTCATACTCCTTTGATTCGCTAAGATAGCAAGTCAATACTCTTGGCAACCCTCTCTAGCTTCTTAGAGATAAACTTAGGTTTGGTCTTGCTTAAGGACAAGTAAGGAAAAGGTTTAGGGGTTTTTGTCTCGATTTATGTGTGTTTGTTCTTGCATTTTCTTATGTTTTTAGAGGTGTTTTACATTCACTTGATGGCATTAGTATAAAAGTTATATAATAATTGTGCATATACAGTTCTAAATGTCTATAATTGAGTTTTATGGTTAAATGCTGCACAAAATGTTTGATTTTGTATCTTAAGTGAGCCATGGATTGATGAATAAGCCTGAACAATGATGAAAGATGAAGAACGAAGATGTATGGGTCGTGAGATGAAGACCAAAAGCACGAAGAATAAAGATTGAAGGAAATTTGAGCTACTCGTCGAGCTTGGAAGCAAGGCCCGTTGACGGGCTAGGTTGGCTAGCCAGATTAGTAAACTTCTACTCTGTATTAGCCAAATGTAGTCCCAGGGCCAGTTGACCAGCTAGGTGAATCAGCCAAATCAGTGAGCACCCTTTTTAGAGCTGGTCGAGCAAGAAAGAGGAGCACCGGCTGTATGCTGGGAAGATTATAAAAGCTCAATTTTCAGCCAATTTAGAAACAACTTTTACATACCTATTTCGTCCCACTTAAAACCCTAGCCTCCATCACTCTCACCTATGTCACACACACTCATCCATACACATCTACACCTAGATTCAAGTGCTCTTTGGCAAATCAAACACATGGAATTGTATATTGAAGTAAAGATTGTGAAGAAGAAGCTAAGTATGGAAGGAAAGGTCCTATTTCTAAGAAGAAGCTAAGTAGGTCTTATTTCTAAGAAGAAGCTAAGTATGGAAGGAAAGGTCCTATTTCTACTTTTGTACTTAGCTTATTTTATGATTGAGTAGATATTTAGAGGATGGTTAAAGCTTGTATTATGGGTTAACTTTTTAATTTATTGTTATGGGATATTTGATGGAATAATATATATGCTTGTTGATCGTAAACCTTTAAGAGTGTTACCCGCAAGCGCACCGGTCGCGGGAGTATAGCGTGTGCAAGTACGGGGTCGTATCCATGGGCAAGCTATCTAAGTGAGGTTCTAATGTAAAAGTATGTGCTACACTAGCTCCTTGTGGTCCTATCTACTCTTTTTAGGGTTTTTGGATTGATTGGAACTTTAACTTAAACCTAAACTAAGGGAAAATAAACCTGACTAACGAGAATAGTGGTATAAATAAGACATAGAAGTGAAGATCTACAAGGGTTTGGGAAAACTTAGGGGTGATTGCTCCTTTAGAGTGGATTTGGGTTCTTAACCTTGTTTTAAGGCTATTGATGGTTTGATTACTTTAATGGCAAGCTTAGTTTACTAGACTTACCATATCTAACTATCGGTGCAATCCTATCCCTAATTGGGCCTAATTAGAAGTATAGGTTTGTCCTATCTACCAATGGCTTTTGGGTCTAGTTCTAAGTCCCTTTGGTGTTGATTAATATCCTAATAGGGAGTCTAACCTTGTAGTTATATTTCAAACTAGAGATTAAGTCCCCCAGGTCAAGTAAGTGATAGTGGTACCCTTTTAGCCATGTTTCATGCTAGAGGTGTTTACCTATTATATTAAAGGCATGAAAAACAAAATTAATCAATAAAAATATAGTTGCAAGTAGGGCTTATGCTATTAGCATGGTTAAGGCTACGGTGAGGCCACTATTGCATCTAAGCACAAATTACACATGCAAACTCATAGAGGCAATTCATCAAACACCTTGACACGTTCAATTTGAAGCCATGGAAATGTAAGAACAAGCATGTATATACAACCTCAAAATCTCAAAACAAGTGTTAAAATCCTCAACCGATTACAAAAATAGCAATCATCCCGAATCTAAAGCTAATCTAGCATAGGATAGACAAGAATAAAGAGAAGAATGTAAAGCTCCTCATTATCCTTGCTTGATCTTTACAAATCTTGCTTCAAAACCCTCCAAATCCTTGTTTGATCTTCAAATCGAAGCTTGTTTTATGGATGATATTGATGTGGGATTGAGTGTGAGAGGTGGGTTTTAAGTGGATTTCGGGTTTAGGCAAATAGGTGTGTGAAAAGGTTAGTGTTTTCCTTCAAAAATAGCTGAAAAGTGGCTTAAATAAAGCTGAAATTGTGTCCAGCCGAGGGCCCAACCAGTCGATCGGCTTTGAGGCTAAGTTAACTGGTTAAAATTGGCCCAGATTCTGGTCCGGCTGGTCGAGTCTAGACAAGAAATTAACCAGTCTTGACAATAAACTATTCATATCTCGCTCATTTTGGCTCCGATTCGCACACCATTTTTTATATGGCTTCGTATCTCTTCAATGGATCTCCCAAGCCATCTTTTGCACCCTAAAACATGTCCAAATTTGTCCACATCCTTCTTTGATTGTAACCTTTGAATTTACTCCTGTTGCACTTGGTTTTGCCTCAGTCGCTCCTTCCTTTTACCCGGCCACTTCCAAAAGCACTTTTCTTCGTTCCTTTGCGTTCAAAACACCTTTATCTTTGTTCCACATTCCAAGCATCCTCAATCAAGCTCCAAGTAGCTTCCCAAATCTCACATAAAACAAGAAATAAATGCGTATTAGTGTAGCATTTAAGTTATAGGCTCAACTATAAATATGGAGACCCTAATATGCACAAGTACTACCTAAACGCTATACTAATACACCAAATGAAGCTAAAAAACACCTTAAAACAAGTATATACATGCAACGCATAAGCACACACAAAACTAGCACATTAACACCCCAAACCTTCTCTTTGCGTGTCCTCAAGCAAACCCAATCTTATGTTTATTTCCAAAGCCAATGCAAAGGGTTACCTAAGGGATTGACTCGTTATCATGATTAGTCTAAGAAGCCTAAAGAGGGCATTCCTATTATGGGGAGATCCACAAGTCTCTTTGGATCCGCCCTCTACTCATAAGGGGCCTTGTTCCTCGTGGGAATTTCCCAAGTAGCCAATCCACCACAAGCCTAGGATTCTAACTCACGCACACGGGAGGTTGATATTTCATGCCCCCTCAACTAACATGGCTTCCCCAATATGCATAAAGTCTCAAAGATAAGAAAAGAGATTATATACATACACAATGGCTTATAAAAAGCCTTATTCACATATCTATATAGAAGATAGCTTGTGCTAAGTTGACATTGCGTCACTTATGCACTTATTCACAAAACTTTTTGATGCCTTTGGCTTTTTCTCTTTTCCATTTTTTTTTAATTTTTCAACTTTTTGATCTTTTTGCACCATTTTTGCCTTTTCAATTTTTTTTGGATTTTCATACTTGCACTGTATTTCAAAAAGGAAAGAAAAAGAAAGGCTAAGGCATATGAAAAAGAACCAATCAAGGAAAGGGCACTTATATCAACAACCTTTTTCTTCACTTTTTCCTACCAAGCTATGGGGTGGCTATAAGGGTCATTCTTAAAGGCCTTCATTCCCCACAACTTTCTAGGGCATCCCTTCCAAGACTCAGTTCTCAATCCACTTCATTCACTTCCCCACAATGCTTCTTATATTCAAACAATCAATTAAGTCAATCATAATAGCCAACACAATGATCAACCAAGAAATAAACAACTCTACATGCATTAAAATTTGAAAAATTTTCACCATTTTTAACCAAATAATGCAATCTATCCTAAGAAAACATAAAACAATAAGACCAAATCCTCTCACCCCCAAACCTAAACTTTGCTTGTCTTCAAGCGAACAAAATAAGACCACATAACAAGCAATTAGGCATCACAAAGCACGTAAGGGTAGTGGGCACGGGGTAAATAAGAGAGGACAAGTAAAGGGTGGATAGATACAACCTTGTGTAGTATTAAGCCGCGTATGCCATTTTTTGATGATTGTGTCCATTAGCTTCCTTTGTAACCAATTTCCACTCAAACACAAATTTAAAAGCTCAATATGGCAAGTGTAAATGACAAGGCTTTATGTATGGAAAGCAACGGACATGAGGGAAATGAAAATGAAAAGAAAGAAATGAAAAGAAAATGTGCTAAGAAAAGAAAATTAAAGAACTCATCAATTAAACTCTAACTATCAAAATTTCGAGGGTGCCTTCTAGTAGCGCTGGATTTTATGCCCCTATCGAGGAAGAAATGTTAGGGCTAGTGATGCTTAATATCTTTGGGCACATTGCCAGATAAGCAAATTAGCATAGAGAAAATTAGCAAATAGATGCAACAAATGAAAAATGCAATCAATACCATGCACCTGACGCCTTAAAGATTTGAACTCATGCCCTAAGAATGTGTACATAGGATCATGCTAGGCCTCCTTAGATAAAAGAAATGGATAAAAAAATGTGCATCTCATGGGGTGGGTTGTAACAAATGGTGCAACAACACACTTTTCTATACCTGGGTCGAACACTCGAATTTCTTCTCTCAAACTCAACCTACTAATAGCTAACCAAAACTCTAACTAAATCCAGGTAGAAAATGAAGCATTATGCTCAATATGATCGGGAACAATGGGCACAGATGACGACTCCAAAAGAGTAGAAAGCATACTCGGTGAAAGCTTGGTCTACTCTCAACTAGGGAAGGATCTATGGCAATGCTCTTACTAGATCTAAGAGTAGATGAGAGAATGGAAGAGGTATTCAAATTAGAAAGAGAGATGCCAGAGTTAATCAAAGCAATAATCTCATCAAGCTCACCAATACACTCGGGGCTAAGAGTTTACTGAAGGACTATTTGACATGGGAATCAGGAGTATCTACTGAGGAAAGTATATCACTCTCTAAGTGAGTCCCACTAAAAGCCATCAAATTTAACTACTCGATGATTGTGTCAAGCACAGCTCTATCTTTTAAGGACAAGAAAGAATCATGGGAATCATTATCACTAGAAGCCACAAACTCTAAGGAGAAACAATTCTCCTTATCACCCACTCTATCTTTAACTGCAGACTCAACACCCTTGACCTTTGCCTTTAAATTCTGAAACGTGAACTCAATGATCCCTGTCTTATAATGAATCACTGCATCGACAGCTACTAGAAATGGGCTCCCCAAAAGGACAGGTGTCATATTCCTAGTATTATGACTTAGATACAAGTCTAGAACAATGAAATCCATAGGATAGTAAAATTCTCCAACTTTAACCATGACATCTTCAACTATCCCTCGAGGTCTTCTCTCACTTTTATCGGCCAACTATAAAACCACACTAGTGGGCTTCATTTCCCCCAAACCTAGATGTTTGTACACCAAAAATGAATAAAATTGACACTAGAACCTAAATCAAGTAAGGCATGGGCTATCGAGTGATCATTAATAGCACAAGAAATGGTAAAGGCTCTAGGATCACTAAGCTTAGGTGGACCACTTGTGGTGCAAATGCTACTAACCCTCTCTATAAGCTTCACCTTCTTCGGTAGGTAGGTGGTCTGCCTTTTCTTAATGCATAGATCTCTAAGGAATTTGGCATAATTCAATATCTTCTTAATGGCCTCAACTAAAGGTAAAGTGACATTAATATCTTTAAGAGGCTCTAAAATCCTCGATTCTTTGTCGTCCTCAACTTTCTTGGACCTCTTTAATGCTAAGAGAAAAGGAACTTTAGGAGTAACATCATGAGATTCAATAACATGTTTCCTTTCTCTACGCAGTGGATCAATACTCATCTCAATGTGATTTATCTCTTTCTCTTCAAACTCTTTAGTCTTCTCCTTAACCACAGTAGTCTCTTTATCAACACACGTAGTTTCTGGCCTAGCTCTTGTCATGGACTTTCCCAACTGATTATCTATAACCCTACCACTTCTCAAGGTTGTAACAACCTTAGCCTGTGCACAATTACTCGCAGAAGGGCTAGAAGTGATACACGGATCTCTAGGACTCAACTCATGATAAACAGGTAGCTTCCTTAGGTCTCTATAGCAAACTTGTTTAGCAAGATGTCTTATTTCATTCTTTATATCTCCTATTGTACTCTGAAACATCTGCTGTTGGGCTTGTATCATCTCAGCAACTAAGTCTATCCTACGGTCAACTATAGGCTGGATAGGTGGAGCAAGATTGATGGGAGTAGACTGGAATGACTGTTATGACAAACTAGAATACCTAGCCTTAGAAACTACCTTATAAAACCCTGGAGGACTAGGAAGTGATGGACTAGGATGATCTAGAATGAATAAGAAGAACTTGTGTTGTTGTGAGACTGTACTCTCTTGGAATGATCATGCTACCCGAGTCCAAGTGGGTGAGAAATAGTGGATAAACGATCTTGATTGGCAAGAACATGTTCTTGTATAAACTCAGGGAACTGTGGGGCAAGAAGGCATGTTATGGTGGTATGGCTAGACTTGGAGCACAAAGCACACATCTCTACAAGACTAAGAGGATGAGGGAAAGATACACTAGGAGTAGAACACCTATGAGTGGATGTAGCTCCTAAAGACATAAACTGGTCAAACTTCCTAATGAGAGCTCTTACCTCAGTGGCTAAATCATAAATTTCAGTCAACCCCAAACACATTACTAAGAGTGGTATTCCTAGTTCCCTTCCCTACTCTCTCAAAATTAGCATTTTGGAATGAGTCCTCCACCATAACCTCTAGTTTTGACCAAGCCTCCTTGGGTGTCAAATCTAACAACCCCTCACCACTCGAAGCATTGACCATTAGCCTATAACTTGAAGTCAAGCCTAAGCAGAAAAATTGGAGAAATTCATGTAAATCATAACCATGATGTGGGTGTTAGCGATAAAGCTCACTGAATCTCTCCCAAGTCTCGTAAAAGGGGCTCTAATTCTTATTGTGCAAACATCATGATCTTTACCCTAAGAGTGGTTGTCCTAGCTATTGGGAAAAATCTATGAAGAAACTTAACTTGAAGCTTATCCCAGCTAGTGATAGACTCATAGGGGAAGGACTTGAACCATCGCCTTGCTTTATCTTTTAAAGAGAAAGAGAACAATCTAAGCCTAATGTTCTTAGAAGAGACATCCCTAAAATGAATGGTAGAGCATATCTCAAGAAAATGCACCTACATGCGCATGGGGATTCCCATTATTATGGCTATAGAATGATGGAAGCACGTGCAAGGTCTTAAGCCTAATCTTAAAGGTCGCATGTCTTAGGGCCGGTAGTTGAATAGGCATGGAAGATTGATAATTGTCAAGCTCAAGATATTGCCTTAAGGTCTTAGCTCTAGGTGGAGGATCGGCATTAGGATTAGCCATCTATTCAAGAATGCAAAATAACATAATTTTCCTTCCATACTTCAATCCTCAAAACTTCAATTCAACAAGCAACTACCTACCATAAACACCAAGATCCTGAGAAAAATGCAAAAGAAAACATAAACATAAGAAGTAAACTAAACTAGCAATATCAAAATTAGTAAAAGAAACACACAATGAAAATAGGTATGTACATGATGAACAAACAAGAAATATATATACAACACGTGACTAATGAAAAACACAGAAAAACAAAGAAACCAACAACCGTGCCTCCTCGGCAACTGTGCTAAAAACCTGATCGTAAAACTTTAAGAGTGTTACCCGTAAACACACAGGTCGCAGTAGTATAACATGTGTGAGTGCGGGGTCGTATCTATAGGGAGGCTATCTAAGTGTGGTTCTAATGTAAAAGTGTGTCCTACACTACCTACATGTGGTCCTACCTACTCTTTTTAGGGTTTTTGGATTGATTAGCTCTAATTTAAACCTAAACTAAGGGAAAATAAACCTCACTAATGGGAATAGTGGTATAAATAAGCTATAGAAGTGAAGATCACCAAGGTTTTGGGAGAACTTAGGGGTGATTGCTCCTTTGGAATGGATTTGGGTTCCTAACCCTGTTTTGAGGCTATTGATGGTTTGATTACTCTAGTGGCGGGCTTTGTTTACTAGACTTACCATATCTAACTATCGGTGCAATCCTATCCCTAATCGGGCCCAATTAGAAGTATAGGTTTGTCTTAGCTACGTATGGCTTTTGGGTCTAGTTCTAAGTCTCTTTGGTGTTGATTAATGTCATAATAGGGAGTCTAACCTTTTAGTTATGTTGCAAGCTAGAGATTAAGTCCCATAGGTCAAGTAAGTGATAGTGGTACCTTTTTAGCCATGTTTCATGCTAAAGTTAATTGCCTACCATATTAAAGGCATGAAAAACACAATTAATCAATACAAATATAGTTGCAAGTGGGGCTTATGCCATTAGAATTGATTAAGGCTAAGGTGAGGCTGCTACTATTAGCATCTAAGTACAAATTACATATGCAGTCTCATATAGGCAATTCTTCAAATACCTTGACATGTTCAATTTCAAGCTATAGAAATGAAAGAACAAAGACTATTTATATAACCATCAAAATTTCAAAACCAGTGTTAAAATCCTCAGCCCATTACAAAAATAGTAATCATCCTTAATCTAGAGCTATTCTAACATAGTATAGACAATGATAAAGAGAAGAATGTAAAGCTCCCTCATTATCCTTGCTTGTTCTTTACAAATCTTGCTTCAAAACCCTCCAAATCCTTGTTTGATCTTCAAATCCAAGCTTTTTTATGGATGGAATTGATATGGGATCGAGTGTAAAAGGTGGATTTTATGTAGATTTTGGGTTTAGGCAAATGGGTGTGTGAAAAGGTTGGTGTTTTGCTTAAAAAATGGCTAAAAAGTGGCTTATATAGAGTTGAAATTATGTCCAACCGGGGGCCCAGCCAGTCGACCTGCTTTGGGGATAAGTCAACCGGCCAAAATTGACCCAAATTCTGATTCGACCAGTTGACCTAGCTAGTCGGCCTAGTCTAGACAGGAAGTCGACTAGTCTTGATAGTAAAATGTTCATATCTCGCTCATTTTGGCTCTGATTCGCGGAATATTTTTTTTATGGCTTTGTATCTCTTCAAGGGATCTCCCAAGCCATCTTTTGATCCCTAAAACATGTCCAAAATTTGTCCATGTCCTTCTTTGATTGCGAGCTCTGAATTTAGCTCCTGTCGCGTTTGGTTTTGCCACAATAACTCCTTCCTTTACCTTGCCACTTCTAAAAGCACTTTTCTTATTTCCTTTGGGTCTGAAATATCTTTATCTTTGTTCCACATTCCGAGCGCCCTTATTCAAGCTCCAATTAGCTTCCCAAATCTCACATAAAACAAGCAATAAACGCGTATTAATATAGCATTTAAGTTATAAGCTCAACTATGAACAAGACACCCTAATATGCACAAGTATGACCTAAATGCTATACTAATACACCAAATAAAGCTCAAAACATGTAAAAACAAGTATATACATGCAATGCATAAGCACACACAAAACTAGCACATCACTTGTTTGTAGGCTTTTGAATGGCTATTTTCTTACATGTCTATATGTTTAATGATATGCCTAAATGAAATACCATATATATTTTTAAGCTTGTTTGCTATTAATCACATTTATATCTGTATGTGCGTACGTCTATGTGTTTGTATGAAGAATATATGAAGTGGGCAATGCATTCATGCATGTCTATATGTGTGTTTACATGCCTAAATAGAAAAGCTAGATTAAATAGCATATATGTTGGTTCTTATTACTCAGTATGATGTAATCTGAGTATGTCTATGCATTTGGTAGTTAAATATGTCTATATGTTCACAAATGCCATGCCTTAGAACATGTATAAACTTGTGCTTTAACGCTTGAACTGCTATTGTGATGCATGATTAATGGCGTTTAACTAAAGATTAAGCTTGGTTGAGTTTCCTGTGGCTTTAAACCCATCTAATAGCCTTCTGGTTTAGTTTAATTGATCTTACATGGACTAAGTCTTGGATTTTAAACCCAGCTAATGATTTAGATACTAGGGTAAGATCAATCAACATCACCTAAGAGACTAATTTGACTACCACGAAAACTCTAGGTCATAAGCACCACACCATACTTTAGGTAGTCGACGCTTAGGAATAGACTTGTACCGAGGACTAATGGATAATAAGGTAGATAATTAGGATCATAGACAAGAACACCCCTAAAACCTAATCCATCAAGTAATCCCTGAACAAAAGAGTCTAACATAACCTATAATCAAGTGTAGATTACCCTTAATTCCCAAATCTCTTTGTTGTTTCCTTTAGTTAGCTTGTATTTTCCACCTTTTATTCTGCTTTTATAGTTTAACGGTCTTTAGACTGGGCTTCTTTTCCCTTGAGCTCCATTCAATCTAAAACCTAAAAAAAGAATTGGTAGTTTAGGCCCTAGTGTTGCTCCCTAGAACACATGGCTTTGAGCCATACCCTGTTTTAGCCTCCCCAAGGAATATGACCTTGTACTTACACGCTAGGCTACCAATGACCCATGCACTTGCAAGCTAATTTTAAGGCTTGTGCTTGGAATTCGCATCTGCATACATCAAACTCCTAACAGTAGATGCATAAGGAAATTTCTTCATGTTTTCTCATTCCAAATCATTTTTTAGGCACTGGTTTTGACTTAATTTGTTGCCCTTCATGATAGGAGCATTATTAGCTGAACAAAACTGCATGTTATATTTTTCCAAGACTCAATCGATATAACTTTTCTAAGACAGTCTTGGCAATCCTTGAGGCCAATCCCTAAAGATCTCTATGCCAATTACATAGGATGCCTCACCCATATTGATCATCTTAAAGTCCTTGGCAAGATATTCCTTAGGCTTGTGCAACAAACCAAAATCACTACTGGCCAACAAAATATCATCTATGTATAAGACTAAAAAGATAAACTTTCTCATACTGAATTTCAGATACATAAGATCAATAATGTTTTCTTTAAATCTGAAAGAAGCAACGGTATCATTAAACTTGATATACCAATTTGGAAGCTTGTTTAAGTCCATAAATAGATTTCTTTAATTTGCAAGCCATATGCTTAGTTTCTTTCTTCACGAAACTTTTTGACTATTCCATGTAGATATCTTCATCCAAATTTCTATTCAGAAAAATAGTTTTCATATCTATTTGATGTAACTCTAAATTGTAATGAGCCACAAGTGCCATAATGATTCTAAGAGAATGTTTCTTTGAAACTGGAGAAGAAGCTTTAGTGCAACCAATGCCTTCTTTCTGAGTGAAACCTTTGGCAACGAGTCTAGCCTTATATCGTTCAATATTGCCTTTTGTGTCGTGCTTGGTTTTATATACTTATTTACCGCAAACTTTCTTACATTTCTGAGGCAAATCAATGAGATCCCATACACCATTATCGTGCATTGATTTCAACTCTTCATTCATTGCATCAATCCATTTCTTAGAATCATCACTTTCAAAGGCTTGTGAAAATATAACTAGATCCTTTTTCATCCTAATATCAAAATCAGATTCTAGTAGGTACACCACATAATCATTTGAAATAGTAGTTCTCCTTTCCCTCTGAGATCTTCTCAGAACTATAGCCTGTGGTAGTTCTATTTCTTGAAGTGGTAGAACATTCTTATTATGTTGTTCAACTTTTTCAACTTGTTAGGCAGCCTAAGGAACTATTAACCCAACTTGTTGAGTAGGCTGAGGAGCTATAAGGTGTAAAGGAACAATAATATCTTGAGAAGATAAAGGCAATAGGATGGTTGCCTATACTTCATCAAGATTTACCTTTCGTGTTTCACCACTCCCACTATGATCATGTTCTCTATGAATCTAACATTTCTGGTTTCAACTATTCTCGTACTATAGTTTGGACAATAAAATTGATACCCTTTAGACTTTTCTGGATAACCAATAAAATATCCTTATATTGTCCTTGAATCCAATTTCTTTTCATATGGGTTATAGATTCTAGCTTCTGGTAGACATCCCCAAATATATAAATGTCTTAAACTAGGTTTCCTACCAATCCACAACTCAAAAGGAGTTGATCAGACAACTTTACTAGGAACTCTATTCAACATATACATTACGGTCTTTAATGCTTCTCCCCACAAGGAATCAGGTACCTTAGAGTAACTCATTATATTCCTTACCATGTCCATTAGTGCAAAATTATGCCTTTCAATAATGCCATACTATTGAGACGTTCCTAGAATTGTGCATTGAGCGTGAATGTTATGCTTTTCTAAAAATTTGGCAAATGGACCAAGATTTTGTCCTGACTCATCATATTTACCATAATACTCACCATCTCTGTTTGATCTAATATCTTTAACCTTTCTATCTAATTGTCTTTCCACCTTAATAAAGTACACCCCAAGAATGTCAACGACTTGAGACTTTTCATGCATTATATAGACATAAATATAACGTGATAGATCATCTATAAAGGTGATAAAGTATTTCTCCCCTGTAAAGCATGGAATGGAGAGTGGTCCGTAAATATTTGTGTGAATAAGTTCAAGAAGCTCATTATTTCTTGTGGCACCTTTCTTACTTTGTTTGGTTTGTTTTCCCTTAACGCAATCCATACATAAGTCAAGATTAGTGAAATCTAGTTTTTCTTAAATTTCATTTTTCACTAATCTTTCAATTCTTTCCATGGAAATATGTCCCAAGCACCTATGCCACAAGATTGAAGATTTTTCATTAATTCGGCCATGTTTTGAACCAACATTTGAATGCAAGACTATTAAAGATTGGACAAACTCATGATTCAAAGTAATTTTATATAAACCATCATATAAAATACCAGAACCAATTGTAATTGAGTTAAACATCAAAGTGAGTCTTGCACAACTAGAGAAAATAGGATATCCAAAAACATCTAATCTAAATAATGAAACTAAATTCCTGGAAATTAAGGGTACATATAAAGTGTCTTTAAGATCCATCTCATGTCCTATTTCTAGGAGTAAGTGATAAGTTCCCATAGCTATCACTTCCACCTTGAAATGGTTCCTTATACAAACGAATTTTCTTTCTCTCAGTTTTCGATTTGTAAGGAATCCTTGCATTGTGTTAGTCATGTGAGGTGTAGCACCCAAATCAATCCACCAAGTATTAGAAGGAACTTCAACAAGATTTGATTCATAACATACAAAAGAATGATTCTTAACTTCTTTTTGAACCAAGCTTTGTGCTTGTTGCATTCCTTTTTCACATGTCCTATCTTGCCACTTTGTCAGCCAAACTGAGGAACAAGTAGAGCTAGTATGAACTAAACTAGAAAGGGATCAATTAAGTACATTCCTAAAGCATTAAGTTTTGCAACATCGTCGGCCATGTTCAAAATGTGTTGTTGAACCTCTTCACTACATTATACTTTATGGTAGTCAGTTCTGCCATAAATGTACCTGCAAGTGACCTTTCTATAGTTTTGAAACGATCCTTGATAGCAGTAAGAAATTCCTTTGCATTTTCTGTCTGTGCTAATGAAGTCTTGATGTTATTAGCTAAAGTCATCTTCATTAGCTAAATTCCTTTGGATCATTCTCATGGTAACTTAGCATTAACTTGTTATTCAATGCTATTAGCAATCAGCTCTTGGGGCTTGTTAATCAATAATTCAAAATCATGTTCCATTATACCCAATGTAAATTAGATATGCTTATGCCACTCCAAGAAGTTTGTTCCATTCAAGATCGAAATACTGGACATATGGGAATGTCACATGTTTGAGATAGGTACTGAAATACAAATTACACTCACAGTAAGGCTATAAACCATTTACGTCACTTAAATTTACCTTTGGGTAAAATCTTAAGCACATATATTGTCCACTCTATAGGTGTAAAACATTAATCAACTATTAAGAATGATATAGTTTTACTACTTAAAATATAGTTGTATCACCTTTGGTAAACACTATAACTATGGATCATAAAAATTACATCATCCAGTCCAGTGCATAATTAGTCAAAAACGACTTTCCTTTGGGATAGTGACAATTTTCTAATTATGGCTGCAATTTGAGTATATTTTTGCCTTTTATATCATAAGATATGACTCTTCTTTAATTTAATTTGTACATATAAAATTACTAATCTAGGTAACTTTGATGACAACTAAACTAATAAATTCTAAAGATCAAAATTAATCAACAATATTCTCTACACTTTTATTGGGCATTCTTTAATTTTTTTTTCCCTTTAATGCCTCAAAATAATTACCTTGAGTTACTATAATCACCATAATAACAAGCCCATAAGTGAGAAGAAAATATAAAAAATAGCTATCAAGAAAATAAGGCTTCGACAATTCTTGCATGAATAATATAATAAGCCTTCAAAAGTCAAAGAAAGTTAGCAATGCTTTATGACCATAATGCTTAACAATCAACAGAAGATTGTCACTTTAAACAATTAATATAGATCTCAGCAAAGTACGTTGATGCCATAGTCTTTACATGATAACAATTTATTAACTCTTAAGTAGGACTTCATGGCATGAACAACTTTTATCAATTTCTTTGAATTGTATCATAGCCATTAGGAACATAATGCAATTCGGACTTCTTAAATTCATATTTAAAAACCTTAACGTAGTACCAATATTTTCTCTATAGTACAAATATTTTGGAAGATTTCTTGGACAAAAATTATTGCTTAATGATGTAATTTAATTCTAGAATGAAAGGATATATTTTGGAAAAAGTTTATTTTGGTTAGGACATATTTTTATGAGACTTACCTTATCTTTCATGTTAGTATTAAAGAGTTGTCATATTAGTTAAGAACTCCTAAGGTAATATTATTTTCATCAATATTATTTTTTAGACTTTATTTTATTAGTATTATTCTTAATGCCTCCACAGGGATTATTCTAACATTCAGACTTTATTTTTCATCAATATTATTTTTCTTAGGTTCCACAAATGCTTTATGGATTGGTAAACTTCTTCATCTAGCCTGGGACTAATTCAAGTTTGAGGTTTTACATAATCTATGAGATCTAATTGATTCTCTCTTCTTGTTTATTTTCGGTATTTATATGTTTTCTATTTTAAGAATTAATATTATCTTATAATTGTTCAATTTGACACTAATTGTTCAATTGCTAGGTAGTAGGTAGACAATTAGAGAAATTAGATTTTGTCTAATTAATCTAAAAATAGTGGTGAACTGGTTTCCTACAAAAATATATAATCTAACTGAGCAATTGCTGTAAAAAAAATCAACTTTTAGAATCAGGTCCTTTTAGAGCTATAGTGTTGCCTTTAGATAGAACCTACAGACATCTCCGAGTGTTTGACCATCTAATATGTAAAGGTAGTAATTAGAGAGAAAGTGTGGAGTTCTTGAACCACCACCAACGCTAAAAGGAAGGATTAGGTTGTTTAGTCGTACTGACAACTATAACTGGTTTATTAGAATGAACGGGAGTCATTCCTACATCTAGGATCAGATTTATAGGTCCAAATAAAAATTATATCCTAGGCTAGGTTCCATGATCGTTTACTCAATCGTGTGTAAAAATGAAGCACAAATACAATCAAGTTTACATCCACAAGCGTACGGACGTGTCCAGTATAGTGCGTGTGTACAGGTATCGTCTCCACGGGGAGGCTACTTGAGTTTGGTCTCTATGTGCTCGAAGCCTAAAACTAACTACTTGCATGTGTTGAAGTATTTGTAGGATGGATAGTATTACATATGGTCTATCCTATTACATATTTTCAAAAATTCTACCAAGAAAATAAGCTAGGAAAACAAAATAACTACATAACACACACAAGAACATGCTTAAAAACATATAGAACATAACTAGTATTTGCAAAATATGTAAAGTTAACCTCATAAAGCGTGGGGCCTTTGATGAAGCTATAACCGTCACGAGCTTTGGTCTCGCTCATGAACAAGGCCACAAAAAAAATTTTACTATAAGGGTGTCACAATAGGCAACTCGCTAGTCTTCTTCCCTATGATAAAAAGACTTATCTTGAGAGAATAGCCTCTTGCATGGAAGAAGCAAAGTAATATACTCTTGAAAAACCAGAGCAAAAATTACACATAAGTGTATACTATGTGTTGTAGTATTTTCTTGCCAAAGAGGAAGAAATCAACTACAAAGTGGATGGCATAAAAGGTGTAGGATCTTGCCTATTTATAGGGACAACCTTGGCACCCCAAGTTGCTAATCTTTCCATGTGAGAGAAAATTTCCGTGTAGTAATTCCTTTATGCAACTTGTCCACTTGTCATGGAAGACTTGGGCCAAGCCCAACACATAGTCTATAATCTATGTAGAGGCCCAACCCCAATAGGAAACCAACCTAGCTCAATTAGGTTATCTTGGACTCTAAAGAAAGCCCAAACCTAATTCCAAGCTTTGGCCCAATAAGACTACTACCACAATATGAAATTTGCTCTTCCAAGTTTACTCTCTCAAAGTCATTCCAACTAGAGAAGGGACCAAGAAGACACAATTAACCTTGGCTTCCAAAAATAATAAAAAATGTCCTTGCCCCATCTAGGCAACATAATAATTATTTTTAACTCCAATCTATTCCACCATAAGATCAAAGTTGTACTCCAAGAATAATTGCTATTACCCAGAAATTTGTCACAAAAGAATGTAAACTTTGTCTTTGACCTACTAAATAACCAATCATAAAGCCCTTCTATGTATAGCCATAGCTAAGGTCGGTCTTTTGGCCTGTGTATTATTGCCTCTGATGCGTCTCTCAAGTGCAAGCTCTAAAGACCCATAAGCGCACAGATTGGTGTAGCAAAGTGTATGTAAGTGCGGGGTCGATTCCACAGGGAGGCTATGTTGGGAGATAGATTCTTTGTGTGTGTTCTAGAGTGTGCCTAAGAAGAAACATAAACAATCTATTTTTGGGATTTTTGGATTTTTTATGGTCAAGAGCTCTAACTAAAATTAATTAAATTAAACTATGGAAATGAAAAGTGGGAAACAAGTTAATCTAGAAGAACTAACAAATGGAAGGGGTTAGGGCGACTTCAACTTATGAATGGGCGATTCTATACTCGAATGTTATGGCATTAAAGAATGATGGCTTACTTTCATAATTGCTCTTAACTAGGATGTTAAATTAGTGTCTTAATTTCCCCCTAAGACTCGGTGTGAGTCCGTCCCTAGGTGATGCCTCCTAAAGCTACAGCGTGGTCCTTATGACCTAGGGCCTTAAGAGTGACCAATTGGCTTTCTAGATGACTTAGAATGAACCTACACTAGTACCTAAATCATTGGCTGGATTTAAAGCCAAGACCTAGTGTCACTAAGGTCGACTAAACATATCCTAAAACCTATTGGCTGGATTTAAAGCCAAAGGAGACTCGACCTAGGCTAGCCGTAAATTGCTTACCTTCATTCTAAGGTCACTACAGTGAGATTTGACATGATAGCACATTCATACATGTTCTTGGCCAAGGTGTTCGTGAATAAAAGAATCTATTCAACTACTAAACATTATCATGCTCGGATTACACCATTAAAAGCAATTAACAACCAACATGTATTCGTTATTGAAGTCATATTCACTACTAGGCATGCAAATATACACATAGACATGAATATAAGCATTACCCACTTCATAGCAACCACTTATAAACACATAGACATGATTATAGCATGGATTAGATGTGTTTAGTAATAAATAGACTTCAATTTTTACACATGCTACTCATTTAGGCATTTAATCAAACACTTAGACATGAATGAGAAAATAACCATTTGAACAAGAAAATCAAACATGTATATATTCAGCCATTTAATCCCATATATAAGAGTATATAGCTAACCCATTACATAAGCTAAACCACCCTACACAAGTCTACTCAATCATAATAAGAGATAGAATGAAAGAGAGTTTATGAAGCTTCCCTTTCATCCTAGCTAATCTTGTACAAAGCTCTTAAGCAAACTTGAATTCAAATGTTTGAAACCCTCTAAATCTTCTTGCTTCAAGGTGATGAAATGTGTGAGAGTGTGTGTGTGATGTGGGTGAAGACTAGGGTTAAGTGTATGTGTGTGTAAAGATCCTTTCTAGAATTATCAAAAAAAAAAAAAAATCCCCCCTTTTAGTTTGAAAATCGGGCTTTTATATCAGCTTTTCACGAACTGTTAGGTCGATTGGCTTCTTCTCTTGGCTCGATCAACTTTTTGGTGGTGCTCTCTGGACTGGCCGGTCGATTGGCTTTGAAAGGATGGTTGTCAGGCTATTTTTAGCACCTCTCTAGATTGGCCGGTCGACCGGTTCCTTCTCTTTTCGCACTTCCTTCCTCTATTCTTTGTCTTTCCAGCCTCTGATATTCTCTTTTTGACTGGTATATCTCTCATCTTTATCTCCTATCATCATTTAATCTCGATCTTAACCCAAAGTTCACCTAAATTGTTGAAAACAAGCAATTAGTGTAGCAATTTGTCTCTTAAACTCAATATGTACATTTGTTTACGCTTAAGCCTATTCTTATCAAAAGAACTACACTAATACATCTTTGTAAGCACTTAATACCTCTTAATCATAGGCAAATGATAATGCAAACACACACAAAAACATAACACATCAGCCTCTGTATCTGTATCTTTTTCTATTGGGCTTTTTGTCCTATTGCCAACCATCCTTGGTCATGAAATCTCTTGATCTAGGGAGCGACCCTCAAGCCATATGACCGATACACCCATAAAGGTAACATCACTAGATCTAGATTTGGATGATAAATTTGGACAATCCCAAAGAGGGCACATAGATTCCATATTGCATATGCATGCTCCAATTAATTAGAACTTAGCACTCAACACACAAGGTTGTTGATCCTAATAAAGTAAGATCTCACCTACAGTGAATCAAAGTACCAAACCCTGACTTTATTAGTTCATCCACATATTCTCAAGATTAAAAGCAATGATCATTTAGTAGCAGTGAGTATCTTGTTTTCTTACTTTGATAGCACATCTCTAGAAAAGATGCTCACAATGGTCCTGTCCAATACATGACACACGTACTATCGAGACAAATCCAAAAGGTCCTTTAATGACCTTGATAGATCACCCTCAATGAGAAAACTTGCTCAATATAACTTTATCCTCATAGAGTGTCCAACACTACCATTCGGTTATGAACTCAATTTATGATGTGACCTACTGTGCATCCAACCTTATTATATACCCAAGTCATTAGTTCAAGTCAAAAGACCTTTATATATAAGAGATAATATGTAAGAAACTCATAATGCCATTTAACTAAATGATTATACATTGTTTAACAACCAAAATATCATATACAAGTGAGCTTTAGGGTAAACTAATCCTAATAATCTCTTACTTATACTAAAAGATCACTTTTGCACAACCTAATACCCATAGACTCCAAATGTGAGGTAAACATTTTCTCTGGAAGAGTCTTTGCAAATGGGTTTACTAGATTTTCCATTGAAGCTATCTTTTCAACTACTACACCTCTTTTCTGGATAAACTCATAGATCAAATGATATTTCCATTCAATGTGTTTCCCTTTTTGTGATTCCTAGGCTCTTCATACTATGAAACAACACTGTTGTTGTCACAATACAATGCTATCGGTTTGTGAGCTGCTGGCACAACCTGTAGGTCTAAAAGGAACTTTCTTAGCCATACTACCTCTTTTGCAGCGTCAAATGCTGCTACATACTCAGCCCCATAGTAGAGTTAGCAATACAATTTTGCTTCACACTTTTCCATGAAATAGCTCCTCTTGACAAAATGAAGACATATCTAGATGTAGACTTCCTAGAATCTCTGTCGAACTGGAAATCTGAGTTTATATAGGCTATAGCGTTAGATCATCCACACAGTATTCTAGCACATAATCTTTAGTCCCTTGTAGGAACTTGAATAGACGCTTAACCATGACCCAATGTGCCGATCCAAGGTTTGACTAATATCTCCTAGCCATGCCAATAGCAAAGCAGATATCTGGTCTAGTATATAACATGGCATACGTGAGGCTTCCAACTGATGAAGCCTAAGGAACTCACTTCATGCTCTCTTTCTCCTCAGGTGTTTTAGGAAACTGATCTCGAGATAGATAAACTCCATGTCTAGAAGGTAATGAGGCCTTCTTAGACATTTGCAAGTTAAACCTAAACAATATCTTCTCAATAAATGAAGCTTGAGATAAGGCTAGCCTTCTGTTCTTATGATCTCACATAAGCTTGATCCCTAGAACATAACTAGCTTCTCCTAAATCCTACATTTGAAATTGAGTAGAAAGCCAAACCTTGATGGATGATAACATCCCCAGATCATTTTTAGTTAGCAGGATATCATCCACATATAGAACCAAAAAAGCTACAGCATTTTCATTATGCCTTTTATACACACAAGGTTCATTAATATTTTGATCAAAACCATAAGATTTAATTGCCAGATCAAATTTGATGTTCTATGCTCTAGATGCCTACTTTAATCCATAAATGGACTTTTTAAACTTAAAAACCATATGTTCCTAGCCTTTAGCAGCATATCCATCTGGTTATGTCATGTAAATGGTCTTATTAAGTTCTCCGTTAAGAAAAGCTATCTTGACGTCCATTTGCCATATCTCTTAGTCATAATGACGTGCGATGGCAAGAAGTATCCTGATGGATTTAAGCATAGATACTGGTGAGAAAGTTTCCTTATAATTGATCCTTTCTTTCTGAGTATAACCTTTTGCCACCAACCTTTCTTAAAGGTTTCAACTTTTCCATCAACTTCTCTTTTCCTCTTGTAGACCCATTTGCACCCTATAGGTTTTATCCCTTCAGGTGCAACTACAAGATCCCAAACTTTATTGGAATACATAGTTTCTAACTCTGAATCCATTGCCTTATGCCATTGGTAGGCATCTATGTCAAAAACTACTTCATCATAACTTGTGGGATCTACCACTTGATTCTTTGAAGAAGTCCAAAAGGACTCTCTATAGTATCTATTAGGAGGCCTGGATAATCTCCCACTACGACGAGGCTCTGATATATTAGGTGTAATATGCTATTCTTTTTCATTCACATTTACCACAAGTGTTACAGAGATTCTTGTGAAATCTCTTCTAGAACAACTTCAGAACCAAGTGTTTTTTGGATCATTTCATTATTCTCTAAGTAGATAGCATGGGTGCTCCTTAAGATTATAAAAGATCCCACCTCTAGTTCCCTTAGGATACCCAATAAAATAGCACAACTTGGATCTTGTTCCAACTTTGAAGCGTTAGTATTAAGTACATAAGCTGGACAACCCTAAATGTGGAAATGATTTAAACTAGGCTTACGCCTGATCCACATTTCTTGTGGTGTCCTAGGTACTGATTTAGATGATACCAAGTTCAAGATGTATACTGCTATCTCAAAGGCACACCTCCCAAACAGATAAAGGTAGTGATGCATAACTCATCATTGACCTAACCATATCTAATAGAATACGATTTCTTCTCTTTGCTACACCATTTTGCTGGGGAGTCCCCGATGCTGTTAGCTGAGACATAATCCCTTCTTATGTAAAGTATTCCCTAAACTCGGCCAAGAGGTATTCGCTACCTCGATCAGACCGAGGGGCTTTGATACGTTTATCTAATTTTTGCTCCACCTCAGCCTTGAACTCTTAAGTTTCTCAAAGGATTCAGACTTACGTCATATCAGATATACATATCCATACCTAGAGTAATCATCAGTGAAAGTAATGAAATACTTATAACCTTCTCGTATTGGTTTGCTTATAGGACCATACACATCAGTGTGAATCAATTCCAATACTTCTTTGGCCCTTTCTCCTTTAGAGAAAAAATGACCATTTGGTCATCTTCCCTTTGAGGCAAGATTCACGCGGAGGGAGATCTTCGAGATCTAATTAGCTGAGATGCCCATTCTTAACTAATCTTTAAATTTGCTTTAGACTAATATGTCCTAAGCATAGGTGCCAAAGATAAGTATCATTGGTTGAAGAAACCTTCTTTTTCTGGGAATTAGTTCGTTCTATATTATGTAGTGAATTTGTAATAAGTTTCATATCGAACAAGTTATCATGCATGCTATTGGAACATATAATATTTCCATCTCTACTGATATCAACACCAGAATGGAAATTAATGCAAAAGCCATCTAATATTAATTGCAAAATAGAGATAAAGTTTTTATGTACATTTGGAACATAATAAACATTGTTAAAAAATAACTTCCTATTACATGCAAAATTTAAGCATATTCCTCCCACTGTAGCAACCCATACTTTTGCTCCATTATCTATCCTCAGAGCAAATTCCCCTTTAGCTAGTTCTTTCATTTCCTGAAATCAATGCAAAGAATTGCAAATATGGTTAGTGGCTCCGGAGTCTACAATTCAAGAATCAATAGAATTAACCACTAAACAGGTTTCAATGTAGAACAAAAGAGGTGTATCTATCTGGCCTCGTGCTAGGTACTTCAGGCAATCCCTTTTCTGATGCCCTTTTTGGCCACACTTAAAGCATTTTCCCTTGGGCTTTTCACATGTTAACTATTTGAGTTGTTCCCATTTCTTTTCTTTTTCCCTCGACCATGTTCTTGCTTCCCTTTTCCTTTGAACTTTCTCCCTTTCGGGTTAAGTCCAGAAATAGATGCTTGAACTATGTTTACGTGGCCCTTATTTTTCATTATGGCTTTTGCAGCTAAGAGTTCTTTCATCAATTCTGTCATATCCATGTTCATCTTTCCCATATTATAATTAAGCTTGAACTGGGTATAAGACGATGGTAAAGTCTCCAAAATCATGTCTACCTTTAACTGTTCATCTATGTTGCCATTAAGATCTCAACAGTATTGAAGTAATCCATCCTTTTAAGTATATGTTCCCTGGAAGATACTCTTTCTACCATCCTTTAATTCATAATTTCTCTAAGAGCACCTTGCCTTGCGAGCCTGCTCTTATCAGCAAACATACAAGACAGTGAGGGATTTCTTTTGCAGTTTCTATATAATGATGCTTGCTCTGCAAAATATCTAACACAGAAACTACCATATAGTACTTGGTCATACTATTGGCCTTCTACCATTTAGCCTCAATATCTTTCTGGGCTTCATTGCCCTCACAACAGGATAAAGAGTTGTTAGGACATACTTGTACTCTTCTGCGGTAAGTACTATGTCCAAGTTTCATTCCTAGTCCATAAAATATAGTCCAATGACCTTGTGGTCTTTGAGAATTATAGCTAGTGGACTGAACGAAGGCATTTTTCTGGATGTAGAACAATATAATCATAATTAATTTATAAGTATAGAATTGGTGCATGTATAATATGTATGCTATCTTTGGAAATAAAACATACAAGTACTTTTACATCATTTGCCTTTGAGTAGATTATCCTTTAAACTACTTGATGTAATAGTGTCTTAACATCCTCACAAGAACTTCACTGATAGAATGGTCGAACTTATGAACATTAAGTTAAGCGCTACCGCTTATTTGAATTGACAATTATCTGGACATGATCCAATTGAATAATTCAATCACTATTTCGTTTGACTTCTTAAATCCAGTAGCAAACTCTATCGATGGGATAACCGAACCTACCATTTAAGTTGAGTGTATACCCATTCCTTGTGTTCATTCCTCGTAACATTCTTGATTTAAGCCCTCCGATGGGGTAGTGACTTTAATCAACATTGCGTGAAGTGATCCTTAGTGAAGAACTCCACCTATAGTATGGCTAAACTCACTAACACCCTTTTGAATAAACATTTTAAAGTCACCTTACTAAATCTTGATAAAGTGTTACCCTTTGATGGGAAAGTTAATGATAATTACCATTACTATGAATCGGATAAGGAAAGCCGTGGAGTATTTCCAGTCCCCTCTCCTACTTAATATTTTAACATAAGGGTTTTCTCTATTTGTGGTATTCTTGCTTTTGTTTTAGATCTAAACACACTTTGGATTTGTGAAACACTTTGGGTTTTTTGAATCCCTTTTGTGTTACTAAAACAGTGTAATACCATAATAGATTATTTACCTAAATCTAGGTGCATAGACTATTAGCTTGTCATATTGTAAATCTCAAGTTAAGTTTTTCATTTTTTCATGAGACTGCATGGCATCTTTAGATATAATTGCTTACAATTATCTTATCTAAGCCAATCTCATTCAAATGAACATAGCTATCTTTGAGAATTAACACATAGGATTGGCCAATTTTTAAATCCTAATAACTGGACATATTTTTAAGTGGTAATCATTTTTGTGCTTATGCAAATACGTTAAAACATATACCAATACAGTATAAACATCCACCAAATATATGTTAGAATCCCTCTTTGATGGGTCCCTTTAATCTTCAATCCAAAAGCACAAAACAACAATCTTTGTTGCAATTTCTACTAGAGCTGGTCGACAGCAAAGGAGGAGCCGGTCGACCGGCAAGCTCGACTGGCTGAGACAGATTTGCTCTTGTATGCTATTTTTCCTTGCTTCTTTCCTTGGTCTTTAAAGATTATAACAATAATATACTTTGCTATTGCTAATACAAACTTACAATTATAGAAGAAACATTACAAAGATATCAAAATATCCTATGCTTCTTTTAAATGAAGCTACAAGTAATAACCATAAGGATCTATACATAAAATCGCCTACGGCCAAGCTTTGTTGACTGTGCACGAAACTCTATCATGCATACATACAACCATCAAGGGGATTTTATATCACCTGTACATACAAGCATAAAACCACAAGTACATGTAACACAAGATTTCTTAATCTTGCCACTCATAAGATGACTAAGATATTTATGCAAATACAATATTCTTGCATAGTCTACGCATGTTGTGTATGAGTCTAAGCTCTGGTGCCAATTGTAGGATCAATAATATTACATGTGGTCTATCCTATTACATATTTTAAAACATTCTACCGCCGAAACATACTAGGAAAATAAAATAACCACATAACCCACACAAGAGCATGCTTAAGAACATATAGAACATAACTAGTATTTGCAAAATATGTAAAACTAACCTCTTGAAGCGTGGGGCCTTTGACGAAGCTATAATCATCATTAGCTTTGTTCTTGCTCATGAACAAGGCCACCAAAAAATTTTACTATAAGGGTGTCACAATAGGCAACTCCCTAGTCTCTTCTTTACGATTAAAGAGACTTATCTTGAGAGAATAGCCTCTTGTGTGGGAAGAAGTAAAGTAATATGCTCTTGAAAAACTAGAGCAAAAATCATACAATAAGAGTGTATTATGTGTTGTAGTATTTTCTTGCCAAAAAGAAAGAAATCAACTACAAAGTGGATGGCATAAAAGGTGTAAGGTTTTGCCCATTTATAGGGAGAACCTTGCCACCCCAAAGTTGCAAATCTTTCCATGTGGGAGAAAATTTTCATGTAGTAATTCCTTTATGCAAGTTGTCCACTTGTCTTGAAAGACTTGGGCCAAGCCCACCATCCAAGCCTAACACATAGTCCATAATCCATGTGGAGGCTCAAGCCTAACAGGAAACTAACCTAGCCCAATTGGATTATCTTCGACTCTAAATAAAGACCAAACCCAATTCCAAGCTTTGGCCTAATAAGGCTACTACCACAATATGAAATTTGCTCTTTCAAGATTACACTCTCAAAGTCATTTCAACTTGAGAAGGGACCAAGAAGACACAATTAACCTTGGCTTTCAAAAATAATAAAAGATGTCCTTGCTCTATCTAGACAACATAATAATTATTTTTAACTCTAATCTATTCCACCATAAGATCAAAGTTGCACTCCAAGAATAATTACTATTACCTAGAAGTTTATCACAAAAGAATGTGAACTTTGTCTTTGACCTACTAAATAACCGATCATAAAGCCCTCTATGCATAGCCACAGTTAAGACCGGTCCTTTGGCCTATGTACTATCACCTCCGTAGTTGTTTTGTTTTCCGTTGGGTTTCTTGTCCTATTGCCAACCATTCTTGGTCATGAAATCTCTTGATCTAGGGAGTGACCCTCGAGCCATATGACCGATACACCCATAAAGGTAGTATCACTAGATCCAGATTTGGATGATAAATTTGGACAATCTCAAAGGGGGCACATAGATTCCATATTGCATATGTATGTTCCAATTAATTAGAACTTAGCACTCAACACACAAGGTTGTTAATCTTAATAAAGTAAGATCTCACCCACAGTGAATTAAAATACCAAACACTAACTTCATTAGTTCATCCACATATGCTCAAGATTAAGAGCATTGATTATTTAGTAGCAGTGAGTATCTTGTTTGCTTTCTTTGGTAGTATGTCTCAAGAAAACATAGTCATAATGGTCCTGTCTAATACATGACATACGTATTATTGAGACAAATCTGAAAAGTCCTCTAATGACCTAGGTAGATCACCCTCAATGAGGAGACTTGCTCAATATAACCTTATCCTGGTAGAGTGTTCAACACTGTCATTCAGTTCGGTTCTCAATTTATGATGTGACTAAATCTAGACTTAGACGTACTATGCATCCAGTGATGTGCCTTGATTTATGTGGGTGTATTGACGTTATTAGCTTGCATTTTAGATGGATTCTACAGCTTTACAAGTACATTTGCATGGCAATTTGTGCATTAATTTCAATAATGCTTGCTTGATAAGGTTTGCATGCTTTAGTGTTCATTTGAGCCATTTTGAATATGTAAAGTGTGTTTTAGCATATTCTAAGTGCCTTTGAATGACTGTGAGTGCCGGAATTGAATTTGAGCAAATTTAGGTGCATACGCATGTCTTAGGGTTCAATTTCAAGTTTAGAAGGGTAATTGTATGCATACTGGGTGCGGGATTGGCTAATTGATGGATAAGGGCGTGTTGCTTGTACAAAGTCTTTAAGACTCTTGCTTATTGTCTTTTTGTTTTTATTCTAGTCTTTTATTAGTTAGATTATATTATAGTATTAGATTAGATTCTAGATATAACTTACTTTGGTAGGTTAAGTAATTATTTAGGATAATATAGGTTATTAGTAATGTATAGTAGTTCAATAGCACATTTATATATATTAGTTTATTAGTATACCAATTTAGTATAGTTTATTAGTTTATATGAGAATAATAGTATGGTAATAGTATAGTACTAGTAACTTGGTATATGCATTATATTAATATTAGTTTATCATATTTGCAGCATACAATATTTTATTACCTATTTAGCATGCATTATACTTGCACATCACAAGCAAAACAACAATAACCAATCATGAGGCCAATCATTTCCTTCAGTCCTCACAATCATGTGCATACCCAATTAAGCCATGCATGCACAGCTCGTTTTCTTTTCAACTTCAATTCAAATGCAAGTTTTTACGTTATTTTTATTCGCATGTTCAAATTCAAAAAGAAGCAGCAACTTCTGGACTGTTGGAGGATAAGGCAGTTGTGAAATTTTAGCATACGATTCATATCTAGGAGGGGATTTCTTCCATCTTATATAGGAGGGGACAAAGAGAATTCTAGGCGGAGGGAGTTCTCAAGCAAAAATTCAACCAATTGCCACTGTGCAGTCAATTCCTAAAAATCTTGACCAAAAACAAACAGATCATTTGGTCTCTATCTCGTAGCCACTGAGAGCATATAGGGATAATTAGAGAAGGGAACTAAGCCACAGCAACTAGCGACACTTTTTTAGAATACTTCTGGTTGGCCAGGGACGAGACAAGTGAAGAGTTAATGACTATTTGTGGCCTGCAGTAGAGACTTGCGCAAACTGTGCTTGTTGGCTCTCCGTTGACGACATTCGTGTATGACAGGTGGCAGATTCGAAAAGGAAAGCAAGCCGAAGTTGTTTCGCATGGCTGAAGAGAAATCATTTCATTTAGGTTTGCATTTTCTCACATCGATGTTTGTTTAACTCTAGAAGGGTGAAACATGCTTGACTTGTAGCATAAATTAAGCATTTTTCTATTAAGGCTTCGAATGATATTTGCTTAACATTCTGGAACAAGAATGATTTGAAGTTGGTTATGCTTGTTAAATGTTTGATCCATCTTCTACTAAAAGCAAAAATTCAGAGAATGCATGATCAGATTCCTTGCTTACGATTGCTTTGGATAATTTATAAATCTGATGGTTTGAATATATTAGGAGCAAATGCATGTGTGAGAATTGAACAATGGTTTGAAATCTTCTTTTTAGACTATTACATTAACCTTTAACTTTAAACCCAGTTAAAAGGTAATTGGAGTAGTCTGATCAAGCTTAGGAAGGTGAATCTTTGCTTCAAATCTAGTTAATGAATTAACCACTAAGTTAGATTGGCATCAATCCTACATAAGAATCTTAAAAATAAACAAGAATCCTGATTAACAATTAGGACCACTGTATGCTTTAGGAGGGCCACCTAGGGATAGTTTCGCACCGGGGCTACTAGGGTAATTTGTTGATTACTTGATTCCTAGTTTGAAAGAACTAACATGTCCATTAAACTCTAGTTCAAGCCTTAATAAAAAGTGTCAAATTAAGCTATAATCAAGTGTGAGTCACCCTATTTACTCATTAGTTATATAGTCCTTTCAATTGATTTGCGAATTAGCACCATTTTCTACTTATTTAGGATCTGCTTAATTGTGATTTGTTCCATTACTTAGGTGATTTCTAGTTTAAATCTTCAAAAAGAATTCAAGTTGCATTACCAACTCTAGACCACATTAATTTATAAGGTTTAATCCGAGTTTAGCCTTCCCATGGAAAAACGACCCCGTACTCGCACATTACACTGCATGCGATCCGTGCACTTACAGGCATTCCTAGGGTTCATACCTTGGAAAACAATCAAGTTTTTGGCACTGTTTCTGGGAAGAAGCGATGTTTAAAATATTTAATTAATTGTGCTTTTTGAGAACGTTTGAACTTTTTCATTTTTTCATTGTTCTGTTCATATTAGCATTTTTTTGTGTTTTTCCTTTTTATTAGTAGTTTAGGTTATTGTTCATTGCTTTCCTTAGGGTTAGAATCTTTTTGAATTGTTAGAGGTAGAACTTTGAACTCTTTAGGAGGTGTATGCAAGGTAGGAGATCTCTTAGATTGCCAATTGTTCCTGTTAATCCCGACCTGCAAAGAATCAATCACTCAGTTAGAAATTTAGAGGAAGAGATGGCTGGAAACAATAATAATCTTCCGCCTCTCAATCCTCCAATTGACAATAACAACCTTCCACCTTAAAATTTTCAAGCAGGGAACAATAATCCTCTTCCACAAGTTCAAGGTCAAGCTGCTGGGGTTGCCCTACCTGAAAAACCTATCCTCAGCTAGTAGTTTCTCCCCAACTCTTTTGAACCTAGCTTAGACATTAATTTGTCGGGTTAAGGCAAGTTACCTTCGAAATCAAGCATGGTACTTTAGCCATGCTCCTTTCCTTTAATGGGAGAAGCAATGAGAGTCCGTTAGAGCATGTCACCGATTTCGTAGAAATTTGTTGCACTTTCAATTTTCCAAACATGACTCAAGAGCACATTTGGCTCAAGCTATTCCCTTTCTCACTCAAGGATAAAGCCAAACAATGGCTCTATTCCTTGTCGCGTAGATCCATCACTTCTTGGGATGAACTTTAATCACGATTTTATCAGCGGTTTTACCTATGGCCAAAACTGCTGACATAAAAGCGTCCATCATGACTTTTGCTCAACACCAGTTAGAACCTTTCTATGAAGCATGGGAGAGGTTCAATGAACTCCTGTGACAGTGCCCTCATCATGGGTTTGGCATCTATGACTTACTTCAATACTTCTTTCGGGGGTTGACCGAGTTTCAACGCATGATAGTGAATGCTATGTCCAGGGATGGTTTCTATAACTTGAGCATGGGAGAGGCTTAAGACCATAGCTCAGGATTCTTTCCAAAATACTACAATGGACAGTTCCACCAAGGGGAATCATAGGAGAGGAGTTCATGAGATAGGTACGTCTTCTAATCTTCCAGCTAAAGTTGAGACTTTGACCCATACGTTAGATCAATTCATCTCTTTAAGTCTAGCACCCTCATCGAGCCGCAAGGCCACTCATTTAGGGTCTTTGTTTACAGAGTCTATAGAAGTGTGTGCACTTTGTTTTGATCCTTCACATGAGAAACTATCTTGTCATCTAGCTTCTCAATTTCCCGAATTTATACAGGAGCAAGTTTGTGCTACACAGGTGTATACACATGAGTATAACCCCTATTCTAACACTTATAATCCGGGGTGGAAAGATAATCCAAAGTTTTCATGGTGTCAACAAAAGTTCTCTCAGCCCTAAGTCCTATTCTAGCAACGACCACGTGCTGTTCAATCAAATCCTCCAGGTTTTTATCATGTTAACCCTTCTAGGCTTCCAAATCTTTAGCCAATCAAACTTATGCTGCCCAATCTGCTCCATCTTCATCTGTTCCTGCAGCATCCACCCCGTTTGTTAATTGCTCTGGTAATGACGATCACTTCAATATGTTGTTGCAATTGATTCAGAACCAGCAGCAAGCATTGGCAAATAATCAACAACACATGGCTAGGATAGACGTACAGTTGGTTAAAATTACTAGAGATCCTGGAAAGCTTCCATCCCAAACTGAGGTTAATCTTAGAGTACAGTCCTGGTCCTCCACTAACCCTAATTACCGCCAGGCCCAAGCCAAAGATGTTACAACTTTAAAAAATGGCCGAGTAGTTGATAATAACTTAGGAGTTGAATATGCAGTCCTTGTGTCTTTAGTTCCTCTAGTTTCTGAAGAGACTAGTTCTTGAGAGAAGAAGAACTTTACTAATGAATGTGCTAAGAGTAGTTCTTGTTGGGAAGGGAAACAAGCTATTGGTATTGTCAAACCCATGTCTAAGGCCCTTATCCTCAAGCGTTAAAGAGACTGAAAGCTACTGAGGATTCTAAGGTCTTCAAAATTTTAGAGCACTTGAAAGATCTAAAAGTCAATCTTCCTTTAGTAGATGCTATTCTTTCTATTCCTGCCTACTCTAAATTTTTCAATGATCTCTGCACCGTTAGCATAGCACTTCTAGCATGTCTAAAAAGATGAAGCTAACTGAGAAGGTCAGTAGCATTTGTACCTCTGGCTTTCCGCCCAAGCTGAGTGACCCAGGGGCCTTCACCATACCGCATGGTATTCTAGAAACCATCATCAATCATGCTCTTCTTGACCTAGGTTTTAATGTCAATCTCATTCTTTATTCTGTGTATCAGCAACTAAACATAGGTACTCTTTCTTCTACTCATGTTACCTTGCAGCTAGCTGATAGGTTTGAGCATTGACCGAAGGGCATTTGTAAGATGTGATGGTAGACGTTGGAGAGTTTATTTATCCTGTTGACTTCATTGTGTTAGATATGGACTCCGGCTGTGACACTAGGCTTGCTACCCCTATTCTTTTAGGACATCCTTTTCTTACTACTGCTGATGTAGTCATCCATTGCATGTTTAGGATGTTAGACCTCAAATTCGATAATTTGAGGTATACAATGAAAGTAGTTGAGGCAACAAATAAGTTGAAGGTTAGTAGGAAAGAGGAAAAATGTTTGATGATTGACTCAGTGGATATATGTGTAGGAGAGTGTATTATAGAAACAATGGCTGATAATGATGAATTGAAAGAGCTTGAAGCTATGTTAGATAGTTTTGACTTAGGAGCATTTGTGAGAGAATTTGAGGCCTTTCCTTCTTACTTAGTTAAGTCCATACCTGTGTAGTCGTTTGAAGTCAATATTTTTTATCTTTTTGATATTCTAGTACCATTCCTTCTGTCGAGTCTCCTTCGGTCTTGGAGCTCAAACCTTTTCCTGATCATTTAAAATATGCATTCTTAGGACCTAATGAAACATTCCCTATCATTGTGGCTTCTGATTTGTCTAATGAGGAGGAGGAACGCTTATTAGGTGTTCTTAGAACCTATTAGAAGGCGATAGGATGGACGATCAGTGATTTGAAAGGCATAGATCCCTCTGTATGTATACATAGGATTCATCTCGAGGAGGGGGCAATACCTTCTAGAGAGATGCAACGGAGACTGAACCCTAACATGTGTGAAGTAGTGAAAAAAGAGGTCATTAAGTTATTAGATGTTGGAATGATTTACCCGATCTTTGATAGTGAATGGGTTAGTCCCGTGCAGGTAGTTCCGAAGAAGACTGGGATTGCAGTTGTAGAGAATGAAAAAGGTGAGCAGATTCCTACCCGTACTCTATCAGGTTGGAGAGTTTGTATTGATTATAGAAAGCTTAACTCAAAAACAAGGAAGGATCATTTCCTTTTACCTTTCCTATACTAGATTTTGGACAAGGTAGCCTGCCATGGCTACTATTGTTTTCTAGATGGGTATTCTGGGTATAATCAAATCCCTGTGTATCCCCAGGATCAAGAAAAGACCATGTTCACTTGTCCGTATAATACCTTTGCCTATAGGAGAATGCCTTTTGGTCTTTGCAATGCTTTGGCCATATTTCAAAGATGCATGATGGCCATCGTTAGTGATATGATTGGGAATTATCTAGAGATCTTCATGGATGATTTCTCAGTCTTTGGAGCAAGTTTTGATGAATGTCTGAAGTACCTATCGCTAGTTTTGGATTGATGTGTAGAGAAGAATTTAGTGCTTAGTTGGGAGAAATCTCATTTCATGGTTAAGAGAGGGATAGTTTTGGGTCATGTTGTTTCTGCTCAAGGCATTTGAGTAGACCCCGCTAGGGTTAAGTTTTTAGAAAAACTGCCAGTTCTTAAGCATGTCAAAGACATTAGATCTTTTCTCGGACACGCAGGTTTCTATAAGTGCTTCATTAAGGATTTTACCATGTAGCCCGTCCTTTGTCTAAGCTTCTTGCACAAGACATTCATTTTATTTTTACTGATGAATGCAGCAAAGCCTTTAAGAGCTTGAAATCTTTGCTATCGTCTTCTCCAATTATTCAACCTCCCTACTATAGTCTGCCATTTGAGATCATATGTGATGCTTCAAATTTTGTGATAGGTGCGGTGTTAGGGCAAAGAAAGGGGAAGTTGCCCTATGTGATTTACTACGCTAGCAAGACTCTGGATGATGCCTAGAGAAATTACACTACTACTGAGAACGAGTTGTTCGCCGTAGTGTTTGCTTTGGACAAATTTCATTCTTACATCGTCGGTTCCCAAGGCATAGTCTATTCTGATCATGCAGCTTTACGCTATCGTCTTTCAAAGCATCACTAGAAACCCCATCTAATTCGTTAGATGATGCTTCTTTAAGAGTTTGATGTGGAAATAGGGGCTAAAAAAGGTAAACTCTGTAACTGACCATCTTTCTTGATTAGTTCATCACTCTTCTAATGACCCCTTCCTTTTTGTGCCTCTTTTCCAGATGAGCAACTATTTGCTCTTTCTTATATCACACTGTGGTTTGGCCACATTGTGAATTTCCTTGTTATTGGTCAATTTCCTTCCCATTGGGAGTAGAGAGAAAAGGATAGGTTCCGTGTTCAGGCTTGACATTTTTTTTGGGTGGACCCCTATCTCTTTAAGATTTATGCTGACTATGTATTCTTGAGAATGAGTTCGAGAATGTTCTTAACAAGTGTCATGGCGAGGGGTGTGGGGACACTTTAGTGGGAAGAAAATAGCTCATAAAGTCCTTCAGAGTGGCTTCTTTTGGCCAACTCTGAGAAGAGATATGATGCCCATTTCCCCGATTTTAGTTTGCAAATTGTTTGACGTCTGAGGCATAGATTTCATGGGCCCTTTTCCACCATCCTTTGGGTTTTTGTACATTTTAGTGTCTGTAGACTCTGTGTCGAAATGGGTTGAAACGATCCCCATACGCATGAATAACCATACAGTTGTGGTCAAGTTTGTTAGGAAGAATATTTTCTCTAGGTTTGGGTTCCCTCGTGTCTTGATTTGTGATAAAGGTCAGCATTGCTGTCATAGGACACTTGAGGCACTACTTAGGAAGTATTCAGTCACACATAAGATTGCCACACCATATCACCCACAAACTAGTGGGCAGGTGGAAATTTCAAATAGGGAGATAAAGTCCATTCGAGAGAAGACCATTAGACCTGATCGTACAGATTGGTCATGTAGATTGAGTGATGTATTATGGGCCTGCCGTACATCATTTAAGACTCCCATTGGCATGTCCGCATAGAGATTAGTGTATGGTAAGGCATGCCATCTACCTGTTGAGCTAGAGCATAGAGCTTATTGGGCTACCAAAGCCCTAAATTTTGATTTGTCTACGACAAGTGAGAGGCGAAAGCTTGATTTAGCTGAGTTGGAAGAGCTCAGGTTCGAGGTATATGAGACTGCCAAACTCTACAAAGATAGGATGAAGAGAATGCATGAGAAGCACATCATTAGGAAAACTTTCTCTCCTAATAACAAGGTTTGGTTGTTTAATTCTCGACTTAAGTTTTTTCCAGGTAAACTTAAGACTCAGTGGGAAGGTCCATATGAAGTCATTGAAGCATACCCATCTGGGCAGTGAAGATTAAGGATATGAGAGATAGCCATGAAGTAATCGTGAATGGCCAACGACTGAAACATGCATTTGAGCCAGGATCATCGATGACTAGTGTTGAATCTGTAAAACTTAAAGACCTTGTTTATGAAGAGTGATTGTTGATGATCGCTTGGCTGACGGCGTTGTGGTTAGTACGACCAGGAGGCAACCTTGGGTTAAATTGATATTTTCATTCTTCTTGGTCTTATATTTTTCTTTATTTTTGTTTTCTTTTCAAGCTTGAGTGCATGTTCCCCATCATGTTTGAGTCTTTGTTATTTGTATACTTAGTTACCATTCGGCAATGCCAACGCAAGAATTCTTGGTCAAGCAACTAATTTTATGTCTTGTGCGTGTTGGTGATTTGTTTTAAATAGGATTGGTGGCTGGATGACTGGTCTTTGGCATTGAAGGATTTCAAGAGTAAATAAGGGAATATCTTTTCTTTTCCCTAATAATTCCCTATGTTTTTCCCTTTCCTGCTTCATATATTTTCGTCATATTTGTTTGATTGTTTCTACTCCATTTGCTTGAGGACAAGCAAAATACAGGTTTAGGGGTATGGGAGTCCTATTATGCCACATAAGCATAGGGAATATGAGTTTTGTGCATTGTTGGCATGCTTAGAACCATTTATCTCCGTCATGTTCCATATGTTGGCTCCTGCTATTGGTTTCTTTTGAATGTTGACAAAAGGGTTGCGAAAAGGAGGACTTAGTTCTTGGAGGGGACAACCTTTCGAGAATCTGTTGGGAAATGAATTCCATAAGACTTTCCATTGCCGTCACTCCCTTTTGGTTGGAAAAAGAGAAAATTAAGGGCTTTTTATGTGAGTTTCCGATCCTTGAATGGCTTTCTTATTATTTTTTAGCCTTTTTTTGTTTTTAATTTGTCTATTGTATTAATTCATTTGTACGAAAAAAAAGGAGAGTAAAAAAAAGAGAGAGAGAGAAAGAGGAAGTATGTTGGACAAATGTCAAGGGACACAAAGTCGACTTGGCAAGTGTATAGTTTCAATGTTTTGTCATTTAAGATGGTTGGTGAAACCCGAGTTAGTAGGTTTGAGGGGGGTTTCTTCCCCTAGTACCCTAAGCCTTAGGTGGTTAGGATGTGCTAACTCGAAAGGTCGTTACACAGGGGCCCTGACCATTGAGAATGGCAGTATGTTATCTTTTTAGTGTTTGTAAATAAGCCTTTTTACGCATAATATGAGCCATTGTGATGTGTTTTTCTTTGTTGTATTTTCTTTTTGGGCTAAAATGCATGTTTTGGAGACCATTAAAGTTGATAGGACACGGAATATCAATATCCCTAGTGTATGAGTTAGAACCCTGAGGGGTGTGGTGACTTAAATGAGCATGGAAATGTCTAGGAGATATGAGTACCTTTTGACTGCAAGGAAGAACCGACAAGAACTTAGGAATCCTTGGCATGACAAGATTGACCCCTTCTACACCTCTAAGGCAAAAAGAAGGCTACCCAATGCAGTTGGCAACCCTTGTGAACAATTTAGAGATGGACTGTAGGATAAACTTGCTTAAGGACTAACAAGGAGAAGGTTTTGGGATGTTGATGTGCCTTGATTTGTGTGGGTATATTGACATCATTAGCTTGCATTTTAGATAGATTCTAGAGCTTTACAAGTACATTCGAATGGCAATTTGTGCATTAATTTCAATAATGCTTGCTTGATAAGGTTTGCATGCTTTAGTGTTCATTGGAGCCATTTTGAATCTGTAAAGTGTGTTTTAGCATATTCTAAATGCCCTTGAATGACGGGTAAGTGCTGAGATTGAATTTGAGCAAATTTAGATGCATACGCATGTCTTAGGGTTCAATTTCAAGTTTACAAGGGTAATTGTGTGCATACTGGGTACACGATTGGCTAATTGATGGATAAGTATGCGTTGCTTGTGTGAAGTCTTTAAGACTCTTACTTATTCTCTTCTTGTTTTTATTCTAGTCTTTTATTAGTTAGAGTATATTATAGTATTAGATTAGATTCTAGATATAACTTACTTTAGTAGGTTAAGTAATTATTTAGGATAATATAGGTTATTAGCAATGTATAGTAGTTTAATAGCACATTTTACATATTAGTTCATTAGTATACCAATTTCGTATAGTTTATTAGTTTATATGAGTATAATAGCATGGTAATAGTATAGTACTAGTAATTTAGTATATACATTATATTAATATTAGTTTATCATATTTGCAGCATACTATATTTTATTGCCTATTTCGCATGCGTTATATTTGCACATCACAAGCAAAACGGCAGCAACCAATCGTAAGGCCAATCATTTCCTTCAATCCTCACAATCAGATGCACACCACAATTAAGCCATGCATGCACAGCTCATTTTCTTTTCAACTTCAATTCAAATGCAAGTTTTTACGTTATTTTTATTCACAGGTTCAAATTCAAAAAGAAGCAGCAACGTCTGGACTCTTGGAGGATAAGGCAGTAGAGAAATTTCAGCGTATGATTCATATCTGGGAGGGGACTTCTTCCATCTTATATAGGAGGGGACAAAGAGAATTCTGGGCAGAGGGAGTTCTCAAGCAAAAATTCAACCAACTGCCACTGTGCAGTCGATTCCTAAAAATCTTGATCGAAAACAAACAGATCATTTGGTCTCCATCTCGTAGCCGTTGAGAGCATATAAGGATACTTGGAGAAGGGAACTAAGCTGTAGTAACTAGTGACACTTTTTTAGAATACTTTTGGCTGGTCATGGACGAGACAAGTGAAGAGTTAATGACTATTTGTGGCTTGCAGTAGAGACTTGAGCAAATTGTGCTTGTTGGGTCTCCTTCGATGACGCTTGAATATTGCAGGTGGTAGATTCAGAAAGAAAAGCAAGCCGAAGTTGTTTCGCATGGCTGAAGAGGAATCATTTCATTCGGGTTTGCATTTTCTCACATCGATTTTTTTATTTAATTCCAAAAGGGTGAAACATGCTTGACTTGTAGAATAAATTAAGCACTTTTCTATTAAGGCTTCGAATGATATTTGCTTAACATTCTGGAACGAAAATGATTTGAAGTTGGTTATGCTTGTTAAATGTTTGATCCATCTTCTATTAAAAGCAAAAATTCAGAGTATGCATGATCAGATTCCTTGCTTACGATTGCTTTGGATAATTTATAAATCTGATGTTTTGAATATATTAGGAGCAAATGCATGTGCGAGAATTGAACAATGGTTTGAAATCTTCTTTTTAGACTATTACATTAACCTTTAACTTTAAACCCAGTTAAAAGGTAACTGGCGTAGTTTAATCAAGCTTAGGAAGGTGAATCTTAGCTTCAAATCTAGTTAATGAATTAACCACTAAGTTAGATTGGCATCAATCCTACATAGGAATCTTAAAAAGTAAACAAGAATCCTGATTAACCATTAAGACCACACTATGCTTTAGGAGGGCCGCCTAGGGATAGTTTCGCATTGAGGTTACCAGGGTAATTTGCTGATTACTTGATTCCTAATTTGAAAGAACTAACATGTCCATTAAACTCCAGTTCAAGCCTTAATAGAAAGTGTGAGATTAAGCTATAATCAAGTATGAGTCAGCCTCTTTACTCATTAGTGATATAGTCCTTTTGGCTGATTTGAGAATTAGCACCATTTCTACTTATTTAGGATCTACTTAATTGTGATTTGTTCCATTACTTTGGTGATTTCTAGTTTAAATCTTCAAAAAGAATTCAAATTGCATTACCAACTCTAGAGCACATTAATTTATAGGGTTTAATCCAAGTTTAGCCTTCCCGTGGAAAAATGACCCCGTACTTGCACATTACACTACATGCCTTCCGTGCACTTGCGGGCATTCCTAGGGTTCATACCTTGGAAAATGATCGCCCAGCCTCCCTGCACACCTAAGTCATTAGTTCAAGTTAAGGAGCTTTTATATACACATAAATAAAACATACCAGAGATAATACGTAAGAAACTTATAATTCCATTTAAAAAATTGATTTTACGTTCTTTAACATCCAAGATATCATATACAAGTGAGCTTTAAGGCACACTAATCCTAACAGCATTTTTTGTTCTTTTTGAAAACGTGGGGCTCTAAAATTAAACCTAAAACTAATCCTAAGCTAATGGAGGAACTAAGGTGCCAAGCTAAGGAATGGAAGCCTAATAAAGTAGAAGGGGATCTCAAGCGATTGTGTTACAACTAGACTCAAGCTACGATAATGATTTGGGCTATCTATGGCTTGATTGCTCTCTTTGGTGTTGATTAACATCTTACTAAAGACTAAACTATTAGTATTGTTTCAAACTAGAGATTAGACTAGACTAAACTATTAGTATTGTTTCAAACTAGAGATTAGACTCTTAGAGCATTAATTAACGCTAGTGGGTACCCTTTTAGTATTATTTCAAACTAAATGTATACTTTTACCACACAAGTCACTAATTTAGCATATTAATCAACACATATAGTTGCAAATAGGGATTATGCCATTAGCATGGATTAAGGCTAAGGTGACACCATTATCGATAGCATTTAAGTACAAAAGAACACATGCAACTTCCCTTAGGCATTTTTTTAACTAACACATAGACATGTGTGATTATGAACACATAGACATATTGATTCATGCCATTAATCAATGTAAAGAAGCATGTATTAATAGCTAAAGATATACACAAATCCTTTATTCAAAGCCTTAATCTAATTTACAATATCAATAAATCCTAGATCTAACTTAATTACAAAGCATATTTACAAGAATAAGAAAAGGGAATAAGAAACCCCTCTTCAAACCCTTGCCCAAATCAAAAGTAAAACCCTTCAAACTCGTATTACAAGCTTCAATCCTTACTTGGTTTAGTGTGTGATGGTGGTTTTAGGTGTTTGGGTTTACTGTGTGATGGTGATTTTAGGTGTTTGGTGAAGTGGGATTTATTAGGGTCTTAAGAAAGTAATGTTCCTCTTCCTAAAATGACCTAAAACGGGCTATCTATAGACTTTTCGGCGCGAATACTGAGGGACCCTACCGGGTAGCCAGTGCGAAATATGATGCTGATCGGTAAAAATATGAGCTCTCTGGATCTATTGGATACCCTGCTAGCTAATCGGTACATACCGGGGCACTCTACCATTGACCCCAAGGGGTAGCCCCTTCTTACTTGACAGCACAACTTGAAACTTCATTTCAAGCTCATTTCTTCATCTTTTTGCCTCTGGTCTTCAAACGTTTAGCTCCTTTCTTCCTTATTTAAGCTCGACCCATTCCAAAACTCGCCTAAAACACAAAATATAATACTTAGTATAGTATTTATGCTTTTATATACATTATGTATAAATATTAACAAATATGCGTAGACTCTATACTAAATGCACTCCGTTATGCTCTAGAACACCTCTAAACGTGTATGCAAACACTATGTAAAAACAAGCACAAATGAAACACATCAACACCCCTGAACCTTCCCCTTTGCTTGTCCCCAAGCAAACCTGAACGAAGTCTATCCTCATGTTTTTCAAATAGTTGCCAGTTGTATTGACTTGCTATCTTTTCACCTCCAAAGGGTATAAGGGGTCATTTCTTTCGGTAAGGGTTTCCCTAGCCTTTTTCAGATCCTTCCCTCAATCACAAGGGGTCTCGTACCTCTTGGGAACTTACCAAGTAGCTAAAACCACCACAAACTTAAGATTCCAACTCACGTACTTAGAATGTTGATATTTCATGCCTTATCAACTAACATGGCCTCCTAACGTATACTTAGCCCTAAAGATACAAGGAATAAAAGAATACATCACAATGGCTCATAATTAACGTAAGAGCCTTAATCACAACTCAACGAAATAACAAAAGAAAGAACTTATGTCAAATTGATATTGTGTCACTTGACACTTATTCAACATACTTCACTTTTTAGCATTTTTGTTGCCTTTTGGCTTTTTTCCCCCTTTTTTTCACTTTTTTAAAAAAAAATTTGCATTTATCCATTTTTTTGTGTTTCTCAATACGTAACATCGACAAAAAGAAAAGAAAAAGAAGAGGTTAAGAACACTCAAGAACAAATCAAGGAAGGGGAACTCATATCAACAACCCTAAAAAACACTATTTTCAACCAAATTGTGAGGAAACCATAAGATGTATTCTTAGAAGTGCTCACTCCTTACAGTTCTCAAAAGGATTCTCTTTAAAATCTAGGTCATACAGCACACTCTATTCACTCCCCACAATACACTCTCGTCTTCTCCAATCAATTAAGTCAATAACAAAAGTCAACTCCCCAACCACATGGAGATATACCAACTCAAAACATCCAAAAAATCAAAAAAATTGAACACATTTTGAGAAAAAACAAGACATGCTATGCAAATTTACCCCGAACATGATATAAACATTAAAGGAACAACTACACCCCCAAACCTAAACTTTATTTGTCCTTAAGAAAATAACAATTAGCACACGACAAGCAAGCACATGAAACATATATGGGGAATGTGGAAAAGGATAGATAAGGACAAGTGAAAGATGGATAGATACAACCTTGTCTCCATGTAGTTCACAAATGTCAATGACAATCCATTCATCTACTAGTCTCCATCTTTTGTAAAAAACATGAATGCTCAAAAAACAAAGAAGAGATTAGTAGATAATACTATGCAAGTCCACATTGACATTTTAAATGATAAACAAAGAAGTATGCAAGGGGTAAAGGATTGATGCACAAACGACATGAAGAAGCAAGAACAAGTAAGAGACCAAGAATCTAACCTCAGAAAAATGATAGCAAAAAGAAAAGAAAGCCTAAATTATCTAAAGGAAAAAGGAATAAAAGCAATCTAATTTACTATATAAAAAGCAAGAACAAGAGAAATAAAACTAATCTATTATATACAAAACCAAAAAGAAGTAGACGCAAGAAGAACAAGGAAAATATAAACAAGCCTAGGGTGCCTCTTAGTAGCACTGGATTTAACGCCCCTAGCCGAGCGCCAATGTTAGAGTAAAACATGTTTAAAGTTGCGTGGCACAAATTTTTGGATAATTAACGAAGCACAGAAGGTATAGGGAAAGGGATCATGCAATAAATGATATGGGCAAAAATGAACAATGCAAGCCTTTTTGAAAATATCCCACCCCGAAATGTCAAATATGGATGTGTGCTCATACGTAGTAGGGACCATGCCACAATGCAAGTGCTCATGTCCGACTTGCTTAGTAATTAACCGCCTCATAGCCTTCTTCTCGTGATCTAAAGCTAAGAACACGCCCTCCTTATAGGTCAATGAAAGGTCAAATGCATGCAATATGGGAAGAGTATGCCTTAATCCTAGGTGAAAATGTTCCATGCAAGAAAGCAAAAATGTGAGCTCCCAAGTGGGGGAAGACTCACTGGGATGGGATTAGGGAGTAGGGATAACATCTAAAGAGGGAAAGTCAAAGAAAGGAGACATGGAAGCCCTAGACTCTTTCTCTACAAAAGATATGGCATGATTAGACAAGGGTCGCTCTAACTCCTCACAAGTGGTGGACATATATAGAAGTGGTAAAGTAGACCCAAATGACTCATCATGCAAACAAGTAAGTGCAATAGGAGTGTGCGTGCTTATCTCCCTCTAAAAGGAATTAGAGTTGAATTGATCAATAATAACATCAAGTTTGTCCTCCAAACAGGGTTGAAACATAGGAAGAGAGGAAAGGAAAGGATCATGAGATCCGTTAGAAGAAGGTGAAAGCACAAGAGGATAGGGTATCACTTTCTCTAAAACATAACCTAAGTCATCTTGGAGTAGAATATAATCATGCCTATTCTCATCTTCACTATAAGAAGTAAACACTCTACCAACCTCTCTCTTTATCTCTCTCTCACAAATATCATCATTCCATAACTAATTCCCTCATTTGTAGGTCTCACTCCCATCCCTTCAACCCGGTCTAAAGGTATCTCAACTCTCTCACTCATGGGTCGTTTATTCTCAACTTTTCTATTCAAGCACTTGACCATTCTGGAGAATTGTTCATTCATCTTCTTTAGTCTCTCAAGGTTGGAACGAATTAGGGATTTGAGGTATTCAAACTTCTCATCTTCATGTGAGGGAGACCTAAGAGAGGAGTGTTCACCTGAATGAATATGGTAATCATTCTAAAAATCATTTTGAACATATCCATCAAAAAACTAGGAGGAAGAATAGGTGGAAAAGGATGGTACAGGAGGGGAATATTCATAACTAGGAGGCACAAAGGATGAAGAGTAATCTTGACCCTAAGACAAATGTGCATGGTGTGGCTCCTTATAATCATGATGACTAGATGAAGATGCATGCATGGGCACACGATTACTAGGGGCATTATTAGGCTTCGCCAGAAAAATGGGACAACAATCAAAGTCATGGTCATGGCTTCCACAAAGATCAAAAAAATAATAATATGACTCCCTCTAATCACGATAGCTAGATGGAGATGCATGAATAGATGTATGACTAGAGGGGTCATGACTTATATTACCCCGATATTGGGGATTTCCATATGCAAGAGGGCTATATGTAGTGTGATGCTTACAACTACCACATAGAGCACAAGCATTGGGAGCATATATGAGGGTGGGAAAAAGGATACAAGTGACCACCAAGAAGCATTGGATCAATCAATACTCAATTAGCACAAGTAAACCTCTTCTCAATTAAAAAAAAATGATTTTTCAAAATTTTTTATTTTTTGGATTTTTAAAATTTTTCAATTTTTTTGTGGTTTCTCAAATAGGGGAAAGCAAATAAAGATAGGGTACATGCAAGTAACCAATCACAAACACAAAAACACACAAAGAACCAATACCATGCTTCCCCATCAACGACTTCAAAAACTTGATTGTTTATTCAATGGTTTGTAAAAATGAAGCATAAATAGAACCAAGTCTATACCCACAAGCGTACAGATCATGTCTAGTATAGTGCGTGCATACGGGTATCGTCTCTACAAGGAGGCTACCTTAGTTTGGTCTCTACATGCTCGATGCCTAAAACAAGCTATATGCATATATTGAAGTACGTTTGGTCTTTTTGATAAAAAAAAAAGGGCTTTAAAATTAAACCTAAATCTAATCCTAAGCTAATGGAGGACCTAAAGTGCCAAGCTAAGGAATTAGAAACCTAACAAAATAGAAGGGGATCTCAGGCAATTGTGCTGCAACTAGACTCGATAACGATAATGGTTTGGGCTATCTATGGCTTGATTGCTCTCTTTGATGTTGATTAATGTCCTACTCGAGACTAACCTATTAGTATTTTTTCAAACTAGAGTTATACTCCTACCACACAAGTCATCAATTAAGCATATTAATCAACACACATTGTTGCGAATAGGGCTCATGCCGTTAGCATGAATTAAGGCTAAAATGACATCACTACCAATAGTATTCAAGCATAAAAGAACACATGCAACTTCACTTAGGCATTTAACAAACACATAGACATGTTTGATTATCAACACATAGACATATTGATTCATGCCATTAATCAATGTAAAGAAACACGTATTAATAGCCAAAGATATACACAAATCCTTTATTCAAAGCCCTAATCTAATATAAAACATCAATCAACCCTAGATCTAATGTAATTACAAAGCATATTTACAAGAATAAGAAAAGGAATAAGAATTTCCCCTTCAAACCCTTGCTCAAAACCAAAGCAAAATCCTTCAATCTCTTGTTACAAGCTTCAATCCTTGCTTGGTTTGGTGTTGGATGGTGGTTTTGGGTGTTTGGTAAAGTAGGAAAAAATGTTAGGGTTTATTAGGGCTTTAAGAAAATAAAGTTCCCCCTCCTAAAATAACCTAAAACGGGCTATGTATAGACTTTTTAGTGGGAGTACCGGGGGACCCTACTGGATAGCCGGTACGAAATATGATGTTGACCGATAAAAATATGAGCTCTTTGGATCTACTGGGAGACCCTACCGGCTAGCCGGTACATACCGGGGGACCCTAATGGGTAGCCCTTTCTCACTTGACAACACAACTTGAAACTTCATTTCTGGCTCATTTCTTCCTCTTTTTGCTTTTAGTCTTCAATGTTTAGCTCCAATATTCCTCATTTAAGCTTGACCCATCCTAAAACTCACCTAAACCCCAAAATATAACACTTAATATAGTATTTATCTATCTACATATATTATGTACAAATATTAACAAATATGCATAAACTCTATACTAATGCACTCCATTATGCACTAGAACACCTCTAAACATGCACGTAAACACTATGTACAAATACTCACAGATGACACACATCATTTCACAATCATTGAATCCCTTTCATTGTCATTTTTCTGATTTTAGTCGAATTCTAGTGTTAATTTCACAATAGTCAGTTCATCGCTTGTTGGTTTTCTACTAACGTGACCTTGGGCATGCCTTCGTCTAAGAAGATTGTTGTGGTTTTCAGATTTATATTCTTTTAGTTTTGTTGTATTAAAACCCCTTTCTTTGTAATTCATTGGTTCAACAAAATTAGCATAAAATATAATTGTTGCATGATCTGTATGAGTTTGACTTGACTTATCACTTGCACAAATTATGAGGTAAGAGTTGGAATTTATTTTTGGTGGGTTCGACACCCATCAACATCAAATATTAATTATGTAAGGTTCAAATGCTTAAATCAAATAAAATGAACCTTACCTCTTTCAATCTCTTCATGTTTTTCCATATCCTTCATATCTTCACGAAGATCAATTGATACTTGGCTTGCTTCACAACCAATTTCGACAACATACAAGAGCTTCTATCATATTGGGAGAAAGTGAGCTCCTAAAAGGATCAAGTATACACCTACTAGTACTAAATGCCAACTTAGGAGCAATGGTAGAGACCGAAATTCCCAACATATCTCTTTCCATTTGAGAAAGAATTAGGTATCTTGAGGAATTCACACTATACCAAGTTAAGATATCTATTAATTCAATATTTTTCTCACAATTTTCAGCTAAGTACTTTGCAACCTCAGACTTATTTTCCACATTTTCTTTCTCTTCTAAGTGTTAAGCAAATTGAGTCTCTAAGAATTTGGCATTATCCCCATCATCAACAATGTTTATTGTATGTTTATTGTACTTGACCCTTCTAAAGATGACTTCTCAATTTGAACATTGATCTTTGAATGAAGTTCATGGCGATGCCCATATAGTTGGCTCAAAACAATTTCAATCTTTCCCATCATTGATTTAGCCAAGAAAGTGTCATTCTCATACAATGAAGAGAAACAAAACTCCACAAACTTCATCTTAAACTAAGGATCCAAGATAACGGCAATATACAACAAGAAATTGAGCTTATCAAGAGATTGTCAATACTAATCAAATTTTTGTTTCATTTTTGTAGCAACTATAGTCAACTTTGAATCTTCATTTTTTATTAGAAAGTCAATCTTGAATATATTGGAACAAGCTTATGAAAGAAATTATTTGATGTGACATATAATGAACTAGAGAATTGCAATGTTTGCTTTGTAAATCAACTTTAAAAACTGAACAAAACATCTTGCAACAACCTAATCTTCTTCACTTGGAGGACCAATGTACTTCTCTCTTTGCCTATCCCTTTTTCTAGTACTCCCCATATTCTCTTGATCATCATTCTCTCTATAATCATTAAAGAAATACAACTCATATCTTGGATCGTCCTCTTTAAGTCTCTCAAAGGCTTTTTCAAAATTTTCGGCCAACTCAGGCATCATGTAAGTGGAATTCTACCTTGTGTCAATGACAAGACATACTAATCTTTTGCTTTTTATCTTTTCTTTCTCCACACCTCTTAAAAGCTTGACATCTAGCAAGTAAAGGTCTCATATATCTTGTGGCATTTTAATTTTTTGAATTGATTCATTGTGCTCCTCCAAACCATTCTTCATAATTAGATTTATGATATGAGTTAAACATCTCATGTACAAAAACTTGTGGCCTAGAATGGTACCTTTCTAATTTATGTTTTATTTTTCAAGTACCTAATTGCACTATCATTAGAACTTGTATTGTCAACTGTGATTGTGAAAATTTGGTCAATGCCCCAATCCAACAAAACTCCCTTAACAACTTTTCAATTGTCTTTCCTTTGTAACTAGAAAACTAAACAAAAGTTCAGGATTCTCTTTCATAGCTTCCAATCCTTATCAACCTAATAAGCTGTAAGACACATGTAATTAAATTTTGAATTGAAGTCCATGTGTCAATTGTTAAGCATACTCTTTCATTCTTTAGCAACTTCTTTAGATTTTTTTCTCTATAAGATAAAGATTCAAACAATCTTAAGCTACAATGACTCAAGATGGGACCTTGAACCTGGGTTGCAAAGTTCTAGAATAATTACGAAACTCTTCATCATTTGCCATTCTAAAAGGAAGCTCATCAATAATGATCAATTTTGCCAATTCCCTTCTATACTTCTCAACATCGTAGACCACAGCCCTACTGGTACCAAAATTGGACCATTACCTTATTATTCACTTTTAGGTTGAAAAGATAAAGTAGCTTGACCTTTATCAACTTCCTTATAAGGGTATTTCTTGCACATGAACTCCAAGTGAGCGATTATACTATTGGTGCCATTAATTTAGGATTAGCTGCATAATCTTGGGTATAATAGTTACAAGCAGCCCTAGGTGGATCACAATCCTTGAAGTTTGTTGAATCGTGTGTGTTTATGGATGTCATTTACATGCATTTTATGGGTGTTTATGGTTTTTCTTGGTGCATTTGTGTGGTATTTTGTGAATGAGTCTTGAGATAGCTTAAATTAGTATGCATGCGCACTTCGGTGCTTAATTGAGCTATTTCAAGTGCTTATTGAGCATTCATCTTGGTAATTCTGGGGCTCTTGAATGCTTAGTGTTTCTCTATGTCGCTTTTACTATTCTATTATATTTCTATATTTTTCTTTTGCTTTTATTTTTCATTAGTTTTAGTTTCATTTGAGTTTATAATTAAATAGAAAATAGTTAAGTTTTAGTTTAATTAGGTTAATTAAGTTAGTTAGTTAATTAGAATTAATTAGGTTGATTAGTAACTTAGTGTAATTAGGAACAAGTAATTTAGTTTAATAGTTAGATTAATTAGGTAGTTTAGTTAGGTTAATTGGAACTAGGGTTATTAAGTAGTTTAAGACATTAATATAGTTAATTAGTTTTTAGGAAATAACTAATTAAGGGCTAGTAATTAATCTTAAGACATTAGGGTTTTAGGACAAGATTAGGATTTACTAAATAAGTTAGGACATAGTTATTAGATTAGTATTAAATAGGTTAGATAAATTTAAGTTATTTTATTATTTTAACACATCTATATATATTCATACATTTATAATATAATATATATTTTAATATAGATACATGCACTTATAGTTTATTATATATTATAATATATTAAAATTTAATTCCTAACCCATTACAAAGCATACCTAGGGCCCAACTAACTAAACCACACAACATAACATTTATGTGTTATATAATAATATACATAACATTTATCTATATATAATATATTCACACACAAGGATAATAAAGTTAGCTGTGAAGCCCAATGAGAGAACTTAGTTAACTAAGCCTGAAAACTACAATTGGTTTAGAGAATCCTATGCTTACTAAGAGTCGACGCTGAGGGATAGGAGTCTACTTGCAATTGAAAGATAATAAGGTTAATTAATTGGGGACCTTAGTAGAGCAATCAAAGCCATAGATAGACCTAAATCAAGGCCATAGTCCCGAGCCCATTTGCAATAGGCAATCGCCCTAGGCTGTCCCCAATCTTTGAGCCCCCATTTGCATGCCCTATATTAGATTTACACTAGATTTAAATTAGATTAGGATTATCTCTAGGTTTAGTTTTCCCAAGCTCCCATTGATCCATTTTGAGTTGTAATTTCGCACATGTAGGCCTATTATTCATGCACGTAGCTTCTCTAGGACACATTCCACATAGAGATCGATCTTAGGAGCCTCTCTGTGGAGACAATACCTACACTCATGCATACTATATTGCAATGATTCCTGCACTTGCAGGTTTAAAACTTGGTTGTATTTGTTCTTCATTTCCACACGCCAACTTGTTTACCTCAAGTCTTTTGGTGCCATTGCTGGAGAGGCACGGTATTGGTTCTTTGTGTGATTTTATATTTTTGATTGGTTGCTTGCATGTTGTCTTATCTTTTCTTGCTTTTCTTTGTTTAAAAATCAAAAAAAAAAAATGGACAACTTGAAAAACTAAAAAATTGAAAATTTTGTAAAATCAAAAAAAATATTGGAATTGAGAAGAGTTTTACTTGTGTTAATTGAGTATGGATAGATCTAATGCTTCTTGGCTTTCACTTGTATCCTCTTCCCTACCTCTCGTATATGCTTGTTAATGTGTGTCATTTGTGCATGTTTGAATTTAGTTTTTCCATGCACATTTATGGGTGTTTCAAGCTTAATTGAGTGCACTCAATATAGAGTTTATGCATAACTGTTAATATTTGCATATAATATATTTGGATGCATAAATGCTATGCTAAGTGCTGTATTTCGTGTTTTAGGACTGTTTTGGAAGGGGTCAACCTTACACAAGAGAGAAATTAGCTAAAGAACAAAGATCGACAGAAAAAGAATGAAGAATGAAGCACTTTGATACAGCTGGTTAACCCTGAAGAACTACTAGTCAACTGGTCAATCCAGAGAACAAGAGTTGCAACAGGTTAAGGTGCCCTTCGAAGCCGGTCAACCGGTTAGGTCAACTGGTAGGTTCAAAAAGCCACCTTATATAGCCAGTTGAGCATCTTAAGGAGCCGATCGATCAGTAGGGCCCCATAACAACTATAAATTGCCCTTTTTCAACTCATTTACAAGGAAGAACTTTCATTTCTAAAATCATAATAAATCTTAACCCTTTACCCACTTCACAAAACACCCAAAACTACCATCCCACACCAAATCAAACTAGGATTGAAGCTTGGAACAAGAAATTGAAGGGTTTTGCTTTGGATTTGAGCAAGGGTTTGAAGGGGAGTTCTTTATTCCTTTTCTGGTTCTTGTAAATATGCTTTGTAATTGACTTAGATCTAGAGTTGACTAATGTTGTATATTAGATTAGGGCTTTGAATAAAGGAACTGTGTGTAGCTTTGGCTCTAATACATGCTTGTCTACATAAATCCATGGCATGATTCAATATGTCTATGTTTTGAAAATCAAACATGTCTATGTATTTGTTGAAATGCCTAAGTAAACTTGCATGTGTTATTTGTGCTTTAGATGCTTTATCTACTATATGGGTTATATGATTGTGCTTAATTTATGGCTTTGCTTAGTAAAGTAGGCTTTAGCTTTAAACCTAGCTAAAAGGTTACATTCTATGGTTAGTCGAGTTTAGTGCTAATCCTTGGCTTTAAACCTAGCCAATCGGATAAGTTAACCTAGACTAGAGTATGCTTCACCCACGTTAGTGTTGGTTAATCAAGCCTTAATGTCACGTAGTTTTTAGGTGCTAGTCCTTGGCTTTAAACCCAGCCAAGAGGATAAGTTATAAGCATAGATTATGTAGGCTAGGAGGGAATGGCCCTCAGCTTTAAACCTAGCTAACAGGTTGAACCACTAATATTGGTTAAGAGAGCCCGGTTCAACACAACGGCAATAGAAGTTCTAAGCCCTAGGTAGACTTAATTTGTTATCATAGCCCGAGTCTAATTGCAACACAATCACCCTAGGTCCCCTTCTTCTTTGTTAAGTTTCTTTTCGTAGCTTGACACTTATAGTTCCTTTGTAGCTTAGGTTTTATTTTCCTTTTCCCGAGCTCCTTTCTATCTCAAAGAAAGTACACACATGCACGTAGCTAGTTTTCGGCACCCGATCACATAGAGACCAAACTAATGTAGCCTTCCTATAGAGACAATACTCGTACTCAAATTCGTTATACCACAAATGATCTATATGCTTGCGGGTTAAAACAACATCACCTGTGCTTTATTTCAGAGTTACGAGCATCATACTATTTATTGTCCCCTTACATATAGTAATCCCTAATTTGATACTTATTTGAGTCACGATTGCTATAGTCATATGTCCTTACATGCATCTACATCTAGTTTTTATGACTATAGGGAGCCGTATCATGCATTTGCATATTGTGGTCAAGATAATTCTTCATTTAATTAACCTCCCTAGTTGTGAATACTGTCCTCTAGCACCATCTTTTTCCACCTATATGTGTTGGTTTTGTGTATGCTTTAGCATTGCATTTCCATACTTGTTTTGAGGTGTTTTATACTATATAAGATGTATTAGTATAGCATGTATACCATACTTGAGCATAATAGGCTTTAAATGTCCATAGTTGAACTTTAAGCAAAAATGGTACACTAATTTGCACTTATCTAGTGTTTTAGGTGAGATTTGGGGAGATATTTTAAGCTAAAAATGAAGATTCTTGGATGATGAAGCAAATCTAAGGTTTATTTGGATGAGAAGAAATCAAGAAAGGCCACTTGGAAGCTCCCAGACAAAGAACAAAGCAATCGGACACAACTGAGCACGAGCAGAGATACGTGTTTTGGGAGAAGAAATTAAGGTTGGTTGAAGATGTAGAAGACATATCTTGGAGATCTTAGTAGGGATGAAAAAGATGAAGAAAAATGGCTTCGGAGGTCCTCGGAAGTGGTACGAGGTAATAAAAAAATAGGGCTAAAATTAGAGCTACAATGAGCAAGTTTGGAGTAATTCAGCTGAAAGCTGGACACCCCCCGCTCAAGGTTGTCTCACTGACCTTAGAGACTGACCCTATCCATAATGTAATTTATTTTGAACTCACTTAATTTTAGGTTGGGAGAGACTTGGTGACCTACTTTTGCAGCGGAAAGGGCCTACTTAAGTTCATTGTGAGCCTATTTTGTGAATCTTTGAACCCTATCTTCCATTCCCACTTTAATCCACTAAAACCCCAGCACTCTATCACTCTCGCACACCTCACACACACATCCAGACCTAGAATCAAGGTAATCTTTGGGATCAAACATTTGGAATTGAAGATTGGATCAAGATTTGTAAAGAAGAAGCTAAGGACAGAAGGGAAGATTTCTTCTCTTCTTTTCTTAGTTTCTTCTATGATTGAGTAGAGTTTTGATGGGTGATTGACACTTTTTCTATGGGTTGATTTATTATAATCTTGTAAAGGGGTTTTTGATGGTTATATATATATATATATAGAGAGAGAGAGAGATACATACATATGCTTGCATTTGATGATATGTCACAATGAAATAGAATATATATTATGAAGCTTGCTTGCTATTAATCACTCCCATAGCTTTATTCAAGCATGTCTATGTGTTTACATATAGAATCTATGGAGTAGGTAATATATTCATCCATGTCTATATGAGTGGCTATATGCCTTAATTGTAAGCATGCTCAATTTACAAACATGCCGGCTCTTAATCTGCATGGTGTAATCCAAACATGTCTATATGTTTGGCGGTTGAATATGTTTATGCATTCATAAATGTCATGCCTTATAATGTCGCTTTAGGAGCTCAAGCCTAAAGACCCGTAGGTGCACAAGTCAATTGTAGTATAGTGTGTGTGAGTGTGGGTGTCAAATCTACAGAGAGGCAAATTGTGGAGTGAATTTTGAGAAGCGTGTCCTAGGAAGTTAGCTAAAAAGAAACCTAGTTATCAAACTTTTTTTCTTTTTTTTTTGCATGGAATGGGTCTCAATGTGAAAAGGAAATCTAAACTAAAATTAGACTAAAGGAACTGGGAATGGAAAGTAGGGGAAGCAAGCTAACCTAGAAGGAAACTTGACAAATAGAATGGACTAAGTTGACTATTGCTTGGCTATGGGTGATCTTATACTTGAATGCTATGGGATTTGGGTGATGGTTTAACTATAAGGGTTGCTCTCAACTAGGAACTTAATTAGTTTCCTAATTTTTCCCTAAGACTCAGTGCAAGTCCGTCCCTAGGTGACGTCTACCTAGAGTCACGGCGTGGTCCTTATGACCTAGGGCTTAAGATTGACTAACTAGATTCCTAGGTGACCTAGATTGAACCTACCATAGTGCCTAAACCATTGGCTGGGTTTAAAGCCAAGACCTAGTGCTACTATGATTGACTAAACCTATTTGAAAACCTATTGGCTGGGTTTAAAACCAAAAGAAACTTTATCTAGGCCAGCCTTAAGTTGCACGTCACTAATCTAGTATCACAATAGCTGGATTTGATCATTTGAGTGCATTCATACATGTTCTACACTATGGCATATTTAAAAAGGAAGAATTTGCATTAGTAACTCAATTTTGCAAATATAAAGATAGACTCAACTACTAATCATTTTCATGCTTGGATTACACCATTTTACGCATTAGAAGCGAACATGTATGCATTTGAGATCATATTTACTACTTAGGCATGCAAACATACATATAGACATGAATATAAACATTACCCACTTCATACAATCCTCACACAAACACATAGACATGCTTATATAATGGATTAGAAGTGTTTAGTACTAAATAAACATCAATTTATATATATGCTACTTGCATAGGCATATTATCAAATACTTAGACATGAATGTAATATGCCATTAGAAAAATAAAAGCAAAGCATATATATATATATATATATATATATAAACCATCAAATCCTCTAACAATCAAGTATTCCATCAACATATAATACAAGGTAACTCACCCTGAATAGATCTAATCATACATAATAGAAGATAGGAGAAAAGGGAAATAAATTAACTCCCTTTTCATCTTTGCAATAACTTTATAATCCCTTGAGTAAATCTTCAAATCCCAAGTGTTTAAATCCCTCCAAGAAGCTTGAATCTAGCTGCTAAAGTGTGTGAGGTGGGTGAGTTAAGGTTTCATGTTTGTGATAATTGTGTGTGTAGTATGTCAATTCATAATAAAATTGTAGCAAAATTGGGCCTTTTTTGTAGTTGTCAGTGCACTACCAGTCGATCGACTCCTTGGGGTAGTTGATCAATTAAAAAGAGCGGCTCTCTAGACCTGCCAATGACCTTGCTGGTCGACTGATTAAAGGGGGACCTTAACCGACTAAAATAGCTCCCTCTCTAGAGTGGCGAGTTGACCTAGCTAGTAGATGTGTTTGTTTTGTGTGTTTATCTATTGCATGTATATACTTTTTTTGAGGTGTTTTGAGCTTCATTTATGTATTAGTATAGCATTTAGGTCATAATTGTGCATATTAAGGTTTAAATGTTCATAGTTGAAGTGAAGACTTAAATGTTACACTAATGTGCGTTTATTGCTTGTTTTAGGTGTGATTTGGAGAGATAATTGGAGCTTAATTAAGGGTGATTGAAGTGTGGAACAAAGCCAAGGGTGTTTTGGACGCAAAGGAATGAATAAAAGTGCTTTTGGAAATGGCCGGAAGAAAGAAAGAGCGACCGAGGCGAAACTGAGCGCAACGTGAGCCAAATTCGGATCTTGAAACCTAAAAAGGACATGGACAAATTTTGGATACATTTTAGGGTGCAAAATATGGCTTGGGAGATCCCCCACGACGATACAAAGCCATAGAAAAAAACGGTGCGCGAATCAGAGCTTAAACGAGTAAGATATGACCATTTTACTATCAAGATCGGTTAGCTTCTGTCTAGGCCGGACGACCAATACGGTCGACCGGCTAGGTCGACCGGCCGGATCAGAACCTGGGCCAATTTTGGCCGGACGACTTAGGCCCAAAGCTGGTCGACCGGCTGGGCCCCCGGCTGGGCGCGTTAACAGCTCTATTTAAGCCACTTTTCAGCCCTTTTTGAAGGGAGAACAACACCCAAATCAAACACCAATTTCCCTAAACCTAAAATCCACCAAAAATCACCTCACACACTCACTTCTAAACACATTTAACACTTGGGATCAAGGATCTAAGAGGATCAAACACTAGGATTTGAGGCATAGTTCATGGTTTGTAAAGCTTGGCTATGGATAGAAGGGTATCTCGCTTTTATCCTAAGTCTAATTATGTTTAATTAGAGCTATGTAGGGTGATTATATCTTGTATTTATGGATTGATTACGACTTTATATTAATGAAAACTTGATGGATTTATGTATATATGCCTTATGCTTATGGCTTCAAAGGCTATTTTACATACATGTCTATGTGTTTGTTGAAATGCCTCAATGATGTAGCATATATATATTGAAGTCTATTGTGCTATTAACCATTTCTAAATCATTATGCTATCATGTCTATGTGTTTGTGTGGTGACTACATGAAGTGGGTATGACTATATACATGTCTATGTATGTGTTAGCATACTTAATAGCATAACTAGCTTCTATTGCATGCATGTCGGGTGCTAGTGCTTAAATTGGTGTAATCTAAACATGTCTATGTGTTTAGTAGTAGAATATACCGATGTATTCTCAAATGCCATGCCCTAGATGTGTTTGCCATGCCCTTTAATGTCAATTTCCGCTAATTGTGATGCGATCGATGGTGCACAACTAGTATCTAGCCTAGGTCGAGTCCCCTTTGGCTTTAAATCCGACCAATAGGTGTCCGGATAGGTTTAGATGACCTTAGTTCACTTAGGAAGGCTAGTTAGTCCACCCTAACACCCTAGGTTCATAAGGACCACGCCGTAGCTCTGAGTGAGGCGAAGCTTAGGGACGGACTCGCACCGAGTCCTAGGGCCAGATTGGGGAACTAATTAGAGGACTAAGTGCTAGGGTTAGATCGATCTACACTCACCTAGAATCTTATTAGCTAGCCCTAATTCCTAAGTCATAAAGACCACGCCGTACTGCTAGGCATCGCCACCTAGGGACGGACCCGCACTGAGGCTTAGGGTACCAATTAGGAGGCTAATTATAGGTCTAGATTAGAGCACTTATATAATCCATCAAGTAACCCTAGAAAGATGTAGTAATCACCATAAACAAGATGTAATCACCTTAGTCTCCCATTTTCGACGTTTGAATCCCCTTAGATCGCTAGATTCCCCCATCACACACATACGCGCTACCTTTTTATTTCCTTGTTCTTAGATTAGGTTTACTATTCCCGAGCTCCCCTCAAACCAAAAACACCAAAAACATTGTAGTTAAGACCCCAACAAGTAACTCTTTAGGACGCACTTAGCTTAGAACACCATATACATTAGGCCTCCCCGTGGATTCGACCCCGCACTCACACACACCGTACTACACACGACCCGTGCGCTTGCGGGCTATTTAGGCTTGTGCTAAATTAGCGATATCAAGTTCTTGGCACCGTTGCCGGGGAGGCAACGTTTGTTTGGTTTCTTAGTTTTTGTGTGTCTTAGCTTGTTACGTGTTGTTTTATCTTTTCTTTCATGTTTTTATTATTTTGATTAATAAAAAGAATTCAAAAAAATTTTGTTGAGCATTGTGAAGAGGTTTACTTGTGTCAATTAATCATGAATGATCCTAATGCATCATGGTGGTCACTTGTATCCTCTTCCCCACCACCCGAACGTGTTCCCATTGCATGTCGCATTTGTGGAAGTTTTATGCATCCTACCGTTTTTTGTCCCCATGAGAATTCCCTATCTAGGGCTAGTGCTACTTATTACCCCCATAGTCATGCATCATCTCATGTATCTTTATTTAGTAATCATGGCTATAGGGATGCATATTCTTGTAATTGCAATCATTGTGAAAGCCGTGCTCATTTTCCTAGTACTTGTCCCACCTTCCACCCTTATCCCCGATTGCACGCAATGCCCTATGCCCCTAGCAATCATACGCCCATGCACGCATCTACATCTAGTTATCATGATTCTAGGGAGCAACATCATGCATTTTCATATTGGGGTCAAGATGACTCTTCATTTGGTACATCTCCTTGCATTGAGAGTTGATCCTTCCCATCATCTTTTCCCACCCACCCATCCTTCAAGTCATACAATGGTTGTGCTTATAGTAATCCTAATCAAGATGTCTACCATTTTCACTCGGTTGAGCCCTCTTCTTTTAGGACTTCTTAACAAGAGGAAACACTTGACTATCTCCTATCTCTCCTCCAATCCAATCAAGAGGAACTAGAGAGTTTGAAGCGAGACACCAAATCTCTAGGTGAGCATTTGAAGAGCATGGTTAAGAGTGTGCAACTTATGAGCGAGAACGTTGAAATACCTTTAGAACAAGTTGAAGAGATAGGAGAAAGACCTAAAGATGAGAGAAATAGTGGTGAAAAAGATGATGTCTTGGAGAGACGATTAGAAAAAGAGGTTGATGGAGAGATCACATCTTGTAGTGAGGATGAGGATGAGCTTAATGATAATTTGGTTCTTGGTGACTCTTATGAATATGTTTTAGAGGAAGTAGTACCCTATCCTCCTAGGCTTTCAACGTCTTCCATTGAGTCACATGAGCCTTTTCTGTCTCCTCATCCCACATATTCTGCACACTTGGAGGTTGAGTCTCATGATCATAGCACTCATTTGCAGTTTGAGTCCACATTTAGGGAGTCTAGGGTACACATCTCCCTTGAGCATTCACGCATCCATGACCCGAAATCCATTGAGTCCTCATTATCCCCTCCATGTGTGTCTACCCCATATGAAGAACATGATGGTGAGATGACACCCACTACTGATGAATGTGTTGTCGAATTTAAAAGGACTTTAGCTAGTGAAGGTTTAAAGTCATCCATTGGGGAAAACAAGGCATCAATTTTGGAGGTTTTAAATGATAAGTCTCTTGGAGTTAAGAATCATGATGTTGAAGAGAATAGCAACTCTAAGAAGACACATAAAAAAGAAATTGGTGTGCTTGGAAGAACGATATGTGGGTCTCTTTGGATGTTTGATGATTCATTGATGGAAATAGAGCCCATAAAGATCGAATCCACCTCTCAAGAGGAGTTAGAGCGACCTAGGCTTGAACATGTTATATCTTGTGGAGAGGAAGAGTGAAGTACTTCATCATCCCTTACCCTTGCCCTTCCTTCTCCGAGAGTTGTTCCAACTCCTCTTTCCCATTCGAATAAGTCTCTCTCTTTGAAGCTCACATTTATGCCTTCTAGTTTAGAACATTTTGATCTATGGCTAAATAGCACTTCTCTCATGTTGCATGCATTAGACTTATCTTTGACCCATGGGGAAGGCGTGTTCCTAGCACTTAATTATGAGAAAAAGGCGATGGGATGGTTAGTTAGAGAGCAAGAGGGGCATGATCTTCCACGTTTATATATGACACTTTCCATACTTGCGCACACATTTTCATTTGATGTTTCGGGGTGGAATCTTGAAAAGGGGTGCATTGTGCATTCATTACCCCATCATATAGTGAATGACCCTTTTCCTTCTACTATCTGCACTTGGTTGAATATTCGGCAATTTGTGCCTTGCAATTTTAAACATGTATTGCTCTAACACTAGCGCCCGGCTGGAGGCGTTAAATCCAGCGCTGCTAGGAGGCACCCTAGACATGTTTATATTTCATTTTCTTTCCTTGCTTTTCCTTTTTTTTATTTGCATTTAGTATTATCTTTCTTTCATTTTCAATTGCTTTTTGTTTTTCTTTTTCACCCTCCCAAGTGTTGATCCTCACTTCTATCATTTCCCATTCTTCATACACCTTGTTTATCATTTGATGATGCCAATGCAAGCTCGCATGGCAAATGCTACTAATCTTGTGTTTTGTGAGTGTTTGTCATTTGTTGAGAAACAAGGTTAGTAGACAAATTATTGATCATTGGCATCGAAAGAGCTTCAAAAAGAACAAAAGATTGTATCTATCCTTTCTCCATTTGTTCCCTATTTATCTACCCCATCCCCACTACCCTTACTTGCTTTGTTTTGCCATTTTGCTTGTTGAGTGGTATTGTTCTATTTGCTTGAGGACAAGCAAAGTTTAGGTTTGGGGGTGTGGGAGTTTGGTTTTCTTGTTATATGCTTTGTGTAGGGTAGATGTGCATTATGTGCTTAAAATGGTGAAAATTTTTCGATTTTGATGCATGTAAATTTGTTTGTCTCTTGGTTGATTGGAGTGTTAGCTTTTGTGATTGATTTAATTGATTGGTGAATATGAGTTGCATTGTAGGGAAGTGAATGGAGTGGATTGAAAATCGGGTCTTGGAGAGGATGCCCTTGAAAGTTGTGGGGAGTGAGGACCTTTAAGAATAACCCTTGTAGCCACCCCATAGCTTGGTAGGAAAGAGTGTTGAAAAAGGGTTGTTGATATGAGTGCCTTTTCTTGATTGGTTCTTTTGATATGCTAAAGCCTTTCTTTTTCTTTTCTTTTTGTGTGAATGCAATGCAAAGCATGAAAAATCCAAAAAAAAAATTGAAAAAAAAAAGAAAAAAGGTGCAAAAACATAAAAAAAAATGAAAAAGAGAAAAAGCCAAAGGCACCAAAGAGTTTTTGTGAATAAGTGCATAAGTGACACAATGTCAACTTAGCATAAACTATCCTCTATGTAGATATGTAAACAAGGCTTTTTATAAACCATTTTGTATGTATATTCTCTCTCTTCTTGTCTTTGAGGCTTTGTGCATGTTGGAGAGGCTACGTTAGTTGAGGGGGCACGAAATCTCAACATCCGGAGTGTGTGCGTTAGAAGCCTAGGCTTGTGGTGGTTCGGCTACTCGGGAACTTCCCACAAGGTTCGGGGCCCTTTATGAGTAGAGACAGGATCCGAAGAGACTTGAGGATCTCTTCATAACAGAAATGCCCCCTTCATGCTTCTTGAGCTAACCGTGATAGCAAGTCAATTCTTTAGGCAACCCTTTGTATTGACTTTAGAGGTAAACTTAGGTTTGGGCTTGCTTGGGGACAAGCAAGGAGAAGGTTTGGGGGTGTTGATGTGTTTGTTTTGTGTGTTTATCTATTGCATGTATATACTTGTTTTGAGGTGTTTTGAGCTTCATTTAATGTATTAGTATAGCATTTAGGTCATAATTGTGCATATTAAGGTTTAAATGTTCATAGTTGAAGTGAAGACTTAAATGTTACACTAATGAGCGTTTATTGCTTGTTTTAGGTGTGATTTGGAGAGATAATTGGAGCTTAATTGAGGGTGATTGAAGTGTGGAACAAAGCCAAGGGTGTTTTGGACGCAAAGGAATGAATAAAAGTGCTTTTGGAAATGGCCGGAAGAAAGAAGGACCGACCGAGGCGAAACTGAGCGCAACATGAGTCAAATTTGGATCTTGAAACCTAAAAAGGATATGGAAAAATTTTGGATACATTTTAGGGTGCAAAATATGGCTTGGGAGATCCCCCACGATGATACAAAGCCATAGAAAAAAACAGTGCGTGAATCGGAGCTTAAACGAGTAAGATATGACCATTTTACTATCAAGATCAGTTAGCCTCTGTCTAGGCCGGACGACCAATACGGTCGACCGGCCAGATCAGAACCTGGGCCAATTTTGGCCGGACGACTTAGGCCCAAAGCCGGTCGACCGGCTGGGCCCCCGGCTGGGCACGTTAACAGCTCTATTTAAGCCACTTTTCAACGCTTTTTGAAGGGAGAACAACACCCAAATCAAACACCAATTTCCCTAAACCTAAAATCCACCAAAAATCACCTCACACACTCACTTCTAAACACATTTAACACTTGGAATCAAGGGTCTAAGAGGATCAAACACTAGGATTTGAGGCGTAGCTCATGGTTTGTAAAGCTTGGCTATGGATAGAAGGGTATCTCTCTTTTATCCTAAGTCTAATTATGTTTAATTAGAGCTATGTAGGGTGATTATATCTTGTATTTATGGATTGATTACGACTTTATATTAATGAAAACTTGATGGATTTATGTATATATGCCTTATGCTTATGGCTTCAAAGGCTATTTTACATACATGTCTATGTGTTTGTTGAAATGCCTCAATGATGTAGCATATATATATTGAAGTCTATTGTGCTATTAACCATTTCTAAATCATTATGCTAGCATGCCTATGTGTTTGTGTGGTGACTACATGAAGTGGGTATGACTATATACATGTCTATGTGTGTGTTAGCATACTTAATAGCATAACTAGCTTATATTGCATGCATATCGGGTGCTAGTGCTTAAATTGGTGTAATCTAAACATGTCTATGTGTTTAGTAGTAGAATATACCGATGTATTCTCAAATGCCATGCCCTAGATGTGTTTGCCATGCCCTTTAATGTCAATTTCCGCTAATTGTGATGCGATCGATGGTGCACAACTAGTATCTAGCCTAGGTCGAGTCCCCTTTGGCTTTAAATCTGGCCAATAGGAGTCCGGATAGGTTTAGATGACCTTAGTTCACTTAGGAAGGCTAGTTAGTCCACCCTAACACCCTAGGTTCATAAGGACCACGCCGTAGCTCTGAGTGAGGCGAAGCTTAGGGACGGACTCGCACCGAGTCCTAGGGCCAGATTGGGGAACTAATTAGAGGACTAAGTGCTAGGGTTAGATCGATCTACACTCACCTAGAATCTTATTAGCTAGCCCTAATTCCTAAGTCATAAAGACCACGCCGTACTATTAGGCATCGCCACCTAGGGACGGACCCGCACTGAGGCTTAGGGTACCAATTAGGAGGCTAATTATAGGTCTAAATTAGAGCACCTAGTATAATCCATCAAGTAACCCTAGAAAGATGTAGTAATCACCATAAACAAGATGTAATCACCTTAGTCTCCCATTTTCGATGTTTGAATCCCCTTCGATCGCTTGATTCCCCTATCACACACATACGTGCTACCTTTTTATTTCCTTGTTCTTAGATTAGGTTTACTATTCCCGAGCTCCCCTCAAACCAAAAACACCAAAAACATTGTAGTTAGGACCCTAACAAGTAGCTCTTTAGGACGCACTTAGCTTAGAATACCATACACATTAGGCCTCCCCGTGGATTCGACCCCGCACTCGCACACACTGTACTACACACGACCCGTGCGCTTGCAGGCTATTGAGGCTTGTGCTCAATTAGCGATATCACTAGTCGATCGGTAGTTGCTTTAGGTTGACCAGTTGTGTCCTTTGGCCTTCAATCTTCTTTGTTTCCTTTTCTGGCCTTCACCTCACGACCCATACACCTTGGTTCTTCATCTCCCGTCATCGTGCAAGCTCCATCATCAACCCAAGACTCACCTAAATCATCAAAATAAGCAATTAGTGTAGCATCTATCTATAAAACTCAACCATGTACAATTATCTTTGCTTAAACATGACTCTACTATAAGTACTACACTAATGCCACTACATAAGCACATATCATCTCTAAAACATAGAAAAAATACAATACAAACACACACAAAATTGAGATACAACAACACCCCTAAACTTTCTCCTTACTTGTCTCTAAGAAAGACCAAACCTAAGTCTATCTCAAGGTTGCAACAAGGGTTGCCTAAAGTACTGACTCGTTATCTTGGTGAATGTAAGGAGTATGAAGAGGTCATTCCTTTTGTAGAGGGGTCCCCAAACCTTTTCGGATCCTTCTCTTACTTACAAGGGGCGTTGCATCTCACGGGAAATCCTCAAGTAGCAAGGTGTGTGTTGATGTTTAAAACTTGACACTAGAGTTTAGATGAGATGATTAGATGAATCCAAATTGGCCTAAGCTTGGTCCAACAATCTGTAGACATTGTAATGGTTAATCTACAATTAGAAGGGCAAGGTACATTCGTAAGTCTAGACATATTCATCATAGACATAATATCGTGAAACAGTTCTCCTTGATGGAGTTATCTCTATTGACTATGTGAAATCAAAAGATAATATCACAAATCCTTTGGCAAAAGGTTTACCTAGAGAGCAAGTATATAAATCATCAAGAGGAATAGGTGTCAAGCCCATTTCTAATGAGTTACCATAATTGTCAACCCTACCTTATTGACTGGAGATCCTTGAATCTTGGTTCAAAAGGAAACTAGATCATGTATAACTTATCTATAGCACGTGGGGGATAATCCTTCTACCTATTCCTATGATGAGTAGATAGTGCTACCTATGAGGTTTTAGGTTAAGCTGTCCTTTAGTGACTCTTATATCTGGGGAATATCCAAGTGAAGTATAGCATAATACTCTTAATAAAAGGTCACCTATATAAGTCAGAAGTGTAATTACCTAGGTCCAACTATTGGTCTACCACCACACTTGAGCCTAATCAATTGGCTCAAAATGGTTAAGCTAGTGATTACAATAGTAGTAAACCCAAGTTATTATAAAATGTATACAAATCTCATACAGAACTGATGTGGGATTAATTGGTCCCACAAGACCCTATTAACTAGAAAAAAAGAACGGGTGAAAGTTAAATAATTTAAATTTATTAAGGTGTGCAATTAGTTTCCTATTTAGAAAAAAAAAATACTTGATACAAAAAAAAAAGAGAGAGAGAGATTATTTTCTAGGGTTACATCGTTTATAAAAAGGAAGACAGAGGGTCCACAATTTATTTGAAACTTTCTCTATAGGAGTAGAAAACCAAGAACGCAATATTTTCCCCTTTCGGCTGATTAATACAATTAGTACACCATCCGATAAAATTCTCTTTTAAGATTAAAAAAAAACTAAATTATTATAGGTTCCTTATAAATATTAGGTTTTGATAAAATAGAACTTGGTGTGAATTAAATTAGGTTTTACGAAAGTTGAAGACTATTGGGATTGAAGGAATTGTGATCAAGGACTTTAGAACTAAAGGTAAGTGGAGTTTATCCTATTTTAATCAGATTCTTTGATCTATTTCTTTTGTGCACTACTTTCAATTTTAAGTCCTCGATTGTTGCATTAGTCGAACCTAGTCCTTCTTGCTCGTGATCATGTTTTCATCAGGCATGTCCTGATAATATTTGTTGTTTCTTGAAAACCATCACATACTGTGAAAGGCCATAAAGGTGGCTTATTTACTGTATGGTTAATATGTTAATGGAAAAGGAACGGTAATCAGATGCTAGTTTGTACTCAAAGATGTTTTGCTAAAAATTTTCTCCTTCTCCTTTTCTTGTTTAATTCTTTAGTCTATTACTATATATATATATATATATATATATATATGTATATAGATATAGATATAGATATACACATAGGCCATCAAAGTTATCTAGATATGGCTTCTGAGTCTGCAGCAGCAAATTGCTCAACATGTATGTGTATATATTGATATATAATAATTATTATTAGGATTAATTTGCATTACCTAACTGTATCTTTTCTTTTTCAAATCATTTATTCAATTTTCTGTTTTACTTGAGTCACCTCTTTCATCATCATCATCATCTCTTAAATTGAGAAAGAAAATATAGTATAAGACATGACCTTATTATTATCATTATTGTTTATTTACTTTTGTTTTTTACAACCTCGTTGATTCATGCTTGTAAAGGTAAGGTTGGTGTGTCTGTTGCAAATAGCTATGTCATTGAAAGGGTATTGATACTGTTGCATTATTGAGACACAAATGTTATCACTGTGTTGCAATTGTGGATACTGTCACCGCTATTATGTGTTTGAGGGCCCCATTTTGATTATTAGATAATAATACATGGGTTAAATGCAGTCACAGCTTATGGCTAAAATTTTGACTTTTAAAAAAATGTAGAATTGTGTTTTGGGTGTTGCATTGTTTCACAACAATTGGCTTGTGTAATGGTATAGTAAGTAAATAGAGACTTTTGCTGAGTAGTGTGTTTTTAGATTATTTCTTCCATCATATAATTATCAATTTGATCATCGATCATATATTTCTTGTGGGATAAATTCTCTTATTGAGCACTCATTTGCTTATTCTCTTGTTTCAACATGCTTTCTTTGCAGTTAAGACAGAGTAGTCTATGGATTTGTGTCAAGATAGTGATTGTTTGATAGATGGTTTGATAGAGGGCTGAAACATTTTTTTTAATTATCTTATTTTACTAGACTTAGAAGTTTTGAATGAGATTTGAATAAATGTAACAATTGAGGAGCGAGGCCTCATAATTTGGGTATTTCTCTTTGGAGATTATTTCCTAGAATATTGTTATCTTTCTTTTTTGGAGATTTATTATTAAATTGTGATTTTAGTTGCTTTGAACTGAGTAAGTCCTGTAAGGGTGACTTGTGTGCTTGAACGCTTGAACTCTTGAACGACTGTTCCTTTTGGGCATGCGGCATGTCGCATGCCTTGAAGAGGGCGTCATAGGAAGTAAGTTGCTTCTATGAGAATTTTTCATGGTTGGATTCTTTAAAGTACTCATGAATATAGGGATTTCGTTAGGGCCAGAATAAATATAGTCATGATAACCTAGATATATCTAGAAGGATATTGTGTGAATTCCATTGTCTTGGTTTGCGTAGAAACTAAATAGTTTTTGTTATGCTTACTAGTTAACTACTAAATCCGATAATTCTCGTTAAAGAACATTCAAGGTCAAAAGCTACCTATCACAAAGCAGTGTCATTCTAATTGAACTCTTTCTAGTATCTACATGTTTTGCATTCTGACCATCTAATTTCCATTCATGTGGAGAATGTTGAAAATAGATGAATTGTGAATGAGAAATTTAGTGATAAAGATATATAGTTGGTTTATCTCACATAAGCACAATAAAACAATTTTATCATTTGATATAATTTGGGGTAATTATATCATTTGGTTTAATTAGTGGTATCTTTATAGACATAATTATTGCTTAGAATCGTTCAATGAAATGTGTAGCTATGAAATCATTCTGGTGTAAAAGGCATGTAGTTACAAAGCTTTGCGATCATGGAGGCCTTATAATTAAGTTATAATGACTTTTAAGTGTCTGGTGACATGATGACAATATTGAAAATGAAATAAAATCTTATCAACATTACAAAACGTGGAGGACATTATGCATTTTTCATGAGAAGTACTGCATTTATATGATAACGTTATGCGGTTACATTCATTTACTTTCATTTTCAACAAATGGCAATTAGTTTAATCAAAATTTTCTTCTATATATAGTTTGCATTTTATTGGGTTCTGATCAACATTAGACATTTCACCTTACATTGCTTAAGACAATTTTCAACATCATTTTTAGTTTTTATCTTTTCTTTGTAGAAAGAGTTGAATTTTTCATGTTCAAGTGATCTTGTAATTTGGTGTGCTCATATTATGAGGTAAGGTGATTGTTGTATCTTGATAGGCTTGCACAAGAAACTATTAACACCGTAGTAAGATGTTAGCACCTTAAGAATATTAAGTCCAACTCAAGTCTCAATCCTAATTTACATTTGATCATTTTCCTACTTTCTTTCTCATAAATATTGTCTTTTTAATTTCTTGTTAATCATTTTATTGTATTTAAGCAATCTATATTACTCGAGTATTCATTTAGTAATTTAATTTTGGTTTTAATTCTTTAAGATTAATACTTGTTCTATTTGCGCACAAGTCTAGATGTATAAAATTTTTGACAACACCTCGGGGAAATATTTTTCCTCCCTTAACCTTTAACCAATTCTTGGCTAGGAAGAATATTATCCATGGTGTTTCTTCCAAGAACAAAATCAGATTGACTAGTTGAAGTCAATCCCTTCAACATAAAGCTTTATACTGTTTGCAACAATTTTAGTGACACATTTGTAAATAACGTTGCAGCACGAGGTGAGTCTGAAATTAGTGACTTGAGAAGGAATCTTGACTTTGGGTATGAGAGAAACCATAGTCTCATTATATTTCTTTATAAGGAGTCTGGATGAATCAAAAAAAGGAACTAATAGCTCTCGCTGTATCCTGACCCACAACATCCCAAGCTTTCTTGTAGAAAAATACCAAAAATCTATTGGGGCTAGGACTCTTTATCTCCATTCATCGAGAAAATTGTCTCCTTGATCTCCTCAGGTGTAACAGGACACATCAACTCCTCAACTTTGTCAATCAACTATCAACCAAACCTTCCAACATCAATTTAAAAATTTATCGCAAAAATACCCTTCTTTTGAAATTTTTTTCTAAAAAATACCCTTTTCAGTAAGTCACCTACCGAAACTGTAGGTGACTTACTGTTCTCACACATGCCAGAGCATCTTTTGAGAAAACGGTAAGTCACTTACTGTCTGCCACGCTGTCAGACAGAACGATAAGTTACTTACCGTTCTTCCCTTTGAACGGTAAGTGACTTACCGTTCATTTGTGCCATAATTCTCCTTGACCGGTAATTCACCTATTGACCCTTTATGGCATGAGCCCCAATTTAATCCCTGCTCTTTCATTCTCGAAAGGCCTAACAGTCCAGATCCAAATTTCTTATTACCCATATATAATCCACCTAGTATCCTTAATTTTCGAAATGCCTAAAATCTTTCCAATTATCTTCCACACATACATACTTGTATACTATTCACTTAATATTTTAGTCAGTAAGAAAATATGAACAAAATCTCTGTTCTTTTATATTATAGCAGAGAAAAAATTAATGGCCCTTACGATATTGAATATAAAACTATGAAGCCTATTCGTAAGGTCAAAATAGCACATGAAACATCATACAATGAATTGGTTTATAGTGTCTATGAGAGGCTTAATTTGCATTATGGCATCGACAGGGTGGAGCTATCACATCATTTCCAATCGAAGGTCGTACAGTTACAGTATCCATATTTTAGCGAGGTGGCAATCAGCAATGATGATGATTTGATGGACGTGTTTCAGATAGCATGTAATGATAATAACATGAATAATGCTCATGTTATTGTCGAAGTAAAGGCAGACGACATGTATATCCCACAACGAAGCAATGACTTCCAGTGTAGTTGTGTTGTTCCCGACATGAATGCTGAATCATCACATTACCTCGCTGGGAGTGACATACCAGGGCCATCTCATAGTGTGAGGGTGGACTTGAAAATGGACACATTTTCGTCTGAACCTGACAAAGAAGATGAGGACATGGCCCTAAATGAGAACGATGCCTGGTACAACGATGATGAGGTCTTCAATGGTGATGAAAACAGTGCGAACGTTAATACGGAATGTGAGGGGTCATCAATTGGTGTGGGGTCCACTGGCAGTGCGGTACCAATGCACAGTGTACATGAAACTGCTTAACTTCATATCGTTAGTCAAGAATATTATATGGATAGTATGGAGAAGCACAAAACGCACATATTTCAGGACGAGAACGAGAAGGAATTGGCTAAAGGAATGATTTTCCCGTCAAAGAAAGACGTGATTCGGGCGGTTCAGATGTACTCGATAAAGTTACAACATGAATACAAAGTCAAGAGGTCTAAACCAGATTTATGGGTTGTTCGTTGTGTAAATGCTTCCAACCTTAGAAATCCATGTAGGTGGGAATTGTAGACAATTCAGAAATCCACGCACCACCAGTTTGAAATAACAAAGTATTGGGGCGTGCATAATTGTTTTGGTGAGAGACGAAGGTCTGACCATAAAAATGTTACATCTGCACTGGTCAGATATACGGTTATGCACTTCGTAAAGCACAAGCTTGATTTCCAGGTGGGTTTTGTACGAGCACACATTATGGATACCTTTTACGTGAACATTTCATACAGAAAGGCATGGCGTGGCCGAAATAAGGCCATCAAAATGGTGTACGGCGATTGGGACAAGTCGTACTAGTTACTTCCGTGATTTTTTATAGCTGTCAAGGCAACTAATCCAGGGACAGTTGTAACATACAAGTTCTTCCAAAGGTCGACACAAGGAACCAAAATTTTTGATTATGTGTTTTGGGTGTTTGCACCATGCATTGCAGCGTGGAAGTTTTGTTATCCAGTGCTTTCTCTCGACGGTACTCACCTGCGTAGGCAATACAAGTGGCATCTTCTAACAGCATTGACAGTTGATGCGAACGGTCAAATTTTACCGTTGGTATTTGCAGTTGTCGATGCAAAGACAACCGATAGCTGGCCATGGTTCCTTCAACTAGTACGAATGCATTTGCTCCATGATATGGATGAGATTTGCATAGTGTCTGATAGACATGCAGGAATTTTTTCTGTCGTGAATCGTATCTCATCTGATGGGCAATTGTGGGTGAAGCATCAGATATGCTTGAGGCACCTCAAAAGTAATTTCATGAAATAGTTCCACAACCAGTATATAAAGGACTTATGTTGGAGAGTTGGTAAGGGAAATCAAGTCCACAAACACGTAGAAGTAATGAGAAAAATTTTAGAAGTTGACCCAACACCAAGAGGGGCTGGTAGATAGGCATACGACTATCTCACCAACATAGACTGGGAAATGTAGACACTGTGTGCTGATGGAGGTTCGAGGTGGCGTATAATGACTACAAACAGTGTAGAGTGTTTCAATGGTGTTCTTGTTGGGGCGAGGTATTTGCCTATTACAGTGTCAGTGTCACACACTTTCACGAAGTGTGCCGAATACTTCTACAACTGGTCTATACATGCGAGGCACTTGGCAGGACAAGAATTTGTCATCCCGGTTAGAGTCAGAGAATTGTTTGAAAGTGGGAGGCAAAGTCACACCTTCATAACTTGTTCCATTTTAACTAAGAAACAGGTACATCATAGGTCGGCTGGTTGCGGAATCATTCGCTGACAAACGTCCTGTATAAGTGGTCAAATTTTATGAGAAGACATGTACCTGCGGCAAGTGGACAGCTTATCATTTGCCATGTTCGCATATACAGGCAGTTGCACGCTATTTGAATGTAATGTTAGTCAACATGTTCCTTCTTGAATGTAAAGTCGAAACATACACAAATACATATGCCATCCCATTTCAACCTTTGGGACACGTTGATTATTAGCTAGATGCACTTGCTTGGCAATTACAACCCAATCCAGGCAGATTGAGGCACAGAAATAGAGAACCCACAAGGGATAGACGCATCCCTAATGAGATGGATCACTCAGACCAAGTTGCAAGATGAAGGTGCTCAAATTGCGGTCAACCGTGTTACAACGTTGCCAGGTGCCCCCAAAATCAAACTGGCCTCACACCACAATAGTTCTGATAATGTTTTATGGAGATGTATTGTATTATATTCACTATGTGTAATGTTTAAAGTATTGAATGGCTTTAATGTTGAATGTATTCTAGGATGTAATGTTTGATGTAATGTATTGAATTGCTTTAATGTTTGCTGTAATTTTGTCGTACAGAGAAACACCAAACCGAACTATAATGCAAGTAAAACTTGTTTGTTAAAGGTAAACAATTCATATACATACATCAAAAGATAAATTACATAAATTAATAAATGACAAAAAAGAATAAAAAAACCCAAGCTATTGTGTCCCACTTCCGGAGGATGTCCTTTCTTTGCACGAGAGGGCTGGACTCGTTGAGGCTGCAAGGTAACTGGCCGCTTCCCTGCTCGCTGTGGCGGTAAATCCTCGGCCATGGATTGCTGATCCCTACCCTGGGCATCACCATAGTCACCACCTTGACCACCGCCCTGATCCTTACCCTGCTCATCTTGTAATGGGCAAGATAGTCTTTAACCCGTACTAAGGAGGTAGAAGGGTCCGTCGATACTGATGGTGGCATGGTCATCTGCGTCGGCTCTTACACAAATAGCGATGACATGGGTGAACGCTAGGGGTGACTAGGGTCGATGTAAAAGGATGGATGCCCTGACTAGATGGGGTATACTGCATGTAGAACGATCCACTCAGCCCCGGCTGGCTCTACTGTGGAGGTTGAGTCCACTGTGTGGAAGGTGGTGGATATGACTGGTAGCCCTACTGGTAGGTCAGTAGGGGTTGCTGTGGTGGGATGTATGCCCATGGGTATATCGGGGGGGCTGTTGTGTAGGTGTCTGGGCCTGCTGCAAATAGTATGACGGGGCAGGCTGGGGGGTGTTTGGGTCCATGGGTGTGTCGGGGGCGACTGGGACCACTGCGGCTATATCGCTGGCTAGGTCGATGTATTTGGCAGGTCAAAATACAATGGCGTTACCAAAATCTCAGCGTGCCACATCTGCTTCAGGGCCCGTTGCATCTGGGACACAACATGATCTATCACCAGCCAGAAACGATCCTGTGCCAATGTCCCCTGGGTGTACTGTTAGGACGCGCGCTGCATGTGATGGAATACACGGCCCAATGTCGAAGCCTGCACAACATATTTAGTAAAAGGGATTGAATTCATATTATACCCCTAATAAATACATGAAGTGTCCCAATAACCAATGTGGTACACTTGCCATAAAATGCTCGTCCTGTGCCATCGCCATATATCCGGCATGACGAGGAACCCAAGACGAATTGCCAATCCGAATGATGGAACGGCGTTGGTACCATTGCATGTACTGCTATAAGTGCACCAGATCTGGCCTATCATCCACAACACCATTCACTATAACTGTCTGGGCTTTGCGCCAATGCCCATGCCAACGCGCCACGTCTGCGGGCTTTAACACCTCCTTCCCTTTCAAGTGTGACTGTGACACAAATGGCTCAGGGCCATCTGGGATCGGCTGGCGCATCACACGATCAACTCGATGCCACTCAACCAATCCACCGCATAATAGGGGTACCTTCGTCCTCTACCATTTTGACCCCTTCGTACAGTAATTCGGCAGATCCCTGATAATGTCCTTGTACGGCTGCCAAATAAATGCAATGTAAAAGTGCATAGATATATCAGGTTATTACTATTTTTCTAACATTGAAATAAATTAAACATATGACCTAAATTTGCTAATCAAAATAAACCTGGTCAGGATAAAGCTTGTCAATAACATCGCAATAGAGTAGTAGGCCCCCATTGGCCGTGTCTATAAAGGACTTATCCATAAGGTACAACGCCCCGCATGGTGCGTCCGGTAAGTTCCATCTGACCTCGGCAAAGTGCATCCTGCTCTGGATATCCTAGGGCCTGGACTCAGCGAGTGTGGGTTGAAAATAGTCAAACATGTACCATATCCACCACCGCAGATAAACAGTTATGTTAATACAATTATGAAATCATATGATATTTATTTGATATTTACAAACAAGGTTTAAGTGACATATGCCAAGTACCTGCAGCAGGGTGATCCCGCCACACAGGTATGTCCTATTGGAAAAAACAAAGGCATCCAACCCTCTGTACAAATGTGCAAGTGCTGCAGCACCCCAGTTCAATCCCTTCACGGACTCAATGTCCTGTAGCAAAAGTAGCCAGTTCATGTTCCCTCAAATACCACTGGCATCGGTAAACATATAAGAAACTATGTAGCCGAACATCCATAAACTGCACGTCGCGCTGCGACTGCACCATCGGGATCCTACTAGTAAGTCATCTCATACAACCTCTTAAGCTCAGACAGCCTAATCTTTCTAGTTCTCGCCTCCATATGTGATTGTCAATAAGGCGTGATCGAGTTCATGCCAGCCTGCCTTATAACATCCGTAGAACCCTACACCCAATAACTCTTCTGAACTAAAGGGTGCTCAGGGGTCTAGAACAAGTACCCGTCGCCTCGCTGGGTGCGCAACTCCTTTGACGCAGTGTCTCCCGTGAAAATCTGCGTCCTGTGCTAGGCATAATGTTCCAAAAAGGGATGTATCCTAGGGTCTAAGACAGACATCCATGCTTTATCCTATGATCAAACAATTAACATGTGTAAATAATATTAAATTATATAATATCTTATTGAATTACAAGAAATTCTTAGGAAAATTTCTTATAATAATTTTCTAACAAAAAGATTTAGTTTCGTATTAAATTATATTACTTTTCTATTCAAATAAACTACATTCAAATCCTAATATACACCATATTCCTAATAAAATACAATTAAATTATATAATTTTCCAACCGGTCTATAAACTTTATTCAATTCCTAATCAATTACAAGAAATTTGTAACGAAATTACAAGACATTCCTATGGATATTTCTTAAAAAAAATATTAATTTCTTATTAAATTATATATATTTAATAAATTATTTTACTTTTCTATTCAAATAAACCATATTCTTGTTCCTAATAAATTGTACAATTTTTCTAATAAATTACAAACAATTATATTAATTTTCTAATCAAATAAACTTTATTAAATTCCTAGTACATTTTAAGAAATTCCTAAGGAAATTTCTTAACCATTATTTTCTAATAAATTATATTAATTTCCTATTAAATTATATTACGTTTCTAACCAACTAAACAACATTCTCATTCCTAATAAATTACACCATATTCCTAATAAATTACCATAAATGACACTATATTCCTACTAAATTTGCATAAGTTTTAAATGTCAAATGGGCAATTTCGGTTCTATGAATTTTCTAAAAATCATAACTTTTTCTAAAATCTTTCTAAATTTTCTAAATACTATAAATCTCTAGCTAAAAAAAAGGTCATACATTACAAAATTACGTTAAATATCCTATCCATATGCATGTCAAAAATATATATACATATGCATGTAAAATAAACATATATATATTAAAACAAATATAATTATACACATATAGTTAGACACATATTAATGTCACATGTACATATACTATATACATACATACATGCTATATACATTGCACATATACATACGATTGCATATTAACAATACGTATATACACGTAAAAATCAATATATAACAAATAAAAAGGCGAGAATTTAGAAAACTTACAAGTAAAGACACTTTCCTAGGCATGGAGCCTAACTTTTTTGCAAAAAATAAAAAAGGGTTGGGGGATATTTTTTTGCCCAAAACACTGCTGTCACGGGGAGGAGGGAAAGGGTGGGGTTTTTCACCAGTGGGGGAAAATGGGGAGGGGAAGGGGGTATTTAGAGGCCAAAAAATTGGTAGGCCACCTGCCGTTCGGAGTTGACTTACCGAAAACATTAAAGGCCCAACGCTTTTTTTTTTGAATTTTTTCAAATCCTGAGATAAGAGAATGGCAAGTCACCTACCGTTTCGGTAGGTGACTTACCAAAATGGGTATTTTTGCGATAAATTTTAAAATGAGGGTAAAAATTTCCTCCTTAAGGTTTGTTCGTAGTCCCAAGGAGACTCGAATAATAATTAATGATTTCTTCATCCACCGAGCTCGGCTATCGGCTCCCTTTCACAAGCCATTTAATGTTGTATTTCGTGCAGTTTGTTTCTACAAAGATTCAACTCACTGCCTAATATTGGCAAAGTGAACTTTATTAAAAATTTTTAAGCTCCATCTTGAGGGAATTCTGCTTCTAGGAGAGAATAAACATAGGTGTGCCATTAAATTGAGAGTAAATTGCATATTACCCTTTGTACTATGACCTATATACACTATAGCCCATGAAATATCAAAACTAGCTAACTATCCTCCTGTACTTTGACCTATGTGCACCATACCCCATGTAATATCAAAACTAACTAATTACTCTCCTAAAGCTTTTAAAAGTGTGCAAAATACCCCCTGATGTCATATATTTCAAATGGATATTTTGCACACTTTTAAAAACTTCAGGAGGTATCCTACTTACTTTTAAGAACTTCAGGAAGGTAATTAGTTAGTTTTGATACTACATGGGGTATGGTACACATAAATCAGAGTACAAGGGGTAATTAGTTAGTTTTAATACTACAGGCGGTATGGTACACATAGGTCAGAGTACAAGGGGCTAATATACAATTTACTCAATTTGTATCCCTAATCCCACTTTCTCTTTGCCTTTGCAAGAGATGCCTTGCTTACTCTTCTTAGAGCTAGAAATACCCAAACCCTCTTTTCTTTTAAAAGTCACCAAATTCCATTTATTCTATTTCGAGGATGAGGTTTAAGCTAGGGCCTCTTCCTTCTTTATTTCCACAACCCTCCATTTAGTCCTTATGTTTTCATAACCATTCTCCAAGTGCCCAATTCCTTTACACTTCAAGCAATCTTTTGGATGCCACGCATACTCCACACTAATCTCAACCACTTCACCTTCCTCCATATCAAGGGAAATAACATTGGATAGCTCCTTGAAGAGATCCACCTCCACGTAAATACAGGCATGCCTAAGTCTTGTTCATTCAGTATACTTGTCCAAGTATAATGGAACTCTTACATCACTAGAAACATACTATGGCCCTTATCCATTCAATACTCTACAAGGACATTTCTAAGCTTGATCTACGCAAGTATGTTATCCAACTACAACTTCACAAACTGAATTTTTGCTTTCCATATGCTCAAGTGTTGCATTTAGTGGGGTCCACCCATAAGGGGTGCTCACTTATCTAAAGGGTATTCTAGTTTACTTTGGTAAGTACTATGTAATGCTAATTATATTAAGATCAAGGCACATTGAGGGTGCTAATAAGTATAAATAGTGCCTTATTAACCATACGACAGTAAAATTTCTCTATCATATTCCCCATATCATATACGATAACTCTGAGAAAAAGCTTGAGAAAAGACCTGCAAGAATTTTGCAATAGCAAAGAGGGGATTTAGATTATGGAGACAAGGAGATTCATTCAATATACCATGAGGATCTCCACCAATCAGTAATCCCAGCCGCGGTTCGTTCAGAATTAGATCTTACTCCCGCATTCAAAGAGAAACACGTAGGTCTCCTAACCTTTGTATTCAATTACATATTGAATTATATTTTCCTTCGTCAAGAAAAAAGGGGCTTCCATTCATATGCCAAAGCTACTCCAACACATCAATTATACGTCTAGTCATTTTCCATCTTAAAAATTAGATTCCCTTTTCATTTGAGATCACCTGAACTCTGCTATACCTTCTCTGTTGATTATCAACCATAGCCTTAATGCTAAAGAAGGGAATGTCTTCGTCAATGAATTAGCCCACAAGGTAACTCTTCTAGAGTTCACTGCCTTCCTTAGAAATCCTTCAAGGTGGTTTAACAATGACTCTACTATTAATCACCTCTGGTGGAAAATAGGACAACATAAAGTTGGCATTTTTTTCCCTTCAAGCAAACTTCTCCAACTGGTGGTCAATTGTTTGGCCTTAACCCTCAAGCCACAACATTAGTACGTTGCTCAAAAGACTCCTTGCCTAAAGCATCCACCAAAAAAATAGGGGAAACTTTGTCCACTAACTCCATTCTTTTGCTATTTTGGTGCGACCTCGCCAACCCAACTTAAACTAGGGGAAGAAAGTCCTTTGGCAGCACAACTCAAACAGAGCTAGCACTTTCAGGACTAAAAACAGTTAGGGGATTCAAAGTTTTGTGTACCACTTGCATGCTTTCTTCGTCAACAATTGCAACCCCCACAAGACCATTAGATCTAAGGCTATCAGGGATTAAAACACCTTATGACCTCCTTATCCCCTTTACCCTTGGCCCTCTACACGACTTTAACTCTTGCACCAGACCTTATACTCATAGTGTGCTTCTTAAATGCCATGGGAAAGAGGAAGAAAGGAGACAAGCCTAGAAGAGAAGGAGAAGAACAAGAAGAAAAGAAAGGAGCAAGAAGAAGGATAAGGAACAAAAGGAAGAGAAACAAGAAGAGTGATAAGGAAAATAAGAGCAGAAAAAGTAAGAAAAAAGATGGAAAGTTGAAGAAGAAGGTTCAACACACAACGGCAACTGTGTGCCAATAAAGAAAAGAAGGAACATGAGTGAAGGCATATTTTCTCTTTATGTGGAAACTTGAATAGCATATCTCATTAATTGAATATTCTTTCTATTAATCTTATTAGGTTAAGAGCGGATCTTTGACTTTTCAAATCAAATAAAAAAATATGCCGAAATGTATAGTGAAGTTCAACCTTATCGAACCCTTAGCAATTTGGAAGCACCTTATTTTTATATTTATATATAATATTTTATATTTATGTATATAATCATATATTATAGCTACTTAAAATATTTTTTGTGTTTTATTTTATATCTATGTAAATGCATTTAAATGTACTTATATATATATATATATATATGTATGTATGTATGTATCTAGAGGTGATTAAATTTCTTTTGAGTCTTTTTTTGGCTGTTCAACTATTTTTTGTTCTAAAAGGACAACTAATTTACCAATTGAGTTCTACTTTGACATCTATTTATCTTCTATTAGAATAAAGGAATAATTAGGGAAAATTTTGTAAAAACCTACTTTAACTTTACGTTATGACCAATAGATAAAGTATCATTTATAGTTTACTCCACTTACTTAAAGAAACCAAGAACGTCGCATCATTAAAACTTGGTTCTAGGTTTACTCATGTGAAAAATATTTTATTTTGTGATTTTTCTAAGTAATTGACGGTAAAATTATAAACCAAATTTTATTTGGTGGTACATGTAGATATACTAAGAGTGTTTTATGACTTTACCTTAATAATTAGTTTATTTAGAAAAATTTTTTTAAAAAAATGATCAAAAGAGAATTAAGTTGATAAACCAATGGTCCTTTTAGGACCAAAAATAGAAGAATGGCTAAAATAGGACCCAATAAATAGTTTACTGACTTGTAGAATGTTTTACCCATAATTCATTGATGAGTTTTTCTTTATCTTTAATAAGTTTTTTATAGTTTATGATCAGTTAAAAAGTTTTCATATATTGGAAAATGGCTATGTTTTTTTTCTCCTTTTTTAAAAAAGATAAATATTGGTTTCTCACTTATCCTAAAAAATGGCTATGTTGATAACTTGGAGGTTTTGATTTTAATTTCTTAATGCATTATATTAAGTAGAAGAAGAAGATGTGTGGTAGGGGTGGAAATATCCGATCTATATCCGAACACTTAATACGTCCGAATTCGAACAGGTAGGAAAAATTGCAAGTTTTCAAATTTTGGATATATCCAACCCGATATCCAAAATTTTTTGAATTTTCAGATCGGATTTTAGATAGAATTTTCCCTACCCATTAGGATATTGGATATCCTATTTTTTTAATTAAATTAGCAAATACACTGAAATACTAAGCTAAGTTTTTACCCTATGTCCCTAACGTACTAAAAGCTAAAAGACCCTAAAAGAGCTTACTCACTCTTCTAAGTTCTTAGAAGCGCCGCACTTACTCACGTTGTTACCCACTAGACAACCACCACTTTCTACTAGCTAGCAGCGAACACACCATCGAGGCATTGAAGTTCAACTCTTCTTTTTTCTATTTTTTTCTTTGCACATAAATTAAATACAAAAGAATAGTTTGTAGTTGTGTGAGAAAGTGAGTGGAAGTGTATGTGAAAGTGTTTGTGTACGTATAGGTTCATGTCTCGTATGTGTGTGAGTTGTGCAGTATGGATGTGTCATGAGAGAGTAGAGAGACGACGAGGGTAGGACAATGATGGTAGGTGTTGTGCCAGATAGAGTTTTGTGTGTGTGTTTAGATTAGTCAAAGTTATATGTATGTGTGTGTTTCAAATTAGTAAGAGTTGTGTGTGTGAGATGGTAAGTTGGAATTCTAAGTTTACTCTCTAATTACATTAATGAGAGTTGTATGTGTGTTTTTTGTATTTGTGAGAGTTTATGCCTGCAATATGAGCATACAAATTAAAGTAAAAGTAAAAACTTTTTAGAATCTATAATAAAAATTTACCATTTTTAACAAGAAACTTTTTTAGTTTATACAATTGTTTGCTACTAATAGGAGTAAAATCTTTAATAAGAAATTTATTTTTTAAAGTTTTGTTGACATTATGGCTTTAATGGTAACTATGTTTTTTATGATAAAAACAAGATTAGTGTTGAAATCGAAATAATTTGTGAAATATGTGATGAATGGCTTATGTGGATAAAGATATATGATTGTCTTGTGAACTCGAATGTGATCATTTGGTTTGATGAGTCCTTGAGCAATTATGATACGCCTATGCCTTAAAGATTTTTATTCGCCACCATGAGCGCTGAAGATTGAATACATTAAATGATATGGTGACATAAGGAGGAGACGAAAGACATAAGGGGAATGACCATAGACATGTTAATTTGTAAAGATGTCTTGCTCTTAGTCTTCTAAACTCTCTCTCTTTCTCTCCCCCTCTCTCTCTCTCTCTCTCTTAAAATTGAGATATTATATGCCTAAACTTGTCTTCAAAATAATTGCATATCTTTCAAAATGATTTCAATGCAAAAAATATTGTTAGACTTGCCTTTAAGTTGATAGATTATGAGTCTTTTTGAGAAAATGTTTAGTATTGCCGGGCTTACCCTTGCCGGGGTACTGGATGAATATTTTTACCTCACTCGACAGTAAGTTTTCAAAGTTTTCGTGATTTATTCTTGTCGGGATACTGAACATGATCTACCTCACTTGGAGCTTGTTGGGTACACCTTGTCGGTGTATAGGCATGAACAAAAGCACACCTAAAAGCTTCAGACATCAAATTTTTTACATCAAAACTAGTCGTAGGCTATACGATTTTTAACCCCAATTTTTCTATAATGGTCAAAAATCTTATTTTTGTCTATTATCCTTTGTGTTTGATAGCTACTTTTTATTTGAGGCATATATATATAGCACTTATCTTTTGTCTTTCGACAAGAACCCAAGATTTTGAGAGCTGAAAAGTTTGAAAAATCAAAATCAAAAGAGAGAGCAATACAAGAAGAGCTTCACTTTTCTCAAGGCATTTAAAGGTCTTGATTATCAAATCCAACTTGTGTATTACACTTTTCAATATTCTTACATTGTATAAAGTTGGGATTTGGGTATACTAGCCTTGTGGGTCATATATTTCAAAAACAATTGCAAGTGAATTTCTTGATTTCGGGTAGAAATCAAGGTGTTGCAACGATTTTAGCTTAGCCAACTTTTGAAAAACTCAAGGTGTTAGTGGAAATATTTGAGTAGGATACTCGGGAATAAATATAGGCTTGGTGGCCTAACCACTATAAATCTTCATGTGCTTTATCTTTTATTGTTACGTGTTTTGATTCTTGCAATACGTTTCACTATCAACTCAACAAATAAATTTCACGAAAGTTGCTACAAGAAGCTTTCAAGCTCTATTCATCCTCCCTTTAGAGCTAGTTTTGCCACTCATAAGTGGTATCGAGAGCTTGGTCTTATAGGGTAAACTACACATCTTGTAAGATGTTCTACCATGGCAAGTGGGTCTTCTACTTTCGATGAAGGCTTTTCACCATTCAAGCAACCAAGGTTCGATGGAATCAATTATTCTTATTAACGAGACTGAATGGAGATTTACATTCAATCGACTGATTACAAGCTTTAGACGTTGGTTGAAGATGGTCCACATGTGCCTATAAAGATTAATGATGATGGGACCACCATGCCAAAGAAGAAACATAAGTTAACCAACGATGATAGAGTCAAACTCACAAAGAACTCAAAGGTATTCAACATTATCTATTGTGCTTTAAATGAAACTGAGTGGTATGCCTTTGAGGTGCAAGCCCTAAAAGACCTGCAAATGTACGAATTGTGTAGAATAGCGTGTACAAATACGGGTGTTGAACTGCAGGAAGGCTCAATGTGTGGAAGAAGTTCTATGCTAGTGCACTTTAGAAGAAGCCTAAAAAGGAACCTACGCTAACATGTTTTTGTACTTTTTGGATTATAGGGAGTTAAGGGGAAAATAAAAGGGCTACACTATGAAAATAAGGAAGGGGAAGTAGGAATCTAAGCTAGTCTAAAAGGGACTAAAACTAATGGGGAGGTGATTGGGTGACTTACACTTGTAAATGGGTGACTTTCTACTACTATACTATGGGATTCTGGTATGGGCTTATCTAAGTGATGCTTTAATACTAGACCACTAGCTAGTATCGTAATTACACCTTAGGACTCGGTGTGGGTCCATCCCTAAGTGTGCACTACTTAGAAGTACGGCGTGGTCCTTATGCATTTAAGGCCATAAAAGGGACTAGAAATCTACCTAGGTGTCCTAGAACAAACTTGTCCTAGCTCCTAAACTATTAGCTGGATTTAAAGCTAAGACCTAGGGTTCCTAGGGTCTACTAAACCTATCCAAACTCCTATTAGCTAGATTTAAAGCTAAAGGGGGCTCGGTCTAGGCTATTCCTAACTATGCACTATCATTCTAGGGACATTATAGTGGATATTTGACTACTAAGCACAATCCTACATGTTCTAAGCCAAGTTGTTGTGGATATATGGTCCTACTCACTATCGAAACACTATCATGTTTTCAATCCACTCCATTCACTCCCTACAGTGTAACTTATTTTCACCAATCAATTGAGTCAATCACAATGGGCAACACATTGATCAACCAAGAAATAAACGACTCATATGTATCAAAATTGAAAAATTTTCACCAATTTTAAGAATATAATGTACTCTACCCTAATAAAAGCATAAAGCAATAAGAACCAAACTCCCACACCTCCAAACCTAAAATTTACTTGTCCTCAAGCAAATAGAACAAAGCACACAACAAGCAAATTATCCATATAAAACAAGTAAGGATGGTAGGGATGGGATAGAAAAATGGGGACAAGTGGAGAAAAGATACATACAACCTTGCATTCTCTTTAAGGCTATCCATGCCAATGATGAATTAATCAACTACTAACCTTGTAACTCATAATCCAGAAACACTTACAAAGAAAACAATTTCAGTAGCATTGCCTATGCAAGCTTGCATTGACATGTGCAATAATAAGCAATGGTGTATCCTACAGGACAAAGGATTGGGATTTAACACTTTGGTGTAGGTGAAAAGAAAAGAAGGAACACAAATAAAAGGAAAATGAACTAAAAAATTGTAAAATTGCAAAATTGAACATAGGTTGCCTCCTAGTAGCCCTAACCACAATTCCGTCAACTAGGCGATCATCTACTCATTGCTAAATATCTACAGTTCCTTCTAGCAGTGTGAGATTTAATGCCTCTAACCGAGCAGTAATGTTAGGGCCAATGATACTTGTAGTCTTTAAGCACAAATCGGCATACAAACTTGTTAAGGCACAACTCAAAAGAAAAAGGATCATGTGGTATAAGATCAATTAAATCATGCACATCACAATCCTTTTCAGGCACACATAAAAAGGGACAAATGATGACACATTGAATATAGAAGGAGAATGCTCCAAGGTGTTATAGGGCATGGAAAAATCTAAAGGTTTAGGTCCTTGTTCTTCTGCAATCTTATTCTAGCAAGCTCGGTCTTCGCCACTAACCATTCTATTGTGGTTTTTTGGTGATCAAGGGCTGCCCATACCCTGTGCCCATGGGTTGATGAAGCATGAAGAATGGGGGAAGCATGAACAAACCCTACATGAATGTGCTTCAAGTGGGATGGCATAAAAATGTGCTCATTAGGAGAAGACTCAATAGAAAAAAAGAAGGGAGAATCATCAAATGGCATAGGATTGAATGGGATGGAATCACTTAGAGAGCAAGAAGGAATGGACCCGAAAGAGGAAGCATCGGAAGTAAGGTCATAGGCTCACTCTTACTAAGGGATGGTTTTATTAAAGAAAAAGTTTTTGATATCTTAAAGGTACGACTAATCTAAGTGTTGTGAAAAGATATTTTGATATCTTAAAGGTACGACTAATCTTGGTTTGTGGTATTCAAAGGATGCATCTATTGAGCTTATAGGATATTCATATGAGGACTTTACTAGATGCGAAGTTGATAAAAAAAAAAAAAGTGGAAGTTCCTAATTTCTTGGTAAATTGCTAGTTTCATGTCAAGCTAGAAACAAAATAGCATGGTAACATCCACCATCGAGGCTACATATATTGTCGTAGTAATTGTATTGTACAAAGTCTTTGGATGAAGCAAAATTTACATGATTATGGGCTTAACTTTGAGTATATTCCTATTTATCGTGATAACACTAGTGCTATTAATTTGACTAAAATCTTATTCAACATTCGCGAGCTAAGCATATTGTAATTAGATATCATTTTATTCATGATCATGTGTTAAAAGGAGATATTAAACTTGAATTTCTTAGCACTGTTAATCAATTAGCTGATATTTTTATTAAATCTTTACATGAAGATAGATTTTGTATGATTAGAAGGAATGTAGGTATGATTGATATTACCTATTAATATTTGACACATGTATGAGTGAGATTAAATGTGATTTTGATTGAAAATATCTTGTATTTGTTTATGGAAATATGTGAGTTGGAACAAATTTGTATGTACACTACATTTGCATTCATGAAAAGCCCTAAAAAACCAAAATTTCTCACTGTCGAGTGAACACCTCTTCATGTCAGGCTATCGAAACCCCTCCCAGAAGTAGCATTTCAAAAACTCTCTGTCAGGATCACTATGTCCTATGTTGGGTGACCGGCTGCCATGTTAGTAAAAACAAAGTAGGTGACTTTTCAAACTCTATTTCATTCCACCCTTCTCATATTCCCTCCATACACGACTCTACACTCTAAAACCCAATTTTATCACATAAATCATCTGATCTAAAGGTCTCTAAACTCATTCTTCATCAAACCCATTTCATAAACATCATTTTTACTGATCTAAAGCAACCATAGAGAGATGTCAAACATCAAAGGGGAAAAGAGAAAAAAGGATGAAGGCAAGATTCCAAAAGCCTTTAATCAAGAAAATAGCAAGGTGTTTGAAATGGATTTTATCAATCAGAGGATGTTGACGCAACATGAGTTGGTGGATTTTGAGTTTGTGGAAATGATTAGATCTCAAGGATGGATGAACTATTGCACCATATTGAAAAATGTTCACAAAGCCTTGGTACATGAATTTTACTATAATATGTCTTTTAGCAAAGAGCATGGCTATAGAATTATCATAAATAATGTTACCATTCCATTATCTAAAAAGTTGATTAGTGAGTGCTTTCATTTGCTAACTTCAATAGATCTTTTAAAGCATATGTGCAAAAGGATTTTCTAGAGAAGTCGATGAAAGCTTTGAAAATAATGTGAGAAATTATTTGCGGGATGGAGTTGTAAGACAACCCATGTATAAAGAATTTCCTAAAGCCCATCAGTTGTCTATGTAAAAGAAAGTGTTTTTCAACTTTGTGAAACATAGCATTGTGCCTAGAAGTTATAAAGATGATAATATTAACACACAAAAGGCTATGGTTATGTATCAAATGCATCTTTGGAAGAAAAAAATTCATTCGCCTGCAATCATTTTAAGCCATATGCATCATGTAAGCGTGAAGGGTATTGCATTTCCTTATGGAATGCCCTTAACAAACATGTTTGAGAAATTTGAAATGATTGGAGAAAGAGTTGGAACTCCACCGTCGAGTTACACAAAGTTTGGATTAAATGCCACGTGGAAATTAAAGTACTATAAATATCAAGGGAATTACCTTCGGAAATAAGATTTTAGGATGCTCGAACCATTTGAACAAGCTTATATCACTTGAGAAATATATGGAGATTTGGTTCCAAGAAATGTAGCAAATGAGAAAGCAATGATGGAAGAAAACGAGATAAGGAATGTTGAACAACAAGGGATACCAAGAGGTAAAGAGCAAGAAGAAGAAGAATAAGTTGCTACTGGAATAAGAGGCTCTATGGAAGATTTTGATACACAATATGCCTATGCAAGTGGAGCCTCTAGAAGCCAAAGGATGCCCACACCTATGGAAATCATCACGGAAATAGGAGATGACATTCAGGATATGAAAGAGAGGCAAGTCAACAATAATGAAAGGCAAACCGTGATGGAAACAACTTTAAAGAGTTTGTTGGACCCTTTTCCATATCTTTCCTGGGGTCCTCACAATGATTAAATCTCCTTTGCTTTCTCATTTTCTAAAAACAATTCTCTATATCTTTCTGCACTTAAAGAATTGTCTTTTTAGCATGTTGATTTGCTTGAGCATATAGTTTTTTTGATATTATATGCTATTTTGGTTAATGTTCTCAAGGATTATGGCTTTAGCTATTTTGGTTGAGACATGGATAATGCTTGCTTAGATTTCTTTTGTCACTCCCTATGCCTATCTTGTGATTTGATGATGCCAAAAAAGGGAGAAAATATGATATATGATGTATGTGATGACATTGATATTGTGACACACACACACACACACATATATAGATATATGTTGATTGATGGTATATGTGTATATATGTTGATGATATATGTGTTTTGCTATAAACCTTGATACTATATGAAATTGGTTATGCTTATACTTAGGGAGAGCTTTGATAGCTTTCCATGTCAAGGAACAATGCATGATCTCACGGGAAGATTTAATTATTTGATAATTTATCCTTCGCCCCATTCTTTGTGCAATCACATATATGTTTGTCATCATCAAAAAGGAGGAAATTGTTGGCATTATGGTTTTAATGATAACTATGTTTTGATGATGAAAACAAGATTGATATTGAAATCGGAATTATTTGTGAAACATGTGATGAATGGCTTATATGGATAAAGATATATGATTGTCTTGTGAATTCGAATGTGATCATTTTATTTCCAATGATAAACCTATGCCTTGGAAATATTCATCCACCTCCATGACTATTGAAGATTGAATATATCAAATGGTGTAGTGACATAAGGAGAAGGCACAAGACATAAGGGGAGCGGCTGTAGACTTTTTAATTTGTAAAGATGCCTTACTCTTAGTCTTCTAAACTCTCTCTCTCTCTCTCTCTCTCTCTCTCTCTCTCGCTCTTTTTTAAATTGAGATATTATATGTCTAAACTTGTCTTCAAAAAAATTGCCTATCTTTCAAAATGATTTTAATGCAAAAAATGTTGTTAGACTTGTCTTTGAAGTGATAGATTGTGAGTCTTTTTGAGAAACAACTTTTGAGTATTGCCGGACTTGACCTTGTTGGGGTACTAGATGAATAGTTTTACCTTACTTGACAATAAGTTTTCAAAGTTTTCATGATTTACTCTTGTCGGGACCGGAGCTTGTCGAGTACACTTTGCTGGTGTACCGGCATGAACAAAAGCACACTCGGAAGCTTTAGACCTCAAATTTTTTATCTCAAAACTAGCTGGTGGCTATACAACCTTTAACCCAATTTTTCTACAACAATCAAAAATCTTATTTTTGGCTATTATCCTTTGTGTTTAACAACTAGTTTTTATTTGAGGCATATATATCACTCATCTTTTGTCTTCTAACAAGAACCAAGATTTTGAGAGCTTAAAAGTTTGAAAAAGAAAAATCAAAAGAGAGGGTAATACAAGAAGAGTTTCAGTTTTCTCAAGGCATCTATAGGTCTTGTATTGATTGTTAAATCCAACTTGTGTATTACACTTTTCAATATCTTTACATTGTATAAAGTTGGGATTTGGGTAGATTAGCCTTGTGGGTCATTTATTTGAAAAAACAATCGCAAGTGCATTTCTTGATTTTGGGTAGAAATCAAGGTTTAGTGTTTGCTTTTGAGCTTAGCCAACTGATACGCTATTTGTGAGCACAAGCCTAAATAGACCGCAAGCTCACGGGTCGCATGTAGCGCAGTGTATGCGAAAGCGGGGTCAAATCCACAAGGAGGCCTAACATGTAAGGTGTCCTAAGCTATGCGTGTCCTAAGAGCTACTTGTTGAGACCGATTTTTTGGTTTAAGGGGAGCTCGGAAATGAAAATCTAAGCTAAATCAAGAAAATAAAAGGTGTGTGTGTGTGATGGGGGAATCAAGCAATCTAAGGGGATTCAAACGTCAGAAATAGGGGACTAAAGTGATTATGTCTTGTTTATGGTGATTAATACGTCTTTCTAGGTTACTTGGATTATACTAAGTACTCTAATCTAGACCTATAATTAGCCTCCTAATTAGTACCCTAAGCCTCAGTGCGGGTCCGTCCCTAGGTGGCGATGCCTAGCAGTACGGCATGGTCTTTATGACTTAGGAATTAGGGCTAGCCAATAAGGTTCTAGGTGAGTGTAGATCGATCTAAGCGTAGCACTTAGTCCTCTAATTAGTTCCCCAATCTGGCTCTAGGACTTGGTGCAAGTCTATCTCTAAGCTTCACCCCACTTAAAGCTACGGTGTGGTCCTTATAAACCTAGGATGTTAGAGTGGACTAACTAGACTTCCTAAGTGAACTAAGGACAGCTAAACCTATCTGGACTCTTATTGGATGGATTTAAAGCCAAAGGGGACTCAACCTAGGCTAGTTACTAGTTGTGCACCATCGATCGCATCACAATTAGAGAAAATTAACATTAAAGCATATGGAAAACACATCTAGGGCA